>OU026100.1:11474650-12949301 GCA_907269075.1 Idaea aversata | reverse complement strand
ATGAGTTAGAAGACTTTAAACTTCAAATAAAGCAGGTGTCTAGAATCTTGCTCGTGTTGAAAACATTCTTATAACAGCCGTTTTGGATCTCTACGGTGGGTCTGCAATTAAGCAGCCGACTGTACCTAACCACTGAACTTAGACTTATAATCTAAATAATTTATTTTTTTGACGGCTTCTGTATTTTTCCTTTTACCAATCTCCAGGTGAGATCGTTCCGCACGTCGGGCGTGATGCAATCGAGTGAAACCCCCCATGATCACGCCAAGTTGTGGATCATTGAGAAGATGGTCTCTGCTTCCATGGTGCCACTTGTACCCATCGCCGTCATGCTCCCATGCAAGCTCTTCGACTCTATTCTGGCTATACTCATCACTGCTCATGCATTCTGGTAAGTTATTTAATGGACTACTAGCTGCCACGGCAAACATTGTTTTGTAGATGTTGGCCGAGTCTCGGACCTAACAAATATACACAAAATATTGATTGTACCTGCGTTCTCCGACAGGCGTTCTGCCTTTGGACTGATCGCACATCCATTTAAATTAGATTTCAAGTCCATTTCACGAAACGATCTATCGCTGAATAGTACATAGTTGACAAGTTCAGTCGTCGAACAGCCACATAATAAAGCTGTCGCCAAACGTCGCATCGGTGAATGGATCTGACGGCGAATCTCTCAGAAATGAAACGTCCTATCGGCGATCAGTCCAAAAGCAAAACGACTGTCGGAGAACGCTGGTACAATCCAAAATATTCATAAAAATCGGTTCAGCCGTTTAGGTGGACATTGGTAACTAACACCGCGACACGAGAATAAGATTTAAATCGCGATCCATCATCAATAATGTAACTTCTATCAACCAAAATCTACTAAAACATCATAATAATGTAACTTCTATCAACCAAAATCTACTAAAATTGGTCCAGTAATGTGAAGATTACCTCTTTTAAACATCCACCTAAACTTGACTTCTTTATTATCTAACTAGCAGCGCTCCGCGGTTTCACCCGCGTTACTCCCGATCCCGTGGGAATATCGAGATAAAATGTAGCCTACGTTGTTCTCAATGAATCAATGTATCCTCATACCAAGTTTCATCAAATCGGTCCAGTAGTTTTGGAGACTATTCGTTACAAACAAAAAATCTTTTCTCTTCATTTTATTTGTGTAAATGTAGACTAGCTCCTAAGCATTGATGCATTGGAATAACATAGGCTACTTTTTATCCCGATATTCCCACGGGAGCTACGCGGCTGAAACCGCGGAGCGCTGCTAGTATTAGTATCATCATCTTCCTGCCCTTATCCCAATTTATTTGGGGTCGGTGCAGTATGTTTTCTTCTTCCATTCACTCCTATTAGTCGTCATCTCATCGTTCACGGTTCTCTCTCATGTCTTGTCTCACGCAATCCTTTCATCTTTTCTTAGGTCCTCTACCTCTCCATCCCTCTATATTCATACTCATCACTCTTCTAGTTACATGCGTTCATACTTTTTCAGTAACCGGTGCTACTTTCAAGCTTCCTCTAATATTCCTTATTTTATCCATCCTCGTTACTCCACACATCCATCTCAACATTCTCATCTCCGCTGTATTCAATCTTCTCTCATCCTTCTTCTTCACGGCCCAGCATTTCGATCCGATCCATATATAACGACAGGTCTTATCATGGCTTTATAGATTTTACCCTTCAGTATTAGCTAGTATTAGTATAAATATCCCGAATTTCCTAAATGATCCTCACCCTTATACTATCCTATCCTCACCCTTATCCTATCCAATCCTCAGGGGTCTAGAAGCAATCGTGGTAGAATACGTCCGAGTGCTATTATTCGGCCACATAATACCTACAATATGCAAGATAGTTGTCTACATCTGCACAGTTATCCTACTCGGAGGGCTCTACTATCAAACGTTCAACGGTATAGGCCTCTCCCGAGGGTTCTGGCGAATCTGGAAGAGCATAAAGGGTTCTAAGAAATAAAGTCTATTTTGTTGACTCAATTTTGGTATAATGTTTTGAAAAAGGATATTATTGTATTTTTTAGCCTTAATTTTTACTGTTTGCTGTTTTTTTTTTAAATTTAATAAATAATAATAAAAATTGTAAGTAAATATACTTGCTTCTATTTTTTATAATATTGAACTAAAAATAGGTTTAATAGTCGAAATAAAATTGGAAAACTGAATTAGTTCAAAATCGAAATAATTCAGAATTTGATGTACTCTAAATAAAACATGGCGCCTCTGAATGGGTCTACCTATTTTCGTTTCGTAACCATGGTACTATCAGTAGAACCACCAGTGGTACCACGGTACCTAATCCTAACCGTGGCTCCCCCAGTCTGCAATTTCACATTGTTGTAGTAAAAAAATATTAGAAACACGTTAGACCGAAACCAACCAGTAGATATATTACAAAACTAGCTTTTGCCCGCGACTTCGTCCGCGTAGAGTTGGTGGATTGGACCAAGGAATCACGTTGTCCCATACAAACTTTGCCCACCTTTTTCACCGGGGTAGAATTTCAGAAAATCCTTTCTTATCGGATGCCTACGTCATACAAAGAACACACCCTCCAAGTTTAAGGTCTTTACGATCAGCGGTTTAGGGTGTGCGTTGATCCGTCAGTCAGTCCGGACAAAGCATTTTATATCTATAGAATAGAATAAAAATAGCAACGAAAGTCTGTAGTAGCATGTTTGTTACCTCTTCAGACAAAAACTACTGAACCGATTGCGATGTAACTTGGTATACAGATAGCTGAAGTCCTGGAATAACACATGGACAACTTTATACCCTGATATTCCCACAGGATCGGTAGTTACACGGGTAACATAGGGGGTAGCTAGTTAGGTGTAAAGCAACCATTAGATTAAACCGGAGAGGCCGGTGGAGTTAAATTTTCCGTACAAACGTAACTTTTGGTCGCACAAAGTCACACACAAAGCACTTTTTCTGTAATGGGTATAAAATCTTAAACTCGCGTCAGGACACGTGACCTGATCGAAAAAGCGTAAGACGGATGGAGAGTAGACAGCTATCCCCTCTCTACGGCGCGGCGAAAATGTATGCCTGGGCCTACTGTTTTTAATTTGGCTGTGAGTGTATTAAGACGTACATATGGTATTTTTTAACGGACGACTATTGACGGACGACAAATGTCGGACGACTATTGACGGACGACAAATGTCGGACGACTATTTGTCGTCCGACTATTTTTTTTTTCATCTAAAACTCTTTTTGCGTATGTTCTCGCGACATATGAGATTTTACACAGATATACAGTTTTCACTTCTGCCTGCACTCCCGGAGTGCGCTGTTTTTTTTTTTTATTGTGTTTTGTTTATACATATTAGTTTTGTTCTTTTTCTACCATTTGTGTATAATTTTATTTTCTCCTTCCAGGGGCCTTGAAGCGATAGCAGTAGATTACGTCCGCGCGAGTGTTTTCGGCCCGGTCATACCTAAAATTGCGCTCGGTTTCGTCTACTTACTTTCAATAGCAACTCTCGGAGGATTATTCTACATCATAACCCACGACATTGGCCTGGCCAATACTGTACGTAGCATCTGGGCCATCAAATCTGAACACAAAGCCTAGAGTTTAAAGTCAAATAGCCTGTCTTTCTGTGCTGTCTTTTAAGTAGACTATGAATTTTGTTCAGTTGTTTTTTCTTCGATGTTAAAAAAATATTTTGACATTTTTAAAATAAATGTGACATGTAGTAGGTATCTGGGCCGCGGTAAAAACACAAACGGGGACGTTTGTGTGAAATAGGTTGCTAAAAATATCAAAATAATAGATAATAATATACTTACGATTTTAAACTACCATAGTTTTTTGCACATTTTGTGGAGCTTGAATTTCGATGTTGTCTCAACCACCATTTTCACGATAAATTTGGTGGCACAGTATGTTCAATAAAAAAAATGAAATTTATTATTTTAACATTGAAGAAAAGCAATGGGATATATAATAAACAATCTAATAGGTTTTTTAACTTCGAATGAATTAGTTCCATAAACTATACCTCATGGTCATAGTAGTATTATTATAAATACAAATACAGGCCAAGTTCAAAAACTTACGTTTAAAAAATAGTACTGTTAAAAATACATACTTACACTTGCCGAGTTTATAGAGTTCCGTTCAGAAAGTCGATAGAACATTGCAATAATGTTACTATAATATACCTTGAGCGTTATTAAGCTTTGTATATCGAAGTTTTAAACGAGTTACCGTTAAAATTTTACATTTTTAAAAGAAATAGTGCAAGTTGATACATTACTGACAAACTTATTTTCAGAACTTTTAGTATTTTAACAATCATTTTATTTATTAAATTGTAAGCGATTTTCAGACTGTACATCTTGACGTACGTCCAAACTATACGTACCTACGCGTCATTTGTATATAAATGCACACAGGCGTAAATACGCAGCGAATTAAGAATCTCGCCCAAGGCGGTTAATTCTAAGGTGGTTAATCACACAAAAAATTCAATTCGCATTACGATTCTTCTTCGAAAATAACCTTTTTAGACCTACAGATTAGTTTGTCAGACTGTAACGCATAAATATTTCGAATAACTTATTTCCTTTTTTATATTTTAAATTGACACCGGTACTTAATTATTTTCTATCTAGTAACGGCAATAAAATTGAATTTATTTTTATTTTAGTTTCGATTTAAGAGGTGCCGTTTTTAGTTGTTTTAATTTATTGTTAGAAATAAATGAATAGTTGATTTATTTACGTTTTTAAGTAAATATGCATGCCTCAACCTCAATAGACTAGTTTCCTATTGCTCATACATGAATCTTAGTAAATACCAGCGACCCGCCCCGGCTTCGCACGGCTATATTATGCATGTATTATACATATAAACCTTCCTCTTGAATCACTCTATCTATTAAAAAAACCGCATCAAAATCCGTTGAGTAGTTTTAAAGATTTAAGCATACAAAGGGATATAGAGACAGAAAAAGCGACTTTGTTTTATACTATGTAGTGATTAAAGGGGGCTGCAACACTTTAGTGAACGAAAAAACCGCCCAAGTGCGAATTGCACTCCCGCGCGAAGGGTTCCGTACTTTTATATTATGTTTTTAGTATTTGTTGTTTATAGCGGCAACAGAAATACATCGTCTGTAAAAATTTCAACTTTCTAGCTATTACGGATCATGAGATACAGCCTGGTGACTGACGGACCATGGAGTCTCAGAAAAAGGGTTCTTACCCTTAAGCATTTTCTACATCACTATCACTACATAGTATAAAACAAAGTAGCTTTCTCTGTCCCTATATCCCTATGTATGCTTAAATCTTTAAAACTACGCAACGGATTTTGATGCGGTTTTTTTTAATAGATAGAGTGATTAAAGAGGAAGGTTTTTTAGATATAATACATGCATAATACAGCCGTGCGAAGCCGGGGCGGGTCGTTAGTACTAGAAATAAAATCACAAACAACATTGTAATAACATTTATCCACCATTTACATAACAATATTACATTCAAATAAATTATATGTTTTAATTCATAAAAATAAATATTGTAGGACATTGCACACAGCGCCATCTAGTCTTAAACTATGAATGATACTATGAAAAATAGTTTGTCCTTTTATATGAATACTGTATTCAATACAATATTCGAGTTTATTATTTACACATTATAATTTAAAAATAATATAGGTACCCTGGTAAGTATTATTTAAGAGGATCACTCGCTCAAATAGTTTGTATTATGTTACATGTAATGTAAGTATATTATTAAAAATATACGGGCGAAAGTTTTACGTGACAACAACTGTGCTCGAGTGGAAGGGACGCGTGCCTTTCACTTTTTATGTCTGTCTCTCTCGCTCTTAGGCGGGCTAACCATGCCCGAGTGGAAGGGACGCGTGCCTCTCACTCGCTCTCATTGTGAGCGCATAACGTCAGCGGAGCGTAACGCAGTTTCTTGAAGTGTCACCCGGCAAACCAATTTATAAAACGTTGTCACGTCAAAAAAAGGAATAACTTATAACTTTTCCCTGACGCAAAATAGACGTTCAAACGTCGAGTTGCGGAAAACAGCCCGACAACAAATACAAATATAAACTTATAACTTTTTAAGCGATCAAAAAAGAAAAGATAAATACAAGCCAAGCTTATAATAAATTACACAAAAAAAAGAAGCACCGAAATCGGACAAAATTTAAGGAAAGAAAAGAACGCCTTCGGTCGTCTACGAAACCGCAGGTTCGTAACAATTCCATTTTGTATTGGATAAGTACCTAAATCTACGCGATATGTAACCCTCTTAAAATTGATCGAAATAACGACCTGCGAAATTCTTTTTTTTTCTTCAAGTTTTGTATAATTTCCCAAATTAGAAGGAATCGAAATGTAAAACATTATTTTGGAAACAGGGCTTCTAGATCATAATTTTCCAACAACTAAATTCTTTGCTAGGGTCTTTTTTCAGTCGTTATAATCACATTGCACTCTCATATTTACCAATTTATCACTTGGTCCATAACATTTATACTATGTTCTTCGTTTTTATTTTGTGCGATGTTTCGATGTTTTTACAAACATCATTTTCACCAGGTGAAGTTTTCGGGTAGATCTTTATAGTAACAAAAAATTAATGGTAAATATTCCGTTTTAAATATCTTTAATAGAGCTATGTTATCTTTTAATTTAGGACAGTTTTAAACCCTAATAACTAATTAGGGTTTAATAGTTGAAAATTAAGTATATTCTAAAAGCGTGGTTAAATAAACAATGTTAAATCTCGAGTCATTTTTTTACAAAAAAAGCTATTGCATCGTGCAAACTTCGTACAGTCGTACCATATAATACATACACGTTAAGGGAACGCTCGGCCGAGCTACATGGTAGGCGGAGTGTGGGGTGTTAGGTTTTATTTTCGTTACGGAATTTCTTAATTCGGTCGCCGCGCTCAAAGCCCGCGATAAAAGCTATGCAATAAGTAGTTTAAAAAACTGATAAAATTGAGATTTTCGCGGGTAATTAGATACTATTGACCTTAATAAGTAGAACGCTACGTTTTAACATTATTTCTATGGAAGATATCGAGAGCCTCCCATTGCTTGGTGTGTAGTAGTATATGAGGTCGCCGCGTGCGCATGTACTCTACTGCTTCTGATGGGGACCAACCGTGTTTCTGTGGGAAAATAATATAATAATAATAAATTGGAAATTGAGTAATAAACTTGATGAGGAACACTGACAGTTTGCTTGGGACTTTAGGACTTTGGGTCGGGAGTCGGGACGGGACGCCTTGGAGGATGGGGTTTTTTATTTTTTTTATTTTGTTTGTAAGTACTTATTGTTTCATTTAGAAGTGTGACATTTGAATAAATAAATAAATATTGCAGGACATTCCAACATCGCCATCTAGCCCCAAGCTAAGTAACTAGACTTGTGTTATGGGTGCTAGACAACGGATTTACTACTTATATCTTTTCTTTTGTAAATATATACTTATAATACATAGAAACAACCAGAGCACAGATAAATACCTAAGCATAAATACTTGTCTGAGGCGGGAATCGAACCCGTAAGCCTGTGTTTGGCAGTCAGGCATGGTGGCCAATTGTGCCAACTGGGTCGACTAATATTAGACCAGACACAAATTTATATATGTACGGTCGGCTGCATAATTGCAGACCCGCCGTAGAGCTCCAAAACGGCTGTTATAAGAATGTTTTCAACACAAGCAAGATTCTAGACAACTGCTTTAGGTGAAGTTTAAAGTCTTCTAACTCATCAATTAATCGAACAAAAATTATTAGAATGCAAACATTTATTTGGAGACGGGAACTGAACCCACAACCTCTGAGACGGTGTTCGCTTACCGCCCCTAGAGATCAAAGTCAACATTCTTTATACATTTGGAATCATACAGTTAAACCACATTGAAACTTCTTAAAAACTAAGTTAGAATGTCGTCTGATTTACTTTAATTTATGCTATTCAGCCGCGGGTTTCGTCACGATGTTTTCCTTCACCGTAAGAGCAATGTTACCGCACGTCTATACTAATTTAAGCTGAAGAGTTTGTTTGTTTGAACGCGCTAATCTCAAGTACTATACTGGTTCGAATTGAAAAAATATTTTGGTTTTGGATAGTCCATTTATCGAGGAAGGCTATTTTATATTTCGATATTCCCATGGGATCGGGTGTTACGGGGCTGCTACCGCGAAACGTTGCTAATAATATTTAAAAGTTGCAACTCACCAACATAAGATAGCACCCAACAAGCGTAGCGCTGCGCGTACGACCCGCCTTGCAGTGAACGTACACAGTGCCGCTACCCACGTCGCTACCTGACATTGGTACACCTGATAGTTTACCACCCGGTGGCAGGAACCTACGAGATAACAAATGTAACATATAGTCGCATTAACCATTCACGCTCAACGGGCGCATTTACTTGCATTTTCGATTACAAAGAATATTTTTGAAAATACCCAAAGCTAAATTTGAGGGTATTTTTTGTAATTGAAATGCAATCGGAATGATACTGCAATGTAACTTGAACAATGTTATTTACGTGAATATGCCTTCTGGTCTTTTCCATTTTAGATTTTTTTAAATTGTTTCTCTCGACCGATATTAAATTTACGAATAATATTTACAAAAAAAAAACCATTGGAAAAGTGCGTACAATACCTACAAGTAGGTACATGTAGGTATTGAATTCTTCTTATCTAATTCTATCAGAAGAATAAAACAAAAGAGGTTTTGGCGGTAACGAGCCAACAACATGTCGTGCTGCAGTTTTATTTACACGAAACTTAGTTGTAAACCGAGTTAAATTGTATAATTCTGGTGGAAAGTTATCTAATTTAGTTCCTTGAAAGTGCACAAGTGTAGTGAAAGTAAAAATCAGTGTCAAACATGGACTTTTCTCGTTGCCTCCAAAATCTCCTACAAGGTTATAGTAAAGTAGCCACCGCTTTACTATGACCCCTGACTTGACAAACTGTGACTTGACGACTTGACCATCTTGAACACTTTGAGCCCGATTTCTGTAAATCGGGCCATAACTTGATGCAAAATATTACTTGATACTGGCTATATGCACAAACCGTGCGAAGCCATAACTGGAAAAAAAAAACTGTAAAATCATATTTACTGTAGATGCGCGAGGCGACGCAGTTTTCAGCGTACTTACAGTAGTATTAGTATAGAGGTTTAAAAATTCAATACCTATTTATAAATGAGACTCCTTCATATAATTTATCTTGATCAGGCGCTTCGAATATATCAGTTGTTGCTAATTGTAAGAACTCGACACCGTGTTGCCGCCATTTCTGTAATAAAACGTTACTTTTATATTAGATTTCACCCGCGTAAGTCCCGTTCCCGTGGGAATAGCGAGGTAAAAAAACTAGCCTATATTACTACCAAGGATTCAATGTATCTTCATACGTTTTATGAAAATCTGTCCAGGTGTTTCGGAACCTATTCGTCACAATCAATAAAAATATTTCCTGTTACTCGTAGTGTAGATTATTATTTTTAGCAAAATTAACAGGTTAGATTCCTGGCTAGGGTATAATGACTTTCAAAATCTAATACTTAAGAGGAAAGGGTACCGGGCGCTCTCTCCATACAAACGTAGTCGATTGTTTCCTCCCTGAATACTGACACTAGAGTAAAAATTTTTGTTGCATAAAACTTATAACTGCCATGACCATGCCCCTATGTCTTTGTTTTTTTATTTTCCAACTAACAAACAATCGACTACGTTTGTATGGAGAGAGCGCGCCGGTACCCTTTCACCTTAAAGCAGTTTTAGTTCTAGTCAAAATCAGACACGCGATTTATTTCAGCACTTATAACTAGGTGTCTCCTAAAGTTTACTTTTTATTGTGATAAAACCACGGGATCGGGTCTTACACGTGTGAAATCGCGGGGCGGAATCCCATATTTTTGTGTCAATCGAAAGTGTTACTAATAATAAAGATCGATTCCTGGGAACTAACATATTATAGCAAATCAAAAGACGTGGCTTATTCTTCTGATTTTTCTAAAGTTATATCCTAAAATTATGTTTTTAGCTCCGATATCCGACTAACATAGTGAACTAAGTATGTTGTTTTTATGGTAAAATATTCAAAGCAAGCTTATCTGATAGTCTGACGAGTATAACAATGGATCTGGCTAAGAGATGAACCGTATTCATTGTTGATGCCCTTTGGTGTCTAAAAATAGGTCATAGCTTAAGTTTTTAACTGCGTAAATGCCATAAGAACATCATAAAAATTCGATGGCGTTAAGTAAAAGTTTCGTTGTATGTATGGGGATTTTTTTAAGGTTCCGTACCCAAAGGATAAATCGGGTAATGACTTCACTGTCTGTGTGCCTGTCACCAGGCTATATCTCAGAACCGTGATAGCAAGACGCTAGCTAAGAGGGTAGCATAGGTTATTGGCAAGCCTACTCCATCCTCACGCAAAAAGAACCCAACTAAAGGTCTAAATACGGAAAACAGCTCATATACAAATACCTTCTCAAATATTGATCGTGCCCTAACACCTACGCATTAGGCGATCTTGAGGCTAATGAAGTTGCCGTTCGCAAACTAAATTTTAATTAAAATCAAAATTGAATAAACTGGATCTCTGAAACGATAGGTTAATGGTTTGCGCTTTTCCTTAAAACTTACGTAATCTTAAAAACTAAGTAAGTACCTACGTTATCGTTCGGTTTTAAATTTATCAAAACAATTAGTTATAAAGAGATTGTAACATTTTGGCATAGTAAATGGTCAGACATATTTATTTTATTTTTGTTACGGGTTACCTTCCAAACCAATGGCAATTTACAGAGGGCATTAATACGAACCACTAATGCCATGTAACAAAATCTTGTAAAATGTCTGGTTTTCCAAATAAATCTGACAATTTACGAGATTTATTGATAGGGCATTTGTTGTTTGCATTAAATGTCTTCTATGCATTATACGTTTGAACGTAAAACATAAAAATAATCAATACAAAAGATTGAGGTGACTACCATGCCAGTCTCCACACTTGACTTGACCCGCCTTTGACGAAGAAGTTGCCGGTTCGAGTCTCGCCTCAAACAAATATTTATGTACATATTTGTTTCTAGTGTGGGTATTTCCGTATCCATAATAAAATAAATAAATAAATATGGCAGGACACTCCACACATCGCCATCTAGCCCCAAGCTAAGTAACTAGACTTGTGTTATGGGTGCTAGACAACGGATATACTACTTATATTACTTTTCTTTAGTAAATATATACTTATAATACATAGAAACAACCAGACCACAGACAAATATCTAAGCATAAATTCTTGCCTGAGGCGGGAATCGAACCCGCGACCCTGTGAATAAGTATGTATTAAGAAAAAAAAAGTATTGTGTTCTATTCATTGTCTAGTTACCATAACACAAACCTAGTTGCTTAGCTTGGGGCTAGATGGCGCTGTGTGGATTAACATGCAATATTTATTTATTACAATGTATTCTCATACAAAGTTCATTTAAATCAGTCTAGTAGTTTCGGAACCTATTAGTTACAAACATATAAACAAACAAAAAAAAAACTGGTTGCCTGTAAAGTCGGTATACGGGCGAAAGTTTTACGTGACAACAACTGTGCTCGAGTGGAAGGGACGCGTGCCTTTCACTTTTTATGTCTGTCTCTCTCGCTCTTAGGCGGGCTAACCATGCCCGAGTGGAAGGGACGCGTGCCTCTCACTCGCTCTCATTGTGAGCGCATAACGTCAGCGGAGCGTAACGCAGTTTCTTGAAGTGTCACCCGGCAAACCAATTTATAAAACGTTGTCACGTCAAAATAATTTCTCTTTGTAATATGAGTGCAGATTTACTTAAATGTAACTACCCCTTTTCTTTCGCTTTAATTGAGCATAAACAAAAAAATAATTTAACAATTTAATAAAATATAACAATATTTAAAATTTTCTCATAGAAACAAGATTAAATCTATTGTTTAGTTTTTTTAAATAATATTATATATTATCTTATACGGAAAAAAGTAATAACATAATATTATTATGATTTATTACAAGTTTAATAGTTCTTTTTTTTATTGACTGAGTGAGTGTAGCATCTTTGCTTTGAGTCTGACAAATTTTGCTTTTCTCTGTCAGTATGTTAGTATTTTGGTAGGTGGGTATGTATAGATTTTGATTGATAGTTTGTTTGCATTGAATATGCTTCGTAACTCCTGGACTGATTTTGATAAAACTTGTTATTAGTTGATTCATTGACAGTGACATAGACTACTTTTTAAAAGAAGGCTACTGAATAGTTTTGTGTTATCTGATTTGGATGATTCTTTTTTTACTTAAAAGGCCTACAGTCGTACCAGGTTTTTACCCATGATGGAATGGAGTATGGTATATGCATTTAGGGTGAAATGGTGGTTGTTTGTTTGTGCAGTCAAAAGATCCCATTTTTTTTAAAGACCACTTTTGAACTCACATTATTTGTATTCAGAGATACTTACCTACTATTAATCAGGGTTTTTAAAGTTTGATACCTATCCAACTTGAAAAATATGAGGTACCTACATAGGTACCTCTATAATAATAATTGCAAAATAGTTATGCTTGAAGGTTGGACTGCTAGTAATAATATACATAAAATATACTTAATGATTATTTTGAAAAAATTAAATTTAAATACAAAAGTAATGGACACATGACTTACCTCGGCATCATTTGAGAATATTTTCAACTCATAAGTTTCATTCATAGATACAACACCCTTCATGTTCTCTTCTGCTTTGAGCTGAAATTAAATAAGAAGATTTGGTATAGAAAACTGCAAACAAAAGTGGAGTTTCAACTTCAAAGGCAAACAAGGAATTATAGTCCTTAAACAAAAATAGATAGATATACACAGAATCATATTTAAAAAGCTGTGAAGTTCCAATATGATGAAATGGTTTTAATAATCTTTAATTCCTGCTCCTATACCAATTTATTTGGGGTCAGTGTACATCTCTTCTTTCTTTCTCTTCTATACTTGCTGAAAAATAACTTGGCAGCATTCTATAGCCGGCTGCCTGGCTAGCACCAACCCTCCTTGGGAAATCCTTCCTCTGTCAACACAAAGTCGACAAATCCTTTCATAGAAGGTTTTTATGACACCCATGGGAGGTGAGAAGGTAGTTCTAACATAGAACATGAATAATTACGTCTTAAAATCATTGTAACCCACGAAGTTTATTATCGTTTCATTTATAAAAATCAATTTTATGTCAAATTCTACCCATGACCAAGTAACCTCAAAAACTAACCTGATTTGTCATGTTTTGAAACGGCAGAGCCCCGAGGATGACAGTATCATCCATCCTGTCATACCAGCGCCGGCTGGTGACCCTCTCCATCATCACATTGTACAGTAATGTGGGATAGAACGTCACCCTAGCGAACATCGCGGTACCCTGCAGAATACACAATCGAATTTAACAATTACGTCAAGGTAAAGCTAGTCACTGATTAACACTGAGGTTTGAAGGCGCGCCGGAATCAGTACCATGGTGAAAGCTGATGACTGTGGTGGGGATTGAATAATTTCTTGATGAAGATCCTCCTTCGTGCTACAATTTGTTTGCATTCCGCTGATTGACATTTGTACGGTTATGAGATTTGCTGTCATTGTCACTTTTTAAACATTGACAGAGCTATGAAATATGACAGAAATTTTGATGCGTTCACATTTAATTAATCTTGAAATTTGACGTATTTTTCTCTATTTGACCCAAACATAGAATCAAACATTCTATGGATCCAAACAAATCTATGACACTCGAAGAGTTTCAAATGCCTTTGATGACTTATAATAAGTCTGTAGTTAAATTCGTATTTGACTCATAGACGATTTGACTACATCAAGTTTGGAAAAATAAAATTTTTGAACGCATCTATTTCATTCAATTCAAAGTAACTAGCGAAACGGTTCGCATTATGACATCTCTCTTCCACTTACTGGTGTTCATAGTGTGCGACCAAGAAAGTACGATCGGCAAAGTTTCGTTTCGATTTGTCTATAAATACATCTGTCACTGTCAACGAAACAGCTGACGTACGGTTTACAACGCGCGTGCGTATGAATTTGAAACATGAAGTTTTGTCAAAATTTTTGTGGTTTTTAGCAAAATTCATAAAATTATTTAAAAATTCTAAAAAAATAGAAATGTGAAATATATGTGCTCATAATTTCTTCGTTCGACAGTACCACCGGCGAAGAAAATTCTGGCTATAGTCGTAAGTGTTATCGAATTTGTTTGTATTAATGCAGATGGAATGTCATTCGTCTAATTATTTTTTTATAAAAATGCCGCATTGTTATCGATTTGGTTATGTTTATTGTACGCGGTGTATTAATCCGGCTTTCAGCTTAATTACTGTACGACATCTATGTAAAATTACTCGAAATATACTAGCTACTTACGTTCGTTTGTAACAATTTCTCCAATTGGCCATTAATACCTACTAGGGGAGCTAGGGGACCATTGCATCGGGCAGCTGAGATAATCGGGTACCTCACGTTCGCAATAATACATACCTAATGTATTTTTCTCCTCTAAAAAATATTGATGTCACTTAAAAAAAAATTGAGGGTATGAAGAATTTTGGTAACTGATTTTAGAGGGAGGTTTGGGCCTAAGTCTAAGACTAAGATTTTAACTAATTATATTATATTATGATATGATACTAATGATATAAGTAAGTGGCAACTGCAGCCCTTGAATAAATTAAAATACCAATAAACACTAAAAACACACTAAAACCAAAAAATGCAGCCGAACACTACTCTGGGTTATACCTACCTAGCATAAAATAATTTAATACAATGAATACCTACTAAAAATCATAATTATAATGATTTCAATGTTACCATTGCTGTGTTACAGTATAGGTATTTTCAAATTAGTTGTGCCCAAACAGCCACAAAAGTCATAAAATACCTACTATCAGACTCCTTCTTTTTTTGAAGTCTGTAAAAAATAAAAACTTGGGTAATATGGTATTAATTTAGTACTTACAATGCCCAAACCTTACATAAGAGTTATTTCTACCCCTGGAATGTATTTTATTTATTTCTAATAACTTTGAGACTTCATAATTTGAAACAAATAAGTAGGAAAGTACCTACCTATTTTTTATACAAATTAAAACACGCTAGGTACTTTGTAAACATGTATGTAAAATGTACCCAATGGCCCCTACCTCCCCTATTTCATAGCTTACCAATTGACCTGCATTCAATATAAAGTAGGCCATGAAATATCTAAATACCTACTCTAAATGCTTTCTACATTTCCAATGACACAAATTCAGACTTACATTATTAAAATTTATAAATACTGTACTTACTTTGTTATTTTATGAATAAAACATTGGTTGTTTGGTTTCACGGGCAGCACAATGGATGTGGAGGACTTCACTGAGCCTCGGTTCAGGGTAACCTCACCCGATATACCTAAAGTACACACAAAATGCAACCAGAACCGTCCAAGTACAAGGTTCACAGATTATTTAAACATTTTTTATTAATTCTCTTTACCTACTTTGAAATCCAAAAGTAAATAATAATACCATCCTAAAATAAATGGTAAATTAGCTTCAGATGACCAAAGGGCAGGCAATGCAGCCAGGCTATTGGGCTACTTATGGAAACTTATTAAGATTTTAAAATTATCATTTTTCACATAAAACTAATCTTAAAACTACCTGGATTACATTGAAAATTATTTTAGTTATTTACTTATGTACTAACAGAAATGCCTAATAATCGATGATTGCATAATTATTTCAAAAGTCAAAATAAAACAGTTTAATACCACAATTTTGGATTTCAACTCTTTAAACCTAATCGTTATTTTATGTAGATTTATTCACAACCCACTATTCATCAATAATTAATTACTTCACACCAATACATGCTTATTATATCTATACTCTGTTTAAATTAAAAATATGCACCATACTTCATAATAATATATTCCAGCACTAGTGGCTTAGTTACATAAATATTACTTTTTTATACTATAAGTAAGTACATATTTATAAAAGAGAAAAGTCTCATCGAAAAATCTCTGAAACAACAAGAGCTATACGCTACAATCTGAATCTTTTATCCTTTCCAAGGATTGGTTTTTATTAGACACTGTATAAATATTATTTATTAATAGTAAATTCTCAAGCAGGTATAAGTTTGAATATTAAAAAAACGACAACAAAGAAAATAATACGAATTACATTCGAATACATACAATATAAAATTCTTATCTATGCTACAAAATTATAAAATGAAAAAAAAAATCATAGATGTGGACACTCTTAATTTAGACATACTTTATTACCATTTTTTTTGTAGTATGTTAGGTACTTCTCTCTCTAATGAATGTTGGTAATTATTTTTATGCTTTGGTTTTTAATTGTTGGTACAAAGATATAATATCCATTCTAAAATTGAGAACACATACACATTTACCTTTGTAAAACTTTGATGCTACATTTGACGTACTTGTACCTACTTGTATACGACCGTTTCCCCTTCGACCATCTAACTACGTTTCCCGTAACTTTCTTTAGTTGAGTCCTTTTTGCTTAATGGCCCCTCTAAATGATGACCCAGCACTGGACCAGCGAGATGGCCATGCGATGGTTGAAACGTAACTACACGATGGCCACGTTCAGCCATCGTTGCCCACTTCCTTTGATGTGCGACCGAAAAACCGACACCGTGGCCATCCAGTCGCCATCCTACGAACCATAATCCATCCAAAACCACTACATCCTCTACATGCTGGCTCATATTAGTGGGCCAGCATGATGGCCCATAATGTAGTGGGTCCATTAGGATGGAGTAGGTTTGCCCAGTTTTATACTACCCTCTCTGCTTAATCGACCGTGTCAAGAAAGAACTCGTCAATACGTCTGGAGCCAAATAAGCTGCGGGTTTTATTATGTTTTTCTTCACCGTAAGAGCAATGTTAACTGGCGCATATTTCGATCTCCAGCTCCGAAATATCGTGGCTCCACCAAATAAACACATGGTAAGTAAATATTCCGTTTTAAATACTAAACTTTAATAATTAAAAAAAAAGTTTTGATTTCTGTTGTTGTCTGTATGTATTTTCAATATATCTAGGGTGTGGCTTATCACAGCACCTGTGAGCAATGATCCGTGATGGTACTGGCTACTGTGCTGACAATGTACCATTATTGTATACTTTACCGCTCGCTTGCAGTTCATTAAATGCAGAATGCATGTTCCATTCAAGTTACAATGTTGCTATGGATACGAGGTTGATTCTACCATGAGCTTTTCATTTTACAGACTCACATAAACATCATTTTTCGATTCGAATCTCCAAAAAATCAGGGTTTCAGAGTCTGAGATCTTTTAGTTTCTGGAGCTCTCTTTATGATTCATTTTGTCGTATAACCACAACATTCCGCTGTTTTCTAGTGGTCCCAGGATTTCGGTCTCATTACCACAAGAGACCACGTAGTCCCCTTTCTATGTTCAGTAACGTATTTAATCCTCCTATATAATATTCTTCCTGCATATATTTTTTCTGCATATTATTCTTCCTGCATAGATAAACTTTTTAAAGTGTGTTTGTATACAAAAAAAAAAAAATGTGACGTACGTGACTAGTTTTTTTTAACTAAAGTTGAATTGTTCGATGGGGTAGTTTAAGACGAAAAGAGGTTGTTTTAGTCAGGTGATCAGCTTTTGTTCTGTGACTTTTGATCTCGAACCAATAGAAGATGGATCGGGCAATTGCATACATATACTTAGCTATTATAACGTGGGCCTTCGCTAAAAAAGGTTTTTGGAAAATTGAAATCAAAATAAAACTACATAGTATAAAACAAAGTCGATTCCGGCCTTAGTCCCTATGTATGCTTAGATCTTTAAAACTACGCAACGGATTTTGCGGTGGTTTTTTTTAATAGATAGAGAGATTCAAGAGGAAAGTTTAAGTTTGACGACCCAGTTGGCACAATGGTTACCATGCCGGACTGCCAAGCACAGGGTTGCGGGTTCGATTCCCGCCACAGACAAGTATTTATGTTTAGATATTTGTCTGTGGTCTGGTTGTTTCTATGTATTATAAGTATATATTTACAAAAGAAAAGTATTTAAGTAGTATATCCGTTGTCTAGCACCCATAACACAAGTCTAGTTACTTAGCTTGGGGCTAGATGGCGATGTGTGGAATGTCCTGCAATATTTATATTTATACAGAACAAAACTACCACGCGTACGAAGTCGAGGGCAACAGCTAGTACAAAACAAAATGCAAACACCACCTTATTTTAGTCACTATCTAGTTGATACTTAAGAAGATTTCAAAGTGTCTAAACATGACATGCTTATTAATTTTAATTAGTTTATGTCTCCATCATCAGACCCTGATAAAACATAGCTAAGAACACATAGAAACATTCAGTTTTCAAATATAAAAAACTGCATACAAATAGGTTCATTCATTCGTTTCGGAGCTAGCGGTGCCACGTACTTACGAAGACAGACAATAGGGGTCTTTATAAAACCCCTTTTTTATTCGGGGGGGGGGGGGGGGGTGAATAACACCCTGTTTTCCAAACACATTACTTCTCAAAATATGTTAACTCTATTGTTGGAGGCTATTTTGTGGAGCCGTTTTTTGACTTGAATAAATAGGTCACAAATAAATTAAGTACTTATTTAAATCTATTTAACAAAATTATATTTATTTATTGAGTTGAAACCAAAATTCAAATTCATTTATTCCAAAACTAATCTATACAAAAATAAGTAGTACATAAAACAATAAAAAAATAAAAACCAAAAAAAAAAATCAGAAGAAAATAAAAAATAAATAAAAATTAAATATAAACCTAGTCAAACAAACCCCTCCCCAGCGTTCCCGGTGCAAAGCTGGACAATATGCAAGCAGCGTTACCCCTCTGAACCGCTATCGACAGTCTTTGCACCAGGAATGCCCCGGAACGCGGATCAAATCCCCTGTCCCGGAGACGACGGCCAATCTCTCTCACAAATGCCAAACCCTCGGCCCCCCAACTCCCAGACGTCTCGACCGCCACAGGCACAAAAATATAATTCTGAGCAAGCGGGGCATATTTGGCGTGCTCACTCCCTGCAGCAACTTCGGCCGCCGCACCAGCCACTCTTGCCGTGAGGGGCAGATGACTCATCGCGAACGTGTTGACGCAAGTTGCGTCCCATATGAGACATCTGCCGCTACGCCACGGAACGAGGGTCAACCCATCGGGACGCTTACCATCCGTGCGGCTGAGGCCCGGAGGCTCCAGGACACAAGGAACGTTAGCTGACACCAGGGCCCGGCGAATAATGTCGTTCAGGGCGTGGTGCCGCGGAAACCTTCCCAGGCAACGACAACAACTCAGTGCATGGTGACCACTGGCCTCCACCCCGGAACCGCAAATGCATGTGTGTGGTTCACATACATTGCAGCCCAGGCGAAGCGCCACAGCCACCCGCAAAGAGTCTCCGTCCAAGAGGGTGCCCAAGTTCGGGGAAGGCAACGCCTGCAACCACGCACCGGACTCCGCCCTGGCAACGCTCCTAAGTCTTGCCAAGTCCGCTCCCCGCGCCTGCCCCACAAGCCGTTCCTGCAACGCTTTCACCCCCGCCTCATCCCACATCCTTTGCAGACCCGGTGAAGACGGAAGATCTACACCCGGGTTAAGAGTCCGCCAAGCGTCAATAGCGTTGAGTTGAAACTAAATTATAACAACCTAATAGTTTATTTATTAGCATCGATTTAGTTAATATAAGCTATAAAAAAATATTACTTACCTACTTATTCACCTATAATAAAAATCGATTATTTTTTTCTAAATAATTTTTACTTTCAATAGAAACCACACAAAATAGATAGCTACATATTATACTATAAATATACAAATGCCACTAACAGGCTCTATTTGTGTATGTATAGTGTGTGTATTTTTTTTAGTAAGTACATAAATATTTATAAATATTCATTAAAAACATTTCACCGAGTCACATTTCAAGTGGTCTTACAGAATTAGGGCCCAGAAGACATAAAGAAAGCTTCCATTATGTACGAGTATGATGTACTTACCTTATAAATTGCTGAGTAGCCAAAGTCCTTCGAGTGTCAAAATAATCCGCGAGTTTTGTAGTTCACGCTGACTTCGCGCACTTGGTCGCCCCACGTTCGCAGTCAGTCGCCGTCTCTCAGCAGAGCGTGTCGGCTTGTGCAAGTTTATTTCGTTATTTACGTATTTACGTACAACATCGATAGTGACTCAGTTTAGCACGTGCAGGACACTCATATGGGGAAGGTATTCGAGTGAGTCTGTTTTATTAATAAGATTCTAGTGTGTTTTTTTTTTCAGCTTTTCAACTAAGCTACAGAATTACAAATGTACAAAATGACAAAGTTTCGCATTTTTAGAAATTACTAGCTGTCCCGACCAACGTTGTTTTGAAAAAAAAAAAAAAAAAGGAAAAAAAGTAGATGAGTATGAGAAAGAAAAGTAAAGAGTAGATGTTCGATTCTCAGAGCTAACGAATATTTTACAAACATTTTTATCAAATCGGTTCAGCCGTTTAAGTGGACATAGGTAACTTACACCGCGACACGAGAATTTTGATAATATAATGTAATTTATTCTGATAACAACAAAGGAATAAAATACTCTTCATAAGAATAAATAATTAAAATCAAAAATAATTAAATAAAGTACTTACTTACTTAAATTTAATAAAAATTAAAAGTCCAAATGGGCCATTTGGACGCAGACAGCCGGCTGCGTTACCTCGTTGGATGGCGGTGCTTATCCGCTGTTTGAGGCAGGAGCCAGCGTTTGGTCATCCGAAGCTAAAACTTTATTTTGAAACTTCTTCATAAAATTTTAAAGCGTCTATACCCCAAGGGTCAAGTACCTACCTCTGTAGGAAACACCTGTTTTGTTTCATTTACTTGTAATTGTAGTACAGTTTGACGTACGTGTACCGTCTGTTACTGACGTCACCGGAACGGCCTCAACGCAGCGCTAGTCAAAAGACTAGCATTTCGCTGAGTTGGGGTCCGTTTTGCAACAATTTGTTATATAGTTATTAAGCTTTAAAGACTTTGTAATCTATTATTTTGTTGCAAAAAAATAATATTCTATTCTAAACGGCAGAAATATGTATCCATTTTATTTTGTTTAATTTTATTTTGTATCCATTTTATTTTTGTTAAAAAAAAAAAAAAATAATAATAATAATAATAGATGTTGGCCGATTCTCAAACCTACTGAATATGCTCACAAAATTTCATGAGAATCGGTCGAGCCGTTTCGGAGGAGTTCAAGTTCGAACCCCGTGACACGAGAATTTTATATATATAGAGATTTTATTAGAATTTACACTAACATGGTTTTCATTATTATTTATTAAAACGGGATATTTCTACAGGTTCAGAAAGTTCAATTCCTTAAATGTTAAACATTCTAAAAGTTGGATTCCTAAAAAATTATGTAAATCCCAAAACCATCGTCAAAATAAACATAACATCGAAAATAACCAATTATAATTTTTTATGTTATTTTTGTGTGGTATTTATCCCGTTTTAAATGCCTTATTTTATTAGTATTTATTGAAAACTAGCTATCACCTGCGACTTTGTCCGCGTAGGGGTTGAATTCTCTAAAATCCTTTCTGTGCCTATTGCCAAGACGAAATTGTAGCTTGATTCGTCCATTGGATTAAGCTAGTCGTTGACGAGGACTTAATTTTTTTATTTATTTTAATACTTACTAGAATAAAAGTAAGTACTTATTAATCTACTTATGAAGAGGCTAAGTGCGGAAACAGCCCCGTAAACTAAACTAATATTTTACGTATTCTTCAACTACGAAACGTCTTAGTTCAAACATAATACTATATCACTCGCAAAGGTTCTATAAAATACAAATTAATTGCAACTTAAAAAACGCGAAAACTAATACATAGAATGGTGTACTTATTGTATTTTTGTACCCTGCAAATTTTATCAAAATCGGTCAAGTTGTTCGGCCATTAATATGAATCAAACAAAAATAAATAAGTAAATAGGTATCTAAACACAAGTGCAAGTCTTATCAACTGTTTTTATCACGTCAATTAGATCTTAAACTTTATCATCAAGTACATCAACACCAATTTTAACTACCGTTCTCTGATAGCTGTAATCCAGGCTTAGATAAATCGAAATTAGACACCAGTTTCAGCCTACCTACCTACTACCTATCAAACCAATCGTTCATCAACGTTTACGTCCTCTATTCTATGGCGACTGGTAACCATGGTAACAAACAACTAAGCTTTTATAATTAGACACCAATTTCGGCCTACAACCTATCGAATCAATCGTGGTTTATCAACGTATAGATCTTCTATTAAATGACGATTGGTAACCATGGCAAACTACAACTAAAATTCTTCTATTAGGACGTAATAAGGGGAAACATCCAAAATTACTTACCAACCCACTCAAAAACTATGCTTAGCTTATCATTAGTTAATAACTAATATCATTTAAATCTGCTAAGCAGCCAGTGTTAGATAATATATAAACGCCTAATGAACCTTAAAATAAAAATTTCAGCTCAATCGGCTGAAGATACCCGCTTCAAAATTAAGTTGCAATATTCAACCCGCATCCCCCCATCCATAAAAAAAATCGAAAACTTCAATATAGGGAAAGATCTTAAAGTGGCACAAAGGGCGGCCTTATCGCTTAAGGTAACCGTAGCCGTGGTCTTCCAGGCAACCATAGTGTTGTTTTAGGACCAACAAACTACCTTGACCTACATTATTTAAAACGAAGTAGTTCAAACTCTTGAAACTCTCAAATATTCACCTAAAAATACGTATTAGCCTCATTATTTTTATTAATGAGCCCTTGCTCTATAAACCTATACGTTTTTCATACCACATACGAAGCACGTACGTAAAATTCTTTATGCTATTTCACCTGAATTCTTACAACTTTGTTGTGACTGTAAGTTACTGCGTTGTCACAGCACACAGAAAAAAAAAGGTTTTTTGAAGCAACAAATAATCCTGTTCTTATAAACGTTGGAGAATAATTTCTTGGTTTTAGTAAAAAAATCTCAAAAAAAATTGAAAATTATAAGCAGTAGGTAAGTACTTTTTCTTAAATTAAGTATAAGTACTGCTTATTAGCAATGCTTATCATTTTAAGATTTAAGATAAGAATACTTACTGTTTATCATATTATTCAGATTTTTTACTAACATTTTTTTAAAATTAGAAATTTTTTCTCAAGCTTCGATCTATGCAGAGCAATTTTTTTTTCACTTCAATCAACCTTTTTTTTCGTGCAGCAGCTTATCATTCAGCAGGAACCTCTAAAACTATTTAAACACGATTTGTATTCATGGATTTGTGATCTTTTTCACTAACTATGGCAACATAGTCAAAACGTCGAAGTAAAAGAAATTTAAAAAAACTTGAATTGAGTTTAAAACCCAGGAAATAATTACCAATAATTTTGACAATAAATAGCAGCCATGACGCTTCGATGATGTGAGTTTATCGAGCTCCTAACAGCTAATAAACATCATTAAGTTAAGTAAAGGTACAAATACCCACTAATTAATGCATTTGTATCATTAATCCATTAATAAAACAATTAATCATATTACGGAAATGAAATGATGTAAAAAATGTGTTCCTTTCTATATTTTGTTAATCATGTTGATCGTTAGTGCACTGTTGACTCTTCTATTCGGGATAACTAACTCTAAAGTTATATTTGAAGAACAAACGTCTATCGATAATTTTACATTATGCTTAAACTTTATTATAAAAGAATACAAAATAAAACATTTAACTTACATAGATCTTAGCAGCGGCAGTGATAATGGTTTGCTGCGTGATATACATGCCATAAAAGCTGCTGTTACAATCAATGCTGTCCCTAACACTTTGGATGTCAACAGCAGAGCCTACTTCATCGTCGCACATCCAAACGTATTTAACGGAACAATGAAGTTCAATGAATCTTTGAGACATTTTTGGAATCCAGAATTGAAATTTATTGTCATAGTGAAATGTCTAAAGAAGTCTGATTTGGATATGGTGTTTGGCGATCTTCTGAGGTTTCGAATTCACAACGTAGTTGTGGTCAATGGGACGGAAACAGCTGAATTGTATGGCTACAATGCATTCGAGAACAACGCTTGCGGCAACTATTTTACCAGGATCATCGAACATGGAAGATGTCACAAAGTTTCTGAAAATCTTTTCCCGGTTAAAATTACTAATCTATCCGGTTGCACCTTCAGAGTGGGAGTACCATTTAACTCCGCTGAACCTGATATTTTGATAAATTCAAGATTTAAAACTAGGGCCCCTCTAGGTCCACATATATTGCCTGCTGCGGAAAAATACGTATTTCAATTAATAAGTAAAGCAGCTGGTTTCAAATGCACGTTTACCCAAATTTTTATGGGTGAAGGGTTTTCAGTTATATACCCTAATATGTCAGTATCGGGTTCTTTATCTGTAATTGCGGACAACAAGACAGATATAATAATTGGTGGATTCTATCTTACAGCTCGGAGAACACATTTGTTTTCTTTCATCTACGGATACTTCGATTACTTAGATGATGTTAAGATTTATGTGAAACGAGCTCAAGAATCGCCTTCATGGAAAGATTTTTACTTGGAATTTTCTCCACTTGTTTGGTTTTCGTTTTTGATTGTTTTCTTAATGTATTCTATTATAATGATATTGTTATTGAAGCCTAAAGATAAAGGTCACGTCGTAATGATTCTACTTGACAATCTTCTCCAGCATGGAGTATATTTTAAAAGAAATCCAGCCATTGATGCATTTCTGATATCTTGGCTATGGTTTGTGTATTTGGTGTATTGTTTCTACACTAGCAGCTTAGTGAGTCTAACGACGAACCCAACATTTAGTTATCAGATAAAAAATGTGGATGATTTGAGACGATACAATCTAGCGCCATGCATTAGCGGGTTGTTAGTAGGAATAAGCGGAGATGAATTTGAAAATTACGAACATTTAATACCAAAGACTTACAACTTCAATAAGGTTTCCGGGTTTTTTGATACCATGCAAAAAGTGAATCAATCTGAGAATTTGTTTACTATGTTGCCTCAATCTGTATATTGGTCTTACGGTGTTTATTTTCTCGATGATTACGGAAAATCATTTATATATGAGTTTCCAGAAGGAATTTATAGGCCAATTTATTCATTTTACTTTCACAAAGGTATACCAATAACGGAAACATTGAACAAGATAATTTACAAAATAAGAGAAAGTGGGCTTGTATTGAGGAAAATAGATAATTTGAAATATTTAAGATGGCTGAGATACAATATCGGTTTCAAAGAATACAAGAGTCGTTTCGTGATACCGTGGTATTTATTAGGCATTGGGGTAGGGTTGTCATTTGTTGCGTTTATATTGGAAATAGGTTTTAATTATATACACAAAAACTGTATGGCTTTAGCGTGTATTCGAAGGTAAATCTGGAAATGAGTGCTGTGGGTTTTTTTTCTTCCCGTGACTCCACTATTCTCCTTGGCGTCCGGTTGAAACAAAAGACGATCGAAACGTAAACTAAAGACGATGAAAAGGGGATCGAAAAATGCTAAAAGACGTTCGAAATTTGCCAGCTGTCAAAAGTCACTCTGTAATTTTCAATCGTCTTTTGTTTTTGTTCCAATAGGATGCCAATGAGAGTAATGGAGTTACGGGAAGAAAAAAACCCACAGCATTACTAGTATTATCAAGGGAAACCAACGGAAAAATTGATTTTCCGTTTGTTTTCCTTGATAAATACCAAAACAAATTTTCCGTTTGGTTCCCTTGATCATTCTAGAATTATCAAGGGAACCAAAAGTAGTGCTCCGTATTGTGATATAGCGTTCAATTTACTTTTTTTTTCACTAGGTACCAACGTTTTGTGTGTGTTTATTTTTAAAAATAAGTTTCATTTGATCAATATTGTATTAATACTTACTGAGTTATAAACATTACGACCTGCCCCGGCTTCGCACGACTATATTATGCATGTATTATACATAGTATAAACCTTTCTCTTGAATCACTCTATCTATTATTAAAAACCGCATCAAAATCCGTTGCGTAGTTTTAAAGATATAAGCATACATAGGGATACAGGGACAGAGAAAGCGACTTTGTTTTATACTATGTAGTGAAGTGATGAAAGTGATAGTGATAAGTACTATTGTAATATTTTTGACACTAAATATTCTTGCAAATTTCGAGGTTGATGTTAGCCTAGAAGGTCCCTATTTATTCTAGGCTTTAAGACTCCAGGTTGTAAGTTTTGGGGGAACAGTAACGCAGGGAGAGAGTTCCACTTCTTAGCAGTTCGCACGAGATAGGTCCTATGTGTTTTTATATCCAAGGCGTGAATTATTAAATGAGCAACTAGCACCCTATTTCATAATATGTATAATATTATTGTACTCTAAATAAAGTGTGATCAATAAAAAAGATTTGTTTTTGATACAAAAAAAAGATTTGTTTTTGATACAAAAAAAAGATTTGTTTTTGATACAAAAAAAAGATTTGTTTTTGATACAAAAAAAAGATTTGTTTTTGATACAAAAAAATCGATTGAAACTGCTTTAATTTTTAAGTCGTCAAAGAATACCCTTTAATGGGAGGTGGCCTAATATAAGTAGTTCAAAGGCATGGCGTGCACGTACTGTGTTGTATGTCGTAACAACGTGCAATGTTCTTATGGTGCTTGCATTTGTAAGTTACGGCTTCAGGCACGACAACTTAGATGGTTGCCGTGTTCAGGAGCAAAGCGTTTTGATTGTACCAGCGTTCTCGGACAGTCGTTTCGCCTTTGGACTGATCGCCGATAGGACGTTTCATTTCTGAGAGATTCGCCGTCAGAACTATTCACCGATGCGAGCGACGACGTTTCGCCGACAGCATTATTCGTATGTGGCTCTGGCTGTTCGACGACAGGACTTGTCAACTATGGACTATTCAGCGATAGATCGTTTCGTGTACGATTTTTTTTAACTACGTAAAGTAATGAGAAGTCTAATCAACAAAGCATATGCAACATCTGCCCAAAAAGGAAGTTTAGGGAAGTAGGTAAATAAAACATAGAATAAGATTTTATTGAACACAAATATGCGCCCATCCATTTAAATAAGATTTCAAGACCATTTCACGAAACGATCTATCACTGAATAGCCCATAGTTGATGAGTTCTGTCGTCGAATACGAATAATGCTGTCACCAAACGTCGCATCGGTGAATGATTCTGACAGCGAATTTCTCAGAAATTAATGAAACGTCCTATCGGCGATCAGTCCAAAGGCGAAACGAAACAACCCTTCCTTGAGGGATGCCTTCGTTGTAACAGATATGCTAAATACCCCAATCCCTCTGTTAGGAGCTGTATACCTATACGTTGATCAGTCAGGACTAAAAATTTTATTTTAATCAGAGATTTTTTGGGTTATACCAGGGGTGTTTCACTTCGCACGTACCTGGTAATTGTAACTGGCCTAAAAGAGACAAGCTGCGCCCCGCGGTTTCACCCGCGTAAGTCCCGATCCCGTGGGAATTTCAAAATAAAAAGTAGCCTTCCTCGATAAATGGATTATCCAACACAAAAATAATTTTTCAATTCGAACCAGTAGTTCTTGAGATTAGCGCGTTCAAACAAACAAACAAACTCTTCAGCTTTGTAATATTAGTATAGATTAGGGCTTCCATTCCGAGATACCGGAATCTCGAAATTCCGAGATCTTGGACATTTTTTTCCGAGATTTCAGTTCCGGAACTGGAGATCAGTCTCGTAATTCCGGTCTTAACTTTAAATCGCAAAAAATAAACAATATTTTGCTCAACAATAACGCGCGCGCGCTCTACGTCATACGTTCGTACGTTTGTTGAACCGAGTGAATCGAGTGAGTCGTTCGTAGAAGTTTATGCTTAAAAAACTTGAAGGAGAACCCTTTGAGCGTCAAATTGGCGTTAAATTTAGCGCCTGCTATTAACTGGTGTTATGCACTATTTACAAGATCCGGAGGAAAAATAATCTATTTCGGGTCACTAAGACAGCAGATAACTTAAACATAAGTACTTACTTGGAAGTCGGACTGGGTTAGATTGAATGTTGAGAGGTATACATAAAACATGGTGTTATTTTTTACCAAAAAGAATTTCCTGTTCCGGAACTAGTTCCGGAATTCCGGGAATCAACCAGAATTTCCAGTTTCGGAACTAGTTCCGGAATTCCGGAATTATGTACCCAGTCTCGTAACTCAGTTCCGGAACTGGAGACCTTCCGAGACTGGGTGCCCTAGTAAAGATACGCGCGCAACTTGTAGGTAAATATCCCGGTAGGTAATTAGCGCTGAGCGACTTGAATTTTCACTTTATTGAGTTGTAGCGAGAGTCGCTTTTTATTTAAATTAGCTTGTTAAGTGGATCTTCTGTACTTGTACAAATACATATACTAGCTGCGCCCCGCGGTTTCACCCGCGTAAGTCCCGATCCCGTGGGAATGTGGGATAAAAAGTAGTCTATGTGTTAATCCAGGTCTCCAGCTATCTACATACAGAGTTTCATTTCAATCGGTCCCGTTGTTTTATGCGTGAAGGAGTAACAAACATACATATACACACACACACACACACAAACTTTCACATTTATAATATTAGTAGGATAGGATTATGTGCTTATACACAAATTAGCAGTCAAATACACTGAAAGGATTTTCCGCTCGTTCGAAAACTGTCCGTTTCTTCCGATTCTCTCAAATGCTTCCAGTAAAAAGAAAAGTTGAAGTATAAAGTCCAGTGATTTCATGTCCAAAGCGAGCGTTAGCATCACCATCTCTGGTAATTGATGCTATTTTAGTTGCACATCTATTTATAGTACCACAAGCCCACATAAAGTTTCGCAATGATGGTTTTTGCGAGGTTTTTGATCTCTATTTGAACGTTTGGTTGCTTGTTGAAGGAAAGATTTATTTAGGACTATTTGCTCCCCGCCTTTTCACATGCATAAGTCCCGATCCCGCACGGGAATTTCAGGATCGTTTGATCCTGAAATTCCCGTGCGGAATTACGTATATTATGTATAACGTATGTATAATATAACGTATATTATGTCCTCATGCGAGGACATAATATACGTTTGTATATTATGTCCTCCATCCTCTAAACTACTACTAAGTATGTCGATTTTCATACAAATCGGCCCAGTCGTTTGACCATAAAGAAGGAACAAATTAATAAACAAACTTTCTGATTTGTATTATTAGTTAGGATTAGGACTTAAAAAGATTTATAAAAAAAAAAAGCTCAGAAATGTGGTAGTCGCGGTTATTAACTTGGCAAAAAGAAAACTTCAGTATTAAATATCCTGAAACCTGGTAAATAAACTCTGGTCTATACATTAATAGCCTTGCCTGTGACTTCATCCACGTTTTAAAATTTCCAAAATATCTAGTTTTTTAGTGTGCCTAATTGCCTCCGTTATAACAACTTACTGTATGCCAAATTTAAGCCCAAACCATTGGTTTGTATCAGTCAGTCAGGAGTTTAATTTGTGTATACCTACATAGATGAAAAAATCGTGTCGTATTTAAAAAAATTATATAACTACTTTAAGAAACACCATATGGCACGATAAATGTTATTGGAAATATTGATCGGCAAACTAATGAAATATTGATCTACTGTTTTTACCTTGGGGTTAATTATTGACTCAGTTTTTATTGAACTATTAGTTCAGGTACGAGGTTTCACCCGTGTAAGTAATCGGGATAAAAAGTAGCCTATCTCCTTCTCAAAGGTCCTATCATTTATAAAAATGCTTCAGCTATTTTGGACGAGAAAACTTAGAAGATGAAAGAGTTATTTTTCGCATATTTTAACTTTCAATTTTCTAATTAAAAAAATAGCTAAAGTTCCTTTTTCCATACCAACCAGGCTCTAATAATTTGGGCATGTAGAAAGAGACCGCCACAAAAATACTGGACACCTTCAATCCCAGGTCCACAAAGAAAGGGTAGACCAGATTGAAGTGGACAGTGACGGACGTGGTCAAAAAAGACATTATAGACTGCGAAGTTTCTCCAGATAAAGCGTCAGTTAGAGCGAAATGGAGGGAGAACACCAAAAAGGCAGACCCCACCATCAGTTGGGATAAATAACTGCACGGAGAGAAAGAAAGATGTTTTTCCAACTTATTTATAAATAGCGTTGAATCATTTAAATACATGTTTCTATAAATATAAAATGAAAGTCTAGACTTACTGATATATCATCGCAAACCAATGAATGGATAGAACTCGAATTTGGCATACAAATAGCCATTGTGACGTAGGCATCCTCTAAAAAGGGATTTTAGTAAAAAGCTAGTTTAATATGAAAAGTACACCGTTTTTCTACCTTAAAGAAATTAATTAGGAATTGATTTTTAAATGATACGAATCGAGAAATCGGAGAGTTTTGTAATGCGGTAGAACCTTAAAGTTAGAATTTGATTTTGTTCGAACACTTTCTATCAAATCAAACCTTATAAAGTTCAATTTGATAGAAATTCGTTGTTTTACTTAGTTATCGTGAATTTGAAAATTGATAGCTATGAACAGCTGCACGATTTATGCCTCAAGCAGAAATGGAAACAATAGTTGCTGGCACATAAAATATGTAGCCAAGTCATGTTGATTATGCTGAAAATGTTTAAGATTTCAAAAATGTAATGTATATATTGTTTCTGCGGTCAAAGTCAGTTAAATAGGCATAGATTTTCATATAAAAATTGGGTTGCGCAGTTTTAACCGCGTAAGTCACGATCTCGTGGAAATATTATGATAAAAATTAAAGTCTGTTACTCCTAGTGAATTAATGTATCCATATACCAAATTTCATCAAAATCTGTATACCTATTAGTTTCAGAGCCTATTCGTTACAAACAAAAAAAAGCACACAATCATTATAATATTTATTATAGATTAGCCAATTTTGACTCTGAATATACAACAATATATTTATCAAGCAGGTAACCAAGTCAGTCGATTATATAAAACAATAGTTTAACAATTTTGATTTCCTATATTTCCTTTATTTAACATTTAAGGCATCAAGTAAAGCTTTCATGTTTTTTCTTTATGTTTCAACGATATCGCCAGCATATCGCTCAATCACCATTCCAATCTACAATTTTACGATTCTTTAATTAGCATAAAGAAATGCTCCGGAAAATTCGGGGCATGTTCCCAAGTTATGGGGCAATAAAAAGTGGGGAAAGTGTATGCGTGATCTGCACGGAGTGTACCTACGGAGGGTGTCTCCCTCGACATGTGTTTAGGATCGATACCGGATCACGCAGTAGTCAAGGATACTTCACCTTTTCCGGGTATATGGGGGTGCAATTTTATTGGAAACTAACCGCGATTCACGGCCTTTTAAGTACTACTTTTAGTTCAGTTTATTTTTTATATAGCTGGAGTTTATAGTGCAAGAGACGCATCCATCTTTCTGTCTGTCTAGAGACTTACCCTCATCGTTTATTAAGGTTTTGATAGTTAAAATATGCTTTGCATCAGTCACACATCTGTCATTTGCAAAAGTGCGAATTGGACACAACATGTTTTAACTATCGAAGGTTTTTTAAAAGTTTTTTAATAAGGGGTTAGAGCCCAGATGCGGTTGTCTAAAAAAGGATAAACACACTTTGAACTAATTTTCTTTCAGCTATGCTATTACTGTTTAATATTTTCAAAGATATAAGGCATTAACTAGCTATGCTTCCTGGGCTAACTACGATCCTGATCCCGCGAGTATTTCTAAAAATTACTTAGTGCTAACTTAGGACTCGTGCCCAAATTTCTAGGCCCAGTGGATTAGACTGCTTTGCCATCAATAATTCAGTAGTGCACAAAATGTAGTAATCGGTAGATTTATATTCACGTTTTAATACGACGATTGTATTAAAATCGGTGAAGCATGACTGGTATTGAACAGTATTGCCCTCGCAGATATGAATGCACCTGTTGGACTTATTCTCTGGTGAAATCGATACGATTTTACTAAATGAAATACCCTTATGTTTTTGATAACTTGCGGGATTTAAAGGACAGCCATCTTACAATTTGCTTCACAATTTCTGTTCACAAACATATTTGTTTATACCTATACTATACATATGGAATCACTATATATATAGAACTAGGTTTTAAAAGGATCTGTACATTTAGTTTGGTAACTCGCCATAGTATTTTTTACTGCACGGTGCTCTTTGAAACCCATACCTATCGATAGAGGGTATTATGACGAACAAATCATGCATTTACACCAAACCTCCAAAGCGTCCATTGTGACAGAGTTCTTCCAAAACTACACTTTGGGATCCGAAAGAATGAATATTTCGTTTCCCAGTCGCTTTAGAGTTTTGGTGTGAAATCATTATTATTTCGTCGAAATGCACTCTATTGATAGCTTTAGTTCTCTAAAGTGCACTGGAGCATTTTAAGTTACTATGTCTGTTTTGTTCTTTCCCTGTAGGCGTTTTTAATGTGTCGTCGTAAGCACTAAAATAGGGTTATAGTCTTCCCGAATGACTGTCAGATGCATATCTTCATGATCTATTCGTCTGATCGTTCTTCGTTATAACAGTTACAGCTAACAGTTAATTTTGTGCGTCAGAACTAAGTAAATGAACATCAACTTATTAAGTTTCTAACAACTCCATTAATATTCAGTAAAATATTAATTAGTATGCAGTTAAGTTACATAACTTAAGTTCATTAAACTCGTAACGTTTTTAATCTGTCCCGACTTCCACCCACGTACGAATTGGGAGTATGACGGACTGAATTCACGATGAGGCTTCGTTCGTAAGGTTTTACTGTTAGGTAGCTCTTTGAAGATTCTTCAGGTGTTGCTGTGACGTAAGATTAGTTGATTGCGCTGAACTTTGGCGAGCTCTAAGGTCACGTTTTAAGGGGGTAGCCCGTAGCCTATAAATAAATTGGTAAATTGTATGAAAAAATGTTTTTGAATCAAAACTTTCATTGAATTTCTTGGTTATCTTTTATGTCTCGAAGCCTTAGCCATAAAGTACTAATTCAGAAAAGAAAAAAAAAATAAGGGATTTTTGTCTTAAAAATACCAAAATGTTAGTAGATCACACTTACAAAATGTATAGTTTAGAAAAAAAATATTTTTCATGCAATTATAACGTAGTATTTTCAAGAGGAAATGCATGAATGCAATAAAACGCAACTTCTCATTTTGTCTGTCCTGTATCTCCAGTTACTATCCTTCAAACCCGAGAAAGCATGCATTTATAAACTAAGTAGGTACCCGAGTAGAAAATGAAAGAAATATATGGGAACTTTTTTTAAGCCATATCTCATTGATTCTTTACCATTATCATGGCAGAAATGATAATCCCAATGATACTGTCTATTTATATAACTTTATCATAGTTTATGTAACCCAATTTTGCGCAAAAATAGACATTGACACACATTCTGTAAACCCACAATGGGTGTTACGCAGCTAGGTATTCAATGGCTGTAATTTCCGCCCGTTTCCGGAAATATGTACGACTTTCACTGAAAAAAAATTTGAACTCTTTATAAATTCGGAAAACCGTCATTCGCCGCATTAGGTCAAGTGCGATGTCGTCATGCCAAATAAATCTGGCGAGTGTATGCAGACGTAGAACGTACGTTAAATATTTGCTTATTTAAGTAGGCAGGTTAGTGGGCAATGTTGTGTTGATAATATTTTTTAAAGTATTTTAAGGTGCTAAGTACAAAGAAAAGGTTTCTTGAAGTGTGAAATAATTCTCTCCCTATCGTGAATAATTTCTTGTTTTTAGTAAATGTTTTTGTAAATAATAAGCAGTATTCTTAATTTAAGAATTTAAGATTCTTAATTTAAGAATACTGCTTTTAAATTGAGAACACTGCTTATCATTTTAAGATTTTTTACTATAACCAAGCTCTCTCCACACAAACGTAGTCGACTGTTTCCTCCCTGGATAATGACACTATAGCAAATCTTTACCTATAACTGCCATGACTATGCCCATAGGTCTTAATTTTTTCATTTTCTAATTATCATAGAAATTAAGATTTAAAAAAAAACATAGGGGCATGGTCATGGCAGTTAGAAGTTTTATGCAACAAAAATATTTGCTATAGTGTCATTATCCAGGGAGGAAACAGTCGACTACGTTTGTATGGAGAGAGCGTCGTCGGTACCCTTTCCTCTTAATTATTCTCAACCCGCTGTAGAGTCTAGCGTTTTTATGGAGAGAATTATTTTTTCTTTCAAGAAACCTTTTGTAAGCTAATTTTAGCCTTATTCGTCTATGGTTTGAGCTATGCGTTAATATATTTGAATCAAATTTCATATTTATAGATTCATCATACAGTTCATGCTTCTTTCAGAATTGTCAGGAAAAAAATACCTTTTTAAAATATGAAATTACCATAACCGACCATACAAAAACGGAATTGTCTGTAACGACCACAGGTAACGACTTCTTAACATGCACTTTTGGAAACGAAATTAATAAAATAATTGTGATTTTTTTGTGTGCCGTTTTGTCGATTACTCTCAAGGGCTTCTAGTTTGATGATTGTGGTTTTATTTTAAAACTATTGTTCGGTGCAATGTTGTTGTTCACGGTCTATTACCAGTTCATGGTTACTTTGTTTGCCTTAATTACTGTGAAGTAGGTAAATGGGTACTATATTGAATGAATTCATTGGCGAAATAAACGTCCATGTAAATAGAAACACGGTTGTTCGCTTGCCTTGATGATACCTCTGATATTTTCAAGCTAAAGTGAAGTTGGTTAGGTTTGAAAAATAACTGGACTCAGGTTGGTCGCTGCTGGTCGGAAAGATGGGATCGATTCATGGGTTTAATAGACATTGGACTTTTCGCAAAATTACCTGCAGTCGTTTATGGATTTATTCTCGATATGCATCATTCTGAAAATGCCCTATTCGGAAAATAACCTATTTTTAATTGGCCAGTGCGGTTGCGTGACTTCCGAGCAAATTATGCTGCACTTTTTAAACTGTCCCTCCAGCCCTAACCTACCTATCTTATTTCAAAACAACGCCAAATAACTTAAGGATTCCCCCCCCCCCCCTTCATTTTGTGCCGTCTCAATACGAAAAAGATGATGGTTTAAAAAATGATTTTTCATTACTCATATTCCGAAAGTAGGTCTAAAGATGCGTGAAGAGCGTGAAGAAAATACAATTTCCAGCCCTAGGGAAAATCGCTTTCACTGACAGCTGTCATGTCAAATTATGGCTTCGCACGACTCGTGCTATGTGCATATAGCCAGTATCAGTATCATTATACATTAGGAACTTCATAACCTAACCTCCTTGCTTTAAGTAACACCAAAGAATAGCACTACATGTATACAACCTCTTTAGTCCCAACCTTGTAAAAGGATCAGGTAGTATGAAGTCTCTCATTCACTCTCGTTGTTAGGAAGAATTTTATGTATTATTCGTAAAGAAAAGCACAGTGTTTACCTCGGGTGAAAGACTCATTAAGTCCCTCGAACTATTAGCGCCCTCGCTACACTCGGGCGCCAAACTCCGTCTCGGGATTTTTAATCAGTGACTTTCACACCTAGGGTAACAATGTACTATTGATGATTTAAACGTTCGGCCTGTTAGGTTAAATTGTTTTTTCATCGATGTCAAAAGTTAAAGTTCCTCAAAGACACAGACTTCCCAATTGAATAATTGCCCCAAATTCGTTTAGGACCAACCTTGAAACATTTCCTAGCCTTTCAAATGCTCGACCTTTTCAAACTTATTCTAGTTTTTCAACAATTGCAGACCACCTGTTTGTTAAAATAATAAAAATAGGCATTGTAAAGAATATATTTTGACCCTTTAGTTATTTAGTTTTAAGGTTGAATGTTCCTCGTTCTATTTTTATTACATTTTCGCGTGTTTCACACCGAAACGTAATATTTTTCGATTATTTCGATAGTATCATACTCTTGTAACTTTATTAGTTTACGATAAACTTTCAAATTGTCTGAAGCAGCTGAAAACCGAGTCACGATACTTCTTTCACTTATTTTTAGGGTTCCGTATCCAAAGGATAAAAACGGAACCCTTTTACTCAGACTCCACTGTCTGTCTGTCAGGCTGTATCTAATGAAACGTGATAGCTAGACAGTTGACATTTTCACAGATGCTGTATTTCTGTTGCCGATATAATAATGGTACGGAACTGTTCGTGCGCGAGTCCGACTCGCACTTGGCCGATTTTTATTAATAGATAAGACTCGTATTTTGTTTATGTATTTTTATCGTGTTCTCAATGAATGAATTTGCTTGTCACACGACAATTTGATTTTAGAAGGTAGATACAAATTAGGGTCTCACGTCTGACTGTACTGTGTCACGGAGTATAAACAAACACCACCCCTACCACGGGTTGTTGAGGTACTCTATCTAAGATTGAGTATTTACCGTGAAACTTCGAGACTAGAATCGGCCAAAACGCAAACCGCTAGAAAGATGATTCTAACAGTAGGGGAAGCTGTTGTACCTTGAGACCCTGATGTACCTCGCTACCATCCATTTTTACAAATGTTCCCGCTCATTTTTTAACAGTTTGTCTATGGTCAGATTACCTTCATTCAATACGGATCGATGTGAAGTAAGTTGCATACGGCCATAGCCCGGCGTTTTGTAATAACAAGGATTTCAAAGTTTTTGTAGCGAAAAAGTAAGTTTTTCTGTTGTTGTCATTTCTTTAATTACGTGAAGTACATTTAACTTAGAGATTAACATGCTAGCTTTATTAATTTGTTGTTTTATGTTGATTTTAATGCAGTGAACTGACTTTCAAAAAACTTAACCTATAAAAAAGTAAATCAATATTTACATCAACGGTTAGGGGTGATGTACCTAGACCCACAAAAAGTCGTTGTACCTTGGTCAGTGGGTCGAGGTACAACACACGGAAATTTACTGACAGTCATTGTTATTCGTAAATATTTATTTTTTATTTTGCTCCAGATAAAATGCCTTGCAGTAAGAACAATGTTAAAAGAGTGCCTTTAGATAAAGAAAAACTTACAAATGTTGTAAAACTTCTTAAAGAAAAAAAATTTGTTAAGGAAGGCCAGTACCTATGCTATTTCACGAAAGACACTGAGAAAGGACCTAAAATACCCGAAAAGGATGATTTGAATTATATGCATGGTCAGAAATTAAAGAAAAGATAAAGCCTCCGAAGAAAATAAATTCTAAAAGGGAAATATTCGTTGTTCCTGAGATGAACAAATACTAGGAATTTGTAGAATGATTTTCTTGTTTGAACTACAAAGTACCTGCCTGTACCTATGTGTTCATATATTGTCCCACTTGTTTAAATATCTTCTTTCTAACCTTTTTGGTTAGAAAGATAGGTTTTGGTTAGAAAGAAGATGTAATAAATATAAGACTGTTTTTGAGACACAAAAAGACTAATTAAATTTAATTGTTATGAAGACTATAATTTAAATTTTTTTAATTTTGTAATAATAATGATAATACCTGTTTATATAATGTTTCTAATTTAATTAAAATAAAATTTGATTAATATAATAAAAGTAGTTTTATTTAAGTGATTTCAACGGAAGACCAAGGTACAACAGGGGGTGGTCCCAAGTACATCACCCCTGTTGTACCTTGGTCCGAAGGGAACTTTTTTTTTAAATGTTTTTTTTGCCGAGAAGACGTTAGTCTATGGTTATCAATCGTTTATATATTAAACCTTAATATTAAGGCTTTACGGTGCAATTTAATTTATGAGCGTATCTGTCACAGTTTTTTTTAATTATCGGTTGAAAAATGGGGGTACCAAGGTACAACAGCTTCCCCTATATCTGTCTTTATTGCATTATTTCAGCTATCTACACAGAATAATATTTGATCATCCTAAACTGGCTTTCATATTAAGCTATCTAGCTCAGCCCGCGTTTTGGCTGATTCCAGTTTTAATTTTTTATAGGAATTCTACACTAATATTTTAAACCGGTAAGATTTTTTAGTAGGTATAGGCTCTGAAACTACAGAACTGATTTTTATGAAACTTGGTATGAGGATACATTAAATCGAGTATTGGTAATCGACCTAACCTCGGTTACTATCCTCTGCTACCTCAAGTCTCCTCGCGACAATGAATATTGTACCATAGTCGAAACGTCAAAAAAAAAGCGATCCCGGGAAAATTATTACTACTGTAGTGTAGGAATAGTAGGTACATTACGATATAAGTGTGGAAAATTTTACACGTGTATCGTACGACGTTTTTTATCACAGTTGCAAATAAAAGAAAATACTTGAAAAGAAAATAATAAATAAATAACAACATATTTTGTGATAAGTCTATGTTTACAATTTTTTTAGGCAATATTTTTTATTAATTATACTCCCGAAAGGCCAGGCAAAATACTTTTAACCTATACAGCCTTGTCTGACATACAATATTTTGTAGGGTTTTTTCCATTTGTTTTTGCGGCGGGAGTTAAATACAGAATATAAAGGAACGGAAAAAAATATATAAGTAAAAAAAAAAAAACTCAATTTTTAATCGTTTTTAAGACGTTATCACGTAAAATTGTCGTTCGTAAACCGACTTTATAGACAAACATTTTTGCTGGGGTAAAAACTCTTTGTTGGTTCTTCTATACATCAAAACAGTATAACCCAGCTAAATTAAGTTTAATATAAATAACATGTAAATAGCAGTAAGATACGTATTTTGGTAGATTATGACGCACGCGTACGTAGTACGTTGGATTATGAGCCTAAAAGCGGTTTAATAAGATCCACTTTATGAGCAACTGTGATAAAAAAATATCATCACTATCACTTCACCTTCACTACATAGTATAAAATAAAGTCACTTTTCGCCGTCTATATGTCCCTATTTTGATGCGGTTTTAAATAGACAGAGTGATTCAAGAGGAAGGTTTATATGTATAATACATGCATAATATAGCCGTGCGATGCCGGAGCGGGTCGCTAGTTAAGTATATAGGATACATTGATTCATTAAGAGTAACATATGCTAAATTTTACCCCGATATTCTCACGGTATCGGTTATGCTGTTAAAACTGCGAGGCGCTGTACTCAAAACGGTTTGTACGAACGCGTAAACAAGTAGTGGTAAGGCCTCGGAGACACTATTTGTATGTAAATACTTGACGTATCACCTACAACGATTCGGTTAAATCGTTCTAGCGTAACATGCATGTAAGAAAGCAGTTTGGGTGTGGTTTAGTTGTTTAAACATGGTTTAATATTTTCGTATATTTATTGTAGGTATGTTTTGTCTGCTTGCTCAGGGTTTTCATTCTTTTTGTCTAGCGTGTGACGAGGTTAAATATTTTCATGAATATAGCAGCAATTGTATCTTTATACATTTATCTATTTTGTGTGCTTTCCATTATTTTTTTCTTAAATAAACGCAATTGCTGATTTCATATTTCGCGCTCGACATTAAGTAGTAAATGAATAGGCTAGTTTTCCGTATACTCATACGGAAAACTAGCCAAGTATGAGCTTTTTAGTCCTCCTTAAGACATCTGACTTTAAATTATTATCTTCTATGTACCAGAGAAAACAGCCAGGACTGAGGTCTTAGCAAGTCTCATAAGCACTGAGTATTTCCATCACTCAATCGAAATAGCAACCGCGGCAGACGTTGCTTAACCCGTACGAAAGCTTAAGCTTTGTTTTTTATATTTTATGTAATTTAAAAATGGTGTTTGCAATAAAGAATTTATCTATCTATCTATACGATCACTGGGCCATCTACTTCCTAGAATCTCTATTATTATACTCTACAAATTAACTATTACTTATCGCGTTAATGGACGTTTCTTTACGCAACAGTGTAGTTGTAGGTCAAGCAAACACCAACAGCGAATACATTAGACAGAGTACTTACACCATGTAATGCAGTCATTGGTGACCATGTATGGCGCCTGACAATCGTGCTATTCATTGACCATATGCTTCGCCAGTTAGCTACATTTGAACTGCGCCTGATTTGCAATTACTTATGTAGACATGCCCTATATGTGCAGAGGCTTTGAACTGAAGCTTGGATTTCAAATAGACATCTGTAGGTACCTATATTTCATGGATCCTATGTCCTATACAGATTTTGTCTGCGGCTTCGTCTGCGTAATTTATCTGTAACATTTGATCTATTTATGAGCTATTTGATGAATCTGTTTCACTGCATAAACGAAACAAACAGGCTTTCGTATTTATAAAATTACTGAGGTATTTGCTCATTTACTGAGAATTTCTTAACAATGGAAGGCAATCAACAAGGTAACAGCAACAAAACTGATACGATATTGACACTGGTAATTGTCATTAGTCGATCACACACAATCATTAGTTTTCTCTTTTTTTGTCCACTTAAAACCTTTGCATAATATCACCAAGCTTAAATAACAATGAAAGGGCATAGAAAGAAAATCTATCCGAATGGTCACAAATTGTCCAAAAATGTGAGCATCCGACTATATCTTTCCATGCACTTTATAAACTCATTTATTAATAGTCTTGCTAAGTAAGCTCATTGTGTAATTTCTCCGTTTCCAGTCCACATGTATCATCAGAAACCTCGAATCCGTCTACCTCAGGCCTTCAGAACACGCAAGACGAAGACAGTATGAGAAAATGCGACGACGACGCACCAGGGAAGGAAAAGGACAACGAAGGATGTATCTCCGACTGGCTATCGGGAGGTCCTATGGGCACGAAAGGGGCCGTACTCGTCTTCAGATCATGCGTACTAGCATCGAGAACTCCGTCCTGCGAATCTACGACCAAAACAACCGGACAGAATACAGGAACGACTATTTTACTAAACAAAGCGAAGAATATGGCTAGACGATTAGTTGCTGAACCTCATTCTTTCAACGTGAACGTCAGATCTAAGAACATAATGCATGATGTCATGGAAACGTTTGGCAACAGTAATAAATTCGCCGGCCAGGCTTACGTGGTCAGACACATCAGTGATGCAGAGTTACCCCAAACGGCGTCCATTGAAGACCAAGGCCATGAGCCGATGGAACACAAGAGAGATATAGAAGACGTCCTGAAAGATTTGAATAAGATCACTTTGAAAAGACATTTGAATATTGAAAATACTACGGCTAATATAAAACCACCTGAGGATCCTCCGCCGCCAGAACATAAAGGTAAATGTTTTGCAACTTAGGTAGCAGCTTACCTCTAAAGCGCTGAACAAATTCCATTCTTTTTTTCTCTATTTATTATTGGTTTTCGTAATTTGTTTTGTTTTTTTTCCTTGTGTATGTTGCTGCAATGTTTGTTTTAATATATTGAACCTGTTTTTATGTGCTTTACTTTCAGACAAAGACGACAAGAAATCCAAAAAGTCAAAAGGCAAGAGTAAAAAGAAGGCCCCACGACCAGCGTCACCTGTCGGCGATAGTGACGATTCTGAACATCTTCTCATCAAAGATGTTGATAGTATTAAGGTAAGGCTTCTCTTTCTTATGAAAATCCTAAGATCCGTAGTTGTCTTTGGATATTTGAGCCTGCATGGCCATGAGGCTTCTTCCAGAAGAAGGCTAGCTATGACGCTTTCCCCATGCAGAGCATGTATGGAGACTGAAGAGACGGCCGCACACGTACTCTTTGATTGTGTAGTAGGTACTAGCGTAAATCAGAATTTTAAGACGATTGGTTACGTAAACAACCTTCCATAAATTTTCATAAAACCACACCGTGTGCCAAAAATAAAAGAGCTAGAAAAGAAGAGCTTTAACAAACAAACCCTCACGCAAGAGAAATGAGGTCTAGTTGCGGCAAATACCCCGCAGACAAGTTTTAATTGGTTGATGCCATATCCCCGGATAGGCTAAGATTCCGTAACGTTAAATAGCGATTAAGAAAATACTGTATCCTATAACTTTTATTTTAGTCCAAGACAATTTTGCATAGATTTGGAGACAAAAGGGAGACCCCATAAGTCCATCTCATTTTTCTGCTATAATCACCGTCACCCTTTATTGTCATTGACTTTCATCTTCAGGTATTAGACAGCAACCAAATGCCAGCCCGGCTCCTCAGGATAACCTACAAGCTAGTGAACACGGAGACAAAGTTGCTCCACCGCCTGCTCCAAGCCCACGGGCTGCAGGAGTCTGGCGCTGATTGCAAGGAGTTCAACCTCTTATGGTCAGGGTTGCAACCCAAACCAGATGTCTTGAGGTCGATGTCGCCATATCAGAGAGTTAACCATTTCCCTAGGTAAGTGGATACTTAAGCTAGTGAATACTGAGACCAGGATACTATACAAAAACTCTTTATAAAAAAGTCAGTTTACGGACGATAATTTTACGTGATAAATCATAAAAAAACATTGGTGGTAACCATTGATGGTTACCTACCATGTCAGTAACATGACACTTTTTTCTGAGAGCAGAACGGTCAAAATTTATAAACTATCTGCAGTCTTACAGAATATTAATAAGGTTTATCATTTTATTTCAGTTTTTAGAAACAGTTGCAAGAGCTACTTGAGTTTTTTGTGATTTTGTTTTGACCCAATCAGTCCCAAACCAAGCAAGATCTACAATATGATAAAATACCTACTTTTTGCAAATACATACCCATCATCATATATAATCATCCCGACCAGGAATATATTATACCTACATTCAAATATTTATTTCAAGCTGGGAATCAAACCTGCAACCTTCCACGCCACAGATATCAGTCATTGTATTTTATTCCACAGATCATACGAGTTAACACGCAAAGACAAGCTATTCAAGAATGTAGAAAAGATGCAATATTTTCGCGGACTAAAGCACTTCGACTTCATTCCGACAACGTTCCTAATGCCGGCTGAGTTCAAAGAGTTATGTTCGACACATTATCGCACTAAGGGACCCTGGATCGTGAAGCCGGCAGCCTCCAGCCGCGGGAGAGGCATATATATTGTTAAATCTGTGAGTAAACTAAATTAAGAATACCTACTCAACAATAAATAACCATTTACTAAGCACCTTTACTAAGCCATTGCCAGGGTTCCTGACAAAACCTACAAAAACACATTAGTTTGTAAGCAAAAGTGTCTGTGAGCATGTATGTTATCTTTTCACAGAAAGATTGAGATAAAACTCTGGAATAACCCAGATTACTTTTGATCCCGATATTCTGCAGCTTCCAGGAAACAGCTAATTATATGCAACCACCTCAGTTTTACCTTTCTTCCAGCCAGAACAAATACCAAAAGGCGAGAACGTAGTCGTTGCCAAGTACATAGACAACCCGCTTCTGATTGGTGGACACAAGTGCGACTTACGTCTGTACGTGTGCGTAACGTCCATAGATCCGCTGTTGATCTACCTTTACGAAGAGGGATTGGTCAGATTCGCGACTGTCAAATACGATACGACCAATAAGAATCTTTGGAATCCTTGCATGCATCTGTGTAACTACAGTATTAATAAATATCATACGGATTATATCAAGTAAGTATGTACAAGTGTTCTTTGATTTGCCATACTATGTTTGTTTCCAAGAATTAATCTCTGTCAACAACACTGTCGATTGGTATAAAAATTAAGGATTTTTTTTTGCAAAGCAACAGACTCGATTCCTGGCTAGGGTAATTACTTTTACAAAAATCTGATGATGCAATTTTAGTTTTTGTCAAAATCGGGCACGCAACTCCTTTCAGCATTTTTCGCTATCTCTTATAGTTTAGGATATAGCCCTGAAGGCCCATGTTAAAAATACAGCCTGAATAAATTGGGCCAAGAAAAATCATGGTTGTAATTTATGATAATTATGATTTTTCTTGATGCCACCACACTCAGTTCAGTACCACGAGTTGCTTACGCACTGAAATTTCGAGATAGATAACAAAACTGACTAGCAGATGATCCTTTGAACCGGAACCCAGCAGGGTAAATGCTGTTTGAGGCTGAAATAGATATTAATTTGTTATTCTGTTATTTATTTTCAGATGTGACGACCCCAACGCAGGCAATATAGGTCACAAATGGACCCTTTCCGCCCTCCTCCGCCATCTACGTAAAGCCGGTCGAAATACTACCGCTCTTATGGCCGGCATTGAAGACCTCGTCGTCAAGAGTATACTCTCATCAGCTCAAACCATCGCTGCAGCTGCGAGGGTGTTTGTGCCTAACTTCTTTAACTGCTTCGGTGAGTGCCGTCATAAATCTAGATCGCGCAAGTGAAATGTTTCACAAAAATATCGTAATGGTCCTTCGAGTGAGGTAAGCCGGAACATAAACGCAAGGATATGTCTATTGTTTAAGCATGTTTATTTCTTATTGTTTAGGCACAGTAAAGCGTTTCTCTATTTATTTACCGCTTTGATGGCCGGCATCGAACTTGTCAGGTCAAGATTTAACATCTGACATCACATATAAACCTAGATCGCGCAAGTTACATATTTCCGTTTGTTTCAGAGCTCTTCGGCTATGATATCTTAGTAGATGACATGTTAAAGCCATGGCTGTTGGAAATTAACTTATCTCCAAGGTAATATCTCAATCAACTTTACTGGCAAATGCGGTTATCTAAGTACATTTTATATTTTACTCCGCCAGGAAAACATCTGGCACTACTAAAGCGATTTTTATGAAACATGGTATGAGGATACATTAAATCTTTGGGAGTAAGATAGGCTTTTATTTCAATATTACCACGGGACAAACTGCGGACTGTTGCTAGTTTAAAACACTATTGTTATAATTAATGGTTGTCTTTGTTCGTTTCAGTTTAGCATGTGAGAGTCCCCTAGACGCGCGTGTGAAGTCTGCCCTTCTTGCGGACACGCTGACGTTGGTCGGTCTGCCAGCGATGCCCATGTGCCGCACAGACACTGCCAACAACGCCAGTCTCAAGATGAGGATAGGCGCGGTAATATTACACAATATAAAACTATATTTAAAGACATAATTATAATTAATTGAATCATGCGTTACTTTTCGGAACTCCATAACTGTTATGGAAGTATTAATATTTAGCTCTTTTAGTTCCGAGCCTAGTGTCAAAACACAAAATGCAATGTGCAGACTTGAAGAGGCATAATTATGTTAAACAATGAATTGCCAAACAAATTAGGTATATAGATCGACAAACAAAAAATATGACTGGCCAAAAAATATAATACACTGGCAGCTAAGAAAACTGACCACGGCTCAACTTCGAAACTAACCATCCGCTTCCAAATCCAGATCTTTGGCGATATTCTCCCGTTTCCTAGACAACGTCAAGGGCCTTCACAAATTCTTATCTTTAATAATAAATATGCATAAACAACAAAATATATTGTCGAATATTTAAGATATTGAATCAAAAATAATTACGAAGATATTGGTAAATTTTTTGGCGGCTAGTATATGGCCGAACAAAATCTATCTCCTCTATACATAATGCTTTGGCCTGACTGACTGACGGATCAACGCACAGCCTAAACCGCTGATCGTAGAGACCTAAAACTTGGAGGTTGTGTTCTTTATATGACGTAGGCATCCGATAAGAAAGGATTTTCCAAAATTCTACCCCTTAGGGGGTGAAAAAGGAGTGCTAAGTTAGTATGTGCAACGTGATTACTTGGTCCATTTTCGACTTTTACGCAGCCGAAATCTCGGGCAATAACTAGTATAATATAAACAGCGAAATCATGACTGGCCAAACAATGTATCATGGCTTGTGAAACAGCAACAACTTACCTTCCCATGTGGTAACAGTGTCGTCGAGTCCACTCTGCAGAGAACGTGTGCGTCCGCAAGAACGGTTCCGGATCAGGAACGGGGTCTAGTACGCCGGCACCGCTCGCTACACTCACTAGCGAGGAGTTGCGGTTGGTGAGGGCTGTGAGGGCGCAGTACGCGAGGCGGGGGGGCTTCGTCAGGATATTCCCTAGTCAGAACTCTTGGCAGAAATACTCGCAGTATCTTGGTAAGTTGACAAAGTAGCTACACGCTGATTTGTCACCGAACGGTATGTGCCTATGTCCACACCGATATTTTCATAATGAATTTTATGGTGTGACCATCACTGCATACCGTTCGTTAATAGCTGAGCGAGACTCGTTAACCCGCTTAATAGTGGTATATTAGTATGTATATACCTTAATTTCTGTCATTTTATAAAAACTGTGGTCCGAATTGGATGAACATGGCTTAAAGTGCTAAGTATCAAATCTACCGGTCCGAAATCGGTGCGTACTAAAAATGGTTGTGGCGCTATGTGCATGGATGTCCAATGTCCATTTCGGAACAGATATATCCGTAACCAATTGGAGCATGTATGTAAACATACCTGCGTTATTGATTTTGCGCATTATTAGAATCATGTGTTTAATAAGAGACATTGAATCTTCGGGACTACTTTTTATCGCGATATCCTTCCAGGATCAAGACTTATGCGTGGTCTAAAGTATAATTTGTCAACAGATCCAGTATCAGGCATCCCAGTATGCTCGACGTCCCTAAACAACAACGTCCCCTACCAAGTGGTGTCACACAACTACAACCTCCTCATCCACTCGCATGTCTTACCACATTTCCAACATGCGACCGCCGCTACTAGTCTGACGGACACTCCACAAAGGTAAGCCACACTAACCTCCTTACAAGGTGGTAGTAAGGGCTGATATTCAAAACGTATGTGCGGAATATTTTCCGTCCGGAAAAAAACGCACGTGTGTGTTAGTTCGAGCATTTTGTATAAATTTGAAGTATTTGGGAACCCGAATGCATTGCGAATGCGATAACCACATGCGGAAACCTTACCTAAGCGCCCAGCCTTAGAATGCTTTCCAAAAACTAATATTTGAAAAAACGTAATCGTACGTACATACGTCCTATGTTTATCCACGTTTCTTTGAATATCCAGTCACCAAGACTTAATAGATATGGTTTCAACACCTCGCAAATTATATTTGTCTCCACCATGTCTCCACACTTATTTACCAGGTCTTTCCTTAGAACTCTGTCGATTAACCTAATAGATAAATGATGTTATACTATGCTTCACCGATAAACTTGTTACTTGTATTCACCTACTGTGCCGTTTGCCGGTTGGCAATTGGAGGTAGGTGGATAACTTGCTGCGATCTCGGAAGAGGAATCATACCTGACCGTCATACAGTGCAAACTAGTACGGAGGGTAGATGCTAAATCTGACGCTGCGAATTATGATTTAAAACTTGTTTTAATTCTCATTTCTATAATTAGCCGTAGTGTATTGTTCTATGAAATAAAACATTTATTATTATTATTATGTACAAGTACACTTCATCTAACACTAATTATTTTAATAAAATAATTTGTATGTTCATCCAGACTGAAGCGATACGAAGCAGTGAGTATAACAGCAGCTGCACCCGCCGTGTCCCTGGGCGAGACATCGCCGCCTCCGAGAGACGCACGTCGTGCCAAGGACCTCGTCAAACAACAACTCGGTGAAGGAATGAGACTTACGTAAGTTTATAGCTGAGCAATATAATATTTGCATGCTAAGCTAATTGCTGGTAAAATATGTTGAACTACATTTTTATGTGACATCTATATACCATATTTCTAGCAAATAGATTACATTCAGCAATAAGAAGCTTTATTATTAAGTTGTACAAAACGAGAAAATTTAATTTCAATCACGTGCGAAGGACCATGTTAGTGCAAACTTCGGAAAACAGGGATTCATTTTTATATACAGGGTGTCCGTCCGGTAATGAATGGATAAGCGGGCACCTACGGATAGAGGACACTGTGCCGGTTCAGAAAAATGAAAGTTTTGTTCCATGAAAGTCTCTCGGTTTCCGAGATATCGGCCATTTTAAATTTTTTATAAATTTCACTAATTTCTATGTTTTTTGATGCCAAAACTGCAAATTAAGGAATTATCCCAATCTGTTTTTTGTATAATATTCCAGGATAAATGTGCTATCGAATTCAAACAATTATTTTAATAACACATAGAAAGTCAAACTTCATGATTTTTTTAATTTAACCCTGAACTTTAATCTTTCCCGTTGTAAAAAAAATGTATGGCCACCCTAGTGCCAAATTTAAAAAAAAGTTGCCTATTTCATTGAGATTCTGAAAAGATTCTGAAATGGATAGCACATTTATCCTGGAATACTATCCAAAAAACAGATTGGGATAATTCCTTCATTTGCAGGCATCAAAAAACATAGAGAAATAAGTGAAATTTATAAAAAAATTAAAATGGCGGATATCTCGGAAACCGAGAGGCTTTCATAGAACATAACTTTCATTTTTCTGAACCGGCACAGTGTCCTCTATCCGTAGGTGCCCGCTTATCCATTCATTACCGGACACCCTGTATATAGATTGAACTAAACTGATATATGTATTTATCTCCCCCCAGTACGGGCGAAGGGCGTCGCGCGTTCGGTCTATACCTGACGCACGTGCTCAAGCGCATCTCGTCGCCGCACAACGAGCTGGGCGCTGCGCACGCGCACCTCGTGCTGCGGTTCCTGCGCCGCGCCGCCTCCTCGCTGAGGATGCCCTATAATGTAAAGGTGATTTCGAATTCTAAGCATGCCAGCACTTAGCATGGAGGATTGGGGATAGAGAGATAGGGGGAAGCAATAAATTTACAGGGTGGAGCCCAGAGCGGACGGTCTTAGGAGACCCTTCCTTATTTTTGAAATAATTACAATCTTTTTTTTTTTTTTCATTTTGGTACAGTTATCGAGAAAATTGGCACTTTTACAGCGTGATGTGGTATCAAATAAGGAACATAATAATATCACTGTTAGAATCCAACCCACATAGGTTGGAGTGTCGGAAGCTCGGAAAATCGCAAAAAGACTATATTGTACCTTTGTAATTTACCACACGGATTAACCTAGAATTTGGGGAATTAAAACACCATTATTTACGTAATAACCCGCTGCCGAATGGTGTTGCCACATCTTGGAAATTTTAATTTTCAGTAAGGGTTAATGTTCCTGAACTTTAAATTAAAATGATCCTTTCTTTTTTTGGTGCATATTTTTTTTATTTTTTACTAAACTTCCGGGGTCCTTAGAGAGGTTGCAGAGTTTTTCATTCACACTGTATTATTAGTTTTTTTTTTTTTAGTTGTATATTTATTTATTAGTATTTCCCCTATCTCTCTATCAAATGGTTTTCTGCACACATAACAGGTGTTTTGTGTTTTTTTTTAATTCGGGTTGTGTTTAGTGTGTGTATAATTGTGTATCTAAATAAAGGAGTTTGAACATTTTTGGGTTGCAAGGCGGGTTTTGTCTGTTGAAATGACGAGAAAAATTTCGATAAAAATACCAAAATGTTCCTAGAAATTATTTTTCCGAGTCTATATCGCGTATTTTTTTAGTTCTCTCACCTCGACGTTTCGACTATGTTACAATAGTCATGGGTCTATTGTAAAACGCCCGCCAATGGCCCAGTTGGCACAATGGTCACCATGCCCGACTGCCAAACACAGGGTTGCGGGTTCAATTCCCGCCTTAGACATGTATTTATGCTTAGATAGTTGTCTGTGGTCTGGTTGTTTCTATGTATTATAAGTATATATTTACAAAAGAAGTAGTATATCCGTTGTCTAGCACCCATGACAGAAGTCTAGTTACTTAGCTTGGGGCTAGATGGCGATGTGTGGAATGTCCTGCAATATTTATTTATTTAATGCTCCATTATCCTCGCGACTATAACTAATTGTAACATAGTCGAACCGTCAAGGTAGTCGAGGTACGAGAAATAAAAAAAAAACACGAATAAAACCCGAGAAAATAATTACTATGAAAACGAATAATGTGAGTTGAGTTTTAAAAGTTAATACAAAAATGTTAAAATGTCCTTTTGTAGTAAAACATTAAAATCGCTTATATAAAATTGATTTTCTTTCTCTTGTAGTTCCTGTCCAACAGCTGGGCAGAGGCTATAGATAAGATTTCGGTAAATAACAATGCCTGACTACTATTTGTAGATATCGCTTAGTAGCAATTTTACATCTGGAAATGGTCGGCGGGCCTGCACGGTAAAAACACATTTCTCATAAAAAAAAATTACTTTACTGTGAGTGATCCTAGAGAATAATTTCTTCGAAGTGGAAAAAAAATATTTGTAAAAAATGTTTATTTGTTACATTTTCCCTCTCCAATGAAATCTTCTTAGAAAAATACTAGCAGCGCTCCGCGGATTCACCCGCGTAAGTCCCGATCCCGTGGGAATATCAAAATGAAAAGTAGTCTAAGCCTTCCTCGATAAATGGACTATCTAACGCAAAAATATTTTTTCAATTCGAACCATTAGTTCCTGAGATTGGCGCGTTCAAACAAACAAACTCTTCAGCTTTATAATATTAGTATTTTGAATAATAAGCATTTTTTAATTTTAATTTTTCAATATTTAAAAAAATAGGTCTTTTTCTTAAATAAAAAATCCTTTGTACCTACGATTCAACGAACGATATGCGCCTATGTTTACACCGACATTTTCTTACAAAATTATGTGTTGTGAAATACGCGCCTAATCAAAGGGCGGGTCTTGTGATTTACTGTGGCTATTAAAAATAGATCCATCTAACACATTTAACACTAACTAAAGTTTACAGCTTTTTAAGGGTTTGCACGGCTTATGCTTGGTATCAAGTTATTTTTTGCATTAAATTATGGACCGGTATTGAAAAATCGGGCTTTAAGGTGAAAGGGTACCGGCACTCTCTCCATACAAACGTAATCGACTGTTTTCTCCCTGGATAATGACAGTAGCACAAATATTTTTGTGCCATAAAACCTATAACTACCATGACTATGCCCCTATGAGAAAACAGTTGACTTCGTTTGTATGAAGAGAGCCCCCAGTACCCTTTCCTTTTAAGTGTTTAAAACATTTAAAATTGTTTACCTTTGTAGGAGATTTTAAAGGCAACGAGAAAATACCAAGGTTGACACTGATTTTTACTTTCACAACACTTGTGCACTTTAAGCACTAAATTGGATAATATTCCACCAAAGTCATACAATTTATCTCTGTTTACAATTAAGTTTCTTGTAAATAAAACTGCAGCACGACATGTCGTTGGTTCGTTCCCGCCAAAACTCCACTTTACAGCTTGTTAAAGCTATACTGACCATTTCCGGTTGTGGTTTCTTAGTAAGAAATATCCGGCTTTACTTTAAACGTTGCTTAGCGGGTAATTAGTACAGTTTCGTCTCTGTTTAGCTTAGGACTTACACCCATGAAATTTCAGAAATTGCAATATCTTCCAAAATTTAACTTGACACCCCTGTTTTTAGGGTTCCAAATCTGTCACCAAGTTGTATCTCATGAACTCTGATAGACAGTTGAATTATTCACAGATGATGTATTTCTGTTGCGGCTATTACAAAAAATACTAAAAACTAAGTACTATATACTAAATGTCCGACTCACACTTGGCCGGTTTTTTGTTGGCTGTGATAATATCAGTGCTTCGGTCAAATCGAAGTCACAGGTTGAAATTATGTTGCGGAAATTTATTTTGGATGGTATTTCAATTTCTATAACATACCCTTTTTTCATAAACTTTCAATTAGCCTACTCTTTCATTTGATTAGAAATAGTTTGTTACTGAATACAAAATATACAGGGTTATTGGTAATTATACTAGCAAGCCGTTAAGGGCTACTTCTGTGCACCGTAACAAACAACTTTTATTCTACGACTTTGGAAATTCGAAAAAAAAAAAAAAAAAATGTGGTTATGTAAATTCGAAAAACAGCTTGTTTTTTGAAAATACGCTCATTCAGACTAAGAACATTAGATAAAACTTAAAAAATAAGTAAAATTTTAAGGTTAATGACCTCACCGTGTATGGAACATCTGATTTTTTTGGTAAACCTAACCTCAAAATTTTCAAAAAATGTTCGAATTTCCAAAAGTCGTAGAACAAAACTTGTTTGTTTAGGTGTACAGAAGTAGCCCTCAACCGCTTGTTAGTATAATTACCAGTAACCCTGTATACATAACCATAAAACTTATAAAAACAATTTCATTCAAGAACATAAATTAATAAATAAGTTAATAAATTAACTACTTACCTACTTAAATAAAATAAAATTTACAAGTATTCAAAATAATGTATAAACTTTGTATAAATCATTATAAAAACCTAAACCTAGATGACCATCGGCAGCAGACCAGGGGCCCTACCGCGGTAAGTGCGTCGGCTTCAAGCCGACGTCGATATCCCAAACCGCGTCGCACAATGGGCAAAAATTTGAGCTTGCTTTTCATAGAAATTTTGAATAATTAAGTAGTGTTTTCGTGTGTTTTAAGTATGCAGGATTGTCGGGGACATCAAAACATTCAAAAATATGTGATTATGGTGTTATTATTTAAAAAAAAACAAAGTCATATTTTGTAGTGTTTTTTAGAAATAAAAAAACCAGAATTACTTATTTTTAAATGTTTTGATGTCCTCAACAATCCTGCATACTTAAAACACATGACAAAAACCACTTAATTTTTCAAAACTCCTATGAAAGACAGGCTCAAAATTTCGCCCAGTGTGGGGCGCGGGTCGGCGTAAACCGACGCGTTGGTTTGAAGCCGACGCACTTACCGCGGTAGGCCCCCAGGACCCAGTTATTAATTAGCCTAATATTATTATTCCGCCCCATTGCAGGGCAAAAGTCCCATATTTTCACTATTTCATGCGAGTCCAACTCGTCTCATCTCCTTCTGGGCCTGCCGCAGAATCGCCTTTGTCCCTGTCTCACTTTTAAGAAAGCTTATTTTAAGTTTATGAATAAAAGTAAAAATTACACACATTCTCTCACAAATTCTCGTAATTTTTGTTTATTCAGTTGTTTATAAAGCACTTAATGAATACTATAATTAGTATGTTCTAATATGTTTTACCGCCAGGGTCCGCCCGCCAAGATGTGCGACAAGGACAGATGCGCCGTGATAGCGAAGCAACTCAACGACTTCCTCTACATGTACTATAGAGAGACGGATCTGTATACGGACAGCGAGGACAGGGACGGATGCGTTTCTAACATACATTTCGCGCAATTTTTGTATTCTGCAAGGTATGTGGTATACTTACTTTACATATTTGAGGGCCTTTTAATCACTTTAAATTAAAAAAAACTATTGCACTCCTGGAGTGCCGAAAGTTGGAAAAAAAAATTTAACCTAAAAGTTTAAAAACTTCAAAAAAAAAATATACTTATAATACATAGAAACAACCAGACCACAGACAAATATCTAAGCATAAATACATATCTGAGGCGGGAATCAAACCCGCAACCCTGTGTTTGGTAGTCCGGCATGGTGACCATTGTGCCAACTGGGTCGTCAAATGCACTTTGAGGCACTTCACTATCACTTCCTACCTATCACAGGCACCAGTCTTTTACAATTATTTAAGTGTAATTGCTCACTCAATTATTATGTAAGTACTTTTTTCTAGAACTTGTTGACTTAAGTTTTTGTGAGAGAAATAAATTTTATATTGATTGATTGATTGACTTCACTACATATAGTATAAAATAAAGTCACTTTTCGCCGTCCCTATTTCCCTTTGTATGCTTAGATCTTTAAAACTACGCAACGGATTTTGATGTGGTTTTTTTTAATAGATAGTGATTCAAGAGGATGGTTTATATGTATAATACATGCGTAATATAGCCGTGCGAAGCCGGAGCGGGTCGCTAGTTAAAAATATAAAAAAATATCTTCTCCTCCCAATATCCAGCGAGGCAGACTTAGAAGACGTCCTGCTTTTAGTACTGAAGATGGAGAACTACCACACCTCCTTCCTGGGAGACTCTCGGGCTCCGTTCTGTGTGGATCTACCTCCCGCGAAGTTGGCGGCCGAGCCTGCGCCGAGGCATACCTTGTTGAAGCATCTAGCGGCCATTGCGCCTACTAACACGAGGCGATATAGGTACGTTGTATTCATAACCCTTCTTTAACACAGGGCGCTCTGGGCAAGTGCTCAGGGCCCCGTGATCGATGGGGCCCCTTGTTTCTGTCAGATCTCTAAACGATAATAAATATTTATTACTGCAAAACTTTTTTAATTCGAATATTTCGAACCTAAATTAATGACTACAATACCTATTTTTTTTATTATTTCTTACGTATATTTTGCATATAGAACAATAATTTGTCATGAAAACTAAAAAAAATAAAAATCACTTCACTACATAGCCGTGCGAAGCCTGAGCGGGTCTAGTAAACAATAAAATCAATCATTCTGTCAAAGTAGTAGCCCGATTGTCCTTATATGCCTAGGGCCTCCAATAGGTTTAAGACGGCAGCTATGCAATACTTCTGGCGTCAACAAAGCCGTAGGTTTCAATGATGTTCTACACCGCCCTGTTTTATAATCAAAAGAAATTCCTGGTGATCTGTGAAACAGGTATCATTTTGACACCTAATTCAGACACCAGCTTCCTCTACATATTATTATTACAGTGAACCTACTTAACTTTATCAGTGTATCTATATTTAAGAGGAAGAAATTTTTTATTTTTTTTAAATGACTATCACCTATTTGACTAAAATAGTTTTTAGGGTTCCGTAGCCAAAGAGACCCTCACTCCACCGTCCGTCCGTTCTGTCACCAGGGCTGCATCTCATGAACCGTAATAGCTATAGACAGATGATGTATTTCTGTTGCCGCTATTACGACAAATACTACAAACAGAATATAGATTTTTTTTTTAAACAAAAACAAAGCCTTATACCTCGTGCTCGTGGAACCATTTGTGCGCGTGTCTGACTCGCACTTGGCAGGTTTTTTATACTTTAACAAATTGATGCCATCTATCGAGGCGTAATAGAACTTAATACTATTTTAATAATATTTTTGTTCCAGACCATCCCTCGACTCGTCCCAAAGCCGGTCCGAGTCTGAGGAGCCTGTCCCGACAGACTCAGACACATCCCCGCCTCCTCCGCCCTACTCGAACTCAGACGTCGTACTCAAGGATTCGATGAAGGAAGAGAAACCTTTGAACCAAGCACTGAAGTATGCTAGGTCGTAGCGATACTAACTATGTACGGTCGGCTGCATAAGTGCAGACACACCGTAGAGCTGCAAAACGGGCTGTTGTTTTCAACCCAAGCAAGATTCTAGGCACCTGCTTTAGTTAAAGTTTATTTAACTCATGAATTTATTAAACAAAAATTATAAGAATGAAAACATTCCAATAATAATGATTTTAGAACTCTACGGTGGGTCTGAAATGATGTTAGGTAAATTACTGGGTAAATTCGTGTGGTAGGTGATAAAAATAATTAACGTACAATTTGCAACAGAATTGCAGACCCAATGTAGAGCTATAAAATTACTATGATTGGAATTCTAACTGCACTTTGCGGTTTCATCCGCACCCAGATCCCGTAGGAATATCGTAAAGCTTATAAGGTAGGACTTCAGCTATCTACATACTAAGTTAAATCGCAATCGGTTAAGCCGTTCTTGAGTTATAAGCACTTTTTTTGCCTGATTGTACAATTGACAACAAAAGTGGAGGCCAACCGTAGAGTAATTAGGATTATGATTTCAATAATAGAATTTTCGCGTATTAAACTCGAAAAATAAAGCAAAGTTGTCGAAACGAAACAAAAAAAAACAGAATAAACGTGATTATATCCGTTAGAAATACATAACTTACTTACTTATTACATACTTAATAATAACTAAAATAAACACATTACCCCCATCACGCAGTCGGGTAAATAAACTTATTACTAAATTAGCAGAAATTTTAAAACTCTACGCTGGGCCTGCACTTTTGTTGACTGAATGTACATAAAGCTGACAGAATGAATGTACTAAGTGTACACGACCATTTGGCGACCAAATCATTATTAATCAGCATTTTAACAAACCCCTATCTACCGCATCTTTTTTTCTACATTTCTTCATTACCCCAAAATTCTCAGTCAATCCACAACTTGCAATCTGAATCTAATAAGAAAAAATATCTCAATGGATCTGGCCAATGCATCTTCTAAGAATGATCGATCTTTCTCTTCCTTTTGGCATTTCTATATGCCAAAACCCCTAAAAACTTATTTGAGAATTCACCCAGCATATGCTACACACAAACCATGTGGCATATTTAACACATACCATGTGGCATATAAAAATAACATAAATTAAATTAAAAATGTATAAAAAATAATGAATAACAACTGTTACATGATGTTAAGCATGTTTAATATAACAAGACTGTTATTTAGGCTGTCTGTCCACAGGAGCGGAGCGAGGTAACGGACGTTTCCAACAATATAATTGCATTAAAACTCCGCACGTGGGGTTTTTGCGGAGCGCTATTGGTCGAAACATCGCTCCGCTCCAGTGAAACGGCAGCCTTATAGTCTAAATCAAAAACCTACCTATCAACGACCACAGGTTAAACTGATATTTTTTTTGCTATACATTGGAAAGATGTTAAAAAAATGTCATTTAACCCTTGATCGTTGATAGGTCATTTATTTCTACCTGTCTATCAATAAATTTTGGCTTAATGACTTTTGTTAAAAATGTAATGATGCTGTTTTAGTTTTTTTCTAAATGGGACACGCGACTTCATTCCAGGGGCCTAAGTCTGCTAATACAATCGTGTTTGAATAGTGTGTCGATATAATCGTAATAGAAATTTAATGTCAAAAATATGACATTACATGTCAAATTGGTATTCTCCTAACGTTGACTATTCTATCGAGACACCACTGACACACCACTGACTCACTTTTGTATTCTGCTCTACAATCGTAGCTTAATGGAATCTCGATAGTTGTCAAAACGGTATATTGCTTAGCAACATATACCATGTTGCTAGGCAACACCTGCAAGGTAAATATTACCATACCATTGAGACTCCATAGTGATTATATTTCGATGTTATTAAAACTTTAGCAGAATACCAAATAAAGTCACAATCTCGATATAATATCAATAGAGTCTCGATATAATGACAATGGTTGGCCAAATAGCAGAATAAGGCCCCAGATGTTAATTATTTTAAACAGAAGGGAAGGTCAGACAACGTTTACTGACCCACTCAAATTAGCCACCCTGTATATTATAGCTGGGTCTGTTGTGTCCTATAGAAATTAAAAATATCAACAAATTGCATGAAAGAAAACTAAGGCTGCCTGCCCACTGGAGCGGAGCGTGGTAGCGGCGAGGTAAAAATCCACTAATAGATTTCTTTTCTATTTCTAATATAAAAAATCTATTTGATGGATTTTTACCTCGCTCCGCTCCAGTGGACAGACAGCCTTAGGCTGCCACATACATTCTGCAACAAAACTCAGCGTGCGAAGTTGTTATGTTGCACAGTGAAACGCCGCTCAGCCACCTCGCTCCGCTTCTGGATGCCTGTCCTAAATATTGTACTTACAATCTACAAGTACCTGTGACAACTTAAAGGTGCTATGTCAATAAGATAAGTTTCGAAGTATATCTCTAAAATAAAGTACATATCTAGTTAAATTGTGGATGGCTAGCGTTTTTGCAAATTGCTCCAATGGTTTCGGAGCTTATTCGTTACAAACAAAATAAACTTTCCTCTTTATAATATTAGTTTAGATTGCTTATGACTATTTAAATTGCAAATTAGAAAAGTAAGTTTTAAGAATCAAATTAATACGACTTAAATTATTTTAACTTACCAATTTATTTTATTCAATGTATATTCGTTTTACATACACTTAAGCGGGGTTTAAAGTATACGAGTACTCGTAGCTAGCTCGAATACCAGACAAATCAGACTGCAGTTTACAAGAAGCAGCAATAAATAATCCTAACTGCTAATTATTTTCAATTTTTTTTTGGCTTCAAGAAACCTTTTATTCAGTCCATTCGTGTTTAGAACTGGTTGCTAGTATCCACGCTTCATTGATCATTTTAGGAAACTTACCCGTGAGGTTGACTATGATATGATAACTCACGCTGAAACTTTCTTCCTGGAGAAAGCATAAATTGATACCTTTCAATGATAATTGTAGGTAATTTCATATGGTAAAGGCCATCTAATTAGTTAGATAGATAGATCCATCCCATCCACATATCTGGGGAACCAGACTTTTTCTAAAATCGAATGATACTGTTTCAGTTTTTGTCAAAATCGGGCACGCAACTCCTTTCAGCATTTTTTTGTTATCTCTTATTTTTATAGCCCTGAAGGCCTATGCAAAAAATTCAGCCTGTATATAAAATTCTATTTTTGGATTTATACCTCGCTCATCGTGGACGGGCAGCCTTAGATAACCGTGGCAACAATTATTAAGTATGAACCTACGCTTTGCTGTACAAAGCCTAGATTCATACTTAATAATTGATTCACACCTTTAATAATAGTTGACGGTTTCAGCGCGAGCGATCATATCATGGACAACTTCACGGGCAAGTTTCCTGAATTGCCCGTGTCGGGTGCACTGCACCCTGCACGCGCGATTTGATCTTCATTACTTTTAACACGATCTGGGCGGAGTGGAGAGGAGTAGACCGTGATTTCGCCAATCACAGTGTATGAAATCTCCATTCCTCGTCAATGGAAACAGTTAATTGACCAATTCACGGTCTGTTTTCTCCACTCCGCTCAGCTCCGCGCCAGTGGAAAGGCTGCCTAATGCAAACCCCGTGTAGCGCTTTATTTTCATACAAAAGCCGCAAGTATTATAAATTCTTATGTACTTAATTATTTTAGCAAGTGATTGTAATATTCTAGTCGAGGTAGGTCACAAAGAGGCTTCAGCCAAAGTATTTATTTAAAAAAAATTGACCGGAAAAATGGAAAACATTGAACTACAGATCAAATTCAATAACCTATCTGTTAGTTACCAAGGGTTAAATAAAACCATTATTATTCATTATATTCAGAAATATATTATTCTTTTACAATTTAATTCAATTTAAAACCAGAAGATTTTTCATATTTCATTTAACAAAACGGTAAAAAATGACAGTTTACCTTTTAGTAACCGATAGATATAGGTTATTGATTTCGACTATTAGTCGCTTTTTAATCAACCTTGAAGCTGTTCTGGCAATGTTTTCTATTTCTTTGGTCAAGGTATATTTATTGGATTAGCTGTAAATGCCAAAATATGCCTTAAAATGTGAACGTTATGTACTATTTTCACTTAATGAGGATTTAATTGACACTTTAATTTAAATGTTGAATTGCAAGTAGTTAGTATTGGTAATATCAAAGACTATAGATATCAGAGATAGACTGTCAAATTATAAAGAAAATAGCTTCACAATAAAAGCTCTAAGGCTACCTGTCGTGAATGCTAAAAAAATATGACTCATTCCAAAAAAACTGTGGCGCCATAGTTAAAACACATTTAGGCTGCCTGTCGAGAGGAGCGGAGCGAGGTAGCTGAGCGGCGTTTCCACCAATAGAATCGCATAAAAAATCCACGTGCGGAATTCTTATTGGTGGAAACACCGCTCCGCTACCTCGCTTCACTCCTCTCGACAGGTAGCCTTAATACCTTATGAGTACATGGTGCCACAGTTTTTACCTAGCTCCGCTTCTGTGGAGAGACGGCCTAAATGCTTTATGACTAGATGGCGCCACAGTTCTTTTGGAATGAGTCATATTTTTTAGCATTCACCTCTATGAAACTGAGAAAAATGGCTTAAAATTATAACAAAAATATACTAGTTCTCTAATTCTTTATCATAACCACGCCTGTGTTACTTATTTTCAAAAGTTGTGGATGGCGTTACTAAAGTGGATGTAAGCTATGTTGTATGGTCGGTCCTCGTCTATACCTGTATCTTTTGTCTATGGTAATATGTTTAAAAAGTTGTAAGTAGTTATTAATCACAAAGCAAGCATTTTTTTCTACCTCTATGGTTAAAAAAAAACATAAATTAACATATTTACCGTCCAATCCAATGAATCTCAACATGGCTTTTGGTATTCATTTATTTTTAAAACTACCAGTTTTTTGTTTCCTTTTAGCATTTTAAACCAGTCTTATATTATTTTTTAATGTCATATTTATTATTTTTACTAGTTTTTAAGTGAATAAGTAATTCATATATTTGAGCCCAAAGATTACTTGAAAGCAATGGATGCATGCGGAGACTAAAGCATGGTATTATTTACTCTGAGATGCTCACAAAATAATATTTATTTAGGTACAATAGCCGGCGCAGGTTTTGACAGCGAACTTTAAAAAAAACAGTCGATAATGTGCCGAAAAGGCTATCTACGTTTACGTTTTTGAATTGTAATCCGTTGACCAAAGGTAGCAGTCGGTCTTTTGGTCACCGAAACCTAAAGTTATGTCTAGACAAGAGCATTTCAATGTAATTTAAGGTGAAAGGGTACCGGCGCTCTCTCCATACAAACGTAGTCGACTGTTTCCTCCCTGGATAATGACACTAGCACAAATATTTTTGTTGCATAAAACCTATAACTGCCATGACTATGCCCCTATGTCTTGGTTTTTTTTCATTCTCTAATTATCATAGAAATTAAGATTTGAAAAATAAAAAAAAAACAAAGCATAGAGACATGGTCATGGCAGTTATAAGTTTTATGCAACAAAAATATTTGCCCTAGTGTCAGTATTCAAGGAGAAAACAGTCGACTACGTTTGTATGGAGAGAGCCCCCGGTACCCTTTCCTCTTAACGTTCTTAAGAATGATACAATACAGGCAAATGTTTCAAGTGCGGTTTAAGTTTTAAAGCAACGAATGCTCGATGTTCGGTTACTAGAAAATGCTCCAGTCTAAACCCCTGATACATACAATATTGTTTTTTTTTTTCACTACTAAAGTTATATAAAACGGAATATTTACAACCTACCATAAAAGCTAAATAAGTTCTTTTCCATCCAAAGGTTGGAAGAAATCGCTTTTAACGATAAGGCCGGCCATTTGTGTGACTTATACTTTCTACTTTGCTTTGTGTTGTGTTGTACAAATAAACTTATCGATTTATCATAGATAAACTATTTGTCCTACCACTAGCAGCGCTCTGCGGTTTCACCTGCGTAACTCCCGATCCCGTGGGAATATCAAAATATAAAATAGCATATAGCCTTCCTCGAAAAATTGACTATCTAACACAAACATATTTTTTCTATTCGAACCAGCAGTTCCTGAGATTAGCACGTTCAAACAAAGAAACTCTTCAACTTGATAATATTAGTATAGATAATAAACCTTAATTTTAACGTAAAATTCCTGTTAAAAAATAAATAAACACAATGGGCGGCCTTATCGCTAAAAGCGATCTCTACCAGGCAACCTTTGATGGACAAGAACTAAAGAAGGGTAGGTATGTGTGGGTACCATACGGAATACGATCGCTTCTAACTATCAAGATCAACCCGCAAAAACTCTACATACATCTAATCTAACAGTGCTTATGCATCAAAACATTGAACTCTTCTACAAAATAAAAACAAAAAACATGTTAAATTCTCCGTTTTAAATACCTTCAATAGTAAAAAATCTACTATATTTAAATTGTTTTATTATGAAGAGAAGCTCTCTTAATTATTTTTTTTAACTTTCACAAATTTTTAGTTTTTGTTTACTTTTGTTTCTAGTGCCATAGTTATTCTAATTCATTGTAATTTGTTTGATTGTATGTAAAAATAACAGGAAGGCTTTGCTTTGGTACAAATTGTAATAAATTCAATTGGCAAACAATTTTAACTAATAATTTAAGAATATATTTTGAATACGCTAAATAAAGTCTAAACGATCCTTAATTTGTTTTACTTGCCAGCCCTTTTGGGAGTATATTAACAAAAAAATATTGCCTAAAAAAATTGTAAACATGAAAATAATCTAAAATTCTTAAAAACATTCTCAAAAAATATTAACTTTTTCTGTTTTTAGTATTTTCGTTATAGCGGCAACAGAAATACATCGTCTGTGAAAATTTCAACTTTCTAGCTATCATGGTTCATGAGATACAGCCTGGTGACAGACGGACGGACGGACAGCGAAGTCTTCGTAATAAAGGTCCTGTTAGGTGCAGAACCCGATTAAAACTGGAAAAATAATTCAATTAACCCGAGCATGATTTCACATTAGATATCTGACAGTTTTTTTTGTAGGATACCCTCTACTGAGTTCTGATTGCCTGGTACTTAAAGACCAAATTACTATCAATTAATTTACACGATAGCGGAAAGAGAGCAGTTGAAGAAAGAGAGAGATAGCGTTATAAATGTGGTTTTATACCCTCTACTGAGTTCTGATTGCCTGGTACTTACAGACCAAATTACTATCAAACAATTTACACGGTAACGGAAAGAGAGCAGTTGAAGAAAGAGAGAGATAGCGTTATAAATGTGGTTTTATACCCTCTATTGAGTTCTGATCGCCTGGTATTTACAGACCAAATTACTATCAAACAATTTACACGGCAACGGAAAGAGAGCAGTTGAAGAAAGAGAGAGATAGCGTTATAAATGTGATTTTATACCTTCTACTGACTTCTGGTTACCTAGTACTCTTACAGACCAATTACTATCAAACAATTTACACGATAAAGTAAAGAGAAAAATTGAAGAAAGAATGTAAGTGTGATTTTATACTTTCTACGGACTTCTGATTGCCTAGTACTTTTTACAGACCAACTATTTTTTATAGAGCAAATGGTTGACTAAGCTGGTAATGCACGGAGATGTTAACACTACTGGCGAGTAGTGTAGAAGGGGAAAATTCCCTACGACACTACCGGTAGTGTCGACTGGTAGTGCGGTGGGTAATGAATGATAACGTCAACCTAATAAAATTCATAAAAACATTCTCAAAAAATGTATATTTTTAAGCTATTGCATAGCTTTTATCGCGGGCTTCGAGCACGGCGACCGAATCAAGAAATTCCGTAATGAAAATAAAACCTAACAACCCCCACTCCGTTTTTCTCTTTTTAGTATTTGTTGTTATAGCGGCAACAGAAATACATCATCTGAGAAACTGTCTAGCTATCATATTTCATGACATACAGCCTGGTGATAGACTGACGGACAGCCAAGTCTTAGTAATAGGGTCCCTAAAAGGTTTTTTTGTTGACTCTGCAAGTCTGCATGTCTCCCCTAACACATTCCCTGCTCTCAATGGATCCCCCGTTGAAAACTTTAAAACAAACACAGTATTATTTTTATTATAAATTAACATTTATTTACAGTCTTTTCATTAAGAACTTACAATATAATTTCATGGTAAAATATTACCCAAGTCAAAAGGACCCTCTGTACGTACGTAAATACTACACAATATTAATTAATTAAACAACATCTCATTAAACGTATAACTAATTAAATATTGTAGGACAACCCACACAGCGCCATCTAGAGGCCAAGGTAAGCAAGTAAGCTTGTATTATGGTAGCTAGGCAACGGATATAACACTTATATACTTTTCTTTTGTAAATACATAGTTATAGTACGGGATCCCTATAAAAACGACCTTCATCAAGCTGTTTAATGGATGGAAAGTATTTTATATCAAATGAATAGATCAATAAATATATTGAAAATGGGTTGCCTAAAAAAATTCTGTCCAGAATGATTAATTTATTTTTATTTTTAGACTTTTCACTGGTTTGGTCAATAGACAAATTCCGTCTTTTTTTAACTTAACTTTAATTCATTAACCAGACCAGTGCAAATGACTAGAATCTACTTACCTGCCTACCCAAGAGTTGTGACGGGAAAAAATAGTCAACCTAACGTTTGCATATTCTATAAGCTTCATACTTTCTATTGGTATGGAATTTGTCTCTTAAACAAACCAGTGAAAGGTTTAAAAAACAAAACAAAAAATTAAATTGTTAATTAATTATATTCTGGACTGATTTTTTTATACAATCCATTTGCAATATATGTATTGACTTCATCATTATCATCACTACATAGTATAAAATAAAGTCACTTTTCGCCGTCCCTATGTCCCTTTATCTTTAAAACTACGCAACGGATTTTGATGCGGTTTTTTTTAATAGATAGAGTGATTCAAGAGGAAGGTTTATATGTATAACACATGCATAATATTGCCGTGCGAAGCCGGGGCGGATCGCTAGTCTTTATATATATAATTCTACTGTACGTGTGTATGTCACTGAACTCCTCCTAAACGGCTGGACCGATTTTAATGAACTTTTGTATGTTGATGGATGGTTTAGATTCTCAAATCAGCCCGGTTTTTTTAATGGCAACACAACGTTTGCCACTAGATAAGTATATATTTACACTAGCGACCCCCTCCGGCTTCGCACGGCTATATTATGCATATATTATACATATATTATACATATATTATACATATATACCTTCCTCTTGAATCACTCTATCTATTAAAAAAACCGCATCATAATCCGTTGCGTAGTTTTAAAGATCTAAGCATACATAGGGATATAGGGACAGAGAAACCGACTTTGTTTTATACTATGTAGTGATAAGAAAAGTATTATATCCGTTGTCTAGCTACCATAACACAAGTCTAGTTACTTACCTTGGTGGCCAGGTGGCGTTGTATAAAGTGTCCTACAAGTACAATATTTCATTGTAAGGATTATGACTAATGGCTGCAAGTGGTCCTAATGGTTGATCCATTTGTAAGTAATTAGTAGTTTGTTAGTGATTGTCCATATATTGTAGATCTGACAGTAGCAGTACTGTGTTGGGTAACGGCCGCGGTTGTGGGGATAGTATGGTTAGCTTCTGGTTGTCCATGTCTACTGCTGTACTGGAAGTTAATAAATCATTTATTAAATAAAGGAAAATGGCATTATTCAGGGGATTTGGTAGATTCAACACTATGCATGTGTCGTGGAATTCATATTTCATTTACACAAATATTATATTAAGGGGAAAGGGTACTAGGCGTTCTCTCCATACAAACGTAGTCGAATGTTTCCTCCCTGAATGTATAACTGCCATGACCATGCCCCTATGTTTTAATTTTTTATTTTAACTTCTATGATAATAAGAAAATTTAAAAAAAACCAAGACATAGGGCAAAGTCATGGCAGTTATAGGTTTTATGCAACAAAAATATTTGTGCTAACACAAAAATGATTGATTTGTTATACTATGTTACCAATACTATACGATTGATAGAAATAAATACTTAACAGATTCAATTTTTCAAAATTTATTGACGCCATTATAATTTTTGACTAAATGGAGCACGCAACTCCTTTCAGCATTTTTCGCTATCTATTATAGTTTAAGAAATGGGCCCATTAAAAAACACCCCCTATCCCCATCCCCTATTTCCAATAAAAATAATTAAATTATCACTATACACACAAATTTATAGCTAGTTAGATTAAAAATATGGTAAGCTCCTTCACCTAAATATATTTTTCTTGTAGCTACTGGGGTTCTAGGACACTGAAATGAATCACCCATGTACTTACACAGTAACGAAGCCCGCGAGGTTGGAATGCAGCGCGTCCTGGTCGGGTTGCGCGGCGAAGCTGACTGCCAACAGTCGATGCTGTAACGCCGGCGAGGGCCACACTCCCACCAGCTTGGTGAGCGCGTCCGCTGCTCGCATACCGAGCGGCATGCACGACTCGGGGAGAGATGCTGCACCTACCTATACACACAATATCATATATAACATTCAAATCATATTTATTTTAATGTTATTTTCAGCCTATTCCGTCCCACTGCAGGGCAAAGGCCTCCACCCCCCCTTCCACTGTTCCCTGTCTAGTGCCAGTTGGGTCCAGTCCCTACGTTGCGAGTCCAACTCGTACCGCTATATCTTTCTGGGCCTGCCGGGGGTTGCCCGCTGTTCGGGACCTTGTCCGTGGTGGGTTTTGCCTTTAGTTTTGCATCCGGTCGGACATGCGGCAGACATGACCAGTCCAGCCCATAATCATATAATTATTTTTTGAATAAAAAAACCCACCTATCCCCTTTAAATCATTGAAGTTTCCCAGGAAGATATCGTTTTTAGCAATAACGCTGCCTATTGTGCCATATTATTTGGTTTACTTATATTATTTTTCTAGCAGGAATTTATCTATCTTATCCACAGACATGGATATAGCTAGATAACGCAAATGTATGTACTTCGCGTGTCCGAACCCCGAACAAGCTTCAAGGTTGGTCGCCGCTAACTTTAGTCCTCACGCGTTGGTTATTGCAGCCGGACGGCCGCAAAAACTAAAAAAATGCCTCATTGCGTGATAATTAACTGCAATAGGGTACCCAAAGGCAGGAACATATTTCCTATCACAGGTAAGTTATTTATAAATCATATTATGCGTGAATTCATATTAAAACTGTTTTTTTAAGTATTCCAATCTGTGTGTGAGTCCCAGAATATACCTAACTATAAAATAACGTTAAGTAAACTATATTCACATTACATTGCCGCGTTTCCTTTGAACTTTTGATCTGACTTTGTGTGTTAAGAGACGATGAATATCGGAACAAGCGATACTGTCGCGCATCACTTCGACTTCGTGATACAGGCAATTTCTCATTCGTCTGTCAAATCTAGCGACTAGTGTTGTTCGTTCTACAACTATATCAATAATCGATTTCGGACAGACGAATGGTATTAAAAATCCCCAATTTTAGTACAGACGTTCAACTTGACCAATTGGCTTTACCTATTCATAGGATCCTTTGCCTTAATTTGTGAAAAAAGTTGGCTACCTCAGAGATTAAACGCCATCTAGGATGTGTACTGGCAACTCCTCGAAACTCTCCCATTCAAATATATCATTCGTCTGTCTATATCATTCGTCTGTTAGAAAATCGACATCACAATATCGATATCATTCATATTAATCGATTTATATTTTTTATAGGAATCGGTTTAGATTTCTCATCACTAAATTTCAACTGTGACGTCACAGTAGGTGTTAAAAAGTCGGCACGCTTGGTTTTAATACAAATTGTGATACTTACGTTATCTAGCTATATTCATGTCTGTGATCTTATCCTACTAATATTATAAATGTGAAAGTTTGTGTGTGTGTATGTATGTTTGTTACTCCTTCACGCAAAAACTACTGGACTGATTGCGATGAAACTCGGTATCTAGATAGCTGGAGACCTGGATTAACACATAGGCTACTTGAAACCGCGGGGCGCAGCTAGTTTTAATAAAAGCCCCCTTTTATTAAAAAAATATACTATGTAGTGACTAGCTGCGCCCCGCGATCGCGTTTTAGAAGTAATTTTCAAAATAATTATCCAAAATTATCGCAACCTGTTTTATTTAAAATCGTATAAGTTTAAGAGGAAAGGGTACCGGGGGCTTTCTCCATACAAACTATTACAAACGTAGTCGACTGTTTTCTCCCTGGATAATGACACTAGAGCAAATATTTTTGGTGCATAAAACTTATAACAGCCATAACCATGCCCCTATTTTTATTTTTTTTTATTTTTTTATTTTTATAATTTTAATTTCTATGATAATTAGAAAATGAAAAAAACCAAAACATAGGGGCATAGTCATGGCAGTTATAGGTTTTATGGCACAAAAATATTTGTGTTAGTGTCATTATCCAGGGAGGAAACAGTCGACTACGATTGTATGGAGACCGCGCAGGTACCCTTTCACCTTAAAGAGTGTAATATTACCTTGTATATTTTAAGATCGTTAAACTTGACATCGAACGAGTGTGGATAGTACGGTGTCCGTTTACCGTAGAAGTACTCTCTGATCCTTGCGTCGCGGCATTCGGCGCGTTGACTCGTCGAACGTTCTACCACCTAGAAACGACTTATATTAAACTTCCAATACATTTCTAGCGAACTTGATTTGGAGTTAACCGAATACGTTAGTGTAGACTGTAGAGGCACTTCGGGCAACATCACCTCGCCTCGGTTGGCTTTCGCTCGTTGTCGGTATTTCTGCAGAGTCAAAGAGCGCGAGGAGACGCAGACTTTGAACTCGTGGAGGTAAGTTTCTCGCGAAGTTGCACGAGTGTTTAGTAACGTACTTCGGACTTCGGTTAACCTCGTCGAAACTTAGTAACACACGAAGTAACTTCACGAGTTGTGTAGTGGAAGCTTTAGAGATGTCACGAATAGTGATTATATATAATGTTCGGCTAGGCTCTCGGCCAACTTCCGAATTTTCAGCGACTTTTAGTACATACCGCGGGTGATTCTTAAATAAATAAATGATCTTTACTGCAGGCATTGAATCACCCAAGTTCTTACAAGGGATAGCCATGGCATTTCCATTCTAGCCACTTAGGTTGATTAGCTCGGGGCTAGATAGCACTGTGAGAAATTGTTTTTTTTTTGACGACCTTTTGGCACAATGGTCACCATGCCGGACTGCCAAACACAGGGTTGCGGGTTCGATTCCCGCCTCAGACATGTATTTATGCTAAGATATTTGTCTGTGGTCTGGTTGTTTCTATGTATTATAAGTATATATTTACAAAAGAAAAGTATATACTTAAGTAGTATATCCGTTGTCTAGTACCCATAACACAAGTCTAGTGACTTTGCTTGGGGCTAGATGGCGATGTGTGGAATGTCCTGCAATATTTATTTAGGTACTAAGTTAATATCTAGGTAACTGTAGACTTACTCCACCACTCTTCGGCAAGTAGACAACTTTAACAAACTTCGGCATGTCTCTCTTCAATTCATTGTACAATCTTTCATTGTCTAACACTAGAATAACATCCACCTGGAAATTTGTAAACAAATTGTTAGATCATCACTATACATAGTATAAAATAAAGTCACTTTTCGCCGTCCCTATGTCCCTTTGTATGCTTAGATCTTTAAAACTACGCAACGGATTTTGATGCGGTTTTTTTTAATAGATAGAGTGATTCAAGAGGATGGTTTATATGTATAATACATGCATAATATAGCCGTGCGAAGCCGGGGCGGGTCGCTAGTTATACATATAATAACAATGAGAAAGACCTGGCACAATACTGTAGTAGACATATCCGACCCCACCTAATCATTTTCCTTATTAAGTTAGGCCACAGGAAAATGATGAAGAAACTATGAATTTGTCTAAGGCTTGTGGCTATGACGCCCTGGAATTTTTGAAGGTGTGCGTTGTGCGTGAAACCGAAGCCAACATGTAGAGGCCGTTTACACAAAGTAAGATGTGGACACCAAACCGGTGATTATCCCTATCTGTACTATAAAATGCAGCCAAGGACAACCTACGGTTTAGATAGAACTAGTATAATTATTGAACTACATAAGATAAAACTTGAGCTATTATGATTGGATGGTATTTAATTCTACACTAATAAAAAAGAAATGTTTTTACTGTTTTTTTTTTCTTTTTAAAGAAAATAATAGTTTTTATATGTGTTTGTGATTAAGTATTTTTAAAGTAAATTTTGATGTGTTTATAATGAATATACCCTCAAATTACTGGACCGATTTTGATAAAATTTGGTATGGAGGATATATTGAATAATTCTTAAAAATGACATTAGGGTACATTTTATCCCGATATTTCCTCGGGATCGGGGTTTACGCGGGTGAAACCGCGGCGCGTCACTAGCTACACTGTATTAGTGTAAGATTTACCTCGAATGCTTGCGCTGCGTGTGTAAGTACTTTGTATCCTGCTCCCTTGATCCAACCGCATGTGTTTATTATAACACCCGATGCAGATGCTGTAACGAAATTAAATCGACAATTAACTTAAAAAGTTCAAACTTTACTCGATTTTAAGGTAATTCAATGCATTGACAAAGCAAATACGATACATAGGCCGGTGCAGCCACAAAAGGAGGACAGGCGGAAAAGACTTGTTCCACTGTCGCCTTCCTACCTTCACTCGCGTCTCTCGATTGTCCCGTTTATTTGGGGATCTTTGAGTCCCGAGGTATTTTCTAAGCGCGCGGGCTACATCTTAGGCGACATTGTCACTTACCATCGTGTTTTTTTTATAAATCTATTATAATTATATAATAGATTTATAAAAAAACACGTTTCAGGGAAGGGGTTTTAATACTAAAGGGAGTTGTTCTACACGAATGAAATGTTCGAATTTCCAAATGTCGTAGAACGGAGAAACGCATTGTATACAAAAATGTATCCCTATTTCCTTATGGTCACTGCATAACGCGTAAACGGCTGGACCAATTTTGCTAATTCTTTTTTATTGTGTTTGTTATAGTCAGAAGAAAGTTCTTATTAAAGAAAAAATTAAGATTTATATAAATTAAGAGCTAGTTATTATAAAAAATCTATAAATTTGAACCACACATTGCAGATGAATAATAGCGAATTTTGACGGCATAATTTGTGGTTTACCATGATTTACCTTTCTTATTAGTCTCGCATCGTTCATTGATAACCTCGGCGAGACGTGACACAATAGTGTTGTACAACTCGAGGTTCTCTCCCGGAGTCTTGTGCCCGAAGTGGTACACCAGCGGCGCTTGTTGGCTGAAACCTTCTTCTATCGATGCTGGCCTTTCCACTAGTAATGCACCTGAAGGAAGAAAGAAAACATTTATTTGGACAAGCACACAACAAACTAGTATTGACATGAACTGACTGAAGAATGAGTTTTTGCTTAGTTGTTAGATTGTTTATAGTTAAAACATAAACCCCCTTATTCCAAATCGAGGTTTAAGGATAGTCTGAGATGTGGAGACATCAGACTATCCTTAAACCTCGATTAGCTTTATACTATTTCCCTCTTATTCCAAAATGAGGTTTAAGGATAGTCCAAGATATGGATTTAAACCTTAGATTTAGACACAGATTTACTCGTAAACTATAATAGTCATAACACTAACCCTATAATCAATAGGTATAGTGTTTAGACTATAGTTCCCTTTATAATCTATTATTTTACTATAGGGATGGTGTTTAGACTATAGTTCATGAGTAAATCTGTGTCCAAATCCACATCTCGGACTATTCTTAAACCTCATTTTGGAATAAGGGGGAAATAGTACAAAGCTCATAAAAATAAAATTACTGTTCTAGATGTCAAGGTGAATAGTTGACCCAGTTTGCTAAGTATTTAAAAAAAATCGGAAAGACGATAGCCAGTAAAATCAACGCAGTTTTGTAAATTTGGAATTAATTTTTAGACACCATCAATGGTGCAATTTGGAACCAAGGTAAAAAGAGAAGCAAACCTAGTCACTAATAGTACATGAATTGTTAATGTTTTAATAAAGTGATAAGAATAGGCTCTGAATCTACAGGACTGATTTTAAAGACTCTTTGTATAAGGATACAATAAATCCTCGGCAATAACACAGGCTAAATTCTATAAAGTTATTCCTTTAGAGTCGAAATTTACGCGCGTGTAACCACTAATCAGTTTCTTTACGTCACTCACTTTACACTTTAACATCAGATTTTTTATATTTTAGTCAAAAAATAAATTACTAAAACCTCACCGATAGTCCCAGGCATGCTAATATTCCCTTGCCCAACATCTAAGTCCACATAAATAGGTCGCCGTCCCATCCTGACTGCATAGTTCAACAATAACCGAGTTAACGTAGACTTGCCCACGTCTCCGGGGCCAACCACCATCGTTACGGGGCCTCGGGTGTTCTCTTGTTCAGCTGCCACTCGCTGCTGTTCTAGTGCAGCGTGGACGTTTAGATAGACCACCTGGATAATAAGATTTTAACGGACTAACTGACCTGGCGAACTTTGTACTGCCATACTTTTTGTTTTATTTTTAATGTTTCTTTTATATAACCTTGTCTTGACATACATTTTGACGATTCATTTTTATTTATGAAGATCTCTGGAATTACTACTTAAGGCATTTATAAAATTAAGTATGAAAATATCTTGGATTGAATATCAAAATATTCTCGGGGAGATGGCTTGAGTAGCAGAAAACTCCCTTCTTACACTAGCGGAAACTAGCCCAACAACAAATATACTGAGTCATATTGATTGACTGCATAATGGAAGGTTGATTCTCTTACCATAGGAGTTTCCTTTGCAACATAGCTAACTTCAGTCCGGCCTCTCAACTCTACAGTACAACCATGCCACGTGAACACAGCCACCTTCGCACCCGTGTGGAACTCATACGGCTTGCCTTTCACCAGCTCCGTACCGAACAGCTCTGCATAGCCGTTCTTTACCTAAAAATTACCAAATTGATCAAGATAACCTCAAAAATTTGAAAAAAGGATGATAATTAGTTAGATATTAGTTTGTACTGCTCGTTAGGGTAATTTTTTAGTAAAATATCTGAATAACTTTGTAGGGTTATATGAGTTTTAGGTTAACCAGATGTTTTGACAAACATTTTTGAGACGTGTTTTTTGTGTACAAACATTTTATGTTTGGACACTATCTTTCTATAAGAATATAGATCAAGGTGTAAAATACTGTTATTTACCTCTAAAACCACTTTTTCATTCTTAGATTCCACTTCAAAACGTAATTCAGAGTCGGGATCCAACTTAAATTCCTGCAGCTGTACCTCGGTCATTTTGTATGAAATAGAGTTGCAATTTTAATGAGAAACTACAATCAAAAATTATATTCTGCTCTATTCACCGAGAAAGTGTATTTCGTTTATAATTTTGTGTTTTTACGAATTATTGCGAATTATCATCATCAAAAACTTCTAATGACAACCAAAAGATGGATGGAATGACAGTGACAACTTTGATTTTTGACATTTCAAAATGTTCCGTGCTTTTTGCTTATTTACTAGCATTAGCTGTATTTACTCATCTCTATTCTCAATAAAAGAACGAGAAACACCATGGCGTAAGCTAGAAATCATTATTCAAACAAACATTTTTGCGTTTAGTTTACAGAAGAAACATTTCGCTGGAAACTACTTGAGTAAATAAATATGATTTATTTTTATTTATTGCTCAAACCTACTTATTTGATCAAAACTACGCTAAAAAATGTCTAAAAATATGTTGCAATATCTTAGGAACTCAATTTTTTAAATTAAAAAAAAAAAAAACTAAACGCACAACAAAAATCTTGAAAAATCTAAACTCTATGACTTCAAAATTCGTTTGTTTTGAATTTTGTTGATTGTGTGTGTTGTGAGCTTTTTGCTCTCGAAAACTAAAATAAAAATCCACAAAAGAGATGGAAGATTCGTTTTCAGAATATCGAGACAAGACTGGACTTGATAGCGAGTCCGACTCCGAAATTATCGACAATAGTTACGTAGAAAACGTAATATTATATTCCGCTAAGAAAAAGCCTACGAACCACACTGTTTTTGTCGCGGAATCCGAGGAATCTGCTGCTGGCGGTAGGTTGAAATACCTACTTTTATTGTCCTATTTGACATAAACTATACAGAACTTAACTATGACGCAAGTTCACAAAATGATCTGATTCGTCCACTTTTATAAATAAAACTAGTTTTTCTTTTTTTAGAAGAAACAGATGAGGATATGGAAAACCTATCAAGATCTATAGTCAGACGCAGCAGTGCTGCCGAAGCTCTAGTAAGCAGTGATGATGGTAAGTGCACTTTATTTTTAAACTAGCAGCGCTCCGCCTAACTTCCGATCCCATGGGAATATCGGGATAAAAAGTAGCCTATAACACTCCCATAAATCAATGTATCCTCATACCAAGTTTCATCAATAACGGTCCAGTAGTTTTGGAACCTATTCAATGCAAACCAACAATCAAGTGTTTCCTCTCTATATTATTCGTATACGTTTACCTAGATAAAATATGATTTGTTTGTAATAACTACTCTGAAACTACTAGACTGATTTTATGAAACTTGTTCTGAAAATACATCAAATTCTTGTGAGTAACTTATACTACTATTAACCCAAAATTTCCATGGGATCCCGGCTCGTGAATGAAACGATGGGATGCTGAATGGAAACAGACCGTACCATTCTAAAATAAGATCAGAAAACATAACGATATTCTTGCCAACAACTTAAACTTAGAAAAATACAATAAACAAGAATAATTAAAAATGTTGGTAAGTTTGGGCCATTGGTTTGTCAAAAGGCAATTTTGGTCTGATCATCAAATCACTATTATTTGAATGTTTTTATTCTAATATTGTTTGTTCCTGTGTTGAAAGACTTACGTGATGAACTTCAACTCGAGTAGGACCTTAAGATCTTGCTTGAATTTAAATCATTCCAATAATAGTCGTTTTCGTATTCCAATAAACTCCTTATTTAGCGTAAATTAGCACTAAGAAGGGTTTTTATCCCTTTTGTGGGGACAAGATCATCCTTCATGGTAAAACTTGGAGGATCCCATATTTGAAATATTTAATGATTAATGAAAAAAAATGAAAAGGAATTTTGATTTATTGAACAATTAAGAAACAAATTTAATTAATCAAATCACTTACATAGTTACACTAACTTTTTTGTTTTGTATTTTTTTTTAATATAAAATATTTCCAAAATTAGATAGAAGTAGAAAGGGGAGTATAAGAAGAGACACAGAATCTCCCAACAGACTCATCATGAGTTCTTCAGAGGAAGGTAATTTTTTTTTTTAAATTAAGTATTTTTAGGGTTTCGTACCCAAAGGGTAAAACAAGACCATGTTACTAAGACTCCACTGTCCGTCTATCCATCTGTCTGTTTGTCACTAAGCTGTATCTCATGAACCGTGATAGATCGTGATAGCTAGACAGTTGAAATTTTCACAGATAATGTATTTATGTTGCCGCTATAACAACAAACTAAAAACAGAATAACAGGCACCCTTTGTTCGCGACTCCGACTCGCAGTTGGCCGGTTTTTTTCTTCTCTTTTATATTTTTTCTACAGACCCGCCCTGGCTTCGCACGGCTATATTATGCATGTATTATACATATAAACCTTCCTCTTGAATCACTCTATCTATTTAAAAAAACCGCATCTGAATCCGTTGCGTAGTTTTAAAGATTTAAGCATACATAGGGATATAGGGACATAGGGACAGAGAAAGCGACTTTGTTTTATACTATGTAGTGAAGTGATATCTATACTAATAATTATAAAGAGGAAAGATTGTTTGTTGTTTTTGTTTGAAACGAATAGGCTCTGAAACGACTAGTAAAATATAAAATTATTGCGAAAGCTCAGAAACTACAAGAGATATGAGTGAAACTTTACATGGAGGGGTTCCTTTTAGGACATATTGGAGTAGTTAGAAAGGATTGAAAATTAGATCTCTATAGGGGTAAAAAAGACTGTTCTATATGTATATTACTTTTAAAGAGACACTGACGCGGGTAAAGCCGCTAGTGGTGCAATAAAGTATTTATCTGTCTATCTACTATCTATAGCCTATTCTAACTAGGAAACTCTACGAAAATTACTCCCAAAATTGACTACAATAATATCTTCCCCTACAGAGGAACTATCGCCAGAAATGCATCCAAAACGCCGTCCTCCAGTCCGTCCACCTTCAAACGATTCGAATGAATCAATCATTATTCGACGGACAAAGAAACGCATGATTCTCCTTGACTCAGATACTGACAACTCTATCATCATAGAGCATACTAAGGGTAAAAAACAAACTTGTATAAAAGATACCCCATTGAAAATTGATAAAAAAACTGATATTGTGAATGCTAGTATGGAATTAGATGACAATGATGCCTCTGATGATGATACCAGTAAAAATATTGATGACAATCAATGTAATGATGATTCACAGTTATCTGAGAGAATAAACGATAGTGTTAGACCTGATGATTCTAATGTACATGAGACGAGTAATGATGAAACACACGATGACGATGATGACGAAATTAGTAAAACTATTGATGAAAGTGTCGACCCTGATGATTTCAATGTACATGATACAACAAAAAATGATGACAACGAATCATCCGATGATGACGCAAGTAATTTTAAAGACAAATTAGAATTGTCTCAGCAAATTGATAAGCTTATAAGCAAAAATGGTGTTGAACCTGATGATTCTACTGTTCACGATACAAGTGATGATAAAACTTGTGATGATGATGATGATGAAGGCGTAGGGAATGATGACGAAGATGATGGGCCTGATGAAGACTTAATGGTGATGTCACGAGCAACACGTATGAGTATCCTAGGAGTTATACCTAATGATAACGACAGCGATGCTGATTCTGATTTTATACAATCTGATGAGGTAAGAACTTAACAAATAGATAAACAAGATGACGTAAGAAAATTCGATACAGGAAATATTAAATACTATGTTTAATGGTTTTTATTTTTGAACCAGTAAGCATACAGATTGCTGTACTTGTCTAGTGAAATAGGTAACATTTAACTGAGAAGGCTTCTTTCTGAAAAGCGTAGTTCGAGAGAGAAATATCAAAATAGCGGTATTTATGATACTTCTTTCTCGCATCCCATCACACGCAAGACTTTATTTCAACCCCAACTGGAATATTATACTTTTAAATATGCTACATGCGCTATGCCAATATATCATTTTTGCACTGCTAAAGTTATGTAAAACCATATTTACCATATATTTGTTACCATCTCGATAAATCCATTGTAAATATACCATTGTGAAAATAACCATATGAATTTAATAACCTACATAAATGCTTCTTACAAATTCTTAAAACTTTTACTAATTTTTAGAGTTCAAATAAATCAGACGACGTAGTACCTAATCATCTTGACGACTTGCCAGACGTAACAATTCAAGGTACACCTGAAAAAGTCACAAAATCAATTGAAAGCATACCAAATAGCATAGACGATCTACCAGAAGTTACCATTCACGAGACTCCGGATAGACGGAAATCTAAGAACGAGATAGATGATTCTGATAAACCCTGTGATATTATATCTGACAGTGATGATGATCTTCCAGAAGTGACAATTAATAAAACACCATCTAAACCAGATGATTCTAAACTAACATGTTCTCCATTCGATAGTCCATTGTTAGATTTAACTAATGATAATCATACACCGAAAACAGATGGGAAGAAAGTGAGTGGGTTCTTAGATCTGACTAAATTACAGGATCATATGTATGCTAAAGTAGGTAACGATGGAGTTATAGATTTATGTGATGTTGTACAAGAGGATGTGAAGAAGAAAGTGTCGTCGTGGGTTGATAATAAGAAGAATTTGTTTGGAGATGATGATGTTACCATTATTGATACGAAACCTGAGGTTATTGCATTGAGCAGCGATGATGAAGACGAGGTAAGAAAAATTGTATTTATGTGAAAAAAAGATGAAACTAGTAAACAGTTTACCTGATATTTAGGCTAAGTAGAAACGCGGCTCCATTTCTGTGGACAAGCAGCCTTAGGGTTTTTAGATCTAACTGCTCCCAAATTAGAAAAAAAAAGTATTTTTTTTAAATTACCTAGTATAAGGAAAGTTTGTATTATTTTATTAAACACGCTTTTAGAAAATAATTTTCTAAGTACTTAATTCTTTATTAGCCTTAATTTAAAAAACAGTAATTGACAATATTTATCTGTTATTTCATTAACGACACTTTCATTTGGTATTAAAACAAAATAGAAAAACGTCTTAAAAATCTTTAGCTCACAAAAGAATTCTTGAAATTACCAATTATTGAACTGGCAACACTCTCATAAATTTGTTTATTAAAAAAGCGAGGGTAGTTTTAAAAAGAGTTTTAACGTTAGTTGAAATCAAGTGATCATTAATCACGACACGCGGGCGTTTCGGTGAAACGGTCTTAAAATAATTATGAAGTATTGTTTAATGTTTATTTCCGTGTTCAATCATTTATATATCCATTTAAATTAGTGTTATAAGTTATTATTTTAAGTAGCTATAGTTCCAAATAAGTTTCATCATGCCGAAAATTGTAAGTATGAGTATACTTTAGATACATTTTGCATTCGATTTTCGTCTTTTAAGAAGTCAGTAAAACTTCTCAAATGATAGTACTGTACTAGTAGTAGTGCTACTTCAACTTGTCTGCCTGTGACCATGGGATCTGCAAAGGGCTTGAAACATCAGGTTTTGACGGAAAGCGAAATAAACGCGATTAAATCCGTTAAAAACCTCTTTGTCGGACAAGTAAAAATACCCCAATTTCAAACTTCAAATCCAGTTCAAATGCTCAAAATTTTTTAAACGTTTTAACCGATTTTCTAACTAAGTTCACTTATGGGACATTCAATACACCAATGAAATGTCTGTTAAATCCACTTGATTAAAAAAACGTATTATAAAATAAAACAAGTTCTAATAAAATCGATATTTTTCAATTTTGTTACCAACTTTATCAGCCGCTTCATAATATCGTATGATCGAAAATCTGTAATGTATGGAGAATCCGACTTTTCTAAGAGCTGTATTCAATTTAAACGAACGTGGTAGTGGGCCACCTGTGACAGAGACAACTGCGGGCACGATTCACGCCCCAAATAGATATTTGTTTCTACAATATTTATCTTACTAATATTAAAAAGAGGAAAGATTTGATTGTCTGTTTGCACTGAAAAGGCTCCAAAACTACTGAACGGATTTTGATGAAACTTGGTATGAGGATACATTGATTCATTAGGAGTTACCTTGGCTATTTCCCACGGGATCAGTCTTACGCGGGTGAAATTATTTATAAATTCCCAACAGATAAAACCGGACAAAAAATCCCCCAAGCCAAAGAAACCGAAGTCACCTCAAGATGAAAAGACCATGAAGGGTAAAGACAACACAATTAAGCAATACTTATTGCCACCAAGCTATCCTAACCAAGTGATGTACGTGAAGAAAAATGTTAGGGAAAACGAATTGAATAAATTACAGAGATTAAAGGAGGACTTGAATAATGTTCGGGTAAGTTACGAACAATTTTAAGTTCGTTAAACGTAATTTAAGAAATTGAAATCTCCGTTATGATATGCGGCATAGGACTGACTGGCTCGAAAACACTCCCGCATGTCTTTTCAGGCCCGTCAATAGTCGTATTCGGTTTTGGGTCTTTAAGTTGCGAGTGAACTGGTATCTTCTTGCTATATCTTAAGCTGCATCGTCAGTCATCAGGCAGCTGTGATAGCGGTTAAACGCTGACCTAACATTTGTAAAAAAAACAGAAGGCAATGAAATAGTGTAAACTAACTAACTTTGACCAAAAAAACAAAACTCATCTAAGTATCTAAGATTATTTGACTTTGCAAAACGCTTAAAGTTAGAAAAGCGGTGGCGCCATCTAGATATATAAGATGTATATATTGTGTTAGCACGATCTTGAAATAAGGGAATATGTATAGGTGTCTTCTGCATAAGCATACTGCATCTTGGACCGCATCATCACTTACGATCGGGTGAGATAGTGGTCAAACACTGACCTATCACTACTTATAGTATAAAATAAAGCCACTTTTCGCCGTCCCTATTTCCCTTTGTATGCTTAGATCTTTAAAACTACGCAACGGATTTTGATGCGGGTTTTTTTAATAGATAGAGTGATTCAAGAGGATTTTTATCCAATTATATAATAAACACATTACCCTCCTTTGCGTCGCGCAGTCGGGTTAAAGGAGATTTTTGGGTGACACTCTTTTGTTCATGAGTGGTAGTCGTGTCTTTAGTTCAAGAGAACAGAAGTGTCTACACTGTCTACCCCGGCTTGTATTACCTATGTTTTTTTTTACAAATTTCCAGCATCTCCTAGACCAGATGGACTTCGATTTATTACCAGACAGGGGTGCCAAAGTGATAGAACGGCACAGCGCGCTAGAAATGGCAGTGCGACAACAGGGCGACAAAGTTGCCAACATGGTCGTCGAACCAGGTAAGGCAACTCGTAGAACTCGTTGAACTCGTTGACGCTGGACTTTGCGTCCTAACCTTCGTCTCTCGTAGAACCTAGAATTCTCACTTCACTAAAATATGTTTCATTATATCAGCCTTAAGGCTTGTATATTCGTACTCAGCGCTATCCCTTTCCCCCGTGCGCCGCGAAATGGCCCTTTTTTAACAAAATTGGTAATTCATGAATGATAACCTTCAATGATTGACAAAACAGCCGGGCAGAAACTAGATTACTGTAACGACTATCTAAACAAGAAAGTTTCGTGTTGCTAGTCATCATAGTTTTTTCGATATATCTTAAAATAATTTTAAAAAGCCCAGTTTTAAAAAAACAAATCTAACGAGAAAAATTAATGCTATCATGTTTTCTTTCGGGGAAAAACTGCTCAAAGATCTGTAGATACATTCTAAATAAAAAATAGTGTTGTAGATGTAGCGGAAGTTACTTAATTTTGCATTTGAAAGGGGGCTTTTCAGGTCATACCGGCCCTTAGACGTCCACTGCTGAACATAGGCCTCCACCAAAGACTTGAATAGGCACCAAAACTACCGATTTTGATAAAACTTGGTATGAGGGTACATTGATTCATTGGGAATGCTATAGGTTACTTGTTATCCCGATATTCCCACGGGATCGGGAGTTGCGCTGGTGAAACCGCGAAGTGCTGCTGGTATGTTATAAGCACACGAATGTTACAGATGATCCAACAGCAGCCGATATCGCCAAGGATGGTTTCGACACTGGCTTATCCTGGGATGAGTTGCAGAAAGCTAGCAATGCGGTCCAACCTCGCATGTTTGGCAAACAGGGTGAGTCTGTAATTTCTAATTAAATGTTATGTTATTGCAGGACATTTTACACAGTGCCATCTAGCCCCAAACTAAGCTATTAGATCTGTATTATAGTGGCTAGACATCAGATATATTTACTTTTCTTTTGAAAATACATATTTAATTTTATAATACAGCCGTGCGAAGCCGGACCGGGTCGCTAGGACCCGGTCCGGCTTCGCACGGCTGTATTATGCATGTATCCGAAAACCGAATTGAATCAATCTATTAAAAAAACCGCATCAAAATCCGTTGCGTAGTTTTAAAGATCTAAGCACACATAGGGATATAGGGACATAGGGACGGCGAAAAGTGACTTTATTTTATATTATGTAGTGATACAGAAACACCCAGACTGGAAACAAATATTTGTTTGAGGCAGACATTGTACCCGCAACCTTCTGAGTAGCAGGCGGATGTTCGCAAACCACGCCATAGAGGTCACCTTTTTAAATTTTACGTCCCTCATAATAGGGATGAAGACTTTGGGGCAGGGGTTTCAAAGTCTCCGATTCTTTAGGGATCTTAGGGCACGTCTCAACGAGGATTCTTGTGATCAAAATGCTGGTAGAAGGGGATGTTGCCAGCTTTCAGGGACGCTGCTTCGAAGGGAGGCCCTTGAGGATGTTTACAATTCATAGGTTTTGCTATATATGTGTGTGTATTGTTTCCAGCGATGGCAACCCACATGGCGGAGCGCAACCTGATCCTGGACAGCCTGCGTCACCTGCACGCGTCACTGGCCTCCCGTCCTGCAGACACCGCGCTGGCTCCAACACCGGCGGCACTCGCCAGCAAAATGATGCCCCACCAGAGCCACGCCCTCGCCTGGCTGCTGTGGCGTGAGACGCAGAAACCGCGCGCCGGGATACTCGGTCAGTGATACTGTAAACTGAATTTAATTACCTAAATTACCTGATTCGGTCATTCTGAGTTACCTGCCTCTATTTTTGCGTAACGAGGCATAAGTAGAACTTTATGTCTGGAGTTTTAGCGGCTTAAATCTGATATCCCAAGCCTTGCCATTCAAATTTTATATCCTTAAGTCTCGCATCCCTGGATAACGTTTAAGATTGAATATTCTTTACATAAAAAAATCGGTAGAAAAAAAACCCACGAAATAACCTGTGAAAAAATCTTTTAACAAATAAAAACCGTTTTAAAATACAGGCAATCGTCTAGCTTTTTGATAGAATCCAAAATACTGGTGTATTCTTTGAGATTAAATGTTTATATTATCGAAAATTCCTAATTGCGTGCCATCTCGCATCCGACAGTGAAAGGCCATTCGCTCTGGTGTTATCCTCTAGCCAACTTTAACAGTGTATATATGTTTCAGCGGACGACATGGGTCTGGGTAAGACAATCACGATGATCGCGTTGGTAGCGAGCGACAAGGACGGCAAGATTGACAATGACGATGACGATGACGAACGTGACAATAAGAAACGTAAGTTTCTTTTTTTACTTTAATCTTCCTATCTGCGATCGGTCGAGAGACCATAAGCTGATGTTGTGAGAGTCGATGTCAAGTATTTATATGTGGAAATTGTAGATATTTTTTTCTGGTCTGAGTGTTTCTGTATATACAGGGTGAATTTTTTATGTGGGCCTTCAGGGCTATATCCTAAACTATAAGAGATAGCGAAAAATGCTGAAAGGAGTTGCGTGCCCGATTTTGACAAAAACAAAGATTGATCTCTATCAGCAAGACTATCGATTGGTATAAAAAAAACAACAACATACAGACGAATTGAGAACCTCCTCCTTTTTTGAAGTCGGTTAAAAATATAGGATGATTATTTTTTTGTAAAATCAACAGGTTCGATTCCTGGCTAGGGTAATGAGTTTTTCAAAAATCTAATGAAGCAGTTTTTGTTTTTGTCAAAATCGGGCACGCAACTCCTTTCAGCATTTTTCGCTATCTCTTATAGTTTAGGATATAGCCCTGAAGGCCCACATAAAAAATTCACCCTATATATTAAGTACTAGCAGCGCTCCGCGGTTTCACCCGCGTAACTCCCGATCCTGTGGGAATATCGGAATAAAAAGTAGCCTATGTCACTCCCAAGTCGTATCGAGATGTGGTCATAAAGCTTCTAACCCAATGAATCAATGTACGGTCGGCTGCATAATTACAGACCCACCGTAGAGCTCCAAAACGGCTCTTATAAAAATGTTTTCAACACGAGCAAGATTCTAGACATCTGCTTTAGGTAAAGTTTAAAAGTCTTCTAACTCATCAATTAATCAAATAATTTTTTTTTGAATGCAAACATTCCAAGAATAGTAATTTTCGAACTCTACCGAGGGCTGCAATTATGCAGCCGACTGTACCTATCCGCATACTAAGATATATTTACAAAGGAAACAGCCGCCGCGCTGTCTGAGGAACCGAGGGTTTGACTACCGCTCCAGAACGGTTATGGTTCGTGACACGTTTTGTATGGCGACGGCTAACCTTCGCAGGTTAGGCGTCGCCGAGGTAACGCGGCCAGTATGGGCCGGTTGCGGCCAGGGACGATTTATTTGAATAATGATGATTTTGTTATTTAATTTAAAGTCATAATCTACACTAATATAATAAAAAAGAAAGATTTTTTGTTTGTAACGAATAGGCCCCGAAACTACTGGACCGATTTTGATAGAACTTGGTTTGAGAATGCATTAATTTAATTTTGAGTAACATAACATAGGCTACTTTTTATCCCGATATTCTCACAGGATCTAGAGTTACGCGAGTGAAATTATTAATTCACTAGCGACCCGCCCCGGCTTCGCGCGGCTATATTATGTATGTATAAACCTTCCTCTTGAATCACTCTATCTATTAAAAAAAACCGCATCAAAATCCGTTGCGTAGTTTTAAAGATTTAAGCATACAAAGGGACAAAGAAACCAACTTTGTTTCATACTATGTAGTGATAGTGATGATGTAATGATTAGTATTCTATCCTTTGTCTGGCCACCATAACACATGCCTAGATAGATAGATAGAACGCTTTATTGCACACACAAGTTACAGAAAATGACAACAAGACAATTAATTTAAATTATAAAAATAAAAACAGCTTGTTGCTTAGCTTTGGGCTAACACAGTTTGAAATGTCCTACTTTTTTTGTTATTTAGTGGTCCGAGGTGGGACGCTAGTCGTCTGCCCGGCGTCGTTGATCCAGCAATGGGCAAGCGAGGTGAGCAAGCACTGCCGCCCGCACTCGCTGTCCGTAGGCCTCCACCACGGGCCCAGTCGGGCGACGCAGCCTCACAGGCTGGCCACCTACGACATTGTGGCTACTACGTACAATATACTGCAGCGGGACAGTGAGAAGGTATGTCGTTATTTACTTCCCTATACAGGATGAATTTTTTATGTGGGCCTTCACGGCTATATCCTAAACTATAAGAGATAGCGAAAAATACTGAAAGGAGTTGCGTGTCCGATTTTGACATAAACTAAAACTGCATCATTAGATTTTTGAAAAAGTAATTACCCTAGCCTGGAATCGAACCCGTTGATTTTGCAAATAAAAATAATCATCCTATATTTTTATACCAATAGATGGTCTTGCTGATAGAGATCAATCCTTGGGAACAAATGATGTAGTTTTAGTTTTTACAAAAATCGGGCACGCATCTCCTTTCAGCATTTTTCGCTATCTCTTATAGTTTAGGATATAGCCCTGAAGGCCCACATAAAAAATTCACCCTGTATATATAAAATTCTCGTGTCGCGGTTTTAAACTTTTTAAAACTCATTATTTACTATTGTTTAAAATCTAAACATTATAGGTACTTTGTTTCAAAACTTTTATAAAGCATAAATTGTGCAGTAAGGCGTACTATGATACTTCGTCTTACCTTAATGATAACAACCCATGGACGTGACTTTAGTGACCTTTGTGACCGTGATCACATTAAAAAAAACTGCATGAGTTTCTTGTGCCTTCTTCTCATTAGTGAGCGCGTTCCGAAGGCACACTTCCTAACTTAGTTTTTAAGACGTTTCTATGTGATCTGTGTACAAATGTATTAAGCATCCAGATGAATGAAAATTTTTGACTTTGACTTTTCATGTTATAAAATTGACTAGCGACCCGCTCCGGCTTCGCACGACTGTATTATGCATGTATTATATCTAAAAACCTTCCTCTTTAGTCACTCTATCTATTAAAAAAAACCGCATCAAAATCCGTTGCGTAGTTTTAAAGATCTAAGCATAGGGACATAGGGACGGCGAAAAGTGACTTTATTTTATACTATGTAGTGATAATGTATTGTTCCCCCTAGAACGGTGTACTGATGCGTCTCCGCTGGCGACGGGTCGTCCTCGACGAGGCCCATATAGTCCGCAACCACAAGGCTGTGACGTCACGCGCCGTGTGCGCGCTACACTCCGGCCGGCGGTGGTGTCTCACCGGCACACCTGTGCAGAACAAGGACCTAGATCTCTTCGCACTGCTCAAGTTCCTTAGATGTGCGCCATTCGATGACCTACAGGTAACCTAATCTAACGTACTAGCAACCACGAGGTGGCTCAACAAGCACCCAAGCTCTGTGGTAACCCAGTTTCTAATTGTGTATGTTCTGAAAGGGTGCAAATATATGTTCACCAAGTGTTTCATATTTGTTTGAGATCGTTTGAGGAAAGGAGCATAAGCTTTGTAATTTTATTTGTAAAAAACCGATGGAGCCATATGACGATTTAAGACGCATCCGTCAGACTCCGCTTTCGTTAGTAAGTGTTTTTTTTGTGACAGCGTCTGTGATGCGGGTATCCTACTAATATTAAAAATGTGAAAGTTTACGTGTTAGTATGGGAGTTTATCAATGAACATTTACTATGCTGTTCGTGTCGTCAAACGCCGAGTATTCATTGATTTGGCTACCATGTCGCTAGTTTTAGTTGACTACAAACTGCGGCCCGCGGTTTCAACATAAGTCCCGATCCAGAGGGAATATCAAATTAAAAAGTAGCCTATAGCCTTCCTCGACAAATGGACTATCCAACAGAAAAATATTTTTTTAATTCGAACTAGTAGTTCCTGAGATTAGCGCGTTCAAACAAACAAACTCTTCCGCTTTATAATAGTAGTAGTAAGTATAGATTTGTTGTTAAGTTCACCATAACCTAGTTGCCTAACTCGGGGCTAGATGGCGCTGTGTGGAATGTCCTGCAATGTTTCCGAAATCGTCACAACATAGCTACCTCTCTAAGGGTGCGTTTCCATTGACGCGGAGCTGGGCGGAGTGGAGAGAAGCGGACCATGAATTGGCCTATCAACAGTGCTCACTGATACGGAGCGGAGATTTCAAGCACTGTGATTGGCCAATTCTCGGTCGTTCCTCTCCGCTCCGCGTCAGTGGAAACGCAGCCTTACTTCTTCTCCTTCCCAGATGTGGAAGAAATGGATCGACAACAAAAGTCTGGGCGGTCAGGAACGTCTGAGCACCATCATGCGGTCGCTGCTGCTGCGGAGGACCAAGCTGCAGTTGCAGCAGAAGGGTGAGCTGAAGTGTCTGCCGGAGAAGAACCAGCATATCCAGCTCGTCACTTTAGATAGCAAGGAGATGAATGTTTATCAAAAGGTAAAATACTATACATAGAAACACAAGAAACGATCTCGTACTTGTATACAGGCTGTTTTCCGCAACTTGAAATATTTACTTAGGTCCTTTTTGCGTTGGGATGGAGTTGGCTTGCCCAACACATATACTATCCCCTAAGCATAGTCGACCATGTCCAGTAAAAATAACTTGTCTGGAGACAACTATGGCCGATCACGATGTTTTCCTTGACCGTAAGAACAATGTCAATTGGCGCACACAAATATTTTCCATTGGTCGCACGGTCATGAAAGTCGAGTTATCTACCACTAGGGCAACATCGCTCCTCCACAAATTTTCTTGTTTATGAAATACGCAAAGAAATACTATTTGCGCGATTCACACTAAGTTTGTTTATTCATTTGGAATCATTTGTATGAGATCACATCGAATGCTCTTAAAAACTAAGTTAAGATGTGTGTATTCGGAAACTCATAGGGTTTTTTAAGCCCAAACTTAACTTGTATCATCGGTCATAGGTGCTAGTACTGTCGAAGACTCTATTCGCTCAGTTCCTCCATCAACGCGCTGAGAAGAACTCCGGAGGTATGATAGGGACGTACAGCAAGCAGAAGGACTCGGAGTATCATAAGATGCATAAGAAGATGGTGGCCTTACAAGGTACAGTATGGGTCATAAGTAAATTATCAGTTTGCAACAATAATACTATCAACAAGTATTGGACTTACGCCACGTTACACACAAACATAAATACTTGAATTAATAGTACTGTGTGATTATTATTCCCAACATATTAGCTATGTCTTAAATTGGCCGAGTGGTATAAGTCGCCACCCGCTTAACCAACCGACGTAGGATCGATTTACAGGTTACGTTGTTATAATGTTTAAATAGTGCTGCACAGGATTGTAAACGTTACGGTGAGCAGAGACTTTTGACCGTTGATTGTACATATTGAATTTACACTTATATTGTAAATGCTGAAGTTTGTGTGTTAGAATGTTTAACCAATCAACTACTTTAGCTCATTGTTTGCCTGCTCGAAGTGTGGCCGATCTGTGAGATCACGCATAGGGCTATTTAGCCACCAAAAGAGATGCAGCAGCGGTATTTAAACACGTCAGGTTATTAGACGAAATGAACCAATGACGATGTTACCTTTTCTCGCCGAATAGACCATCGCTCAAGCAATTTTGGAGTGCATCTTCGGCTGACATACTTAGCAACACAACAACACTCCGAGAGGCATGCGAAGACCTCAGGAGTATTCTGCGCTTCTAGTTGGTCAACGATAACGCACAATGGCAGGGTGATGCCAACGTGCGGAAATCAAAGCCCCTTTTACCTACCTATACTTTTTTCACGCAAAATCTACTGAATCGATTTTCTATGTTTAGTAACATGCTGAGTTTTATCGCATTAACACAAACGCATTTATAATGTTAGTAAGGTCTATCGGTGTAAGACTGGGTTTCAAACTTAAGACCTTGGATAGTCATACATTCATACTAGACCAGTATTGCTAATTCTCTTGATAAATATTTTCTCAGTACTTCCTTTTTTCCCCCAATTAATTGAAGTAGAAATACTTAAGTGTTCTGTCCATTGTCTGGTCACCATAACATAAGCCAAGTTGCTTAGCTTACCGTTAGTTGGTGCTGTGTCAATGTCCTAGAAAATATTTATTCAACTTAGGTATACCTCCCTTTCCGCACTAATTCCCATTTTGGGGGTGTAAGTGAAATGCTAAAGTTTCTGCGCTTGTCTCCTCCAGGTGTAAAACCTATAAAGTCTCACGAGATCTTAGTCCTACTCCTTCGCTTGAGACAAGTGTGTTGTCACTGCGGCCTCATATCTGCCATGCTCGATGAGAATGTGGAAGGAACACCTGATGCTGCCTCCAATGACTTGCTGCATGAACTGGACAAGCTGTCCCTTGATGAGTCGAGAAGGAAGGTAAGTAAATTGATGCTGTTATAGGTTGACGAAACACTCCTTTGGCTAAACGTGTAGTTTGACTAAATGCACTTTCAAACACTGAAACACTGTTTTAAAAGCCAATACAGCGGCATTGTGACAACGCCACAAAGCCAAACCTTTCTACACACAAAAAATGTTGACAAGTAGATGACCTACCAGCTTAATAGGAAATAGGTTCTTCTTCTGTTACGATCTACTTTCTATTCCATTTTTGTTTTTTTTTTAATATAATAATCACTACATAGTATAAAACAAAGTCTCTTTCTCTGTCCCTATATCCCTTTGTATGCTTAAATCTTTAAAACTACGCAACGGATTTTGATGCGGTTTTTTTAATAGATAGAGTGATTCAAGAGGAAGGTTTATATGTATAATACATACATAATATAGCCGTGCGAAGCCGGGACGGGTCGCTAGTCTATACTAATATTATAAAGCTGAAGAGTTTGTTTGAACGCGCTAATCTCAGGAACTACTGGTTCGAATTGAAAAATTATTTTTGTGTTGGATAGTCCATTTATCGAGGAAGGCTATAGGCTACTTTTTATCCCGATATTTCCACGGGATCGAGAGTTACGCGGGTGAAACCGCGGAGCGCTGCTAGTATATAATAAAATGGGAATTATTCCTCTTGGAAAGCTCGCATATTATAGGCAACCCGTGCTTTATCAACGAACTTGTACAAACGCTTTTGATTTTTTAGCGTCGTTGACCCGACGGCGAAACCCAGCGGCCTAAAATGGCGCCTGTTAGACACATTTCTAATAGGCGCCATTTGTTCGAAATAGCTGTTTCGTAAAAAACCAGCCAACTGATCATAATTATACTGTCCATAGAGCGGTGTAAATAACGACGAAGAAGGCCCCGAAGAGAGTGCGACAGCGGCGGAGGCGATCCGTGCCGTCCTCTCACCCAGAGACCCCGTCTTCCAGATGTCACGGCCCTCTTCCAAGATCAAGGCTGTCATGGACTGTTTGGAAGAGAATGTCTTTAAAAATAAAGGTAACTAATGCTAACCTTCCCTATTTGAACTTCCATAATTTGTGAACCAAAGAAAAGTAGGTTAAAACTTAAGAGAAGGTGCTCTTAAGTTTTAACCTACTTTTCTTAATTTTTGAGCCTAAATCTTGGTTGACTGATTTTTATCTTCTAAACTTTTGAGCGTAAAGTATTAGTTTTTAACACACCTTTATTAATTTTTGACAAACTGATATTGGATTTCTGTACAACATTTTAGAAGTTTAATTTTTTGACACGCCCTTCTCAATCTCACGGCTATGTTAATTTCTAACACAACTGTCTTAGTTTTTGACTCACCTTTGTTAATTTTTTATACAACTTTCTTAAGGTTGCTAATGCTGCCAAACGCAAAGCGCCTAAGAAATACCCGTCGCTTACAACTAACTTTGTTGATTGTAACGAGTGTGTTTTGTTTTTCTTAAAAGTGCTGAGAGGGAATTGTAGGTGAGATCTTTACCGATATTTTGGTGTAATTTGAGACGAAAAATTCCTTGTCATTTCAAAGCTAGACTAGTTTTAATTCTTAATTTTAGGGTAGCTTCAAAATTATAAGGAATTTTCGGCTCAAAATTATACTAAAATGTCGGTAAATATCTCATCTACAATTCTATCTCAGCACTTTTGAGAAAAACAAAACACATTCGTAACAATTAACAATTTTCACCAATGAAGGCGACCGGTGGCTAGAACGCTGGTAGTAACTATTTAGTAGCCTGTGACGCCCCGGTGGGCGCGGCCAGTATGCCGCTGGCTTTCGGACGGGAAGGTCGCGTCGCACTGCGCTCTCGCACGGATTTTTGTTTACGTTTCACTATGCTCCCTATTTGGACTTTGTTTTCTGAAATAATACTAGTATATATTCGTTTGGCTAATGGACGCTAGAGTATTGCCAAGTTTGTGTTGAATAGTCCTATTTTTTTCAAAAACTTACCTATAGGTACTTATACCTTATATTTTCACACTGCGCATAAACGCTTGTCTTTAGATAGGTACGGTCGGCTGCATAATTGCAGACCCACTGTAGAGCTCCTAAACGGCTGTTATAATAATGTTTTCAACACAAACAAGATTCTATACACCTGCTTTAGTTAAAGTTTAAAGTCTTCTAACTCATGAATTTTTCAAACAAAAATATTATAATGAAAACATGCCAATAATAGTAATTTTTTAACTACCGAAGGCTGCAATTATGCAGCCGGCTGTACGTACTTGATTCGTTATATAGCTAGGTATCCATACTTGTGGTTTTTTACGGACGCTAAGATAGTGCCAATTTTTTTGACGGACGTTTTTTTGTGTTGGTACTTACGTAGGTACCTAAAGTGCCCAGACTTATACCTACTTATTTATTTTTTAAATTGTGAAAGATGAGTAAATTAAAGAAATTTAGAGTTCAGAGTATGCTTCATTGTCGCGAAATAACGTAAGTACATACCTAAACTATACCTAGTTAGTAAGTAGTCAAGTACCTACCTATCTATTATGAAATACCTACACACTTTTTCTGAACTACCAAAAAAAAATAAAGACAAAACGTCTGAAGGAGGTAACTAGGTAGAAGATCAGAGTTATTCCGGTCTGATCCCCTGAGCTGATCCCCTGCTGGTTATTATTATTTTTTAATTCCGTTCTGATCCACTATAAACTTTACCATGCCGGTCCGATCGAAAACAGTTTTGAATGTAATTTTTTTAAATTTATTTAAGTGTTTAAAATCATCACAGGCAATCAGGCTTTAGATAGATAGATAAATTCTTTATTGTAAACACCATTTTTAAATTGCATTAAATATTTAAAAAGAAACATGTTTTAAGTTTAAGTGTTACAAAGGGCGGCCTTGTCGCTCAAATGTCTTCCAGGCAACCTTTGTTATTATTATTATTTGGACAAACCATAATAAAAAAAAAGTTTTGACTAACTTAATTAAATAACATAAACAGAACTTAAAATTAATATAATAAATCATCTAAAACATCAAAAAAATTAAAGTGTTTAAAATCATCACACTACGGGTAATCAGACTTTAGCATTTTTTGGACCAACCCTAATTAATAAAAAACCTGAAAACAAAAACTAAAAAAAACCTGAAAAATATACCAAAAAGTGAAAAATAATCAATTTTGGGACTGGGTGACACCATGTTTTCTTTATATCTCTCAACATTCAATTTAACCCAGTCCGACTTCCATTTGATTTTCTAGTTGATGTATTTATAACCCAGTCCGACTTCCAAGTAAGTACTTATGTTTAAGTTATCTGCTGTCTTAGTGACCCGAAATGGATTATTTTTACTTTTTGTTTTTTTTTTTCAGGTTTTTTTAGTTTTTGTTTTCAGGTTTTTTTGAAGTCGGTTTTTAAAAGTTTAATTTATTTTTTTATTTAACCATTTTAGTGCCACTATCACTGAAAATTCTACTCCGTGAGGCGAAAGCGACTGTTTCTTCAAATTGCAACCTGTACCTAATCGTAACCCATTGAAGAGTTTGGTGATAAGAAAGTGTTTTCAGATGCTCCATTCAACGGTTCATATTTGTGTATGGGCCACTTCTATTAGTGGAAATGGAAAAGTGAGCAATTTGTTGTATCTCGCTGTGCTGATCTGTTCATCACTCCGAAGATCCTTATCAGATCTTCATTTAGGGTAGGGTTCTCTATCAAAATTCATTCAAACCCAGTCTGGCGAGGCAAAATCTAATATTTTATTCAAATTGTAACCTGTAATCGTAACCGATAGAAGAGTTTTCTGATGAGAAGGTGGTTTCAGATATTCCATTTATCGGTAACTATTAGTTTATGGGCCAATTCTACTCGTGGAAATCGAAAACTGAGCAATTTGCTGCTCTCTCGAGGTGCAATTCTGTTCATCACTCCGAAGATTCTCATCAGATCCTCACCAAATTTTATGGGACCACCCCTGAGGTATCACTTTTCGATTACAAAAAGAATCATCTCAATCGGTTGAGCCGTTTTCGAATGATCGCGTAACATACACACAAAAAAAAACATACAGACGAATTGAGAACCTCCTCCTTTTTTGAAGTCGGTTAAAAACCTATCAAGTGCTAGTTGTACTCGCGCGCCGAGGGTTCTGTAAATTAGTTTCAACTCTCTTTCTCTGCCCTTGCAGTGGTATGGTAGTTAGTAGTTACCAATTTACCTTGATCCCTAATTCGTTTGGGTGCCCATACAATTTAAGGGTCAAGTTGAATAAAATTGGTCCAACTATGTATGTATGGGGACACCCTTTAATTTTCAATGTTTTTTTTATTTTTTTGGAATTTTCCCTTTATATGTGCTATAAGGCATAGTTTTTTTTGCCAAATTTCATGATTCTAGGTCAACGGGAACTACCATTATAGGTTTTCGACCCAAAACCTATGGGGTACTTCCGGTTGACTGGGAATTGTCAATTTTGCAAAAAGCAAGGTCTTATAGCACAAGTAAAGGGAAAATTCCGATATATAATAAAGTTGAAAATTAAGATTAATTTTTGTACAAGTTTTTGCGAAAATGTAAATTTGCCCATATCTTTTTATTGTGTTGGCTCAGGACCTTGATTTTTTTTCTCAAAAGGTAAAAAAAGGAACCCTTAAAAGATCACTTTCTTGTCCGACTGTCTGTCTGTCCGTGTGTCACCACAGATATTCTCAGGAACGGGCGGACCTAGCAAGTTGAAATTCATACCAGATACTGAGGATTATCTTTTACCTTTCAAGGTACTGACTGACTGAACCCTATAAAATGAACACCAAATCAACGAAGTGTTTAAAATCATCACAGGTAATCAGACATTAAAATTAGGTATTTTTTTTGGAAAAAACTTAAAAGGTAAAAAATATTAAAAAGATGCTGTGACTTTTCCAAGACTGGACAAGCCAAGACAAGTATCCACTATCCATAATAAGTATTGTTCTCCAATACTAACATACACATTTCCATTACATTATGTAGTATTATAAACATGTACCTATTTCAAATATTTTGTATCACTACATAGTATAAAACAAAGTCGCTTTTTCTCTCCCTATTTCCCTTTGACTGCTTAAATCTTTAAAACTACGCAACGGATTTTGATGGGGTTTTTTTTAATAGACTAGCTGCGCCCCGCGGTTTCACCCGCGTAAGTCCGATCTTTAAATTCTCACCGTTTAAACCTTCCCTGGACTACAACAAACATTTCAAAACCGAAATCATCTAAATCGGTCCAGCCGTTCTCGAGTTTTAGCCAGACTAACGAACAGCAATTGATTTTTATATTATAGATAGAGTGATTCAAGAGGAAGGTTTATATGTATAATACATGCATAATATAGCCGTGCGAAGTCGAGGCGTTAAATATAAACCTTGAATAAATATTTTGTTGGTGATTGTCCCAAAAATTTGTTAATAGGTAGCTAGGGGATCCGACCGGAATAAAATATTAAAATTTATTTGTGATCCCCTGCACGGTGGATCAGACCGGAATAGTTTTAAAAATAAATATTTTAAAATAAAACTGATCCCCCAGGGTATCAGATCCAGGGGATCCGACCGGAATAAATCGAAGATCACGGGTCCAGCTTGTACCTACATAATAAACGCGTATCTACTATCTACCTACTACGTATCTACCTACCTCGCACTACCACAATGTGGTAGGTGCGAAGTAGTACTAAGTAGTAGTAGTAGGGACCGAGGTAGGTGCTCGGTTGAAGATACCTAAACAAACTTTCAGATTTATAAAATTATAGGATTGAAAGAGGCCAGTATAGACAACACAACAACCTTACATACGTACAGACATACTTTTTAAATTATGTAGTAATTATCTTAACGATTCCCGATGTGGTAAGTAGCTTGTACTATTATACATTCTGTGGTGGTAGGATAGTAAGCGATCTTTAGCTATGAGGCAGTGTGAGGAAGGGCGAGCGCCGCGCGGGACGAAGTGTCTAGCTCCGCCCACACTCTCAAGGTCGTTGGCGTGGATATACCCCTTAATTACGTTCTCTACACTTTTTATTGTTGACTACCCTTATTATCTAACCCATATTCAACCGTAACCCAGGTGACAAAGCAGTAGTAGTATCTCAATGGACATCCGTCCTAAGCCTCGTCGAACGTCAGCTAAAAGACCGTAAGATCCGCACCGTGACGCTGAGCGGTGCTGTCTCCGTCACCGCTCGACCTGCACTCATCAACGCCATCAACGACCCCAAGAACGATGCTAAAGTAAGTCAATATAACAAAACAGTATTTGTAAAAAAAGTTGGTTTTTTTTAGTTGGAACGATAGTTCCTTATCGCGTGTTGCGAAAGGGGGCTAGACGGAAAAAAAAAGACTAAAAGTTGTAACGATACTTTCAAGACCAAAAGTTGTAACGACACTTTTTGCATAGAATTAGAAAGCAAGCCAGTTATTTTCGTTTCGTCTTTCTATTTCGCATTGAACAGTGTGGTGTCGCGACGATTATTTATAAAAAAAAAATTACAATTCCTTTACTAATTAATCGAAAGGACTTCGTTCCATCCGGGTGTCCCTTGACACCTCTCAAGTATTTTTTTTATCAAATTAGAATCATTCGCATGAAACCACTTTGAACCTTCTTAAAAACGTGGTATGGAGACTCTCTTTAATTTTCTCTACAATCAGGTTTTATTCCTGTTACCTAAAACCATGCAATTTGGTGAAAAGTAAGCTTCAACACAAGTAAATAGAAAATACTGAAAAATAAAAAAAAATCGCGTAAATCGAGTGTTGTGTTTAAATTCGAATGTATGTATGTATCTCTTCCTCATAACTTCCTACTAATCAGCATGTTTTGAAAATAAGTGAACTAAAAATGAGTTATCATAAAAACATCTCAATCGTCCGCTGGTTATTTTCTCTTACGGAATCCTAAAAAGAATACAAAAATAAATATTTGAACCTAATTTTGCCACCTAGAACTGTGCAATTTGGTGAAAAGGAAGCTCCTACAGCATAAGTAAAGAGGATATTCTGAAAAACAATAAAGTACGCGAAAATCGACTGTTATGTAGTTCATCTGTCTTTTATTAAATTAACTAGCGACCCGTCCCGGCTTCGCACGGCTATATTATGCATGTATTATACATATAAACCTTCCTCTTGAATCACTCTATCTATTAAAAAAACCGCATCAAAATCCGTTGCATAGTTTTAAAGATCTAAGCATACAAAGGGAAATAGGGACGGCGAAAAGTGACTTTATTTTATACTATGTAGTGACTACATAAATATCATAATTTGAAAAAATGAGTTATGGTTATATAGTCCATTGAAAAGTTACATTTGGGGTAGCATTTGTCAGAGGACGCAATTTTATTTTTTAGATAGCAAGGGGGGGTCGGTGTAAAGTTAAATCCAAGTTTGAGGGATTGTAGCCCTTGTCCCACGGCCGCCATCTTGAAAAAAGGGATTTAAATGGTTTTTATGGTTTATCTGACAAACTATAGGTCTCACAAAAGATATTAGTTAGCATTTTTTGTTGCAAATAAGATTATCTACAACTTGTGTCAAGTAACTTTTAGTCGTAAACAAAAAATAAAAAAGTTATAACCGAAAATCCTTTACTCAGTTTCCTTAGCTCTTTTTACGATCCCATCTGGCTGAAAGCATGAAACTTAGCATGCTTGTAGCTTTTACATAGATAATAAGATATAGAAGTAGAAACAAGTCGTATTGGTATTGGTTTCCCCCCCCCTTTCCCCCCTTTTGTGTACCAAATTAGAGTTCTTTGCATTTTTTATGGAAATGGTTAAAGCTACAACCAAACTGTTAATGAGCAATGTGATCTTCAGTTCAAAGTTAAATCAAACTTGGATTTAACTTTGAACTGCCCCCTCCCCCCTTGATATCTAAAAAATAAAATTGCGTCCTTTGACAAATACAGCCCAAAAAATGTAACATTTCAATGGACTAATAAACATCTTGATGGTCCTCTGGTTATTTCCTCTTACGGAACCCTATAAATAATACAAATATAAAGATTTGAATCAGTGAGATCATGAGATGTAGCAGTAATAGAGTGGTTATCTCCGAACTTGGAATCCCTTATTGTGATACAATAACTTAACGTGTCTTCATGTAATATGCGAAAACACCCGAGATTATTAGTCAATTGCCTTACTTTCGTGTAGTCAACATATAACTGATTTGAACCAATGTCTGTTCCCCCAGGTGATGTTACTATCCCTATGCGCGGGCGGCGTGGGCATCAACTTGTGCGGCGCTAACCACCTGCTACTGCTGGACCCTCACTGGAACCCGCAGCTGGAGGAACAGGCCCAGGATAGGATATACCGCGTCGGACAGACCAAGGATGTCAATATATACAGGTAACAAACTAGCGTCATCATAGACAGGATTTGGATCTCGTATCTAAGTTTATATATACCCCGCGCGGCAAATGATGAGCTCTGTGGTAAGTGGAAGGGGTATGCGCAGAACTCGATATTTATATGAAAATTGAGTTCTGCGTATACCCCTTCTACTTTCCATCAGAGATCATCATTTGCCGCGCGGGGTATACCTTAACATTTCATTTAACTTATGTCGTCTATTTGCATTTTTACTATTTAGTTTGCAATTGACTGCCGTGTCGCCTACTCGTAATCACTTAATAAGTTTGCATAGTTATAATAATTAAAATCAATCAACAAAAGCATTTCAATAATATCATAAAAATACCAACCATGCCATACCAGCCAGGGATCAAAACTTACGAGTATACAAGCCCATAGGTTCTGAATCAAAAATGCATGCCGCCATTTTCTAAAATGTTCTACTCGTGTGTAAAACTTGAAGACGTAATTAAGAGTTACCGGGCAGTCTCAGTTTTTTTTGCAATTTTTTTTATAAAATTATGATATTTCGTGTTTTTTATTGACGATTAAAAATTAAACCTAATAGTTTATTACCACTGTTTCACTGTTATGTCTCTTTCTTAAGTTTCGGGACGTATTAAAAAAAAAGTTGTTAAAAAAATTATTTCAATATTTAGCTGACTTCCCAAACCTAGCAACTATGCCAAGACCATACAAAGACATTTTTGTAAAAACATTCAATAACATTTACTCACTTATAAAAACAATCATAGATGCCAAAACAAACGGAATAGGCGACGGATGTACTCGTCAATAGTTTACTGTTAGTCTTGGATAATAAGCCAAAACTATTTCTGTACAGATTTTGCACATCTGCGTTGATTTTTTATTATTTTCCTGTGACATTGTCTCATTGCGGTTTTTAATGAAATCAAATATACTGTGACAGTGATTATAATGAACGTGGTGACTAATTGGACGCATCCAAACTGCCCCAGATTCACACGAAATGCCCTACACTGCCCAACCAGGTTTAGATTCACCCAAACCGGCCTAAACTCACCCAAACGGTCATAAACTACCCTTTTTTTGGCTTTGGGAAACCCGGTCGGGTACCAATCCGTTGTTGGGGCCAACGAAAAGGTTAAGTCGGGCTCCAACCGACTAAAACCCCAGGGTGCTCCGTCTCGATGCCTATTGTCGGGGCTACGGGGATAGCTTTCGCATTCAACAGCAGCCCCGACGGCATTTGTCCGTAAGGACCCTCCTCCTCCAGTAGGCTTTCACCACTCCCCCTTGTTGCAACGCACCAGACCACATGGCACGTCGAAACCTCCTTACCGGGGACCAAGCGGATGGACGCCAGACATCTCTGATCCAAACCGTCCTAAATTTACCCAAACTGCTCAAATCTGACCCAAACCGCCCTAAGAATAAAAAAATAAGAGTATCTATTTCATACTTTTAGGGTACCCTGGGCCCATGAACTCTAGGACTCTAGTATCAACTTATTTTTTTACCGTATTAATCGTCTTCATTATAAATTGCAATCGCAAAACCCAAAAACAAAGAAAATACAGTGCATAACATTTCCCAATTAGTGGAAATGTACCGAAAATTCTCACACTGTAGGTAAATAGAAGTGCATTCGAGCGGTAATGGGACGTTATGCCGCCAAATGCCACGTCACAGTACAAATAGTTGGCAGACGTTGTTACATGTAAATCACTAACATAATACCCATAAAGTGGTTAATGACTCCGAAATGTGATTCGTTAAGAAATGGTGTGTCATTATACTGACTTATAAATTAAAGAGTAGTTCTCGTAACTTCTCAATTTCGTCGCAGCAACAGATTTTCTCCGTTTCTCCCCTTCGCCCTAGATATAAATATTGCAGGACCATTACCAACATCGCCATCTAGCCCTAAGCTAAGTAACTAGACTTGTGTTTTGGGTGCTAGATAACGGATATATATACTACTTATATACTTTTCTTTTGTAAATATATACTTATAACTAGCGACCCGCCCCGGCTTCGCACGGCTATATTATGCATGTATTATACATATAAATAAACCTTCCTCTTGAATCACTCTATCTATTAAAAAACCGGATCGAAATCCGTTGCGTAGTTTTAAAGATTTAAGCATACATAGGGAAATAGGGATAGAGAAAGCGACTTTGTTTTATACTATGTAGTGATACATAGAAACAACCAGACCACAGACAAATAAGCACAAATACTTGTCTGAGGCGGGAATCAAACCCGCAACCCTGTGTTGCACTTAGGACCTAAGTCTGCTAATACAATCGTGTTTCAATAGTGTGTCGATATAATCGTAATAGAAATTTAATGTCAAAAATATGACATTACATGTCAAATTGGTATTCTGCTAACGTTGACTATTCTATCGAGACACCACTGACACACCACTGACTCACTTTTTTATTCTGCTCTACAATCGTGGCATAATGGAATCTCGATAGTTGTCAAAACGGTATATTGCTTAGCAACATATACCATGTTGCTAGGCAACACCCGCAAGGTAAATATTACCATACCATTGAGACTCCATAGTGATTATATTGCGATGTTATTAAAACTTTAGCAGAATATCAAATAAAGTCAAAATCTCGATATAATATCAATAGAATCTCGATATAATGACAATGGTTGGCCAAATAGCAGAATAAGGCCCCAGGAAATACACGGAAGATACCGCGAGGCGCAGATATTGTTTACAACTTCTTAGAAACATAATTCAAATGAAATAGACTGTTTAATATCTAGCTGGATCTATCTGGATTGGAACTCGTCTGCGTAGGCCGTTAAAGATAAATTTCAATGATAAAAAATTGCGCGAAAAATGCTACATGCGCGTAAATTAGAAAACGCCAGAATGATGTAATATAAACATTTGCTGTTACAAATTCCTACGATTGTTTAACTTTGTTTTTAATGTTTATATCACAGCTAGCCGTAGTTTCATTGCTTGATTTGACCTTCGAACTAAAACTGCGCCTCGCCGTTTGTTCTGCATAACTTTCGATCCCGTAGGAATATCAAAATAAAAAGTAGCCCATAGCATCTTCAATAAGTGAACTATCAAACACAAAAATATTTTTTTTCAATTCGAACCACTAGTTCCTGAGATTATCGCGTTCAACCAAACAAACTCTTCTTTAAAATATTAGTATAAATGTAACCTCTACTTCTATCCCCCAGGTTCGTCTGCGTAGACACAGTGGAACAGACAATCAGGAAGCTTCAAGAAGCTAAACTCCAGCTAGCTGAGAATGTGCTAACCGGTGCTAGAAACAATGCAGCCTCAACGCTCTCCATCGAAGATCTCAAGATGCTGTTCAATATGGGACCTCAGGCACCTCCCACGAACCGCGATCATGACGATTACTAGAACTTAAACGAGGTTTAAGAATAGTCCGAGATGTGGATTTAAACCTTAGATTCAGACACAGATTTACTCGTGAGCTATAGGGATAGTGTTTAGACTATAGTTCGCGAGTAAATCTGTGTCTAAATCCACTTCTCGGACTATTCTTAAACCTCGTTTTGGAATGAGGGGGATAGGGTTTTTTTTTAAATATTGGACTTTCTATGCACCATATGGATCCCTCCAACCATATTAGCAATTGATATTAACAACCAGTTGCCAAAGAAGAACTAACAGAGAACATCCCGCCTACCGCCAGACCTTAGTGAATTTATTAAAGCTGTGAATTACTCAGGGCATGCCTCGCAACACAGTTTGACGATGTGCAATTATGAAGTCCAGACCATAGTGGCTTGGAGAGTTATGAGGTAGCAAAGTTGGCTTTGCTACCTCATAACTCTCCAAACCTCCCCACTCTCCTTTCTCTCCTCTTAACTCTCTCTCTCTCTCTCTCTAATTTAACAGGTTCGATTCTTGGGAATCGAACCTGGGCCATTATTCACTAAGCTTCAAGTCGTTGGGCGCGCGTGATTAGGGCGAGATTGCCATACAAAAACCTCTCCCCCTCCGCCCCTAATCACGCGCGCCCAACGACTTGAAGCTTGGTGAATAATGCTACTGTTCTTCGATTCTTTTCGTCGCTGGATGACACTAGCACAAATATTTTTGTTAGAAACTTATAACTGCCATGACTATGATGCCCCTATGTCTTGGTTTATTTCTTTTTAATTATCATAGAAATAAAGATTTCAAATATAAAAAAAAAACAAAACATAGGGCATGGTCATGGCAGTTATAAGTTTTATGCAACAAAAATATTTGTTATAGTATTATTATCCAGGTAGGAAACAGTCGACTACGTTTGTATGGAGAGAGCGCCCGGTACCCTTTCCTCTTAACGGGTTCGATTCTTGGCTTTGCTACCTGATAACTCTCCAAGCCACTATGGTCTGGACTTCATAATTACACATCATTCATAGCGGTGTTGGAAGCATGACCTGAGTAATTATCAGCTTTTATAAAACCACGAAGGTCTGGCGATAACCGGAATCTTGGTCTATAACATTTTTAAGGTCGTAGCTCACATATCAACTCGGAAAAGGATCGTCACCGTATCGCCTCGCCGCCGTCAACCTAACGTAAGCGCGATACCAAGCGATCAGCAGCTCCGAATCAAGTTGACCACTCACCGTACCGCGGTTCGTGAGCTTGTCCCGAGGCGAGGTGATTACTTTACGATTCCTATTAGTGTGCGTTGCAGTAGGGACTTTCATACAAACAATACTGAACTGCTCGAATTGACGCTTACGTTCCGTTTACGTGTTGATATGTGTGCGACGACCTTTAGACACCTGTCCGTCTTGTGTGTGAAGGTGCATAAAATCACTAATGTTAATTCCGAATTCGATTTTTTACTTAATTTCTTATTTATATTGTATGTATTGTAATTAATGTGCCATTAATTTAATAATTCATTCCAAATATTCCAAGTGACATGAAAATAATTTGGACCATATTAATTAAGTATTTTTTTCTTTTCTTTTCGTAGATAGTTTATAATAATTCAAGTAATTGCAATTGTTGTGTATATTATATTTAACTACAATGATTATTTTCACTACCAAAGTAATTTTAAACGGGATACTTACCTTATTTTTTATTTGCGGTGTTCGAAGACAAAAATATATGGTAAATGTACCGTTTCAAACAGTTAGTTTTGGCGGATAAAAAGTCGTCGTCTGTGCCAGTATTAGTCTTTATTAATAATAAGAACATTTTTGTAAGAGTCGTTTATCTATAAAAAATAAATATTGTTATACTTAATTCTTTTTCATTTTTAAATTTATTACTAATTAATTATTATTAATTTATTTACCCTGCATTTACCAAGCGCATTGTATTTGTTTCAGGACTTTCAGAATCTGAATTGTTTAGAATAAGAATCTGTATTTTTTTAAAACAGTTAGCAATTTATATTTGCATTAAATATTGTTACATAGTGTGGTGTTACAAAATAGAATATTGTTTCTTCATATTTAGCCATAAAAATGGCGTAAAAATAGCGACCAACGGGCGCAGCGTGTTATAGTTGTTCAGAGGAAAAAAATGGATGCGTGTACTTATTTTGTACGCGCGTGAGAAGTTATACGTCCGTCTGTCTGTCCGTCCGTCCACCATCCCATCCCAATTCATCCCACCCCAACTCATCCCATTCCAACTCATCCCATCCCAACTCATCCCTTACCAACTAATCCCATCCCATTTAGTAGGTACAGTCAAATGGTTTGCGGACAGCTTCAACATGTAAATTTTCCGTGTGACGGTGCTGCGCGCTGCATCATAAAAATTCACTCATCATTTTTTCATAACGCGCCTAAAGAAGAAGTTCAAAAACAAAAGACGATACGGAAACATAAGGCGATCGAAAACAAAAGGTTACTCATTTTAGGTGACGTTAAAATTACTAAGAAATAGTTTGTTGATCCATTTGTTTGTAGGTGTTGTTGTCTAAAAATAAATGTGTTTACGATGATATTATGAGTAGGCTTGTTCATTGAGAACTTTTCCGGAGGTCGAGCGTGTGACATACATACTATGGAAATATTCGAACGTTACGTTTGTGGAAAATATTCTCATACGTTTGGTAGATGTACCTACATTATAACTTCATACAAACTGGTCGAATTGGCCCTCGGATTTGTTAGGGTAAAAACGGAACTCTATTACTAAGACTTCACTGTCTGTCTGTCTGTAAATAAAGAAATATAATATACTAGCTGCCCTACGCGGTTTCACCCGCGTAACTCCCGATCCCGTGGGAATATCGGGATGTAAGCTATCCTATCTCTCAAGTTGGATCGAACTGCACATGGTGTGCGAATTTTATTATAATCGGTTAAGTGGTTTAGGAGTCCATTGAGGACAAACATTGTGACACGAGATTTATATATATTAAGATGGTTTAGGAGTCCATTGAGGACAAACATTGTGACACGAGATTTATATATATTAAGATAGCGACCCGCCCCGGCTTCGCACGGCTATATTATACATATAAACCTTCCTCTTGAATCACTCATTAAGTATGCTTAATGCATAGGGATATAGGGACAGAGAAAGTGACTTTGTTTTATACTATGTAGTGAAGTGATATTTACCAAAAACGGAACAAAAAATTGAGTGGGACACAACATGGTACGGAACCCTTTGCGCGGGAGTCCATCTCGCACTTGGCCGGTTTTCTCTTAGTAATCTTCGGTAAACGGAGAGTGCAAAGTTTTGATTGCAGGAAATTGTCCAGATTTTTTTCTAGTTAGTATCAGCCAATGATGCATTGCACAGCGACATCGCACAAGCACGAAGTAGTTTGCGAGAACGAGACGGGCACAGTGACCTTGATTTAACCAATCTAAAGCCAGAGCACTTAGATGAACTTCATCGATGTGTCGCAGTGAGGCATCCTTCGACATGCGCGTGCGCCTCTATTTAAATAAATAAATTTATTTATTTCAACAAACTTACGAGTAATTTAACAATTTTTTACCTGTGGTCCCCACACTAGGTCTAGCCTGTATCGTGGGGGCCCTAATCCAAGTTAACATACATCAATTACTAATAATAACACGACGACGGTGAACCAGCCGGTAGTTATTGAATACATTATAGGTACATTTAGCTATACATAATATATATAATAGAATGGGAAACTATTGACCCAGTGTTTTTATCCCTATTACAGCTATCTAAGTATCTTTAAAAAGTTTTCGGTAGCTATATAGGACAAACTGAGTAGCCAATTTGAGAGTTTGTGTTTAGCTTGGCGTACTGTACAGGTTTTCAAATCCAGAACTTTTTGGACGGAGTTATATATGTGCGGAAGCATGAACTGCGGCAGTCTTCGGGCAAAAGCCGTGTGAACAAAGTGATGGGGAGCTTTGAATATTCGTTTAGTTAGAAGGTTTTGATACGTGGGAGCAACAAGGATTTGCCGGTGATGTTTTAAGAATGACCTAAGGATGTAAAGCTGACGGACAGTTGGGACCTTTGCTATCGCATAGAGATCCGTTGTCGGGAAACGACGAGGCTTCCAGAGCATTATCTTTAAAACGGCGCGTTGTGATCTTTCCAGCCCCATTATAAAGGAAGTCGCTGCACCTCCCCAGACGGTGATGCAGTATCCTAGAACTGACTCACAAAGGGATGTGTAAATTAGTCGGAGAACCCATGGATCAGCAGAATGCCTTAGTTTTTTCATGACGTATACTATTTTCCTCGCCCTTTTTGCGGTTGATACAAGGTGTGATTGGAAGGATAGTCTTTCGTCAATCTCCACTCCTAAGTAACGAATGTTTGAGACCCGAGTTAGTTCTTCGCAGTCACAGCCCGCACCACCGCACATTGGGGGATGCAGTCTAATCGTCGTCGATATCTTGGGTGCTGAAGCACGCGTTTTAAAAAAGCATACGTAATTTGTTTTTTGAGCATTTAGTGTCAAAAGATTGGTACTTAGCCAGTAGCCTATAGTCCTCATGTCATCCTCAGCTTGAGTCAAAGTTTCTTTCCAGGACCTTCCATAAAATAACGCCACCGTGTCGTCTGCGTAACAGATTAAATCCGTTGTGCGTGAAACCACACGGTGCACGTCATTCATGTAAATATTAAACAGTGTTGGACCCAGGACGCTACCTTGAGGGACGCCGTAGCAAATAGAGAGTTCAGAACTCACTGTGTCACAGATTCTGGTCGACTGGCGCCTGTCAGTGAGGTAGCTCTCAAACCACTGTAAAGGAAGTCCTCTGACACCCAGATGTTCAAGTTTTTTTAGAAGTATTGGCACTGAAACCGTGTCAAAAGCTTTGGCTAGGTCAAGAAACACCCCGACGCACTTCTGGTTGTTGTCCAGGGCGGACCCAACCAAGCTCGTTAGACACCCAACAGCGTCCTCCGTTGATTTTCCAGACCTGAATCCATACTGTTGCCCAGAGATAAGCTCGTGTTTTTCTAGGAAAGATGTCAGCCGCCTGTTGATAATTCTTTCAAGTAATTTGGAGAAGATACTTAGTAGGGAAATAGGTCTATAATTCTCAATCTTAGTCTTAGCTCCCTTTTTAAAGACGGGAGTCACAAGTGCCTTTTTCCAAATACTAGGAAAGGTACCACTAGCGATACTGAGATTAAATATATGCGTAAGAGGATCGAGGATTGCAGGTTTGATTTCTTTAATTAATTTAACAGTGAAACCTTCTATACCAGGAGCACTACCGTTCTTAAGGTGGTCAATGAGTTTGTTGACCTCAAATACGTCTGTAGGCTGTATAAAGAAGCAGTTTGCTGAGGATGTTCCCAAATTTGCATTTTTTAAGAGATCACTAGCATTTATTTGAAATTTCGCGAGTAAGTCATTTGCTAAATTACTTCCGACTTTAGTGAAATATTCGTTACAGCTGTCTGATGAATCTTGTGGCGAGGTTTTTAAACCTAAGAGCTCAGAGTTAGGCTTTTTATTGATAGGACGTTCGCTGAGTCACCTTATAGACTGCCACAAGTTTTTTGGATTATGTCTATTTTTATTTAGTTCGTTGTTTTCGTGGTTATGTTTTAGATTATGCATGAGATCTGTGAAAACGTTCCTATAAAGAGTGTACTCTCGTTTAAGCGTTTCGTTATTAGGGAATTTTCTGGCTGCATTATGTAATTTGTCTCGTTTTTTCATACACTTAATAAGACCAGCTGTCACCCAAGGTTTTATAGCAAATTTAGATCTGTTGATTTTCTTCTCAGTGGTGTGCTTGTTTACTGCGTTTAGAATAATTGACCGAAACTGTTCAGCAGTTGATTCGACGTCATGTGAGTCGTAAATGACAGACCAGTCTATTGTCCTTAGCTCATCGTGAACGGCAGAGTGATTGGTAACCGAAACCATACGATTGACGTGTTGTTTAGTATTTGTGGGGAGAGTTAAGTCAACGCCTAGCATAGTCATTTTATGGTCAGTGAGATCAAGATTGCAGACAAGGCCGACCACTGTCGGAGAGCTAGCCTTCACAAATATATGGTCTATGCAAGTTTTTTGCCTAGTGGGCTTTGATATGGCGGAGAGTAGACCATGTTCAGCCATAAGGGAAAGATAACTGGAGGTGCACTTATCTTTAACTGAAAGAATGTCCATGTTAATATCACCAGTAACTATTAAATTTGCGCAGTTGGCTATCGGTGACAGGGTGCGGTCCAGGGAGGAGATGAATTTCTCTTTGAGCGTCACTGTTTTAAAGGACGGAGAGCGGTAAATAGCTAATAAGGTTGTGTGCTTATCCAATTGAACTTGTATACAGTCGGCGTATTCGATATTGGGTTCCTGGGCTGAGGAATTCCAGCGGTGGCTAACGTACGTTACCACCCCACTATTTTGATTTGTGTGCCTTGTTGAATTGTAGTAAGTGTAACCTGGGATTTGACTAACTGCATCATCATTACTCAACCAACACTCAGTCAGTACTATAGCATCAAAAGAAATATTGAGTCTAGACAGAGCTACATAAAAAGAGTCAAAATTTCTATGAATACTACGTATATTAAAAGTTAGAATTTTAAGGTTATATGTGTCAGTTAGAACCTCTTTACAGCTTTCAAGTAGATTTCTAGTTTGACACTCAATATTAAACGAATCATCTACTTCATTAACTACATCCAATGGCATATTTATTATCATTTACTATACCAATAAAATATTTTGTTGAATGAGTTATGATATTGAGTGTCAGACGGATAGGTTCAGTTCGAAAATTGCCACCGGTATAACTTACATTAGGCCAGAGCAACAAACAAAGGGGTATCTTAACAAGGTACTCGTGCGTATTAATAATACTAATTTTTATTGTGGCAATATTAAAATAGCATAACAGAAGTGTTGATTTTTTGTATGTAACAATATAAAGCATTGACCCTACTTGAAAATAACTACAAATACTACTCAATCGGTACAGTGATACATACAATATATTTGAAAATAAAGTCTTTGTCATGTTTCCCGCAATATTTATAAAGTAATTAGGTCGGTCATTACGTATACATTTATACCCGTTATTAACAACTGGAATTTGACACAACAGCATGTTTCTTTCTATATAGCAATTAATTTCGTGTTCGTAATTTAGGTATAAACAAAGTAAGTAAAGTGTAACATCAATGATTCCCAATAAGTAATATTTATTGTCTGAATGGTTATACTTTTTATAGTGATATTCTCTTTGAGATACAAATACATTTTTCTTAAATTGTCTAGCACAAATTGTTATTTTCGGACTGTTAACAGAGCGATAGTACAGCGATAAAATTAGTATAAAACAACAACACAGGTGTAGGTATTTTATAAAGTTGAAAATACAAGTTAGGCAACTTTGGTTGCTGCATGTTACAGAGTATTTCATAGTAAAGTGGTCTGTCAGAATTTGTAGGAGCCTATGATATAGTGGTTGTACATGTACATACACGTATAACGTAGTTGATATAGCACTTTTAATATAATAATGAGCGGATTTATGTATAAGTATGCCATAAAATATCATAGTTGATAGGGTGAATAAGGTGTCGAGCAATATAGGCATACCTATTAGGTTGCATGTATTTATATTTTCATGCATCCGCGGCCGGGGGTCCGACACGCGCGTTGAGCTCATCCAGGTTCCGAATGAGTGACGGGGGTCTCTTGTCTTCTTTTCTAACGTATATGGAGCCGTCACGTACCCAACAGTAGCGGAAACCATATTGTTTACATCGGGAACGGGCTTCTCGAAATAACAAACGATTCGATTTCGTTAGACGTTCGTTTATGTATAGGATATTAGTCGACCCAGGCACTATGTCACCCGTGTCGAAATTACGACGGCTTCTTGAAGCCTTGATAAGCTCGGATTTCTTGACGTAGCGATTTAGTTTAACCACCAGGAGCCGTGGCTGTACTTGGTTGTTAGATGAAACGGTTGCTGAGTGACGCCGCGGCCCCACCCGCGTAACCTCCTCCAAGTCAGACTCCCTGAGTTCGACACCTATTTTGCTTGCGGTGAGCAGGGTTAGGTGATAAACATTTTCATTTTCTGCTTCGGGAATGCCGGATATCTCTAATTGGTTTCTCATAGACGATTGTTCCTGGGAGTCGAGTCTCGCCTCCAACAGGGCGACGGATTCTTTTAGTAGATTTATCTCGGTATCTTTAGCTTTAAGCCGCTTGTCATATTCACTAATTTGAAGTTCGATCGAGGCAGAGAAAGTGACAAATCTATTCACCAGGTCCTGGTTTTGTTGCGTCATATCTGAGCGCAGTTTTTTTATTTCCGCAAGAATCACAGACAGCTCTGTCCCATCAGGGCTAGCGACGACTTTTATTTCCTTGCATCGACCGCTGCCGCGGGCACCCGTGTTTACATTGTCGCAGCTGGCCGTATAGGTATCATTTAGTTTACCAGGTGGGGGACGGAGCGGCGTACCCGAATTATCACCTTTGGGACGGGAGCATACACAGGCGGGGCAGGCCCAGGTGTTTTTAAACTCCTGAGGTAGCCTGTCGAAGTTCTCCTCACTGATGTTAACGCAGCCTAGGTGAAACGTTTCACCGCACGTCATACATTCCATGTACTCAATAGTAACTACTTTGTTACCACAGCCGCTGCAGGTTGTAGCCATTGTATTCGTTTTAAATAGAGTTTGGTAACTAATTTTTAAGGACGAGCGGGCGTAGGGTAGTTGTAGTGTAACTGTGCGGCGGTGAAGCGAAACGGCAGTATGCGGCGGTCCCACACGTCAGAGCGAGAGGACCGATGCAACAGTTAGGTTTGCAAGTCAACAACACTAATAAGTAGCACTGACTGGTTATTTTGGACACTAAATAGTCTTTATTACGTAATAGTACCGAAATTATCAACACTGTAGTATAGAACACTCTTTTATCCACATAATTTTTCACAAGTGTAAGTCAGAATGTGTATTAAACTAGTGTTTTATCGAAAAAATAAGTACGAGAACCGGGCGGCGGTAGGTCTGACGACGTCCGTAGTCGCGCGCTCCATTTCCATACATTTGTTTTACATGGAGGTGACATGGATGGCGACGAGCGATATGTTATATGTGATGCGTCTTCGGCATAGCTTCGGCACCAAACACAGGGTTGCGGGTTCGATTACCGCCTCAAAATATTTATGCTTAGATATTTGTTTGTTTTCATGTACTACACGTATATATTTACAATATAAAAGTATATAAGTAGTTATTGTCCGTTGACTAGCACCCATAACACAAGTTTACTTAGCTTGAGGTTAGATGGCGATGTGTGGAATGTCCTGCAATATTTATTTATGAGGACTTTGTTTTTCTAATTATTCTTGATATTAACTTCAGATTTAAAAAGATAACGATTATTCTTTTGTAATTAAGCTACTGTAGTTTATTTGGATAATAAAATTGGGAACGATCCAATAAAAAATCCGCGAAAGCACTACACTATACTTCTCAAATTGAAAGATTTTTATATGTTTCATAAATCATTTTTTATTCCTAGAAAATTATCCAGACATGTCCCGTCTCTGCTTTACACTATTTCCACCTTAATTACTCAGTTTTTTTTCTAACAATCAGTGACGGACGGACCAGTCATTCACATTAGCAGACACAACACGAAATTTGTCTAAAAATAAAATAGTATTCACGGTCGGTTCGGAGCTTTAGTAAAATCAGTGAAATGTGAATCGTGGTGTAAACTGCTAGCGTTTTACGAACAAAATAAAATAAATAAAAACTAGTGTTTTTAATAAAATATACGCGACGAATTAAGAACTTATTAAGTCTCAAAAATGTGGGTTTTTTTATTAGTTGTTTTACGTAAAAATCGTAAATACTGATTGAGAACTAATTCTGTGTAAATCTGTTAAAAATGAGCATTGAAAGGCGTGCGTGTGTGGGTTCCGATCCTGCAGTCACGAAGCGATTGTTCGCTATTCTTGTTCTGATGATCGGATTGATTTGTATTATTGGAGGTGAGGATTTTTATTTATCACTAGCTTTAGCCCGCGACATCGTCCGCGTAACAGTCGAAAATGGTTCTAATAGGATTGGTCCCATACAAACTCCCCCCCCTTTTCACCCCCTTAGGGGTAGAATTTCGGAAAATCCATTCTTATCGAATGCCTACGTCATACACAGAACACACTCTCCAAGTTTCAGGTCTCTACGTTCAGCGGTTTAGGCTGTGCGTTGATCCGTCAGTCAGTCAGTCAGTCGTTCAGGACAAAGCATTTTATATGTATAAATTACATAGTAAGTATAAAACAAAGCCGCGTTCGCTGTCTGTCCCTATGTATGCTTATATCTTTAAAACTAGGCAACGGATTTTGATGCGGTTTTTTTTATTAGATAGAGTGATTCAAGAGGAAGGTTTTGATTTATAAAACTGCCACGCGTACGAAGTCGCGGGAAACAGCTAGTTTATTTATAAACTCTATCTTTGCCCCGCGGATTAACCGCGTAAGTCCCGATTCCGAGAGGATTTCGAGATCGAAAGTATGTCCTTCTCTATTCCATAAAGTAGGTACCTACAGCAATGCCGATTTTCATACAAATCGGACCAGTAGTTTGACTGTGAAGAGGGGACAATTTATGTTAGAATGACGACCTCTGTGGTGCGGTTGGCGAGCACCCGCCTGCGAAGCAGAAGGTTGCGGGTTCAATTCCCGCTTTAAACAAAAAAAAATATTTATTTAATAATAATAATAAAATAATAATTATTTATTTATTTAAAAAAAATCTGATCTGAGTAATTCTATGTACCTAATAGTACCTATCTAACTAAGCATAATGTTTATATTTACAAAAGAAAAATAAATAAGTATTCTATCCGTCGTCTAGACAAGCCTAGTTTGCTTAGCTTGCGGCTAGATGACGCTGTGTGAACGATGTCCTGCAATATTTATATGTCACGTCAAAAAGGTATAATAAACCTAATAAGATTTTTATATTCCTTTTTTTGCGTATATTTTCAGGATACCTACTAGGGCGAATGGCGCGAAGCGAAGTGAAGAGGAACACCGACCTTCTCACATTCAATCTAACAACCGCAGCAGAGAACTTATACTTTAAGGCCAAGAAATTCCCACCGAAAATGATCTACCGCAACGACTCAGAGAAAATAAGAAACAAACTTATAGACATATTTAATTGTACTAACATTAGTTGTAGTAGTATAGATAAGTATAATTTAGCTGAATTTATAAGAATATCTATAAATTTTCAAGTTAATCAAATATTGAAAAATGTATGTAATGCTACTGTGTTTTTGGATTCGTTGAGATGACATTTTATTTGATGAAACATCAGAGGCCTTAGCGCGAGTTGTTCGCGCACGCGATCAAACTTAGAAGACAGATAATAAGCAAAAAGAAAGGGTATGGTACGGTCAGAGTCAGAATTGCAGACCCTTTACCATAGAGTTCTAAAATTGACGTGATAACGTCTTATAAAATGATGTACACAGGCATTCACAAAAAAGTGTGACGTCATTCGCTCACGTTATTGACAAGGTAACCATAACAACGTATTACCGTTGCTATGGTTACCATCAATGTTTTCTTATGACCGTATATATAGACGACCTTTCTGACGCGTCGGGCGAACAGACGCCTGCGCCGCAGAACGTTGCGGATTCGATTTCCGCCTTAAACAAGTATTTATGTAATGTATTTTTTTCTGGTCTGGGTGTTTCTGTATGTACATAATTACAAAAAAATCGTCTAGCTACCATAACACAAGGCTAGTTGCTTAGCTTGGCGCTAGATGGGGCTGTGTGGGTTGTCCTGCATTATTGACTATTTCGAAACGAAATTTTAAAAAGTACTTATATATTGTAATCGGAATAATTGGCCAATACACGACAATATTAGTTTTATATATAGAAATAGACGACGCGATTTGCTTATCTCGAAAGAAGAAGAGTGTGACTTGGTCTTAAAGTTTTATTGTAAACACCCAAAGCGGTACATTTTATAGAGTGCGTTAACAACTCGTAGTAGAGGTACTGACCAAAAAGGCTCTTAGAAATAATTATAATTAATTAAAGTCACTGTACTATTTTCATTTTGGTAAAATAAAATATTTGCAATGTTAAGTTTTTAATTATTTTTTGTACTTATCTAATTATTTGTTATTAGCTACCATTTTCAACATAGGTAATTTTAAATTTATCGTAACAACTGGAAACTGTTGAATCAGTGCCCTAAAACTTCCTGTGTCAGTTCAGTACCATTATTCACTAAGGTTAAAGTCGTTGGGCGCGCGTGATTAGGGGCGGAGGGGGAGAGGTTTTTGTATGGAAATCTCGCCCTAATCACGCGCGCCCAACGACTTGAAGCTTAGTGAATAATGGCCCAGGTTATGTCCAACATCACCATTGTAAAATATATGTTTTTGGTTTAATTTTAATATTGGTGGTGCTTAATTATACCATGATCCTTACTTAGGTTTAAAGGAAGAAGGGACAAAAAGTCTAGACTTACTTGAAAGTAAATTAAAAGATGATTTTAAAAGAGCAAGAATTGGCCTAAATATTAAATAGATAGATAACGAAGGTATACATAGTAACTTACATGTATTGCTTGAAGTCAAGGTGCTTTGATTTGGTATAGAATAAATTAATTTCAATAATTTCTGTCGCTTCCTATTTTTAAACGAAAGCAAGATTGGAGGGAAAGACAATTAACCAATCGGCGCCCGACAAAAAAACTTAATTCAAAACAGTGTTGCCAATACAACTCTTAAATAAAGATTTAAAAGAATGGAAAGTATCCCAAATGTATGTCTTTCTTCGAGCTTATATTTTTTTCTAAGTCATATTTCAGTCATTTATTTATTATTAGGTATTTATTATTTTAGTGCGTGACATTGTTCAATGTTCATGTCCGTCGAGCTTATATTTAAGAGGAAAGGGTACCGTGGGCTCTTTCCATACAAACTATTACAAACGTAGTCGACTGTTTTCTCCCTGGACACTAGCTAGAGCAAATATTTTTGGTGCATAAAACTTATAACTGCCATGACCAATAATGACCATGCTCCTATTTTTTTGTTTATTTTTTAATCTTAATTTCTATGATAATTAGAAAATGAAAAAAACCCAAAACATAGGGGCATAATCATCGCAGTTATAGGTTTTAAGGCACAAAAATATTTGTGCTAGTGTGTCATTATCCAGGGAGGAAACAGTCGACTACGTTTGTATGGAGAGAGCGCAGGTACCCTTTCACCTTAATGAATGTCACACCATGAACTATCAAAGAACTACCCGTTTTTTTTGGCGGGAACGAGCCAACAACATGTCGTGCTGCAGTTTTATTTACACGAAACTTAGTTGTAAACCGAGTTAAATTGTATAATTCCGGTGGAAAGTTATCTAATTTAGTTCTGTGAAAGTGCACAAGTGTAGTGAAAGTAAAAATCAGTCTCAAACATGGACTTTTCTCGTTGCCTCCAAAATCTCCTACAAGGTTATAGTAAAGTAGCCACCGCTTTACTATGACCCCTGACTTGACAAACTGTGACTTGACGACTTGACCATCTTGAAACACTTTGAGCCCGATTTCTGTAAATCGGGCCATAACTTGATGCAAAATATTACTTGATACTGGCTATATGCACAAACCGTGCGAAGCCATAACTGAAGAAAAAAAAAAAAAGAACTACCCAGAAGATTAGTGTGGCAACCATGGACGTAATATATTATGTGGCAACACAACTGATCTGTCAAACGTGACGTAACGCTCGCTTCTTGCTTTGGAGTGCGTTCGGTACGTGCGACTCAGCACTTGCGTTTCACTTAAGGAACAAAATACTGCAGAAAATGTCCTCTGAATAAAAAGGTCTAAGTCGCACTGCGGGTTTTTGGATTTCGTTTATTCTGATATTTTTAAGGTATTAAAAACCTTGTGAAAACCAAAGCCAAATAATACCCTAAACAAAGTATTTAAAATACACAATTTATTTACTAGTTTGTCAGACCATTTTATTTTAAAATGCTCTGCCAACTCTGCGTTACAGAACTAGCTTCGCGCTCTTCGACCACCCGCAGTGTTGCCAACTTAATGTCTTTAATGTAGATCTACGTACTTTAGGCCTCTCCTGCAAACCTAAGAACTTCAATCCTAAAATCTACGTATGCCTTTTATCAATTACTAGCTGCGCTCCGCGGTTTCACCCGCGTAACTTCCGATCCCGTGGGAATATCGGGATAAAAAGAACCTTCCTCGATAAATGGACTATCCAACACAAAAAGATTTTTTCAATTCGAACCAGCAGTTCCTGAGATTAGCGCGTCCAAACAAACAAACAAACAAACTCTTCAGCTTTATAATATTAGTATATATATAGATTAAAATAACGAAACTCATATCTGTGTATAATTTTCTAAACATAAAAAAAAAACTAGGTAAAACACTCATTTTATTCCTGTTCATTTCACTCAAAAAAAAGTACGTTGATATAATGTCGATATACAAACTTTTCCGCATTTTTTTAAATCCGTTTTGGCAACACTGACCACCCGGCACCCGCCAATACGCGACGCGCCGCTGCCGCTATCCGCCATTTTGTAAATCGTAAATATAACTCATTTTTGTGACGCGCTTGTATCGGTCTTGTGATTAATATTTTTATATGAACATCATAGTAAAGTAAAGAAATGGTGCCGGTAAGTAATATTAAATCAGCAGACGTTTGAAAGTTGTCTATTTACACCAAAAATCAGCAGACTGACAATCGACCTAACCTTTTCAGCACACGAAAGTTTTCATTGGCAACCTGCCGCAGGGCTCGAAGCCCGAGGAGCTGCGTAAGCTCTTCGAGCGGTATGGCGTCGTCACAGAGTGTGACATAATGAACCGGTGCGGATTCGTTCACATGCAGACCGAGGAGCAGGCGAGCGCTGCCATCCGCGGCCTCCACAACACGACCTTCAACGGCGCCGCGCTATCCGTCGAGCGCGGGCGGTACAAGGAGCGCGGGGCCCGCGGTGGCGGTGGCGGAGGAGGCCGCGGTGGTCGAGGCGGGCCCCGCGGCGGTGGTCCCATGCGTGGAGGGCCCCCGGGCGGACGGGACGGTCCGTACGGCCGCGGGGGTGGTGGCGGGTACATGCGAGGAGGAGGCGGCCGTGACGGTGGCTACATGCGCGGCGGCGGCGCACGAGACTCGCCCTACATGCGCGAGCGGCCGATGCTACGCGAGTTGCGCGGGCCAAGCGGTGCCGGCGGCGGGATGCACGGGCCCGGCATGGGCATGAGAAACGGCATGGGAGGCGGTGGGGGTGGCTACGAGCGCGGCGGTTACGAGGAACGCGGGTACGCAGGCTACGGCGGGGAAGACAGGCGCGGGTTCCTGCTGGAGGCGCGCGACGGGTACGGCGCGGCGCCCATGTACGAGGAGCGACGCTATGACGATGTGTACGCGATGGAGGAGCGAGCACCGCTGTACCCGGAGGAGCGTGAGTTGATAGCACACGACCGACGCCGCGCGCCGCTCCCACTGCAGCCGCCCTACGAACGTGCACAGCCTCCTATGGGCAATGGGGACATGTACAGCAGGAGATCACCCATGTAAGTTCACTGTTACCACATTAAAACTTCACTCCAAACTGATCAACCTTTAAACACAATGCTAAATGCTTCTAACTAATATGTGTGTATATTTCCAGGCGAGGAGGTGGTGGTAGCTACGACAGAGACCCCTACGCCCAGCAGTACCCTCCGATGGGACGGTAAGATCACTCATGTCTATTTAGAACAAACAATATCTCGGAATGGACAAGATGTGTAAAACTCAAGGTCAAATCATTTATCTTGAATTAGCTGTTAGTATCTTGTTTATTCTCAGATAACAATATAATTCTGACTATCATGATTGATGACTCGATAACTCACATTTGATGATTTGCAAAAAGGATTAGACAGATTATAAAAACTGATGTGTGAAAACACAAATCTCCTTACTTTACTCTTTAAAATTCTATAGATGTCTCTTTTAATATGGTCAATATTTATCTGTCTTAAAAATTTGCGGTAAAAATGAACTATAGGAGCGCGTGATAATTGTTTCTTTTCGTTGCGATTTTATAGGGAATATAAAAACGAATCTATCCTTGCTAGTAGACATGGGTAACTCAAAAACAAAATCGTTCAAATTTCAGGTTATAAACAGGTTCACAATGGTCCATTACAATAACTAAGTCATTGTGATTTGACATGGCGGGAAGGCTTTATATTGTTTGTAGGTAATAAAAAACCGCGCGCTATCTTTTAAGGCTCCGCTCTTAATCCAGGATGCATTATTAACACGGCCTGCGTACTTCGCGTAGCTACTTTCACTAGAGTTAGCTGATTCACTGAACATGTGAAGCGATTCGCCGTCGTTGCGTCTCCGCTGACGCCTTGTATTTGCCATCGTAAGTCAAACAGCTGACAGACGTAACTGAGTAATGGCTGAGTTAAACCCGTCTACTTGCTAGGAAGCCGTTAATGCGTATCGTATGTTGAGGTGTATTGTTTTGTACGTAGCGGGAGCGGAGCGCCAGGCGCCAGGTCGGGCGGCATGGGCCCGCGGCGCTACTAGCGCTCGCGTGTGCAGCCTCACGAGACGTGCGCACACGCACTGCCAGCCGCTAGCAATATGTAGTCGTACGGTACACGGACAGTAGACGTTACATTGCTTTGCGTTGCGTTAACCTCCAGTCGCCACTCGCCATCGACACCGACCAGCGCAAGCGTCAACTAGCGCGTATTGCGCCTCGACAACCGTGCGGTACCTATTATTTATAAGACGAACAAAGTTCAACAGTAATGTCAATCAATCTACAATTAAATAAATGAGGATTCTCCCCTCGGATACGGTTTCATTTACCCGAAGATATCGTCGAGTCTTCCGTATCGATATTCCGCTGACATTCTCCATATTGATTGTAATAACGTTCTATAATTTAAGTTGTAAATTTTAGAAATATATTTTAATTTTGTAGAATATTTTTTAATTGTTTTTTCTCCTCTCTGAAACTAACTACATTGCATGATACCGGAGCCTCGGCCGGGGCTTCCTCGCTTCTATGGTTGCGGTTCTTATGCTCTTATAACTGATTTAGTTGCAGGCCTACAATCTACTCCCGATTTTGAGATTGTAATTTTATTTAGTGTAGAACCATAATCCTAGCATGCTTTATAAAGTCGCGTCGAGGTTGCGTTCCTAAACTAATCCGCTGAATAGCATTATCCAATCTAACATTTGTCTACGAGGCTTGCGTAAAGAGACGATAGTGGCCGTCGAACGCACTCCAGGCTGGGCCTCGACCGATCAGCCGACGAAAGAATACAGAGTGCGCAGTAGACGGTGAAATGTAAGATGCGTGTGATACGTGATCACTCGCATGCGCCGAACGTCGCGTTGCGTACGTCGTCACCGGCTCTATAGAGCGGCCATTCACACAGATAGCACGTGCGAGTCCTTTCAGATAGTTAGTACCGAGCGCGGCCGAGCGAGGCGTACGACACTACACGACACACGGCGATGCGTTCTCGTCTCGAACTAGCTTACACTGCGACGATGTATAACGCGACCATCGCATCGCTGGAAGACGGCGAAACGCATACAATCGTAAGTACGGCACCAGAACCAGAAGTTGGCCCCGCGGACGTATTCCGCACGCTCTAACGTTCGACCTATTTGCGTCAATTCATTAGATAGACGGTAACTTTAGGCTACACACGGAAATAGGGTATAAAATGCGACTGATTTCGAGATCTAAGTTATAAACTTGTGACCTAATAATAGTCCGTGTTTATAACACCGTTCCAACCGTACTAGTCATGTCTAGTGAGGACATCCCAGTTAAATAGCGAACCATCGGTATCCGGTCGGCTTCAACAGTACGATTCAAGTATCTAAACCAATACCAAATAAAAAGACATTCATTGATGTACTAACATGCCTTATGTTTCGCAGGATCCCAACTATTGGAACATGAAGAGTTCCCCCTGAATAATGGAAAGGAATGAAGACATAACTTATGTGGATAAGAAATTATAATGTAAATTGTAAATCCACGATGTGAAGTGCCCGCTAACATCCCGATGCGTCGGCGTCGGCAAGATATGAAATAAAGGAATCGAAGTTGACACATTTTTTTTTTTAACCTCATCTAAAATTAAGGCAGAAACATAAATTGCAATGATACAACATTTTCAAAACTGTATGTTTCATTATTGAAAAGCTTAAAAGTAGACTACTTAGGATTAGACCTAAAAAAAATTTGCTGTATTCCAATGAAATAAGAGAATGAGCTTTCTTTTGAAATCTGAGGTGGCTCGTCAAACATGCAATAATAAAAGCATCTAAAGATTTGTCGTAGGGTTTTTGAAGTGAAAACTTCTTATGGCGCGTTGGGCACTTTTGTGGGTGAGCATTTTCAGCCGCATTTTCGGCCGAACTACGATACTCACTTCTGTACAACAGTGTTAACAGCGACATCTCTCGGTGGATGGTGCAGGTTCGCAGCGAGCTGACGTACGCAGTTCGCGTCACACGCTAGCGCCATCACTGATACACGAGTGAGCATTTTCAGCCGTTCTCGCGACAGATGAGATTTTATTTTTCCCTTCTACACTACTCGTCAGTAGTATTAACATCTCCGTGCATATAATACCAGCTTAGTCAACCATTTGCTCTATAAAATAGTTATTGGTCTGTAAAAAGTACTGGGCAAAAAATGAAGGAATTGAAAATAAAAGTCTTTCCTCCCCTTTTGGGAAGACAACAAAAAAAACAATATTTTTTTGATTAACAAAAATACCTATATTGCCTAAAAAAAAATTGTAAACATGTAAATAATCTAAAATTCTTAAAAACATGCTCAAAAAATAATTACTTTTTCTGTTTTTAGTGTAGCGGCAACAGAAATACATCATCTGTGAAAATTTCAACTTTCTAGCTATCATGGTTCATGAGATAGATACAGCCTGGTGACAGACAGACGGACAGCGAAGTCTTAGTAATAGATTCCCGTTTTGACCCTTTAGGTACGGAACCCTAATAAAACTGGATAAATAATTCCATTAACTCGAGCATGATTTCACAATACATATTTTATCTGACAGTTTTTTTGTAGGATACCCTCTACTGAGTTCTGAAGGCCAATTCTCGTAATTAACATTGTTCAAATTACATTTCAATATCATTTCGATTGCATTTCGATCACAAATAATACCCTCAAAGTAGCTCAAAATACCCTCAAAGTTCGCTTTTTGTAAAAATAAACTGACTTTGAAGGTATCTTTTGCAATCGAAATGCAATCAGGATGATATTAAAATGTAATTTACACAATATTATTTACGAGAATTGGCCTTCTGATTGCCTGGTACTTACAGACCAAATTACTATCAAACAATTTACACGGTAACGGAGAGAGAGCAGTTGAAAGAGAGAGATAGCGTTATTAATGTGGTTTTATACCCTCTACTGAGTTCTGATTGCCTGGTACTTACAGACGAATGGTAACGGAAAGAGAGCAGTTGAAGAAAGAGTGAGATAGCGTTATAAATGTGATTTTATACCCTCTACTGACTTCTGATTGCCTAGTACTTACAGACCAATTACTATTATATTATATACACGATAAAGGAAAGAGAAAATTGATGACGTCATAAGTGTGACTTGTACCTTCTACTAACTTCTGATTGCCTAGTACTTTTTACAGACCAACGACTATTTTATAGAGCCGGTTGACTTAGATTGTATTATATGCACGGAGATGTTTATAATACTACTGGCGAGTTGTGTAGAAGGGGAAAAAATTCCTACGCCACTACCGGTAGTGTCGACTGGTAGTGCAGTGGGTAATGAATGAAGATTTGTTCATGCCAAATAAAACAAGAAAATACAGTAAAATATTTTTAATAAAAAAACAATTATCAATCTACATAAAGAAAAACACAATACTCATGAAAATAATACTACATTTCATTGTAATTTCATTCGTTATACTAGCTGAGCCCCGCAGTTTAATCCGCGCAAATCCCGATCAAGTTTATGATCGGATGAGCAGTTTTTGCGTGAAGAGTTCAACAAACATAGAAACTTTAGCATACTATATTAATTAAGGCCTATCCGCACAGCTCAGAGACGACGCAGTGCCGGCACAGTGCCGTACCGTGATTTTCCATCAGTGTCAGTGAAAAATGATATTGTTTCATACTTTTTGTACTAGACTATCCGTACTGGTCAGTGACAGTGATGTTCAGTGCTGCTCTGACGTTGCTCCGACGCTCGCCGTGATCCGGCGTGAATTTGTAGCGGAAAATATTTTGCCCGACACGGTCGCAGTGTTTCAAGATGGCCGACGAAAAGTTAATTGAATTGGTCCGTGTGTTGCCCGTATTTATCACGTTTTTTTGACGATCGACCCCTAGGATTCATTTTCCTTATAACCGCAGTCAAAATATCGGAAATATTGCGGTCGTTATCTTTGCTCGCTCTCGTTTTTTACATAATATAATTTTAAAAACCGGCAAAGTGAGAGTTGGACTCGCGCATGAAAGTTATGGTAACCCTTGGGATAGAGTACTAAAAATCACTGTGTCGTCACTGAGCTGTGCGGATAGGTCTTTAATTGGATTAGTCATACGCGACTAGACAAACATTAATAACTAAAATATTGACATAGCACACAGCGCCATCTAGCCCCAAAAGCAACTAGGCTTGTTTTATGGTGGCAAGATAACGGATACATATACTTTTACAAAAATACATATGAATTATACGTAGGTACAATGTCCAACGTTTGTTTGAGGCGGGCTTCGAACCCGCAACCTAGGTACAATATCATCGGTAAAATAAAAATGTTCTTAAAATAAGCTGCTGTTTATTAACAGTTGTGTTTAACACATTATTATAACAATTAGTCTTTTAGGCAAATTATTCTACAACTAAAAGTAGTCGCTGCTCTATTCTAACATATACAAAAAAACGCAAATACAATGTTAATCTCAGTTTTTTCCGCCAAGAAAATAATATCAAGTCGTCTTTTTTATCTTGAGTTAAATTGAATAATTTGCAAGAATACCTCCCCTCTCTTTTAGAGACGGTTTTAGTCAAATCCCCTTATTTATAAACTTAAAATATTAATATTTTTTGTCACTCGCGCGCGCTTGAAACGAAATATCGTAAGAGAATAATAAGAACATTAATGGTAAAGGGACTTCGTTTCAAACGACACGTTTATTTTTTCATTACTATCAAAAGCTAAGCGATTATGAATACGGGGATAAATCAAGTTAATCTTTACATAATTAACGAATTCCCGTGTGTTGTCCCGCAAGCAGCTTGATTGAGAACCCAAGCCATTTGCTCACAAATTTTGAAACACGTATAGACTTTATGCTTCCATTCTACTATTTTTTTAACACGCTTTTATTCGTTTTTATAATTAATTTCTTTTTTCAAAATGGGAATTAATTATAAATGCAATTGCCTGCATTTGTCTTTCCTGGCGTGTACAATTTGTGGATCTTCAAATCGCGAGTGAACAGATATCTTCAAGACCGTATCGTCACCAACCATCAGGCAGGTGTGATGTATTAAAGAAACTCTAATCCTACTAAGGTAATATTTAGTCTAGTTCTGTTGTCTATTCTGCGTGTTTTCCGGTTGCGTGCTCGTCACGTGGACGTGGCTCTTTGCGTATTTGACGGCGATACGCATCGCATCTTGGACTAGCTGCTCGCAGTTTATCAGGCTCACCTGCAATGTAAAGTTTAATAAATAAATAGTTGTCCAAATACCATGGGTCAGTTAATTAAACAATAATTTAGGTGTACATAATATGTTTCGTAATTTATGTACAAACTTGTAATTGGTAACTGAAAATAAGGTAACAATAAAAAAATGAAAGAAGAAATTAGAGGCTGTATAAACTGAAAAAGCCCATAACTTTTAAACGGCTGAACCGATTTTCATCAAACATAGCTGTTTAGCAGATTGTCTGTAGTGTTGCCGAACTATCGATAGTTTTCATCAGAATAATCGTGTCAACAAAATAGTATCGATAATATTGGTTTTTAACGAACTATCGATTATTCAGCGATAGTCGATTATCGATCGGAAACGCTAGTTGTCTGGCAGACGAACTGCGGATTTTTATTTTCAATTTGTCCGCCTTAATCGGTTCATCCGTTCGTGAGCTATGATGCCACAGACAGATACATCCTACTTAAGCGTTGACGTTTAGAGTTTAGAGAGGTAGGTACCGTACCTTAGCTGGTGACATCTCAGCGTAAGTAAGCGGAGAGTCCCCCTGTAAGACGGCGGCTTGGAATACTGGCACTATGCAGGTCAGCCATCGTGACGCAGAGAACTGATCTGTTATATACTCCTGGTAACATAACAGACAATTTCCTTTAACTAAGTATTACACAATTAAAAATAGTAGTTCTGCGCACAGTAGACCTTGCTAGCACAGCCTTTGAAGAATTTTGTGTCAGGAGGATGTTTCAAATGCTCCATCAATTTCATACTGGTAGAAATCCAAAAGTCGGGAAATTATTCTAATGATCACTTTGAAGATCCTGATCAGATCTTTACCAAATTTTTCTGAGTCTAACATCTTTTAAATAAAAAAAAAACCATCGTAATCGATTATCCAGAAGCACCTTTTTTGGGGCAAATACCCTCCACCCCTCCAATCTAAAATCCATAAAATCGTAAAACCTTAAAGTTTCATCCAGATCGTTTGTAAAAATACGATCTGTAAAGAAGTACAAACAAACTGACATTCATACAAACATACTGAAAGGCGAAAGCAAATTTTGCCAAACTTGAAGCAGAGACACAACATGTCGTATCGTTCTCCACTCCACTATATTCCCCGTTCAATCCGCGTTGTTTACTGCCCTTTCCCTACCGCAATATCTCCACCTCTTTGGCCATCCTATCTATATGTTATTCCAGAAGTATAACAATCGATTGACGTAAAGAATCATCAAAATCGGTCTAGGTTCGCCCCCTAGAACGCCAATTAGACAGATAAACACATTATTTGCACCAATGAGGAGACATTTCGTGTGGGTGATGACCTGTTTGAACGACAGCGGTTCATCAGGTGGTGGTCCGTCCGGGGTGCCCCGTAGGTACATGATATATTAGTTTAGTGCATTTTTCATTTTTTAGTGTAAGCTACTAACATAGTCTTATAAGTATCTGTACTAACACACTCTATGGATCTTTGTTGTCTGAAAATAAAACCTTTCATTTCATTATCCTCCTATGCGTCGCGCTGTCGGGTAAAGATAGTCAATAGTTGTACCTGTGGTACAGTTGCGGCGGCGACGATATGTCCGCCCGCGCAGCCGAGCACCATGGCGGGCACGTCGCTGCGTGCGCGCACCGCCCGCGACAACGCCTCCGACTGCATCAGGTAGGAACACCGCAGGAAGTGCACCGCGAACGGACGACCCGACGCTGATGCCGATGACAGAGCTGAAGATATCTCCGCTTCTGCTATAGCACTGGAACAAATTTATATCTTCATTTAGGTCATCAAGTGAAGAGTATAGGCCTTTGGTCCCAGAAAACTCCTTGTCGTTTCTAACCCTATCCAAATTCATACCAAAGCACCCTATGCCGTTTTTCGACTTAAGTTTAGATAAGCTTTGAAATGACAAGGAATTTTCGCAATTAAATTATACCAAAACTAGATTCTGTCCGGGACTTCGCCCGTCATTTTACCCTCTTAGAGGCAGAATTCGAAAAAATCCTTTCTCAGTTGATACCTACGTTTCACACAGAACACACCCTCCAAATGTCATGTCCCTAGGACCCGCGGTTGATATAAATTAGTCAATCAGGGCTTATTGTAGTAGGTACTAACAGTAAAGCCTGTTCGTCTTCAGGCAGCCCCTGTCCCTTGGCCACGTCCCCGAGCACCGCGAGCGCGGCGGCGTACTCGCCGGCCGGAGCGCCCCCCGCCACACCGCACACTGCTGACAAACTCTGAAACATATCGGTATAACACACATTAAGATAAATTAATACATGTGTTTTTTTTTAAATAAATATTACAGGACATAAGCAACTTCTTCCTTATCATCTCCTGAGGTCTGCGCACAACAGTCGTCGTCCTCCACTCCAGTTTATTCCCCAAGTTCAAGTCCTTTCCCCATAACTGGACAAAGAAGAGTTTGTTGTAATTAACAAAACAGAGAAGAGGTGGAGGGATTGCGTTAGGGACGTAATCTTTCCTCTCCTTTTTTCTGTCCGTCCTCTCACTGTACGACCATTTACTTCCAAGTTCAGTACTCTTCTGGTGACATGAGTAGCATGGCGTAACCAAAGCAAACCAGTCTATTACTTCTCAACTAGGCTTGTGTTATGGTGGTCAGATAACGAATATAAATACTTGACGGCAGTAGGTTGATTACTGACGCTTGAATTTGAAAATTAACGGTCAGCTGAATTAGTTTTGTTGACTATTAGAGATAGTTAGTTGTTAAGTTGACTATTATGGACGAGGGGGCGGAGTCACTTCCCCCTCCCCCTTACGCAACGCTGAGTGGGTGTGTGCGGAGTCGATGTGAGTGCTTGGGCGCACGGTGCGGTTTCATTCCGTTTGAGAGCGAGGTAGCGCATACACGTGCTCAGCGGAGCGTTTCGTCTATTAGTCAAGAGACTCCTTTTTCTACGTTTTTATAATCCAAATATGTGATCGAACTAAATGTCATTTAAACTTCTACCAGTGTATCTATTCTCCTAGCCCGTGACCTCCACGTCCACAGACTGCTACCATGACTGATAAAGTAACCAAATGTCTTTATACTTATACACTTGTTTTTAATAAATACATACAGAAACACCCCGAGCACAACAAATATTTATAGGTAGAGTTTAGTTACCTTCTTCATAGAATCGACTTCTTCCTTACGTCTCGAAGGAGCGATCAGATGATTCACTTGCCGTAGTTTCTCCGCTCTGCAGAACAACTCGCGAGCCTGCGTACATAGACAATTGTATGTTTAAACTTTATAGGATTACTTGTTTCTCAGACGGTTCACTAGGTGGCGTGCACTTGGAGAATAGGAGATGTGTGGTGTTGTCACGAATGCGGCTCTATATGGTTGCATCAATGGTTTACCATCAATACACGCCTTAGTAGACCACCCTACAATGATGTGGCAGCCCCAGCACTTCCCTTTTGAAGGTAGTAAATATGTACACAGAAAACGTATGACGGATCATTTCACACACAATCAACATCTGACGCAAACGACAAAATGCGGAACATCATTGACAACTTCCTCTTTTTCTGGTTCCAAATATTTGTTTTTCTTTTTACTCGTATTGCCTTTTCAGAGATCTTTTAGATTTCTTAGATCTTTTAACCGCATAACTAGTGCTGCCATGTATCGATCCATAATGGAACTAGCCTTTTTTAAAGGCTTCGCAAAATAAACGTCAATAGTTAGAAGGTTAGAACGTACCTCCTTAGCCCTTTCCCCAGTCAAGGCGTGTATAGTCGGCGTATGGCCCCCGGCACCCTTGACGAGCGTGACGACACAGTCGAGCAATGCGCCGGCGAAGGGGACGTGCGTGCCGCAACACAGCTCCCTGTTACACTGCTGTTGCGTTACTGTTTGTTATCTTACATCACAAGATATATTCATTACTAGAGACCAGGAGTTAGCTAGGTTTATAGGCTCCGATTTCAGCACGTAGGCATCACTCTGCCCATCGTGCGTGGTCGTTGACTGCTACTTCAGCCAACCCAGATCCGACCAGAAGCATAAAATTCTTTTGGGGTCCTAGCACGCCTCTTGGTATGTTGTTGGGTTTCCAAGTATGTCAGCCCGGTATGCAGCCAGGCTCTCGCACTCCAGGTTTGCGTGAGCGATGGTCTCTTCGTTAGAAAGACACGCTCTGCAGTCTCGTTACGCAACGCGTCGTGATTTGCTGAATGGGTCTTGCTCGAGCTGTCTAGCTTTAGCTCTTGCGAGAAGGAATAATAAGCCAGACGCTTCGGCTTTGCACACTTAGCAAAGAAAAATCAGTAGTTTTTCAGGTTAAGACAGACAGATGCGGTGGGAGACTTAGTTTTATAATAAGTATAGAAATAAATTAATTGATTGACTTCTAGCACAAAGGGCGGCGGCTGTCATTTGTCGATTACTTGTAATATTTGGATTGTAATATAAAGTTCTTAAAATTCGTACCGCAGCCTTCATATGACGAAAAAGAGACAGAAAGACATCCACACCTGACCGGAGCAAGCAAGGAACTATAGATAATGATAGACAACATAGGTAACTCACTTGGAAGCTATAGGATGTCTGACAGTGACAAGCCGGAGTCCAGTCTCGGGGTAAGTTTCCCCGGGGACCGTGACGACGTCATGTTCCTTACCGAGTTGAACGCTGTCCAATATACGTGTCTCTACTGGCGCGTTGCATTTTATACATTCCCTGCGAACATATTGAAAATGACTACCAAAGTAACAACTTGGCTCGCTGGGGCCCGATTCCGTGGGAATATTCGCATAAAAGTAGCCTATATGTTTCTCCAAGTCTCCAGCTAGAGTTTCAATGGAATCGGATCAGTAGTTTTGGCGTGAAGTAACATACACACAAACATTTATTTACATTTTAAAGAGGAAAGATTTTATTGTTTCTAATTAATAGGCTTCAAACTACTGGCCCGATTTTGATGAAACTCAGTATGAAGATACATTGGTGTTTGGAAGTAACAAAGGCTACTTTGTATCCCCATATTCTGAACTCAAACGGCTGAAACAGCAGACAGCGACCGACCGACCGTCTATATCTATATTTCACTACATAGTATGAAACAAAGTCGCTTTCTCTGTCCCTATATCCCTTTGTATGCTTAAATCTTTAAAACTACGCAACGGATTTTGATGCGGTTTTTTGAAGTGAAAACTTCTTTAGCGGCGTTGAGCACTTTTTCTGTAATGGGTATAAAATCTTAAACTCGCGTCAGGACACGTGACCTGATCTAAAAAGCGTAAGACGGATGGAGAGTAGACAGCTATCCCCTCTCTACGGCGCGGCGAAAATGTATGCCTGGGCCTACTGTTTTTAATTTGGCTGTGAGTGTATTAAGACGTACATATGGTATTTTTTAACGGACGACTATTGACGGACGACAAATGTCGAACGACTATTGACGGACGACAAATGTCGAACGACTATTGACGGACGACAAATGTCGGACGACTATTTGTCGGACGACTATTGACGGACGACAAATGTCGGACAACTATTTGTTTGACGACAAAGCGGGGCTAAATGGACAGGGGTCCATTTAGCCCCGCTACTCACCAGCCAGGTTTGCGATTCCGTATTGGGGTATAATAGAAGAGGTACGTGACAAGTTTTCAGCTTGCCTCAAATACCTACCCAAAAATTGGTGCTAGCTCTCCTACTATAATATAGCCGTGCGAAGCCGGGGCGGGTCGCTAGTCTACTAATATATAAAATTCTCGTGTCACGGGGTTCGAACTTGAACTCCTCCGAAACGGCTTGACCGATTCTCATGAAATTTTGTGAGCATATTCAGTAGGTCTGAGAATCGGCCAACATCTATTTTTTTTTTGTTTTTTTTTTTTTTTTTTTTTTTGTAAATAGCAAAACAACGTTTGCCGGGACAGCTAGTTTATATTATAAAAAGGAATGATTTGTTTGTTTGAATTGAATAGACTCCGAAACTACTGGACCTATTTTGATGAAACTTCGTATGAGGATACATTGTTTCATTGGGAGTGTTATAGGCTCCTTTTTATCCCGATATTCCGACAGGATCGGGAGTTACACGGGTTAAAACCGCAGTCCGCTGCTAGTTTACAATACTAAAGTAACCTTTATCTTACCTAACAAGTTCCTGAGCTTCCATAACGACTTTCTGATTCAACTTTTCACCATAAACTGATAAATTCAAATTAAATCCTTTATCGTTCACTCCCGAACCAATTTGGCATACAACACTTTTGTTTAACACTTTCCTGATAGCCGCATTTAATAGGTGCACAGCCGTATGATTTCTCATCACATTCAATCTTTTAACACTATCAATTGATAATAAAACGTCGGTATTATTCCTTATGTAATTACTTTCTAACATTTTACTTAAAGAAAATGTTCCTTTATGGAAAACAAAGTCTCGAATTTTGAATACGGAGTCTACTTTAAATGAAATATTCTTGTTAATTGCAATAGAACCCGTGTCTGATATTTGTCCGCCTTCTTCGCAATAGAAATTAGAATCTTTTGTCACTAAATAGTAAGGTTTAGTTGGACTTGGTTCAGAATAGTCAATCCATTCACAGTCTTCGTTCAAAATTGCGATTAACTTCGTTTTTATTGATGGAAATACTATATCATCGTTTTTCGTAATAAATTGATATTTGAACTGATCGTTTGTGTTTTTAAAGCCTGATCTTATGAGCTTTTCGACAGCATCGTTGAATAGTAAACCTTTGTTGTTTTGTTCTTGAAAAGATGTTTTGTGTCGTGCTCTATGGTTGGCTAGTAGTTTCCAGAAGGCTTGCTTGTCTATGGTCATGTTGTTGAGATCAGCTATCCGTTGTATGACATCTTCTTGAAAGCCGTGAGTGTCGTATAGTCTAAATACTAATTCGCCTGGGATTGTGCGTGTGTTTAAATTGTTCGTTGCCTGGAAAAAATATTAATTATGGTATAGTTTTCAATGTAAAATTCTAAATATTTAAAGTAATTATTGTTTATTAATCTTTTAATACTGATAATCATTAGTTATAAACTTTTTAAACCGGTTTAGAACCAATAAGCCGGTCGACTAAACTGCGAGGGTAGTAGGTGCTGGGTAAACTTGCATCCTCATGTAAGAAGGACCCATCTAAAGAGGTCTAGTTTCGGAAAAAAGCCTGTATACAAGTACAAATCGTTAGCGATCATTCTCATCATTAGACCAGAAGGCCAATTTTGGTAAATTACATTGTTCAAATTACATTTCAATATCATTTCGATCTCAAATAATACCCTTAAAGTAGCTCAAAATACCCTCAAAGTTAGCTTTTTGTACAAAAAAACTGACTTTCAAGGTATCTTTTGCAATTGAAATGCAATCGGGATGATATTGAAATGTAATTTGAACAATGTTATTTACGAGAATTGGCCTTCAGGCCGTGTTCGAGCCCGTCCCTGCACGTTTATATTACACCGGGTTATCAACCGCCGAGGGGGACGGTGCGGATCCGTGGAGTGGCCGGGCGTCGTCAGGGCACGAACGGGATACGGATCATGCACGGTGTAATATAAATTGCTTCATACAAAATTTATTTTTCTAATCCGTGCCCCATCCGGCCGTACACGGCACGCCCCGGTCTTATGAGAATCATCCCTTAGTTACCTGAATAGAACCATTCAATTACCTGTTTAAATTCCGTATAACCTTGTGCAAAAGATGACAACTCCACGTCACTCAGCGCCTCGACTTCTGGATATTTTTCCACGAGACCCTTCCATTTTTTTGACATTTGACTCCTGAGTTTGATGTACGACTGACCTTCGTGTTCTATGATTAGTTTAGCGTCAGTTTCCTTCAAATTAAATTAAAAAATATTTATTGATATTAGACACAGCGTCTTTAACTAAATAAATATTGCAAGACAATCCACACATCTAGCCCCAAGCTAAGTAACTTGACTTGTGTTATGGGTGCTAGACAATGGATGTATATCCATTACCAAGTAGTATTACTTATATACTTTTCTTTTGTAAATATTTACTTATAATACATAGAAACAATCAGACCACAGACAAATATCTAAGCATAAATACATGTCTTAGGCGGGAATCGAACCCGCAACCCTGTGTTTGGCAGTCTGGCATGGTGACCATTGTGCCAACTGGGACGTCGTACTAATCCTTGGAAGTAACATAGGCTGCTTTGTATTCCCATATTCCGGGCTTATGCGAGTAAAACCGCAGACCGCTGTTAGTCTAATCTATACTAATAATATACAGAAGAAAGATTTGATTGTTTGTTTGAATTGAAATCGCTCCGGAACTACTGGCACGATTTTGATGAAACTTGGTATGAGGATACATTGATTAATTGGGAATAACATAGTCTACTTTTTATCCCGATATTCCCACGGGATCGGGAGTTATATACTATAATCTGGAGTATGTACCTTGGCTATCAGTTCCGGGTAAGTCGTTCCGAGGGTTGAAGCCACTGATGAGTATAAAGACGCAAGTAGATCCGGGTTCTTGAATATATCATACGACATTTTGAACGATTTCCGCATTATTTGTTTCAGGTTTAGACTGAAAGATAACAATAATTAAGATAGGTTTAGGTTTAAAGAGTATTTAATTTCTCAAAAGGACTGCAAAACAGTTCGCTTATATGAGAAAATTATAAAAGTTACCTAATTAACTTAAATTCTAGGTCTCAAACCGTTGGCATGCAGTGAACTTAATATTTCGTTAATTTACACATTTCTTAGGTAGTTTATAACTTAAAAGAATAGTACTAGAGATTATGTTAAATACTTATTAAATAGATATATCTTTCTGTTCTTTCCTCGGGACACGGTCGAGTAAGCTGAGAAGGTAGTATAGTTGCTGGCCAAGGCTACACAACTAAAGAGGTTTGGTTGCGGAAAACAGCCCATATACAAGTATATCCTTTCTTATCTGATGCCTATGTCATACAAAGAACACAATTCCCAATTGTCATACGAAGAACAAATTTTACTTTAATTATAACTGTTACTAACAAAAATTTAATTTTAATTTATTTAATAGTATAAAACAAAGTCGCTTTCTCTGTCCCTATATCCATATGTATGCTTAAATCTTTAAAACTACGCAACGGATTTTGATGCGTTTTTTATAAATAGATAGAGTGGTTCAAGAGGAAAGTTTATATGTATAATACATGCATAATATAGCCGTGCGAAGTCGGGACGGGTCGCTAGTACATATTATATTCTATCTCTCGCAAAACCTCAAACATACTGACATTACATCTTTCCATTCATCCGCAAACAAATCACATTCGGGATAGGCGACCAGAAGAGCGTTAAGGGACTTGAGAGCACGAGATAAAGGGGACTGACCGTGTGACACTGTTCTGGACGACGGTAACGCTAGTAATTTGTGCTTTCGGCCTCTCAAGTGATTGTCAGGGACAAACAGTCTACATAGGACGCCATGCAAGTCCGGCGAGTCGATAGTTCCTCTCAGGACTTTCAGCGCTGTGCTGGTTTGGATAAGAGCCCGCCGGACTTCCAAGGAATTATACCCTAAGGATCCCAGGCGGTTTAGGCTATGCGTGAACGACTTAATGCTCCATCAGTCAGTCAGTCAGGGCAAAGCATTTTAAATACATAGATTACCTGGCAGCCGGGAAAACTCCGTCAGCCAATGAGACGCTGATCATCCTCGCGTGGTCCGCCAGCCTCCGGTACGCGCAATCCAATATGGCGTCCTTTTCGTATCTACCCTCGTATTTTGGTACACCTTTACTGCTCTAAACAAAATAACGTATTTTTGTCATTGTTGTAGTTCAAGTAAAAAAGGTGGAAAAACAAGTCTTGACACATTCTATGGACACGTAGAAACGTGAACGTGACGTGGATTTTGTTCGTATTTTGTTTCTGTGTAGATCGTCTGTGGCTGCGGTCCGAAATCGACTTCGAGCGCTGTCAGACGCTCAAACGCGTTCCGAAATGCTATGAGCGCGCTCTTATAAGCACTAACGAAAGACTGTTATGACGTCATGAATATAAAAGGAAATACGTTATCAACGATGCTATATTGCGCTTACGACGACACTGCTCTCCAGCGAAATCTCCGTGAGCGAACTGTTGGAAGAACGGATGCAAACATCAATTTGTTGATGTTTGCATCCGTTCTTTTGCGAGCGAAATAGGAATTTGATTATTTTATCCTGAGTTTAGAAGTATCTCTCTGTATTATTGAATCTGAACAAAACAAACAAACAAATAACAAATAAAATAAAATTGGTTTTATTTTCGTTACGGAATTTCTTGATTCGGTCGCCGCGCTCAAAGCCCGCAATAAAAGCTATGCAATAGCTTATAAATGAAGTCTAGAAATTACATTTAAGTTGATAGTTGACGCGCTAAGACCCGGTCCGAAATCATGAACGTGGTGATAGTACCGTAAGTATTTCGAGTACGCTCACAATATCGGACCGGGAAAAATGATTGTTAGCACTGTCAGCGCTATCATCTGTATTCGGACCGCAGCCTTTGTTTCCATTTTGAGATGATCATGACCATTTTGTATTTGGAATTCACACAAAAGTGTCACGGTAATATTGTGTGACTTCATGCGTAATGATAATATTCCGTTTCGACCGTCTTTTGTTTCTTGGAATCTAACCCATCGGCGGTACTGGATTACAGTAAAACAACAAGTTAAAACTGATGATGGTACATGGCAGATTTGTTCACTGGGTTAGCCATAGCATTGCTCAATTATATGCTAATTTTATGCGATATAGCTGTGCCCCGCGGTTTCCGCCACGTAAGTCCTGTAGGAATATCGATCGGGATAAAAGCCTATATTATTCAGGTTTACAGCTATCTACAAACCAAGTTTCAATGCAATCAGTCCAGTAGTTTTTGCGTGAAGGAGCAACAAACATACAAACTTTCACATTTATAATATTTATAGTAAGTAGGAAACAAGTTTCAACTTACTTCCTCGATAGTCCTTATGATAGGTACAAATAGATCCGTATCGTAGTTGGAAGTAACCCCTTGCAGTAAGGCCGCCATTCTCTCGAGGCCCATCCCGGTGTCTACGTATTGTTGGTTCAATGGCTGGATTTTACCTTCTGACTCTCTGTTAATTTTACAATTACAATGAGAGTTAAGGTTAAACGAATTTGTTAAAATCATTGTTTTAAGGTGAAAGGGTACCTGCCCTCCCTCCATACAAACGTAGTCGACTGTTTCCTCCCTGGATAATGACACTAGCACAAATATTTTTGTGCCATAAAACCTATAACTGCCATGACTATGCCATAGTTTTAGTTTTTTTCATTTTTTAATTATCATAGAAATTAAGAGTAAAAATATAAGAAAATAAAAAAAAACATAAAATAGGAGCATGGTCGTGGCAGTTATAAGTTTTATGCACCAAAAATATTTGCTGTAGTGTCATTATCCAGGGAGAAAACAGTCGACTAAGTTTGTAATAGTTTGTATAGAAAGCGCCCCCGGTACCCTTTCCTCTTGTAAGGGCCGTATATCGATAATGAATGGGGATAGATGGGTTAAATCAGCAACAAGCTGGACACTGTTTGAATGAAGTTTTATGTGAGATTTTTTGTTTGAGTGAACCCTGCCCTGGAGTGCATGATGGTGACATTGCATATGAGCGACTTTAAACATTATACAAGCAGGATAACGTCTAAATGAAGAACGGCGCTCCTCATTTTTTTAGTGTTGTCAGCTAGAGATAATGACTCTATAAGTATTGTAAAGTGACGACCCAGTTGGCACAATGGCGGACTGCCAAACATAAGGTTGCGGGTTCGATTCCCGCCACAGACAAGTATTTATGCTTAGATATTTGTCTGTGGTCTGGGTGTCTGTATGTATATTAAGTATATATTTACAAAAAAAAAAAAAGTATATAAGTAGTATATCCGTTGTCTAGCACCCATAACACAAGTCTAGTTACTTAGCTTGGGGCTTGATGGCGATGTGTGGAATGTCCTGCAATATTTATTAATATTTATTGTCTAATAAAGTTTAGATCAAAATTATTCTGCACAAGGAACCTCAAGAACCGGCCAATACATCATACCGGCAACTCTCAATGCTATAGTTTTTTTTCCTCGACTCACTTGACAATGGCAGAATTGCGTCCTAATGTCAGCAGTCAGCAATAAAAAAGAAGTTATAAAATAAATATTGCAGGACATTCCACACATCGCCATCTAGCCCCAAGCTAAGTAACTAGACTTGTGTTATGGGTACTAGACAACGGATATACTACTTATATACTATTATTTTGTAAATATATACTTATAATACATAGAAACAACCAGACCACAGACAAATATTTAAGCATAAATAGTACTTGGTTGTGGCGGGAATCGAACTCGCAACCCTGTGTTTGGCAGTCCGGCATGGTAACCATTGTGCCAACTGGGTCGTCACTTTACAAGTAAAAGTTATTGTCTAACTTTAATAACTAAATAGGAATGTCGCTAATTTGAATGACAGGGCTATTATAAGTAACAGTAAACCATTTTTTAGGGTTCTGTACCTCAAAAGGTAAAAAAGGAACCCTTATAAGATCACTTTCTTGTCTGTCTGTCTGTTTTTTGTTCAATAAATTATTTATTATCATTGTAACTCTATGGATAAACAAGATTAGAACTAACCTATTAAATTGTATAAATACAATGTTCCATATCTCAGTGAGGGTCCCGTCTGGATTGAGATGGTGTATCTCAGTGCAGGGTCCACATGGGCCTGTCTGGCCCATTTCCCAGAAGTTCTCTTTGGGGCCAAGACCGCGAAGTTGACTCGTTGGAACTCTATAGTGAATATAACAACATTTTTATATTATGAAAATAGAAATTATCTAATAGTGAAAACCAAACTTACCAGATTTTTAATTTTATAAAAGTAACAGAGAAATAAACAGACAGACATGAATTTTAAGAACTATACAAATTAGTTCTACTTTTTTTTCTAATTTCAAGTACATACCTTTTGTATTCTTTTCCTTTAAAAGATACAACGTTTAAAACAAAGTCGTTTCCCGCTGCCTCTCTGTCCCTATGTATGCTTAGATCTTTAAAACTAGGCAACGGATTTTGATGCGGTTTTTAATAATAGATAGAGTGATTCAAGAAGGTTTTAGCATATAAAACAAAACTAGCACGCGTACGAAGTTGCGGGCAACAGCTAGTAGTAGGTAGATCAGTAATATGTGTTAAGTTCCTTACCCGATCTCTCTCCAAACATCTCTACATTCCCTGTCCTCTTGCACATTTAGAATGACATCACCTTCGAAGTAAGTCACCACCAGATTCTCAGGTTTCAGTCTGTACGGGCCCAGTAAGAGGTCCCATGCCATTTGACATGCTTCTTTCTAAAAACACATACAAGGATTAGTAAATAAGATTTATTCTTTTTATATTGATAACTAGCTTGCCCGCGACTTCGTTCGCGTAGAAGACGAAAATGGACCAAGGAATCACGTTGTCCCATACAAACTTTGCCCCCCCTTTTCACCCTTTAAGGGGTAGAATTTCGGAAAATTCTTTCTTACCGGATATTTACGTCTTACAAAGAACACACCCTCTAAGTTTCAGGTCTCTACGATCAGCGGTTTAGGCTGTGGGTTTATCAGACCAAGCATTTAATATGTTTAGACTAGCTTATGCAACCCGAATTCATTCGCGTAAAAGTCGAAAATGGACCAAGTTGAGTAATCACGTTGTCCCATACAAACTTCGCCCCCCTTTTTTACCCCCTAAGGCCTAAGGGGTCGATTTTCGGAAAATCCTTTCTTATCGGATGCCTACTTCATACAGAACCAGAACACACCCTTCAAGTTTCAGCTGGCTAATTCACAAACCATTGGAAGACTACCGAAACGAATAAAACTGAGAAGACAAGGATGGGCACACGTCAAAGGTCGCGGGAGTGAAAGAGCAGCAACATTTTCCTTCCGACGGTCTTTCTTCCGACGGTCTGTGAATCAGGGGGCTGGTCTCTACGATCTACGATCAGTCAGTCAGTCAGGACAAAGCATTTAAAATGTATGATTAGCAGCATCCGCCGAGGCCGCTAGCGTAAGTCCCATGTCGTTTCCATTGTTCTATTTAAGTTTAATTAAAACTTAGTGATAAGATACTTCAGTGACGTAAATTGTTATTGAGAAAAACAAGACGAAGCAATGATTAAACAAATTCACTGGTTATCAATGTTTATAAATAAAGAGGCATATTAGTAAACCAATTGTAGCCAGAACAATTGTTTATATTTATTATTCCATTTTACTATCATAAGGTTCCGTACCATAAAAAAGTTACTAAGACTCCAATGTCCCTCTGTCTGTCGGCTGTATCTCATGAACCATGATAGCTAGAGAGTTGAAATTTTCACAGATGATGTATTTCTGTGGCTGTTATAACAAATACAAAAAACAGAAATAAGTACATATTTTTAAGTGTACAGTTACTTACTTTATAATAATCTCCAAAGGACCAATTGCCGAGCATCTCGAAGAATGTATGATGGGTTCCGTCAGTGCCTACTACGTCCAGGTCATTGTGCTTGCCACCGACTCGGATACACTTCTGTGAGTTGACTGCTCGAAGGCAGGGTGGGTCTACTTGACCCAGGAATACGGGCTTAAACTGAAATTAGAACCAGTATTATTTGTAACTAGCAGTGCTCCGCGGTTTCACCCGCGTAACTCCCGATCCCGTGGGAATATCGGTATAAAAAGTAGCCTATAGCCTTCCTCGATAAATGGACTATCCAACACAAAAATAATTCTTCAATTTGAACCAGTAGTTTCGGAGATTAGCATGTTCAAACAAACAAACTCTTCAGCTTTATAATTAATCAAAGATGTTACAGACAATCACTTCATAGTTTACAACAAAGTCGCCTCCCCCTGTATGTCCCTGTGTATTCTTAGATCTTTAAAACTATGCAACGGATTTTGATGCAGTTTTTTAATAAATAGAGTGATTTAAAAGGATTTTTTTTACTTTCGCGGACAAAAGCTAGTTCATAAATAAACAAAATTAAAAAAAATATTGCAAGACATTGTACACACGCTTGGGGCTAGCGCCACCTAGCCGCAAGCCAAGCAACTAGGCTTGTGTTATGGATGCTAGGTAACGGATAGCATATTAATATACTTTTAGTTTGTAAATACATACCTACTTATTACACAAATAAACATACAGAAACCAGAAACAAATCTTAATATATATAAATATCTATATAAGTGTTTGTTGAATCGGAAATCGAACATTTAACCTTCTGTGTCGCAGACGGGTGATTGTCCAACGCTCCACATAGGGTGTCAATTGAAAATGTCTATTATATACTAATGGCTGCCAAACAAATCGACCCACCCACTGTGAAAAAGCCTCAATTCGAAACTAACCATCCTCTTAAAGATCCAGGTCTCTAGCAATACTCTCCTGTCTCCAAGAGAATGTCAAAGGCCTACTCAATTTATGTTATTGATATTAAATTTGAAAACAAATGGAAAGGGTGGGTTTTTGTTTTGCGGGATTTTGATTCAGTGATCATGGGCTGTTTTGGCAGTTGCCAAGGACCTAGCTAGCTGCATGCAGACTGGATTAGACATTCTTGGCAGTGACTGGCTGTTTTACAACATAGCCTAACAACAGTGGAAATAACCCAAGAATGGCACAAATATAGGTTGTGTGTCAGATGAATTTTGAGAAAATTGTAATTGAGGTTCTAAGCGAGTTCTATGAGACCTAAAGCTATTAACATTAATTTTACTCAAATATAATTTACCTGATTCATTCCAGCGTTAACAAACGGCACCGTAGGGTCACACAGCGGCACAACTGGGCTTGATTTCACGTACTTATGACCGTGATTACCGACGAAATAGTCTATGAAGGTGCTTCTTATGCTGTTCGAAGACTTCAACCGAGTCCCGACGATGCACGGCCTACCGCTTCTAGCCGGTAGTCGCCACATCTTGCTTGGTTATGAATCTTATGAACTTGTTTTATTACGTAAAACTGTTTCTTACCTATCTCATTTATTAAAAGAAAGGAAAGCAATAGAATGTGGTAAATAACGTTTTATAAGTCAAGTAAAAGTAAAAAACCGGATTTCCAAAAGTTCGCGGGAGCAGTGTGACCAGTTTTGTGGCGAAGATTAGTTACAAAAAAATATAATAAAGTACTCTGTGACAAAAAAGTAGAAAGATGTAAAACCCTCTAAAACACAGAGTACTTTATATACAGGTTATGTAAAAACAATGCTATGAACTTTGGATCTTTCTTTCTTTGTCAATGTATCAATAAATAACTATTGTTTGAGGACAAATTTTGGTGAACTGCACGACGACGACGCGACGACACTAGAAAAATTTCGATGGCCAGGGTGTGGTGGTGCAGCAAAGGCTCCTTCCTTTCTTCTGCAAAATCAAGGCTAAATATATTTTGCATATTTGGCAACATTATTACGTATGCAATTGATTGTCAATGTCAAAAAAGTTGGCTAAGCATACTTTTGTCAGTGTCAATGTCAACAAAAATCTGATGTCTGAAGAAAATCAGCTGCTTCGAACTTCGATAGAAATAATTTTCTCGAAATTACAAGAACTGTTACAAAATTAAAATAACCAACCATTTATTCAACAAAATACGGTCCTTATTGTAAATATCCACGTGTCCCCACACCATTGTTGGTTTACATCGTTCGCCGGTCGAGTAATCGAAAGTAAATTATAAAAAGTTAGGGACACGTAAGTGTTTATTATCGTTCGATGGTGGTAATTACTTTAAAATGTTGAGATTTGAGGTGTTTATCGTGTGCCTGTGTATCTCGCTGACTGTATGCGAGCTGGTTGGACCTGATTCTCGTAAAAAGGAGAAGGTGGAAGATGAAGACGACGCGGACGCAGAGAGTAAAGCGAACGCCGAGTACTACAAAGATTTGGAAGCGGCCACGGATTTCGCTAAGGCTATGAAGAATAAACATGGGGAAATTCACAGTGTCGAAAGAGGTTGGTTGCATTTAATTTATTTTTCAAAATCAGGAATAGGTAGCTATTAAATTAATGCCAGGCACATCATTATTTTGGTTCAACATTTACACTTGCTATACTCAATAACTCTATTACTGCTTTAGCTCGAACTTAGCATCCTTAGCAACATACCCTCCTGGGCATGCTGAGGATCTAGTTATTCAGTAACTCTTGCAGTAGCCTGTTCCATTCTGCAACGGCGAGTTGTCTGATCTTTGACATAGTCTTTGCCTATTCACACACAGGCATTGAAATTCTCAACCTATGACCAGGGTCTATGGAAGTGGCTGGCAATCCCGCCTGCTTAAGATCATTCCATATATGCTTGATCAGATTTGAGTCAAAATTTCTGATGTCTCAATTTGTTGTTTATTATTTTGGTTCATTTATCCCTGTCCAATTCTACATAAATGGCCTACGCAGTCCCATTACAATTTTAATGAATTCTACTTTTAGAAAGACAGCTGAAACAAATGGAGTATACGATAAAATTATTGAAATCAAATCTCATGGAGAAACAGAGGAAGGAATGGCTCCATGACCAGGAATCTACTGGAACACAATTTAATGTAAGTTTCTCATCCTTAAGCCAACTAAATATAGCTTAAGTATGGAACTGCCCAACAAGGCAACACATTTTACAAGGCTATAAAGACTGTAAACCTATTTAATGACTTCAAAAAACATTAGAGCTAATCAAACCTTTCTATAAATAAATTAAACAGTAAATTTTTTAAGAAGGTTTCATTTATAATTACAGAAATTAACGACAGAAAACCCTCAAGATTTGTTGGACCAGTTACCACCATTACCTGAAGAGCCACAAGAAGAATTGACACCTGAACTTAAAGAAGGTACTAACTACTGTCACAGATAGCTCTCTGTGAATAAGATGCATGCAGGCGGGAGAAAATCCACAGCACATGCTCATGGAGTGCAGTAGGGTGGCAGATCAACGGGCTCAGTCTCTCCAATCGCCGGCATCTTTTCCGGGGGTCTGCAGCAGTCTGAAAAGGCTGCTAGCCTGCTGGGAGGACCTGGGATGGTTGGAGTGACAAGGAGAATCTTCTCACGCGCACAATGGCCCAAATGAATAGGCTAAGTGCTAAAACAGCCCCGTTATACTAAACTACTAATTAAAACAGTTCTATTTGTATATTCTGTGTATTTATAACCTGTCTTGCTATTTCCTTTCCAGCCAAACAATTATTCGATGATGCATCTAAGAAGCTCCAACGGCGTACCCCGGATCTCGAAGCCACCATAGGCCAAGTGATGCAAGCAGCCGACGCGGGATACTTACCGGCAAAGATCCGGCTAGCTTGGGCACATATCTTTGCAGAGGGAGTCGATTTAGATATTGAGAAGGCTAAGGGTATATTTGAGAAGCTGGCTGATGAAGGAAACGCTGAAGCTCACGCGGTAATAATAACTTCTTTTGCTATAAAAATCATTGTCAAAAACGCCATATAGCACTTCTTTCATTATTTTTGTAACAATCAGACCCTGATACATTATGTCACAATGATGTTTTGTCTTTTGTACTTATTAACAATTGCTCGTCCGCACGGCGAATGATGACCTCTGTGGTATCTTAATTGAGTTCTGCCCTTACCCCTTCTACTTTTTCCCACAGGTCATCATTCACCGCGCGGATCATCAAGACTTATGTATATTTTGACACTGAGACTATGTTACCCATTGACATCTTGACATCGAAACATTTAGTACCCAGTCCGCCATTTCTTATGGTGCATCCACACCGCATGATAACATGGAAGTACTTGTTGAATTTTTAGGGTATGGGGTTCCTCTACGCATCAGGAGTAGGTGTCCCAGTGTCCCAGGCGAAGGCCCTCGTTCACTACACACTGGGCGCCATGGAAGGTAGCCACTTCGCCCAAATGGCGTTGGCCTACAGATACTGGGCAGGTGTTACTGTGCCCACATCGTGTCCTAAAGCATTGGATTTGTATATGAAAGTTGCTGCTAAAGGTTGGTACGAAGTTCAAAGAAAAAAATACTTCAATTAAATTTTTTAAAAATCTCAAATTTTAATTTTTTTCGTTCGATCGTGTTTTGTTTCCATTTTGATCATCTTTTGTTTATTTTTTCGATCGTCTATTGGTTCCATTTTTATCATCTTTTATATATTTTTAAGATAGTCTTTGGCGTTTCCATTCCATTTCAATGGTGAAAATTTTAGAAGGTGGTGTTTTGCTTTTATAATTCACTTTTTTTTTATTTTTTATTTTATTATTTTACATTGCAATCTGTCCCCAAGACATTCAGCAACTGGTTAGGCGGGTTTTTAAGTTTGTCATGCATGGTGTCCGTCCAGTGAAGAACCCATATTAGTTTTACTCCAAAAGGTCTCTTGGAGCTGTTCGTTTTAATCGATTGAAGCTTGTGTTATCTTGCATTAGCTCATTTGCCAGTCTATTTGGGTGCGATTCTAACCTTTTTTTATAAGATTTTAGGGCAATTTTTATTTCTTCTTGTATGGTTGAGATTTTAAGGTCATGATGGAGTCGTTCGTTTGTGATGTACCAAGGAGCATTTGTCATCATTCTCAACATTTTAGATTGGAATCTTTGCAGGATTTCCAGGTTTGAATTACTAGCTGTTCCCCAGAGCTGGATGCCATATGTCCAAATTGGTTTTAGGATGCATTTGTAAAGGAGTAATTTATTCTCCATCGATAGTTTTGACTTTCGTTCAAGGAGCCAGAACATATTCACTTTAGTAGTAAAAAAATTACAAGGTGGTGTTTCGCATTTGTGGAATTATACGTCGTTGGTATTGACGTATTTATTTCTACTAATCCGCAAAACACCACAAAGCCTCGAGTTGGCGTCTAAAGAAACTGTGCTACATAGGCTAACTAACATCTTATCGTTTGTATCCCAGTGGCAAGCGAGGTGACCTTCAGTGGTGGTGCTGCGGTGGTACGTACGCGGCTGGTAGACGAGGCGGAGGGAGGTGGCAGCGGGACCCTCGACACCGACCTTATAGAGTACTACCAGCTGCTGGCAGAGAAGGGAGATGTGCAGGCTCAGGTTAGTGTCGTCACGTACTTACCTGCATCGCGCGACCATTGTTACTCCGCGTCTTGCATTAAACTTCTGAGTATTATATATTTTTATTTCGGTCTCCGATTGGTCTGCAACGCGTGATAGTTTTGTTTTATGTACTAAACCTTCCTCTTGAATCACTCTATCTTAGTAGATACTAGATAATAGAACTACGCAACGGATTTTGATGCGGGTTTTTTAATAAACCCGCATCAAAATCCGTTGCAAAGTTTTAAAGATCTAAGCATACATAGGGACAGACAGACAGATAAGTAGTGATGTTAAATACCTCAAAATTAATATTTTTAGATTTTTATTCTATCTAGCCCCAAGCTGAGCTACTAGGCTTGTGTTATGGTGGCCAGCTGCATTTTGAACAGCTAATCTGCTTATCAAGTCCGAAGATCTTCATCAATTTTTTTTACGATTTTTGTATTTTCAAACCTATAAAGCAGAGATTTCCAGTAACTCTCTTTGGAAATACCCCAAACAAAAATCGTCGACGACAAAAATTCTATAAAATTGTAAAACCTGCACACCAAGGTTCGTTGTTGATCGGTTGCAAAATACGACCTGTAGAGGAATACCAACATACATACTTACTGACACAGGAAAGTAAATTTTGCAAGACTTGAGGCAGATACGCTTGGCTCGTAAAAAAAAAACGCAGCTCGGTGCGGCATCGGCATCCGACTAGATGGACAAAGAAGATGCATTTTTCCTTAAAAATATTTTTAGATGGACAAATGACTTAATAAAGGGTCGCGGGGTGACGTTGGACGCTCGCAGAGGGCATGCGACTGATCGCTCTAGAAGTCTTTGGGGGAGGCCTATGTTCAGCTGCGGATATGTTGTGACTTATATGATGATGACGCTTGGATCGCTCGGTCAATAATAACTATTGTTTATACTATAGGTCGGTCTAGGACAGCTACATTTCCAAGGCGGTCGCGGCGTCACCCTCGACTTAAACAAGGCTTTACACTACTTCTCGCAGGCTGCCAAGACCGGTAATGCTGTTGCCAACGCTTTTCTCGGTAAAGTAAGTATATATACCGCATTTAACTTTTTACCCGGCCATGCCCTAATTGATTTTTCTTACGAATCTATGTGCGCTAATTGACATTGCTCTTACGGTGAAGGAAAACATCGTGATGCAATCTGCGTTTTAGTTTGCTCCAGACGTATTGACAAGTTTCTCCGGACATTGTCGATTGAGCTGAGAGGGTAGTAGGTGCTGGGCAAGCCTAATCCATCCTCACGCAAAAAGGACCCAACTAAAGAGGTCTTAATTGGGAAAACAGCCCGTATACAAGATGAAGTAGGCTTACATGCATGGTTAGTGGTTACTATATCTAAGAAGTGAAGAGATTTCATGAGCGAAGCGATTGAACCTATAGGGTAGTGCTAGTTTTTACTCCAATATATCTTACTAGCTTTTGCCCGCAATTTTCGTCCGTATAGGCCATAGGGTTTGAAATATCCAAAATCTTTTTGTAGCGGATGCCTACGTTAAAACAGCCATCTGTGTGCCAAATTCTAGCTTGATCTGTCCATTGATATAACAGTCAAAATTCCATATTTATACATATACATATTTGTGATTTCCAACAGATATACCTTGAAGGTGGTGACGGAATAAAGCCGGATAACGAAACAGCGCTTCGTTACTTCAGGAAAGCAGCGGAACTGAACAACCCGGTCGGACAGAGCGGTCTCGGCCTTATGTATCTACAGGTTAGGTTCAATTTACGATATACAGTATCCTGTTGTCGCTGTAAATACGCTTCTCTTGTCTTCCCGGGAACGTCAGGCAAATATCCAAATAACGAATAGTTGTAACGCAACATGTATAAAAAATTAATACTTTCCAGATAGATAGATAGAGATACATTGATTAATTGGGAGTAACATAGGCTACTTTTTATCCTTAAAAAACTTACGTGGGTAAAACCGCTGCTAGTGTTAGTTAAGAGGAAAGGGTACCGGGGGCTTTCTCCATACAAACTATTACAAACATAGTCGACTGTTTTCTCCTTGGATAATGACACTAGAGCAAATATTTTTGGTGCATAAAACTTATAACTGCCATGACCATGCCCCTATTTTTTTTTATTTTTTTTTATTTTTTTATTTCAATTTCTATGATAATTAGAAAATGAAAAAAACCAAAACTAGGGGCATAGTCATGGCAGTTATAGGTTTTATTGCACAAAAATATTTGTGCTAGTGTCATTATCCAGGGAGGAAACAGGCGACTATGTTTGTATGGAGAGAGCGCAGATACCCTTTCACCTTAAAAAAGACATTACAATTTCATACAGTTACAAACAAAAATCTCTCATTTCATCTAAAGAAGGTAAATAATATTGGCCTAGTGTCTTAATCCCTACCAGCATATCCAGGGATAAGTGGTTTTTTTCCACCTATGCCTACCGTTGAGCTACTAGTAGAGATTGGTGGAAAAAAAGTTCCACCTATCCCTACCAAGTACTACTAAGTACTGTCAGTTACGAAAATTAGTTATTATTGTGGAGGGAAATATCAAATTGTATATTTAACCATTGTAGGGTCGTGGTGTCCCTAAAGATACGAATGCAGCGTTCAAATACTTCACGATGGCGGCGAACCAGGGCTGGGTTGACGGACAACTTCACTTAGGATTCATGTACTTTGGTAAGTTTCTATTCTCATTAACAACTTATCTATCATAACGCTCTGTAAGTCTTCTTCTACTAGTGGTAGAAGATGTGGTTCCACTCATAAATGTCACACAACGGGAACCGCACGCAATCATGACGTCACACGGAACGTGACGCGTCATGGTACCGGAACATGACACTTTTTTGCGAATGCAGGTGTTCCATCAATTTATTAGACGTTATCACAGTATTTCCTAAGGTTTTCGCGACTTGAAAAGTTCCCGAAACGTCAGGTTTAAAGCAAAAATAAAAACGCGAAATTATCCCTTAAAATAAATATAATTAGACGTTATCACGTCAAAAAATTGTAACCTTAAGGTATTTTTAATGCAACAGTTGTAATTACCATGGTTTTGCAGGCGGTATTGGAGTGAGGCGCGACTTCAAGCAGGCCAACAAGTACTTCTCCCTAGCGTCGCAGACTGGCCACGTGCTGGCTCTATACCACCTCGGGCAGATGCACGCGCAAGGACTCGGCGTCATCACATCTTGCACCACGGCTGTCGAGGTAACCAATGGTGTCAGCCTGTAAAAGTGTAAACACCGCTGGCTGGAGTTATTGGTGTTAACATCTGGATGATTTATACAGCGTCACTAACTTTAATCCATGCTGTATCTGCAATGTCATGTCCGAGACATTGCAGATAAATTGCAAGAATGTCGCCTACGCTGGTACGGTCACGTCTTGCGAAAACCGGCTAGTTACTTGGGAAACAAATGTCTTGCCATGGCGCCTCTGCCGGGCCGTGGCAGACAGTCACGTCTTGCGAAAACCGGCTAGTTACGCGGGGAACAAATGTCTTGCCATGGCGCCTCCGCCGGGTCGTGGCAGACTGGGTAGACCCAAGAAGTGCTGGCTTGACGTTGTAAAGGGTGATATGCGTGCAAATGGCCTTACAACCCAGGATGCCGAAGATCGTGCGAAGTGGAGGCGTAAAAGTAGGAAAGCGGACCCCGGGCTCCCGAGAGGGATGCAACCAGGAACATCGCTCGGATGGTGATGACTAACTTTAATCCATGCTATACTGTCTTATACCACCCTGTCAGCTTAGTCGACCCGTGTCAGAGGCAAGACCTCATCAATATGTCTCGAGCCAATTAAGCTGGTTTGATCACTATTTTTCCTTCACCGTAAGAGCGATGTTCATTAGCGCACATATTTTTTTGTAAGAATATTCTATTGGTAAGATAATCTAGGCACTGAAGCGACACCGCTTTTCTGGGTTCCGTATGTAAAGGGTAAAAACGGGGCCCTATTACTAAGACTCCACTGTCTGCCCGTCTGTCGTTCTGACTGTCTATCACCAAGCTGTATCTCATGAACCGTGATAACTATACAGTTGAAATTTTCACAGATGTATTTCTGTTGCCGCTATGACAACAAACGGAACCCTTCGTGCGCGAATCCGACTCGCACTTGGCCGGTTTTTAAATAAGTAAATGTGTTAATATGTCCAGCTGTTCAAGAACGTGTGCGAGCGTGGTTCGTGGTCGTCCCGGCTGATGACAGCGGTGTCAACATGGCGCGCTAAGGCCACACCACAAGCGTCCGACGCGGCCTGGCTGCAGTACCGAGCGCTCGCTGAGCAGGGGCTCGAGGTTGCACAGAGCAATGCTGCTTATCTACTCGACATTGGTGAGAACTACTATTATCTAAACTGGATTTAAAGCTTAGCCATACAAAATGCAACTTTTAAACAAAAACGACTTAACTAGAGACGTCTGTCTCTAGTTAAGTCGTTTTTGTTTAAAGATAAAGTAGTTATGCAAAGTTAATCACCACATAGTATAAATAAAGTCATTTTTCGCCGTCCCTATGTATGCTTAGATCTTTAAAACTCCTCAACGGATTTTGATGCGGTTTTTTTAATAGATAGAGTGAAGAGGAAGGTTTTTAGATATAATACATACATAATACAGCCGTGCGATGTCGGGGCGGGTCGCTAGTTAGTTATAAATAAATAAATTAACTTATACATTTCTCAGTATTGTACCTATTCAAAAGAAGACATTAAACAGACATCGACCTGAACACACGTCATAACGTTTCATTTATTACTTAATATATTTACGATATTACAATATAAGTAGTAAGTATATCCGTTGTTTAGCACCCATAACACAAGTCTAGTTACTTAGCTTGGGGCCAGATGGCGATGTGTGGAATGTCTTGCAATATAAATTTATTTATTTTTGGAACGAAAGTTCCTTATCGCGCGTTGCAAAAGGGGGCTAGACGGAAAAAATTAAGACCAAAAGTTGTAACGACACTTTTTGGATAGAAAGCAAGCCAGTTATTTTCGTTTCGTCTTTCTATTTCGCACTGAACAGTGTGGTGTCGCGACAATTATTTACAAAAAAAAATAAAAAAAAATTTTTTTTTAATAAAAATTTATTACAATTCCTTCACTAATTAATCGAAAGGAACTTCGTTCCATCCGGGTGTCCCTTGACACCTCTCAAGTTTTTTTATTTACTTCTGGGCATTTCTTTTGGCTTAGTTGGTTAACTTCCGTATGTCCCAGGTGAAGTGAAACTGTTCCCGCAATCGGAGCGTTACACGCGTGCACTGCAGCTGTGGTCGCGAGGCGCGGCGCAAGGCTGCGGCGCCGCGAGGCTCAAGCTCGGAGACTACCACTACTACGGACTGGGGACTCCGGTCGACCTGGAGGCTGCGGCACATCACTATCGCATTGCTAGCGAACAGCTGCATGTCGCGCAGGTAATGTTAACTACGATAAGAGACTGTACCGGTTTATAACGGTTTAAACCTTCATAAAAAATTATAATCGGTATCGGTATATTTAATGGATTAGTCGCTTTCTGGGCCTCGGCCGAACTGGGACCAGGGACCAGATTACGATTGTAGGACAGATTGTTAGTGGTAGACTGGGACCCTTTTTAGGAAACAAAGTAAAATGTTTTTTTTTCGAAAATGGAAACAAAAGGGGATCAATCACGCGGGTAAAACCTATATAAACATGTGGCGACGCTTCACATCGCCACCAACAGGTGGCGCCACTAAGCCGATCGTTGATTCTAAATCGCGCAAGCGAAGTTTTTATGAAGATAAGCTAATATACAAGTTCCAACGAAACATCGTTGGTGGGCGGCCTACCGGGTATAACACCTGCCCGGTGGAAGATCTTCCCTTTGGACCACCAACGGGAAGATCTTCCACATACCACCAACTACCTCCAAAAACATGAAATGTAACGGATTTAAACTAGTTAATTTGAGTGGGAAATTAAGGGCACATACAAGAGCCGCTAAAGAGCGCTTTGTCATAGCTACAGCGATTTTTGGATCTGCCTAACCTTACTATCCTGTATAAATATTTTATTGGTTTTGTGGCAACAATAACACAAGCCTAGTGCCTGAGTTTGGAGCTAAATGGCGCATTGTCCTGAAATATTTATTTATTTATTAATAGCTAGCTTCTGCCCGCAACTTCGACCGCGTAGAAGTCGAAAATGGACCAAGGAATCACGTTGTCCTATACAAACTTTGTCCCCCTTTTTCATCTCCTAAGGGGTAGAATTTCGGAAAATCCTTTCTTATCTGATGCCTACGTCATACAAAGAACACATACTCCAAGTTTCAGGGCTTTACGATCAGCGGTTTAGGCTGTGCGTTGATCCGTCAGTCAGTCAGGACAAAGCATATTATATGTTTAGTTTAGATAATATTTACTTCCAACAGTTAAAATAGGGGTTTGTTTGAAACGAATCAGTATGTACTTAGTCGTCTTCCTGTTCTTAAATAGCTATTGAATACTTGTTTGTAGGCGACATTCAACCTGGGCTACATGCACTCGCGAGGGTTGGGCCTGGCCCGCGACCCTCACCTCGCCAAGCGGTGCTACGACCTGGCAGCTGACACCTCCCCCGACGCCAGGCTACCTGCTGCTCTGGCGCTCGCTGAACTCGGAGCTAGTACTGCCTTCCATCATTTACAGCTGGTAAGTTAGTCCAAGCAGCAGGCGAGGAGGGGTTCACTTATGGTCGATATCAACAAGTTATCGAGGATCAAGGGTTTTTGACAGATTTGCTAAAGCAAGATGTCAAAAACCGGTCAAGTGCGAGTCGGACTCGCGCACGAAGGGTTCCGCACCATTATATTTAATTTTTGCTGTTATAACAACAACAGAAATACATCATCTGTGAAAATTTCAACTGTCTAGCTATCATGGTTCATGAGATACAGCCTGGTGACAGACAGACAGTTGAGTCTTAGTAAAGGTGAGCGCACACCTAGCCGCACCGCACGCGCCACAGCGAAGGAAATCCCCAAGGCCGATGCTGATGACGTCACCAACACGCGCATACAAACGGAGACTGCAGCACGTGCGCTGCGGCTAGGTGTGCGCTCACCATAATACGGGTCCCGTTTTTACCCTTTGGGTACGGAACCCTAAAAATGTCATTTTGATCCTTAGTTATTAATCGATAGGTTAGATAGGACGGAAAAGATATCAGCGACTTACTTGACTCTTCTTATTCAATGAGAACATCGCAATTAATGCGTTCACACAGTCATTATTACAGAGTCCGTTCGCCATGATATTCCTGAGCGGGGACTCGTTGCTTCTCTCCAACTGGGACCTCTACCTCATCACGGCGTTACTTGGAGCTTTGGGGCTGGTCGTCTATTTGAGGAGGCCGCAGCAGGCTAACTAGCCGGATACGTCATATGAAGGTCTATTAAAGTTATATAAGACGGGATATTTGCCATGTGAAACATCTGCAGGGCAAGCATGGGCCGAGGATAAAAATTATGTCCACCCCTGTCCTCTGTCAAGGGAAAAAAATATTTTGTCCACCTGCCAAAGCAGGGCAAAAGGGTAAGGGGATGAGTATATATATCCCTATTTGACAAAACACGTGGATCTAAATCTATTCCCTGCCTATATAGCATGCGGAGATAAGGAAGACAATAGAGTAAAAAATTAAGTTAAATTAATTCAAACAAATGACATTGACAAGAATGACAAGCACAGATGTATAAAAAAACTAACTTATTATGTTGATTTGCGACAACATACTCTGTGGTTTCTTACAATGGCAATAATTACGGGGATAAGCGTTTCCCCCGTTTTGTCTACCGTGGATAGTATATCCACCCTTGCACCCATGCTAGGAGGGTGGACAAAACTGATAGAGGGAAAGACTATTTTGTCCTTTCCCTGTGGATAAAATGTTTTCGGCCATGCTAGCCCTGCAGAGGGCAATATTTAAACAGCGTTTAGTACAGTCTTTTATTCTTGAATCTTCACAAATAAGTCACAAAGTACGGTCTTCACAGCAAATCCACCAATTTACGAATTCTACGAATGATCAATGACAACATCACAAAGACATTCTGTCGTAGGAAACCTGCAAGAATACTAGCAAATAGGTTATTCTGGTACAATAAAATAAAAATAAAAAATTCAGAATTAATTCCATACAAATTAAATACCTACATCAAATTAATAATAAATGAATAAAATAATTAAAATATAAGAAAGTCATCGAAAGTAAAATTTTCTTGCGAATAAAGTTAATCTATTTAAATAAAAGAGAAAATCACTGACTCATTGACTGACTGACTCACTCATCACGATATCTCAGAAACTACAAGTGCTAGGAGTCTCAAATTTTGCATGGGAGTTCCTTTTATGACGTAGGTGCTCACTAAGACGGGATTTTCCAAAATTCTACCCCTAAGGGGGTGAAAAGGGGGGGAAAAGTTTGTATGGGACAACGTGATTCCTTGGTCCAATCTACTTCAAATTTTGCATAAACATTCTTTAACAGAATTAATGAAACACGTGTTTCGTATTTTATTGAAATTCATCCCCTAACGGGGTTAAAAAGGGGTAGAAATTAGTTCATATATATAGGTAAAACTTCATCAGAGCTTAGCCCTGGTGCTGCGCTTTGTCCGGTTTAGCTACATCTTCGAATGTAGTTCGTAGAAGTGGACAAGTGTTACACATGTTTTTGTTTCCTGAAGCTCGTATATTTTGGTGCTGTTTCAAAAACCCGTTTTAATATCGATCTTTACGAAATACGTGGTTAACATCGCTTTTTATATATCTTTAGTAGTGAAAATAACCACGCTGTGAACCTATGGTGTGAACGTTGCCTGGATGACCGGGAAATTCATTTTTTTTATAAAACTAAAGACAATGTTAGAAATCGAAACGTAAAAAAATAAAATAAACTTTTGAAATTGTCCAAAATTAAAATAATTGTAATTTTTTTCCAATTTGTAACAACTGGTTGAATTTAATCAATTCAATATTTGGCGGCAAAAAACTCAAAATAATAAAACATTTCATACATTTTGTGTGTTTGTTGAGTGAGAAATATGAATCTTAATTTAATTCCTAACCATACAATACATACCTTTGTAAATATTTCTATTTAAATAGATTTGTATGTAAGTTATTAATATTTGTTTTATTTTAAAACTCATAACTCAATTCTTCACTCAATTTTAGAGTAAAAGACCATACAAACGTAGTCGACTGTTTCCTTCCTGGATAATGACAGTGGAGCAAATATTTTTGTTGCATAAAACCTATACTTAACTGCCATGACTATGCCCCTGTCTTATTTTTTTTTTTAATTTTCTAATTACCATTTTAACTAAGATTTAAAAAAAAACTAAAAAAACACGCTTTAAAAAAATCCAACTAAAAAAATAAAAAATAAAATTTAATTTTGGATTTAGAATATTGTAAATAGTAAGCGTGTTACATTGTTATGCTACACCTTCATTATTTTTCTTTTGCAATCACAATGTAACACGCTTACTATTTACAATATTCTAAATCCAAAATTAAATTTTATTTTCTATTTTTTTAGTTGGATTTTTTTAAAGCGTGTTTTTTTAGTTTTTTTAAACTATTAATTTATTTTATACTTTTTGGTCTTTATTACCGAAATCTGTTAGATCAGACCCTGGTTACCATTGAAAGACAAACTACTCGTCAAGACGATTCTAACGAGCCCAAACTCGATGGGGTTGTGTCGTTTCATTGCGAAGTTCCTATGACCACCTTCCAGTTCCATCATCAGACCCTGGTTACCATTGAAAGACAAACTACTCGTCAAGACGATTCTAACGAGCCCAAACTCGATGGGGTTGTGTCGTTTCATTGCGAAGTTCCTATGACCACCTTCCAGTTCCATCATCAGACCCTGGTTACCATTGAAAGACAAACTACTCGTCAAGACGATTCTAACGAGCCCAAACTCGATGGGGTTGTGTCGTTTCATTGCGAAGTTCCTATGACCACCTTCCAGTTCCATCATCAGACCCTGGTTACCATTGAAAGACAAACTACTCGTCAAGACGATTCTAACGAGCCCAAACTCGATGGGGTTGTGTCGTTTCATTGCGAAGTTCCTATGACCACCTTCCAATTCCATCATCAGACCCTGGTCACCATTGAAAGCCAAACTACTCGTCAAGACGATTCTAACGAGCCCAAACTCGATGGGGTTGTGTCGTTTCATTGCGAAGTTCCTATGACCACCTTCCAGCTCCATCATCAGATCAGCACCATGTTATCATAATATTGCATTGTCATCGGTCTTTGACAAGTGTGCAAAATTTGAATTAAATCTGATCATTCTAAGTAGGGCAAAATCGTGCCCAAAGGAGTCGGTTACATACAAACAAGCAAACATACAGGTGAAACTAATAAAAGCGTGTTAAAAAACAAGGGCATCATGGCAGTTATACATTTTTACAGCATCAAATACTACAACAAAAATATTTGCGCCACTGTCATTATTCAGGGAGGAAACACTCCACTACGTTTGTATGGAGAGAGCGCCCGGTACCCTTTCCTCTTAAAACCTATCCTACCCTCTGAGCTTAGTCGACCATGGCCAGAGGAAAGGACTCCTCAATAGGTCTGGATCTTACTAAGCCACGGGTTTCATCACGATATTATTTAAATACCAAAGACAAATCAGCAAATTGGTAAAAAATGTAGAAAGTGTAACTAAGCAGAAATAGTTTATTATACAGTAAGGGTGCGTTTCCAATGACGCTAAGCTATAATAGCCATTTCAGAACTTCTCACAAAATACTAGATACTTAAACTTCATTGTATATCAACTAGAGTGCTTTTCATCAAATTGTTCCTATGCTTAAGTAATTGGTCACATGTTAATATTTTTCTCAAGTTGTTCAATTTTCTTGTTGATATCGTCTGCAGAGAAGGCGTAGTCGGCTGGAGTGTCCTTGTCGAACTCATCGTCGTATGTTCGCTTCTGTAAACAATATAATTAAGTTATCGAAAATACACTTTATTTTTAAGAGGATAAGCCTGCACTTGGTATTTGATTCCTACAAATATTTTTATTCGTATTGGTGTGAACGCATTTATTTATTTCGCGTAACTCCCGATCCCGTGGGAATATAAAGATAAAAAGCCTATATTATTCTCAATGAATCAATGTATCCTCATACCAAGTTTCATTAAATTCCAGCCCAGTAGTTTTGACAGAAAAATAAACAAAAAAAACTAAAAAGAAAAATCTTTTTATTATAATACTACCGACCCGCCCCGGCTTCGCACGGCTATATTATGCATGTATTATACATATAAACCGTCCTCTGGAATCACTCTATCTATTAAAAAACCCGCATTACAAGCCGTTGCTTATTTTTAAAGATTTAAGCATACATAGGGATATAGGGACATAGCGACAGAGAAAGCGACTTTGTTATAAACTATGTAGTGATTAGTGTAGATATTTAAAACACTAATTATCATTATTAAGTGGATAATAAGCCACTTGGTACTTATTTCCTATAAATATTTTTATTCGTATTGGTATGAAGGTAATTACGTTAGCGGCAGTCGGAGGATCGAAAGGAAACCGAGAAATGATTCATAACTCATTTATTGAGTTAAAACTAAAAATATCTTACATTATTACTTAGAAATAATTAACCTAAGGTGAGACCTATCCGATGTTAGGTATAGGAATGCTGAAATATGACGGCACGCGGCTACTGCGATCGAGGTCTTAGCGAGTCAGCACTTTTGGCCGGTCTTCATTGCAACATACTATGTGCATACAGCGGCGTGACGTAACACCTCCGCCCTTAGAACGGCAACTATTTTTATGACGTTGTGAGAAAATGTTGCCGGAATCCTTGTCAGTTCTTCTTGGATATGCAGGGCTGCTGTGGCTAGAGGTTGAGTCGGGCTTTTCAATGGTTTGCTGCACCTCATAATTTTATTTTTTCTAGAAGTAAACTGACCACGTAGACTAGGTTCAAAGTAGACCAACGTAATTAGGAAGAAAAGTTATCAGTCCTTGGTTGCTACAACACTCAGGATCTCGGATGCTGAATCAATTACGTAGACTCACGGAGTTGAGATGAATAAGATGGGATGGAGTAGACTAGGTTTCAGTGTCTTCATCAGATACGCTGGATATTTGTACAGTATGGAGAAGTAAGGGCGTAATGTAGATCGTCAAGTTTTCCCTTGCTTCCTCCATCATGATAAGCATTGTGAATTAGCTGGACCTTGGCAGGAACTTGTTGGTGATCAGCTCCTGGATGCCATCGGACTTGGTGCGTAGTTGAGTAGTTGGTGATTAGTTTCCTTCTCATAAAAAAACCAGTTTCCATTGGACTTCGGACATTCTGTCTCTATGCACTTGAATGTAACCTCGTTAGTTGCAATAAAGGGTTGGGTTGGGATAAGGAAGAGCCTTTTTATTCTTATTAAATATTAAATGAAAACTATTTACTCGTCTATGTAATATGAGCAAGGTTTTATCTGTTCTAAATCTATAGCGAGCTATGTGCCGTACACAGTCATATTTTCTCACAAAAAATTAAAAACGAAATGAATCTTAACTATTAAAAATAATTTTGAATCTAATAAATTAATCTACTACTATATACTAGTTATGCTTAGTTAGAGAATCTATACAGCAAGCCTGTCGATTCAGACTGCCGGAAACTCTAGACTATGGGCTCAAGGATCATTCTTGAAGTTTAAGATTAGGTTTAGGACTAAAAGGAAGCAACACGAGAACGATTCAAGTGTACTTACAGTTTCATTTCTGGTTCTTTCGTGAATCGATTGTCAGATTCTCCTCCGGGGCTGCTGCTGGTTCGTAGATTCGGATACTCGAAGATGGGCTAGAAAGCCTCCAAGGCGATTCGCAATCTCGAGAGCGATTCTCGGACTCGCAAACCGCACGAGCGAGTATCCTACCGACTGCGCCAATACGTTAGCGGCAGTCGGAGGATCGAAAGGAAACCGAGAAATGATTCATAACTCATTTATTGAGTTAAAACTAAAATATCTTACATTATTACTTAGAAATAATTAACCTAAGGTGAGACCTATCCGATGTTAGGTATAGGAATGCTGAAATATGACGGCACGCGGCTACTGCGATCGAGGTCATAGCGAGTCAGCACTTTTGGCCGGTCTTCATTGCAACATACTATGTGCATACAGCGGCGTGACGTAACAAGGTATATATTTATTTGTCGTAATGCCATCTATCGATATAGGTATGGTGTGGGTCTCGAAAGTGCATCATCACGCAAAAATAAACACTATGTCAAGCTTCCCATACTAAATCTCAGAACCTCTGTATGAAGAACTACCAATCTAATACCGCGGTTTCACGCGCTTAACTACCGATCCCTTGAAAATATAGGGATAAAAAGAAGCCTATGTGTTAATCCAGGTCTCCAGCTATCTGGAGCTTTATTGCAATCAGTTCAGTAGTTTTTGCATGAAACATACACACAAACTTTCACATTTATTTATTTAAAACAGTTGCTCTCAGACTTACAGCCCACGCTAAAACGTCTGAGGAGCCATACAAGTATAAATTTTATTATTCTAATTGAAAAAAACTTGAGAGGTGTCAAGGGACACCCGGATGGAACGAAGTTCCTTTCGATTAATTAGTGAAGGAATTGTAAAAAAAATTGGTTTTTTTTGTAATTAATCGTCGCGACTTTACACTGTTCAATGTGAAATAGGAAGACGAAACGAAAATAACTGGCTTGCTTTCTATGCAACAAGTGTCGTTACAACTTTTGGTCTTAATTTTTTCCGTCTAGCCTCCTTTCGCAACGCGCGACAAGGAACTTCGTTTCAATAAATTAATCTAAATTAAACAATGTTATTGCTGCAGCTCAGCCATTTATAATATTAGTAGGATTTATACAATCCATTTAAAGTACAGATCTGTTCACTCACGAAGGCGCGCCCTTCCACACCTTATGAATGTTGTTGTAAACATAATCTGTATATAATTCTATCTCTGTTGTATGCTGTCTCTACTGATAGTCTTCACACACACATTAAGGCATCGTGTTAACACGTGCGACACTCATATTAATGCACACCGAGAAAATTTACCGTGGAGGGGCGCGCCTTCGTGAGTGAACAGATCTGTAATACATACCCAAAACTGCGCATACTCCGGACTAATAGCTTGCAACTCGTCGATCTTGTCCTCCATTTCCTTTATCCTCTTGTATATATCCTTAGAAACGGGTCCGATGTTGAGGAACTTCTCTATGTTGTGGACCCGTTCGGCGATCGACGATGGTAGAGGGTTCTCGGGGGCTGTGGGGGCGCTGTGGTGGACGGTCTGGGGGCCCCACTCGTTGTATACTTTACGTACTGGAAGGTAAGGTGCAGTTTTGAATAGCAAGAGATATTAATGTTTATAAAATGCCAATTGTGTCTTACTCGGTAATAATAATTTAACATTAAAATAAACAATATTAGTTCTATAGGACATTTTTTTAATAAAAATATGTTATTAATTAATTAATTCAAAAGTCGTATAACAAAAGTTAGTTCCTACAAATATTTTCTAAGAAAAATGCCATGGAAAACCATGGAAATACATTTATTGGAATTAAATGCTAAGTGCATATAGGCACTAAAAAAATTATGTCAATCAAAAGCTGGTTGTTTTAATGTTGTTAATAACCATAAAAGACATAGTATGTTTCAAATAATCTTGTATGTACCCAGACTACATTAAATAATGTAGTCTGAGGTATAGTAACTTGTGGAACCTCCTCCTTTTTCAAATCGGTTAATCAAACCTAATAGTGGCCCCCAAGTAAGCAGGTCACCTACTTTCTCTTTCTCTTAATGAAGTTTTGTTATAAACATGATGTTACCTTTCAAATGTCCCTTAGAATCAGTTCTCTTGACGAACTGCGTCCTCACTCGTGCGCAGGTCTCCGCCTCTTCCGGCTCGCTCTCTCTCCACGACGGTATAAAGTCGTGTATGTTGCTCATATCCACCTGCTTTCTCTTTCTCTCAATAAAGTTTTGTATACGTTTCTGTAGTTCCTCGCTTGATACGTTGATTTGTACGAGATTGTTGTCTACGGCTGGGGGTTTTGTTTCTTTACCTGTTAATGAATAGGTAAGTATTATAAACTAGCTGTGTTAAGCTGTTTCACCCATCTAAAGGTCGTAGCACATATATAAACTCGGAAACGGATCGTCAGCGCCTCGCCGTCAACCTAACGAAAGCGCGACAGCAGCTACGAACGTGAAGTGTAGACGAAGAAACGCAAGCTAGGGTACCGAGAGTCGTAAGATAGCTTACGATGAGACATAAGCGCGGGTACAGCAAGTCGACCACGCACTGTACCGCGGTTTGTAAGCTTGTCCCGAGGCGATTACGTTACGATTCCGATTAGTGTGCGTTGCAGTAGGGAGTTTCATACAAAGAATACTGAACTGCTCGAATTGATACGTTTACGAGTTGATGTGTGTGCTACGACCCTAAGGCTGCCAGTCCACAGAAGAGTAGCGGTTTCTACCAATAGAATACGCGGAGTTTTTGCAGAACGCTATTGGTGAAAACGCCGCTCCGCTACCTCGATCCGCTTCTGTGTACAGGCAGCCTAAGTGCTGATGCCATGGTTAATCGGGATAAGAAGTAGCCTATGTTACTCTCAATGATTGTTTGTGTAACCGTTTCGGCGTTAAACATATTCGCGGCAAAACTACTGAACCGTAGGTGATGAAGCTAGGTGTAGACAGCTGAGTCCTGGAATAACTTAGGCTACTTTTTATCTAGATATTCAGCGACTTATCCGGGTAAAATCAGTTTATAACATTAATTTAGTTGGGATTCAGATATTGGTGGTATTTGCAAAGTGCCTGCCCTACGGTTGTTGAGTAAGGTTATTCTTTGACTATTCTGTAATACGAATACTATGTTCCTGATTAATTATCCTTATTGCTGGGTATTTCAGGTTTTTTCTTCTACGAAACTTAAATAAGTTATAGTAAGTATTTAGGTTTATAGATAATTTTGCAATGTTTTTTAAAGGTGATCGGGTATCCTTTTTACTTTACTTTACTGTACTTATATACTTTTTAGCATTGGTAACTAATTATTTGCCTAGGTACGGTCGGCAGTATAATTGCAGACTCACCGTAGAGTTCTAAAATTAATATTATTGGAAGGTTTTCATTCTAATAATTTTTATTTGATAAGTTCATGAGTTAAAGGCATTAAACTTCAACTAAAGCAGGTGCCTAGAATCTTGCTTGTGTTGAAAACATTCTTATAACAGCCGGGTCTGCAATTATGCAGCCGACCGTACAAGACGGCGCGGGTCAATTTCAGGGACTAATTGATTTTTAAAAGGGGAGGAGCGCTAGCGCTTAGTTAGGTCCACCAGGTGAACTACCAGGCACCTACTTGTATGGCACGTTCTTGTCATTTATAGTTTTTAGGGTTCCGTACCTCAAAAGGTAAAAAAAGGAACCCTTATAAGACCACTCTCTTGTCTGTCTGTTTTTTGTTACCCACTACTTTATTCTTATACCAAGAGAGCAGTCAACGAACCTACTTGCCTAAATCAGCACGTCAAACAAATCACTGCGGCCTGCATTATGTTGTTATTTATTTTTGTTTTCAAATAAAAATAATAAAAATGTAATTTACTTAATGATTTCTCAAAAAAAAATGGTTTTTCCTTTTCTTTTCCTGGAGATGTTTTGAGTGTGGTATCTTCATCGTCGTTTGGTATCTTCATCGCCTATTTGAAAATTCTCTACAACGGATAGCAAAACTATTTCAAAATTAAGTCAGATAAAATTTAATCCTGTAGGTAGGTAATATGTAATTAATTTACTATAGTGCCTTTGATTAAAATAATAGCAAAGTACTTACTTACGGCTCTACTCAGAAACGTCCTATTCCTATTAGTGAAGTATCAGCGTAAACAAAAAACGCGACAAATTGAGGATCTCTCCCTTTTTTGAATTCGGTTTAAAATGCACGCCTTTATGTTAGGGTTTTTAGGGGCAGAACAGTAAAAAATATATATTTGAATTCCTTTTAAACTGACCCTAAATTATGCTGTATCTTGTATCTATTCATTTTCTTACAGAAGGTTTAATAAAGCTGTAAAAGTAATTTATCTTATAATGCACGTCCCACCACTAAAAAAAACACTAACATGTAAGATACTCTTTCTAGAGATAAAACAGACAGACAGACAATTAAGTCATCTGATAAGGGTCCATTTTTTCCACTTGTCGTAAAAATAACAATATATCAATATAACAAATATTTATTATTTAAAACACAATAACTACTAATAAAAAAACAACCATAGTAACAACAAATCTAATAATAATGTACTACTGTAAAATTTAGATCTAATCTAAAGTATTGCGTTAAGATGCATATAGGGGTCAAACGTAAAATGCATGTCGCTAATAAAATTGTTAAATTGCATGGCATATGGTCAAATGTTTTCAAATGTTTGTAGGTTAATTATTTCCTATATTTTTGTATAATTCAAAGACGAAAATTCCTTGTCGTTTCTAAGCCTATCCAAATTCTATCTTCTACAGGCGCGTGCTACATCTTAGGCTGCATCGTCACCTACCATCAGGCAGGTGTGATAGTGGTCAGACGCTGACCTATCATTTGTAAAAAAAAACATCTGTATGCAGTTTTTTTTGGACTTAAGTTTGGATAAGCTTAGAAACAACAAGGATAAAAAGTTTAGTCTTTAAATTATACCAAAATGTATAAAAAGGATTCACTGAAATAATGAGTTTGAGTTTCAATGCAATAATTAACAATTTAGTCAAACGCGAATAGTTTGCTTTTGTCTACTATATGCCCTTTAAAAAAAAAACAGCGCACTCCGGGAGTGCAGGCAGAAGTGAAAACAATAAACTTGTTATTTCTCATAGAATATTTCTTGAAACGATCTGCTACTGCCATCTATTAGCACTCACTTAAACAAATATAGTTTATTTTTTATTCGCTAGATGGCAGTAAAAAATTTAAATCAGCGCCATCTACATTCGAATAGCGGTCTTTCTAGAAACTAAGTTTCTCAATTTGTGTAATAGATGGCAGTATAAGTTAAACAAAAAGACTAACACAAATAAAATCTCATCTGTCGCGTCAAAATCTTTCGCGATAACGGCTGAAAATGCTCACCCACAAAAGTGCCCAACGCGCCATAAGAAGTTTTCACTTCAAAAATTATAGTCTATGGTAGAGTTATTTTAAAAATTATGCTTTGCTTTGTTCTTTTACAGCCTATGGTGTAAAGATATTCGATATCCCGACACATTTGGACATATCTACACATAAATAACTTTAATTCTTGTACTACATATCATAATATATGTACAATCAGGTGATAAAAGTACAGACCTACCGTAGAGTTCCAAAACTGCTATTAAGTTATTATGTTGGGTTAAAATCTGACATGGTTACGGACTCGCCTATGCATCAGGCACTAGCGCTGTGACGTGTGAACGGCCGGTACGGGTAGTGTATATCACTGTCTATTTCGACACTCTTACTTAAGCGTAGTTGGCCCGATGGTCGGGGATGGCGCCTTGCAATCTGTAGGGCGCGCGTTCGAATCTCAACGGATATGTTTCTTTTTGACGTGTGGAATTTGTTATTTGAGCAATTAAATATAAGGGAACAGCGAGTGGAAGGACACTCGAGGTCGTGCAGTCATTACGATTGAACGAAGTACCGACATTCTTGAGCATAAAAATTGAGATTTATCGAAATAATCTTTTTATTGTTTTTATTAACTTAGAACTGTGTATTGTGATTGATTGAGAAGGGGTAAGTTGCACAATATTGTTTGGTCGCGATGTTTGCTACAGATAGAACAACTTACTCATCAAATACATATAATTGTTGTAGCCTACTGACACGCCCTTAAATCTACCCCGCTGCTGCGTGATCAGCCGTGGCAAGGTTTCGGCAGGATTCCGATAAATATCCTCCTGGCGCCCTCAGCATTTAATTATAATTAGTTTAAGTTGTATATATTTCTTTAAATTCGTAGTAATAGGTTTCTTAGATTAGTTAGTTCGTAAGTGAATTTACATCTTAGGGTAGATCGTATAACTTGGCCAACAGACTTAGTAATATAATGTGTGATACAAATCCCGTGTTTCATTCAGGAAGAATAACCCGTAACAAATGACGCCCAACGTTAAAACTTACGGGATTATTGTTGAAAACCGGGAATTGTACAAAGTTGTTACCTACCCACACCAAAATTAGTAAAATAATCGTTACATTTTTTGTTCTGTTCTAGTTTTGTATAAATTTAGAAGACGCGGTATATTATTTATAGGTTTTGGTTTTTTTTAATAATTCGGTTCGGTAATGACCCGTATCTATAGGGTATTCGCAAATTTCGCAAACAATGTCCCATATCTATAGTATATTTGCAAATTTCGCAGATTTGTATTGAATATAGTATTTTTACATCTTAAGTGCCGTATGTATAGTGTAATTTTTTATTTTGTTTATTTTGTTATATAATTTAGTGTTTTCTTAACTTGTACCAATATGGATCCCCAATTTTTGCTCAAGGATGAGGTCGAATTCGAACTCGCGTCTCGTGGGTACATCCAACCGGGGGGTCAGGTTTCTGCATTGAAATTGATATTAAAGAAAATGATGCACGTAGAAAATACGGAAACAATTTCTTATAAAATAAAACAACCACGCGTCAGTAAGGAACATCCAGGGGATGAGTTGGAAGTTTGCTCTAATAAACTAGATGCAATATTGCGGTACGTGTCTGAACTGCAGGAAAAACCAGATAGACAGTTGTATAGACGTCTCGTCTCGCGCCTTTTTCACGTCATCAACAGATTAGGGTTTATAGATGCAGTGGAGGAGATAGATAAAGAACGACATAAGGTTCTTTCTGACAAGGCAGTAATATTATTACATGACTTGGAAAAGAAAGATGATTTGGAGGATGACGACGAAATCACTCCGGAAATGAAAGATGCTTTACATAAATCATTTGGTGAGGACAGTAAGAAGATTTTAGGTCAGTTAGGCAATAACATTGTTCTGAATGCTGTCACAGCGTCGACTTCCAAATCAAATGCCAATGATAATTTAAATAAAGAAGATAAGCCAAGCCGAGAGCATAGGAGAGTTAGTTTTGCACATGACGACATTAACGCAAACACATTTCACGAAGGGCTGTCTCACCATAACCTTTTTAACTCAACAGCGGTACAGGGAAGTCACGTAACTCGTAAAAATAAGCTAGTTCCAATAAGTCAATGGGGTGTTCAGTTCTTGGGTGACAATACGTTTAGCGTAAACGCGTTCATTGAACGGGTAAACGAACTCAAAGATGCGAGGAATGCGACCGATGATGACTTATTTAGGCATGCCATAGACTTTTTTAGGGGCGATGCGTTGATTTGGTTTCGCGCAAATAGAGGTTATGTGAGGGATTGGAACGAACTAATTTTGATGTTGAAACGAACGTTTCAATCACCGTTTTATCAGGAAGAGCTGTTAGCAGAGGCAAAATCTAGGACGCAGGGTAAAACGGAATCTGTAGTCATTTTCGTCTCAATAATGCAAAATCTGTTCAACAGACTTCCAAGTCCAATAAGCGAACTAGAGAAAATCATGATTATAGTAAGAAACCTCCAACCGTATTATCAAAGAGCCGTGTGTAGGGATGTATTTACCTCTATAGGAGATTTAGTGAACGTACTCAGAATTATAGAAAGAACAAAAATCAACTGTGACAACTTTCAGGAACCTAAGATTTTAGTTAATTCTATAGAACCAGATCTAGCCTATAAATCAAATCAAACCATAGATAGACAAGACATAGGCGAAATTCAGGAAATAAAACAGACGAACCAAACTAGCGTTGTAAAGATGAGGTGTTGGAATTGCCGCGAGTCCGGGCACCTGTTTCGAGCATGCACGATGCCCAAGCAGCGACTGTTTTGCTACAAATGTGGAAGGTTTGGAGTCACGTCTAAAGACTGTATCTGTAAGGGAAACTTAGTAGGGGAGAGCCAAAACTCTGCCAGTTAAACTCTCCCCGTCATAGATCGAGTAAGGAATGGCAGGATTGGTTGAAGTTCGTGCAAGGCGTCATGACTAATAACGTAATTGCTTCCTTGACGTTTCAGAAACAACGTGATAATAGGTCCTATGTGAATATCGAAATTTTAGGTAAAAAAGTTGGCGGACTCTTAGATTCAGGTGCAACTCGGTCAGTAATTAATTCGAATTTAGCAAATATTTTGAAAAATATGGGCGTGAAATCACAGAGACAGAAACCAATGCACCTAACCACTGCGGACGGCACCGGTCATGTGATATCTGTTGTGGTTGATGCGCCGGTTCAATTTAATAATAAATTTCACATAATACCGTTTCTTGTTATGAAAGACTTATCTCATGAATTAATTTTAGGCAAAGATTTCTTTGATACATTTGAAATAGGGTTTAATTTTGATTATAAGGGGAGCATTCAAGTTTCCGCAATGGAGGAAGGAGAGTCAGCAATTGTAGGCCAAGAAAATCTCAGTGACGTGGAGCGGGAAAGGTTGATGGATCTTATAAAGGAAATAAAAGCTGAAGTTGGAGATGGATTAGGTAGAACTAAGCTCATAAAACATTGTATAGACACAGGCGATAGTAAACCTATATATGTCAAACATCATAACTTTTCACCAGCAATAAAAAAAGAAATAGAACGGGAATTAGATGACATGTTATCGAAAGATGTAGTAGAACCATCTTATAGCCCGTGGTGCGCCCCAGTAGTATTGGTCAAAAAGCCGAATGGTTCAAATAGGCTATGTCTAGATAGTAGGCAAGTAAATAAGATAACAAAAAGAGACACATATCCGTTACCTAGGGTATCCACTATATTAGACAGCCTACGCAACGCGACATTTCTCACCACTCTTGACTTAAAATCTGCTTTTTGGCAGATTGAACTTGAAAAACAAAGTAAAGAAAAAACAGCATTCGCCGTATCGGGTCGAGGCCTGTTTCACTTTAAAGTGATGCCATTTGGTCTCGTGAATGCCTCTCAAACTCAGCAGAGACTGATGGACATGTTGTTCCACGCGTTGGATGGAAATGTCTGGGCATACCAAGATGACATAGTGGTTTGCTCTGACACTTTTGATAAACATTTAGACATTTTAAAGAAAGTGTCAGGTATTCTCAAAGAAGCTGGACTGACCATAAACGTAGACAAATGCAAGTTCGCAAGACCCAGTATGCGTTTTTTAGGGTATATAGTAGATAAGGATGGATTGCGTACGGATCCCGAGAAGGTGTCCGCTATCTTAAATTTTCCGAGACCAAGAAATAGTACAGAATTAAAGCGTTTTATAGGTGTTGCAAGCTGGTATCGAAGATTTGTTAAAGATTTTTCAGTCATTGCGGCCCCACTACACGATTTGACAAAAGGGAAACGAAATAAAAAGTTCACATGGACAGATGAAGCGGAAAAGGCGTTCATTGATTTAAAAACGTTACTGACAACAACGCCAGTCATGTCATGCCCTGACTTTTCCAAACCATTCATAGTCCAATGTGATGCTTCCAGTAGGGGAATAGGTTCGGTTCTATGCCAGAAGATCGATGATGTAGAACAACCAGTAGCTTATCTTAGTAGAAAACTAAATGACCGAGAGCAATTGTACTCAACATCGGAAAGAGAATTATTGAGTATTGTGTACGCTGTGGAAAAATTTCGACCATATATAGACGGCACACACTTTACTATAATTACAGATCATAGTGCACTTAAAATGCTTCATAAGATGAAAGACCCTCATGGTAGGTTAGGTAGATGGGCAATGAAGTTACAACAATTTAGCTTCGACATAGTTCACAGACCTGGTAAGTGCAATGTGGTGCCTGACGCGTTGTCAAGATCTGTTGATATACTTACGGACATATCTAGTTTAAAAATATTGGACACGCATAAAGATGACTGGTACAGAAATCAGGTTGCGAAGGTCAGCAAAGGGAAAGTAGATGCTGAGTGGCAAGCTAGGGACGGTATACTATATAAGAAAATTCATCTAAAACAATATCCAGATAGAACAAACGACTGGAAACTATTTGTTCCGGAAGCACTAAGATCTGAGGTATTCAAGCAATGTCATGATGATGTAAACTCAGGTCACATGGGCGTACGAAAAACTCTCTTTAGGATTAAGCAATATTATTACTGGCCCAATTTAGTTAAAGATGTAAAAGATTATGTAGGAAAATGTAATATTTGTGCAAAAGTTAAAGTATCACAAAATTTGCCTTTAGGGCAAATGGGTCAACATAGGGAGGTTACTAGACCATGGCAAGTCATATCCTTGGATCTAATGGGACCATTTCCTAAGAGCAAAAGCTGTAACACCATGCTATTAGTGATAACGTGCCTATTCAGTAAGTTTGTTCTGTTATTCCCACTAAGATCTGGGAAAGCTGAGAAAATTTGCGAAGTTCTAGAAAAACAATTTCTGTTATTTGGCATTCCACAGGCAATCATTTCTGACAACGGTAAACAATTCGACTCTCATCTGTTTAGGGACCTGGTGTCTAAGTATAACAGTAGTATTTGGTACACTCCCCACTACCATCCTCAGAGTAATCCAACAGAAAGAGTGAATAGGGTTATCGGAACCATGATATCAACATACATAAGTGGCAAAAAGCATAACGAGTGGGACGTTAACTTAAATCATTTCGCGCACGCCATTAGAACAGCTGTACACGAGACTACAGGGTATACTCCATCTTACTTATTTTTTGGTAGGGAAACCACTATTCCCCCAATATCTAATAATAATACGGTTGATATGCAGCTAATGGACAATAATTTAGTTACAGACATAAAAGAATATTTAGCTCAGATTGAAAGTAGGAACCAACTTTACAAGCAGGTCGCACTCAAGCTTAAAGCTTCACATGAGAAAAGCAAAATTTTTTACAATTTCAAGCGTAGAATAGCGATATTTAACGTAGGGGATGTAGTATGGAAGCGAACAAAATATCTATCAAAGGCTAGTACAAAATTTATGGCAAAATTGGCACCAAAATTTGAAAAAGCTGTAATTACGGAAAAGCTGTCAGAAAACGTCTTTCGGCTTAATAACTCTCGTGGTAAACCAATAGGTGTGTGGCACTCTAAGGATTTGAAACCGCTATGGAATAGGGCCCACGATGGTTAGAAAATAAAATGTTACTGTCGTGAACATTTTATTTTCCGTTCGTCAGGGGAATATTATGTTGGGTTAAAATCTGACATGGTTACGGACTCGCCTATGCATCAGGCACTAGCGCTGTGACGTGTGAACGGCCGGTACGGGTAGTGTATATCACTGTCTATTTCGACACTCTTACTTAAGCGTAGTTGGCCCGATGGTCGGGGATGGCGCCTTGCAATCTGTAGGGCGCGCGTTCGAATCTCAACGGATATGTTTCTTTTTGACGTGTGGAATTTGTTATTTGAGCAATTAAATATAAGGGAACAGCGAGTGGAAGGACACTCGAGGTCGTGCAGTCATTACGATTGAACGAAGTACCGACATTCTTGAGCATAAAAATTGAGATTTATCGAAATAATCTTTTTATTGTTTTTATTAACTTAGAACTGTGTATTGTGATTGATTGAGAAGGGGTAAGTTGCACAATATTGTTTGGTCGCGATGTTTGCTACAGATAGAACAACTTACTCATCAAATACATATAATTGTTGTAGCCTACTGACACGCCCTTAAATCTACCCCGCTGCTGCGTGATCAGCCGTGGCAAGGTTTCGGCAGGATTCCGATAAATATCCTCCTGGCGCCCTCAGCATTTAATTATAATTAGTTTAAGTTGTATATATTTCTTTAAATTCGTAGTAATAGGTTTCTTAGATTAGTTAGTTCGTAAGTGAATTTACATCTTAGGGTAGATCGTATAACTTGGCCAACAGACTTAGTAATATAATGTGTGATACAAATCCCGTGTTTCATTCAGGAAGAATAACCCGTAACAAAGTATTAGAATGTTTTCAACTCAAGCAAGATTATAAGGTCCTGCTTGCTGTAGTTGAAGTTCAAAGTCATAAACTCACAAACATTAATTGAATAAAAACATTCCAATAATAGTAATTTTAGAACTCTACGGTGTGCCTTCACTTTTGTACTGTACCTAAATATTTTATGAGAAAACCCTACACCCAGCAGTAAAGAATAAATTTATAAGCTAATAGTTAATATGTAGCCACAGCTTTCTTGACACGACCTACCTGGCTAAAGTAATGAGCTGAATACAGGCTACAAAAGTACGGCTATGTCGAAGATGCTTCACACATCACACGCGAGAATCGAACTTGTAAACTTCTTAGAAAAAACTTTTTTTGAAAAGAGAAATAATCTTCTCCTTTTAGACGCTGGAGAATAATTTCTTGTTTCGTACTAAATGTTCTTGAAAATTAGAAGCAATATTCTTAGTTTAAGAATATTGCGTTTAAATTAAGAATACTGCTTATCATTTTATGATCATTTACCAAGAAATTATTCTCCAGCGCAAATAGCAGTGGTTCTTAACATTTTAGCGATGATAAATAAATAGTGATGACCATTTGACGTTTTTTTGTCTTGCCATGAACCACTTACTGTTTGGAGGTAAATACAGTGAATGATAATAATGGATTGCTCATCTTTAAATAATGAAACATATAAACAACTGTTCAAAGCCAACAATATTTAAATTTTTTGATGGAAATTTAACTTATTAGAGGTAGTATATATTTTGTATACCACTCGATGGATTCTTTTAATTAAGGTATGGTTACTTTCTGTGCAGAGGATCGTGACGGAATGATCTATCATGCAGTCTGCCCGTTAGTATTATGTTTACTAGACCACGCACACTCAACGTTCTCCTTCCAGACTCCCTCGTCCGTGTCATAGACTTCCCTCTTCCATATCGGCACGCTCGCCTTGATCCGGTCTATGCAGTGAGCGACCGCGGCGAGCGAGGCGGCGCGGTGAGCGCTTGATACCGCTATCACTATGGACGCTTCACGTGTCGGCACTTTACCTAATCTGGAATTAAAAAAATATATCTATAAAATCGGCTAAGTCTAGGTCAAAGTCATGAGTAGGTATCTTCTAAGGGCGGTTGCTACATCTTAGATCGCAAAATCATCAACCATCAGGCAGGTGTGATAGTGGTCAAACGCTGACCTATCATCTATCTATATAAATAAAAATCAATTGCTGTTCGTTAGTCTCGCTAAAACTCAAGAATGGCTGAACCGATTTGGCAAATTTTGGTCTTTATTTATTTGTGGAAGTCCAGGGAAGGTTTAAACGGTGAGAATTTAAAGATCGGACTTACGCGGGTGAAACCGCGGGCGCAGCTAGTATGTGTATAAAATATAATTAGATTTATACGCGACGAGTTGAGAACATCCTCCTCCTTTTCTTGAAGTCGGTCAATAAATAAGATTCTTTTGACGGCCAGTATAATAATATAGCAATTCATTACGATATATTATATGACCTTTTCATTTATCATCAGTCCACTTTATTTTCAGCTCTACAATAGTCTATCTACTACAACATCGTTGTGTCGTTATCACTTGTACAAATATTACATCATTATGTTTTTATATGTCAGATTTTATCAGAATACCAGCAGTGACCCGCGGGTTTACTCGCTTTGACCTTCCTCAAGAAATTGGGTTATCTAATGAAAAATTAGTTTTACAAAGACTGGTAGTTCCAGAGTTTAACGCAATATTGCCACAATACAAGTAATGTAATGGCCAATGATATTGATAAAGATCGAAAGTGGAACTATTTTGTGTAAAAACCGTAGTTAAGTCGGTTCAGCCGATTTGGAGATAAATGGGAACATTTGAGTTCCCAAACAAACGAACACCCAAATGCATATACAGCCCACCGTTCCGTCGCGGGTAAAAATACTAAGAATACCTAATTGTATAATAAACAACTGAAAAACTGGTTCAAAATTAACGGTATTCCAAATACCTACAATATTGCGATGAAATAAGCCATGGTATACTGGGCTCAATAAAACGAATCCACGTCCCTGGACGATAGTAACCGCTTCTTAGCAAAATTCGGCTTATTTAGCAACATTTAACGTTTCATTTATTTCTATTCAATCCGACAGAGACCGACGATTATGAACTACTAGCTGCGCTCCGCGGTTTCACCCGCGTAAGTCCCATACACGTGGGAATATCAAAATAAAAAGTAGCCTATAGCCTTCCTCGATAAATGGACTACCTATCCAACACAAAAATATTTTTTCTATTCGAATCCGTAGTTCCTGAGATTAGCGCGTTCAAACAAACAAACTCTTCAGCTTTATAATATTAAGTATAGATTAGCACCTTCAGTCGTCTGTTTGGAGGCCGTCCCGCGTTGTATTTAATGTGGTCCCCAATCTAGAACTTTCAATAAACAACATACCTATGATAAATTGCTATGCCATGAATATTAGACCATTTGTTCCTTATCTCGTCGCATATTGACTTCATTGCTTTGATCGCCATCGGTTCATATGCTTCGTATTCTAAACGGAGCACCTAGAATTAAATAAAACCTTGAAACAAACAGGCATTATGTGCGCTAATTGACATTGCTCGGATGGTGACAGAAAACATCGTGATGAAACCCGCCGCTTAGTTGGCTCCAGAAGTATTAACAAGTTCTTTCCTCTGGACATGGTCGATTAAGCTGTAAGGGTAGTAGAGATATGTGCTGGGCAAAGTTGCGGAAAATACCCTGTATACAAGATACAAGTACAAACACATGCAGACTCTCACCATTATCTGTTTTTACCTAGAAAAGTTTTATTTATAAGTGAGTAACTATCTATTAAGGTGCAAATAGAGGCCAAACTCAATATGCATGTCCCCGTTATGTAACTATGGTTGTGTCTACAATTTGGGCATAATTTAAACAAGAAAATTCTTCATGTACGTTCCGTCACGTTTGGTCAAAATCGCAAACGGTCAATTTCATGTAAATCGCAAACCGTCAAAATAGCGAACCGTCAAAATAGCAAATCGTCAAAATAGCAAACCGTCAAAATCGCAAACCGTCAAAATAGCAAACCGTCAAAATAGCGAACCGTCAAAACAGCAAATCGTCAAAATTTCATGGATATACTAGGTGTTGATCGTGACTTCGTCCGCAAGGATCCGTTTATACAAAAAATAAAAACACTAAAAATTATTCTTATGTATTATTTTATTCTAGGGTCATCGCTATCTATTGACCACAATTATCCAAAACTGTTCAGCTGTTTTTGAAGGAAGAGATTTAGTTGTAGGGCTAAATTTGTAATACATCATGTTAATAGTTTTCAATTTTGAAAATTGGATCCAGTTAATTTTCGTAAGATTTTTTATTTGATAGATTAGGTTTAGAGTTTGGACTATGATTTCACAGTTTACAATCAAGTTTATTTTTTTTTATCAACTTATTAATTTAGGGAGACGTGATAAAAACAATTATTTGCTTGTAGGTTTTCCGAATTATTTTATTATTTACTTACTATATTTACCTATGTATAACATTTCAGCCTACATGCCAATGCTTCCTTGGGTTTATACCATGGTATAATCAGAGAGAATGTTGGAGTATTTTGTATATTTCAATAAATACGATTAAATAAATTTTTTTTTTAGTACGTTCTTAATAGAAGTAATTTCATATTGTCTAGTGTTAGGTAAACATTTACGTTCGAAAACGATGCGATACGTGAAGTTAAAAATTTCGACCGATTGCGATCTTGACTGTTTGCTAATTTGACCGTTCGCGATTAGAAGATTATGTTAACTTGACCATACGCGATATGAACCAACCGCTATTTTGACGGTTTGAGATATGGACCATTCGCTATTTTGACCGATCGCGATTTTGACGGTTTTTCAGTCACTTGACCGTTTGCGATTTTGACCAAACGCGACGGAACGATCCAAAAGTTATGCGGATTTTGTCTTCACTAATAATAATAAAGAAAGATGCATGCATGATGCATGGAAATAGGCTCCGAAACTACTGGACCGATTTTGATGAAACTTGGTATGACAATACATTGATTGATTGAGAGTAACATAGGCTACTTTTTATCCTGATATTCCCATGGGTTACTCAGGTGAAAGCGCAAGGCGCCTGCTGCTGAAAATTTGTTTATTTTAGGGTGAAAAGGCTGGACAGAACTTTCTACAAGGGTAGTCTACAGTGTGGTGAATACTACGCCCTGGAGGGGGTGTCCAAAAGTCAGAATGTTTAGGTGTTAAAATGTTCAGACTTTTGTGCGGACGTTAGGGATGAATTTCTTACCTTTTTCCCTTCAAAATTATCTCTAGTTGTTCCAACAAATAATGATATAGCGCCACAAGAATCATCGGCAACAAGATCACTTATTTCATCTATTGACAACTTATCTACCGTTAACTTCAAATGATCCATCGTTGACCTTTCTTTTCTTTGATCTCGCTGTGAAGTCTATTTTATTTTTTAAGTTTGTTCACTTAATACCTCCTGTATACAATATTTATCTTTCTTAGGAATATAATAGAGATGTTTTTCTTTTAACTTGCTATCTGCTAGCTGGTTACTTCAAGATGGTACCTTATTTTGAGGACTTTTTCTATTTACAGCTACTCAGTTATTTTTTCTTTTATCTCACTGTCTGTTTCTATCAATAATTTGATATCAGTAATTTTATTTTCTCTCTTGTCTTTATATTCCTCACTGAAAAGGTATAAGTACAACCATAGACACATATATTTACTTAATACAACAGAGATACTTACTATTTTTATTATTAAAGTTATCTTTTATCTTGCTGTTTGTTTATTCTGTAATGTTTTATCTTTTATCTCGCTGTTTGGTCTAAATTAGCAACTGTTAATAGAGGTATCTTTATATTTTATCTTGCCATGTGGTTATGACTTTTTATCTTTTATCTTGCTGTTTCTCTATCCACCACTCAAAGGTGGTATAACAGCAATACTGTCTCTATCGTTAATGTCTATATCACAGTGAATATCACAAACTTCCTCGTTCTTTGCCAGTAAAATGCTATCTTTTATCTTTTCCAAATTATATTTGGTTATAATAATGTTCAACAGTTGTTGGTAACTGATTTTGTTCGGTAGTTCAACAGTAGATTCTCTGGTCCCAGCTAGTTCTTTAGATTGTGCGAAAAATAATAGTTTTACTGTGACACAGCGATCTATTTCCATATTTCATGCTGAAAAAGATTAATTAGTGTTTTTTTTTGTCTATTCGCTGACAACTGAGTGAACTTATAAGACCTAAAGTACAAAATAAAAGAAAGCTTTTTTATTTGCCACAATTTAGTAGAAGTAGAGTTATTTCTACGCGCCATCTAGGTCCAAAGCAACTAGGCTTATAAGATGGGCGATAGATGATGGACAGAATACTGAAATACTTTTTCTTTCATAAATACATACCTATTGAGATCAGAAACAATTTGTTTGATGGCGGGAATCGAACCTGCAACTTTCTGTAGCCGGGTGTTCGGTCACTGTACCACTTGGTCTCCAAAATAAGTGCGTAGCAATAGGATGAAAGAGAAAGTTCAAATTTATATTAAATAGGTACTTTACAATATTAGTACAATTCTGCCAGGAACTACGCAGCACGTGTACTCTCTGGTTCGGTTACAATCGCACTGCAAGTCACTTCTCTTGTAAAAAAACACTAATTAACATTCATAAGTACTTACCTAAATTATCGACTTCCACAGAAAAAACTCGTTTGAAACCGCAAGTTTAGTCGACCGTGACTTATTATAATGCAATCAAATGATTATTACAGCCACCTACTTCAACTTAGGTATAAACAGCGTGCTGTTACGTAAATGAAGTCAAATTATAGTGCATACATAACATAACCGCTAAAGTTTTTAGGTTAGGAAAATAAATAACAGTATGACCTTGACATCTAATATTTATAATAAATATTGAATGAAATGACAAGTAACTCCTTCTGAAGAACATTAAAAACTTACCAATTTCATCATGTGCTTTGCTCATTCTCTAGATAAACTATCACAAAATCACGCACTCGCAAAATAAAATCAAAACCAAAACATAACCTTGATGACAGCTTATTGACAGCTAGTTGACAAATAATGGCTCCGCACGGCTCGTGCATACAGCCAGTGTCAATTATAAGTCAAAGCTTGCGTCAAAGTCATAGATAGGTAGTCGTTCTCTTTACCCTAAAATATTTTTCTAATAGACCCCTCTGAAGAAGAGATAAAACCTCGTAGGAGCTTAAGTTTGGAGGCAATCAGTAAGGAGGCAATACAAATTAAATGCAACGACAAAAATCCACATTCGATAATGATTTTTACTCATCTAGCATATAGGTAAAGTCACATAACTGCAGCCTAACAACCTGAGCTAACAACAATCTGTAGGTTCGAAACCGCTAAACTTAAAAAAAGTTTTTCACACAAAAAAACCGTCAATGTCTTACGTTGTTTTAGGGATGTGTCCATTTTAGCAAAAATATTTTTTATGTTATTTTAATCGTAACGAAAACATAGAGTTCCATCCTTTCGGACCGTGCTATCACTTTCCCAAAACACCCATCCCATAACATCCGTCTCCGTTTCCTTAATAATTGAACTATAGCAGAATTTTTTGAATTAATGATTACGCTTCATGTGTTTTTGAATGAAATGATGATGATAAAAAGAAACTGATGCCGGATGTGTCTACATGATGTTTTTTTTTCTTTGAGGTCGAGGATATAGCATGACAAGATAGTGACCGACCACACCGGTCACAGAGTACATTATTATCACCGGTTTACAGGTCACTCTGGGATGTCATTGAAGTGTAGAGGAAAATCTTTTAAAATCCCCCCCCGGAATTTAATTGTCATTTAATTATTATTTATTTTAGGAAATTCAACAGCTAATACATAATTATATAAACAGTACAACAATAGAAAGCCAATTACAGAGTTCCACGCATATAAAACATAAAAAGTAAAAGGAATTTGATGTGATCCTAACAGTACCTAACCAACAACGCTATAGGGGCATATTACACTATCATTTATCTTGGATCATAGATCTATGAGTCAATGTTATTAAATAATGTAATATAGACATATGATTCATTTTCTCCTTGATCATAGATTTTTGACATTTGCTGAGAGATTGGATCCAATACGGTCATAGAAACAGATGTTGCCAGTTATTTTTTATTTAATTCCACTAGGTAATTAAAAGCAAATATAAAAAAAGAATTTTTAATTTCTTGTTCGTTAATATGTTATAAATAATGTAATGTAGTTCTTTTTCTAATTATATACTTGCATAATCTTGCTGAAAGCCTTACTAAAAATGACGATGTCTTTTGGCAAATCGAATTCTCTGAGATCTGGTAACCCTGACGTCAATACCATGCCCGAGCCCGGAACTATTTTGAACACGCACACCACCGACGCGTTCTCCATTGCAACCACATATGACGTAAAATAGCATCAAAGAACTTTGATAGTGTAATACACAGATATGACTCAAATAGTCAATTATATTGGATCAAATATATGATCATATAAATGATCAGAGATATAATAATTATATACCTACCTACCCGCAATAAATAAAAAACTAGCTACTAAAGAATAATCTACATCGATCACAATCATGGCTACATTTCTATTGTCACAACACTATGCATGCGCCTGCGTGACAGAAATGCAAATGACAGTTTATTTATCAAACTTCAAAAAATTAAAAAAGTTACCGGATTTCAAACGGTTAGATTACTTGTTCTTTGCCTGTGCTTGTGATCCGTGTAGTGTGTTTAATTCTTGACGCAGTGTTTTGGCAAGATTCCCTAACCGCGCTCGTGTTATAAAATGAGCGACGCTGCAACACAGAAAGGTGGGTTTAAAAATAGATTCGTTGAGTTGCGTATTCGCATCACCGACATTTTTGTTTTCATATGACATACATACCGCGTCGCTGCATAAATATCAACGTAGTATTAGAAATCAGAGTGAAACTCTGTAAGCTAACTGTAAACACTGGACTGATTAGTTTTTCTCTCTCTTCAGAAACGGTGTGAATATCGGAACAGTGACGCTTCAGTAGTTTGTGTACAGTGAGTTAGTTGTTTGTGAAAATGGCTCATAACGTGGAGCCCATGGACGTGGACTCTATGGACAGTGATTTTGACAACAAAGAGAACACATTCCATCACAGCAATCTGTTACCGTGCACAGAAAAAGGCTATGAGGAACTGGACGTCTCAGAACTCAACATGAAACTGAGGTATTCCATCACTCCTGCAGCCTCTCCTATGTCCAAAAGCTACACCGCCTACACTGACAACAGGTGCCTTGATTCTGATGATTCATTAAACTGCACGGATGAAAACAATTTAACTCGCTCTCTTAATTCGACAATTACAAAAAACGATAGTGTTATTAAATCTTTAAAGACCTTGCCTTTACAGTCATTACCAACCGAGTTTGGTGACAGAAGCTCTGTCCTAAAGTCTTTGGACACTACTGTAGCCAGTGCCAATATAACTGTTACTTTAAGTGAAGCTAATGAGGTGGATGACAACTTATCACTACCGAGTACATCTTCCTCTTTGACCCATACTCCTGAAGCCACCACCCCTGTTAATGACATAAAGAGCGCCAATGGGTCCCCTATTATGCGTGGTCTCAAGACAGTCTTTAATATGTTCCGGCCATCACAGAGTCCAATTCCAACAACAGAAGGTGAGAACATAAAGCCAGAACTAACTTTACATGATTCTACAATAACAGAAGAGAAACTTAGTGTATTAGCATCTACTCCGATCGCAGCACATCGAAGCAAAGATGGAAACTCTTCCAGAAGAAGCAGTCCATTAAAAGATAGTATCACTTTCAAGGATGATCTAGAAAAAGAATTACAGTGGAAAGATGAAACAACTATTTTCTTCAGTCAAGATAAAATTCCTATTCACAAATTATTTTTCCAAAATACAAAATCTGTTACTGGAAATGTGCCTGATGGAGATACAGCAAAACCTGCTGTGAATAATTTGAATTCAACCGTAGAATACATGGACATTTCATTCAATGACACAATTATTAATGATAGAACTCTGCCCGAAATGGATAAAAATGAATTTCTTGTTACTGCTGAATCTGACAGTGAATTTGTTGATTGCGAGACTACTTTCACTAATGAATCTCAGGTTCAAAATGCTAAAGAAATCATTACTGAAATTAAAGACCCATTGCTAGATGTTACAGCTCCAGAAATCGACTTAACTCTTAGTTCTACTGAAAAACCTGTAAATGATTTAAAATGTGTAGATATATCTAATGAACCTTCGAAAGATAATACAAATCCAATTCAAGAAGTGAAAGAGGACACAAATTCTACAATAGCTATAATTCAAGAACTAGACAGTTTGCTTGAGGCCAATAGTTCTAAAAAAGATGTTTCGTCGAATGACAATCCAATAGATGTTTCTGCTTTAGACAAGATTAATAAAAAAGATGACCAAAAGGAAGTTATTCCTGATACTGCAGGACCTCCAAATACTAATTCTGGAATTGAAAATATACAGTCTGAAGAAACAATTAATCTAGAACCTCAACTTACAATGGAACGTGTAAACACACTATCAATTTTGCCAATTGAACAGCTAGTACTTCTAGAAAGTCAAGAACCTGCAGAAATACCATTGATTCATGAAGCACAACCAGCTGACGTTCCTTTACCAGATGAAGATGATATTGAAAATGAACTTAAACCCACTGTTGTATTAGAAACCGTTACTCTATTGCAAACAAAAACGCAAGACGTTGTAGAAATACAAGCTGACATGACACAAATTATTTCTGAAACTGTTGATAAAATTGACTCTTCGCTATCTCAGGAAAATATACATATGCCTGAAGAATCAGTACATATAACAGATGTTACAACAAACAATGACGCCTTGAACGCTGTTGATCATACTAGGCCTAAAGAAGTCAATAAGGGAATAGAGAATTCTGAAATTAAAACTCCGGAAGTTGAATCAGTGAATGTAAATGATACAGTGACAAACTTAAATGTGTTACCTGATTTAATAAATCAAACCATATCAAATGATAATGAACAACAACGCAAAGCGGTAGAAATACGAAATTTAGAAGACACACAGCAAATTAACAATGAAATTAAAGTAATTCCTTTATCAAGTGAATCGGTGCATGAGCTTCATCTCGAGAGTTTACCCATAAAGCTATTGGATGTTAATCCCACAGATTCAAATATTGAACCGAATGATTCTTTATTATCTCACTGTGATGTAAATTCGACGATAACGATAGAAAACACAATTAATGATATACTGAAAGACTCTACTGTTTCTATTCCGGAAAGCAATAACCAAATTGATGTTATACAGGAAAAGGCTTCACCAAACATAGACAATGCTAATCATACTGTGAATAATGAAATGAATGTAACTATGGATGTTGATTATAATAATGAAGTCCCACAAAATAATATAACAATTACAAATGAAGAAAAAGTCACGAAAGAAGAAAGTATGCTATCCGGAAATACAACTGAAAACAATGTTAATTCTAATGTTCTATTTGATAACAAAAGTGATGTCAGTGTAGATATTACTGTTGAATCCAAAGTAGACACTACATTACAAAATAATGGAGATACCACTGCCGTCATTGATACAAAGAAAAATGCTGAATTAAATGAAACAACTAACAATATTGTTGGCGAAGGTAAAGTAGATGATACAGAAGAATCCTTGAAGGATAATATGCCTTTTACGGATAACAATACTATATTAGAAAGTAATAAAGATACTACAGCTGTCATTGATACAAAGAAAGATGCTGAATTGAATGAAACAACTAACAATATTGTTGGCGAAGGTAAAGTAGATGATACAGAAGAATCCTTGAAGGATAATATGCCTTTTACGGATAACAATACTATATTAGAAAGTAATAAAGATACTACAGCTGTCATTGATACAAAGAAAGATGCTGAATTGAATGAAACAACTAACAATATTGTTGTCGAAAGTAAAGTAGATAATACAGAAGAAACCTTGAAGGATAACATGCCTTCTACGGATATCAATACTACATTAGAAAGTAATAAAGATACCACAGCCGTAATTGATACAAAGAAAGATGCTGAATTGAATGAAACAACTAACAATATTGTTGTCGAAAGTAAAGTAGATGATACAGAAGAATCCTTGAAGGATAATATGCCTCCTACGGATATCAATATTAAATTAGAAAGTTACAAAGATACTACAGCCGTCATTGATACAAAAAAATATGCCGAATTTAATGAAATACCTAACAATGTTGTTGTTGAAAGTAAAGTAGATAATACACAAGAATACTTAAGGGATAATATTCCTCCTACAGATATAAATACTACATTAGAAAGTAATAAGGATACTACAGCCGTCATTGACTCAAAGAAAGATGCCGAATTGAATGAAATGGCTAACACAACTGTTGTTGTCGAAAGTAAAATAGATATTACACAAGAACACTTTATGAATAATATACCTCCTATAGATATAGGTATAGTTTGTGATGAACCTGATAATAAAGAAACAGCCAGAACCAGTGAGTCACCAAATGCTGAAGTCGAAATTATTGTCTCTGAAAATAATAGCCCATACGTTTCTGTAATGGCAGGAATCGATACAGAACTAAAAGCAACAGAAGATAATTTTGAAACAATCGAAAATACATTCACTAGCACAGTGCCTTCTTCTCCTCCTATTGTATCAAAAGGCTACAATTTCAATTTCGACGAAATAGATAATCCATTTGCCACGAAAACTAAGATAAGACTATCTCCACCTCCTAACACTCCCAGCAAAAATACAGAATTAGAAAACACTAAATTTGAGATGCCAAAGAAAGCGCCAATCAATCGACGTAAATCTCAACCTCCCGAAAGAAAGAAAACTGCAGTGAACAAAAAGAAGTTGAATACTACCATTGATGTTAAAATTCCTAAAGATGAACCGAAATCTAAAAAAGAAACCCTTGAACCGCTTATGAATCTCAAGCCTGCATTACAAAATGAAAACCGAAAAGACCTAGATTTAAAACTAGATGAAAATCTAGACAGAGTAACTGAAATGGAATTTAAAGATAACTCTGAAAATAAAGAAAATGAAACCTGTCAAGCAATTGATCAGTCCCTTAAATTAGGAAATGGTAAAGAAAACAAACTAGAGCAAAAGTCTTCTTGTGAGTCAAACGGTACAAACAATAGTGATGGCAAAACATCATCTTCAGGACAGTCTACTTTCTTTTCTGCCACTACATCGTCAACTGAAAGTTTTAAATCTAAAAATGTGTTTAATCTACCAGAAATCGACGATGTGAACTTTAACCCTTTTGCTACGAAATCAAAAATGAGACAATCTCCTCCTCCGTTAGATTTAGAAGAAAATCCATTTGATATCAAAACAAAAATTAAGATTTCACCAGACTCCTCAATGATTTTAATAAAGGACGAGAACAAAGATACGATCAACAGAGTAGATATGGATGTTGATGATAAAATGGATATTGAACAAATGGAAAAAGAAGTAGATATCAGTAACGCAACATCAAAAACTTTAGATGGGAAAAACTTGACTCACGAAATGAATACTGAAGATGAAGATACCGAAGAGGGTCCTTTCCTGGAAGCCGAAGATGCTCTTGATAAAGCATCTATTTTAGGTGATAGCGAATTTAACCGTTTGCCTACGCATAACGAGGACAATTTAGAGGCGGGAGAGATGTTTATTGATGCCGAAACCTTCGAATTTCTCCTTAACCAAAATAAAACCAATATGGTTGCGGACAGCGGAAAAGAAAGTTTATTCTTGAAGTTCGATCCTTTGTTTGCTAAAAAAATATCTTCCGATGGAGTTGTTGCTGCTCTAAGTAGGGTGCAGAAAAGACATAGCACCCCCACAAGGGCTAGACCTTCTCTTCGGAATGACGCTTCTCCTATTGCAGGACCTTCAAACATAAATATCACATATGAAACCAATTTGAATGCAAGTGCTGAAGAAAGTAATGAAGATATTAATATCACTGTATCAAAGCCAACAATGATTGTCACTCCAGCAGTAAACCCGGCTATGACACCGAGAAATAAATCTATAACTCCGAACAGATCAAACCGACGTTCTACCACATTCACTTCTCCTGCCTTGGCTGTTATTGATAGACTTCTGTCTATGAGCGCTAATAATTCCCTTGTTGATACAACTGTAACACAATCCCAAAATGAAGCTGACCTCGCCCTCACAGACCTTAGAGAATTATTGGCAGAAAAGGAAATAGACGTATATAATTTAAAAGCTGAGAGCATGGAACTAAAAGAAAGATTGAACACCATGGAATCTCAAGTGAAAGTTCTGGAAGCTGATGGTAATGAAAGATTGAAAAAGATCAACGAATTGAATAGTCAGCTTGCAGAAAAGTCTAAAATGAATAAGAGCATGGCGGCCGTAGTCGAAGAATATGAGAGGACGATCGCTAGTTTGATAGCTGAAACTGAACAAGACAAAAAAAGACACGCCGAAGAGCGAATGAGGCTGATAAACGAACGAGACGAGCAGACAGCGCACTTGGCTAGCATGGAGGCCTCCTTCAGTGACTTGCATAGTAAATACGAAAAAAGTAAACAAGTGATCCTAACCTTTAAAGCCAATGAGAAAGCCTATGAAAAATCAATCAAAGAATGTGAGGAGAGCATGACAAAGATGCAAAATAATTATGAAATGTTAAAACAGCACGCGACATCGAAACTCAATCACGCAAACTCAGAATTGGAAAAAATTAATAAAGCTCACGAAGCTGAGGTATTGAAGTTAAACGCTTTGCTGAAAAGAAATGCATTACATATTACATCGTTAGAGGAAACTCTCGCGCAAAAGACGAAAGCGAATGATGAATTGACTGCTATTTGCGACGAATTGATCAACAAAGTCGGCTGAACTAATTTTAGGCGTAAATTATTTGCTTTGTTTTACAATGTCTGTGATCTAGCTTGATGTTGAGACTTGTTGCTTTTGTGCTTATCTTGAGATAAGTAACATTAAGTTAGGTCATCTAGTCTCCAGAGTTTGTGCCAAATTATTATCATAGATGTTTTCTGTTTTATTTCCAAGACTGCCATATGTGATATAAATCTCATTGCCTTCAATCTTTAATCATGTAACATATTTTTATATTGCGATTATATAAATGGATACCTATTAAAATAAAACTTAATTATTATATTATTTCGAAATGTTGGTACACAATTTCTGTTATGCTGGACATAATAAAATCGTGTATTACCTTTTAAAATAAATGGGCACAATTTGAAATTAATTTAGTGTAGATTAGTTGGGATACCTACGTCACTGCGAAAAACTTTTCATCGAATTTTGTTTCTTCGAATACTTTTCATCGATATCTCTATACTGCGACGCCTTATTAAATCAATGTATTGTTACTACGATGTAACGTTACATCGAAAAACTATTCTGCTAAGTGTTTTACTGCGAAAATACCATACTGCGAAGACTTGTTTAATCGACATCTCGTTACTGCGACCTTCACAAAAATTAATTAAATATAAAAATATGTCATAAAAAATACAGGGTGGTCGGAGAAGTGACGTCCTATTTTTTTAAATTAATGTATAATTAACAAAGGCTTAGAAACAAAAAAACCCTTAAAAAATGTCTACTATGCAAAAATAAATATTTCAAAGATCCTAAAAAAAATAACGCGAAATCGAAAAAACCCGCGAATCTTTTGGGGGTGAAAAAAGGTACCCCTCGGTATTCTCCGACAACCTTGTATTTTTCACGACATAATTTAAATTTAATTATTTTATGTAAATTTCGAAGTAACAAGATGTCGATTAAACAAGTCTTCGCAGTATGGTATTTTCGCAGTAAAATCCTTCGCAGAATAGTTTTTCGAGGTAACGTTGCATCGCAGTAACAATACATCGATTTATTAAGGCGTCGCAGTATAGAGATATCGATGAAAAGTATTCAAAGAAATAAAATTCGATGAAAAGTTTTTCGCAGTGACGTAGGTATCCCAGATTAGATAAACTGAAGTTATTGCATGCATATCTGTTGTATTTTTTATAGAAAGTGAAATAATTTATTTTCAGAATAATACAATTTGACATTTTGATGAAAATATGTTTTAGATATAAGACGTTGAATATTTTTGTATAATGTTTACCTAAAATAGAAGAACATTTAACCTATTCTTTGAACACTTCATTATTTGCTAAATATTGAATTAATAAAAAAATCTTTCAATAAGAAAATATTATTTACTTACTAATATTTTTCTATGCTGTATTTCTCAAATAAAATAATATTAAAATAGGTACCTAAGCCGAAAATAATTCTTAAATATTTACTTTAATCTTTCAAATTATGGATATCTATTCTCTATAAATTTTGGACTGTTTCATGATTTATATTCCACAAAACATACTATTTTTTTATTATAGTAATTAGTTAGTATCGTTAATAAAGTTAACATTGAATAAATAATGGTGTTTCCTTGTGTCATTACCCTATATCGTAGGTAATTTATGCTTGCATCGCTGTGTGACCACCGTTTAGTGCCAGGCAGTACCATGCCTTTACAAAAAGATATATTTCTTAAGGTAGAGGTAGATAGCATGCGAAATGGCTTTACGAAGCTTTTTCGATCAAGAATTCGAGGCGAGTGGTTCGCTGCAACCGGTCGGCCGTTGCTATGGCAACGAACGATAAACACTGCCAGACCCTGTCCGTCAAAAGCACCAAAAGCGAGTTTTACGATGCTAGAGATTATTCTGCGATGTACGACGAAACTGTACCAGTGGTGAATGCAAGGGAAATAGATAGTCCGTCGACGTCCAGTGACGAAGAAGTGGTAAGAGCTAATATGGCGAAGTTCAATCCACCTGTGCGGCATACGGCAAGGCATGACTTCGATTCGGAGTCTGACAGTGCGAGCGGCTCTGAACCGGAGAAGTTCACCAATGAAGTGTCTGGAGAAGATGAGGTAAATATCAACCAAATCAATACATTTAATTTCAATTTAGGTATTAACCTAATATACATTCTAACTATCTCCTTACTTATGTGCCAAATTGCGTCTACTTCTAGATCCGTCTCTTCCATTTACGATCGTGTTTTATTTTTGTTAAGCACTTATTTAATTAGAGCCATTGTTTGGCAGTGTTACAATTTACAGTCGCAACTATCTGTCGTATCATTCTTTGTGATTGCAACAATACAAATAATCCGTAGGTGGAGATAGAGTCTTTCTTTTGTGTTAAGTACAGATAGACATACACATATTTTGGTATAAGGACTGCGCGAATGGTCCAGTTAGGTTCAAACTTGCCTATCGAGCCCCGACCATAGTTGGTGCTACAAGAAGCGTAACGTTATCGACCTCAAGTTTGTCAAATTCAGATAATATGCGGATCTTGATTTCTAAATCTATAGTGTTATACACCTACTTCCTTCTGCCTGCTTTTATAATCCAATCAATTAGGCAATGTGTGCTAGATTACCTAGCCTTAGCTGAAGTTGGTCACTCAAACAGATAGTTGTCCTATTATTTTATTAGGTAGGTACCTATTCATAATGTTTTTATTTTTACTGCTTACATTTTGCGTATTGTTGTTGTTGTACCCACCCATTGTTTAATTCTTGTCAATTCAAAGATCTCCTGGAAGATATCGCTTTTAGCGATAAAGCCGCCCATTGTGCCATACCTGTAATATTAGTTTCTATTTTTAGTAAGTACTAGCAGCGCTCCGCGGTTCCCCCGCGTAACACCCGATCCCGTGGGAATATCGGAATAAAAAGTATGTTATTCCCAATGAATCAATGTATCCTCATACCAAGTTTCATCAAAATCGGTCCAGTAGTTTCGGAGCCTATTCGTCACAAACAAATTTAAAAAACTTTCTTCTTTATTTTGTGTAGATTTGAGTTTCTATACAAAAGAGCATTTGTTTGTCATAAAAGTATGACAATTCTTTTTACTTTTATTGGTTCAATCATGTTTGAATCCTTATTAGAAATTGTTTTAACTCTCAGAATAATACTCTTGATGACTATGAATAGTTAATCTCAGCTCAGCACGATATCGTTTTACGATGCCGTTTCCAGGATAAGTTGACTGCGATATAAACGTAATGAATGAGGAAGCGATGCTGATACTCAACAGAAATAGAACTATATGTACTTTCTTACTTTTAGGGATGATCGGGACCGTAGACGGTTCGGATGTTTAACGAATTCCTGATTTAAATTAGTTGGGACTGATTCGGTGTTAGTTTATTTTTAAAGATAAGTAGGGTTGGTAAAAGAGTACCTAAGCGTTTTTGTCATACATTTTTAAAGGATGGTTTTTAATGGGTACCTAATACAGTTATTTAATTTAATAGAAGACCAATAAAAATCTTAGAGAATATAGAACCAAAACACCATAGATGTGTTGTTTCTGAGTTTCAGAAGGCTAGTTAACCACACCAAATAATTACCTAGTTTTTGTGAGCATTTGTAGGAACTCTGTTCAGTACTTTAATTTGATCTCACTTTCGCATTTGTTTTATAGGTCAAGTACCTACTTGCGCGTAATAGCGCCACCTGCCACCTAAATTAAAAACTAAGTAATTCGTTAAAATAGGAAAAACTACTGACCTAAAGTAATAAAAAAACCCATTTGTTTATATTCCTCTTATTTTGTCACTAATTAATATAAAAAAACCTAGTTGCCCTTACTCCCCGCAGGTACTTATTTATGTAATTCTAATGTAAACGAGTTTAAACTGTCCAATGTAAATAGTCACCAGACCGTAAGCAGCCTTCAAGCAAGCCTATTGAAGTTCTGAAACCTGCCCCTAAAGACAATCCTATCTTGAAAACGAAGCCAAAGCGAGACGATTCATCTAACTCGGGTAAGGAATACTAGTTTATATCGTAAATAGTAACTTATATAAAGCTGAAGAGTTTGTATGTTTGAACGCGCTAATCTCAGAAAATACTGGTTCGAATTTAAAAAATATTTTTGTGTTGGATGGTCTATTTATCGAGGAAGGCTATTTAATATCTCGATATTCCCACGGGATTCAAGCAACCATAAATTTGGGGTGTCCTTTCTAGGAATTTAGATAATTCAGGCAAACGTTCCTTTGGGATTCCATTTTTCGGGACATGTAACCGATACATTCTTTATCGTTAATTAATTTTGGATTATTATTAAGTAAGGTAGCTTTTGCCCGCGACTTCGTTTAAGTTTTCCAAAATCTTTTTTTAGCGGATGCTTACGTAAAACAGCTTTCTGTGTGCCAAATTTTAGCCCGATCCGTGTGCGTTGAATTATCATTCAGTCATGACTTTAAATTTTATATTTATAGATTTTTAAAGTTTCCATTGTCACAGGAAGACTTAAGGAAAATTCACTGACAAATTGCGTCGTTTCTAGAGACGGACAGTGGCGATATCGAGGCGGAGATCGGCGCCGGCGCCGGTAGCGGTCGGCGGCGCGGCGCCGGCGGCGTCGTCATCCCGGCCGATGGTGCATACGATCCGAAGCAGTTCCTAGACTTGAAGGTTTCGCCGGAAATGGAGAATATCTTCCAGTATATTATGAAGTAAGTTAAATACATTCATAATTAATTAATTCATTCATAAACATGGGTACAATTATGTTATATTATGGTAAATTATATAAGTTCGGCCATGTTTCATCCTATTGGCACATGAATACAAAATATAGGTACTTAGTCTTAAAATGACATTGATAATTATAATACTAATCATTCACTTATCATATATTTAAGACGTATTCTTAGAGGTCTTCACTATCACTACATACATAGTATAAAACAAAGTCGCTTTCTCTGTCCATATGTCCCTATATCCCTATGTATGCTTAAATCTTTAAAACTACACAACGGATTTTGATGCGGTTTTTTTAATATACTATAGAGTGATTCAAGAGGAAGGTTTATATGTATAATACATGCATAATATAGCCGTGCGAAGCCGGAGCGGGTCGCTAGTTAGTGTAACCGATTTTATTCAAATTTGCATACCGTGTGCAGTTTGATCCAACTTGAAAGATAGGATAGCTTGCATCTTTATTTATCCCGATATTCCCACGGGATCGGGATTTACGCGGGCGAAACCGCGGAGCGCAGCTAGTAATGTATAAAAAAATCATGAAAATACCTTTAACGTTAAAGTCCTTTATCGAGTAAAAACCATGAAAAATACATGCAACCACTCTGGGTTTTTTGTAGATTTTGTCATCAAACAATATGGTACCAAAGTACTGTTCTATTATTTGAGATTAATCCAAAAATAGCTTAATTCATTCATTAAATTCAAATGCATCTCGCTCCTTTCTATGCAGTCCGACAAAGACTCATAATTAGCTCTATATTAGCTGATTATTTGTATTTGGGTAGGAAGGAAAATATAAAAATCCGTCTTTGTTAGGTACATTTGCCTGCATCTATTTACATACCTACATATATAATAAGTAGATAAGAAGTAGGTAAACAGAGAGACAGGCTTGTGTTGGTTTAACCGCAATATCACGTGACTTTAAACATAAAGTAAAGTTCTCTAGTTTTATAAGTATCTAGGTAGAATTGATGAACACCTGATGCCCACGAAATTTTAAAACAAATTCAGTACTAATGTGGTATTTTAAGTTTGCAACCCACACCGCAAGACTCTTAAAAATCTTGCACACCTTTTAAAAAAACTTGAATCGAATTAAATCTCTCAATTTTATTCTGAGCATTATTTGAAACTGCGACTCTCGCTTCACAGGGGAAAACGTATAAAAGGTTTTTCAATTCCACAAGAAACTCTAGTTTTTTGTAAAAGTGACCTAGTAAAAAGTCAGTGTGTAACGTTATTTTGTAGTCTGGTGCCTCTAATTATAATTTTTATAACGACTATAAACATTAACTAAGTAATTAAGTATGTGTTTTTTGTGTGTTGTGTGTACTTTACATTATCTTTCAGTTAGGTACCTACTACATACTATATACGACTTCCACATTTTTGGGTCAGTTTAAAAGTTTAATGTAGTAGTCTGGGGGCACGGCAGTGCCCCCGCCATGTCGAGCAGAAAAGCGGCACGGCCGTACCATCCTTTTCTCGAAACAGTTCAGGCCATTTTCGACCCCCTATAACTTCGTTGTGGATAAAACCAAAAGCCTGAATTTTCAGATACCAAGCAAACAGTGTATGAACTCGGTATGTTTCAAATTTCATCCAATTTGAACAAGTAGTTTAAGAATTATAACTAGTCAAAGTTTCTTTATTTTGTCACTCACTCACTCACTTACTCACTGACCGATCATCAAAAGTCTAAGGCACTTCTAGCAGACATAGAAGCTTTAAATTTTGAATGCAATTAGTGTTTAGTGTATAAATCAAGGAAAAACTAAAATATTACGCAATTTCAGTCCAGTTTTCCAGATACACCAACTGCATAAAGAACTTTGTAATCCCATATAAATATATAGGATTACAAAGTTACAATTGCAGTCAATGAATGAGTGTACCTGTATAAGAAAATCCGTTGTAGGTATTCAAGAAGTAGAAGGTACCGGAAAGAAAAAAAGGAGTACTATCTACGAATACAAAAAGAAATGAGATACCATCAAAAACATAACTTGTAAAAAAACCAAGTCTCGCAACCCAGTTCTTCTACCGTAAAAAATTGTGAGATCCATGTAATACCAAGTCGGTTAATTTATTCAGGCTAAAGGGACTTTCTTTCTAAGTTATTTTGTAACAGATTGACTTGGCAATCGCATGAAAACACAATGTATCTCGCAAGCAATACATATTATATTAAATTCGATTTTTAGTGCGTAGAAGAACTGGGTTGCGAGACTTGGTTTTTTTACAAGTTATGTTTTCGATGGGATTAGATCTACAAAATATTACATTTTATTCTGTGTACTAACACATTTTGAAAAACTTAGAATAAAATTAATTTTGCGCGCATCCGGGTAACGTTCTCCATAAAATATTTATTCTTAGTAATCTAGAGTTTTATTTGAAGGAAGTTTATAAAACTTTACTAGGTACTTAGTTAGACATATTGATTTAGAGTTGCACTTTCTTAGTTTTCATTTAAAAATTGTTTACTAATTTCGTTTCATTTATTTGTTTTGTTCGAAATATAAGTTCCAAGAGTTCTTTCGTGAAATGTTGTATTCTCAAAATGTATTGCAGGTAAGTATGCTTTAAATTTGTTAATTTAAATAAAAGATAATTACTTGATAATAATTAAGTAGGTATAATACTGTTGTAAAATACTATTTGAGCTAATTATAAATAAATTAAAGATGTTGCTTTGTTACTAGTTTATTTTAGAGTGACAGTTAAAACAAAATACAAAATAATATAAAATTACTTCTATTTCTTTACTGCACAAAGAAGTCTTAATTGTAAAAGTAGAACAAGTAGGTATACTACAATTCTACAACACCACCCTTCAATTAAGACTCTGGGAAAGAACACAAACAAACAAAAATACCTAATCATTACATAATAAAAGAAAAAATGAAATTACTTAACCTAGGCTAATACCATGTATACATCTCTTATGAGCAACCTTGCCTAAAGGTTTTGTAAACACATCCGCATAATTTAAATCTGACCGGACATAATCAATCGTAATTGTTTTGTCACACACTTTTTCTCTTATAAAATGATATTTTGTATCAATATGCTTTGTTCTGTGATGAACTGGATTAAGCACTAAACTATGCGCACTCTGACTATCGTTAAACAAAATCACTGTGTCAGACTTACCAGTTACATCCAAAATGAAACTTTTAAGATAACAGGCCTCTTTAGCAGCTGCCGCTAGAGCCATATACTCGGCTTCCGTTGAAGACAGAGCTACAGTTGACTGTTTCTTCGCTTGCCAAGCTACAGGACTACCAGCTAACATAAAACAGTACCCAGTATAGGATCTTCTATCTTTCGTACAATTAGCCCAGTCTGCATCGACATACGCTTTAAGATAATCGCCAACCATCCTGTAAGTAAGAGTGTAATCGATTGTACCCTTCAAATATTGCAACACTCTCTTTGCAGCTAACCAGTGTTCTTTGTTATATTTGGTATTAAATTGGCTCAAATAGCTAACTTGATAAGCTATGTCAGGCCTAGTATTTACTGATAGGAACATTAAGCATCCAATCAAACTTTGATATGGAAAAGACTCTCGTTCGTCAATTATTCCATCATCAAGTTTCTTTAAACTAGACGGTGTATCAAACGACTTACAGTTTTCCATGTTAAATCTTTTTAACAGATTCAAAATAAAAGTACGTTGATTTACCTTAATCTCACCATCCTTTCTTGAGATATTGATTCCAAGATAATAGGATAAAGGACCTAAATCTTTAATATTAAAAATATTTTGTAAACATTTCTTGACGCTTTGAAAGGTCATGTCATTTTTGAAAAAGACAATTATGTCATCGACATATACCGCCAAAATGACAATTTCTTGACCATAAAGTTTTTTTATACACGCATGGTTCCGAAGGAGTTTTCGTGAAACCCATCTTGGATAAGGTTTTGTCCAACATTATATTCCATGCTCGGGGTGCCTGTTTGAACCCATACAACGATTTCTGCATTAGGCAAACTTTACTTTCACGGCCTTTCTCCACAAAACCCTGTGGTTGTTCCATAAGAACTTCCTCTTCAAGTTCTCCGTTAAGAAAAGCAGTGTCGACGTCCAAATGCCTCATTTCTAGGTCTAATTCAGCAGCTAAGGCGAATAAAGTACGGAGTGAAGAATGGCGAATAACAGGAGCAAAAGTTTCATTGTAGTCTATTCCTTCTACCTGCTTGAAACCTTTCACCACAAGTCTAGCCTTATACTTCAAAATGTTACCGTGAGCATCTTTCTTTACTTTGTAGACCCATTTACAAGGTATAACCTTCTTATTACCTATAGGCTTATCAACAAGCTTCCAAGTCTTCAACTTCATGAGCGAATCATATTCATTGTTCATCGCAGAACGCCATTCATCAGCATCATCACAATTCACTGCCTCTGAGTAAGATTTCGGCTCACACATATTATCAGTTTCTGATAATAAATTTGCAACATAAAAATCCGGTTGCTTACGAATTCTAGTAGGATACCTACTTACCTCTATAACATTTCGTTCAGGACTAGTAGGGCCCTCAGATTCAGCCGAATTATAATCTACTTCATCATCACTACATGGTACAGAATTTTCTTGAAGTTCAACCGTGTTATCGTCCTGTTGACTATCATCAGTTACCACCATTTCATTCTGTAAAACGTCATCAAACATAATGATAGGTTCTGGCTTAGTAGATTCAACAACATTACCTTTAAGTTGTGTAAAACGATCTTCAAAAAATGTCACATCTCTGGACTTCTGTACATGCCAAGGGTTAGAAGCATCCCTAAAGAAATAAGTATTAGGATCATCTGTATATCCTACAAAGATAACTTCTTTAGTTTTAATATCTAATTTCTGTCTATGACAGGCTGGAACTTGAATAAGTGCCCGACATCCAAAAACACGCAAATGGCTGAGATCTCCCTTTTGTCCGTACCATTTTTCATATGGAGTCTTCCTTATTAAAGCGCGATGTGGCGATCTATTTTTCAAGTAAACCGCTGTCCTAAAAGCATCTTCCCAATAAGCTTTTGAAAGTGAACTGTCAGCTAGCATAGAACGTGCTTTTTCTTCAATAGAACGATTGGTACGCTCAGCTACGCCATTAGACTGAGGACTATATCCTGCAGTAGTCTCATGAGTTACTCCTTTTGACGATAAATAATCAGTTAATTCCTTATTTACATATTCCTTACCACAATCCGATTTCAATATTTTTATTTGAGCACCAGTTTGTCTTTCTATCAACGTTTGGAAACAAACAAACTTGTCTTTAACTTCTGCTTTCGAAGAAATAAAATACGGAAAAATCATACGCGTAAAATCGTCAACGAAAATCAAAAGATACTTATTTCCTTGAAATGAAGGAACAGAAAATGGTCCACACAAGTCAGAGTGAATTAACTCTAGTTTCGAAGTAGCCTTTTTGTATTCTACTGATTTAAAAGGCTTCCTCGCCTGTTTGCCCTCAACACAAGCAATACACTTACCTTTATCCATCGCAGTATAGTCGACGCCCATTTGACTTCTTTTTAATTGATCCATTCCTATCCTACAAAGGTGTCCTAATCTTTTATGCCAAAGTTGGTACCTACTGAGATAGTCAGATTGCACATCGTTTGCGGTTAAGATACATGGAGTAATTTTCGTACTACAATCCAGTGAGTACAGTCCACCACTAGTAACAGAAGCATGTAGAACAGCATTACCTTTGAAAGAGAAATCAGAAGATTTATAAAAATTACAACCTGTTTTATCAAAAAGTACTATGAAGCCCTTGTCAACAACCTTTTTGACAGAAATAAGGTTACTCTTTAAGTCAGGTACATACGCTACATCGTTAATACTATCTATAACACTAGTAGTTTCAATAGATACATCACCAACTCCACTACATGATATCATATGACCGTTTGCTACTGTAACAGTTATACCGCTGTCCATTGTCCTCAACTCCCTAAACCAATCTCTTCTTGATGTCATATGCCTTGAACATCCAGAATCGACCAACCATACGTCACTTGTAGACCCACAAGACGTTCCTAGTGCGTGTTGTTTTATGTTTTTCTTTTTACGCAAAGGGCATTGTGGTCTTTTGTGACCCGGTTTCTTACATTCATAACAAACAACTTTTTCAATACTTGTGTTTTGATTTAAATGTTGTTTTGATTGGCTAGTTGTTTCAAAAACTTGTATTGTAGAGTCACATTTGGACATTTCGTTCAACAGTTTCTTCTTTACGATATCAGTGGTAACCTCTATATTACTATTTTCAAGAGCCATTACAAGTGGTTCATATTTCGGACCAAGTCCTCCAAGCAAAATGGCTGCAATCGAAGCATCATCTATTACCTTGTCAATATCAGCCAAATCCTGAGCTGTACTAAGAACCACATTGATATACATCTCTATATTCTGAAAATGATCAAGTGAGAGTCTGTATAGCTTCCTTTCTAATGCCAGCCTTCTGCCCATGCCCTTATCTTCGTATGCATCTTGTAAAGCATTCCAAGCTTCTAAAGCAGTCTTAGCATTACGAATGTGGGTCATTGCTGTCCCATCAACGGTAAGGCAAATTTTAGCTAATGCTCTCTCATCGTTTCGTATTTTCATCGAAGCAGAGGTAGTATCATCTTCGCCATAGCCACTTACTGTTTTCCAAAGATTTTCGTGGATTAAATAATTGCGCATCTTAAACTTCCATTTTATGTAGTCATCTTTATTGCACAGTATGAGCGACGCTGGTATTGACGAAGAATAATTCATTCCACTATTGGAGTCACCATCACACATTTTCGATACAAACGAAAAACGATTTTGACACTAAAAATATTCACATCAGCAAGCACTATTGATAATCTTTAAAATATTTTGCTCTTCGTGCTGATAACGTGTTGTAAAATACTATTTGAGCTAATTATAAATAAATTAAAGATGTTGCTTTGTTACTAGTTTATTTTAGAGTGACAGTTAAAACAAAATACAAAATAATATAAAATTACTTCTATTTCTTTACTGCACAAAGAAGTCTTAATTGTAAAAGTAGAACAAGTAGGTATACTACAATTCTACAACAAATACAAAATTAATTAAAAAATAATCGTAGGATTATTTCTAGCATGCGAGGGATTAAAGCGTAGGTATATTTAATTTTTATGTTTTTACGTTTTCAAAAAGTCGAGGTATTTTATATAATAAAAGAAAATACCTCCCATAACACAAGCCTAGTTACTTAGCTTGGGGCTAGATGGCGATGTATGGAATGTCCTGCAATATTTTTTTTTCTAACGCGTGAATCAAAAGTTCAATAATATTAGTCGACAAGCCTGATCTGATTTAAATTAATATTATCTTCATAGCATATCCAGGTCAATATGTCTGCGTTTTACTTGGGTTTTACTAAAATGGACGACGCGTGAATAAACTGTTCCATTTATACAAATTAAATCTATGTAGGTATAGATAGAGGACAGTTGTGGGCGGCGAATCAACTCTAACCTTGCACTAATATTAATTTAACATCTATCTATGTTAGTAACTAGATAAAAAATAAGTCGGGCAGCCAAACCTCAAACTAATAAATACTAGCGACCCGCCCCGGCTTCGCACGGCTGTATTATGCATGTATTATATCTAAAAACCTTCCTCTTTAATCACTCTATCTATTTAAAAAAACCGCAACAAAATCCGTTGCGTAGTTTTAAAGATCTAAGCATACATAGGGACATAAGGAGACGGCGAAAAGTGACTTTATTTTATACTATGTAGTGATTACAGGACATTCCACACCTCGCCATCTAGCCCTAAGCTAAGTAACTAGGCTTGTGTGTTATGATTGTTAGACAACGGATATACTACTTACATACTTTTTCTTTTGTAAATATATACTTATAATACATAGAAACAACCAGACCACAGACAAATATCTATGCATAAATACATGTCTGAGGTGGGAATCGAACCCGCAACCCTGTGTTTGGCAGTCCGACATGGTGACCATTGTGCCAACTGGGTCGTCATCGTCACTACTAGATTACTGGTACCTACCTTTAGCTACGTACGTACGTACGACTTCAGATTATTAGGGCTTAAGGCTTATGATTTTTGTAATGATTTCGCTATGTAATTTGAACAATGTTATGTACGACCATTGGCCTTCTGATTGAGAAACACCTCCGTTTTTTTAACGGTTAAAAACAAGCTTAAGTTACTGAATGACATAATGGTATCCCTCTTGATAATCGGATATAGTTACAGGTGACAGGTATTTGACGTGATCTTGGGCGTTTAAGAGAAAGTCTCTAAACCTCAGACTCTGTAGTCAGTACCACGAGTTATTGACGCACTCCAGCTAGCGTACAGATCTGTTCACTCACGAAGGCGCGCCCCTCCAGGGTTTTTCTCGGTGTGCATTAATATGAGTGTCGCACGTGTTAACAAGATGTCTTAATGTATGTGTGACGACTATCAGTAGAGACAGCATACAACAGAGATAGAATTATATACAGATTATGTTTACAACAACATTCATAAGGTGTGGAAGGGCGCGCCTTCGTGAGTGAACAGATCTGCCCCCTTAGACAAGATTGCTTTCTATTAGCGATATCGCCAATCGACAGTTAATTTTTGTATTTATTTTGTATGAAATTGACATAAGTCAACTAAAAGTTACGTAGTCTTGCGTTAAAGATAAAAAAAATGATAGACAAGTTTCATCTTTTATGCCAATTTTATACAATGCTTTATGTCAATTTCATACAATTGAATCTATCGATTGGCGATATCGCTAATAGAAAGCAATCTTGTCTAAGGGGGCTGTACCGTATCTGTTCCGTATTCTAGTGTTGATATCTTTTCTATATATAAAAGAAAGTTGTGTTAGTTACACTTATAACTCGAGAACGGCCGAACCGATTTGGCTGAAAATTGATGGAGAGGTAGCTTAGAACCAGGAGAAGGACATAGGATACCTACTTTTTTTTTTTTTTTTTTTTTTTTTTTTTTTTTTTTTTTTTTCTTCTATATTCAAACGAGATCGGGATTTACGCGGATGAAATTAAATATACGTACGAAATATTCTTTTTTTTTCGATATTCAAATAGAATATACGAAATATTCTTTTTTTTTTCGATATTAAAACGAGATCGGGACTTACGCGGGTGAAATTAAATATACGAATTATTCCATATTCAAACCCGCATAAGTCCCGATCCCGTGGGAATATCGGGATATACACTATTATGTATTCTGTGACGTTCGTCTTTGTTGTAAGGCGTTCGACCGGGGGGTTTTCTCGAGCGGCTGCAGTTTTTTTGTTGATTACTCAGCACCTACTAATTGGATTTTGATGTAAAGTATACCACGACTTTCCTTAGATTACACTGGGTTTAGCCGTTTTTAATTGTAGATTATGTAACAAACAAACAGACAGACAGATATATTTTTGTTCTATTACTTTTTCGAAGTCCAACAGACCCTTTTTGTTATTTGCTGTATTATATAGAAATCAATGCCACTTTTCGTTGTAATTTTATAACTCAAGAACGGGCTCACCTATCCTAACCAAATGTTTAAGCTTTGTTCGGACTATTTAGTAGATGGTTTATGTGAAGTTTGCACAAAATCGGTCGAGCGGTTATTCATTTATCAAATTTTTTTTATATGGCAAAACAACGTTTGCCGGGACAGCTAGTTTATGATAAAATTTCAACACTAGAATTGGCCTATACGCGAGCCGCTCGTTACATTGCTTATTAAAAAAAACATTACTTTGCATACAGCCATCTAACCCCAAGATAAGCAACTAGGCTTATATTATGGTGGACAGACAACAGATAGCATACTTTGATACTTCGCATGAGGGGAACACTAGAAATGGTTTTTGGAAATCCAAACTCTAAAGCTGATAGGACCTGTCCTGTGTCCTGTGGTGGCTTTTAAAGTTTGTAGTTCATAATAACTATACTATGTACCTATACTATGTTTGTAGCAAATCAATATCACTTTTAAAGAGACACTAACGCGGTTAAAGCCACAGAGTGCAGCCGGTATAGTATAGGCTGGGTATCTGCTTCATGAGTATAGGTATCCATCTCTACCGCGCTGTCTATTCAATCATCGACACAAAATAATATTTATTTAGTCACCATAAAAATAGATACTTACTGTTTTAAGCTATCTACCTTGCTCTAGCTCGCGTATTGGCCGATTAAATTAAATTATAATAAAAACTAAATAGTTAGATACTACTACTTCACTACATAGTATAAAGCAAAGTAGCTTTCTCTGTCCCTATATCCCTTTGTATGCTGAAATCTTTAAAAGTACGCAACGGATTTTGATGCGGTTTTTTTTAATAGATAGTGTGATTCAAGAGGAAGGTTTATATGTATAATACATGCATAATATAGCCGTGCGAAGCCGGGGCGGGTCGCTAGTAATAGATACTTAATAGTATACTAGTTTATTTAATCCAAAGGCTCACTGTGAGTAGGTTTTTTGTTGCAAATAAATGGATTATATTCTAAATACAGTACCAATTTAATACAATATAAGTAACCCGTAAGTATGTACTGAAGCAGTTTGATTTAGTGCGTAAAATATCGTGGTAAGTAAGACCTCTGTTTTTCAAAGCGTTTTGTCTATAAAATATGGGTGTATGTAGAGTATTAATAGTAAAAGTGAAGTTATTTATAAGTGATATGATGTTGTCACGCGATTTAATAAGTAGAGCAGTTATGTGAATATCTTATAACTATCATAGATTTTACTTTCTAAGACTCTTTTAATGTTTTCTGTGATCGTCAGTAATTTTTGTAAACCTAGCGTTTTTTTGGGCTTGCAAATATTTCATCTTTAAAGTTACAGACGACCATTTATAATTTACTAGCGACCCGTCCCGGCTTCGCACGGCTATATTATGCATGTATTATACATATAAACCTTCCTCTTGAATCACTCTGTCTATTAAAAAAAACCGCATCAAAATCCGTTGCGTAGTTTTAAAGATTTAAGCATACATAGGGATATAGGGACCGAGAAAGCGACTTTGTTTTATACTATGTAGTGATGATACCTACTTACCCTCTTTTAATTTGGGCTCCTATATACGCCTTAAGATTTAAAAACAAACATATAATAAAACTTGCTTTTAAATACCTACTATTGTTAGAATAGAATAGAATAGAATAGAAATCATTTATTGTTTAACTGTGTACATGAGCCGATATTAATGCTATAAGTAGTAGACACAACAGTTCACCACACTGGGCATACAATATTTTGTGAAATGTAAAAACCACCAGAAGACTAATTCTATAATATTGTAATAACAGCTGACTTGTATTTTGAGTTACTTTGAGGGTATTTTTTATAATCGAAATGCGATTGGAATGATATTGCAATGAGAGAACAATGTTATTTACGAGATTTGGCCGTAAAATGGCGTATTAAAAAAAATGGTTGTCTGTAAAGTCGGTTAACGGACGATAATTTTACGTGATAATGTCAGAAGAAAACGATGAAAAATTGTGTTTTTTTTGTTATTCCTTTATACTTAGAAGTCTTCTATATTCGTCACTCGTCACCATAACACAAGCCCAGATGAGCGATATTATTATTAAATACTCTGTTTCCTAACGGGAACGGATGCGTCATGGTCATGTTACCATGACGCATTACGTGATACAATATTACCGTGACACTTTTTTGTGAATGAACGTTATCACGCCAAAAAACAAAACCTAAATTAACCCAAACATTAAACATAACTAGCGACCCGCCCCGGCTTCGCACGGCTATATTATGCATGTATTATACGTATAATCCTTCTTCTTGAATCACTCTATCTATTTAAAAAAACCGCATCAAAATCCGTTGCGTAGTTTTAAAGATCTAAGCATACAAAGGGAAATAGGGACATAGGGATATAGGGACGGCGAAAAGTGACTTTATTTTATACTATGTAGGAATTATACCTACTCATACCAATAAATATTATCTTATTGCTGGGCTTTTTGACATATTGGGAATGCTTTAATTTCCAGATATACCCCCCAGAAGATAGACATAGAGTTCAAATTGCAACCGTTCGTGCCGGAGTTCGTGCCGGCTGTGGGCGACACGGACGCGTTCCTCAAGGTGAGCACGCCGGCACGGAACGCGCGCGCTGAGTCGCTGGACGAACGCGTGCTCGAACACGTCGATAATTTAGGTAAGTATCTTTTACTTTTCAATTACAAGTTTACGTTTAAAAACAATCAAACTAGACACTAATATTTGTTTGACGACCGGAATTGAATTCGCAATCTGCGTTCGCAATGGTCGAATTATTGGAGACTAGCGACCCGCTCCGGCTTCGCACGGCTATATTATGCATGTATTATACATATAAACCTTCCTCTTAAGGTGAAAGGGTACCTGCGCGCTCTCCATACAAACGTAGTCGACTGTTTCCTCCCTGGATAATGACACTAGCACAAATATTTTTGTGCCATAAAACCTATAACTGCCATGACTATGCCCCTATGTTTTGTTTTTTTTTTAATTTTCTAATTATCATAAAAATTAAAATTAAAAAAATTAAATAATTAAAAAAAAACAAAAAATAGGGGCATGGTCATGGCAGTTCTACGTTTTATGCACCAAAAATATTTGCTCTAGTGTCATTATCCAGGGAGAAAACAGTCGACTACGTTTGTAATAGTTTGTATGGAGAGAGCCCCCGGTACCCTTTCCTCTTAAATCACTCTATCTAATAAAAAAAACCGCATCAAAATCCGTTGCTTAGTTTTAAAGATTTAAGCGTACAACGGTATATAGGGACTGAGAAAGCGACTTTGTTTTATACTATGTTATAAAGGTCGGTTTTAAGGTGAAAGAATACCGACGTACATTGATCATGAAACTACACCACTACGGTATTAGGGACGGCGCCCTGGATCTTATCTCTTCTTATTTGAGCGGTAGGGTCCAGAGTGTTGATGTTAACGGGAAACGATCCCCCGGATCTGCGATAGCAATGGGGGTTCCTCAAGGATCCATATTAGGACCTTTCCTGTTTTTAGTTTATATAAATGACTTACCTTACCTTGTAAGGGACAACCATGGGATAGTGTTGTTCGCAGATGACACCTCCTTGGTGTTCAAGGTTAAAAGGCGTCAGTCCAACGTTGACGATGTGAACAATGCTCTCTCTAGAATAGTTGATTGGTTCAATTCCAATAATTTATTACTGAATGGATTCAAAACTAAATTAATTCGGTTTACACTTCCAAATGTAAAACAAGTAAAAACTGTTGTAAAGATTAATGATGAGGAAGTTGAATTAGTCAGTAAGGCTGTCTTTCTAGGTATAACTTTAGATCCTAAGCTTCAGTGGGCCCGCATGTGGAAGCATGGTCCAATAGACTTAGTTCTGCCGCTTACGCCGTTAAGAAAATTCGCGAATACACGGACATTGAGACTGCTCGCATAGTCTATATCGGCTACTTCCACAGTGTCATGTCGTACGGCATCCTACTGTGGGGGTGTGCTGCAGATATTGATGCTATTTTCATATTGCAAAAGAGAGCTGTTCGAGCTATCTACAAAATGGGCCCCAGGGAATCACTTAGAGAAAAATTTAAAGAGTTAAACATATTAACGCTCTATTCCCAATATATCTACGAAAACTTGCTCTACGTTCACAAAAATCCTGATATTTTCCGTAAAAACAGCGATATTCATAATTTCAACTTAAGAAATAAGGATGAACTGACCGTGCCCGGTAGTAGGCTCCGGAAAATAAACAGGTCGTTAAATAGTACATGTGTGCTCTATTATAATAAATTACCTAAAGAGGTATATGACATGTCCATTAACAGGTTCAAAACTTTTATAAAGCATAGATTGTGCAGTAAGGCGTACTATGATACTTCGTCTTACCTTAATGATAAGAACCCATGGACGTGACTTTAGTTGCTCCATTTCAAATAATACTTTCAAATATTTGTAATATTGACCATTGTGAGCGTGATCACATGAAAAAAAAAAAACCCCATGAGTTTCTTGTGCCTTCTTCTCATTGGTGGGCGCGTTCCGAAGGCACACATCCTAACTTAGTTTTTAAGACGTTTTCAAGTGGTCTATTATACTTTTAAGGATATACATCCAAAGAAATAAAAAAATTGAATTTGAAAAATTTTGATTTGATTTGATTTGACGCTCTCTCCATACAAACTTAGTCGACTGTTTCCTCCCTGGATAATGACACTAGTTAGAGCAAATATTTTTTGTGCCATAATACCTATTTTTTTTTCTAATTATCATAGAAATTAAGATTTAAAAAACAAAAAATAAATAAAAACAAAAGGGCATGGTCAATGGGAATCTGTAGACATGGAAACAAAGCATGGTCAATGGCAGTTATAAGTTTTATGCAACAAAAATATTTGCTATAGTGTCATTATCCAGGGAGAAAACAGTCGACTACGTTTGTATGGAGAGAGCCCCCGGTACCCTTTCCTTTTAGGGGCCATCTGTAGCAACTCGACTTTAAAAAACCTAGATTTGTTTCCTTTTTAAAAAAACATTTTTATCAATTACTAGCGACCCGCTCCGGCTTCGCACGGCTATATTATGCATGTATTATACATATAAACCTTCCTCTTGAATCACTCTATCTATTTAAAAAAATCGCATCGAAATCCGTTGCGTAGTTTTAAAGATTTAAGCATACATAGGGATATAGGGACAGAAAAAGCGACTTTGTTTTATACTATCGCACGGCTTGGGCAAATAGCCAGTATCAAGTAAGTAATATTTTGCATAAAATTATGGCCCGATTTTCAGAAATCGGGCTCCAAAGTGTTTCAAGATAGTCAAAGTCGTCACAGTTTGTCAAGTCAGGCGTTGTAAAGCGGTGGCGACTTTATTTTTATTAACATATAAAATGTTTAATTAAGTAGGTACTGAAATAAAATAAATAAATAAATAAAATGTTACCAGGTCTGACATTGCTCGACGAGCCGGCCGCTGAACAGAGCGAGTCCGCGTTACTCCATCTACAACTGAGGGCCATTTCTAAGACGAACACCGCTAAATCTACTGTTGTAAGTTATTTACTTTAAGTTATTGAAGTTATACTTCTTTAGCCGCGTTATGAAAAAATTATGAGAGTGAATTTTTATGATGCGCGCGCACCGTGACACGGAAAATTCACATGTTGAAGTTGTCCGCAAACCGCAAGATGACAGCTGTCATAAAACTATGTTGAAGTTGTCCGCAAACCGCAAGATGACAGCTGTCATAAAACTATGTTGAAGTTGTCCGCAAACCGCAAGATGACAGCTGTCATAAAACCAAATAGCTACCTACGTGAAACTGAAAATGAGGTTAGTTCAAAGAGGTACTACTACATAATTATTTTAATGTAATTATTTATTTAAATATTATGTGACTGGAAAATTATTTCTTAATGGTGCCAAAGAAGTATAAGTAACTTCTCATGCGCGTACTTAAGTACACGCATCCAATTTTTTCAGTTTTTTTTACACAAGTTAGGCCATCGATTGACCACTATCGCACTTGCCTGATGCACACGGCGCCATCAAGCCACCGAATCGAGCAACTAGTCTTGTGTTATAGTAACCAGACTACGGATAAAATACTTATCTATCTTCACTATCATCACTACATAGTATAAAACAAAGTCGCTTTCTCTGTCCCTATTTCTCTTTGACCGCTTAAATCTTTAAAACTACGCAACGGATTTTGATGCGGTTTTTTAATAGATAGAGTGGTTCAAGAGGAGGGTTTATATGTATAATACATGCATAATATAGCCGTGCGAAGCCGGGGCGGGTCGCTAGTCTTCTTATATATAAAAATGAATCGCAAAATGTGTTGGTAAGCGCATAACTCAACAACGGCTGGACCAATTTGGCCAATTCTTTTTTTGTTGTGTTTGTTATTGTCAGGAGAAGGTTCTTATGAAAGAAAAAATTAAGGAATTATTACGCGGGTGAAACCGCGGGGCGCAGCTAGTCTTATATATAAAAATGAATCGCAAAATGTGTTGGTAAGCGCATAACTCAACAACGCCTGGACCAATTTGGCCAATTATTTTTTTGTTGTGTTTGTTATTGTCAGGAGAAGGTTCTTATGAAAGAAAAAATTAAGGAAATTTCGTAGAAAATTATTACGCGGGTGAAACCGCGGGGCTCAGCTAGTCTTATATATAAAAATGAATCGCAAAATGTGTTGGTAAGCGCATAACTCAACAACGCCTGGACCAATTTGGCCAATTCTTTTTTTAGAATATTCCATAAGGTACGAGGATGGTTCTTACGGAGAGAAAATTAAAAAAAAATGCCTGAAAATGTCTAAAAACAACACTTTTCTATACTCCATACCATACAAACGATTCGTAATAATACAAGTCAATAAGAACTTTAATACCATAACATAAAGTTCAAGTTTTAATGGAGAGGTTCCGGGAAGGCAAAACAATTGAGTGACGTATAAATATTGATGTCAATCGTGTCGCGGTGTTAGTTGCCAAACTACTGTACACCTAAACGGCTGAACCGATTTGTATGATTTTTAACCCCCGACGCAAAAACGACGGGGTGTTATAAGTTTGACGTGTCTGTGTGTGTGTGTCTGTCTGTGGCATCGTAGCTCCCGAACGCCTGAACCGATTTTGATTTAGTTTTTTTTATATGGCAAAACAAAGTTTGCCGGGACAGCTAGTATTATATAAAAATGAATCGCAAAATGTGTTGGTAAGCGCATAACTCGACAACGCCTGGACCAATTTGGCCAATTCTTTTTTTGTTGTGTTTGTTATTGTCAGGAGAAGGTTCTTATGAAAGAAATAATTAAGGAAATTTCGTAGAAAATTATTACGCGGGTGAAACCGCGGGGCTCAGCTAGTCTTATATATAAAAATGAATCGCAAAATGTGTTGGTAAGCGCATAACTCAACAACGCCTGGACCAATTTGGCCAATTCTTTTTTTGTTGTATTTGTTATTGTCAGAAGAAGGTCCCCATAAAAAAAATAAAAAAAATTGCACTGAAAAGTATCTCGCAGGTGAAACCGCGGGGTACAACTAGTATTCATATACTTTTTGGAACGAAGTTCCTTATCGCGGGTTGGCGATAAGGAGCTGGGCGAGAAAAATTTTTACGCGTTACGAAAACTTGAAACGAAAAACCTTAAGAGAAACAAAAAGAAAAAAGGTAACGGTAATGTCCCGCGATCTGTTCATTTTTTAAAAATGAATTTATACTTATTGATACTTACTTACATACAGAAACACCCAGACCAGAATATTTATTTACAGAAACAAACATCTGTACACAAAAACTTGTTCGATGGCGGGAATCGAACCTGCCACCTTCTGTGTCGCAGGCGAGTGTGTATCGCGTCACAGCGGTCGTCAAATTATTGTACACTAGCGACCCGCCCCGGCTTCGCACGGCTGTATTATGCATGTATTATATCTAAAAACCTCCTCTTTAATCACTCTATCTATTAAAAAAAACCGCATCAAAATCCGTTGCGTACTTTTTAACAGACTTCAAAAAAAGGAGGAGGTTCTAAAGATCTAAGCATACATAGGGACGGCGAAAAGTGACTTTATTTTATACTATGTAGTGAAGTGATGATACTATGGGTACTTACTAAGAATTAATAAATGATTTCAGTTAACGAAAAAGATCGAGGATGCCGAGAAGAACGGGAAGGCGATCGAACGTTGGATAAAGGACGTGAGCGAGTTGCATCTCTCGAAACCTGCGCCTACTGTCTCTTATACACAGTAAGGAATTATTAATTATTATCTTAATTTACCCATACAAGTTACATTTTATGAAAAACTTACCCTTGTAAGTCCCGATTCCGTGGGAATATCGGGATAAAAGGTAGCCGTATGTGTTAATCCAGGTCTCCAGCTATTTAATATCGAGTTTCAACACTATCGGTCCAGTAGTTTTTGCGTGAAGGAGTAACAAATACACACACTAATATAAAAAACTTTCAAATGTGTAATATTACTAGAATTTACCCAACTTTTCGAGGGGTCGCGGAAAAGTAACTCAAATCGCTTTTTCTGTCTCTATTTCCCTTTGACCGCTTCTTTAAAACTACGCAACGGATTTTGATGGGGTTTTTTTAATAGATAGAGTGATTCAAGAGGAAGGTTTATATGTATAATACATGCATAATATAGCCGTGCGAAGCCGGAGCGGGTCGCTAGTCTAATATAAAAACCAACTCAAATCTCGTGACTTAATTTCTATTTTTTTGTATCTTTTCCAGCAAAATGCCTGACATAGACAGCTTGATGGAAGAATGGCCCGAGAAAATGGAAGAAACACTGAAAGACGTCAGTTTCCCGCCGCCAACCATAGACTGTACTCTCTCCGAGTACGCGTCTCTAGTCTGTGGTATGTTCGATATACCGATAGCCGGCGATACGCTGCAAGATAAAATACAAGCGTTGCACTTACTGTTTACGCTGTACAGCGCTGTTAGAAGCTCGCAGTTATACGCTGATAGACAGAAGGATAGTGAAAATAATGTTTAATTTCTTAAGCAATATTTTAATAAAGATTCTATTGTTATTTTGTAGTTTTTATGGGTGTATCCCATTATTTCCATGGAAATACAGAATGAAAAAAGTGGCACAAGCGTTTTTTTTCCAAATAATATTCCATTATTTCCATTGCGGCTAAAAATGCAGTAGTGTTATTTGAGTCCACTTTAATATTTATGACGGCCTGATAAATTAATGTTAATGACCACGTCACCATGTAATCCACCAATCATTGGTAAGGAGCTGCGTGCTGATTGGTGTATTTCTTTGTCATTTGTCTAGTTTCGATGATGGGTGTCGTTTCCACAGTTTTCAAGGTCAACAGTAGCGAATAGGTGGTGCGGATAATCGCGCTACCATGAAATCCACCAATCAGTGCCGAGGAGCTGCGCGCTGATTGGTACATTTCGTGGTCACCTCCGCACTCGATAACTCTCTAGAATAAAACAAAAAATACTTTGGCAAATATGTTTATTTTAGAATTCACATTATTTTAAACAAAACTCACAAATCGGAACACATTTCTAGCCTCATCATACTTTTAAAACTAAACGAAGAATCGACTCGCTCGACAGTGTTTTTTTGCCATTAAAATTAGGATACTTTAGTTGCGGCTAAGATTATGAACGAAATTAGCGATCAATGATGTACAGTCGGCAACAAAAGTAATTTAGAGTAGTAGACATTGCATTGCGGCATTGTAGAGTTCTAAAATTGTAATTAGTCTGTTTTTTTCAACTCAATCAGCGCTTTTAAGTCGTACTTGAGTTAAAGTCATATAATCTTAACAAATAGCTTAAAAAAACTTAAACAAAACAATCAAGCGACAAGGGTCATATACAAGAAAAAAAAATCCTAATTAATACTTAAACGATTATGAACAGAGAAAAAAAACTATTTTCTTGGGTGGTTAAGAACCATGGTTACGAAAACGACACGTATATTCCGTTTTCGTAACTGGTTATCAAACATGAAAAATAATTCTATGTTCTTATCTGGTTATCAAAGATCAGTTACGAACGTAAAGTAAAGGAGTGTTCTTTGTTTTATTTAAAACATTCTAATAATAGCAACTTTAGAGCTCTACGGTGGGTCTCTACTTTTCTTACTGACTGTACGAAGCTGTCAAATTAAATATAATAGATAATAGAAACAATAATTTTGTTTGTAGAGCTGCCCGCTTTATAGCCACAACTATGTGAGCATTAAAAATATAATTATTGCAAATGGACGGTGAATTAACCAGAATTTATTTGTATTAGTCGAAAATATCTGAGGACCTTGATGGAAGCTTTTTCTCAGCTTCAGTCTGTACGTACAGCTACTTTTTTACGTCGTTTTTGCTGACCCTACTAAATGCTATTACAGATGACGTCATTTGACAGGTCTACATTTATTTCCGACGTGTTATACAAACATCAACACTGTCACCAAGGACTGCTAACACCCCTAAACAATAACCCTAAAATATGAGGCTGCATGGCTTAAAAACCGTTTGCCTGCCCAGTAAACAATGTTGATGACGTCGTGCAGTCATAATTACTCGGGAGGCTTATTTCTTTTAGCAAGAGCTCGGGCGAGACTAAGTCTTCATTACATAGTATAAAACAAAGTCACTTTCCGCTGTTTGTCCCTATGTATGCTTAGATCTTAAAAACTACGCAACGGATATTGATGCGGGTTTTTTAATAGATAGTGATTCAAGAGGAAGGTTTTTATGTATAATACAAGCATAATATAGCCGTGCGAAGACGGGGCGGGTCATCTATACCCAAGCTAAGCAACCAGGCTTGTGTTATGGTGGCCAGACAACAAAAGAAGAAGTCAACAAGCCAGACTTCTAATTGAATGGCTTCTGCAAGCCAAAGTGAAAAAAACAAAAATCCCATCAATTTCTTGTGCTTTATTCTCATTGGTGGACGCGTTCCGAAGGCACACATCGTAACTTAGTTTATAAGACGTTTCAATGTGATTTCATACATGCCTCCAAATGAATAAATACATTTTGACTTTTACTTTGTCATGAGGCAGTGATGCAACCAATCGCGGCGCGTTGTTTAGCAACTTAAACTTTTGTTCCAAGATGTATACATTTTGGTACAAGTTGTATACTTTTTGTTACAAGTTGTATACTTCTTGTTACAAGTTGTATACTTCTTGTTACAAGTTGTATACATTTTGTTACAAGTTGTATACATTTTTTTACAAGTTGTATACTTCTTGTTACAAGGTGTATACATTTTGTTACAAGTTGTATACATTTTGTTACAAGTTGTATACTTTTTGTTACAAGTTGTATACATTTTGTTACAAGTTGTATACATTTTGTTACAAGTTGTATACATTTTGTTACAAGTTGTATACATTTTGTTACAAGTTGTATAGCTTTTGTTTCTAGTAGTATCATTTTTGTTACAAGTTGGGTGACCGTGATTAGTTGACGAGTCTCGCTCCAGCTTTCAGTAAAATAAATAATAAACCAACCGGTTAATTTAATAAAAAATGCAGTATATTTGCAGTTCTATAATCTACAGTGTATTGTGAATTGCACGTTTTAAGTTATGAGATCTAATTTAGGGACTAAATGGAAGACTACAATAGAAATTAATATAAAATAACGAGTGTTCTAAATTATTGTTGGTACTGCATCGATTAAAAGTTTATACAACTATTGTTACAAGATGTATAATTTTTGTTACAAGTTGTATTTTATTACTTTTGTAACAAGTGGTATTACTTTTGTTGTTGTACAACCTTTGTCACAATTTGTATAACCCATTGTTACAAGTTGTATACATTTTGTGACAAGTTGTACCTATACATTTTGTTGCAAGTTGAATTGAATTATGAATCAACTATTTTTATTTCTTAACAACACAATTTCGAAATGCAGTAACAACAATTTACTACTTAATAATTGTTGACAATAGAAAAATATTTCCTTTACACCTAAATATGTATATCGAATTATTTTACACGTTAAATTATGTTAAAGGGAAATGTGGTTTTATTTACAATTTATATTTAATATTCTATTTTTTTTAATTTATGGTTGATTGTTTGTTGAAGATAAAATATTAAGAGGAAAGGGTACCGACGCTCTCTCCATACAAACGTAGTCGACTGTTTCCTCCCTGGATAATGTCACTATAGCAAATATTTTTGTTGCATATAACTTATAACTGCTATGACCATGCCCCTATGTTTTGTTTTTTTATTTTTTTTTAATCTTAATTTCTATGATAATTAGAAAATGAAAATGAACATAGGGGCATAGTCATGGCAGTTATAGGTTTTATGCAACAAAAATATTTGTGCTAGTGTCATTATCCAGGGAGGAAACAGTCGACTACGTTTGTATGGAGAGAGCACAGGTACCCCTTCACCAAATAAAATACAAAGACGATTCGCCATATTTCTCCTGCAGCGGTAAAAATTCCGATTTTATTAAATACAAAGAATCGAACTTATAGGTTTCGACACACAATCAACAACAAATCTTATTTTTTTCTACGGTATAATTTGACATTACGTTAGATCATTGACAAATAACTACCAAATATAGATGAACACCGCCTATACAAAATATCATAGAGTCGGCTACATAATTGCAGCCCCCAGTAGAGTTCAAAAATTACTATTATTGGCATGTTTTCATTCTAATATTTTTGTTTGATAAATCCATGAGTCTTTAAACTTCAACTAAAGCAGGTGCATAGAATCGTGCTTGTGTTGAAAACATTATTATAACAGCCGTTTTGGAGCTCTACGGTGGGTCTGCAATTATGTAGCCGGCGTACGTGAATAGTAACGCCATCTGTTATGAATCTAATGAAATTAGCAAACAAGCAAATAAATCATACAGATACGCGTTCTCGTTCGCGCGAGCGTTGTGAATTAGAATTAAAAATTCTTCTTAAAGTGGTTTCTGCGAGTTTAAAATTAATATTTTAACTTTTAACAGTAGCTGAACACTATTTATGCTAAAAAAACAATAAACTAAATATACATTTCGTAAAGTATTTAGTAATGAACAGCAGTGGCGCCATCTAGAAATAACGGGAATTTTGTATGACTTTATTGTTTCTGAGTGGCAGTCTATCTCTGGTAATAATTTGTCAAATGTTACATAAAAAATTCAAAGTTTATCTAAAACATAAAATAAAACAGCGACTACACATCAAATAAGAACTAACTATTTACATCGATTTAACAATCCATTTTCGTATATCACAGTTACTTATTTTGCACCCACACTTAAATAAACTATAGTCTATTCGGAAAGCGGAACTAAAACGGACATTGACCTCATAAATATTGTACAACCCACGGTCAAAAGTCTCTGCCCACCGTAACGTTTACAATCCTGTGCAGCGCTATTTAAACATTATAACAACTTAACCTGTGGATCGAACCCACGTCGGTTGGTGTAGCGGGTGGCGGCTTATACCACTCACACAACTAAAGACATAGCTAACATGTTGAAAATAATAATCACACTGAGTACTTTTAATTCAAGTAAGTATTTAAGTTTGTGTGTAACGTCTATTAGAAGAAGGTCGTAACTCCAATACAGTATTATTGTAGCAAACTGATCATTTACTTATGACCCATACTATACGTTGTACACGGCGAGGCGGTGCGGCACCCGTTTATTTCCAAATACGCAACAAGGCTTATAATATGTGTGTCAGAAAACAGGATAGAAAGTAATCCTATTTTATACTGAATTTTTTTATAAGTCATCGTTCAACCACTATCTCACACGATGGTAAGTGCGATATAACCACTAAAATCCATCGTTGAATCTTTTTACACTTTTATGTCCACTTAATTCCTTGATCTAGCATTTTTTAGAACCCCTCTATAATTCACTGTTACAGTGGGAGTGTGTGTGTATAACAGATAGCTGAGGTCAATATCCTTTAATCGCATTGCTTTCTGAACAGACTATAATAAGCTTCTCAAAACAATGTAGGACCCAATCTTAATATGTAAGGAGGAAAAATTATGTGAAAAGAATGGGAAAAACAAACAAACATAACCCTTAGTCGGGAAAAAAGCAGATGCACACTGGCAAACGGCTGGGATTGGCATTTTGAGAGGAAAGGGTACCGGGCGCTCTCTCCATACAAACGTAGTCGACTATTTCCTCCCTGGATAATGACACTAGACTTCACTAGAGCAAATATTTTTGTGCCATAAAACCTATAACTGCCATGACTATGCCCCTATGTTTTGTTTTTATTTTCTTTTTTGTTTTTAAAATCTTAATTTCTATGATAATTAGGAAATAAAAAAAAACCAAGACATAGGGGCATAGTCATGGCAGTTATAGGTTTTATGCAACAAAAATATTTGTGCTAGTGTCATTATCCAGGGAGGAAACAGTCGACTACGTTTGTATGGAGAGAGCGTCGGTACCCTTTCACCTTAAGGTATTATTAGACGCTTAGTAGCTCAGCCGGCCAGACTACGCCCGTCGAAATTTTAATATTGCTTTTTTCAGTAATTAATATCTTCGTATAAACCTTAGTATTATCCAAAAAATACTGTGACAAATGATCAATTTTTTTTGAAAATTATTTTAAATAAAACTGAATGTAATTCAATTGTCGTAAAATCTCAATATTTTGACTGGGCTCTCAATTATTTTAAGTAGCTTAAATTGCAACTACAGTCACGACAAGTCCCCTATTCATTTAATTCCGAAAAAACTATTTAAGAATTCTTTCAAAGTGGAAAAAGTCTACGGAGCAAAAACTTATGTTTATAGTAAGTATCGTAAGATTTTAGAAATTCTAATGATAAAGGAATTATGAATAAGGGTCTTTATATTACAAACTACGTTTTATATTATTTAGATGGAAAATTCTAATGGTGCATTCACATCGCAGTTATATTTGTAGAGCAAGTTATTGCTATTTATTATTATTAACAAGTAGTAGCAAATGTTGTAGAATGCCATGCAACTACTGCCATTTGTTATTAGCAACAAGTTGCAAATGTTGTAGAATACCATGCAACTACTGCCATTTGTTATTAGCAATAAGTTGCAGAAGTTGTAGAAAGCCATGCTACTACTGCCATTTGTTATTAGCAATAAGTTGCAGAAGTTGTAGAATGCCATGCTACTACTGCCATTTGTTATTAGCAATAAGTTGCAAATGTTGTAGAATGCCATGCAACTACTGCGATTTGTTATTAGCAACAAGTTGCAAATGTTGTAGAATACCATGCAACTACTGCCATTTGTTATTAGCAATAAGTTGCAGAAGTTGTAGAAAGCCATGCTACTACTGCCATTTGTTATTAGCAATAAGTTGCAGAAGTTGTAGAATGCCATGCTACTACTGCCATTTGTTATTAGCAATAAGTTGCAAATGTTGTAGAATGCCATGCAACTACTGCCATTTGTTATTAGCAATAGGTTGCAAATGTTGTAGAATGCCACGCAACTACTGTCATTTGTTATTAGCAACAAGTAGTGCATAGCATTCTACAACATTTGCAAGTTGTTGCTAATAATAAATGGCAGTAGTTGCATGGTATTCTACAACATTTGCAACTAATTATTGATAATAATAACAAATGGCAGTAGTTGCATGGCATTCTACAACATTCGCAACTTTTTGTTAATAATGAATAAGCAACGAGTATAGTTGCAAACGTTGAAGAATGTTTGCAACTAATTCTTGCTATTCGCTAGTAACATAAAGTTCAAATGTTGTAGAATATTTGCAACTTCTTGTCAAAGACTTGTTACCATTTGTTGTTAACAACAAGAAGTTGCAAATGTTGTAAGATGCTATGCAACTACTTGTTGTCATTTGTTATTAGGAGTGGTTTATAATATTGCTCAACAAAAAATAAAAGCGGTGTGGATGTTTGATTATGGAGAGTTCCCTAACTAAAAAAAATTTGATGTTATAAGTGCAAAGTGTCTTTTATATGAACTAAATCACAATCAATATATCACTCATACTGAAACATTCTCTCCGACAATAGTGTACTAAATTAAACTATAAGTATAACTTCGTTTACACTTCACAGCGAATTTTATAGTCCACGTTTTTTTTTAATTTCAATTGAAATATGGCGTCATCTGTGGAAAATACAAATTGTAATTATAATTAACATATTTATTTATAATATTTGATTGTTATAGAAAAATAGTGATATGGTTATTAAATGATAGAAGATAATATAGCACACGTGTGCTATTAAACGACCCGTTTATTTTCCGGAGCCTACTACCGGGCACGGTCAGATCATCTTTATTTTTTAAGAGAATCATGAGTTTTCGATACGCGGCGCGAGTAGGTATTTTCAAAAATGACCCGTATCGTGCGACGGAGAGAGTTTAAGTTCGGACGTAATTGCCTTCATTTTGCTTCCAAATAATGTTGCGGGCCGTAACGTTTTTACCCCCTTTATCCTTCACAAAATGAAATAAATTAGGTCTCATTTAATTCACTGCATCTTATTCTAAATTTATACGTTTTTCTTTTTTGGTAATTCAGTTTAGTCTATTAAAAATCAATTGAAACGCTCGATGAAGTTTTTAAGTCAAAAACATAGATATTCAGATACTAATAACTTTTATCTTAGCCAATATTTCTTTAAAATAAAAACGGTTAAACCTAGTTTTCCATTAGATCTAGAACATTTCCAAAAATTATGAAAATCGGACTTAGTTTATGGGGGGGAAAACATTACCGCTTTTTGTATGGAAAAACCTCACACTGGCCTTAAGTAAAAAGTTTATGTTGGCGGGGTTATTTCCCCCCTTTTTAAAAGTCTATTAAAATTATGAATATGCCGCAAAAACTAACAGAATTTTTGTGCTAGTAAATCAGGTTATTTCGTAAATATATTGTGAATATATTTAATTAGAGACAGACATACTGTTTTGTACTTGGACTCGGATAGTCTCGAACTTTAATGGGAAAACAAATATAATAAGCAACATACCAATGTTCTAATGATAATGGAAGAGGTTGAAGAGCCTTCGGTTGAATGGAAACCGTTGTTGTTTCAGTTCCGTGAGCGGTTCCTCCTCGTTCCTGATGCAGAAGTAGGATGATATCACGCTGCGGCAGATTGGACACTTGTCTAGTTTCGCTGGAACATATTACATACATATCACTACATAGTATAAAACAAAGTCGCTTTCTCTGTCCCTATATCCCTATGTATGCTTAAATCTTTAAAACTACGCAACGGATTCTGATGCGGTTTTTTTTAATAGATAGAGTGATTCAAGAGGAAGGTTTATATGTATAATACATGCATAATATAGCCGTGCGAAGCCGGGGCGGGTTTATTATACAGACATCAGCGAGGTTGAGATGGTATTGGGCGAGCTATATATCGAGAATGGACGGCGAAAAGTGACTTTATTTTATACTAGCTGCGCCCCGCGGTTTCACCCTCGGGGCGCAGCTACCCATCTATACCCATGTACCCACACACTATACCCATCTATGTCGAGGACTTTTTGTAGATATTTATAAGATCTACAATTAATTAGAACATTTTATGGTTCTATCTTTTATAGTTTAGGCAGCGTACGCAAAATAAGTAACTTTTCTGGTTGATTTTTTACACCTTGTGTCCGAAAAACCCAAATATCTTACGGAACCCTATTTTTTTCCAAAATAAAATATAGCCTATGTTACTCGTGGATAATGTAGCTTTCGAATGGTGAAAGAATTTTTAAAATCGGTCCAGTAGTTTTTGAGCCTATTCAGTACAAACAAACAAACATACAAACAAAGTTTTCCTCTTTATAATATTAGTGTAGACTATGTAGTGATAGTGATAGTGAAGATTAATCAAAAATTCAATACCTAATGTCTAAACTGATCAAACAGCTGCGTATTAGAATGCAAGACACGCACAAAGGCCGCGCCATGCCACGCACAAGGCGCACGCGCAGCTGACATTGACAGACGGCCATTCAGACGAGAGGTTTAGGATGCGAGCGCGCGCGCGCGTCGCATACTGATGCACACTCATTGACTAGGTTGTAAACAATCATAGATCATCTAAATCAGGGGTGTCAAACTGGATTTTCCATAGGGCCATTTCGAAAATTACAGATGTGTTAGCGGGCCAGACTGTGTCACTTTGACAAGTGTCACTTTGACAAGTGAAACTTTGACTAGTGCCCCTTGCACAAGTGTCACTTTAACAAGTGTCCGTTTGACAAGTGCCCCTTTTACAAGAGTCACTTGGACAAGTGTCACTTTGACAAGTGCCCCTTCCACAAGAGTCCCTTTGACAAATGTCACTTTGACAGCTGTCACTTTGACATTTGTCACTTACAGCTGACCCTTGGACAAGTGTAACTTTGACAAGTGCCCCTTTGACAAGTGTCACTTTGACAAGTGCCCCTTCTACATGTGTCACTTTGACAAGTGAATCATTGACAAGTGCCCCTTCCACAAGTGTGACTTTGACAAGTGCCACTTTGACAAGTGTCCCTTTGACAAGTGTAACTTTGACAAGTGCCCCTTCCACAAGTGTCCCTTTGACAAGGGTAACTTAGACAAGTGCCACTTTGACAAGTGTCCGTTTGACAAGTGCCCCTTCCACAAGAGTCCCTTTGACAAATGTCACTTTGACAGCTGTCACTTTGACATTTGTCACTTACAGCTGACCCTTGGACAAGTGTAACTTTGACAAGTGCCCCTTTGACAAGTGTCACTTTGACAAGTGCCCCTTCTACATGTGTCACTTTGACAAGTGAATCATTGACAAGTGCCCCTTCCACAAGTGTGACTTTGACAAGTGCCACTTTGACAAGTGTCCCTTTGACAAGTGTAACTTTGACAAGTGCCCCTTCCACAAGTGTCCCTTTGACAAGGGTAACTTAGACAAGTGCCACTTTGACAAGTGTCCGTTTGACAAGCGCCCCTTCCACAAGTGGCACTTTCACAACTGTCACTTTGACAAGTGCCCCTTCCACAAGTGTCACTTTGACAACTGTCACGTTGACAAGTGCCCCTTTTACATGTGTCACTTTGACAACTGGCAAATGTCACTTTGACATCTGTCAAATGTCACTTTGACATCTGTCAAATGTCACTTTGACATCTGTCAAATGTCAGTCTGATTTTTAGTGGGGTGTCGTTTAATAAGTTTTCGGGGGTGCTGATTCCGAATCCGGGATCCGTTTTCAGATCAGAGTATACATCTGTCAAATGTCACTTTTATTTTGGACTTAGGTTTTCGGGGGAAAACGCATTGAAAGAAGTCTACTCGATGTAGTAATTTTGCGCAGACGAAGTCGCGGGTAACAGCAGCTAGTTTATTATACGTGGGTTAATAAAGGTGATGTTTGATTTCATTAATCTTATTGTTTTGAACAATTGTCTTTTCTTTTGAATTGATGATATCTTCTCTTTGTGATTGGTAGCCAGGTTTAACTTTGATTGCAATTTGTTTTTTAGAGCGGTGTTGGCTTAGTGGTAGGGGCCTCCACTTCGAATCCCGAGGGGTTTGAATTCAAGTCGGCTGTGCACAAATGGACTCTTTCGTGTGCTCGCTTTTTACGTGCGTGTATCGCTGTACCTGGTATCGCTCAAATAAGCTGAGAGGATGGTATAGGTGCTGCACAAGCTAACGCCATACACGTCCCAGCCCTTTGTGATGTAGGAAAGTTGGTGCACTTATTAACACTCGAAAGTTTCACTTTTTACTGAATATTTATTGAGTAGGGGTTTTTATACTAATTAAACTAGGTACATATCACGTAGCATGACCTTCTAGTACAATATTGATTCTTGTATAACCTTGCCCTTGACACATCTTCTTATCGGTGCAGGTGCGATGCAATATCACATTACTATGTTTACATTATAGTTTTGTCTATAACATTTATTACTGGTTTCACTTGCCTGTATTCTTACACTACACCTTATGATCGAGTTACCTTAATTGCGTGATGCCAATGAAGGCATTATTGCTATTAACCGCTGAAAAATAAAATGTTCCATCCATGTCGATTATAAAGTTCTCTGAAATAATCGGTATGTGTTAATGTGTAGATGTATACTTACGCAGACACCTCGCACAGAGACAGGCGTGCCGACAGGGCAGTAGCGCGCGCGAGAGCGGCGCGGCTGCGCACACGCAGCACAACGCCTCGCTTCCTTCCTCTTCTCCGCTCGTGTACCCTTCACCAGCGCCTATCTCCCCGCTTACGTATAGTTGCTGAAATATTCATACAAACAAGTTTTTACAAACCTGATCCGGCGTTTTCTTCGCAAACATTTCTCTGATGATAAACATAGGGGCATGGTCATGGCAGTTATAGGTTTTATGCTAAAAAATATTTGTTCTAGTGTTATTATTCAGAGAGGAAACAGTCTATTACGTTTGTATGGAGAAAGAGCCGGTACCTAACTTTTCCACAAGACGTTTTCTTCGTAAATATTTATCTGGGGCTAAATACTCTTAAGATGTTTTCATCGCAAGCATTTATCTGGGGATACTCGAGATTTTTAAGAAGGCGATAGTCGACGAAATGAAATCGAGAACTTCACACCACAAACTTTCGTGTGAACTTAGCCAAGCTTGGCCAACTAGCCAGAGTTCGCTCGCGTTAAGAAAAATACTTACCTTCAAACAGGATAAGTGCCCGTTAGCCTGCTTCAAGTACTGCGCTATAATGCCGCTCGGCAGAGGGCACTGTTCGTCTCGAATGTGCACCACACTTACTAACGCCACCTGGATATTGTACAAGTTATTCATCAAATAAACTATACTTATAGGCGTGCACAGAAAATAGATTTCTTCAAGTAAGAAATAATTATCTCCCTTTAGGCGATACAGAATAATTTCTTGTTATTAGTTAATGTTTTTGAAAATATTATTTTTATTTCTTCTGTTTTTATTATTCGTTGTTATAATGGCACAAGAAATACACAATCTGTGAAAACAACCGTCTATCTATCACGGTTCATGACATTACAGCCTGGTTACAGACAGACAGACATTGAAGTCCCAGTAATAGGGTTCCGTGTTTACCCTTTATGTATACTGAACCCTTGAAACATACCGTATCATCAGGCCTAAGCTCGCCAGTATCCCGCTGGTCCCGAGCTAGAATGACGACGAGTGGGTAGCAGGTGCGCGGCGGTGGACCCAGCTGTAGTGGCTCAGATGTCGACAGCTTGGTTCTCACTTCGTCGTGGGGATTGGTTCTGGAAAGAGAGAGGACTGGTTAACATCAGGAGGAACGTAAGCTTGTTTTTTTACGCATAAAACATGCTACATACCACTTAGCAGACATCCCTAAACTAATACTTAAGGTGAAAGGATACCGGCGCTTTCTCCATACAAACGTAGTCGACTGTTTCCTCCCTGGATAATGAACTAAGTAGCACTAATATTTTTGTGCCATAAAACTTATAACTGCCATGACTATGCCCGTATTTTTTGTTTTTTTTTTCATTTTCTAATTATCATAGAAATTAAAATTAAAAAAATTAAAAAAAAAGAGAAATAGGGGCATGGTCATGGCAGTTATAAGTTTTATGCATCAAAAATATTTGCTTTATCCAGGGAGAAAACAGTCGACTACGTTTGTAATAGTTTGTATGGAGAAAGCCCCCGGTACCCTTTCCTCCGATCCCTTTGGAATATCGGGATAAAAAAGTAAATGACACTCCCAATGATTTAGTGTATCCTCATACCAAGTTTCATAAAAATCGGTTCAGTAGTTTACGAGCTTATTCAATGCAAACAAACAAATATTTTTTACTTAAACCAAAAATTATCCTCTAGCGTCGATAGGGAGACCTTTTTTGTGTGGAATTCATAATTCTACTGCTTTTTGAAAGAAAGAGTAGTTTTTCATTTTATTTTGCAACTAAGTACACATTTTGTGTTTCTTTCTTTCTTACTTCTTCTTTCTTACTTTCTTTATTAAAAGTAGGTATTATATATTGTAAATCAACCATTGATAATGTTAGTTGCTCAACCTACATAAGTGACGATGAGAACAGTCTATACCTACAATATTTCACAAACTGTATTATGTAAAAAGAGACCTATGTTAGATAATTATAGATAGATAACTTTATTTGTACAACACAGGAAGAAACAGAACACGATAAGTATACACAAAGTAAAGTAATAGCTAGAAAGTCAGTCTAATATAACGTGCGTAGGCATCTGGTAAGAAAGGATTTTGAAAAATTAAACTCCTACCTACATGGATGAAGTTACGGCTAGAAGCTAGTTATAGAAGCTACTATACTATACTTCTATATCTATACTAATATTATAAAGCTGAAGAGTTTGTTTGAACGCGCTAATCTCAGGAACTACTGGTTCGAATTGAAAAAATATTTTTGTGTTGGATAGTCCATTTATCGAGGAAGGCTATAGGTTACTTTTTATCCCGATATTCCCTCCGAATAAGTTCCGAAACTACTGGACCGATTTTGATGAAACTTGGTATGAGGATACATTGATTCATTGGGAGTAATATAGGGTACTTTATATCCCGATATTCCCACGGGGACGGGAGTTACGCGGGTGAAACCGCGGAAAGCTGCAAGTTTCTAGCACCCATAACACAAGTTTAGTTACTTAGCTTAGGAGCTAGATGGTGATGTGTGGAATGTCCTGCATCCAATAACTTCATGAGTTGACAGACTTTAAACTCTCGAGCAAAACCTTAGAATCTCGCTTGAGTTGAAAACATTTTTATAGCATGTTTGGAGCTCTACGGTGGGTCTGCAATTCTAACTCCGACAATACCTTACACTTGTTTAAATATTGTCCAATAAAATGATTACGTTATGATAAGTTTGTGTTATCAAGTATCGAGTTATCGTATAATTTCGTCAACGCATTGACCGTTGCTTGACGTTATGTGCAATGTTTACATTACAACAACTTTTCTAAATATTGTCTTTATATATTGGTAACTATGTAAATTAATGTCAGATATTCAAGGCTACTAATGTATGGTACTGATTTACTTGAAACTAATATTATGAATGTGAAAGTAGCTTCGTCTGTGTGTTGTTTTCAATCTTAAACTGTTCTGAGCCAATATTGGTATATTTTGGATTTTACTTTGGAGAAAATCGTACGCTGCGACCAAAAGGAGCGAAGAATCAGTGGGAAATGTGGAAAAAACGGGAAAAATTATTCATCTTTGAGGGCTTCCGTTGTTTGTTTGAAAGCGCTAAGCTCAGGAACGACTATACGTTGATAGAGAAGAACAATAGTACATTTATCGAGGAAGGCTATAGGCTACTTATTTTGATATTCCCAGGGGATCGGGAATTACGCGTGTGAAACCGCGGAGCGCTGGTAGTTAATGATAAAAAATAACCAATGTAGCCCGTACACGTGTACGTAGTCAGCCGATTGACACGTGAAGTTTGGAGGCATGTTGTTGGTTGTGCAACTGTTGCGTAAATGTGGTGTAACTATACTTGGTTCGGTCAAGGGCAAGGGGCAGGTTTAAGATATTAACTCGATTTTATTGATTCGGAACAAAGACAAGCGAGATAGCTTGATCTAGTCTGCATTGCGGTGAAAACACGCAGATTTTTGCTGCAACTGCGTCTAATTTGTTTTAAAGCCATGTGTTCACAAAAGAAACAATCGTTTAAACCATGTATTCACCGAGAAACAATTGTTTTAACCATGTATTCAATCAGAAACAATTGTTTAAGCCATGTATTCACTGAGAAACAATTGTTTAAACCATGTATTCACTGAGAAACAATTGTTTATGCCATGTGCTCACTGAGAAACAATTCAAGAAACAAATTAATATAAAACATGTAAGCCTAAATACCCATTATACAAGCAATTGACATCAATTTTTTTTTGCAATTTTAGGAATACAGTGGACCCCCGGTAATCCGGCCCCTGTCTAATCCGGCGCCCCCTGTAATCCGACATGACTTAGAATTACATGTATGTTTGACAATCTTTGCTAATACATATATATCACGCAGGTTTGAACAGGTCACAACTCGTACGCGCCACCGCTATTGTGCTCGACGCGTATGCATTGTTTTACTTAGTTTGAATTTGACTACTAGTGATAGCGGTACGGCCTAGCGTGCGTTCATTGTTTACTATTTATTCATTGTGTATTAGGTATAGTACCTAGTAATGTCGTCACAAACCCAGAAGCGAAAGCAGGTCTTAGGCAGTGCTCTATAATCCGACAAATTCGATAGTCCGACACTGCCCTGCATAATGTTTGCCGGATTACCGGGGGTCCACTGTATAGATATCCCGGAATACAGGTACGCTCCGGAACGAAAATAAACTGCGCAGAAATAAACCGTTTATCACTCTATTCCGCAGTACGGTAGTTATATAAAACGTACGATGTTGGAAGAAAGTTCTAAGAAGAACTTTCTCTGAGTAGTAAATTAGTAGAGCTTTGAACCACAAAGCCCTGCCCCTTGCTAGATTGCATTGAATTTGCGTTGACGCGCCGTTAGATTAATATAACTATTACTGTTTTTGTGCTACTTTGTGTATTAAGTAGGTAATAGTGCTGCCGATCAATTGACAAGTATCGATAGTGTAACGATAGCACTACACTTACATTCGATCGTATCGATTCGAGAGTTGTCCTGTAATATAGGTAAAATCGATAGTACAGAGCAATCGATAGTATCGATATTTATAAACGATAGCTTGGTTAACATAAATACTTGAATTAAAAGTACTCCGTGTGATTATTATTTGTCAACATGTTAGCCTATGTCTTTAGTTCTGCGAGTGGTATAAGCCGCCACCCGCTCGCTACACCAACCGACGTGGGTTCGATCCACAGGTTACGTTGTTATAATGTTCAAGTAGTGCTGCACAGTATTGTAAACGTTACGGTGGCGGATACTTTTGACCGTTAATTGTACCTGCCTTTGTATATTCACCTAATTTCGCATTGGACTTTCTAAAATCGCAGCACTCTATCTAGGCCACAAGAGAAACACGACATTTAAAAAATCTTGTTTCATTTGCAGAAAAACTTTCGAAAAATAATATTTAAAAAAATACCTAAATCGTTTAGAAAAAGTGAGTCCAAATACAACAATAAGGTAAACAATATCTAATCTAAACATATAAAATGCTTTGTCCTGAATGACTGACTGACTGACGGATCAACGCATAGCCTAAGCCGCTGATCGTACAGACCTGAAACTTGGAGGGTGTGTTCTTTGTATGACGTAGGCATCCGATAAGAAAGGATTTTCCGAAATTCTACCCCTAAGGGGGTGAAAAAGGGGGTCAAAGTTTGTATGGGACAACGTTATTCCTTGATCCATTTTCGACTTCTACGCGGACGAAGTCGCGGGAAAAAGCTAGTATATAAATAAAATACTAGCAGCGCTTCGCGATTTTACCCGCGTAACTCGCGATCCCTTAGTTAGAATATCGGGATAAAAAGTAACCTGGATCCATAATATTTTAAAAAAGTAGTTTCGGAGCCAATTCAAACAAATAAACAATCAAATCTTTCCTATTTATAATATTAAGGTGAAAGGGTACCGGCGCTCTCTCCATAAAACGAAGTCAACTGTTTCCTTCCTGGACACTAGCACAAATATTTTTGTTGCATAAAACCTATAACTGCCATTACCTACTATGCCCCTATGTCTTGGATTTTTTCATTTTCCAATTATCATAGAAATTAAGATTAAAAAACAAATAGGGACATGTTCATGGCAGTTGTAAGTTTTATGCAACAAAAATATTTGCTCTGGTGTCAGTATTCAGGGAGGAAACGTTTGTATGGAGAAAGTCGTCACGTGTGATAGTGGTCAAACGCTGACCTATCATATATTTAAAAAAAAAAGCGCCGGTACCCTTTCCTCTTAGTAAGATGTAAGCGACGAATTGAGAACAACCTCTATTTTTGAAGTCGGTTAAAAGCAGAAAAAGTCTTATCAAGAAATGTCTGAAACTACAAGGCTACTGTCTGAAACTTCAACTTTCTTTCAGAACGTAGAGGAGCACTAAGTTTTTTGGAAACTTTGCTTTTAAAGGGGTAAAAGGGCTTACTATTTATCCTATTTAACCGACTTCAAAAAAAGGAGGAGGTTCTCAATTCGGGATTTTTTTTTAATGTATGTTCCTCGATTACTCGGAGACGCCTAGACCGATTTGGAAAATTATTTTTTTGTATGAAAGGGGATCACTCACAGGTGGTCCCATAAAAATTGGATGAAGATCTGATGAGGATCTTCGTAGTGACTTAAACATACTTGGTAGTCGGACTGGGTTAGATTGAATGTTGTGAGATATATAGGAAACATGGTGTCACCCAGTTGACCCAGTCCGACTTCCAAGTATGTTGTTATCTGCTGTTTTTGACCCGATATGGATTATTTTGCACTTTTAAGTTTTTTTTTTAGTTTTTGTTTTTAGGTTTTTTTTTAGTTTTTGTTTCCAGGATTATTATTCATGTTTTTTTTTAGCTTTTGTTTTCAGGTTTTTTGAAGTCGGTTTTTAAAATTTAAATATTTTTTTTACGTAAAAGTTTGTGTGTAATTCAAACCTTTTCACGCAATTGGTTTAGTAGTTTCAAAAACTACTAAACCAATTGCGATGAAACTCGATACTTAGACAGCTGAAGTCCTGCATAAACACATAGGCTACTTTTCAATCCCACATTCCCACGGGATCGGGACTTACACAGGTAGAACCGTAAACCGCAGCTTGTTGTATCTTATAATAGTAAAACAAACATGACCCGGTGTCAGTGTCCTCAATGTCAATTAACAAGTAAACGTACCTGTTACCTACTGACATGATGATCATAATGAATCATCAGAACAATGTGTTGTGTTACTTAGTTTACTGTTGTATCGAGCCATTCTATAAACATGGCCTTGATTTTATACTTTCGCGGACAATCTAACAACATCTCAGCAATAACAACATTTTTATCTTCTTCAATAGGTATATATCCCGAAATAGGGAAAAATGGCACAACATGGAGGAGGCCACCATGCACAGGGGTTCTTATGGAATAATTTGAATTTATAATAACTTATTAACAAAATACTAATAAAAATTACTTTATTTAAAATGTACCTAGTAGCATATTCAGTAGGTCTGAGAATCGGCCAACATCTATTTTTTATTTTGTTTCCTTTAGTTTTTTTTTTTGTAAATGGCAAAACAACGTTTGCCGGGACAGCTAGTAGGTATATATAAAACTAGCGACCCCCCCCGGCTTCGCACGGCTATATTATGCATGTATTATACATATAAACCTTCCTCTTGAAACACTCTATTTTATATAAAAAACCGCATCAAAATCCGTTGCATACATAGGGACAGACAGCGGGAAGCGACTTTGTTTTACATACTATACTAGCTGCGCTCCGCGGTTTCACCCGCGTAACTCGGGATCCCGTGGGAATATCTGGATAAATTAAGATGTAAGCTCCTATCTTTCAAGTTGGATCAAACTGCACACGGTGTGCAAATTTGATTAAAATCGGTTAAGTAGTTTATGAGTCCATCGCGCACAAACAACGTGACACGTAATTTATATATATTAGAAAAGATGTAGAGATGCTGTTGACTGATGACTGACAGACTGACGAATCAACGGACAGCCTAAACCGCTGATCGTAATAATCATAATCATCATTTATTGTTTCATCATTTTTTGTTTGTTGCATTTGTTGTTTCATCATTTGTTGTTTGTTTTGTTTTGTTGCTGATCGTAGAGACCCGAAACTTAGAGGGTGTGTTCTTTTTATGACGTATTTCGAAATTCTACCCATTAGGGGGTGAAAAAGGGGGCAAAGTTTGGGACAACGTGATTCCTTGGTCCGATCTCGTATCTCACGACATCATCACACAGTCTTGACATCATCACACAGTCTTACGGAATCAGGGCCCAGGGGCCTAAGTCTGCTAACACAATTGTATTTCAATAGTGTGTCGATATAATCGTAATAGAAATTTAATGTCAAAAATATGACATTACATGTCAAATTCGTAGTCTCCTAACGTTGACTATTCTATCGAGACACCACTGAGACACCACTGACACACCACTGACTCACTTTTGTGTTCTGCTCTACAATCGTGGCTTAATGGAATCTCGATAGTTGTCAAAACGGTATATTGCTTAGCAACATATACCATGTTGCTAGGCAACACCGGCAAGGTAAATATTACCATACCATTGAGACTCCATAGTGATTATATTGCGATGTTATTAAAACTTTAGCAGAATACCAAATAAAGTCACAATCTCGATATAATATCAATAGAGTCTCGATATAATGACAATGGTTGGCCAAATAGCAGAATAAAGCCCCAGGTGTGTGATACTGGTCAAACCTATCACTTGTAAAACAATCAGATGTTTTTCGCATCCAATTGTGAAGACATGTTAAAAACCCCATACAGAGGACAATCCCCTTTTTTTTCTTTAAACATATTCGACCTAAATCAACACCTAATGCAAATTTATAATGTACATATTATGTAAACTTTAATGTGCTAATAAGGTTTTTCCAAATCTGCAGAATAACGTGAACTAAACTGTACATAGAAGCACATACAGTTACAAATATTATAATCCCGACGGCCCAGTTGGCACAATGGTCACCAAGCCGGACTGCCAAACACAGGGTTGCGGGTTCGATTCCCGCCTCAGACAAGTATGTATGCTTAGTTATTTGTCTGTGGTCTGGTTGTTTCTATGTATTATAAGTATATATTTACAAAAGAAAAGTATATAAGTAGTGTATCCGTTGTCTAGCACCCATAACACAAGTCTAGTTACTTAGCTTGGGGCTAGATGGCGATGTGTTGAATGTCCTGCAATATTTACTTTAAAAAAAAAAAGATCGAAAAGTTAATCTCCTGAAATACGTTTGTCCGAAAGACGAATTATCGATAGTCTAAATCCTGAATAGACGTTTGCGCGAACGGTCATAGTTCTAACCTAACATAACAATATTGTCCGCCATTTAATGGATTTAAGTGAAATAATACGGACATAATTTTTCTTTCGAACTAACGGCCAAAGTAAATAATATTTTTTACTAATGTCTGAAGCCATGGGCGACGACGCTAATGGCTTTAGACATTTAGTAAATCTAATTTAGAGATCAAGTTAATTAGCGGAAAATGTCAAGCGTCCTTGCATTTCAATTTGTAAAACTCTTGTTTTGTAAATCTTGATAAATCTCAGTAACATTAAATTGTCAAATCACGGAAGGAACCAGCCAGGGCCACTCACAACACAGGGGGTATCCTAGTTTAGAGGTTCGCGGATCCTTATAATTATGTGTCATTTTTAAATTATGTTTCCACAGTCCTATTAATTTTTATTGTAACATTTATATCAAGCTCCAATTAACTCAAGGTTTTGTGTGTAACCTAATGATCGGCATTATGATCTTTCGGTTAAACGTCTATTCGAGATTTCACTTTTCGGGACCAAGTAACCAAATATACACTAATTACGGTTAGCGCTCAGCAAATATGCCTACCAAGGAAGTGTTAACCAAAGTTTATCTGATCAACCGTTTAGTTTGGCAAATAATTGTAAGTATTTATATAATTTATTTATAGTATAATGTAAAAGTAGGAAAAAATGCAAAGTAGGGAAGTTCAAACGGCATTGATTTCCACAGGACCGGGAATTCGGTACTGGTTTTTATCATAACTGCAATTCCCCGGAATTCTTCACTACTAGCAACTAAGCTTTTTGACCCGAACATGTGAGGGTGATGTTTTTTCTGACAATAATTGCAGCATAACCAGATGTTTTGATTATTTACAGACAACTAAACTTATAATAGTAGGAAAATTATGTATATTTTTAAAGGATTTTCAAAGCCTTTTAATTAGGTTTTTGGAGAAATACTGTTTAATCGCCATTGAATCTTTTTTCGCTTATCGCGAAAAAATTTGAAGCTTCTATTCGCAAGAATTGGACATTTTACATCATTAATTGCCGTAAAATTTGAAAAATTTGTTGGCACCGAAAATCCCTAAAACGAAAAATGAAGACAAATTTCCGAAGTTTTCGGTTCTGATATTTCTCGGATCTATTCACACCTTAGTAAACAGGTACTTAACTATTAAGATAATATTCTATTGATCATAAGACGCGGAAATCCTAATACAAAATATTACTGTGCAAAAATAGTGCAAAAAAATACGTTAAGTCAAGCATATTAACGTCAGGTCACCGAACACGTTTATTTAATAAATAATAAACTAAGTGTTTTTATGTGAAAAAAAATCTTCTTCCTGCCCAATAAAGCTTTGTAGGTATTCACGTAATTCAATGCATAAAAAAATATTTCCGGAAAATAAATATCTAATGCGAGATACTTAGATTGACTTATTTTTAGGATTGCGTACCCAAAGCGTAAAAACGGGACCTACTAAGACTCCACTCCGTCCGTCCGTCTGTCTGTCACCAGGCTGTATCTCATGAACCGTGATAGCTAGACAGTTGAAATTTTCACAGATGATGTCATTGTATTTCTGTGGCCGCTATAACAGCAAATACTAAAAACATAATGAATATAATGGTACCGAACCATTCGTGCGCGAGCCCGACTCGCACTTGGCCGGTTTTAACTATAATTCTAACAATCCTATTAATCCTATCCTACTAATCCTTCCTTAATATTATAAATGTGAAAGTTTGTGTGTGAGTGTGTGTGTGTGTATGTATGTTTGTTACTCCTTCACGCAAAAACTACAAAACCGATTGCAATGAAACTCGATTAGTAGATCGCTAGAGACCTGGATTAACACATAGGCTACTTTTTATCCCCATATTCCTACGGGATCGGGACTTACGCGGGTGAAACCGCGGGGCGCAGCTAGTTTCAAATACAAATGTTTTCTTCAAAACTCATTAAAAGATAAATCAAATCAAATCAAATCATTTATTGTTTATAAGTCTAGGATAATTTAATAACATAGTTCTTATAGTTGTTGTTGAGCGCTAGACCTCGCCTTAATAAGCACACAAACATTTCCATATAATATAGTGTAAATTACGAATAAATGAGGTCTCATAAAAAAAAATATGTCATTGTTTTACTCGCACTTGTTTTAATACTTAGCCTTTTCCCTTGGTAATTTAATTACATTTAAAAAATATTAGTAAGTACTTAGTAGAAAAGCAGTAGGTATTCTAGGTATACAGTGTAAGTACCTATTGCATAATGTGAAGTTAGTTTTTCATTTGCAATATGTTGCTGGTTGCTACCAATAAAATTGTCATGGATTATTCGTTCCGCTTACAACTAACTAGACATAGGGCTGCCATAAGGTTTTTATTATATTTTGGATGAACTATTTAATTTTGGAATTAAAATTGAATAAAGTTACATTTTGCATAAGTATTCAAGTCCATACATAAAATGTTAATTTTGTGCATATTAGGTATTGTGTATAATTTTTAGTAATTCCGCAAATATAGTGTTATAAAATTCTTTTTTTTTTAAATTATGATATCGTCAGACGATCTTACGATTTAAAGTCCTTTTCTTTTTATGTAAAAAAATTTCACAATAGTACATAATTATAAATTTTCGTAAAATATATTTTGGTTTTCCAATCTGGCAACCCTACTTACACGTGTTCATAACAATATAAAAATGAACGAATACGACAAATTACTGTAAAATCTTTCAAAGTATAAATACCTAGCAGCGCCCCGCGGTTTCACCCTCGTAGCTCCCAATGTCGTGGCAATATCGAGATAAAAAGTAGCCTATGTCACTATCAATAAATCAATGTATCCTCATACCAAGTTTCATAAAAAGCAGTCCAGTAGTTTTGGAGCCTATTCAATTCAAACAATCAAATATTTCCTTTTTAACCTGCTTTTATTAGTTTCACCTGTATGTTTGCTTGTATGTAACCGACTTCTTTGGGCACGATTTTCCCTACTTAGAATGATCAGATTTAATTCAAACTTTGCACACCTGTCAAAGACCGATGACAATGCAATATTATGATAACATGGTGCTGATCTGATGATGGAGCTGGAAGGTGGTCATGGGAACTCTGTAATGAAACGATGAAACCCTATCGAGTTTGGGCTCGTTAGAATCGTCTTGACGAGTAGTTTGTCTTTCAATGGTAACCAGGGTCTGATGATGGAACTGGAAGGTGGTCATAGGAACTTCGCAATGAAACGACACAACCCCATCGAGTTTGGGCTCGTTAGAATCGTCTTGACGAGTTGTGTGTCTTTCAATGGTAACCAGGGTCTGATCTAACATATTTCGGTAATAAATACCAAAAAGTATAAAATAAATTAATAGTTAAAAAAAACTAAAAAAAACACGCTTTAAAAAAAATAAAAAAATAGAAAATAAAATTTAATAAATTTGGATTAAGAATATTGTAAATAGTAAGCGTGTTACATTGTGATTGCAAAAGAAAAATAATGAAGGTGTAGCATCACAATGTAACACGCTTACTATTTACAATATTCTTAATCCAAATTTATTAAATTTTATTTTCTATTTTTTTTAAAGCGTGTTTTTTTAATAATATTACTGTCACGGCAAACGTTGCGCGGCATATAAAAAAGTAATACTTAGGATGTTGTTCGATTCTCAGACCTAACGAATATACACAAAAAAAATTATACAAATAAAATTCTCGTGTTGAGAATTTTATATATATAGTAGGTATAGTATTTGTATATTTTATTTACATAATATTTGCATTTGCATAATATTATGTTATTATTTTAAAAGATATTTTAGTTATATTTTACCATGAACCTTATGACCTGTGACTAATGGTTATCTAGGGTTCCGTAGTCAACAAGGAACCCAACAAGGAGTTTTAACTTTCCAAAATAATTGGGCAAAAGATTCCTTTCAGCATTTTTACCTATTTTGAATTTTTTAATGGGCCTCAAATTACAAAGGTGAATGGGCATTTTCGTATAGACGGTGTCCCACCTGTTGTATAGAGTCGAATTATATGTCATATGACAGGTCATGACAGTAGCTTTATTTTATTGTTGACACTAATCCTGTAACTCGAATAGGGACGGATCTAGGACGTTTTCAGTTTTGAAAAAAAATGCTTTCTTTTTAGGTCGAGATGTACGTCATTTGAAAGCTCTTGACAGTAGCATTATTTTATTACATGACACTGATCCTGAAATAAGAACAGGGACGGATCTAGAACGTTTGTAGTAAAAACTCTGTCCATATTTATATAGTTTAAAAGGTCATAACAGTAGCTTTATTGTTTAACACCATCCCAGAGAGATACGAACTGGAACGGACTCAGCGCATCATGAATTAATTGAAAAAATAAATGGTTGTCTATAAAATCGGTTTACGGACGATAATTTTACGTGATAACGTCATAAGAAAACGATGGAAAATTGTGATTTTTTTGATTAGCTTTTGTTTTTATTCTTTTCATTTATATTTATTTTCCTTTTTTTTCATATTATATGTCGCAGATTTAGCAATGCCATCTGTTAGCGCGCCGCAGAGTTAGCAGCGCCATCTGTTTTCGTGCATAGAAACTTCGTTAATTCAGTGTACGTTTCGAAGTACTTTGAAATAATAAAAGTTGTGAAACGACTGGCTCCTGCGTCATGACAGGCGGGGCTATGACACTAAGCAACAGGATAAAAAGAGCTGTAGGCTCGTGTTCGGGGCAGTCTGCTGCTGGTCGTCGCCGTGCCTAGTGCCTGGCGCGTTGTATTTTGGAGATTGTAATCTCGATTAATCGGACGGATCGCTGGTTTTTCTGGAAGTCTGATTATTGATTTTGTTAAATTAAATATTGAGAAGACTATCGGCATTCTTATTTTAATTGTTTACGATGAGTGACGCGGAGTCAGGCTCGGAATCATTCGCCAACGCTCAGTCTCCTGTGTCATATATTTTTTCTTTAATACTTAATTCTTCTATTCGTCACTCGTCACCTTAACACAAGCCAGATCAGCGGTATTATAATTAACCAATATAAAACAAAATGGCTCGGATGATGATGATAAAACAAACACGAGACGCGTGACGTCTACCGGAACATAACGGCATCATTGGCATATTGTTACCATGACGCCTGACAACAGTCTTTTTGTGAATGCAGGTGTTCATCAATTCATTAGACGTTATCACGTTAAAAAACTATCTATATCTATTTCAGTTGATTTGATAGTGATTGAAACAAGAACTAACTATTTTCTATGATTTCTCAACTGTCTTGTGTCTTGTGGAAAATCTTAAGAAATTGTAGTTAATTGATTGAATTGATTAATTGATTAACCATTTGGTTCTCATCGATAGTATAACTATGATGCCAAAGCAAGTCACTAAATGAATTGATCCACATATAAAACCCAGTTATATTTGAATTATAATAAATGTAATCCATGGGAAGAAAATGAGACTCCAAAAAGTTCTTTTTAAGATCGCCGGACTAGCAGGGTTGTCAAAATTAGCCTCCTTAAACAAGTAATTTTTTTCCCATTATTGGAGTTAGTTTCAATCCTCTTGTAGAAACAGTTATGAGAGATGTTAGTTAAAAAAAACTTTCTGAACTTCAGACATTGTTTAGTTTGGACTTATGATGACGACAGATGCATTATTTAGGGTGACATCGACTCGATGGCTATGCAAAGATTTTTTCAGGCAGAAATAGCATACAGCAGCGCAGACCTATGGTATACATCATGCGTGGATTGATCCTCTAATCGGAATACCGTTCGTTTTTTCTAAACCCACATTTTATTTTAGTGTTCTGACAGTGCTGTTTAAATTAAACATATTTTGTCTACCATAACGCCTTAATATTTTGGAGTTGCTGGTGTTTGTCACCCTTAATTTTTCATTTATTTACGTAGGTTAAATGCTCAGAGTTGGTTCTTAGTCGAATTAGTATTTAGCTAGTTCACTGTGTTGTCAGTAAAATCCTGGAAGCGTTTGATAAATCCTTCTTCTACGCATTCAAAAGATTTCACCTGCAGGGTGAAACTTATATCATCGGCAAAAAGCTTTAGTGTTTTATGCTTGGGAGTGTAGATTCAAAAATTAGGGTCACTATCCTTTGGCAATTCATTTTATTACGCCACATACTAACCCCACTCTGGTAGCAAACATAGAATGTTCTAAATTGAAGGTTTCCTATTTACTAGGACAAAATAAGGATTTTGAACTGTGGTGATGCCAATTTGGTTATTTTTTGCCAGTCAAGTTCCCTTATGAAAGCAAAGACTTTGGTTATAGTACTCATGTTTATCAGAACAAAGATTTCATTGTCATGAATTAAATCCTGGTTGTTACCTATTTTGTAACGACCAATATTTAAAAAACAGGTATTTTATCTAAAGGTCAGGGTATTCAGCCCACTCTTCCACTCTACATTCCTCTAGGTTTAGACTATGACTGCTTAAACCTCCGACAACGAACATTATACCAAAAGCGCGATGGTGGCACTACCATATTGGCAATAAGAAATCTCCAATACGAGTTTAACTCCAGCGATAATCGGTACATTCGATCAAGTAGGTAACATTTCTGATATTTGTAGACGCTTTCGTTTTGTAGCAGTTCGTTTCATGACTTGTTCTGTTTCTTTTGGTTCAGCCCAAGCCAATTATGGTCCCAAAACCAGACATTATAATCTTCCTGCCCTTAACTTAATTTGTTTGGGGTCGGCGCAGTATATCTTCTTTTTCCATTTACTCCTATTAGTCATCATATCATCGTTCACATTTATCTCTATCATGTCTTGTCTCACGCAGTCCATGCATCTTTTCTTAGGTCGTCGTCTTCCTCTCCACCCCTCTACATTCATACTCATCACTCTTCTAGTCACATGCATCTCTTCTCTTCTCATCACATGTCCATACCAACTCAAACGGTTCTATTTTACTTTATCAGTAAGCGGTGCTACTTTTAGGCTTGCTCTAATTTACTCATTCCTTATTTTATCCATCCTCGTTACTCCACACATCCATCTCAACATTCTCATCTCCGCCACATGCAATCTTCTCGCATCCTTCTTCTTCATGGCCCAGTATTCCGATCCATACATGAAAACAGGTCTTATCATGGTTTTATAGATTTGACCCTTCAGTTTAAGGGGTATTCGCGGCTCACAAGTGGTTTATGTGACCTGTCGCCATTTCCACCATCCAGAGTTAATCCGATGTACAACGTCCAAGACCATGGAAGGCGATGGGTTCTCGTGGGCATCTTGATCAACCTCTTTAACCGCATACTCGAGACCGGCGAGATCCCTGCCCAATGGAGATTGAGTGTTATTACCCCAGTTTTCAAGGGCAAGGGATCGGTGTAGGAGTGTGGCAGTTATCGAGGTATAAAGGTCATGTCCCACATCATGAAGCTCTTCGAGCGGATAGTCGAATCTCGGATCCGACAGAAGTGCACTGTCTCTGGGTGTCAATATGGTTTCCGCCCCGGGCATGGCACACTGGACCCTTTTGCCCTAAGGATCGTTATGGTGAATTAAAGGACGAAGAATACGCCTCTGCATTTTCTATTCCTAGATTTGCAGAAGGCCTTTGAATGTGTTCCTCGCATGATGATCTGGTGGGCGCTGCGGCCCAAACAGGTGCCGGAAGCTTATGCTCAAATCATCAGAGACATGTACCGAAATTCTAATTCCGTGGTGCGAACTTCTGTTGGTGACACTAAGCCCTTCCCTGGTACCGTTGGAGTCCACCAGGGTTCCGTCCTAAGCCCGTTCTTGTTCAGCGTAATATTGGATGCACTGTCTGTAGCCATCAGAGATGCACGCGAGCAGCCTCCGTGGCTGCTCATGTACGCTGATGATATTGCGCTGGCGGACTCGGATAAGGGGCGACTGGTCCAACGTGTACACACGTGGAAGAAGTCACTTGAGAACGGCGGCATGCAACTGAATGTGGCGAAGACAGAGTACTTGGCTTGCAATACCACAGATGCCACACCTGTCTGCGTAGACGGTCATATGGTAGAGCGGACAGACCAGTTTAAGTACCTGGGATCTGTGCTTCACGCGTCCGGCGACGCGACGGATTGCGACGTCAAGTCACGCATTTCAGCGGTTTGGGCCAAGTGGCGTGAGGTGACAGGTTCATTTGCGACCCAAAAATGCCGGTTAAACTAAAGGGACGGGTCTATAAAACCATCATTAGATCTGTTCTATTGTAGTGAGGCGTGGCCGGTGCTTGAGCGACATAAGCAGGAACTGCGTGTCACGGAGACGAAGATGTTGCGCTGGATGTCTGAAGTGATGCAAAACTCTCGCATCCAGGGCAGCCTTCATGTCCGAGACATTGCAGATAAATTGCAAGAATGTCGCCTACGCTGGTACGATCACGTCTTGCGGAAACTTGCTAGTTACGTGGGAAACAAATGTCTTGCGATGGCGCCTCCGCCAGGTCGTGGCAGACTGGGTAGACCCAAGAAGTGCTGGCTTGACGTCGTAAAGGGTGATATGCGTGCAAATGTCCTCACTAACCGAAAAAGGAGGCTAGTAAAGCGGACCCCGGGCTCCCGAAAGGAATGCAACCGGGAACATCGCTCGGATGATGATGATGACGATGACAACGTCCAAGACCAGTCGCCAGAAAGAAATCAAGGAAAAAACGGGTAGACTCTGTCGAGAACGCAGCCTCAGTGTAATTCATAAAACGTTTTATTTTACGTCAAATTAACACGATTCTTAACAGATATATCTTATTCAAAGTCATTGTTAGAAGGTTAGATTAGCTACGTCTTCTTTCTATGCACCCTTTACACGCTATAACACATTTATGACGTCACAACGTTCGTTGCATTTAATCTTTACAAGTATTAAACCGATTTAAAAGATTTATCACGTCAAAAAAGCTTGTTCTAGCGTCTTGACTTAAGCTCACGGCAAGAATCCGAGCATCAAAATAATTGTTTACCCACCGAAAAGGCTTGCTGCATCAAATAACATACATCTCATCCTTTCAGATAACGTACATAGCAACATCAACCTGTTCTTTAACTATAAACGTCCTTAATCCGTTCCTGTTCGTATTTCCAGATAAGAGTCACACAATAAAGCTACTGTTACGACCTTTTAAACTATGTTATACATCTCGACAACAATATTTTTTTACTAAAAACATCCTAGATCTGTGCCTGTTTAGATTTCAGAGTTAGTCCGTCACAATACATCCAGTGTAATACAATAAAATAATGCTGCTGTCAAGAGCTTTCAAATAACGTACATCTCGACCTAAACGGAAAGTTTTTTTTTTCAAAAACTAAAAACTTCCTAGATCCGTCCCTATTCGAGTTACAGGGTTGGTGTCATACAATAAAATAAAGCTACTGTCATGACCTTTCAAATGACATATAACTCGACTCTATACAATAGGTGGGCCACTATGCCCATTCTCTTTTACAGGACACGCCAAAATCAAAGAAGCATTTGTTTCTGAAGCTTTAAACTGTTTTATTTAAATTAAAAAATATTTACGTCTTATCTCGGCATTTCACTTATTTCCTTAACAGTACTTCTAATCTGAAAACACCACAAACTTGGCGTTTCGCGTATATGGTTTTATGCGTAATTGGAAGGCTTTAATATTTTCAAACTTAAGTATCAAACTTAAGAGTGTACAAATCCGCAGTCTATATTAATATTATAAAGATTTTTTGTTTTTATGTTTGTAACGAATAGGCTCCAAATTACTGAACCGATTTTGATGAAACTTAGTATGAGGATACATTAATTCATTGGGTATAACATAGGCTACTTTTTATCCCGATATTCCGACGGGATCGGGAGTTACGCGGCCGAAACCGCGGAGTCCTGCTAGTTATTATAAAAAAATAGAGGTAAAATTCGATTAGAGAAATTATTTGACGCATCAATTAATTTTAATTATTTCTTATCATAATTATATTAAAGTAATTAAGATTACAATCACCGGCGATACGGGCACAGTTGGCTTTAAGAATGTCTAATTAAAATATCAAGCCGAGTTTTTTTTTAACACATTCGATGTCTAGTCGCTCACATGTGAAGGTTAACTTATGTAAAGATTTAGTCATAAAAAAAAACAATAGACACATACTTAATATACCAGAACCCATTGTCTGCGTTTTGACAATACATTTTAACGTGTTCTGATGTGCTAATCATGTGCAAAATATAGCACTTTTCATAAACAATACATGTTTTTTTGTCTAATTTATTGTTGCCATATTGTGAACAGACAAGCACTGGCAGTATCCCGCGGATTCACCTGTATTTGTTCCGATAAAATTGGCCCAAATATCCTCAATTCCTCATACAAAGTTTCATTAAAATCGGTCCAGTAGTTTCAGAGACAAACAAACCAAGAATTATAAATTTCCGAAACATTTTACTACTGTAAATTCCGTTCTCCTGGGATAAACACATAACCGTCCCTTTTGGCTTCGCCGTAGTCGGGTAAAAAGTAGCCTATGTCAACCCAAGGATTCGATTAATTCAAGTATTTAAGTTTGTGTGTTACGTCTAATAGAAAAAAAAGGTCGTAACTACAATACTTGTAGATAGTATTATTGTAGCAAACCGATCATTTACTTATGACCCTTACTGTACAGTCACATTATCAATTAGCTGAACCCCAAGTTACCCAGAGCTCACTTGCAAATCTGTAAGGTTGTAAAGTAATGTTACCTGATTCTGTTTTTAACCCCCGACGCAAAAACGACGGGGTGTTATAAGTTTGACGTGTCTGTGTGTATGTGTGTGTGTGTGTGTCTGTCTGGCATCGTAGCTCCCAAACGGATGAACCGATTTTGATTTAGTTTTTTTTGTTTGAAAGATAAGTTAGTCGGGAGTGTTCTTAGCTATGTTTGATCAAAATCGGTTCAGCCGTCTTAAAGTTATGGGGGATGAAAGTCAGGATCAAAAACCGAATGTAAGTAGATATACTCGAGTGGGGTATCAAATGAAAGGGCATGACTCGTACATTACAAATATCTATGTTTGATCAAAATCGGTCCAGCCGTCTAAAAGTTATGGGGGATAATACTCAGGATTAACAACCGAATGTTAGTAGATATGCCCGAGTATCAAGTTAATTTGAGTTTTTTGGCTTCGTTTGGATTTTTTTTACTTTTCTTTCCATTTTTTTAATTATTACTTTTAAGTAATAAAAAAATTAAAAATTTAAAAAACCCCCGACACAAAATAATAAAAATAGTAATAACGTAAAAAACTTACAAAAAGAAAAATAAACTATGAAAAGAAAAAGCCACAAATAGAACAAAAAAGGTTTAAACGTGAAGCCCTACAAAAAGAAAAAAATAACTTCGAAATTATGACCAGGATTATGACTAGGTAAGTACATGTGAATTTATTTGATTAAATATTGTCACGTCGGGGGACCGCTCTTTACCTATAGAAAATTTCAACGAAAATGTTAAGCTATTGGTTATGGTAAAGAGCGGTCCCCCGACGTAACAATATTTAATCAAAAAAATTCACATGTACTTACCTAGTCATAATCCTGGTCATAATTTTGAAGTTATTTTTTTCTTTTTGTAGGGCTTCACGTTTAAACCTTTTTTGTTCTATTTGTGGCTTTTTCTTTTCATAGTTTATTTTTCTTTTTGTAAGTTTTTTACGTTATTACTATTTTTAACCCCCGATGCAAAAACGACGGGGTGTTATAAGTTTGATTATTATTTTGTGTCGGGGGTTTTTTAAATTTTTAATTTAATTTTTATTTTAAACAATATACTATACAATTTAATATACAATATAAAAATAGGTAGATTACTATATTTTTTACAGATATGCGAATGAGCTCTGGGTCACGTGGGGTTCAGCTAATTGGTAATATGACTGTACCATCATACCAAGTATCATCAGAATCAGTCTTAAGAGTTTTGGATCCTATTCGTTACAAACAAATATTTTTTTTTATAAAGTGTTAGATTAAATTTAATAAAATTTAAATATAATAAGCGAATGTATTATGAATATGCTCAATCATTCTATTATCTGCAGTCTCCTGAATTTTACGTAAGTAGATAAGCTGAGTAAACATAGCTTTTAACTGCAATAGGCCCACAACGAGGCATACAAAAATGGAGCTTAATGATGAGCTTCAAAGGAAGATGAATATGATTAGCGACGTTATGCCGCTTGTCAAAATCTTCAAAAGAAACTTTAAAATACATGTCCCCACAAGGGAAGACTGGACACAGCAACTGCGCTCACCAGACGCAGACTGCCTCATTTGGTACACAGACGGTTCGAAAACTGAGTCTGGTACTGGAGCAGGTATTTACTCAGAATCTTTACAACTGTGGAGTAGTTTGGGTCAATACACTACGGTCTTTCAGGCCGAGATGTATGCAATCATAGCATGTGCAGAGGAAAATCTGAAAATGAGTGTAGAGGACAAGACTATTTACATTCTTAGCGACAGTCAAGCGTCACTAAAGGCCTTAAATTTCTGCAAGGTCAACTCGAAATTGGTCCTGAATGCGGTGAAAACCCTAAACAAGTTGGGCCGCAGGAACAAGCTGCGACTACTATGGGTCCCAGGCCATGTAGGAATAACAGGAAATGAGAAAGCTGATGAGCTAGCAAGGACAGGATCGGCAAGTGCTATGCTTGGACCTGAACCATGTATGGGCCTGCCAGCATGCACAATCATAAAGGCCGTAAAGGATTACGCTGATAAGAAACACACGCAAGAGTGAGAAATCAGTCAAGGGTTGCTACATTCGATGAAATTCATAGGTAGCACCACCAGAGGGGCTTCTAAATTTATATTGAACAACAGTAGAAGCAAAGCACGAGCTGTACCAACCACAGCTCGTGCTTTGCTTCTACTGTTGTTCAATATAAATAAATAAATAAATATTGCAGGACATTCCACACATCGCCATCTAGCCCCAAGCTAAGTAACTAGACTTGTGTTATGGGTGCTAGACAACGGATATACTACTTATATACTTTTCTTTTGTAAATATATACTTATAATACATAGAAACAACCAGACCACAGACAAATATCTCAACATAAATACTTGTCTGTGGCGGGAATCGAACCCGCAACCCTGTGTTTGGCAGTCCGGCATGGTGACCATTGTGCCAACTGGGTCGTCAAAAATTGACAGGACATTACGGAACCAATGACATGCTTTTGAATTTGAAGTTATGAAATAATTACTGCAGAGCCTTAGGAGGAGGGGGGGGGGATGATGAATGACTGCAGAGCCTGCGGTGATGTCAGGGAAACTATGGGATTAGTAGCAACTCGTCATAAACGCAAACTCGTCACTCATGCGCAACTCGTCATTTTCGCAACTCGTCATTTTCGCGACTCGTCATTTTCTCAACTCGTCATTTTCGCAACTCGTCACACGAACCTCATGATGTTCTTATAGATCAGCAATAGTCAGCATATCATGTTCAGGATTTTTTCTACCAAACTTTGTTATTATTGCTTCAAATATTGTTTGAATTAAACGAAAATACAGGGTTGAATTGTGAATCAGCCTCCTGATGCATTCGCGAGTACGCATGCTTTGTGCGTTTGTGAGAGAAGAAAACTAAGAGAGAGAAGAAAACTAATAAGAGAGAAGAAAACTTTTAAGATCGCATAATAATAATAATGCGATCTTGAAAGTTTTCTTCTCTCTTATTAGTTTTCTTCGTATTATTATTATAATGTGCATTATTATGCGATCGCATTATTATTTGGGTTACATTTAGAGGACCTTGTGTCGTTATGTAGGTAGGCTTCAAATACTGTTTGAATTAAAATGATTTCATACTATGGAGCACGTACTGTGTGAATGCGACGTCTTAGCAGCGAAGCGTATGAGCCTCCTTGGGAATGCGTATCCCAAACCGGAGGAATATAGGTTTCTTCCTCTCAGTGGGATCACCGCGTTAATCGACCACTTCTTCAAAGAGTAAGAAACATTAAGGTAGGGGTAAACACAAAAGATCCCATTGGGTCGAAGTGTTGCTGGCAATTTGTCAGCCCCCATTATATAAGATAAGATAAGAAACATAACTCGAAGAACAAAAATCCTACTTCTTTATTAATCCCACATGATCGGAATTTACGCGGCTGAAACGCTAAGGTGCAGCTAGAATACAAATAGAGATGGAACTTACTTGACAAACTTCAAATGATCCGAGGCGAGTATCTCACCGAGAGAGCCCCAGAGCGTCCGATGCAGCTCTCTCACTGGAGCACCCCACCAGCTAGCGTGCCAGTAACGCACTGTTGATGATATTACACATTCTACTCCTGTAACAATCATATAACAGATAATCATAAACTGACCCTTATCGTCCTTTTTAACCGCCTTCAAAAAAAAAGAAGATGTTTTCAATTCATAGTGTTTTAAGCTATTGCATAGCTTTTATCGCGGGCCTTGAGCGCGGCGACCGAATCAAGAAATTCCGTAACGAAAATAAAACCTAACACCCCCCACTCCGCCTACCATAAAAAATGCTATGCAATAACTTTACCGCGGCAGTCCCCGAGTGCGACACGTTTTTTTTTCATTAGTAGTAATACAAAAGGCGGTTCTAGACATGTAAGCGAAAAACTTTTGATCTATGACATTTGAAAATTCGAACTTTTTTCGATAATTCTGAGGGAAACTTTTAGGTACTCGAAAAACAGCTGATTCATAAAATAAAACTTCTAAAAATATGCAAAATTTCTGCTTAATTGGCAACCAGGAAGTGGATCAAAATTAAGTTGTACGATGAAGATGTAGTTGCAACCGAACAAACATACGTACCTACATTGCAAGCTAAATAAAAGCTTTTAAAATGTCCGAATTATAGAAAAAAGTTTTTCATCTTGATCTCAGAAATCGTGAAAATTGTTACATTTAGGCCCGTATTAATAAATCGCTCTCAATATCGATCTTGAGTGCGTATCAATCGAGTGAGTCTTGAGATGTGGTCACTATCTTAAGTTAGGCGTTAATTAATAGATAAAACTCAAGTTTTAACCAAGCTGATATCGCTCCTGAGATTTGAGACTGATCTTGAGAACGACCTTAAATGACAGTAGCGCTATGTTCTTACCTTAAATGGTCTGTTTTTACCCTATGGTAGGTAGTTTCGTCATATTTTACTGTCAACTTGTTTTTAATGAGAAAATATTTTACAAAATGTCAGATTTTACTATTAGATAATTATTCCGAGACGTTTTAAAGGTTTGGTGTGATGACTTTATTTGTTCACTGTATGTAATGCCCTCTAACTTTAGTCATGTATGACCCGCAATCAGACTTGAGTTCACGAAACTACATCTTGAGACGGTATTTATTTTTATTTTATTAATACGGTATTACTCAAGTGATATGTCGCTCTTAAATCGCGTCTTAAGATAGGTTTATTAATCAGCGCAACAACTCAAGAGTAAACTCAAGATTGAAATCGATATTGAGTTCGGTTTATTAATACGGACCTTAGAATCTCAGTAAGTATACGAGAATCGAAATCGGTAGAAATACCAAATAGTCGTAGTCGGTAGGTTTGGGACCATTCGAAAGTAGTACTTTAGAAGTGCACGGTTATTACATCGATAGCGATCAAGCTGTGCAAGTCACGAGTGTATTGCAAACTAGTTGGTATTAGCCCATCTATGCCAAACTCGTGTTTCGACCGACGAGACGTTCACACAACACTTCCCACGGTATGCCCCAACAAGGACGGGCCACTGGCCAGAGGGTACCCACTCTGTCAGATACCATGACGAAATATACGAAATACAAACGGCCTTCGAAATTTTGATGTTGTATCCGTTTTGTACTCATAATTATAAATACAATCCCTATATTAAGGCGGGTCCATACGCCAACGACCTTGGTACACAGCCTACTACTGGCACCGGTCGCGTTCGTTGGTGAAAATTGTTGATTGTTACGAGTGTGTTTTGTTTTTCTCAAAAGTGCTGAGATGGAATTGTAGGTGAGATTTTTACCGACATTTTGGTGTGATTTTGAGCCAAACATTTCCTATAGTTTTGAAGCTATCCTAAAATTAAGAATTAAAACTAGTTTAGCTTTGAAAACACAAAGAATTTTTGCCTCGAAATTACCCCAAAATATCGGTAAAAGTTTCACCTACAATTCCATCTCAGCACTTTTGAGAAAAACAAAACACATTCGTTACAACCAATAATATTAGTTGTAAGCGACGGGTATTTCTGGCGCGTTGGCAGCATAAGCAGCCTTACCATACTAGCTTTTGTAAAAAATTTGAAGTATATTGGACCAAGGAATCACGTAGTCCCATAAAAACTTTGCCCCCTTTTTCAACCCCTTAGGAGTTAGGAGTAGAATTTCGGAAAATCCTTTCCTATCATCCGATGCCTAAGGTACGTCATACAAAGAACACCATCCAAGTTTCAGGTCTCTACGATCAGTGGTTTAGGCTGTGCATTGATTCGTCAATCAGTCAGTCAATCGTTCAGGACAAAGTATTTTAATGTATAAGAAGATTAGCTCACTTTTACCCGCGTAAGTCACGAGCCAGTGTTGGAATATCTGTATAAAAAGTATATGTGTTAATCCAGGTATCCAGCCATCTACATACCGAGTTTCATTGCAATTGACCCAGTAATTTGTGCGTGAAGGAGTAACAAACACAAACAACCATACTGATTATCACACTTTTCTATTTATAAATAGCGACCCCCTCCGGCTTCGCACGGCTATATTATGCATGTACTATACATACAAGCCTTGCTCTTAAATCACTCTATCTATTAAAAAAAACCGCATCAAAATCCGTAGCGTAGTTTTAAAGTTATATAGGGACAGACAGCGGAAAGTGACTTTGTTTTATACTATATTGTAATGATATTATGTAGGAAATGTTAACAGTCGGGATCACACACAGCACAGGATCGCATACTTATGGAGAAGGACATAGGATACTTTTGATCCCAAAATTCCCGCGGGATCGGAACTTACGCGATGGAAACCGTAGGGCGCAGCTAGCAAATAAATAAATGTCAAAATGTAAACTGAGGTTAGTTTTCGAGATGGACTTCAAACGATACGAGTATACTTATCGTCGGTATATATACAGGGTTATCTATATATATAAAAGATAAAATCACTGACTCACTCACTCATCACGATATCTCAGAAACTACAGAGTCTCGAATTTTGCATGGGGGTTCCTTTTATGACGTAGGTGCTCACTAAGACGGGATTTTGCGAAATTCGACCCCTAAGGGGGGAAAATAGGGGGTCGAAATTTGTATGGGACAACGTGATTCCTTAGTCCAATCTACTTCAAATTTTGCATAAACACTCTTTAACAGAATTAATGGAACACGTGTTTCGTATTTTAATGAAATTCATCCCCTAACGGGGTTAAAAAGGGGTAGAAAGTTATTTTGGGCGTGATTTGCTTCGAAGTTGATATCAATACTCTTTAGTGCTTTTGATTAGATTAGTAAGACGTCACCTCAAGCTGACAGCAGCTGATTTTAACGTAAAACCAAAGAGGTTAAAAACTTCGAACATTGAACTGAAAAAAAGGTGTCTTGCCATTTAGTACTGGGAACTTAATAGAAATAGAAATTATATGATAATTATGAAAAGCCGTCTTTCGGCAGTCGCGGCTGGATTAATGACGTGTTTAAATAATCAATGGCTACTGTTGCGTAGTAGTAGTCAGCTTAAGTATGTACCTACATGTGAGGGGTTTATCAGAACGCATCTGCTAAAGGCGTAAAGTAAAATAAATCTAGAGATACAAACTGAATAACGTATTGCGTAAAACCATGAGCATAAAAAATAGATATACCTAGGTAGGAGTAAGAAATGAAAATACAATCTATACGAAGTATATACTTATCTATACTAATATTATAAAGCTGAAGAGTTTGTTTGTTTGTTTGTTTCAACGCGCTAATCTCAGGAACTACTGATTCGAATTGAAAAAATATTTTTGTGTTGGATAGTCCATTTATCGGGGAACGCTACTTTTTATTTTGATATTTCCACGGGATCGACCCTTACGCGGGTGAAACCGCGGGGCGCAGCTAGTTGGTAATTATACTAGCAAGCCGTTGAGGGCTACTTCTGTGCATCCTAACAAACAACTTTTGCTCTACGAAAAATATGTTCGAATTTCCAAAAGTCGTAGAACAAAAGTTGTATGTTTAAGTGCACAGAAGTAGCCCTTAACCGCGTGCTAGTATAATTAGCAATAACCCTGTAGAAAGCCAGAAAAATAACTTTATTAAAGTTACATTAAACCTGTTTGCTACTGACAAGGTCTGGTATCGCAAAGCATTTTGAACAACGTTGTGGGTTTCGCTTCAAAGGCCCTTCGTATAAGATCTAGTTTCATCACCGCAGAAGGGTGTTAATGTTTATAAAACTAGCAATTTTCGCACAACCACAACTGTGGAATGTGAAGAGTATGAAATTTGTCGATTTTTAACATGTATTTTTTTTTTATTTTTTAAAGTGCTAAGCCTGCACTGGGCTATCTGAAAATATTTTTAAGGAAAAATGCTAAGTCGCAATTTTTGAAGAAGCATTTTTCCCTAAAAATATTTTCATGTATTTTTTATTTTCACCTGTATGTTTCCTTGCTTATATGTAACCGACTCTTTTGGGCTCGATTCTTTTACCTTATAGAAAAACGTTATATCCAGACAGGGTTAAATTTTTAAAACGGCTCTTCATGGCTATATCCTAAACTATGAGAGATAGCAAAAAATGCTGAAAGAAGTTGTGTCCCCGTTTTAACTAAAAACGAAACCTGTACAGATTTTTAGAGAAGTTTATCCTAGCCAGGAATTGAACCTGTTAATTTTTCAAAACTATTTACACTTCATATTTTAGTACTAGCTGCACCCCGCAGTTTCACCTGCATAAGTCCCGATCCCGTAGAAATATCAAAATAAAAAGTAGCGTTCCCCGATAAATGGACTATCCAACACAAAAATATTTTTTCAATTCGAATCAGTAGTTCCTGAGATTAGCGCGTTGAAACAAACAAACAAACAAACTCTTCAGCTTTATAATATTAGTATAGATAAGTATATACTTCGTATAGATTGTATTTTCATTTCTTACTCGTACCTAGGTATATCTATTTTTTATGCTCATGGTTATTCAGTTTGTATCTCTAGATTTATTTTACTTTACGCCTTTAGCAGATGCGTTCTGATAAACCCCTCACATGTAGGTACATACTTAAGCTGACTACTACGTAGGAATATCGGGATAAAAAGTAGTCGATGTGTTAATCTCGGTCTCTACCTATCTATTACCGTACTGTACCGAGTTTTATCGCAATTGGTTCAGTAGTTTTTGCGAGAAGGAGAAACAAACGAGTGCTTCCTGTTTGCCCCACCAAGCTGCCCCACAGTGGGGCAAAGTGGAATCGTTAAAATTTTGTAGTCTCGTTTGCCCCACTATTATGATTCTGCCCATCAGGGTTGGCACCTTGTTGAGAGTTTGAGAATTTTCGTGTCATCTCTAAAGTTATGAACCATCACGGTATGTTACAAATTACACTAAAACATGCAGACTTAAGTTACTTGTGGTTGTAATCTCGAAATACGAGCTATGAATAATACGAGACATTAAATAATATTGACAAGATCTCCATTTCAAATGTCAGTTGTGATAAATGTAACTGGGTTGGTAACCTATGGAGTGTGTTTAAATAAAAGTACAAAATGAAAGAAAGAAAAGAAATAAAGAAAATGATTATTTGAAGCGTTAACTTCTGAAAGAATCTGGTTATAAATCACAAAATAAATTACAGGACTCGTTACAAATAAAATCTTTGCCAATCTCAACCCACAATAATTAGTCACTACTAACTGTAAAATAAAAAATCTCAGATTGATTAACACTTGACTAAGTTAAATACAGTTTTACTGATTAAATAATAAAAAAACATCATGCAGAACATACAAACAGTCACGCAAAATATGAAAATTTTTAGAAAGACCAAACCAGTTTTATTTGGTAAGCATATTCGTAGGTAACGGTCTCGCCGGTTTTGTTGTTATGTGACGGTACGTTTTTAAAGTTGCCCACATCCGTTTTTGCAAGTGTCTACATAACATGGTGATTTAGGTAGCTTTCAAGAAACAACAAATATTAGTGTACGCTATTATGAGTTAAATGTCAACCAAAGCTTTCATAGCTCGCTGTCTTCAAATATTATTGAAACAAGTTAAATAAATAAAAGTTTAAAATACGTGGTTCCCATTCCGGAATCTGTCATTTTACTACAGAGAAAAGAGCGAAGTAAGCTTTGGTAGCAGTAAAAATGTAGTTAGCTGAGTCAAATGTTAATCAATCTCCAAATATGCTGCTATGAGCTCATATACATAATTGAAATATGATTCAAATATGACTGAAAAATACGTGGTTCCCATTCCGGTAGCAGTAAAAACATTTGACTACGCTAAATACAGTTAGCGTAGTCAAATGTCAATTAATCTGATATTTTATTTTTCACAGTTAGTAGTAAAAGTGACTAATTATTGTGTGTTGAGTTTGGCAAAGATTTTATTTGTAATGAGTCGTGTAATTTATTTTGTGATTTATAACCAGATTCCTTCAGAAGTAAACGTTTCAAATAATCATTTTGTACTTTTATTTAAACACACTACATAGGTTACCAACCCAGTTACATTTATCACAACTGAAATTTGAATTGTGTATTTGTATACCGTGATGGTTCATAACTTTGGAGATGACACGAAAATTCTCAAACTCTAAACAAGGTGCCAACCCTGATGGGCAGAATCATATTAGTGGGGCAAACGAGACTACAAAATTTTAACGATTCCACTTTGCCCCACTGTTGGGGCAGCTTGGTGGGGCAAACGGGAAGCACTCAAACAAACATACATACACACACACAAACTTTCACATTTATAATATTAGTAGGATAGTAGGATGAATCAAAAGTATTGCTGATAGAGATCAATTCCTGAAAACAAAAATAGACTATACTAACAAATGCATTGTACTATCTGATTAAATAAGTTTAAATATTTATTTATTGGTTAAGTTACCTAGGTAGGCCCAAAAGGCTCGCTGCATTACCTCTTCTGATTAATAAATTAAAGTCACAATAGGGAAAAGAAGCAGTAACAATAGTTACAGAAAACACGTTCACATGGATTTAATAATTGCCTATGCATCATTAAGTAGACAATGCATGAATTTGTCTCGACACTTGACACTAAACGGGTGTACCATCAACGTTCAAAAGTCCACCGCCACCGTAACGTTTACAATCCTGTGCAGCACTATTTGAACATTATAACAACGTTACCTGTAAATCGAGCCCACGTTCGGTTGGTGTAGCGGTTGGCGGCATATACCTACCAATCGGCTAACTAAAGACATAGCTAACAAGTTGAAAATAATAATCACACTGAGTACTTTTCATTCAAGTATTTATGTCGTAAGTCCAATACTTGTTGATAGTATTATAAGAATAATTTCATGAATAAAAACTTTTACAAAATATTATACTTACACATTTTAAAACGATAAATAATACATTCCCCTAAACTCGGAAATCCTGTGTTTCAGGCGAAAAGTGACTTAAATAATTACCTATACTTAACTACTTGCAAAAACAAAAAAATATGTATCTAGGTATCACAATAAAAATACTATATCGAGGTATAAAAGTTAACAGTGTAAATATGAAATAGTTATAGCTACAATCATTTAGTCACAATAAGTAAGTTCTCTGTATCATCATAGGACATATTATATACTAGTGCATCTTGAAGAAGTTTCTTAGTGGTGGTATATGCCTATTTTGGCGTTCATTATATTATATAGAAAAGGTCCGAGAAAAAGAGAAAGTTTGTGAGTGTAGGCACACCTTCGAAATTTTTCAGGGAAAACAATATGGTAGCAAACTGATAGTGGAGTTATGACGCATACTGTACCAGGTAGACAATGCCTTTGTCTCGACACACACATTTGTACATTTGCATCCTGAACGCAAATAAAGAGACAATATATGTCAGAAGTCAATGTTTGACCTTTAAACACAATTCCGGGTGCAGTTGAAAATATTGACATTTTTGAAAAATAAACTCCGATGTCTCATCTGTCACAAACACTGTAATATTTGATGAAACATTTCAAAAATGAAAACCTTTATTTATTTATTTTTTCACGAAAGGTTAAATTTTTAGTAGAAAATAATTATAGATTAAGCACAATTAAAAGTCATGCAAGCATTAATAGAATTATATACTTAAAAAGAAAATTGAACGATTTACTTGATATCGGAGCTTGACTTTTTACCTTGAAGTCGTCCCTTATAAGAATTTTTTTTATTTTTTATTTTGAGCCGTAAGTATAGCACGAGCTCAAATGGAGTTATTATAGGTACCTACCTAGTACCTATTTTATAGATAAAAACAAAGCTAAAACACTTTATTACCATAATTAAAGAAAAACTGCACTGGACATTATTTTTAGGGATCCGTACTCAAAGGGTAAAAAAAACCCTGATAGCTAGACAGTTGAATTTTTCACAGCTGATTATTTCTGTTCAGTCAGACCCCTCTTTCCAACCGGGCACTCTGGGCAAGTGCTTAGGGCCCCTAGTTCCTGCCAGATCACATTTTTCTCAGTTTTGCTACCTAATAACTCTCCAAGCCACTATGGTCTGAACTTCATAATTGCACATCGTTCATAACTGTGTTGGAGGCATGCGCTGAGAAATTACCAGCTTTTATTAGATCATGAAAGTTCGGTGGTAGGAGGCATCTTGGTCTAAGCGATTTTAAAGAAGTTATTAATGGTTTGCCCATCTCAAATATAGATAGGTTTCTCTTCAATCAACATAGATTGTTCTTAAGTACCTGTGAATGTTAAAAGAATATGACAGAACTTTTGTGGAACCCCGCGGTTTTACCCGCGTAAGTCCCGATACCGTAGGAATATCGGGAAAAAATGTAGCCTATATTTTTCAATTCGATCAAGCAGTTCCTGAGACCAGCGCGTTTAAACAAAAAACGAAAGCCCTCAAAGATGAATAATTTTCCCCGTTTTTTCCACATTTACCACTGACTCTTCGCTCCTGTTGGTCGCAGTGTCATGTTTAAAAGCCTAAAGCCTTTCTCGATAAATGGACTATCCAACACAAAATAATTTTTAATTCGAACCAGTAGTTCCTGAGATTAGCGCGTTTAAACAAACAAACAAACTCTTCAGCTTTATAATATTAAAGTATAGATGCTAAGGCCAAGGGCCTCCAAAAGGTTAAAGACGGCCCTGTTTCTGTTGCCGCTATTACAGCAAATACTAAAAACAGTACGGAACCCCTCGTGCGGGAGTCCGGGTCGCACTTGCCCAGTTATTACTATAATTCTAACAATTTCAAAGACAAATGTTTTCTTTAAAACTCATTAAAAGATAAAATGAGGGCTCATAAAAAAAATATGTCATTGTTCTCTGATTTATTGTGAGTACTAAAACTACATAAATAATTATTAAGTAGGTAGGTATGGTCAGAGTCAAAATTGCAGAGCCACCGCTAGTCTAAAATTACTATTATTGGAATGTTTTTATGTCTGATCAACGTAAACTAATATTATAAAGCTGAAGAGTTTGTTTCATGTCAGGAACTACTGGATCGAATTGCAAAATTCTTTTTGAGTTGGATAGTCCATTTATCGAGGAAGGCTATAGGCAACTTTTTATTTTGATATTCCCACGGGATCGGGACTTATGCGAGTGTAACCACGGGGCTCAGCCAGTAATATACATTTAACAAATTCATAAGTTCAAAGACTTCAAAGTTAAACTCGAGCAAAACCTTAGAATCTTGCTGAAGTTAAAACCATTCTAATAATAGAAGTTTTGGAGCTCTACAGTGATTCTGCAATTCTGACTTCGACCATACCTCATTCGTTTGTTGGCAACTAGAGTATTTTTTTAAGAAAGCAAATATCACTACTTAGTATAAAGTCACTTTCTCTGTCCCTATGTCCCTATATCCCTTTGTATGCTTAAATGTTTAAAACTACGCAACGGATTTTGATGCGGTTTTTTTAATAGATAGAGTGATTCAAGAGGAAGGTTAATATGTACATAATATAGCCGTGCGAAGCTGGGGCGGGTCGCTAGTATAATTTAATTAAGACTCTTTATAATAGCAGTTTTTAGATAAGGAAAATTTTTAAAAATCCTTCAGACGAGTTTCAAACACGTCAAAATTATTCCAAGTAATTCTAACGCGTGACAATAATGCTTTATGTTTCTGTTAATATATTTGCATAACTATTAAAAGTAGGCATAAAGTCTAGTGGCACGACGACGGGCGAACAAACACCTGCAATGCAAGAAGGTTTTGGATTTGATTCCCGCCTCAAACAAACATTATGTAGGTACTGTATTTGTTTCTGGTCTGGGTATTTCTATATGCATTTAAAGTATGTATTTACAAAACAAAAATATTTCAGTTTTTTTATTATAAAAAGGGACAAATATGGGATGGAAAATATTTAATGTTTTGACTCCATGCATTCGGCCCATTTGGGCTGTAGGTAGGTATATAAATAATAAATAAATATTTCAGGACATATTACACATCGCCATCCAGCCCCAAGCTAAGCAACTTAATGCTTGCGTTATGGGTGCCAGATAACGGATAAACTACTTATATACTTTTTTTTTTTTTAAATATGTACATATTATACATATAGGAAACACCCAGAACCAGAAACAAGAATTTATGGTCAGCATAAATACTTGTTCCCGACGGGAATCGAACCCGCAACCTTCTGCGTCGCAGTCGGGTGATCGCCCGACGCGCCACAGAGGTCGTCATGTGGGACGAAACCATGAATCACTCATTCTATTCGTGTCTAGCTACCATAACATAAGCCTAGTTGCTTAGCTTGGGGCGACACAATAGCGACACCAGATGGCGCTGTCTGCTGGATCGCTAGTATAAAATAAAGTCACTTTTCGCCGTCCGTATGTATGCTTAAATCTTCAAAACTACGCAACTGATTTTGATGCGGTTTTTTTTAATAGATAGAGTGATTCAAGAGGAAGGTTTATATGTATAATACATGCATAATATAGCTGTGCGAAGCCGGGGTGGGTCGCTAGTTATAGATATAAGTAAATCTTGTGTGTTGCACATTGGTGTTTTTGTGACATTTGCGAAGCGTCATCCGTAAAGGGTCCTGCCGGAAGACCAGCGACTGTATCAGTATAATGGTGGTGCAGCTATCATTGCTGAGGCAGAACCTTTGTGGAGGCACATGGCTCCTTAGATCTTATTTTATATTCTCTTTTAACATTATTTTTTTAATTTTTATTTTCGGATTATTTAAGTACTATTTATTTTATACTTTTTTTCATTTTTATTTTATACTTTACTAGCAACCCGATTCGGCTTCGCTCGGCTATATTATGCATGTATTATACATATAAACCTTCCTCTTGAATCACTCTATCTATTTAAAAAAACCGCATCAAAATCCGTTGCGTAGTTTTAAAGATTTAAGCATACAAGGGGAAATAGGGACAGAAAAAGCGACTTTGTTTTATACTATATTGTAGTGATTCGGAACCTGAATGTGATCTGTTTGCGGATGAGTGGAGTTCGATACTGTCAGTGTGTTTGAGGTTTTGTGAGAGATATGCATGTTAGCGTGATCATTTTTTGTCTAAGGCCCGTATTAATAAATCGCTCTCAATATCGATCTTGAGTGCGTATCAATCGAGTGAGTCTTGAGATGTGATCACTATCTTAAGTTAGGCGTTAATTAATAGATAAAACTCAAGTTTTAACCAGGCTGATATCGCTCTTGAGATTTGAGACTGATCTTGAATGACAGTAACGCTTTGTTCTTACCTTGAATGATATGTTCTTACCCTATGGTAGGTAGTGTCGTCATATTTTGCTGTCAACTTCTTTTTAATGTAAAAATATTTAAAAAATGTAAGATTTGTATGACCCGCAATCAGACTTGAGTTCACGAAACTACATCTTGAGACATATCTTGAGAGCTGAGTTTGATTTATTAATATAGTATGACTCAAGTGATACGTCGCTCTTTAATCGCGTCTTAAGATAGGTTTATTAATCAGCGCAACAACTCAAGAGCAAACTCAAGATTGAAATCGATATTGAGTTCGGTTTATTAATACGGACCTAAGTCAATTAATTTAAATGGTAATGTATCGTTTTAATTGACTATAATAAATAAATTCAATACTTTTGTTTTATGTCAGTGCTTTTATGTTTGTTACTAGTTTTCAGTGTGTCGTGTGCTTATCCAAATAAATGTTTTCTTTCTTCTATCAGCATAAGATGACAACGTTCGCCACTGCTCCACTTTCGACCATGACTATTGTAACGTAAATCAGTGGTTGAATGCAGACTTTTAGTTATATTTTCTTTTCTTTTTTCTTTTCACATTGTTATAGGTTATTTTTATTAACTTCCTTAGTCTTCATTAGATGTGTGTAGTGTAAAATCAAGCATCTAGCAAGCCATTTGCGGAGACATTTAAAATGGTATTTAATTTTAAGTTTAGTTTTATACTCTAGTAAAGTGTAACTGTTTGTCTTCCTTAGTAAATAAAAATAAAATAAATAAATAGTCGAAACGTCGAGGTAAGAGAAATAAAAAAAAATACGCGATTAGACCCGAGAAAATAATTACTATGTTAGTATATTAGTTCCTATTTTAGCCGCATACAATAACATCCTTGTCAGGCTATCCCAAGAATCTATACCGGCAGGAAATTAAATAAAGAACCATTGACATGAGGTTGAACGCACCGGTTGCACCGAGTCCGCACTCAGCGCCCTCTCGTTGCACTAAGCGTACTGAGCAGATGAGATGCTTAAGGTTTATCAACCTACTTAAGGTTAATAAATATGACAATATTTTTTATTTGGTTTTGGTATGCATGAATCGAGAGCTGTTGACAATGAATCATGGCTGATGATGACAAAGTTTTCAATCTATCCCGATATACTTATATAAAATTCTCGTATCGCGGTGTTAGTCACCAATCTCCACCTAAACGACTGAACCGATTTGTATGTATTTTTTGGGTATATTCGTTAGATCTGAGAATCGAAATCTGTTTTTTTTCCTTTATTTTTCGTTTATACTTATGTATTTTTTTGGAAATGGCAAAACAAAGTTTGCTGGGACAGTTAGTACTAATCTTATAAAGAGGTAAGATTTTTTGTTTTTTTTTTGCAACGAATAGGCTCCGAAAGTACTGGACCGATTTTATTGAAACTTAGTATGAGGATACATTGATTTATTAAGAACTAGCGACCCACCCCGGCTTCGCACGGCTGTATTATGCATGTATTATATCTAAAAAACTTCCTCTTTAATCACTCTATCTATTAAAAAAAGCCGCATCAAAATCCGTTGCGTAGTTTTAAAGATCTAAGCATACATAGGGATATAGGGACGGCGAAAAGTTACTATATTTTATACTAGGTAGTGATAACATAGGTAATTTTTTTTAAACTAATATTCCCACGGGATCGAGAGCGCAGGTGAAACCGCGGAGCGCTGCTAGTAGTCATAAAGTCACATCATGCAATGTGTTGCAATAAAGAATTTGTTCTTAATAAGAAAGGTTTTTGTTTTAGGCGAACCACTTTTGTTCTAATACTTTTGAAAGTTAGAACTTTTTTGGAAAATGTTGAGGTTAACTTTTCTGGAAACAAAGACCATTCATTGGAGTTTTGGCGGGAACGAGCCAACAACATGTCGTGCTGCAGTTTTATTTACACGAAACTTAGTTGTAAACCGAGTTAAATTGTATAATTCTGGTGGAAAGTTATCTAATTTAGTTCCGTGAAAGTGCACAAGTGTAGTGAAAGTAAAAATCAGTGTCAAACATGGACTTTTCTCGTTGCCTCCAAAATCTCCTACAAGGTTATAGTAAAGTAGCCACCGCTTTACTATGACCCCGGACTTGACAAACTGTGACTTGACGACTTGACCATCTTGAAACACATTTGAGCCCGATTTCTGTAAATCGGGCCATAACTTGATGCAAAATATTACTTGATACTGGCTATATGCACAGACTGTGCGAAGCCATAACTGGAAAAAAAAAAAGAAACCCGCTGAAAATGAAGAACAAGATGAAAATGGCATAACGTTCGTGGGGCCAAACAAGAGAGAAAAAAAAAAAGACCATTCATTTTAAAAATATTAAGTAGTCAGAACTCTATAAACAAATCAAGACCCAAAGTCAATGATCTCTAATTTCATAAAACAGCTGATTTTCGGAAAAACATAAAATCTAAATTAACTAAATTAAACTTGTTCGGCTGGACATCTATAAACCCCCCTTCCTTTCCCCTCTTGACTCCTTTTCCTATTGCAAACCCTTCGTTGGAATACATACAAGAACAAACATACACCCCCTTATTCCAAAATGAGGTTTAAGGATAGTCCGAGATGTGGATTTAAACCTTAGATTTAGACACAGATTTTACTCGTGAACTATAGTCCAAACAATATTCTCAAAAATCTAGAGGGATAGTGTTTAGACTATAGTTTACGAGTAAATCTATGTCTAAATCTAAGGTTTAAGGTGCTGCTGGTCGATCGTGTTCCCATACAAATGAATTTAGAGTGTTATCCATTTATTCGTTATGGCATTTGAAAAAACAAAAGTTAAATCTACATAACAAGTCTATATCTAGCCCATGTAGGCGACGAAATAGACAAATTATATTTAATTTGGAAATTATAGCCATCAAAACTTCAGTATTTTTAGTAAAAATAATGCGTATTTCACGGGTAAAATAGCTACGCCGGGAGAAATATAATATCAAATAAGAAACCTACATCAAGTAGTAAATTTATCAATTAGTTCAAATAACTTAACTTTCAAAGGATTCATATTGCAGATTTTTCGTATTTTTCTAAATTCGAAAGGTCTGTTTACAAAATTTCCCAGCCCGTATTTTGTTCAAAACATCGTTACCTTTCACCTCTAGAGTAACACCCCGTCACGCGGGTAGCGGGGGGAGATGTAATCCAATGCGCGCTATAGCTTCACGAATACTTTTGTATAACTGGCTTTACCAGCAATGTATACGTAACGATTTAGCATTCAATGTGTGTGTGATGCTATCGACGAATAGTCGTAATGTTTGCCAAAGTCGCACGGGGACCAATGAAGACAAGTGACAGTGATTTTGCCAACCAATAGTGAACTATTATCTGAATCTCGCATCCAATAAAAACAGTTTATACGACGAACCGACGACGAACGAGTACCTACCTACCTAGCTGGTGAATTTCACATGTAATTTCGGCTCGTGTCATACCGTGAAGGTCATATCGTTCGCGCCAAATTCAAATTGCACAGCGCTAATTACCTACCGCAATATTTACGTACAAGTTGCGTAACTCTGGTACCGTTTGAGGGTTCTCTTTTTCACTATCACTACATAGTATAAAATAAAGTCACTTTTCGCCGTCCCTATGTCCCTTTGTATGCTTAGATCTTTAAAACTACGCAACGGATTTTGATGCGGTTTTTTTTAATAGATAGAGTGATTCAAGAGGAAGGTTTATAGCCGTGCGAAGCCGGAGCGGGTCGCTAGTATGTAATATAATTAATCTGAATATTTAATTACTTACCAGTGAATTAATTACCTATTAAAATATTACAGTTATTTAATTACCCGTCAACAATTAAAGTTTCAAATAAACCTTAAAAAAATATGTAAGTACGAGTGTCGAGTATGTACCTACTATGTACCCTGTTGTCTATTTTTTTTAGTTGTGTAATTTATATTTGCTATAGGTATAATAACTAAGAACAAAATATACATAAATACAAAAAACGTCAACGTACCTAAACATTTTTTGGAACGATAGTTCCATATCGCGCGTTGTGAAAGGGGGCTAGACGGAAAAAAATCTTACGAAAATTTGCAACGACACTTTTTGCTATAGTAAGTAATTGTAAGCCGTGCGGCGTGCGCATGTTTCTCTGTCTGTCTCTCTCTCTCTTATAGAAAGCAAGCCAGATATTTTCATTTCTATTTCGCATTTTTTAATTCGAATTAGGCAAGCCTGATACTAGGCTGTGTTATGGTGACTAGACGCAACTAGGCTTGTTTTATGGTGACTAGACCAAACTAGGCTTGTGTTATGGTGACTAGACCAAACTAGGTTTGTGTTATGGTGACTAGACGCAACTAGGCTTGTGTTATGGTGACTAGGCGCAACTAGGCTTGTGTTATGGTGACTAGATGCAACTATTTCAATGCTTATGTATATATACATATATCACTTTGAAACGTCTTAAAAACCAAAAGCTGTAACGACACTTTTTGCATAGAAAGCAAGCCAGTTATTTTCGTTTCGTCTTTCTATTTCGCATTGAACAGTGTGGTGTTGCGACGATTATTTGCAAAAAAATAATATAAATAAAAAAAAACGTGTGGCACTCGGGGACTGCCGCGGTAAAGCTATTGCATCGTGCATTGCATGTCAATAGTCGTCCGTTATTTATAGTCCGTTTTTGTCGTCCGTTTTTTGTCGTCCAACATTTGTCGTCCGTCATTTTTCGTCCGTCATTTGTCGTCCGTCAATAGTCGTTCGTTATTTATCGTCCGTTTTTTGTCGTCCGTCATTTGTCGTCCGTCATTTGTCGTCCGTCATTTGTCGTCCGACATTTGTCGTCCGACATTTGTCGCCCGACATTTGTCGTCCGTCAATAGTCGTCCGACATTTGTCGTCCGACATTTGTCGTCCGACATTTGTCATCCGTTTTTGGTCGTCTGACATTTGTCGTCCGACATTTGTCGTCCGTCAATAGTCGTCCGTCAATATTCGTCCGTCCATAGTCGTCCGTTAATAATCGTCCGTCAATAGTCGTCCGTAAATAATCGTCCGTCATTTGTCGGGGGAGTTAGGTTTTATTTTCGTTACGGAATTTCTTGATTCGGTCGCCCCGCCCAAGGCCCGCGATAAAATCTATGTAATAGCTTAAAAATATATAAAAAAAATACAATTCCTTCACTAATTATTTTTGACACAAAGTGGTACACTAGTTGTGTACCCTAACTTTCTAAAAATCAGTTTTTGTTTGATAAAAATTATTCCTGATTTTGGGAGGGTAGGCGCTCGCGCCTGGCGGTCGGCGTGTCGCGTGGCGCGAACGGGTCGCAGATTGTCTTCATACCTAACTAGCAGCGCTCCGCGGTTTCACCCGCGTAACTCCCGTTCCAGTAGGCGAGACGCGGATAGAACGCGCCCGGTCGTAAACTCGTGATAACTTCAAAACAAAATGTCCGATTCAAATGAATAAAACAGCAATTTACTGGTTCACTTCGCACGTCTACACTAATAATTATAATTTATGGATCAATATGGATTTATTTCGTATGGTTTCGGACTTTTGAATTAGCATAAAAATAAGTCCGTTTTGTGTAATAAGTTTTAACCGACTTCAAAAAAGGAGGAGGTTCTCAATTCCTCTGTATGTTATTTTTTTATTATTTTTATTACATATTATAAAGGGCCGATTAGTAACTATTAGTACATAGTAACTAATATGTATTCTGTGTATATAGGAAATCAAAATATCATTCATCACCAATTTAAAATTAGAATGCCTATCCAACTTTTGACATAGAGAATAATTAATGCCTGTAGAATAGACAGAACATCGAGAATTTTTACTGAGCTCTGTGATGTTCCCTCTATTTTGTTTTTTTTTTTCACATTTCGAACTTACAAAACAGGTAAAACGTACGTACTGGTAGCACATGAGTAGATTATTTACTCATGTGCTGGTAGGTTTGAGTCATAGAATTTGAAAATAGAGGAACGCGCGACGGGGCGGGGATGTTAGCAACCAGGCTATGTTTGTTTGATTTATTCGCAACACCTAAACACTGCTACACCGATTTTGATGAAATGAACGATGGCGCGACTTTCATGATTTTTCTTCTCTGGTAAAAAAGTGCTCAATGCGCCTAAAGAAGTTTTCACTTCAAAAATTGATAAGACCATGGAGACGGTTTTGTCTCGTTTTTATCTGTCTAATAATTAAAGGTACTCAGTGTGACACGCGCGCGCGTTGCGAAAGGAGGCTATACGGAAAAAAATAAGACTAAAAGTTGTAACGACACTTTTTGCATAGAAAGCAAGCCAGTTATTTTCGTTTCGTCTTTCTATTTCGCATTGAACAGTGTGGTGTCGCGACGATTATTAAAAAAAAATACAATTTATTCACTAATTCATCGAAAGGAACTTCAATCCATCCGGGTGTCCCTTGACACCTCTCAAGTTTTTTATTTTCAACATGTTAGCTGTCTTTAGTTGGCCGAGTGGTATAAACCGACACTCGCTACACCAACCGATGTGGGTTCGATCCACAGGTTACATAATGTTCAAATAATGCTGCACAGGATTGTAAACGTTACGATGGCGGTGGACTTTTGACCGTTGATTGTACACATTCGCACGGCGGCGCTCACCACCGCGACCGCACCGATCGCAAGCCGAGCACGCAGTGTTTACACTCGCGCAGTTCCGTAAGCGTGTTGTCACTGTGTGTGTGATGTGTCGCGCCGAGTCGCGCGGCGGTAACGACCGAAGCGAGCCCGAACGTGTTTATGTAATGTAGTGTGTGGTAGTGTTCTGACGCTGAAATTGTTGTATGCGGAATATCTTTATACTGCTCTTTACTGAGCCTTTCCTTTTCCTAAACAGTGTAAGGTGAAATAGCTATAATTTTAGCCACGTGCGTCCATGAGTTGAACCCGTCGAACAGGGGATTCTTAAATCAATATCTCGGACTATTCTTAAACCTCGTTTTGGAATAAGGGGTACAGACTTTCACATTTATATTTCATCACATCACAAATAGGTAAGTATAGTATAGTTACTTTAGAATTCATTCTATTACAAATAAGCACCTACCTATATTTTTTAATGATACATGACTCGTGGTCCACCGGTCTCCTGATTCTACTGCTTTTGGCCTCGTGCTCCCACTATTAATTTAAAAATTATATTCGTACAAATTCTATTGCTTCTGACTGTACCAAATAATATTTGTCCGTCGTCTCATTTAATAATCAAAATGATATTAAGGTGAACCCCCAAATTCGTCCCATTTAGGCCGTTGTTTGGGACGAATTACATTTAGTTCACACGATTTAGTTACAGCAATCAACAGTTTATAAATTGCTGACATGTAATTTAGTACATTATCTTGTACCAATAATGATAACACAAACTCAGAATCATCACGGGAGAAAATAAAAAAACAAACGGCTTATCTTAAAATTCGGAAACTACTAAAATACTGTTATGCATATAATACATATTTGTTAGTAGAAAATGAAAAACAAACTCCCTTATTCCAAAACGAGGTTTAAGGATAGTCCGAGATGTGGATTTAAACCTTAGATTTAGACACAGATTTACTCGTGAACTTTAGTCTAAACACTATCCTTATATAATCTTTATGGATAGTATTTAGCCTATAGTTCCCTATATAATCTGTAGGGATAGTGTTTAGACTATATTTAACGAGTAAATCTGTGTCTAAATCTAAGGCTTAAATCCACATTTCGGACTATCCTTAAACCTCGTTTTGGAATAGTTTAAGGATAGTCCAAGATGTATATTTAAACCTTAGATTTAGATGCAGATTTACTCGTGAACTTTAGTCTAAACACTATCCTTATATAATCTTTATGGATAGTATTTAGCCTATAGTTCCCTATATAATCTGTAGGGATAGTGTTTAGACTATATTTAACGAGTAAATCTGTGTCTAAATCTAAGGCTTAAATTCACATCTCGGACTATCCTTAAACCTCGTTTTAAAGGGGTAATAGTCTAAACACTATCCCTATTTATTAGTGTGGATAGTGTTTGGAGTATTTAAGTAGTTCGGGAACTATATAAATACTCTTATGCTTACATGATTTAAAATCAATAATCTAGACAAATTAATTACGATACGTTTTCTTTGTTCGGCTACAAAACTTAATTAGCAAATTAATAAGCCTTCACGATAAGCTGTTTTCCTAATCGTAAATTAACATCACGTAAAAACGTGTTCTAATATTGTAACTACTTTGTTTTCATCGTTTGAAATAATCATAATTTCTTATCGGTACACAAACTAAACTGTCAAACGACCTAAATAGTATAGTGATATACTTTAAAATGATAGGCGCGTATTTAAATGTTGAGCTGTAAGTGCCTTATTATTTGAAGTCTTTTAGATTTTTTTTATTTATTCTACCAATAACTGTTGTAACAGAGAAAAAAAACAGACCGGCAACCAAACATTAATTTTGAAAACTATACATTTTTGTTCAATTACTTTTTCTAAGTCTTGTCATCTCTTCCTTTATTATAAGTATAGATAAAGTGACAAATGGTATCAGTAGCCCAGTTTAGTTGATATAATTTGCAATAATAGCAATGATTTTATAAGAAATTATAGATTTCTACATAAATACCTAGGTGAAATAAAGGAAAAAGACACAGACTACCATTGATAAACTACAGAATGACTACAGACAACGTATTAGGTTAAAACAGCCATGCCATAGAATAGGGCTAACCCATTTTCTCCCACGGGTGTAGAAAAAGGCGATTAAAGGACATAAGACTTTCTTTGTCAAGTCAGATAATTCCACCTTGTCTCCCACATGCTACGGCTGCGGTATACCATCAGTAATCGTTGTCATGGTGTTAGTCAATAAATAGGTGGCATCTGCCAAACACAGGGTTGCGGCTTCGATTCCCGCCACAGACAAGTATTTATGCTTAGATATTTGTCTGTGGTCTGGTTGTTTCTATGTATTATAAGTATATATTCAGAAAAGAAAAGTATATAAGTAGTATATCCGTTGTCTAGCACCCATAACACAAGTCTAGTTAGCTTGGGGATAGATGGCGATCTGTGGAATGTCCTGCAATATTTATTTATTTATTATTTATCTTTGTTCAACCTTAATCAGTTAAATATCACCGATTTATTTTTCACCATAGAGGAGAATAAGACATACTGCCGACTCCAAATAATTGAATGAGCTTTAGATTCGGCCTTACAGTCAGAAAAAAGAATCGAATATTTTAAAGGGATCAAAAATGTAAATATTTAAATGGGAGGACTTCAAACATGGTCCACAGGAAAAGTGAAAAAAGTAAACTTAAAAGTAAGTTTAATGCACCGAGGTGAATAAATTTGACTAAAAGTGTATTTAATGCACCTAGGGTGAATTAGCTCAGGTGAATTAAGTTTACGACGTCGTCGATTGTTAATAATCAAAATTATATTTTGAGGTCAGAAGCAAAAGTCGTTCAGAATCCGTATGAATAAACTGGGATCATTGTAGAGGGAAAATAACGCACAGGCTTAATCACTAAGTTTGGTATAGGGCAGAAAGGAAGTTTAGTAAATTCCCTCGGGAAAAGGCATAACTAGTTAATCAACACTAACAAGTAACAAACTACGCAATAATAGTCACGTACGTGCAACTTGTTACGTACAATTTATCGTGTTTCGTGATTATAATTCATGTTTTCTTGTGTAATTTGATGCAAGTTGCATGTAAGGTGTTTCGGTAATTCTATTCATTGTAACCTTTAAAGGGCCCTTTATCTATATAGGGTTACTATTGTGACAGATATCAATTTATATTATTGCATACGTTTTGAAATATTAACAAAGTTTGAAACTGTGAAGTGTTGTAAGACCATTCAGTTTTCCTAGACAATAATCAAACAATGAATCTGGCTAGAATACAAAACAACCTTGATGACAAACTAGGAACAAACAATCGAATTAAATAAATGTTAGATTGGTACTAATATTTACACACGTAACAAACGAGAATTGTATTTAATTTCACGTGTAGGAAGAGTGAGTTATAGACAACATTTTAGCGACTTTTAAATAGAGTATATAGACTTCTAATTCAAGCGGTTATAAAAATGTTAGTTCCAAGCACTAAATCTTCATATTAAGTTTTGTCAAAATGAGTTGAGTAGTTTTAGATTACTGAGAAACTTACGGTAAATAGACTGCGCTGGTACGGGCACATATCTATGCGCGAAGTAGATCACGCCGTGAACAAGGCACTGAACATCCCACTGAAACCTATGGGTAGAGGAAGACCACCCGTCACCTGATACATGGTGGACACGCATGGACAAGCTGATGAAGTTGCAGAATCTAAACTACTTGACAACCCATAGGATCGTACGACCTGGCGCAAATATACGAGGAGGCCCGACCCTGGATGCACCGGGATAAGGGAAAGAAGGTTGAGTAGTTTTAAAGCCAAACGAAAATAAAAAGCATATCTTTTCTCTTAATAATATGAGTAAGAAAAACATTTTCTCCCCTAAATGCCGATATTGCTTAGTTTTAACATTTAAAGTCGTTCTAACCTATTCGGCTCACCCTCTAGCAATATTCAGGTCAAAGAAAGGCAGGTAAAGGTAAACAATACTTGAGTAAACACAAATAGAGTGTAATACAGACTTTAGTTAGTACTAGACCGGTCTAGTCACACCCTGGGGTACGATAATGAAAAGGTCTTTACATCGAGAATTGTAGCGGCTCTCACTATCACCCCGTGTTAGTCCCGATTGAGTGGAATAAGTAATCAAGCAGCAAAGAGCATTCAGATACCGCGGGTAGATAGATAGATAAATTCTTTATTGTAAACACCATTTTCAAATAACATGAATAAAAATAAAGCAGATCTTAAGTCTGAGTGCTACAAAGCGCGGCTTTATCGCTCGAAGCGATCTCTTCCATTCGGGGTCGGGTCCATATAATTGGATTTTTGTTTGTAATGAATAATGCCCACAATAATTGCGGCGCCCTCTGGTGAGTAATCACCATACCGACTATTTACGAACCATCGCCAATTAACCACATACATTTTTACAGAAAACCAGATCTAAATCGATCCAGCCGTTTAGTATCGTTAGATTCGTCTCATTAGTCCAAGTGTTCTGAGATAGGCGACTAAAAAAATATAGGGGGTGGTAGATTTCATAATTTAAGGTTTTTTTAATCTTCTTTTTTTATTTTTTTATTTCCACGTGATCGAAACGGGTGATACTGTGAGGCGCAGAGTTAAATCTTTTGATTACGTTGTGATGTCTAATGGTTCACGAGAGACATGTCTGTCGTGCCCAGCACACAATAGGTATATCATACAGACAAATATAACCATAGAGAACGCAGGAACAATACGCCGTTATTTGCGAATGTCAACAAACAGTAAACAATGATACGTAGACTACGTACGTAGTGTTTATTCATAGACGCGACTTTGTAGATAGAGAATGAATGGCAATGTCGCCTGATTGATTTTTCAATTTAAACAATGATATAAAAGAGATACTCGTATTTGCCACCGTGTAAAAAATATTTGCATGATCTACAGATATTTGTTTGGGTGTGTATAAGAATATATTTAGGAAAAAATAAGTATTCTATTTGTTATCTGCCCCCTTAGACACGATTGCTTTCTATTAGCGATATCGCCAATCGATAGAATTAATTGTATGCAATTGACATAAATCATTGTATAAAATTAGCATAAGATGCTACTTATTTATCTTTTTTTTTTCTCTAACACAGGGCTAAGTGACTTTTCGTTAACTTAGATGTCAATTTAATACAAAAATAATAAAAAAAAGTCTGTCGATTGGCGATATCGCTAATAGAAAGCAATCTTGTCTAAGGGGGCTGGTCACTGTGATACAAGCTTAGTCGCCAGCTAGGAGCTATATGGCACTAAGCATCCATGACGTCTCATACCTTGGCCTATGGTAGGAAATATGAATGGGCTTTACCATTGTATCCAATAGGAGCATTATCTTGGAGCTTGAACGTGAAAGGTATGTGAACCCTCTGCATCAGTAACCGGGGTGGTTCCATGGCGGCTCGCCACGCGTCCTCGCGACCCTCGCCCACTATGCCTATTACTTCCATGTTCCTGGAACAAATCACAATTGGTTATAACAAAAAGTTTGAAGAAACATTGCGGTAAGATAAGACAAATAAAGATACATAATTATGAATACGAATCATGTGAGGTTTTACGTGATAACGTCATAAGAACTATTTAGAATGGTTGACACTACCATTTTGCATACCTACTTCATTACGTTGAATAGAATAGAATATAGTTTATTCAAACCAACACACGACATAGTATACACACAAATAAACAAAACAATAGGAGATAGTTACAGAGAATAGTGAAACAATTAGGAAACAATAGGACATAGCTTCATAGCGTCATACGTTGCTATAGTTACCATCTCAATAACGTAACGTAACGTAACGCAACGCATGACGTCACACTTTTTTGTGAATGCCGGCGGTGTTCATCGATTTATAAGACGTAATCACGTCAAAAAAAAATCTATTAGGGTAATTAGGGCATTATGCTATCCACGAAAGTGCCGACTTATCTTCTACTAAAGGGGATATGGTATAAAGAGTAAGGATTCCCAGGATTCAATCCATTCTCATACGAAGTTTTTAAAGTATTTTTCTATGCTACTTTTAATCTTAATATTTCTAAGGGATCGAGTGTTACGTGGATGAAACGATTTATTCCGGTCGGATCCCCTGTAACTGATACCCTGGGGGATCAGTTTTATTTTATACTAGCTGCGCCCCGCGGTTTCACCCGCGTAAGTCCCGATTCCGTGGGAACATCGGGATGAAAAGTAGCCTATATGTTAATCCAGGTCTCCAGCTATCTAGATACCGAGTTTCATCGCAATCGGTCCAGTAGTTTTTGCGTGAAGGAGTGACAAACATATATACATACATACACACAAACTTTCACATTTATAATATTAGTAAGAAGTAGGATTATCTTCTATTCCGGTCTGATCCACCGTGCAGGGGATCACAAATGAAACAATAGGCATACCTACCAAATTAACAGCCGTGCAAAAGTACAATAAAATAAAGAATAATTTTTATTTGTGTCATGCTCATACGGTATATCGATAAGGTATTATAAGTAAATATTTCCTTATAACGATAACGGTACTGGCAAAAGGTGTTTATCTGAATCACAGATCAGGGGCCTTATTCTGCTATTTGGCCAACCATTGTCATTATATCGAGACTCTATTGATATTATATCGAGATTGTGACTTTATTTGGTATTCTGCTAAAGTTTTAATAACATCGCAATATAATTACTATGGAGTCTCAATGGTATGGTAATATTTACCTTGCAGGTGTTGCCTAGAAACATGGTATATGTTGCTAAGCAATATACCGTTTTGACAACTATCGAGATTCCATTAAGCCACGATTGTAGAGCAGAACACAAAAGTGAGTCAGTGGTGTGTCAGTGGTGTCTCGATAGAATAGTCAACGTTAGGAGAATACGAATTTGACATGTAATGTCATATTTTTGACATTAAATTTCTATTACGATTATATCGACACACTACTGAAACACGATTGTGTTAGCAGACTTAGGCCCCTGAATGTATGTCAAAGACACAAACTCCAATTTTATTCAGACGAACCGTTTTGTAAATAATAAAGTTTTCTCGGTAAGAAAGTACGTATTGTGGGAAAGAGAGAATTTTTGAATGGTGACGTTATATTTTAATACACTAGCTTTTACCCACGAATTGATCTGCGTAGGAGTTGTTTTTTTTTTCTTAGGTGATGCCTACGTCTAATAGCTATCTGTATGCAAAAGAATGACGGCAAAACAATACTTGAGCATATATACAAATAGAAAAAACTATAGATGAAATTCTTCGGTATTTTTAAAATACAACTAGCTAGGTTTCACCCGCGTAACTCCCGATTCCGTGGGAATATCGGGATAAATTAAGATGTAAGCTATCCTATCTTTCAAGTTGGATCAAACTGCACACGGTGTGCTAATTGATTAAAATCGGTTAAGCACAAACAACTTGACACGTAATTTATATTATAATAGAAAAAAAAGATTAAATTATATAGAAACTTCAAGAAGCTAACCTCTTTGCAAACAAGTAATTTTTGTTCGAAGTTTTGCCATTATTCTTTGAGCCCGTTCTGGACCATGCATTGGTTTGTGCTGTGGGTTGCAATATCAGGCACTATTTTGTTATTCATACGAAGAAAAGTCACCGACGAAAGTAATAACTTTCAAAAACAATAACACACTATTATCGTGGGCAGCAGACCAAACACATATTTTCTAGCCATCGTCACCCTTCTCGCTCAGTTGTCAACAAATGGTATGCGCTTATTAGTCCACACAGCAATTTTCTATTGAATTTTGCGGTATGAACGAAGAAATGATCGTATATCGTTCGTTGACATCTGATCGAAACTCGCTAACATGCAGATTTTAAGATCATTTCAACGTTTTTTTTATTATTTTTGTCATTTTGTTGGTGACTGTACCTATTATAGCAGGTATGCAGTTTAGGCTTTATCATCATATAAATCCATAAAAAAAATTAGAAATAATTAAAAAACGAGTTAAGGTGCTGCTGGTCGATCGTGTTCCCATACAAATGAATTTAGAGTGTTATCCATTTATTCGTTATGGCATTTGAAAAAACAAAAGTTAAATCTACATAACAAGTCTATATCTAGCCCATGTAGGCGACGAAATAGACAAATTATATTTAATTTGGAAATTATAGCCATCAAAACTTCAGTATTTTTAGTAAAAATAATGCGTATTTCACGGGTAAAATAGCTACGCCGGGAGAAATATAATATCAAATAAGAAACCTACATCAAGTAGTAAATTTATCAATTAGTTCAAATAACTTAACTTTCAAAGGATTCATATTGCAGATTTTTCGTATTTTTCTAAATTCGAAAGGTCTGTTTACAAAATTTCCCAGCCCGTATTTTGTTCAAAACATCGTTACCTTTCACCTCTAGAGTAACACCCCGTCACGCGGGTAGCGGGGGGAGATGTAATCCAATGCGCGCTATAGCTTCACGAATACTTTTGTATAACTGGCTTTACCAGCAATGTATACGTAACGATTTAGCATTCAATGTGTGTGTGATGCTATCGACGAATAGTCGTAATGTTTGCCAAAGTCGCACGGGGACCAATGAAGACAAGTGACAGTGATTTTGCCAACCAATAGTGAACTATTATCTGAATCTCGCATCCAATAAAAACAGTTTATACGACGAACCGACGACGAACGAGTACCTACCTACCTAGCTGGTGAATTTCACATGTAATTTCGGCTCGTGTCATACCGTGAAGGTCATATCGTTCGCGCCAAATTCAAATTGCACAGCGCTAATTACCTACCGCAATATTTACGTACAAGTTGCGTAACTCTGGTACCGTTTGAGGGTTCTCTTTTTCACTATCACTACATAGTATAAAATAAAGTCACTTTTCGCCGTCCCTATGTCCCTTTGTATGCTTAGATCTTTAAAACTACGCAACGGATTTTGATGCGGTTTTTTTTAATAGATAGAGTGATTCAAGAGGAAGGTTTATAGCCGTGCGAAGCCGGAGCGGGTCGCTAGTATGTAATATAATTAATCTGAATATTTAATTACTTACCAGTGAATTAATTACCTATTAAAATATTACAGTTATTTAATTACCCGTCAACAATTAAAGTTTCAAATAAACCTTAAAAAAATATGTAAGTACGAGTGTCGAGTATGTACCTACTATGTACCCTGTTGTCTATTTTTTTTAGTTGTGTAATTTATATTTGCTATAGGTATAATAACTAAGAACAAAATATACATAAATACAAAAAACGTCAACGTACCTAAACATTTTTTGGAACGATAGTTCCATATCGCGCGTTGTGAAAGGGGGCTAGACGGAAAAAAATCTTACGAAAATTTGCAACGACACTTTTTGCTATAGTAAGTAATTGTAAGCCGTGCGGCGTGCGCATGTTTCTCTGTCTGTCTCTCTCTCTCTTATAGAAAGCAAGCCAGATATTTTCATTTCTATTTCGCATTTTTTAATTCGAATTAGGCAAGCCTGATACTAGGCTGTGTTATGGTGACTAGACGCAACTAGGCTTGTTTTATGGTGACTAGACCAAACTAGGCTTGTGTTATGGTGACTAGACCAAACTAGGTTTGTGTTATGGTGACTAGACGCAACTAGGCTTGTGTTATGGTGACTAGGCGCAACTAGGCTTGTGTTATGGTGACTAGATGCAACTATTTCAATGCTTATGTATATATACATATATCACTTTGAAACGTCTTAAAAACCAAAAGCTGTAACGACACTTTTTGCATAGAAAGCAAGCCAGTTATTTTCGTTTCGTCTTTCTATTTCGCATTGAACAGTGTGGTGTTGCGACGATTATTTGCAAAAAAATAATATAAATAAAAAAAAACGTGTGGCACTCGGGGACTGCCGCGGTAAAGCTATTGCATCGTGCATTGCATGTCAATAGTCGTCCGTTATTTATAGTCCGTTTTTGTCGTCCGTTTTTTGTCGTCCAACATTTGTCGTCCGTCATTTTTCGTCCGTCATTTGTCGTCCGTCAATAGTCGTTCGTTATTTATCGTCCGTTTTTTGTCGTCCGTCATTTGTCGTCCGTCATTTGTCGTCCGTCATTTGTCGTCCGACATTTGTCGTCCGACATTTGTCGCCCGACATTTGTCGTCCGTCAATAGTCGTCCGACATTTGTCGTCCGACATTTGTCGTCCGACATTTGTCGTCCGACATTTGTCGTCCGACATTTGTCGTCCGACATTTGTCATCCGTTTTTGGTCGTCTGACATTTGTCGTCCGACATTTGTCGTCCGTCAATAGTCGTCCGTCAATATTCGTCCGTCCATAGTCGTCCGTTAATAATCGTCCGTCAATAGTCGTCCGTAAATAATCGTCCGTCATTTGTCGGGGGAGTTAGGTTTTATTTTCGTTACGGAATTTCTTGATTCGGTCGCCCCGCCCAAGGCCCGCGATAAAATCTATGTAATAGCTTAAAAATATATAAAAAAAAATACAATTCCTTCACTAATTATTTTTGACACAAAGTGGTACACTAGTTGTGTACCCTAACTTTCTAAAAATCAGTTTTTGTTTGATAAAAATTATTCCTGATTTTGGGAGGGTAGGCGCTCGCGCCTGGCGGTCGGCGTGTCGCGTGGCGCGAACGGGTCGCAGATTGTCTTCATACCTAACTAGCAGCGCTCCGCGGTTTCACCCGCGTAACTCCCGTTCCAGTAGGCGAGACGCGGATAGAACGCGCCCGGTCGTAAACTCGTGATAACTTCAAAACAAAATGTCCGATTCAAATGAATAAAACAGCAATTTACTGGTTCACTTCGCACGTCTACACTAATAATTATAATTTATGGATCAATATGGATTTATTTCGTATGGTTTCGGACTTTTGAATTAGCATAAAAATAAGTCCGTTTTGTGTAATAAGTTTTAACCGACTTCAAAAAAGGAGGAGGTTCTCAATTCCTCTGTATGTTATTTTTTTATTATTTTTATTACATATTATAAAGGGCCGATTAGTAACTATTAGTACATAGTAACTAATATGTATTCTGTGTATATAGGAAATCAAAATATCATTCATCACCAATTTAAAATTAGAATGCCTATCCAACTTTTGACATAGAGAATAATTAATGCCTGTAGAATAGACAGAACATCGAGAATTTTTACTGAGCTCTGTGATGTTCCCTCTATTTTGTTTTTTTTTTTCACATTTCGAACTTACAAAACAGGTAAAACGTACGTACTGGTAGCACATGAGTAGATTATTTACTCATGTGCTGGTAGGTTTGAGTCATAGAATTTGAAAATAGAGGAACGCGCGACGGGGCGGGGATGTTAGCAACCAGGCTATGTTTGTTTGATTTATTCGCAACACCTAAACACTGCTACACCGATTTTGATGAAATGAACGATGGCGCGACTTTCATGATTTTTCTTCTCTGGTAAAAAAGTGCTCAATGCGCCTAAAGAAGTTTTCACTTCAAAAATTGATAAGACCATGGAGACGGTTTTGTCTCGTTTTTATCTGTCTAATAATTAAAGGTACTCAGTGTGACACGCGCGCGCGTTGCGAAAGGAGGCTATACGGAAAAAAATAAGACTAAAAGTTGTAACGACACTTTTTGCATAGAAAGCAAGCCAGTTATTTTCGTTTCGTCTTTCTATTTCGCATTGAACAGTGTGGTGTCGCGACGATTATTAAAAAAAAATACAATTTATTCACTAATTCATCGAAAGGAACTTCAATCCATCCGGGTGTCCCTTGACACCTCTCAAGTTTTTTATTTTCAACATGTTAGCTGTCTTTAGTTGGCCGAGTGGTATAAACCGACACTCGCTACACCAACCGATGTGGGTTCGATCCACAGGTTACATAATGTTCAAATAATGCTGCACAGGATTGTAAACGTTACGATGGCGGTGGACTTTTGACCGTTGATTGTACACATTCGCACGGCGGCGCTCACCACCGCGACCGCACCGATCGCAAGCCGAGCACGCAGTGTTTACACTCGCGCAGTTCCGTAAGCGTGTTGTCACTGTGTGTGTGATGTGTCGCGCCGAGTCGCGCGGCGGTAACGACCGAAGCGAGCCCGAACGTGTTTATGTAATGTAGTGTGTGGTAGTGTTCTGACGCTGAAATTGTTGTATGCGGAATATCTTTATACTGCTCTTTACTGAGCCTTTCCTTTTCCTAAACAGTGTAAGGTGAAATAGCTATAATTTTAGCCACGTGCGTCCATGAGTTGAACCCGTCGAACAGGGGATTCTTAATAGCATATAATAGCATCTGTTAACATTGAAAAAAAAAAGCGTGTTGTAATTAAAAATTATCCTACTAATATTATAAATGTGAAAGTTTGTGTGTGTGTATGTGTGTGTGTGTGTGTATGTTTGTTACTCCTTCACGCAAAAACTACTGGACCGATTGCTATGAAATTCGGTATCTAGATAGCTGGGGACCTGGATTGACACATAGGCTACTTTTTATGCCGATATTCCCACGGGATCGGGACTTGCGCGGGTGAAACCGCGGGGCGCAGCTAGTATGGTTTATAAAACTCTACTATAGGTTCAAGGTCATGTTGTGTAATTATAATCGGTTATTTTACCTTGCCATGCTTGTAAAAAATGATATATTATTATTAGATACCTATATGCGAAGGCAAAGGAATTTGTTGCATTTTTTCAGTTGACTTTTGCTTCTGACAGTACAATATCATTTTCATAATTAAACTCGCTGCGCCCCGCGGTTTCACCCGCGTAAGTCCGATCTTTCTCACCGTTTAAACCTTCCCTGGGCTACGACAAACATTTCAAAACCAAAATCATCGAACTCGGACCAGCCGTTCTCGTATTCTAGGGAGACAAACGAACAGCAATCGATTTTTAAATATATAGAAGACTAGCTGCGCCCCGCGGTTTCACCCGCGTAAGTCCCGATCCCGTGGGAATATCGGGATAAAAAGTAGCCTATGTGTTAATCCAGGTATCCAGCTATCTAGATACCGAGTTTCATCAGAATCGGTCCAGTAGTTTTTTCGTGAAGGAGTAACAAACATACATACACACACACACACACTCACACACACACAAACTTTCACATTTATAATATTAGTAGGATAGGATAGAAAGAATTCGAGGATAAACTCGTCCCACGTCGAAGTGTGGGACGAATCCAAGGTTCAGTCCCGTAATGTGTAGGCACAATTAGTGGGTTTTCAAGTGGGGAGTGAACTAGATATCTTTTAGAGTCTAGATGCCATGCATTGAAACTACAGCGCTCTTCGCGTCCAGTTTAATAACGCTTTTAGATACTGTAGCGCTTCAGGAATGTTTCTGGCAGCGAATACTAGTTGTTTCAACGTAATACTAAGAAAAAAATCGGCCTCTCTAGATAATAGGACGGAACAGCTCTAACGCAGTCATGATGATGATAGCTAATAGATGGGATTGTCCGTTTATGCGGCACTGCTGTGAAAGACACATTCCAGTTACACGTAGGCCACGTAGCTACGATTAGCAGTAATTTTATTTTAATTTCAATATATCTTATTTGTATGTGGATTATGTTTTAAGTATATTTTAATAATTGGGATTTAAATGATACTTGCAATAGACTTTATACTTTGATCTATTGTTTGACTTATTATATATTTTACTTATTGACTTTTTACTAAATTTCACATTTAACATTTAATTTGCATATTTTTATTTTGTTAATTATGATATTCTTATTTGTTTATTTTGATATTCTACAACATTAATTCTCTGTAAATGGGTGTAATTTGCCTGAATAAATAGTTATTTTTTTATTTTTTTTATTGTCTAGAATCTAGTCACTGCATGGTACACCATCTTCACTTACACCATCTTCACTTATCATAAAGGCATCAGGTTTGATAGCGATCAACGGCCCATATACCTAGTAAGTGATTATAAATACCTAAATACAAACATTTTTGAAGAATGGGACAGGCAAGGGTTATTGGATAACTTGATGCTCAGCATGCCCAAAAGGATTTTTATGTTTTTAAAATTTTGTAGCTTAAATGATACGTATTTTAGATGATGTTTTTTGATGTGTGAACGCTTGATTGCATTTTTATTTTTCCTCAATCTAAAGTGGTCCACAGAAAACCAACCACATTAAGTAGGTACCTAAAACAAGGTGACTGCATTTCAAAACCGGTTGTAGAGTGTTTTTAATAATATGTTTCACGAAATTCTAAATGTAGCTGACGGGTCAGGGGATAACCCCTGTCTTACGTCTGCCAACTCTAGGCATAAACCTAGAGCGAGGTACGAGGCCAATTTTAAAATTTAAAAAAATTAAAATCGCTAACCGTTCACGTACGGGATTGCCGTTTGGTACGAGTATAAATGTACATACTCTAGATTATGATAATTATTTTGCACCACAGCTCCTACATGATAGATTTGATTTGAGACAGAATCGTTCATCATCTAAGTGTTGTAGGTATAGGTCAGGCAATGAATCCTGACCCCCAGCGGTAATTGGTGGGGATGGTTTGCGCATGTACGTACATTTTTAACAGAAAAAACACCTAAAGCCACGTTTTCAATGGTTTTTGTATTTATTAATGTCAATTGTCAATTATCTGCATGCCGTTCATTATCTAGACTCGACTAGTACCACAATATGCCCTAATAGCTTTACTGATAGCTTAGAAAAAAGCTCGACAAGTGTCTCGACTTAAAAATAGAGTATCTGAACCCATTTGCACCTCTGATCTCTATCTTTCCCGGATTTAAACACTGATTTGTGAAGCATGAATCAAAAATATCTGTTTCAGAGTGTTCTGCTATTTCTGCTGGTACAGTCTCAAAACCTTAGCTAACAAAAGCCTAGGGAAGGTGGTCTATTTATTGATGATTGATTTGCGCAAATAGGATTCTTCATTTGTTTAATGGAACAGCTGAACTGACAGATAACTTAAAGGAATCTAGCTACTTTCACCATGAAAGTTTACGCACCAACTTTGTTTGATATCAAGTCAATATTTTCTTGTAAATATGTTCCGATTCATGTCTTAAACACTATTTTAAGATGTTTGCAGTAGATTAGGTGAAAAAGAAGTTAAAAAAAACCTCCAATGTAATAAAATATAGGGACACCGAAATTATGGCAATCATTTCTCTAGGAAGTAATTTTCTTGATATTGAAAGTATCCTAACACCACTCAGGCAGTACAGAGATGGGTCAAGTTTGCATCAGAGGCTTCGTTGTCTGTTTGTGGACCCGAAGCTAGGTATGGTTTCATTCCCACCAGAATAAAAGCTAGGCAAGACATACCAAAGTATAACACCAAAATTAACTATTTCCTTCAAAAAAAAGATGGTTCTAAGAGTTGTGATTTAGGGCATTAAGATATATTTTTTATAATGATTAATTACGTATTGATAAAGTTATTACTTGTAATAGTAATGTTGAGTAGTAACATTGTTAAAAAAGATGGTAATTATTATCTTGTATTAGCTCTATTGGTAACGCAAAAATGCCCTTTGTTTCAATCTTAAAGTCTAGTGCGCCACCTTAAGATATTAAGTTAGGAGACTGAAATTTTGCATGAAAACTCCTAAGACTATGGGTCATTAATTAGCAATACAGGAAAATCGAATTTCAAAAAAAAGTTTTTTCGCTCCACCCTAACATGCGTCTCCTCTCTTCTCATCACATGTCCATACCAACTTAAACGGTTCCCTTTTACTTTTTCAATCGGTGCTACTTTCAGGCTTCCTCTAATATCCTCATTCCTTATTTTATCCATCCTTGTTACTCCACACATCCATCTCAACGTTCTCATCTCCGCTGCATGCAATCTTCTCTCATCCTTCTTCTTCACGGCCCAACATTCCGATCGCCGACAGAATTATTACAGTCAAATCGTCATACTTTACCCTCGTTTATTATTTTCCCAAATCCGAAAAACATTCTTTTAAATTAGAAAATTAGGCAATGTATTACACCGGAACCAAAATGTCATTGAATTTTAATGTATTAGGATTAGGTTATCCAATTTTTCAATTTATACTTAGGCAAAGTAAGGCGTGTGTGGGTTTTATGTGCGCGACAGTACTTAGACGACTAAAGACGTGCGGGAGCGGGACAGAGCGTGGCTAGAGACGTGTGTGCGGAACAGAGAGCGATGATGTGAGCAACTGACACTCCCTTCACTCCTGTCCCCCCGCCAAACGGACCTAAAATTGAGCTTTTCGCATACTCTTTCCACTTTCCGCTGGGGGTCATGATTTATAGCCTGACCTATACCTTTAGTCAAAGTCCTGACTAGACTGATTGATGTTTCATGCACAGCTTAAACTGCTGATCCTTGAGACGTGTAATGAGAGGGTTTTTCGAAATTCCACCTCTAAGAGGATGAAATGGCGGGCGAAACCCCGGGCAGAAGCTAGTCAAAGTATAATAAGTCAATAAAAAATTAAAGAGTTACAACATTAGTCTTGACATTGACATTATTAAATCTTATTGCACAAGTGAGTTATTTAAACTGGTTTTTTGAATTAAAATAAATAATGTTATTGAATAAAACATTAATGATCACTGGTATCATTATTTGATGATGGATGAATAATTTTTTATGTGTCCCAATACCTATTATATGTCAAAGTTCAATACCTACTTGTACTTTTACACACAGAAAAAAGAATATTACAAAGAAACATACAAATATATAAGCGCAAAAAGCATTACCCTTAACTTGAAGTCGGATAAAAAGGTTTCTTAAGAGTAAAGGGTACCGGGGGCTCTTTCCATACAAACTATTACATACATAGTCGACTGTTTTCTCCCTGGATAATGACACTAGAGCAAATATTTTTGATGCATAAAACTTATAACTGCCATGCCCCTATTTTTTGTTTTTTTTTTATTTTTTTATTCTTAATTTCTATGATAATTAGGAAATGAAAAAAAACCAAAACATAGGCAAAAAGGCATAGTCACGGCAGTTAGGTATAGGTTTTATGGCACAAAAAAATGTTTATGGTCTGGTATGACTGAATGTTGTAATGTAGGTACATATTTCAGAAAGAACAATTCTTAAAACGTACTATTCCCATAATGTCTAATAATATGTGTACTAGTGTCATTATCCAGGAGGAAACAGTCGACTACGTTTGTATGGAGAGAGCGCAGGTACACTTTCACCTTAAAGGGAGAAATAATATCTCCCTTTATAGACACTAGATTCTAGAGAATGATTTCTTGTTATTAGTAAATGTTGATGAAATTAATAAGCAGCATTCTTAATTTAAGAATATTGCTTTTAAAAAATCTTAAAATAATAAGCAATAGGTATTCTTTATTTAAAAGCAATATTCTTAAGAGGAAAGGGTACCGGGGGCTGTCTCCACACAAACTATTACAAACGTAGTTGACTGTTTTTTTGTTTGTAATGAATAGGCTCTGAAAGTATTGGACCGATTTTGACTAAACTAGGTATGAGGATATGTTGATTCATTAGGAATAGGGCGCTACTTTTTATCCCGATATTCCCACGGAATCAGGAGTTATGCGGGTAAAACTGCGGAGCGCTGCTAGTATCTTTAAATTACATTACATAGAAATCACACTTGAGAGAAAGTAAAGAAGTGAAATGGATAGTTTAGTACCTAATTTAATTATGTTATCCACGGTTTTTCTATAGTTCATAACAACATGAATGTCTAAATTTTAATTAACAAAGACTAGATTATTGTGTTGCATCATTGTGAGAACTGATTCAATGTAGATAAGGATAAATTTAGAACAGTGTCGTTAAGATAAATCCAGGTTATTATTACCTACGTATGAAGTAGAACAACTCACCTTAGAAGTATGACGAGCATTACGAATAGTGCCACCAAAGCACCGAACATGATGAAGATGTTAGGCAGGTCCGCCAATGTCACCCCTGTAGACCCCATCTTTGCACTCCAGTCTCGGTAACTACTAGAAAATACCTACAGCATCAGTTCGCACTGTATTCCACACACACCGAACTTACACTTTTCAATTTGCAAACCAAGGTGTAGTTGCACAATATTTTTTTCGCAATGTACTAAAATATTGGCACTGCGCGCACAGCGGACAGCCTACGCGTTATCATTTCGTACGTTAACAACAATAACAATATTTTTATATTTCATTGATCGCAAGCGGGCAGACAAGGACGTGTTCACGAACGCGAGTATTTGACAGGAATGATCGGCAGCTGGCGTAAGTTGACATTGACAGCTTAGGCCTTTGACGTTGAATCGGTTGCGACTTCGGTTGCGAAACGGATTCTTCGCATCGATTGCGCAAAAGAGACGGAAAACTTTTTCTTTTGTTTGTGTAATATACTAGAAAGAGATAAAGTACATACTCACAGTAAGTAATGTCAATAATCACAGAACAAATATTATACAAATGAAACACTACCCCTCATAGCCCCTATACACTATGGGCTGATCATTGGCCAGTGAGTATGGCCAGTTTTGGCGCGATTTTCAATGGTAGTCGGAAGCCTCCTCACTTGTGCTAGATCTCTGTCAGGCTCGGTCTTAGTATCCAAAAAGCGATTCCGGCGCGACGCCAATCTTCAAGATTGCAAATTGACAAAAATAAGCCCTCCTCACGATGACAGAGTGGACCAATACATGGCAGATCCTCTAACAATTCATTGGCCCGTCGTGTACAAGGGCTGGATGTTTTATGTTTCGGCGCGGGATTATTTGAAGTGTAATTTGTGTGATAAAGTCTCAGAAAAAGGAATTTCTGAGGATAAAGTGAACAAAAAATCGTTAGCGGTTCGAATCTAGAGAGTCTCCCGGGTTTGAAAAGTATGAAACACAGTCACTGTAGGTATCTACTACTTTATCCTAACGAATGTTCTAAGACTTTATCGGAATATAAAGCTATTAGTAACGATGTCACTTCTTCTATCACCTACCCGACCCTATCATAGAAACCTGGAGATGATAGAGATCCCAGAATTACCAGGATAAAGACATCTTGTTTGTTTGTCGTCACCTTTCCTAGTGGTGTTGGCCTAGTGGTAGATACTCCGACTTTCATTCCAAAGTTCGTTGGTTCGAATCCCGACTGACCAATAGATTTTTCTTACGAAAACCGATCAAGTGCGAGTCGGACTCGCGCACGAAGGGTTCCGTACCATTAACATAGGTAACATAATAAAAAAAATAGATGGCGCTAGTGGTAAAAATACATGAATGAATATTTTTTTTTTTAGTTTCATCATTCTCTTATTTTAGAAGTTACAGGGGGGGGGGGGAACTTTTTACCACTTTGGACGTGTTTCTCGCGTAAACTATTCAGTTTAAAAGAAAATGATTTTAGAAACCACAATATCATTTTTGAAGACCTAATCCATAGATACACACATAATATGGGTTTGATGAAACAATTTTTTTGAGTTTCTGTTCACAATTGTTTTTTTTTCTATTTTTGAGTGAAAATCTTTAATGCGGTTCACAGAATACATCTACTTGCCAAGTTTCAACAGTATAAGTAGTTCTTATAGTTTCGGAAAAAGTGACTGTGACATACGGCAGACAGACAGACATGACGGGTTCCGTTTATCTATATGGGTTCCGTTTTTTTGCCATTTGGCTACGGAACCCTAAAAATATACCTAAAGGTTAAGTTCTTTAGTCACCATTCTGAGCAAGTTTTTTTTTTATGAAACCACATTATTATGCGCATGTGTGTTGTTGGTTCTTCATGCATCGATTTAGACTGCCTTTCGTGGGTAGGTACTTATCGTGCATGAAAGTACTCCAACCTATTGCTATAGACCAAGAGCTTTTGTGATTATGTATTGCTCTCGTTCTTGTTTCTGTTTATATCGTCTTTCGTTTCTGTTTAGATCGTTTTTTATTTATGTTTAGATCGTCTTTCGTTTCTGTTTAGATCGTTTTTTATTTATGTTTAGATCGTCTTTCGTTTCTGTTTAGATCGTTTTTTATTTATGTTTAGATCGTCTTTCGTTTCTGTTTAGATCGTTTTTTATTTATGTTTAGATCGTCTTTCGTTTCTGTTCAGATCTTTTTTTATTTATGTTTATCGTCTTTCGTTTCTGTTTAGATCGTTTTTTATTTATGTTTAGATCGTCTTTTGTTTCTGTTTAGATCGTCTTTTGTTTATGTTTAGATCGTCTTTTGTTTCTGTTTAGATCGTCTTTTGTTTCTGTTTCGATCTTCTTTTGTCTTTGTTTCGACTAATCAGTGTGGATTAGTTGAAACAAATCACAATCTGTCTAAAAACGACGCCTGATAAACGTATTTACAGGGACAAACAGTCTATCTCTACCACCGATAAGGTAAGATAAATCTACCAATTAAAACGCGATCTAAGTAGGTAGGTAGATAGGTATGGCCTTACCTAAAAATACATCACTAAAAATGTATCCCTAGCATGTTTTATGGGCCATTTTTTCCTGAATGCGTGAAGCTATGTTTCTTAATTAGATTTATTTTTTAAATAACTACCTATCATAAAATAGTTGGTTGGTAGAGACTGGAGGTACCTACATACATACGTACGTATATACCTACCTATAATTATACTTCCTCTATTAAAATATTAGGGAGCAATGTATTTTTTCGACAATCTTGATTATAAAGGTAAAGGAACATAGGTACACCGTCCCATAATTTATATTACCCCCTTCATAATTTATTTAAAAAAAGGGTCACAATAAAGTAACGTTTGCCTCCCTGCCTACATTCAGCCCTACCACATCGGTTGTCATGTACACAGGCCAACGCAAACTGTAAACAAAACAACGATCGATATTACCCTCAAATTCCACTAAAACTACTGCAGCTTTCGTCAAGACAACATCTCCGTTATTTTACAGCGAGAAATTCGCGCATTATTTTGACGTTTCAAAGTTTTCGAAGGCGGGAATGCACGCGTACCTCGTTGCGATACGCGAATGAATATCTTGTACTGTTTGTCGTTGAGAGTGAGTTTGTGCTTCAAACTGTTGAACAACGTGGCATCCTGTATGGAGAAATGGTTCGGTGATAAACGGCTTTGGTTATTCGGTAACAACCTGCCGCTATTACCGAGAAGGTAGGTAATTACTATCTTTACCTTTTATTGATCGAAATTAATAACTTAACTATAAAAGGCCAAGGGTTAACTTTCATTCTTTAACAGTTTTTCTATAGGAAAGATGTCAGAAAAATGACCAAAGCATTAGACTCTTAATTTTAACCATTAAACAGTGGTGACATTGTGGTAGATTCGTGGGTTCGATGAAATCCCAGCTGGCCCAGATTCCGATGGAATTCTCTTACTACACGTTGCTCGTACGTGAAGGGAAACATCAAGATAAAACCCGTGGCTAATTCTTTGACTCCAGCCAGACGTATGACGAGTTCCCCACTAGACACGGTCGCCTTTGAGAGAGTAGTATGGTGCTACAGCGTCCTAAATAAATAGATAGATAGATAACTTTATTTGTACAACACAGTAAGGAACATAAAACATGATAATATACACAAAGCAAAGTAAAGTAATAGCTATAAAGTACAAGTTGCACAAATGGGCGGCCTTATCGCTGAAAGCGATTTCTTCCAGGCAACCTTTGCAATCCTCCTCCCATTATCCTCCTTTTTTTTTCCTTTGAATAGCATGGATTAAATTTTCTGACGCTGCATAAATCATTTTGTATGTAAATGCTAATATTATAAACATTACCTACTTCTACATGCACGCATATTTCCAAGACATTCCGGGCACAATGCTATGTGCACTGAGTCGTAGCGTGGTCGTAGCACATGAGTAAAGAAAGGTGGTCTTAGCAGTATCCTTTACTCATTTAGTCCTATGGACAAAGGATAGACAACGCCAAATTATGAGTAAATAAGGTACCATGAAGGTACCGCTTATTATTAAAAACATTATCATCTTCTCCATCAGTTTTTCAGTCACCAAAGAAGTCTCTGTCTTAAGAGTTTTCTAGTTTTCTCATCTCAAAGTTTTCTTCGTAAAAATCGTAAGCCTTTTTGGGTTTTGGGAAGGATTTGATTTGGGATACGATATGGAGACGATCTCCAATTTTCTTCTTTTATTTCCACATGTAGTTAGATGGTCGAAGGGCTACTACTAGACTAATGTGTCATACAAGGCTCTATGACAAGTCCACTACTACAAGCTTGACGCGCGTGTGTGCCTGAGCACTGGCGGCACGTCACGTACGGAGAGAAACCGGTCTATACTGGCTCGGCCAGTGCCCAAGTTCAGGGCTGTCACACTCGCATGCGAGCGGTAAACATCACGCGTCGCATGTTTGTTTCATATTGTTTAATAAAATATAGTGTTATTAATTTGGTCTTAAGTAGGGAGGGAGTGAGTGTGGACCATTCTTGTGTTATGGTGACGAGTGACGAAATAGAAGACTTAAATAATTTTCTTTATTTCGAAGGAAGGGTGGGAACGATTGAGTGAGTGAGTGAGCGTGTGCTCCAGTCTAAGCAACTAGGCTTGTGTTATAGTGACTAGACGCGACAAATATAATAGTTATAAATATTAAATATGTAACTTTACTGAGTGGGAATTGAGTGTGTGAGTGCCCCAACCTAAGCAGCTAGGCTTGTGCTATCGTGACTAGACCACGGATAGAAGATTTTCTTTTATAGAGAGGGAGGGAGGAAGAATGGAAACGATTTAGTGAGTGAGCGCTCCAGCCTAAGCAACTAGGCTTGTGTTATAGTGACTAGACACGACGGAAAGCATAGTTATATGTAGGTATGTATAGCATACTACTTGTGAATTCTAGTATGTCAACGTTTATCTATTTAACGTTCAATTCTGTGACATCAAAGTTTCCCGGTAAGCCATAAAAATTTCTGATTTAGGTATTATGATCATCATTCATTTATTTATCTACTAGCTGCACCCCGCGGTTTTACTCGCGTAAGTCTCGATCCCGTGGAAATATCAAAATAAAAAGTAGCCTTCTAGAAAAATGAACTGACCAACACAAAAATATTTTTTCAATTCGAACCAGTAGTTCCTTAGTTCAAACAAACAAACTCTTCAGCTTTATAATATTAGTAAGTATAGATTAATCATGAATTCAGATTACATTGTTACCGCGTTAAAATAAACGCCCATAATAAAAGACACTGATACTTAGTTTACACATTTTTTTTGGAGCGAAGTTCCTTATCTTGCGTTGCGAAAAAAGAGACGGAAAAAGTTAAGACCAAAAGATGTAACGACACGTTTTGCATAGAAAGCAAGCCAGTTATTTTCGTTTTGTCTTTCTATTTCGCATTGAACAGTGTGGTGTCGCGACGATTATTTACAAATAAAAGTAGATATAAAAAACGAAAAACATTAATTTATTACAACTAATTAATCGAAAGGAACTTCGTTCTATCCGGGTGTGCCTTGACACCTCTCAAGTTTTTTTTATTTAATATAATCCACCTGTGCCAACCCTACATGATTACGTCACAATTACGTATTCATTTTGACAGCTCCGAACAACCTTAGCCTCTGGTCATCTCTACTCATGTGCTACTGGCACGTAGTATTTAAATTCTCTTTGCTACTGGCATTTTCTTTGCTGGCTTTATCAACCTTTACTACAAACTGCTTCACAAAATATTTCTTCTCCCGAACTTTCTTGACATCATTCTGTCAGTTCTGGCGTTTGCTTTCAAAAAATCAAATCGAGAAAAATGTATCTCGCTGAGTTTCTTTGAATTTCTAAAAAAATACATATTTTTATCATCCCTTTGATATGTTCAAGAGTTAAAGTGTGATAAATTGTTTCTATAGTTTAATGGGTAAAAATTACAGTGTAGAAAAATGAGAGGGGAAATAAATAGGGCGATCACCTCGCCTAATGTAATACCAGCAGCGTATGTATACCTACTAACTCCAGACTCTATGTCTCTATCTAGGTAGGTATTAGGAGATAGTTCAGGGAAAATAAGACGCATAAGGTCCGGGTTAGATTCCCGCCTCAAACAATATGTACAGACCAGCTGCGCCTCGCAGTTTCACCCGCGTAAGTCCCAACCCCGCAGGAATTTCGGTATCAAAAGTGTTCAGCTATCTACATTCCAAGTTTAATTGCAATCAGAGTAGTTTTTGCTTGAAGGCGCAAAAATATGGTTGTTAAACACAAACACACATAGGTACTAACCCACAAACTTTCACATCTATAATATTAGTAGGATAGGATAGGATAGTAGGAAGTTTTAGAATTAGGATTTATGGAGCACCTTCTCCAACTGCACATTGGACGACCTTTTTCTTCAACTGCACATTGGACCATTGGACCTTCACGAGGTCAACGATGCTATTGTGGTTGTCATTGTAGCTGTGCTCAGACAAATAATTATTGCACCTCTAACAAGATATGAAGAAGACTCATCATCATCTTCCTGCCCTTATCCCAATTTATTTAGGGTCGGCGCAGTATGTTTTCTTCTTCCATTCACTCCTATTAGTCGTCATCTCATCGCTGACATTCATCTCTCTCATGTCTTGTCTTACGCAGTCCATCCATTTTTTCTTTGGTCGTCCTCTTCCTCTCCATCCCTCCATGAAGAAGACCCATCTCTCTTCCAAAATCCGTAAAGAATTAGTAGTTACTTCTTCTTTTTCTTCTTCGTGTCATCGGTGTCAATATAGTTTAGTCATAGTACCCTTGACCAAAACTTAGCCACGGCAATCGTGTCATCTGTTGCCCTGTTGAGGTCGTCTAGCGTCTGCAGCAGCCACGTGCATAGAGCAGACAATAAGGCTGCTTGTCCACAGGAGCGGAGCGGCGTTTCCACTAATCAAAATCCTTAAAATCTCCGCATGCGGAGTTTTTATGCAATTCTATTAATGGAAACCGCTCCTCATCTCTCCGTTTCTTTGGACAGGCAGCCTTAGGTGTGCCATTGGGTGGCGCTCCCATAGTCGCACAAGGTGTCCAATACTGTTCAATCCGGGCAAGATAGATAACTTTATTTGTACAACACAGGAAGAAACAGAACACGATTTACTCAAAGTAAAGTATTAGCTAGAAACTAAGTATAGGTACGTTGCACAAATGGGCGGCCTTTTTTCTAGACGGCCTTTTTCTAGGCAAAGTTTGGATGGGAAAGAACTGATTCAGCTTTTATGGCGGTGGCTTAAGATTGGATGTCAATTGTCCTTAGATCTCGCGCGAGCAGCCGCGCGATGGAGCGATATGAGAAGCTAGCAAAACTTGGCGAAGGCTCGTACGGGCTGGTGTACAAGTGTAGGAACCGCGACACGGGAGAGATCGTCGCCGTTAAGAAGTTCGTCGAGAATGAAGACGATCCGCTTATAAGAAAGATTGCGTTACGGGAAATCAGGATGCTCAAGGTGAGTCTCATATGAGGACAAAATAATTATAAAACAGAAGGCCAATTCTCGTAAAAATATTGTTTAAATTACATTTCAATTATATCATCCCGATTGCCTTTCAACTGCAAAAGTCAGTTTTTTATACAAAAAGCTAACTTTGAGGGTGTTTTGAGCTACTTTGAGGGTATTATTTGTGATCGAAATGCAATCGAAATGATATTGAAATGTAATTTGAACAATGTTATTTACGAGAATTGGCCTTCTGAACGTATTGCGGGGCATGGGATTAGAACGAAATCCTTTTTCCTTTTTTTCAAATATACCTATGGGAGATTATATAAGTATACTAGCGACCCGCTCCGGCTACGCACGGCTATATTATACATGTTTTATACATATAAACCTTCCTCTTGAATCAATCTATCTATTACTGCATCAAAATCCGTTGCGTAGTTTTAAAGATCTAAGCATACATAGGGACAGACAGTGGGAAGCGACTTTGTTTTATACTATGTAATGATGATAATGATGTGGGAGATTGGTTTATCTTACGGTTTTTCGTTTCACGTTTTCGTTACGTGTAACGTTTTTTCTCGGCTAGGTTCGGTTAAGGCTTCGCCAACCCACTTTAAGAACTTCGTTTCAAAACTCAAAGTCCTGATTGACTGGTAATTCAATGAACAGTTCAAACCAATGATGGACGGATACGGCTAAAAGAATAAGGGCGAATTATTGTCTTAAAACTTTTGGCGTCTTAAAATTTGAGTACAACCATGGTGTTTAATTAATTATATAATGTTTTTTGGCGCTAATTATTTATTCTATATAACCACCGTTTATAAAATCATATTGATTAGTATAAACACGATTACTTGGTACTTCCGTTCTACTCAATTTGCATTTCGGTAATACCAGTGCTAGAGCATTACTTCTATTTAAGAAGTTATAAATATTTAATGACACATTTTTCTCTCTATGGATATGTATTTATATTTTTAATTATTGTGCATTATGTACTTATAATAACTAATTATAATGAATGAAAGATAATGAAAATACAAAATACTGAACTAAGATATTTTAGCAGTAGAAAATAAATTGAAATTATGGCAACACTAAACTCAAGTGACGGTAGAATGACATGCGACTCCGGCGCCGCCGAGCGTGTTGTTTGCTGAGGTTGTTTGTGTTTCATTGCGATTTTGTTTTTTTATTATCTTTTTAACGGCGGTTCCTACGGAGAATTTAGGTTGTTATATGTATTCTAGGACTTGTGTAGATTGTTTTAGTATTTTTTTTACATCAAGACGCCAAAGTTTTATATAAAAGAAAACCATGTATGGAAAACTGCCCATGTTCTTTGGCATGGCAGATAGCTATTACGACGTAGGCATCCGCAAAAAAGGATTTAGAAAAATTTTACTCCTACGCGGATGAAGTCACAGGTAAAAGCTAGACAAAATACCCTTGTTTGTACAACATTATTTTATTCTTTAAAACCGGTTCGATATTATTTACGTCTAGGTCGTTCACTCGTTGGCTGATAAAGCGTAACATACGTTGTTTTCTAAGCGAGAAAAATGGGTGTGTACATAGACCTTGGTTTAGGCGAATATAAGCATCTTGTTTCAGGATTAAAGGGTGGAAAGCGAAGACTAAAATAGATAGTACATACGTGTTCTTCATGATTTCGTTAAGTCTTCCTTCTTAGCAAGGTAAAGAGGATTAAAGAGTTATTGAAATATCATTAAAAAATTGATAAGTCTCATTCATCAGTTCAAAAATGAAGGTTGAAAACCAAGGTTTAAAGGAAATAGACGTACACAGTGTGTAAAAAAGCCCTATTAATCCTCTTAGGTTTGAAGGTACCCCACTTGAAGGTACCTTGAAGGCACTTGAAGGTACCCCAGCACATCTTCGAAATCTTACCCTAATTTAGAGGGTCGAAAAAATTACCCTAATTTACTGAAATAGAAAGACATTTTCAAGTTGTGGCAACACCTCATCACTAGGCCCACCTCATAACATTTTTATAAAATTCCCCAAACATTGCGTTTTGGGTAATATTTCCCAAATTAAAGAAATAATATCCTTATTTGTCTATTTTTTATATTTTTTGGGTAGGTCTGAGTATCGGTACCTTACCTACTACATAGATTGTGTTTCTGTTTCGATGGTCTTTTGTTTTTATCTGATCAACCACTTGGTTTGTAGGTAAATAAAATCCCTTCATTAGTTCCAGTGTTTTCTTACACCCTGTCTAGTGTCTAATGTCTATGCCATGCAAACTTCATAAATCATAACTACAAAATCAGCTTTAATTTATAGCTGTCCCTAAAATAATTTATTACCAATGTCGTGATGGTGGCATTTAATAAAATCTTTTAATCACTTCAACGAATGAACTTGGTTTTTTTTAATTAAAAAACAAAAACTAAATGGGTAGGTAGTAGGAATGGGCCGAATGTGATTTGAACCGAATACGAACTTCGGCCGAATGTTCGGTGAAAATAAAAAGTTTGGCCGAATTTCGGCCGAACTTCGGTTATTTTTCCTGCAGTTTCTTGAGAATGACAGGTCGAATCTTGTTTCGAATATGTAAGAAGAAGCGTAGAGAATGAAAGCTCAAGTAGTGACGAAGAAGTTGTCCAGACCACACAGTCATTCCCACAATCTAACAAAGACATACATAGAAGCTAAATATCAATATGCCGATCTCTCGTTAGGTCTAGGCAAAACAAGAAGTTGGCATACTGCGTTTCAGGTACTCAGCGACTAAATGCGTAGAAGTACGATAGCAACAGAACTAGATAGATATCTGAATGAGGCTTTGCTGCCTAAAGGTCAATGTCCATATGGCTAGTGGGCCAAGAATAATCATAACTTCCCTTGCATGAGTTTATTGGCACGAATACTTTTATCTCCTCTTATGTAGTGATTTATGGCGATAATTATTTAAATGTTTCGATATCAAAATTAAGGTATTATTTATAAGGAAATTAGAATTTAGATTTATTTGTTAAATAAGTGACAAAAACTAAAAAAAATCGGGACAAAAAGTAGTCTATGTGTTATTTCAGGTATCCAGTTATCTACATACCAAGGTTTATGGTAATCACTTTAGCGATTTTTACGTGTTTGAGTAACAAACATACATACATACCCACAAACTTTTAGCTTTATAATATTAGTAGGATTTAAAACAGCTAAGTTGTTTATTTTTTTCTGGATATGATCAACTACCGAATGTTCGGCATTTTAGCAGAATTTCGGCCGAATGCCGAAGTCCTGTTTAAACTGCCGAATTTCGGTTAAACCGAATGTGAAACGAATTTCGGCCCATCCCTAGTAGGTGGGGACAAAATTGCATAACCAGCGGCGCAGTGTCACTTAGTTATGTGATTAAATAGTAAATAATTGTATTTTTTAAACATAATTTTACACGCATTAACCTACACAAAAACCCCGTACTACGGGGTTTATCGAAATCATCATTATCATTACATAGTATAAAACAAAGTCACTCTCCGCTGTCTGTCCATCTTTAAAGCTTCGCAACGGATTTTGATGCGTTTTTTTTAATAGATAGAGTGATTCAAGAGGAAGATTTATACATATGTATATTATATGCATAATATAGCCGTGCGAAGCCGGAGCAGGTGGCTAGTAAATTAATAAAACTCTTACTAAACCCCGAAAAAATACACAAAATATTTAAAATAATTTCTTTGAACAAACAGATTTTAATTTGACGATTTTATGTCAGTAGGTAATCTTCTAGTATACCTATTTTTAGTAGCTATACTTTAATAAAGTAGGTTTGAACTTTCCATCCATTGCATTGGTAAGAGTTGTGCGCTGAACGCTATTAAACCAGAATACTAAGATTGTTTTTCTTAGATTTCATAAAACGTACTTACCTACCTACTGACTACTGACTTTACTGAACTTTTTTTTACAAACTAGTAAAAAACCAAGTAAGTAAATATTATTATGTACGTAGGTACCTACAGCAGAATTCGGGAAAACCGTTCTATTGAAATTCACAACATGCCATCAAAATATTTAGTTAGGTAGGTACTTAGCTATCGAATTCCTATTTTTTTATTCTTTGGCGCCTATGTACTGGGTTATTGGTAATTAAAGGTAATTTAATGTGACATTGTATGGGCGCACAAACGAAATAGGGGCTTCGTTTGGGCGCCCATACAATTCAGTGGTCATGTTAAATTGATTTAACTATGTATGAATGGGGACACCCTTTAATTTCAACTTTTTTATTTTTTGGAATTTTTCCTATAAGTGTGCAGTGAGATTTTGTTTTTTTGACCAAATTTCATGATTCTTGGTCAACGAGAAGTAGGTACCCTATAAGGTTTTGATTCCCTTGCAAGTTTCGAAAATTTGCGGCATAAACGGCCGTATGTTTTGATTGCGTTGGCATAAACATTTGATTTTTATACAGTAGACCTTAATATTTGATATAAATATTAAGCTTGATACCTCCACGCGTTCTTGACAAAAAGGGTCTTGACAGACACACAGACAGACAGACGGACGGACGGACGGACGGACAACAAAGTGATCCTATAAGGGTTCAGTTTTTTCCTTTAATACAATACAAAATATACAAAAATGTTGATAGTTAAGAGGTACGGAAGTACACCATAACAGATTTCTTATAAAGCTACCAATAATATGTTTGTAAAATCGACAACTAACTTGTGTTTGTCATCCAAATCAATAGCTAATAGTTTCGACCTTTACCTACGTACTACGTATTGCGAATCGATTTTATAATAACACCCGAGTAGTAACCTACCCGTATCATTTCATTTGCATAAATAAAGAGCTACGGCGTATACCATAAACTATAGGCAACTATAAAAACACAATTTTTCGGTTCACGGTTTAAACATCTTTCAAATCATAAGCATAGAAGAAAAGCAAAGCAAGAAAGAAGTCCTTTTATACCTACTTACAGAAAAGCTAGCAAACTTTTACTTTACTCTTTAAATGGCGGCTTTTGTTAAAGTTGCGAATGTATATTTTTACTACATTTTTAACAGTTTTGGATAAAGTCCTTCAGTTCCTTCGAACCGGATAATTTTAGTTTGAGTATATCTTTAAACTATAAAGGAGGAGGTATCATATTTAGGCGTCTAGTCAGGCCAGAGTGAGACAACAACGTTGTTCCCTTCAGGAGTGGCGGAATGATACATAGGTGCATTTTCGCCACAAAAAAAAGGTCCTTCGCACCGGCTCATTTTCATCTGAGTATCTGCTTACTGTATGAAGGAGGGTCGGTACTATATTTGACCGCCTACCCAGTTACCCAGGCTAGAGAGATACATAACAAAGCTGCTCCCAGGAGTGACGAAATGATGCATAGGTGCATTTTCTCCACAAAATAATAGTTTAAAAAAACTAAAAAAAACACGCTTTAAAAAAATCCAACTAAAAAAATAGATAATAAAATTTAATAAATTTGGATTAAGAATATTGTAAATAGTAAGCGTGTTACATTGTGACTGCAAAAGAAAAATAAATTACTATTTACAATATTCTTAATCCAAAATTAAATTTTAATTTCTATTTTTTTTAGTTGGATTTTTTTTAAAGCGTGTTTTTTTTAGTTTTTTTAAACTATTAATTTATTTTATACTTTTTGGTCCTTATTACCGAAATATGTTAGATCAGACCCTGGTTACCATTGAAAGACAAACTACTCGTCAAGACGATTCTAACGAGCCCAAACTCGATGGGGTTGTGTCGTTTCATTGCGAAGTTCCTATGACCACCTTCCAGTTCCATCATCAGACCCAGGTTACCATTGAAAGCCAAACTACTCATCAAGACGATTCTAACGAGCCCAAACTCGATAGGGTTTCATCGTTTCATTACAGAGTACCTATGACTACCTTCCAGCTCCATCATCAGATCAGCACCATGTTATCATAATATTGCATTGTCATCGGTCTTTGACAAGTGTGCAAAGTTTGAATTAAATCTGATCATTCTAAGTAGGGCAAAATCGTGCCCAAAGGAGTCGGTTACATACATACAAACAAACAAGCAAGCAAGCAAACATACAGGTGAAACTAATAAAAGCGTGTTAAAAAGGTCCTTCGCACCGGCTCATTTTCATCTGAGTATCTGCTTACTGTATGAAGGAGGGTCGGTACAATATTTGACCGTCTACCCAGGCCAGAGAGAGAGACATAACAAAGCTGCTCCTCCCAGGAGTGACGAAATGATGCATAGGTGCATTTTCTCCACAAAAAAGACCCTTCGTATCGGATTATATTCATCCGAGTATCTTTTTACTGTTTGAAGGAGGGTCCGTACTATATTTGACCGCCTAACCAGACCAGAAGAGACATAACAAAGCTGCTCCTCCCAGGAGTGGCAGAATGATGCATAAGTGCATACTATCCTACAATAGAGCAAACTCTACCTGAGCAACCGATGTCGTTCTGGAAGTCTTTGGGGGAGGCATATGTTCAGCAGTGGTCGTCCTGTGGCTGATATTATGATGATGATGTTCTTACTGTTTAAAGGAGTGAAGGTATTTTGTTTATTTTCTTTACAGAATCTAAAACATCCGAACCTGGTGAATCTAATCGAGGTGTTTCGACGTAAACGCAAGCTGCATCTCGTCTTCGAATTCTGCGATCACACCGTTCTTCATGAGCTAGAGAAATATCCTGCAGTAAGTCACTGTTAGGTGATCTTTGGGGTATTTTGTGTTTTTAAATTACGGAGCCCAATATTGAACCCATAGTCTATAGTCACAAACTTAAAATAAAATGTGTTTAGCCATGGACTTACAGTCAATAGAGATAGCGTAACTTCCCGCAAATAGGGCTAGGGCCTTATGAGATCCGATTTCGATCATTCTTTTTTACTTGAAAGGTAATGTGACTATAATAGTCGGTCTGAAAACGGTCATCGAAATAATAAGCAGAATCTCTCTTAAATATAAACGTTAATAGATAAATTAACTGTTGCAAAAATATTTTGCTTGCGAAGTTTACTGATTGTAGAAGTCCAGTAATAAGAGTCAATAAATAACCCAGTAGATCTGAAATCACCAATTTCTTCACAGGGCTGTCCAGAACTTCTATCAAAGCAGATAGTGTGGCAGACGCTACAAGGCGTAGCGTACTGTCATAGACACAACTGCATCCATCGAGACGTGAAGCCGGAGAACATATTGCTGAATGCCGACGGTGTAGTCAAGCTATGCGACTTTGGATTTGCTAGGATGATCAGTGAGTATTGTGTGCGTGATTGTACTTCTATCAAAGCAGATAGTGTCACAGACGCTCTCCAAGGCTTAGCGTAGGTACTGTCACCGACACAACTGCATCCATCGAGACGTGAAGCCAGAGAACATAATAATATTGCTGAATGCCGACGGTGTAGTCAAGTTATGCGACTTTGGATTCGCTAGGATGATTAGTGAGTATTGTGTGTGTGATTGTACTTCATTAAAGTGGAAAGCGCTCCAAGGGGTAGCGTACTGTCAAGAACTTAATGTCTTATTTATGTAAGATAGTAATTTAATTATATTATTATAAAATATAGGTAGGTAATTCATGCAGGTCTAATTACTATTCAGTGCAAGTAGGCTTTCCTCTTGTGTCATGGCCAGATGGATTTCCCTGACAAGGTTTAAAGTATGCAGGTTAACTGAACTGTTTTCCTTTTAGCACACAAATCCCAATATCTTCGATATACAGGGTGTCTGTTAGAGAGATAATAATTCTTAGTGACAACATTCAACAGTTTTCTTTTATAATTAATTTTCTAATTAAGCCCACTCTCACAGACGAACATTTACATTATTGTACAGTCAGAAAAGGACTGCGGGTAGCGGGTGTATATTTTAAAGTTCTAATTATTTTAATGACGGTTCAATATTTTAAGCCATTGCATAGCTTTTATTTGGAATTTTATTTCGAAGGCTTTGAGCGCGGCGACCGAATCATTTTGGTTATTCTGCGTCAAATAACTAACACTTCGAAAGCTTTAGTGATATCAAAACTTTTAAATATGCACCTGCTACCCTCAGCCTTTTCTGACTGTACATACAGATGACCCTCTTTTTACTAAACACCCTGTATGAGGTTTAATAAGGACCAAAGGAAACGCAAAATATTAAAGATATACCCACAGTCTTCCATGCAAGCGGAAGGCATTTTACTTTTTACTCTTAGATGAGATTAAGGGTAGATCTTTCTTTTGACCCGATTTTTGCTCACCAGGTGGAACTTACTCGTCTGAATATTCAGTGCATACTATGATACCATTCGGTGTAGACGTCAGGAGAAGAACTAGTAACTATCACTAAAGTTTACTATTTTTGTAATAATTAGGAGTATTTTTACTAATTAGATAGATTTGTTAGTAAAGGTTACTAAACCCGTATTCGTTTCAAACCAAAAATAAATATTTACTCTTTTAGTGTAGACTTTGAAAGAGCTGTTATCAGACAGATCAAATTAAATGTCTTTGCCTTAGAAACTAAAAAAATACGGGTATGTTTATTAATTAAAATTGAAAAAAAATTAGTTAGTTGGTTCGATTATTTAGTTAGGTTGTGATTATTAGTACCTAATATTAGTAGATTTGTGGAGACAAATAAGCTTGATCAGAACTCTGTTTAGAAATATTACAACAGTGGAGGTATTAGTTTAAAAAATTAGTAATTCCATCCCTCTTTTACAGAGTACCTAAAGTTCGTACTTTTAAACCTACCCTCTATTTATCATAATCAATTTTTTATTACTAGCCTCGCCCCGCAGTATCGCGTTCGTTTTTTTTTTTAACTTTTATACATATACCTTGTCCTGAAGAAGACGATCAAAAAATAAAGAATTATCCGACTATGGTATGTATAAAATAATTTAAATCTAAGTCAAATAGATAATTACCTACATAATTAAATATGTTAATATGTAAACCTATTTTTACATATTAATAATATGTAGTAATATGTGCTTCTGATTATGTATGCTTTGAATAATTTACATAAATCATTGTAAACAATCTATTGTTGGAATGTGACCTTTACGGACTTGGGACTAACTTATATATTCAATAGATATTTTGAAATCCAATTTTATTAGGTAAATAGATCTTAGTGACGCGATATTAAAAATTGTCTCTGGCAAAAAGGCTATTTCAAAAAAGGCAATTCGTAAAAATTTACTTAACTTATTGGCGTTTGCACTGCGTTTGTAATTATGGCCCAATTCTACTGGTGGAAAACGAAAACTGAGCAATTTGCTGCACTCTCGAGGTGTAATTCTGTTCATCATTACGAAGATCCTCATCAGATCTTCATTTAATTTTTATGGGACCACCTGTGAGTTATCCCCTTTCATACAAAAAAAGAATTTTCCAAATCGGTCCAGGCGTTTTCGAGTAATCGGCGAACATACATAAAAAAAAAAATATATATACGCGACGAATTGAGAACCTCCTCCTTTTTTGAAGTCGGTTAAAAATAACTGATATTTTGATAGACTGACGGTTGAAGTTTGATTTTCCTCTAGGTATCAAAAAACAACATAAAAAAGGAGCAATAAAATCCGGTTACACTTAAGCCTGTAATCCTTGACCGTGGGAACTTCTGATAGAACACACACATTGATATTTTCTAGCCACACAGGTGCAACGCAGTATTAAAATTACGCACCCTGGAAACAAATAAATCTACTTTCGATGCATCGTACATTTTGTACAAGTTACATATTCATCAAGCGTTCGTCTTTGTAGGATGTTTATGAATATCATAGACAACACGCAATGTATGTAGTATTTAACTTGTCACATCGCAAAACTGCAGTCCGGTAGTAAGTAGCTGGCGGGAAAGGGTGGGGTCAGAGTGTACGTTTTTTGGGTATTTTGTTTGATAACGAAATTGTCAATAAGTAAATGTTCTGTACTATAATAATTTTTATATTTATATATTTTTATAATAATAATTATGCGAAATAATTATTACATCCGTCTCTATATATTGAAAATTCACACATAAACGTTCGTATGTACCTATGTGCCCTACTAAGAAACAGGTTAAAACGTGTCGGTATCGGCATCATATATTATTATATAAATATTCAGGCAAAACACCTACCAATCTTTATAATATTCAATATAGTTGGGTAAAAAGATGAGTACATTATAGTTACTGGTTTGTCTTAAATCTTCCTTTATTTTTTTGGGATTTATAGTAATTTCCTTTTACTTTTCCCATTATTATTAAACTTGAATAAAAATAAGTTACGATATATAGGATTAAAATATAAAAATAAGCTACAATTTTAATACATCCTACCTACCTAAATCATACCTTTTCCATATTTTTATTTAATTTTTGACAGCTCAATAAATTCCTATTTTAATTTCTTTAGAGAAAACAAAAAAAAAATATGTCCTGCAAAAGGCAGGAACGTCAAATACTAGTTGAGTTTTTCTTTCCCGCAAATTGTTTGTAAAACATATCCAATTAGAGATCGAAATGTAAAGATCTTTGGACACAACCGGCATAGTAATTTAAAATGCCGCTGTGCAGTTTGACACCCATACCTATTGATAAAAGGCATTACAATAAAAAAATAATGTCTTTACACCAAACCTCTAAAACAGCTCAGAAACGGGATATTCAAATAAAAGCATTGTGACCAAGTATTTCTACAAGACGTATCACCGCGTCCTTTTCCGTGACACTTTTGAGGTTTGTTGTGTAGGCATAATTTTTTCGCTGTAATGCCCTCTATCGAAGGGTATGGGTCTCAAAGTGCACCGCGAACTTTTATAAAATCGTAGGATAAACGTTTCTTCAAATATCCCATTTCCGAGACGCTTTAGAGGTTTGGTGTGAAGGCATTATTTGTTTGTTGTAATGCCCTATATCGAAAGGTAAAAAACCACAGTCCATGAAGTATTTAATTTTTTGTCTATGTTTGCCTGTCATAATTATGTCAAAAATTAAAATGAAATATAGAAACAGTTATTTCTTAGGTTAAAATAAATAATCAATATCACATTATAACCCGCGCGCAATGAGAATGGGATGGAACCTTGTCAAAGTAAATCGAAAATGACAGAATAGTAGCGTTAGAAAAAAAGTTCTGAATAATAATTAGGTATAAATTAGTTATTTGCACGGTCATAGTGTCGCGGATTTGAAACAGACCCATTGATTTAAAGAAAAATTATTATTGTCTGTGGTAGATTGTCTATGGAGCAATGGCGATTTCATTTAAAAAAATGTTTTCTCCAAAATTATAAATAAAACGAGCACATAAGGACTGTGCTTATTAAAGTGATTAAATAAACAAATAATAAATTCCGACCGTGGTTTGTGTTGTTATAAATTGTGGTTTGTTTTATTATAAATGCTAGATTTATGTAATTAATTATTGTGTGATTATTTTAGTGATTTAGTGATAATGAGTGGAAAATGGGGTAAAACTTTGAATAGGTAACCACCTCAAATAGTTCTGGCAGTCGATAGATATTTCGATCAGGAACGAAGTCGGTTGTTCTAACGCATTGAAAATGATGACATAGTTGGCTGTGGATCACGAATCTAGTAATTCGGGAATTACATTGTCAAGAGATCTTTTTGACGAACCTATGGGTTTGTTCAAAAATACAAAAAAAAACAGCGCACTCCGGGAGTGCAGGCAGAAGTGAAAACTGTATATCTGTATAAAATCTCATCTGTCGAAATCTCATCTGTCGCGAGAACGGCTGAAAATGCTCACCCACAAAAGTGCCCAACGCGCCATAAGAAGTTTTCACTTCAATAACCGAACGAGCAACAAGCATATCTAAAACACGGTGTCACGCATCCGAGGTGAGGGAACTTTGGCTGCATCAACTTCATTTTTTTCAGAAAGCTATACTTCTGAAGAAAGTCAAAGCTCTGATGATGATTCCCATGAAGCACATATGAGTGGCATTGGGGAATAATAATTGGAATAACTAAAAAAAATATTCCTAAACATTATTATTGAAAGGATTACAACCATGAAACATTTTTGTGTATTTTTAACAGACTTCAAAAAAAGGCGGTTCTCAGTTTGACCCGTATATGTGTCAGTATACATGTATGTTTGTCCGTGAAGTCTTCACATACAGTAGAAATGCCTAATACTATATATGTAGCTACACTAAATATGAATAAATAAAAAATAACTAATTACAACAAAACGAATTACCCATTATTCAGAACTTTTATGCTAACGCTACTTGAAGACGACCCAGTTGGCACAATGGTCACCATGCCGGACTGCCACACAGGTACGATTCCCGCCTCAGACAAGTATTTATGCTTAAATATTTGTCTGTGGTCTGGTTATTTCTATGTATTATAAGTATATATTTACAAATTTTTATAAGTAGGTAGGTATTTGCTGATTTTATAAAACAAAGGTCATTCAGACCAAAAACAGTACATGAAACTTAAAAAATAAGTCAAAATTTAAGGTTACTGACCTCTCCGTGTAAGGAACAGCTGATTTTCAGGTAAACCTAACCTCAAAATTTTCGAAAAAAAGTTCGAATTTCTAAAAGTCGTAGAAAAAAAGTTGTTGGTTTGGGTGCACAGAAGTAGCCCTCAACGGCTTGCTAGTATAATTTCCAATAACCCAGTATATGTAGTATATCCGTTGGCTAGCACGCATAACACAAGTCTAGTTACTTAGCTTGGGGCTAGATGGCGATGTGTGGAATATTTATTTATATATGTATTTATAAACTGTCATTTTCGATTTACTTTGACAAGGTTCCATCCTATTCTCATTGTGCGCGGATTATACCTAGTTTCGACTCCTTGCTCGAAGAATAGGTACAATTACAAATTAGTTGTCGTGTGCAACACTCGCACCCCACCCTTATGCCAGGTCAAACAATAAATGTCTGGAAACAAATGGACGTGCTCTCACCTTGAATACTGAGATGACACTGTCACTTTTGCGCGCCGCGACATCTAATATAAAGCGAAATGTCACGAGCTACTGCTTCATACTAAAATGTATGGGCAGCGAGGAATGATTTTAACCAAAAAAAATATCTATGTTTCGGCATTGATTATTATTATTTGGTTTCAATAAGTAAAAAACTGCAATGATGAATGCATTCTCTATACTTTTGTCTCACAATTTAACCAAAAATATTTTCAAATATAACAACGAAGTAGCACAAATACTTAAAATAGAAAAGGTCGATTTCGATGTTTTTCATCAAAGTAAATAATTGTTTTTTCAAAAACTATGGATTATTTTCAAAATATCTGACAGTGAAACTGTAGACTCATCTAATAAGCTATCGAGAATTCTTTTTAGTGTCTTACAATGCAGGGAGTTCTTCAATATTTTTAAAATAGTAAATGACGTTTTTAGGGACTCGCCTCTTAAAAAAAGCCATTTAATTCGGTAAAATTAAAAACCTATAGGTTTAAAAGCGCTTCGATTTCCACACATCATTCTGCCCAATTATTATTGTGCGTATTACAGTTTTTAGTGTCTCGTTTCATCGTCGTCGGGCGTGTGTGATGAGGTCGCGACTGGCCCTGATTCCATAAGACTATTTGATAATGTCGATCGCCAAATACGACTTCAGAGATAGCGTTTATTTATGAAAATACTAGCGACCCGTCCCGGCTTCGCACGGCTATATTATGCATGTATAATACATATAAACCTACCTCTTGAATCACTCTATCTATTAAAAAAACTGGTTGCCTGTAAAGTCGGTATACGGGCGAAAGTTTTACGTGACAACAACTGTGCTCGAGTGGAAGGGACGCGTGCCTTTCACTTTTTATGTCTGTCTCTCTCGCTCTTAGGCGGGCTAACCATGCCCGCGTGCCTCTCACTCGCTCTCATTGTGAGCGCATAACGTGAGCGGAGCGTAACGCAGTTTCTTGAAGTGTCACCCGGCAAACCAATTTATAAGACGTTGTCACGTCAAAAAACCGCATCAAAATCCGTTGCGTAGTTTTAAAGATATAAGCATACAAAGGAAAATAGGGACAGAGAAAGCGACTTTATTTTATACTATGTAGTGATATGGAAACCACACAAAATACATATATAAGGATACAAAAGTCACTAACGTACTAAGTTTGTTGAAAGTTTATGTCAATTTCTTTTGTAAGTACCTAACTTAACAAATATTCATTAAATTATTGAACCATGTCACACGTGTGACTCGTCAAGTTGCCTTACATAATTACGTCCTTTTGGCATGGCAATCGCGCCCTAATCACACGCGTCCGATGACTTAAACCTTAGTTTTTTTCCGAGTAGCGCCATCTCTCAATTATAATGAAGCGAATTGTTCAGAATCCCTTGTCTTAGAGTGATTTAAATAAACTCCGGTGGGTTGAACGTGAACGCGTCAGTAAAACTGTAATTTAAAGGTTGTGTGGTGCAAAGAGGTCGATTGCCGATAAGCTGTTAGGTACCGGGGAACGTTATCAACTACCTAAATCAGGCAATTTACTATTTAGAAACAGCAGTTTCATTATACGTTTTACTACTAATATATTGTAGGTACCTACTACTGTTTTGATGGTGTTGCCAAGTCTAATTAAAACGTAAAACATTATTTTCAAATCGGTCCTTGCAGAAACCAAATGACGGATGTGACGTCATAAATACCTAATACCTGTGTGTTAATAAGGTTTATCTGCCACCTTAATTAGCCACCTTAATTAAAAACTAAATATTTCGTTAAAAAAGGCTAAACTACTTAGAAACACGTCATTAGATAAATATTTGCTTTAGGTATTGTCAATCTGAAAAACATTTCATTTTTTTATTTTTTTGTTAAAAATATCAAGGTTTGATTTTTTTTATCTGAAAGTAGGTAAATAAGTATATTTTTTTAAGCAAAATAAACAATTTTTGATAAGGTTTTGAATTTTTTATGGAAATCTAGAAAAAAAAATTTCTACGGTTTTTTAAACGCTACAAGAAAAAAGGTTCCAAAATTTTCTCAGGAACAGCTTTATTGCTTTACAATTCCTTTAAGGGAACAATAGGCATTAAAAATCGAGAGTTATTTGATTAAATCCTCCGAGTAACCTGTAAGGAAAGAAAGCGATTGTCATTGACTGCATAATAATCTAACCGTGGTGTAATACTACGGGTTTAGCATTTTGATTTAACGGTGACCTGAGTCAAGGTGACATTGGTTCTAAGCGGTAGATTCTCATTGATGATTAGTGAACTAGTAGCGCTTTGCGTTTTATGGTTTTATGCTGACATCACACAAGCAGATAAGATTGTGGCATACCTACGCAAAAAAAAACATTTTTTTTTAAATTGTTTTTTTTTTTACACAAAATAGGCCTCATCTGACCTGGGCCGTAATTCTGTCTCAAAGGATATGCTGACATCACACAAGCAGATAAGATTGTGGCATACCTACGCAAAAAAAACATTTTTTTTTAATTGTTTGTTTTTTACACAAAATAGGCCTCATCTGACCTGGGCCGTAATTCTGTCTCATGTGTAACACCGTCAAATATATTCATGAATATTTCATAAATTACGCTAACTATCGACAAACTTAGTCCGTTTGTATCGTTTGTACCTATAAATATCTATTTTGTGTGGTTTCTATTCATATTTTCATAGATAAACGCTATTTCGGAACTGAAGTCGTATTTCGCGATCGACATCATCAAACAGTCTTACGGAATCAAGGCCCTGATGGGAGCGCAAAGATAAGGTCGAAGATGTAGTAGGTATACTCGCCTAGAAGGTATTTCTATTTACCTATGCACTCTCGACTTGAAGACTCCCAAGGTTTTGGGGGAAAGCGATGCGGGCAGAGTGCCACTTTTCAGCAGTGCCCACGAAAAAGTAGACGTGTAAGTCTAGGATATAGCAATCATATCACTACATAGTCACTACATAGTATTATAAAACAAAGTCGCTTTCTCTGTCCCTATATCCCTATGTATGCGTAAATCTTTAAAACTACGCAACGGATTTTGATGCGGTCTTTTTTAATAGATAGAGTGATTCAAGAGGAAGGTTTATATGTATAATACATGCATAATATAGCCGTGGGAAGCTGAGGCGGGTCGCTAGTTTAAAGGATAAAAAACAACTACTTACTTATGGAACGAAAATTAGCTATAGGTACTTATAAATACTAGCAAATGAATTGAACGGGTATTCTAACATTAAATTCTATTTAAATAAACACAAGGTTGATATTATTCAGTTTGACACTTTGACAATTGTTTAATCATGTTTAAGGTCCCTAAATCAATTTATTTTATGTTGTGCAAGTCAACCTAAGTATACATATATAGGTACCTACAAATAAAGTTTCCTTACCCCCTGTAACTCTACAAACTACGTCACATAATCACTTATTATACATCAAATAAAACAGTCTCACGAAGGGTTAGCATGACTCCATCTATTTTCATGTTTACCGTGAACCTAAAAAACTTATCGATTTCATATTAGAATTTAACATAAAAGTAGGAACGATTCGGTCACCGTACTTTCTTCTGGTTTATATTTTTTTTTTCGTGGAATGTTTAATGTCGGTTTTTGTAACCATGCACTTCAAGTTTTGCTTCGCCATTCCTTATTCGTACAGCAAGGGAATGGAATCAGTACTAATTGACGAAGACGCAATTGGACCTCTTTAGTTGGTTTTTTTTGCGTGAGGTGGATATTGGCTTCCGAATCGAGAGTCTTCCATCACTCCCTGTTCTGCGCTATATGTCTTGCCAATTGCAATATGAATTATCTAGCGCAAATTCGTAAGATTCAATGGTGCTTTCTCTTTTCTTTAGACTGTACTTATTTGTACCTATCTGTACATTTATGAGCATGACAATGTATTGATTATTAAATTGATTGTAGAATAAGAAATGCCGCAACGGTCGACCTTGCCTTTTTACTTGTCGACCACAAGGCCAAGGTACCTACAGCTCGATAATCAAAACAGACGTTAACCAATCTAGGTTAATATTTCTCTAAACACGTTTTTGAATAATAAGTAGATATCTGTAAATTAAATATTAGAAAGAGAACACTTTAAATTCAAAGTCCTGAGTAACTGATTGATTTATAAATCAATGCACAGGTCAATGCAATGGACGGAATTGGTTTAAATTTGGCTAATAAGACGTAGGCATTCACTAACAAAGGATTTTCAACCACTACGCGGACAATAATCGTAGGTGAAAGCTAATGAACTATAACATTAATGAATGACTTTATACAACACTAGCGACCCGCCCCGGCTTCGCACGGCTATATTATGCATGTATTATACATATAAACCTTCCTCTTGAATCACTCTATCTGTTAAAAAAAACCGCATCAAAAACCGTTGCGTAGTTTTAAAAATTTAAGCATACAAAGGGATATAGGGACAGAGAAAGCGACTTTGTTTTATACTATGTAGTGACGTGAAGTGAAGACCGATTTTGATGAAACTTGCTTTAAAGATACACTGAATCCATGTTATAATGTTAATATTGTTGTTTTCATGGAATTGAGACTTGCATGGATGAAATTTTTAGGGCCCGGGTGCTGCTAGTGCACTAAATACAATAATAATTTAGGAATTTTACAAAACATCAACAGGTTCGATTCCAAGCTGTTTCCCATCTTTACAGTTTGTTGATTTGACCCACTGCGCTGGTTAATATTTAAAGCTTATAATTATCTTTGACATCCCTAAGATCTTGTGCCACCTTTACGAAACAATTCAATGGTAGTTGGCATAATAAGCAACGGACCTAAAACTCTTCCTAAAGAACGAGTGTGTTTTATTCTGAAGAGAACACAAAAAGGTCACTGAGTCCAGTCAAAGTTAGATACCTATATATGTATTGTTTGAACGATATGGCCACAGACACTTAGCATGACTTCCATCGATTGCTTCAATCAACAAACAGTAGGTAAGCAGCTGCCATATTTGCTCATTTCCTTAAACCAACCCAATAATCAATAAACACGTGCAGTAGACCTACTACATATGTTGCTTAACTGTAAGACCTGTAGGGGCTCGATCGACTAGCACTAGGGTTCTCGCAGACTAGATGATACTACCAGACGGAAACCTGCTTTCTTTCTTTTAATTATGAGGATATTGAAATCGATAAGAGATAGCAGGTTGGAGCAAGTGCCAAGGATTGTGATGGGGTTTTACTCCTTCGCCTCGGCGTTATGTTTTATTTACAACTTCAGTCCGGAGACCAATAAATTAGAAAGAAAGAAAGAAAGAAAGAAAAAGCATTTATTGAGTAGAAAGAAACATGACAATGAAAATTAATTAAGTAAAAAAATACAAAGAAAAAACAACATAAATGAGGAGTCGTGTGCTGACCCAAATGGGTCGTGGGAAATTCTAAATTTATTGCATCCGAAATAATACATACCGGTCTACTTTTAGAATACGACCGCACAAATAATAGTAAATGATCACCCCTAGCCCTAACTGAATGCATTGCGAAAGTGGCGGGTGTTGACACCACACCGTCACAGCCTCAGCTCGCGAGATGCCTGCATCTGTGCCATGGTCGGCTCAGGCATGTGTGACATTTGATTCTATAGACAGCAATTGGTAACAAATCTCGCGTTACCTTGACGAATTTGATAATACTATGACGTATCTTATCTATACTAATGATAAAGGTAAAGTTTGGATCTTCAAACAAGTTTGATATTTTTTTAATTATAAACCACATCAGGGAGATTTGACCACACCTGCCTGATGGTAGATGACGATGCGGTCTAACATGTAGCACGCGCCTCTAGAAGATTCACTCACGACATAAATACCCCCAAATTGTACACGTCAGGAAAGACAGATGTTTCGTTACTTTAGTTTTACGGGGCTGTTTCCGCAAATAACTAACTAAACGTCTGAGAGCGGTGTTGGCTTAGTGGTAGATACCTCGACTTTCATTCTGAAGGTCGTGGGTTCGAATCCAGGCCGGCCGTGCACCAATGTATTTTTCTTAAGAAAAAATTATGTGCGCTTATTGACATAATATTGCTATTACGGTGAAGGAAAACATCGTGATGAAACCCGTGGCTTAGTTGGCTCCAGAAGTATTGAAAAGTTCTCTCCTCTGGACATGGTCGACTAAGCTGAGAGGGTAGTGGTGGTGGGCAAGCCTACTCCATCTTCACGCAAAAAGGACCTAATTAAAAAGGGTCTAATCGCGGAAAACAGCCCGTTATCTATCATATTTTGAGAGTTGATGTAGTTATATCGCTTTATCGTATCGTGTTTTGGCCTTCATGCTAGGCTAGCAGACGTGTCAATGAAAGAAAGGCAGATATTCCAACTGATTTTATTCCCTTTCTGTACGAATATGGAATGACGAAGCATCATCAAAACGTGACTATAGGTTACGACAATTATCCCTAAATTCTATTCTCAGGGTATCTTGTATAAGTGAAACCGCATAGTTAGTTTCTTTATTACGTATTCTAACCTGACCTGCAACTTTTATAAACAAGTCCGATCAATATTATATAAGAATCAGCTAATTCTGATGGAAGGCAGACGTGCCTATACTTGGAATGTTTCGTAACCGAAGCCTCGTAAAGGATTTATCAGTCGGAAAATTACGTTCTAAAATCGCAGACTACAAAAGAAATCAGAAATATTTATTGAATAACTGTGTGATTTACAGATGTTAGGCAATTTAATTTTTAAAACAACAGAATTATATAATCTGAGAAAATTTCAACGGTATAGCTATCACGGTTCATGAGAGCCAGGTGACAGATAATCGGACTAACGGACAGTAAAGTCTTATTAATAGAATAGGCTCCCGTTTTAAACCTTTTGGTACGGAACCATAAAAATTTGATAAGTACCTAGTACCTCATATCAGAAAGAGGTTATTAGTACCTACGTCTACTGTGGCTGTGTCTCTGATATAAAAAAAACTCTATATTTATGTGGGCTTCCAATAGGTATACAATATACATACCTACGACCCTACGTACTTATTATTATGGGATATTTAGGAATGTGGTTCTTCACGTCTCGACTCAATCACTTCACTACATCAAACTAAGTCGCTTTTTCTGTCCCTATTTCCCTTTGACTGCTTAAATCTTTAAAACTACGCATCGGATTTTGATGGGGTTTTTTTTTAATAGATAGAGTGATTCAAGAGGAAGGAGGTGGGGTGGAGGTTTATATGTATAATACATGCATAATATAGCCGTGCGAAGCCGGGGCGGGTCGCTAGTAATACTATAAACGTAATATATGTATCGCAAATCGCAAAATTATCATACTCTGAGTAAACAAGTTCGATAGGTACATTTGTTTGCCAACTACGTAAAAATGAAAACATAAAAATACAAAGGTACAGTCGGCTGCATAATTGCAGCCATCGGAAGAGTTCGAAAATTACTAATATTGGAATGTTTGCATTCAAATAATTTTTGTTTCATTAATTGATGAGTTAGAAGACTTTAAACTTGAACTAAAGCTTCTAGAATCTTGATCGTGTTAAAATCTTATAACAGCCGTTTTGGAGCTCTACGGTGGGTCTGCAATTATGCAGCCGACCGTACATGTGAATTAGAATTAACTAATAATAGAGTGGTTTTGGCGTGGTAGATACTTCGACTTTAATTGCGTAGGTCTTAGATTCGAATCTCGGCCGGGCGATCATCAATTAATTTATCTAACAAAATAAATAAATAAATATTGCAGGACACATCGCCATCTAGCCCCAAGCTAAGTAACTAGACTTGTGTTATGGGTGTTAGACAACGGATATACTACTTATATACTTTTCTTTTGTAAATATATACTTAATATACATACAGACACCCAGACCACAGACAAAAAAACAAAATAAATTATGTGCGCTAATTGACATTGCTCTTACGGTGAAGGAGAGCATCTGTGATGGACCCGTAGCTTAGTTGGTTTCAGACGTATTGGCGGGTTTTTTTCTTCTGGACATGGTCAACTAAGCTGTCAGGGTGGTATAGGCTCTGGGCAAGCTTACTTATGGATACATGTCTCAGGCACACATAGATTTAAATTACTGGCGCAGTACATATCAAATAGATTAAATGTTGGTAAAGTAAAGACCAAAAAAAAGAATTTTCCAAATTGGTCCAGGCGTTTTCGAGTAATCGGCGAACATAAAAAAAATATGCGACGAATTGAGAACCTCCTCCTTTTTTGAAGTCTGTTAATATTGACGACCTCTGTGGCGCGTCGGGCGAACACCCGACTGCGACGCAGAAGGTTGCGGGTTCGATTCCCGCCGGGAACAAGTATTTATGCTGACCATAACTTCTTGTTTCTGGTTCTGGGTGATTCCTATATGTTTACAAAAAAAAAAAAAAGTATATAAGTAGTTTATCCGTTATCTGGCACCCATAACACAAGCATTAAGTTGCTTAGCTTGGGGCTGGATGGCGATGTAATGGTGTAATATGTCCTGAAATATTTATTTATTTATTTTTATTTATTTATTTTAAAATTAGGTATTATTGGGAACAAACTTAGAAACCTACATAAACTCGATCTAAGTATGAATAATTCTTGTAGGTACTCAAAGATAGTTAAGAATTGGAACTATGGAAGTATGTATATTGTGAATAAACCTACCCTACCTACGTATTTTTGCAATCCATTGTTGAATCACCCCTATTTCCGTATGTTATAAATAGAACGAAGGTTCTTCAATCGGAGTTATTTCTGGTCGTGGCATTTTGAGCTAACATTGGGGTTGCACGAGGTTCTACCCTTCGACCTGATGTAACAACTTATAAAGGTTTGGGGTTAACCACAGATAGGTAGGTATATATTGTAGGGGTTAACACAGTGATTAGTTATAGGTAGGCTAGGCACTAGAGCGTTCAAAATAGCATGGATTTTGCTGTTATTGTGTAAATCAAATAGATAAATGTAGGTAAAGACTAAACTTATTACTATTAGTATATTAAGATGGGCGATTCTAGACAACTAGATAGTTCTTTCCATTAATATAATAATATAAGCCTTTTATTCCCAACTTAGGTTGTACAATTATTGATGTTTTAAATGGGTAATTTTGTTATAGAAAATCCCTAAGTTCGGTGTGCCTTTTGGCATAGGCCTCCTCCAACTCCTTCCAATGTGTCCTATCTCTAGCCACTCTGGACCAGAAAGGGCCGACTGTCAGTTTTAGGTCATCCTCCCATCTCTTGATTTGGCGACCTCTACTTCGTTTCCCATCTCTTGGGTACCAGAGGGTGACCTGCTTACTCCATTTGTTACTCGGGTCACGTAACATGTGTCCAGTCCATCTCCATTTTTGCATGTCTATTCGATGTAGAATGTCTGTAAGCTTTGTTCTTGACCTAATATCTGTGCTCCTTACTCTGTCCCTTCTCCTTATCCCTAACATACTTCGTTCCATGGCACGCTGGCATCTTGCTAGTTTTTCCCTTTGTTGTGTGTTCAGTGACCAGGTTTCACAACCGTAGGTGATAACTGGGAGAATGCAGACATTAAATGTTTTCCGTTTTATGTGGTTTCCATGTTCCTTACTTTTCATTACTTCCTTTAATGACCAATATTTCTTCCATCCTTGGGCTATTCGTTTGTTTATTTCCTTTGACATTTGGTCTGTGGGTGATATGATTTGGCCTAGATACACATATTCCTTTACATATTCGATCTTGCTGCCGTCCACCGTTATGTTTACCTCTCTCGAGTTGGTCATTATCTTCGTTTTGTTGGCGTTCATTTCCAGACCCACCTCTCTACTCATACTTGCTAGACTCTGCATCATTTTTTCCAATATATGTGGGTTCTTTCCATTATGCCTCGATTAAAGCTCGATATAATTGAATACTCTACTACTCAGAATATGGACGAAAAAAACTAAACTTAAGATGTATTAGACCTTGTCCAGTAAATTTTAATTGTAATATCTGAACTTCCTGAAGGGAAAACTCTTATCGCCTCAATTTTTTACAACAGAATATAATTTAAATCCAAACCTGCCTTCAGACCCTTTAGTCGCAGAATACCTAAAACGCAGTCTGCTAATTTCGTGTTTTGCCTAGACAAAAACCGGCATATTGGTATTTTGACCCATTGCATATTAGGTAACGAGAGACCAGCTTTACCTCAGTTTTCACAACAGAAAAACAAATCTATATTTACGATTGTACTATCTATAAGTAGCTATAAGTAGTATAATCTATAAGTAGTACTATAAGTAGCTAACAGCGATTGTTTCGACAAACATGTCCAGGCCCCGGTGAGAGCTACACGGACTACGTCGCCACGAGGTGGTACAGAGCTCCGGAATTGCTGGTCGGTGACACTATGTACAGTACACCGGTCGATGTTTGGGCTATTGGTAAGTTCTTTACACTTTAGCTATGCACTTTAGTAGCTTTGTTCATCTTTCTGAGGGTGCCTTAGCCTCAGGGAATTAGCTAAAAAGCTGAGTTCCGCGATTTGAACTCCTGCCCCCTTATTCCAAAACGAGGTTTAAGAGGAAAGGGTACCGGGGCTCTCTCTATACAAACTAATACAAACGTAGTTGACTGTTTTCTCGCTGGATAATGACATTAGAGCAAAATTTTTGGTGCATAAAACTTATAACTGCCATGACCATGCCCCTATTTTTTTTATTTTTTTATCTTAATTTGTATGATAATTAGAAAATGAAAATAAAAAACAAAAAGTAGGGGCGTAAAAGTAAGTAATGGAGTCATGGAAGTTATAGGTTTGATGGTACAAAAATATTTGTGCTAGTGTCATTATCCAGGGAGGAAACAGTCGACTACGTTTGTATGGAGAGAGCGCAGGTATACCCTTTCACCTTAAGAAGAGTTCGAGATGTGGATTTCAACCTTAGATTTAGATAGTGCATGTCTGAAAAAAAAATCACGACTGCTGTAAGTTTTCATTCAAGAAAAGTATAAGTACTCAAAACTGTAATTTTATCCATATTTCAAGATATTAAACGTGTGAGTTTGATTGAAGCTTGTGTTATCTTGCATTAGCTCATTTGCCAGTCTATTTGAGTGCGATTCTAGCCTTTTCTTAAAAGATTTAAAGGCAATTTTTATTTCTTCTTGAATGGTTGAGATTTTTGATGGTCGATGAGCATTTGTTAAACATTCTCAACATTTTAGATTGGAACCTTTGCGTCTTAATATGAAAACGAATCAACCTGGATTGAATTCCAGGTTGCGTATTCGCGGAACTCCTATCGAGCGAGGCTCTGTGGCCGGGCAAGAGTGATCTGGACCAGTTGTACTTGATCAGGAAGACGCTTGGAGACCTGCTGCCGAGGCATATGACTATATTCTCGCAGAATACCTTCTTTCAGGTGAGGCATAGACAAAGATATTGCGCCTATAGGAAAAATCTTGTTAATATATTTTACATTATGGTTTCTAGATATCGTTTTTATAATAAACTAGCTGTTGCCCGCAACTTCGTACGCTTGATAATTTTGTTTTCTATACTAAAACGTTCCTCTTGAATCACTCTATCTATTAAAAGAAACCGCATCAAAATCCGTTATGTAGTTTTAAAGATCTATGTATATATGGACAGACAGATGGAAGCGACTTTGTTTTATGAACTACTAGCGACCCGCCCCGGCTTCGCACGGCTATATTATGCATGTATTATATCTAAAAACCTTCTTTTAATCACTCTATCTATTAAAAAAAACCGCACCAAAATCCATTGCGTAGTTTTAAAGATTGAAGCATACAAAGGGACATAGGGACAGAGAAAGCGACTTTGTTTTATACTATGTAGTGATAGTGTAGTGATAGTGATGTAGTGAAGTGATAATAAAGATCGAAGGAATCTTTAGAGTTTCTTTTGTTTACAATTTCAGGGCATGGCATTACCAGAACCCACCACGTTTGAACCTTTGGAGAATAAAATACCACAGAGATACGCCAAGAACGAATTAGTCATAGACTTTTTACAGGTAAATAATATCACTTTGTGCGATATCAACCACAATACGTGCCCCAGGCACTACAGCATCCTAAATATTCCATCTAATACATGGTTCCAGGCGCAACATTACACACCACCCTTTTAGCTTAGTCGACCATGTCCAGAGAAAATAACTCATCAATAGATACGTTTGGAGGTAACTAAGCCGCGGATTTCATTACGATGTTTTCTTTCACCGTAAGAGCACATTAATTTTCTGTTAGAAAAAATCATTGGTGCACGGCTGGCCGGGATTTGAAGCCACAATCTCATTATGCAAGCCGAGGTATCTACCACTAGTCCATCGCCATATTTTTAAATCTGGCTAAGTGCGAGTCGGACTCGCGCCCCGTAGCATCTAGCATCGCAGCTCGGTTCCGTAGCATTATATTTTGTTTTAGTATTTGTTGTTATAGCGGCAACATCTGTGAAAATTTCAACTGTCTAGCAAAAATGCCATGTTTTTCCAGAAATGTTTAGATAAAGATCCTATGCTGAGGTGGACATGCGAGCAGCTGCTCCGGCATCCGATCTTCGAGAACTTCCTCTTCACAGTACCGCAGTCTGATCACGAGGAGTATGAGAAAGCGAGGAGGGCTCAGGTAAGGATACAAAGCAACTAAAACTCTCATAAACCTATAGGATCTTGTAGGTCTCTGCAGAATACATTTAACATGACCAAAAACTTTTTTTTGCATTATAAGTACCTACCTAGTTTTTTCTTTTGTAATACTTGCATACAGAAACACCCAGACCGGCCATAAATATATGTACATACATACACAAATACTTGTCTACCTTCTGAATAGCAGGCAGGTGCTTCGAACTAACCGCATTGAAATAAATAAATATTGCAGGACATTCCAGACATCGCCATCTAGCTCCAAGCTAATTAGACTTGTGTTATAGGTGCTAGACAACGGATATACTACTTATATACTTTTTTATACATGTATAGAAATAACCATACCACAGACAAATATTTCAGTATTCAGTATTCAGTATTCTTTATTTGCTTAAAATGCAGGTACATAGTAAGTTGGTATTTAAGCATAAATACCTACTTTGTCTGAGGCGGGAATCGAACCCACAACCCTGTGTTTGGCAGTCCAGCAGGGTGACCATTGTACCAACTGGGTCGTCTTTTATTATCGTAATTACGGAGTCAGTAAAAAAACAGATAGATAAAAAACGCTTTATCTGTACAACACAAAATAAACATTTAAAAGAAACAGCTTCAAATCAAACTTAAAAACGGGGGATTGTTTTTTTCATTTTTTGACATTTACAATTATAATTCTTAGTAGTTTGATTCATTGCCAACAACATCCTTCGTTAATTTTCACTATTCACTGGACATTACAAAATTAATTGCACATAAATTGCACCGCATTCTCTATTCACTGAACATTGCAGAATTTACTAATTGATTTTGGCATTGTTTACATAATAATATTGATATGAATGACCTAATAATATAAGTTCTTAATTTCGTATGCAAGGTAAGGTACTGGCCTGTAAGGTAGATATAGAGGAGCTTTACCACCTTTTATTCACGAATAAATTAATCTATAACCATTATTTTCCCGGGTCATAATCGTATATTTTTCGCATCTTCGGATATAGTGAGTGTGGCGTGCCGCGGCTCTTATGACTTTTAACAAAACTGTTTATAAAATCGAGTGTCGGTAATCGACCTACCCTCAGTGACTACCCTCAACTATCAGCATGAGATGACATTGCTCGTCACTGCTTCATTCTCCTCGCGACCATGACTACTGTAAAATAGTCGAAACGTCGAGGTAAGAGAAATAAAAAAATAGAAAATACCCAAAGACCCGGGAGAATAATTACTATGAATACAAATAGTATGAGTTTAATGAATCTAGTTCTACACAGAGTAATGTATACATTATCTTATCACTCTAGCAAAGGCCAGTAAAACATGAAAACACAATAGAACCCGACGTTGGTGATGAGACCACTGTTGTCACTGCCTCGGTAAAGGGCAAAGGCAAAGGGAAAGATAAAGGCAAAGATAAAGAGAAAGACAAGAAGAAAAAGAAATAATAAATAAACAAGTCGATTTCAAAGGTTTTTTGTTCGAGTTTTTCGTAGAATATGTAGAAATACTTAGATATTCAGGTAGTTTATGGTATTTTTTAGTAATTAGGTATTTCGACTTTAGGGAAGCAAAAAGTTTAACAAAGTACCTAGTATGTTTGATAAATGTACAGACACATTAAAAATCAACTATCTAGAACAGTTTTTAGTAAAATTATGCCTGTAGGTACTACAAAATGGTTCAGTTGTGTAGTTTTGTAACATCTACGGACTGTAATATCTAGTTGGTAGGTACTTAGTTGTACTTAGGTACAATAGAGAACTTTAATATTATGTGTAGGAAATTGTTAAAAAGATCGTTATATAAACAGGGAGCCAACCGGCTTTGTAAATAAATGCGCCTTAAAGTAGGTATATCGAAAAATTTAGAATTAGTGAGTATTTTGCTGTGATTATTCTATCAGGGCCGTCCCGCGGTCTCTCGCCGTGGGATGGCCCTGATAGAATATCTTTAAATCTAGACAGTTAATAAATCCCGATTAAGACCAATTAAGAGGGGAGGACCCCGCTCCCCTCTTAATTGGTCTTAATCTCCCTCCCGTATAATCTGTGTTCACCCGTGAGTTCATTCCTCAGTGCGTGCGCCCATTAATAAAGAAAAACATCGGTAAAAATCAATCATCTCAGTCGGTTGGGTTGTCTTCGAGTACCTAATCGGTGAACATAAATAAAACATAAATACCCACGTAAACATAGAAAATGCATCATACCGTCGCTCCCGGGGGAGAGCAGCGAGGGTATTTGGGGCTACCTCTGGTCTGCAGGTGGAAGGCGACCAGAGGTTTACCCACTATATCTCCAACGGTTCCTCACAAGTCTTCATCTAGGGAACGTGGTGCTGAATAGTCTAATATACTTATATAAATTACGTGTCACGTTGTTTGTGCGCGATGGACTCCTAAACTACCTACTTACTTAACCGATTTTATTTCAAATTTGCACACCGTGTGCAGTTAGATCCAACTTGAAAAATAGGATAGCTTACATCTTAATTTATCTTGATATTTCTACGGAATCGGGAGTTACGCGGGTGAAACCGCGAAGAGCAGCTAGTTAAATTTATATATTTGTTGTTGTAAATGTCCAGGTTCAGTCATCACCGCTACTCCCACAGCTGATCGTGGAGCGGTCGCAGCCTAACAAAGGTAAGAAGGCCGAGGACTCTCGGAGTCACTTGCCGACCATCTGACTACCACCGCCCGGCGCTCGTCACCGGTTCTAGGCTCTTGTCTTTAATAAATGTCTAAATTATTATAATGATGTTTTATTTTAACTTTAATTAAAACACCTTCATAAGGATATACCTACTTACAGAACCTATGAGCAATCTTTCAAAAACTTGTATTGGGCCAGTTAAATGGTGAACCAATCGTGACCATGGATCGTGACCAAAGACTTTAGGAAACTCTCTCACACAGTGATGTTACTTGAAAAAGAAAACGTTTTCACCTTCTCCAAAGAGATTTTAATGAACATAAGGAGCAAAAGAGTATTTTAATAATAGGTACCGAGTAATATTATTTAGGAGTAAGTCTTCTGGAGGTTATTTCTATGAGGTTAAAAAAATCAAAATGATTTTTTGTGTTATGAAGTTCCTGGGTCACACATACTTTACTGTTTATCTTAATTTTTAGGATGTTCGCTCAAACTCAATATTATAAATAATTCATAGTACCTAGAGTACCTACTTACCCTATATTATAACTTCTAAAATCCAGCTAAAATATAGTTATTTAAAAACATTGTTATAACTAAATATCTTTATTGACTAAAACATGAGATGCTTACAAAAACCATGAGGTATTCCAAAGTGGCAACACCAGCAACATTATGTACAAGTTAATTATTTACAAACTTAGTAAACAGATTATGTAGGTAGGTACTGCCAATTTATTCATTCTTCCATCCCGAGAACCTAAAAAATAAAAAAATATTGTGGGACACTTGTCACAGCGCCACCTAGCCCCAAGCAACTTAGGCTTGTGTAAGAGAATTATGACGTATTAGAGCATTAGAAACCACCTTCTTATCGCAAAACTCCTAATTTAATAATCATAGGCCTTAATATGAAATAAGGCCAAATTTATTAGTGGTTATAACAGTAATCCTCAAGCACAAACTTTGAGGAGTTGTGTGATGAGAAGGCGGTTCTACTCTTTCTATCCCTTCCTACTATCAGTAGTAGCCCCCTTTTTGTCCCTTTTTGGGTAGGTACCTCTTCAATCAAAAATCCCCAATGAGAAATAAATCGTGCAAATTTTGCCAGGCTTAAATCAGAGTTGCTGTGCTCGCTCGGTCAATTATACCTTACTATTATACCAAACAATGATAGACTTATAAATAATATAATTAAAAAACAATGATTTTTAGGGTTCCATACCTCATAAGGTAAAAAAGGAACCCTTAAAAGATCACTCTCTTATTTACTTTGCAACGAGTTAGACTATTGATTCGATTTTTATGATCTAGGTTAAATTTAAACCTGAAGAGTAACATAATATGCTACTTTTTATCTCAATATTCGTACAGGAGCGGGACCTCAACAAGTGAAACAGCGGTATGTTCTTAGTTTAGTAATAAAGTAAGTATGCCGAACCTTTTGTAATTTCTTTCTGTCTTCAATAGGCACTAACTCCTGGACGTACTGCAATTTGTACCAGCCATAGTGCGCGCCGATGAGGGTAGGAACCATAACAATCAGCACAGCATTTTTAGAAAAGAATTTACGAGCATTCATGACTTGGATATTATTTGTTTTTGTAGCTAATATTACGCGATAAATTGAGGTTATTTTTCCGATTTTGACAGATTCGGCTGTCAACTGTCAAAATCAGCTGTTTACTGTCGCAGATGTACGTTCTGAAACTTAGATCATTACAGACATTTTTTAATTTCTAAATCTTTGTTTAATTAGTGTGTACCTCATTTTCCCTAAATATTTTTGTTATATTATAGGTACCTATTTTTATTTGATAAACCAGTGAAAAGGTCAGTTCCATTGTGGTTCCCACAGAACAAATTACTTCCTAGTTCCGTGGTGGTTCCAATCAAATAATCTAGTATAAAAATATTTTTTCTGAACGCATATTTCAATTCGGTTGTTTTCATTGACAGAACTATATTAAGAATATTTTAACCAATGAAAATGTTGTACATAATTTATTCCGACCAATGGGTGGGATTGCCCTCCTTCCCTAATATTACGTTGACATTTCAATTGACAGTCGAAAACTAATTACAAAAACATGGTGGCAGCTCAGTGAAGTAGGCTAACCTTTTTACCTAGTCATTAAAAACCGAGAAGCTTATTTAGCAGGAGTGTTTGATACAATTTGTAAGTAAAATAACGATCTGCAATGCATATACTACGCGTCGAACAGTAGTAACAAGTCGACATTCCAGGTAAACACCGAACCAATAAGCTTCATCAAAAGTGAGGATGACGACTGAAGAAACCCAAATATCTGAGGAACTGAAAGGATGTTACGAGAACCTTATTGTAATTGATATCGGGGCTAATTTGACTAACAAGAAATACGGTCGTGATCTAGACTCCGTCATACAAAGGGCAAAAGATGCAGGTAAGAAAAATTACATGTTATTCCCCAAGTTCCTTGGTACCTAGCGTGTCTTGAAGCAATGAATCGTAATATTGCATTCATTGGAGTCCACTGGCAATAACTGGTCAATGTGACGATGATTTATTCATTTAAAATGATTGCACATTCAATTCTTGTATGAATAGCTTGAATGGAATTTATTTCAATTGTTACTAAAATAAATTATTATTTCCTTTCTAGTTAGATGTTTAGTAACTCTTTAAATTTGTAGGAGGAAGTACTTTATCATAATTATGTAGGTATATGTATAATATACCTCGCGCAGCGAATGGTGGCCTCAGCGGTAAGTGGAAGGGGTATGCGCAGAACTCGATATTTATATGAAAATTGAGTTCTGCGCATACCTCTTCTACTGTCCATCAGAGGCCAACATTCGCTGCGCAACGTATACCTAGAAAATGCTCCAATAATCTATGTATTCCTTATGTAGGCCTCCTTGGATGAAATAAAAAAATAAATACACCTATAGTTTTGGTAAAAGCTGCCTCACTCTGAAAATAATCATCATTTACCAGATCCAGGTCTCTTTCAATACTCTCCTACTACTTAGATCCACGTCTTCAAGACAACATCAAAGGCCTACTGCCTTTGATGTTGTCTTCAAAGACGAGAGAGCCTTTAAAAAAAAAAAAATTATATTATTAAATACCTACTTAAGAATAAGATGCTTCAAAACCCTCCTGAATCAAGATTTTGATACAATTCAATGGCAAAAAAATCCAATTATTTTGGCCGACCACCTCTGTCTGTTACCTGGATTAGTCTGAATGGATATCACACAATGGCCCAAACGAAGAGGCTAAGTGTGAAACAGCCTCAAAAAAACCGAGTCCGAACAGGGGTTCTTTTTTGGTAGTTCGGATTATCGAGGCTCTACTGTACTAATATTGTTCATAATAGATTCAATTGTTTGTTTGAATTGAAAAGGCTCCGAAACTACTGGACCGATTTTAATGAAACTTGGTATGAGGATACATTGATTCATTGAGAGTGCTATAGGCTACTTTTTATCTCGATGTTCCCACAGGATCAGGAGTTACGCCTGAAACCCCGGAGCGCTGCTAGTATGTAATATTATTTATTAATCACCCCACAGGTGTCCAAAAGATCATGGTAACAGGCACATCAGTTAGAAACAGCAAGGAAGCCCTCAGACTGACCAGATTGTACCCTAGCACTATTTATTCCACTGCTGGTGAGTGCCCAAAGTCCATAACCTTTTTTATTTATTTATTTTTAGCCTATTCCATCCCACTGCAGTGCAAAGGCCTCCCCCCACTCCCTCACTCATATAAATCTGAAAGTTTGTGTGTTTGTTACTCCTTCATGCAAAACTACTGAACAGTTTGCTATGAAAATCTTTTAAATAAATAAATCGTTTATTTCAGGTAACAGCCTTATAAATAAGTAGGTACAGACCCATATAAAATAGATACCTTACAGACTAACAAACATATAGATTTTATTAAAATATAAAAAAAAATGATAAAAAGTTAAGTTTTAGGGTTTTCTGTCTTCGGTCTCGCCTCCCTATAGCGTCGGTATACAATGCCGGCGGGCCAGAAATCTGCCGAGAAGAACAAGTCCTTTAGCGTCGCTGGAATCCGGAGCACGTAGGACTTAAAATTAGTCTTTCTTTGGGATTCCAGTTCCACTAGTTCAAGGCTGATACCTAGCTTCTCCTGTTCCAGCCGTTTCCGGCCGTTGGTCTTGATATACTCTTGTACATCATTTGTTGTTGTAGTTTTACTGAACCGGGATATGTACATGGGAATCACCGGATAAATATTACCGGATTTTAGTAGATAGCGGAGGACTTAGATCACCGGATAAGTTGGACTCGCATTCTAGGGACTGGACCCAACAGGGAACTGTGGAAAGAGGGGAGGGAACCTTACTTGCCCTGCAGTGGGACGGAATGGGCTTAAAATAAATAGCTAGAAATATTAGTTCCAAGGCAGGTATTTTTTTTGCGGAGAAGGACCTACGGAATTCCAAAGGCATCCAGATGAAGTGCCTGAAACCGCAGTATTTCATACTCAAAATGCCTACATAGCCAATAAAAATAGTAAGAGCGGTGTTGGCGTTGTGGTAGATACCTCGACTTTCAGTCTGAAGGTTGTGGGTTCAAATCCCGGCCGGCCTTGCACCGATGATGTGCGCTAATTGACATTGCTCTTACGGTGAAGGAAAACATCGTGATGAAACCCGCGTCTTAGTTGGCTCCAGAAGTATTGACAAGTTGTCTCCTTTGGACATGGTCCAATTAAGCTGAGAGCGTAGTAGGAGTTGGGGCAAGCCTACTCCATCCTCACGCAAAAAGGACCCAATTAAAAAGGGTTTAATTGCGGAAAACAGGCCGTATACAAGTACTTAACTAATACTAGATTTTGCAGATGTCTAAGTCATTATAGCTATCTGTATTCTATAGCCCGATCCATCCATTGAGCTCTGCGATAGATGAGTCAGTCAATTAGTCACAATTTACCTTTTATATTTTTATATAAGATGAACATTAGGTTACATAATAATAGAGAGAAAGTGTACGGTATGTATGTTAATCTTTAAGGTTTGTTAATTATGTAGTTTAATTGGTGTTCGTAAATTACATTTAATGTTATTTCACGTTTTATGTTATGTATGAGATACTGATGTTTTAATTATTTGTTGTACTTATACACGGGCTGTTTTTCCGCAACTGGACTTCTTTAGTTGGGTCATTTTTACGTGAGAATAGAGTAGATTATGCCTCTGTCAGCTTAGTCGACCTTGTCTAGAAGAAAAAACTCGTCAATACGTCTGGAGCCAACTAAGCTACAAGTTTCACCTCAATGTTTTTTTTACCATAAGAGCCATGTTTTACCGCTTCGGCCACTTCCGAAACCAAAGTTCGAAACCGGTTTTGAACTAAGAATTTTTTTTCTTGTTTCGAAACTGGTTTCGGTAAAAGAATAATATTTCTTATCTCGAAATTCGTTTCGAGATAAGAATATTGTTTCGTCTTTCGAAACTATCAAATCGTAATCTAATCCTATCTATTTAGATGTATAAGAAGTAAGAATTGAAAGTTAATATATGTAATATTTATATTTAATTCAAATAGAAAAGAAAAAACATTTAATAATGCAATGAAAACGGTGCAATAACTTCAAGGCAATGGCCAACCGTGATTTCTTTTTTTTTAAGCTGTTGGATTGCTAATTTTATTTCTTCATCTATCTCCATGTAGTTTTTGTTCTTTTTAGTTGCTTTTTTGCTATTTACTATCCACTAACACATTATGAAACCTTTTTAATTAAAATGACATATATTGCCATTATCATCAATGATATACGTCAAGTCAATGTCAAGTGCTGATAAAGTACGGAAGTGCAACGAAGCTATTTAAATAGCATTCATTTACTTGGTATTCAGAATTGCAGTACCTATGTACAATGGATAAAACACAAATAGAGTTTATAAGTACTAAAAGAGGAGGAGTAGCAGCTCTGTACGAAGGGCGGAAGTACCATAGAAAGAAAATTTACAAAAGCGGCAACGCATTTTATTATTGCGTAAAAGAACATTTGGGATGCAAAGGTAACTTTACTATTAATACTAAGAATGAAATTATAAAAAAAAATCAACACGAGAGTCACTGTAAAGGGGATATTGTTAAAACAGAATATCTAAAAAACATGGATAATTTAAAACAAAAAGTGAGTACTAACTTTGTATCAATAAAAAAACAATATGACGATATGAAGGCCGATATGGAAAATTTGGGATATGTTATTATAAGTGATCAATTGCCAAGTTTTAGTAATGTTAAAAGCGGGCTATACAACGAACGCAACAAAGTGTTAGGTGTCAAAAAACAGAGATTTACACTACCTAGCGAAGTAGTTGTTCCCGGAAAATTTGAAAAGTTGATCTTAGCTGATTTCATTGATGACGGCAATCGCATATTAGTATTTTGCACAGCAAATGCAAGACAAAAAATCACAAATTATAAACACATTTACTGCGACGGAACATTTAAATCTTGCCCACGATGTTTTAAACAGTTATATTCTATACACGGCTATAATGAAAATATTCATTCATTAACCCCTTTAATTTTTGCCTTTCTCGAAAACAAAAAAAAGGAGACTTACAAAGTATTATTCCGATTAATAAAATCACAAATTCCATCATTTGAACCAAAGAAGATTACTTTGGATTTTGAGAAAGCAGCAATGCTAGGAATCAGAGATGTCTTTCCAATGATCGAAATAAAGTTATGCTACTTCCATTTCAACAGGGCATTATTCCGAAAGGCAAAGAAACTGAACTTAAACTCCAGTGTCAAAAAGAGACACGTAGCTCGTTGTGCAGGCTTAGCCCGTTTGCCGCAACAGTTTATTACTAAAGGATATAACTATGTTATGAATAAAAGCCCACATGCCATAGAAGTTCAAAATTTTAACAAATATTTTAAAAGGCAATGGTTTGAGCAAAACAATTTTCACAAAGTTTGCAGCTGCAGCGAGGAAGAAATTAGAACTACGAACCACTTGGAGGGGTGGCACTCCAAATTAAACAGATTCATTGCGCGTACGAATCCTACATTAGCTCAAGTCCTGGATGTTTTGAAAAATGAAACTGGCGTTTGCAAAAAAGCAACTAAAAAGAACAAAAACTACATGGAGATAGATGAAGAAATAAAATTAGCAATCCAACAGCTTAAAAAAAAAGAAATCACGGTTGGCCATTGCCTTGAAGTTATTGCACCGTTTTCATTGCATTATTAAATGTTTTTTCTTTTCTATTTGAATTAAATATAAATATTACATATATTAACTTTCAATTCTTACTTCTTATACATCTAAATAGATAGGATTAGATTACGATTTGATAGTTTCGAAAGACGAAACAATATTCTTATCTCGAAACGAATTTCGAGATAAGAAATATTATTCTTTTACCGAAACCAGTTTCGAAACAAGAAAAAAAATTCTTAGTTCAAAACCGGTTTCGAACTTTGGTTTCGGAAGTGGCCGAAGCGTGTTTTACCATGTTAATTAGAATACATAAATGGTTCGTTAGTAAAATTAATTTAAGTAACACACAGTAGCCTGAGAAACCATTAACTGTGGCCCTCATCCTCTTTGTGTTTGTGTTTGAAGTTTGTAAACTTCACAAAAATGCGATTCCGCGAACTTTGTGCCGCCTTAGAAAGATAGACCAAAATAGCCGCTCCTAAACGGTACTCAGCCTCAGCCTCAGATGCGATTAGTAACAAATCATAATGCTTTCAATAAGCATTTTCACACTTTAAGCATAACACTACGCATTGCTTGTGTCCACTGAAACGACCACGCGAGTACTCCTAGACTATCCAAAGACGTGATTCACGTAACAGCCTTCCACAAGTTTTCTTAAAACCATTGGAACAATTAAGAGCTGGTGCTCTCAACAAAGGGACTAAGGTTTAGTTCAATCGCCGGCATCTCTTCTGGAGGCCTGCAGCAGGCTAAAAAGGCTGCAAGGACCTGGAATGGTTGGAGTGACAAGGAGGATCTTCTCACACGCACAATGGCCCAAATGTGGCTAAGTGCGTAAACAGCCCTGCAGAACTGAACTGAAAAGTCTAGTTTCTATTACAATTCCCTTTTTCCCACCAGGTGTACACCCACACGATGCTAAATCAATGATCGAAGATGACATGTGGACGGAGTTACACGACATAGCGAGCGCTCCAGAGTGCGTTGCTATCGGAGAGTGTGGACTGAACTACAGCAAGGACTTCTCCGAGCCACATGTGCAGAGGGAGGTGTTTAAACGACAGGTCAGTGCGTAGTAGCTTTACAGGTTGCCTGTTGGGTTGAGAAGAAATGACGTTAGTTGCTTTCCATTTCAAATATTTGTAATATTGACCTTTGTGAGCATGAACACATGAAAAAAAACCATGAGTTTCTTGTGCCTTTTTCTCATTGTTGGGCGCGTTTCGAAGGAGCACATCCTAACTTAGTTTTTAAGACGTTCCTATGTGATCTGTGTACAAAATGTTAATACATCCAAATGAATAAAAAATGTTGACTTTGACTTGATTTTGACTTTATTACGCTCTTATACATTGTAGGGTCGCATATTGGTTGTAAGGCTCCATGCAGGTTGTAGGGTCCCGTAGCTACTGTGGAGCTACCGATATTCGGTCGCGGCTCAGTATGGCGGAATGGCGTGCCACCGATATTTGGTGGCGTCACAGTATAGAGTCCCAAATAGGTTGTAGGGTCCCGTATGCTTTGTAGGGTCTCACATATAAGGATGAAATTAATGGCAATATTATTTACTAACAGCGTAACTCCCGATCCCGTGGGAATATCGAAATAGAAAATAGCCTTCCTCGACAAATGGACTATCCAACACAAAAATATTTTTTAAATTCGAACCAGTAATTCCTGAGATTAGCGCGTTAAAACCAACAAACAAACTTAACTCTTCAGCTTTGTAATATTAGTATAGATTAACTAGCTGCGCCCAACAGTTTCACCCGCGTTAGTTCGGGATAAAAATTAGCCTCCCTTTCTCCGAGGTGCCATCTATCTCTATACTCGGATACTCGTCAAAATTAGGTAACGTAATAGATAGACAGCGGTACTTTCGCATTTATAAAATTACTACCGACCCGCCCCGGCTTCGCACGGCTGTATTATGCATGATCTAAAAACCTTCCTCTTTAATCTCTCTATCTATTAAAAAAATCTCATCAAAATCCGTTGCGTAGGTAGTTTTAAAGATTTAAGAATACATAGGGACAGACAGCGAAAGCGACTTTGTTTTATACTATGTAATGATAGTGATTAGGGAAGTCGAGAAGACTTTTTTTAACCGACTCCAAACAAAGGAGGAGGTTCTAAATTTAAATTGTAATGCTGTGTGCTTGTTTAAAAAACATGTTTGTTTTGTTTCCTTGGGGCGGTTTATCTTAATGTTCATTCATATACTGCATTATTTTATTAAGTAGGTATCATTCTCCTTTGCAATTTGATCAAGAATTTCAAGAGCCATTAGCGCTTATCAATAAACACTAACATACCTAAACGTTCAAGACAGCGATACCTAAAAACAGGTCATGACTGTATACTTAATGAATCATTAAACTGGGGGAATGACTACTGTTTTTCAGAAATAGATGAGAAAATGCTCTGTCTTTAGGCTATAATTCAGATAATTCAGGTAATCAAATGTGACTAATGGAATGTCGTTCTAAGACATTCTCTCGTAGTGTGTCTTACCTTTTTCCCGACTACAGCGACGCCAAAGGAAGGGTTATGTATATGACGACCCAGTTGGCACAATGGTCACTATGCCGGACTGCCAAAAACAGGATTGCGGGTTCGATTCCCGCCTCAGACAAGCATTTATGCTTAGATATTTGTCTGTGGTCTGGTTGTTTCTATATAATATAAGTATATATTTACAAACGAAAAGTATATAAGTAGTATATCCGTTGTCTAGCACCCGTAACACAAGTCTAGTTACTTAGCTTGGGGCTAGATGGCGATGTGTTGAATGTCCTGCAATATTTATTTATATTATAATTTTGCTTATTATTTTTAAGAACTTACATTTATTTTAGTTTTCTTCACTATCACTATCACTATACATAGTATAAAATAAAGTCGCTTTCTCTGTCCCTATTTCCCTTTGTATGCTTAAATCTTTAAAACTACGCAACGGATTTTGATGCGGTTTTTTTAAATAGATAGAGTGATTCAAGAGGAAGGTTTATATGTATAATACATGCATAATATAGCCGTGCGAAGCCGGAGCGGGTCGTAAACGATAAAAGCAGAAAATACGGTCCTGTGTACCTCTAGGTACTTACAAGTCTTCAAAGTAAATTCTAAACGATATAATTGCATCCGTATACCCGCATCTTAACGTAACAGATGCGTAATGCGTAGGAGCACAGATGAATGCGTTGAATTAATTTAACCTTTACAATATCATGTTGATAATAATTGAAATGTATCTTACGGGGCTATGAGATCGGCTTATACGTGTTGTTCTCAGATAAGATAGGTACTTCAAGATAAATAATAAAAATACAGAATCCCTCTAAAAGTATACTTGAAATTATCTATCTACTAGCGACCCGCTCCGGCTTGGCACGGCTATATTATGCATGTATTATACATAAATATAAATCTTCCTTTTGAATCACTCTATCTATTAAAAAAACCGCATCAAAATCCGTTGCGTAGTTTTAGTTTTAATGATTCCAAAGGAAAGTTTATAATATGTATAATACATGCATCATAATACAACTGTGCGAAGCCGGGGCGGGTCGCCAGTTTTATATGAATTGGGATTTTAAGAAGTAAAGATTTGATTGTTTGTTTGTATTGAATAGGCTCCGAAACTACTGGACCGATTTTGATGAAACTTCGTATGAGGATACATTGATTCATTGAGAGTAACATAGGCTACTTTTTATCCTGATATTCCCACGGGATCGAAAGTTACGCAGGTGAAACCGCGGAGTGCTGTTAGTCTAAAGATTAATTAAGAAATCATTAAAACTACAAGAGTTACGAGTACGTGTCTCAAACTTCGCATTTGGATTTCTTTTAGGTCTTAAGGTGAAAGGGTACCTGCGCTCTCTCCATACAAACGTAGTCGACTGTTTCCTCCCTGGATAATAAAACCATAAACCATAAAACCTATAACTGCCATGACTATGCCCCTATGTTTTGGTTTTTTTAATTTTCTAATTATCATCGTAAGTAAAAAAAAGATTTAAAAAATAAAAAAAACAAAAAATAGGTACATGGTCATTTGGTCATGGCAGTTATAAGTTTTATGCACCAAAAATATTTGCTCTAGTGTCATTATCCAGGGAGAAAACAGTCGACTAGGTACGTTTGTAATAGTTTGTATGGAAAGAGCCCCCGGTACCCTTTCTTCTTAAAGGATTTTTAAAACAAATATAGGTCTTACAAGTATATGTTCTCCGACGAGAATTGAACCAACAACCTCAGTACAGATACTTGTATTTTTAACACTGGGCGTTCACAATTTTCCATCCTTTTATTTTGCCATGATCTAACCTCACCATAATATACTAAAAGATTCCAAAAATAGTATTAAAAGCAGCAGACACGTTGGCGTTGTTCCAAACATTGAATCCAGCAGACGTTGTCCAGTCGCTCCTTGATGTTATCGAAGATTTAAGATAGATCGGATGGCGGACGTCCGTGTCATTTGTAGCTGTTTTATTTGATTGTATAAGTCGTTAGAGAAGAAATGTTTTAAAATTCATATAGTTTTTGGATCGGATTTTTGCGTGACTATTTTTAATACCTAAATGTAAATAGGTACAGTCCACGGTCAAAAGTATCTGCCCACCGCTACGTTTACAATCCCGTGCAGCACTATTTGAACATTATAACAACGTAACCTGTGGATCGAACCCACGTCGGTTGGTGTAGCGGGTGGCGGCTTATATCACTCTGCCAACTAAAGACTTAGCTAACATGTTGAAAATAATAACCACACTGAGTACTTTTAATTCAAGTATTTAGGTTTGTGTGTAACGTCTATTAGAAGAAGGTCGTAACTCCAATACTTGTTCATAGTATTATTGTAGCAAACTGATCATTTACTTATGACCCTTACTGTACCTATATCGTACCAAAGTAAATAAAGCCCTTTTTTCGATTGTTTTTTCTTGCTTCATGCTATAATTCAATTATAGATTTAAGTAAGTATAATAATATGTTATTCTTCTGAAATTTTATTTTAGTACTTTAATTAAGTACTTATTGCATGCCCGCAATGGGAAAATTGTTGTTACTTAATTTTAAACCACCTACCATTGTACACAATTTAGGCAATAAAAAATCTTATTCTTTGTGGGCGTCAGTTTTCTACCTCAGTATAAAATTAAATTAATTGATCTGTGTAGGCACATCGGGCAGTATACAATATGTTTCGAGAAAAGGTTTCTGATGACTTTTGGGATTTCGATATTTGTTTTAGAGTTCCGTACCCAAAGGGTAAAAACGGGACCCTATTACTATGACTTCACTGTCTGTCTGTCTGTCACCAGGCTGTATATCATCAACCGTGATAGCTAGACAGTTGAAAATTTCACATGATGTATTTCTGTTGCCGCTGTAACAACAAATACTAAAACAGAAGGAAAAAATTAAGTTGGGCTTCCTTAGAACATGCAAACCTTCGTGCGCAAATCCGCAAAATTTGCAAAAAAAAACCAGTTAAGTGCGTAGCTGGTTTTTTTTATTTTTTTTGCAAATATTGCGGTTATTTTACTGGAAAATCAGCGTTTGACTATCACACCTTCCTGATGGTAGATGACGATGCGGTCTAAGATGTAGTACGCTTTATTATAAGACGACCCGCCCCGGCTTCGCACGGCTATATTATGCATGTATTATATCTAAAAACCGTCCTCGTTAATCACTCTATCTATAAAAAAAAACCGCATCAAAATCCGTTGCGTAGTTTTAAAGATCTAAGCATACAATGGGAAATAGGGACATAGGGACGGCGAAAAGTGACTTTATTTTATACTATGTAGTGATAAAAAAAGTATTTGAAATTAACACGCGGGTGTTCTGTTCTGGCATTTAAGGTGAAAGGGTACCTGCGCTCTCTCCATACAAACGTAGTCGACTGTTTCCTCTCTGGATATTGACAATAGCACAAATATTTTTGTGCCATAAAACCTATAACTGCCATGACTATGCCCCTATGTTTTGGTTTTTTTCATTTTCTAATTATCATAGAAGTTAAGATAAAAAAAAAACAAAACATAGGGGCATGGTCATTGGTCATGGCGGTTATAAGTTTTATGCACCAAAAATATTTGCTCTAGTTCATTATCCAGGGAGAAAACAGTAGAAAATCTTATTCTACGTTTGTAATAGTTTGTATGGAGAGCGCCTCCGGTACACTTTCCTCTTAAAATGCATTTCTTGATATAAAAAATAAAAAATGAATATATCAGGACATATTACACATCGCCATCCAGCCCCAAGCCCCAGCCCCGATATATCTAAGCGATAAACAGAATTTTTTAAGGCCTTTCAAACACTGTGGTGTTCATCTATTTAATAGCATTTAATAGACGTTTCACGTCAAAAAGGAAATCTTACCTACCATTATAGTTTTCTTAATTATATCTACTTCCTTTCTCTCCGTGTGAGGTAAAGTATATTTTTAACCACATGTTTACGAACTAAGGAACCAACGGAATAAACTATGATGTTTACAAACTGTATATTTTCAGTGTCTTGTTTATGTACAATCAACAGTCAAAAGTCTCTGCCCACCGTAACGTTTACAATCCTGTGCAGCACTATTTGAACATTATAACAACGTAACCTGTGAATCGAACCCACGTTTGGTTGGTGTAGCGGGTGGTGGCTTATACCACTCACACAACTAAAGACATAGCTGACATGTTGAAAATAATAATCACTGAGTACTTTTAATTCAAGTATTTAAGTTTGTGTTTAACGTCTATTAGAAGAAGGTCGTAAGTTCAATACTTGTTGATAGTATTATTGTAGCAAACTGATAGTGGACTTATGACGCATATGTACAGTATGGGTCATAAGTAAATGACGTGGGTTCTATCCACAGGTTACGTTGTTATAATATTCAAATAGTCCTGCACGGGATTGTAAACGTTACGGTGGGCAGAGACTTTTGACTGTTGATTGTACCTACTGTTCCGGAACTATATTTATTTTCTATACTAGCTGCGCTTTGCGGATTCTCTTACGTTAGTCCCGATCCTGTGGGAATTTCAGGGTCAAAAGTTTCCTATGGCCCTCTCCATCCCCTTAACTTCCATTCTGCCGATTTTAATCCAAATCGACCCAGGCGTTTGACCGTGAAGAGAAAACAAACAAACAAATATACAATCAAACTTTCTGATTTATAATATTACTAGCGACCCGTCCCGGCTTCGCACGGCTGTATTATGCATGTATTATATCTAAAAACCTTCCTCTTTAATCAGTCTATCTATCAAAAAAACTGCATCAAAATCCTTTGCGTAGTTTTAAAGATCTAAGCATACATAGGGACAAAGGGACGGCGAAAAGTGACTTTATTAACACGCTTTTATTAGTTTCACCTGTATGTTTGCTTGCTTGTTTGTATGTATGTAAACGACTCCTTTGGGCACGATTTTGCCCTACTTAGAATGATCAGATTTAATTCAAACTTTGCACACTTGTCAAAGACCGATGACAATGCAATATTATGATAAACTGGTGCTGATCTGATGATGGAGCTGGAAGGTGGTCATAGGAACTCTGTAATGAAACGATGAAACCCTATCGAGTTTGGGCTCGTTAGAATCGTCTTGACAAGTAGTTTGGCTTTCAATGGTAACCAGGGTCTGATGATGGAACTGGAAGGTGGCATAGGAACTTCGCAATGAAACGACACAACCCTATCGAGTTTGGGCTCGTTAGAATCGTCTTGACGAGTAGTTTGTCTTTCAATGGTAACCAGGGTCTGATCTAACATATTTCGGTAATAAAGACCAAAAAGTATAAAATAAATTAATAGTTTAAAAAAAATAAAAAAAACACGCTTTTAAAAAAAAACCAACTAAAAAAAATAGAAAATAAAATTTAATAAATGGATTAAGAATATTGTAAATAGTAAGCGTGTTACATTGTGATTTCAAAAGAAAAATAATGAAGGTGTAGCATCACAATGTAACACGCTTACTATTTACAATATTCTTAATCCATTTATTAAATTTTATTTTCTATTTTTTTTATACTATGTAGTAATGTGTTAGGATTAGGACTTCTTCTTCTCGTATAGTGGTGTGGCTCACTTATTGTTAGTGTTTTTAAATCGCCTTAAAGCCTTTAACTTGACCTAACGACTGCTACTAGAGGTAGCAACCGGGACCGACGGCTTAACGTGTTTAGGATTAGGACTAGCTGCGCTTCAGGGGTTCTCCTACGTCAGGTCCGATTCTGTGGGTATATCGGGCTAAAAAGGGGGTCAATTCAATTCAATTCAAAGTCAAAGTCAAATTTTTTTATTCTTTTCGATGCTTATGTATATATACATTGATCACTTAGAAACGTCTTAAAAACTAAGTTAGGATGTGTGCCTTCGGGACGCGCCCACCTATGAGAAGAAGGCACAATATTCCCTCTATCCCCCAAATGCTATGCCTCCCAAATGGGGCATAGTGGGAATTTATAGAGCAAATCGATAATTTATTCAATTTAGGAGATAAAGGGAATAGAAAGTTGCATTATCCCCCAAAGTATATTTAAACTAGAATGCATTCCCCAAAATGGGGGACAGTGGAAATATTCGTGACATAAAGTAGCCTATGTCCTAAAAGTATAGGCTACCCCTGTGTCAATTTTCATCCAATTCCTTCCAGCCAGATAATGTAGTGATAAATTGTTTTCATTTTCTAAAATTCCAGGTAGAAATGGCGTGCGAACTTCGTAAACCTCTATTCGTCCATGAAAAGGAGGCCCAGGATGACGTGATAAAGATCCTGGATGAGTTCACCTCCCGTCTACCTGCCGTTGTCATTCACTCCTTCACCGGATCAGTGGAACAAGGGCTTAAGTACATTGAAAAGGGATTCTATTTGGGTATTACAGGTAACTATAGACTGATATGAAATAAATAATAAATAAATAAATATTGCAGGACATTCCACACATCGCCATCTAGCCCCATGCTAAGTAACTAGACTTGTGTTATGGGTGCTAGACAACGGATATACTACTTATATTACTTTTTTTAGAACTCTACGTTGGGTCTGCAATTCTGACTCCGACCGTACATGATCCTCTTAGTATTTGACGTTCCAGGGTACATATGCAAGGACAAATCGGACGGCGGTATCAGAAGGTTGCTATCAGAAGGTATACTCCCCCTGGACAAGCTGCTGGTAGAGACTGATTCACCCTTCATGTACCCAAACATGAGGGCTTCTAAGTTGCCTCTACATGTTAAGGACTCACTTACTGAGAGGTTCGTTTTGTTTTACTTCTTTGTAATGGTTTTTAAAGTACTCCACTAATACGGTTGAAACTTTGTATAATATGTCTCTTTGGTGATATTGATATTGATTTCCTACAGACACAGAATCCTATCCTACTAATATTATAAACTAGCGACCCGCCCCGGCTTCGCACGGCTATAATATGCAAAACCTTCCTCTTGAATCACTATCTATTAAAAAAAAATGGGTGCGTGTACTTATGTACGCGCGTGAGAAGTTATACTTCTTTGGCATTTTTTAAAAAAAAAACTCTTCCGACAAAATACTCGTCCGACAAAAAACTCGTCCGACAAAAAACTCGTCCGGCAAAAAACTCGTCCGACGTGAGAATTTTGTGTGACGTGAGAATTTTGTGTGACGTGAGAATTTTGTGTGACGCTTTTGTAAAATTTCACTCTCATCATTTTTTCATAACGCGCCTAAAGAAGTATAACTTCAAAAACCGCATCAAAATCCGTTGCGTAGTTTCAAAGATTTAAGCATACATAGGGATATAGGGACAGAGAAAGCGACTTTGTTTTATACTATGTAGTGATGTGAAAGTTAGTGTGTGAGATACAATTGCATCTCAGCTCTACCCTACAATGCCTACAATTGTAGGTGAGATCTTTACCGATTACTTTTTTACTTTTTGGGGTATTTTGAGACGAAAATTCTTTGTCATTTCAAAGTTCTACTAGTTTAAATTCTTAATTTTAGGATAGCTTCAAAACTACAGGGAATTTTTGGCTTTTGTTTTGCTCAAAACTGCTGAGATGGAATTGTAGGTGAGATTTTTACCGACGTTATGGTGTGACTTTGAGCCAAAAATTCCCTATAGTTTTGAAGCTATCCTAAAATTAAGAATTAAAACTAGTAGAACTATAAAATAACAAAGAATTTTCGTCTCAAATTGCCCTAAAATATCGTTAAAAATGTCACCTACAATTCCATCTCAGCACTTTTGAGAAAAACAAAACACATTCGTTACAATCAACAATAAGTGACGGGTATTTCTGGCGCGTTGCGTTTGGCAGCATAAGCAACCTTAAAAGATGAAATTGATTTCCTACAGACGCGGAATACTTAATAATTACAAATAATAAGTTACTACGAACTTTATTGGCCATTTTGACCCCTTTAGAGATTGAATTTACAAACTTGTAGCTAGGGAATGCAAATCTCGCGAGATTGGGGGTCAAGGGAGATCCCGCGAGTTTACGAATACAATACTGCGAGATCTCGCCAATTTCGAGATTGGCAGTTTTGTGTGTTTATTTTTGCAAATAATCACAATATATTTGAATAAATTAGGAATAAATAATAAAAATTATAAGTAAGGTCGAGTCTAATCAAGAATTTTCACCAACGAAGGCGACCAAGGTCGTTAGCGTATGGACCCACCTTATGACGTTTCAATGTGATTTTATGCAAATTGCATGATTCCAAATGTACAAAAATTTTGACTTTAATTTTGAAAGTTGCTATCACTGTTTATAGGCCAATATTATATGTTGTTTCTAGGTCAATGAACTTCGTGAATCGTTACTGTACGTTCCAACGTAACGAGCCGTGCGCCTTGCCCGCCATAGTGGAGCTGGTTGCCGGCTTCCTGGCTCAGAGTCCGGAGGACGTGGCCTTGGCTACAGCCTTCAACGCATTGAAGATTTTTGGTCTCAGTCAGTAAGTGAATCTGTAGATTTAAAGGCAAAAGGTGACGCCTTTCCACATATGTTTTTTGCTGGTTTTCGTGTTTTTGGGAGCTGTTGGCTTTTAAAAGTTCAATTTTTAGATTTAAAGGTAAAAAAAGGAACCCTTATGACTCTCTTGTTTATTTTGATTTTGGTATTTGATATAATCAATTCTTTAAGATTAAATTTTAAAGGGAAAAATATGATATTTTGAACTTTTCAGTATTGAAAATTAAATAACGGACTCTGTAAGACATAGTCGCGTTGCTCACTCGGCCAAGAGCACCGAAAAATATGTCCAAGTTGTATTAAAAACCCAACAGTTCTCAAAAAAAAACCTACATAAATTGAAAAATAAAAAAAACAAGAAAAATTTTTTGACTTCGAGGAAGTATAAATGTCGTATTTTTATACAATGATTATATTAATAAGTGCCTTCAAAAAGCCTTGATATCTTTAATAATAAAAATTAAAATAAGGTTTCTTCAGCGTCATCCCAATAATTAAAGAAACCACTCGAAAAAAACCGCGAATACTCAGATGTTTATTTTTTTGCATTTCGATGTATTTTTTTAATGGCAAAGAGGCTATGATTTTTATGACGATTATAGTTAAATAATCGATTCTAACCCGTCGTTCGAATGACGTATATTTATCTACTAATCAAACGATTCGATTGATCTTGCCATTCGATTTATTTGTCTCGAGTTATCGATTTTTTTAGGGACGTAATTCATACGAAACGTATGTTTTTTGACATTGCCAAGTATTTTTTTTTAATTATATAAATGAATTTAAAGGCCATTACAGTTTGATAAGGCTTTTTTTAGATGGCAAGAAGGGGTAACTAATATATAAAATTCTAAGTCTGACTTATACAGAGTTATTGGAAATTATACTAGCAAGCCGTTGAGGGCTACTTCTGTGCACCTTAACTAACAACTTTTGTTCTACGACTTTTGGAAATTCGAAAAAAAAAAAAAAAAAATTTTTTTGAGGTTATGTAAATTAGAAAAACAGCTGATTTTTCAAAACAAAGGTCATTCACACTAAGAACAGTAGATAAAACTTAAAAAATAAGTAAATGTTTAAGGTTAATGACCTCTCTGTGTAAGGAACAGCTGATTTTCAGGTAAACCTAACCTCAAAATTTTCGAAAAAATGTTCGAATTTCTAAAAGTCGTAGAATAAAAGTTGTTAGTTAAGGTGCACAGAAGTAGCACTTAACGGCTTGCTAGTATAATTTCGAATAACCCTGTATATCAATGCACAGTTCAAACCAATATACATATCGTGCTAAAATTTGCCATACATATATCTGTTATTAGGCATCTCTTATGATACCTAAATAGGGAATGCCAATGAAGACATTATGCCTAATAGGTTTGCCTAGAAAGCTAGTGAGAGATACCTACCACAAAAGCTGAATGCCCGCTGCGAAAGGATGTTGATAAATTCAACCCCTACGCAAACAAAATCGCGAGCAAAAGCTTGTGCTGCTATAATACATTCAAATCAATAAACTCTTCTGAAATAATTTTATTACTAAACTAGTTCCGAATCTCCCGGTAGATGACACTTTCACTATGGAATTGTTTCTGGCCAATAGCCGGTTAAAATTTCTTGTGACCGAGGGCCGAGAGACGTTAAATGTCTAAAAATAAATGTCAAAATTAAAAAAAAATATACCTATATTGTCGCCCGGTCCACCTTCTTGTTAAATTACTAAGGGCCTCCCTTTTAAAAAAGGCCTTGTCAGACTGAATAATAAATAAATAATGCATAATAAATGAAGACCTTTACATGATCTTTTTATGTTTTTGCCGCTTTTTTGTAGTGTTTAATTTTGCACGTTATTTAAGACTCGCACTGTGTCGATTTATCGTGCGATTAAGCAGACCCAGTTATGACTATTTTCTCATATAAATTGTGACGGAATATGCTGCACTGCGCAGGCAGACTTATCGCGCGATATCGGTGTGGGAGCCTTTCATTTATAAGGGGTTATTTGAGGCGAAAGTTTTTTAATTTCATGATTTTTTTATTAAGGACAATCAAAAGCAATTCGGAATTAACTTAAAGGAAACTTAACGTTAATATAGTAATAAGACAGCCAATTACAGGTTTTCCTATTTAGACATTTAGAACTTCCTTTATTTTTGAAATCGCTCACAATGTAGTGATATCACGCGAAAAATCTCCACATGCATAGCACACTATTATTCGTTTATATACTTATTATATGAGGAAATAATTTATAACTGCGCAAGAGTTAACGCGCGATAAATCGCTACAGTCCGGTCGAGCTATCTATCAACAATCGCCTCAAATAACCTCAACGGTGGCGCAGAACAGTCATTCTGATCTCATCCTTAAAGATTTTCCTTTTTTCTTTGCCGTAACGTCAACTTAGTTTTACTATTTATTTAGGAACAATCGTAAGATTTTTCCGAACATCTGTGGCCACCCCAGCACGGTGTTAGGTATATAAGGCTGCGCGTACATTAGACGCGGAACTGCGTCGTTTGTACGCGCCTTTAGCTCTGCGCAGAGCTCTCTTAACGTCCCTACCGTCTAACAGTAAATTTTTTGTAAAAATCTATGTTTAATCTTTTTAAAGTAACTGTTTTTGTAAAAAAAGTGTGTATTTAATCGATTTTATTAAGAGGCCTGCAAAGTTTAATCTTCCATACAAACAATAGTTATTTTTTTCCAAAATACGCTACGTAGTAAACAGTGTTTGAATTCTAATAACACCTTAATAAGATTAAATGTTACCAAATTCAAAGTTTTTGGTATAACGTTTGTATTGGAGTTTTTACTTCGCTTGCCCCTTTAAAGAGACTCCGTTACCCGGTAGGGACAATAATAATAATTTATATGTTTTTTTTTTCATCGAATATTGTAAATAAAAATACCTAAATAGTTTATTACAATGCTGGTAGTCACAACGAAATCAAAGACTGCAAGTATTAACGTTAAAATAAACTAAACTTGACATGTTTTATAATTATTAATTGTTTTTGTAGCTGTAATAAATAATTATTTAATCATTTAGGAGTTAATATTGATTATTACTTTATTTTTTGACAATCACTCTATTGTTAGATTTAAGGTGATATTGAAGGCCGCGGACAGATGTTGTAGCGAATTTAAGAGTAAAATTATATAAATACGTCACCAAATGCTTAAAGCACTATAGTAAGAGTAAAGACTTGCGTCACGCGAGGTCATTAAGGGCAGCTAAAGGCAATACCTACTGCGTGTTCTTTTTGGACTTATAAAAAATAGTTTTTTTTACTATAGACATAATGCAGGGACCTCTAAAAATTGTTTGTAAACAAAGAAAAAATTGTTACATTGTAAGGCTATAAACAGATTTCATGACATGTAAAGCCTATTACAAAAATAGCGTGGAAAAAAAATAACGTATGCTATTTTAGGAGAATTACGTTCCGCGTTCTTATCCATACAGATAAATAGCTCTTTTCTCCCCTTTTAAATAGCTTAAAAGTTATATTATAGTTATTTTTGAAATAATAAGTCCAGAATACAAACTATTCAAGCTATTGATATTTATAACATTTTGTTACAATTAAAGGGATGAAAACAGCTATGTGCCGGAACGAATTTTCCTAAAATTGATATGTGTTATTTTAATACCATCTCTTTTCTCACTAATTTTGGTAAGACAATATAGTTTTAAAATAGCAGACCTTGTGTGACGGATATATATGATTTTACTATAATATATTTATAAGATAAATTGTTAATAATAATATAAAGATGTTATTGTCTGTCCGTCGTATACAGTTGTTAGTGCCTTCGAGACGTCCTCTTGTGATACCAATAATATATTTATAGATTGTACAGATATTTTCTTTCAATATACATAAATATACAAAATAATTTGTATTGTTTTATTTTCTTCTGTTGTGTTATTTGTATATAGTACTTTAGACACAACAGGCATGGTAACTTAAACTGCTGCAGTGCATTTTAAGTTACCATGCCTTCTTCGAGATCCATACCTATCGATAGGGTTTATTCCACTTTGATTTTTGATGATGATTTTTTTTATGTTTCTATAGTGATGTATATATATATTTTGTATTCAGTTTGGTTTTATAAAAACCTAAATTTAAGAAAAATAAATGAATGAGTGATTAACCTGACAGTAAGTAAATTAATTTCATGAGCTGATCTTGTCTTGTGTTTGATTTAAACTAAAAAATATACGTACAATAAATCACATTTTAAAAAGTGAAACATTTATGGAATTTTATAACCCAGGTGATTTAAAGAAACAAAAAATAATAATTGGTGTCCTGTGGAATTTGATGACCCAGGTGATTTTAGGATACAAAAAAAATATATTAATATCTTGTGGAATTTGATGACCCAGGTGATTTGCTAGCGGGTGATTTTAGGATACAAATTTTTCTTATTAAAATCTTGTGGAATTTGATGACCCAGGTGATTTGAGGACACAAAAATGTAGAATAGAACCTAGGTCACCTAGGTGATATCACCCAGGTGATCAAAGTGGAATAAACCATCGATAGAGGGGATTACGACAAATAACGTCTTTACATCGGACTGCTAAAGTGTCTCGGAAACGGGATATTTAACTAAACATGTTGTCCTATGATTTTTATAAATGCGCGATGCATTGAGTTTCTTTGAATATCCCGATTCAGAGACGTTTCCGGTGTAAAAGCATTATTTGTTCGTCGCAATGGCATTTATTGGCATGGTTCTCAAAATGTACCTCGTAAAAATCACTATCCCAACTAAATATCCGGACCCTTTTGGTGATGGATTTGGCTTTATCCAGGCCGAATGAATGAATGATGATGATGTACAATTAGGTAACATGGATCAGGCCAGAGGTGCTAAATTATATGTTTGGCCTTTACATAAATACACCGAGAAAAGTGGCACTTCCAAATAAAATTTCAAACAGCTGGCGACTTCAAATCTGAATGTAAGCAGCTCTATAAAATAGTCGTCGGTCTGTAAAAAGAACTAGGCAATCAGAAGTCAGTAGAAGGTATAAAATCACATTTATAACGCTATCTCTCTCTTTCTTCAACTGTCTCTTTCCGTTACCGTGTAAATTGTTTGACAGTAATTTGGTGTAAGTACCAGGCAATCAGAAGTCAGTAGAAGGTATAAAATCACATTTATGACGCTATCTCTTTCTTTCTTCAAGTGCTCTCTTTCCGTTACCGTGTATTGATAGTAATTTGGTCTGTAAGTACCAGGCAATCAGAACTTAGTAGAGGGTATCCTACCTATCTGATGAACCATGATAGCTAGAAAGTTGAAATTTTCTCAGAAGATGTATTTCTGTTCCCTGCCGCTATAACAACAAATAATAAAACCGAAAAAGTAAATATTCTTTTGAGCGTGTTTTTAAGAATTGTAGAATTCATGTTTATTGTTTTTTAGGCAATATTTTTTTGTTAAAATACTCCCAAAAGGGCAGGCAACACTTTTATTTTCAATTCCTTCATGGCAATCACATACTTTTTGAGGAGAAAAATTGAAGAAAGAGAGATGACGTAATAAGTGTGATTTGTACCTTCTACTAACTTCTGATTGCCTAGTACTTTTTACAGACCAACGACTATTTTATAGAGCAAATGGTTGACTAAGCTGGTATTATATGCACGGAGATGTTAATACTACTGGCGAGTAGTGTAGAGGGGAAAAAAATCCCTACGACACTACCGGTATTGTCGACTGGTAGTGGGGTGGGTAATGAATGCGCAGACTTACTTTCTATGTAAGAACCCTATGTATATATTCGGAAATAAAAACAAAAAAGTAAACTAAATTAACAGTCAATTTATTTATCGAATACAATAGTAACTAATTATTTACAATAATGGTAGATCACACTTTTCATGATATACAACACCATGTACAGTCACATTACCAATTAGCTGAACCCCACGTGACCCATAGCTCATTCGCATATATGTAAAAAATATAGTATTTACTTACCTATTTTATTGTTATTTTTTTATATTGTACTAGCGACCCGCCCCGGCTTCGCACGGCTGTATTATGCATGTATTATATCTAAAAACCTTCCTCTTTATTCACTCTATTTATTAAAAAAACCGCATCAAAATCCGTTGCGTAGTTTTAAAGATCTAAGCATCTATAGGGACGGCGAAAAGTGACTTTATACTATAAAAAAACAGAATCAGGTAACATTACAACCTTACAGATATGCAAGTGAGCTCTAGGTCGCGTGGGGTTCAGCTAATTGATAATCTGACTGTACTTGTATACGGCCTGTTTTTCCGCAACTAGACCTCTTTCATTGGGTCCTTTTTGCGTGAGCATTATTTGCCCTCTCAGCTTAGTCGACCATGTTCAGAGGAAAGAACTTGTCAACACTTCTGGAGCCAACTAAGCCGCGGATTTCGTCACGATGTTTTCGTTCAAAGCTGCCGTTAAAAAGTTTCATTAAGCGAAAACTTTAAAAAGACAGCCACTTAGAAATTAAAATACTAAATAGACTACTTGTTAGTTCTTATCAAGTTTCTTGACGACCGCTGGTGGTGGTGAAGTGAGGACCTTCTTCGAGAGCCTCAACTGTCCGGAGACGGGGTCACGGCCGAAGTACTTCACTTGCAGCTCTGAGCCGACGTCTAGACCTAGCGCTGATGGATGCATTATCTGGGGAGGTGAAAAGAAACATCAAATAACTATATATTTATTTACTAACTTGAGGGTATTTTGCCTACTAAAAAAATACATTTTATTTCCTAAAGTTGGCTTAGTTAATATGTATGTAGGAACATATAACATTTCGTATGAATTTTAATATAAGCAGGCATTGAAGACCTAGTTGGCACAATGGTTACCATGCCGGACTGCCAAATACAGGGTTGCGGGTTCGTTTCCCGCCTCAGACAAGTATTTATCTATACTTAATATTATAAAGCTGAAGAGTTTGATTGTTTGAACGCGCTAATCTCAGGAACTACTGGTTCGAATTGAAAAATTATTTTTGTGTTGGATAGTACATTTATCGAGGAAGGCTATAGGCTACTTTTTATCCCGATATTCCCACGGGATCGGGAGTTACGCGGGTGAAACCGCGGGGCGCAGCTAGTGCTTAGATATTTGTCTGTGGTCTGGTTGTTTCCATGTATATATTATTTACAAAAGAAAAGTATATAAGTAGTATATTCGTTATCCAGCACCCATAACACAAGTCTAGTTACTTAGCTTGGGGCTAGATGGCGATGTGTGGATTGTCCTGCAATATTTATTTATTAAGTTTACCTTTCTATGGTCCAATTGCGTGTTATGTATGAGAGCAGGCGCCATACCGGAGTAGAGTGTCACCATGACACCAATATCTCGGACTTCAACCACTTTAGCCTTGTAAATGGCGCCGAACTCAAGTTCCGGCGTCCGTTCCGAAGTGAGCCACGAGTCGATGCGCGCGCGCGCCTCGTCGAGCGCCGCTTGGGACGGCGCGAATATGTTGTACTTTGTCTCGTCTATTGGTGTTATCTGAAGTTATATATAGTTGGATTAATTAATAGCTGCACAAGTTTCAATCTATATAAAAATAAAATATATACTAGCTGCGCTCTGCGTTTTCACCCCTGTAAGTCCCGATCCGACATACACAACACACAAACTTTAATTTTTATAATATTAGCAGGATAACTATTCTATCCATTGCCAAAATAATACAAACTTAGCTTAGGGCTAGATGGCGCAGTGTGAAGTGAACATACATTTTTTTTAAAATTCCGCGTTATTAAGGGATATAAAGTAGCCTATTGTAACTGAGGTTTGGAGGTACGAGGTGGTAAGTACCTCCAAAGGGAAGATCTTCCACCGGGCAGGTGTTATACCCGGTAGGCCGCCTACCAACGATGTTTCGTTGGAACTTGTATATGAGCTTATCTTCTGACAAACTTCGCTTGCGCGATCTAGGATCTACGATCGGCTTAGTGGCGCCATCTGTTGGTGGCGATGTGAAACGTCGCCATAGAGGGAATGGATTCGGTTGCCTGCGTTTGACATTCCTGACATGTACAATTTGTGTGTTTTCAAGTTGCGAGTGAATTGAATAGGTATCTTCTAGAGCGCGTGCTACATCTTACAGCCCTAGCACATGGCGTATTTTAAACACGGAGACGACGCGCGTGGAAGTCGCAATGTGCTAGCGGCCTAGACCGCATCGTCATCTACCATGAGGCAGGTGTGATAGTGATCAAACGCTGACCTATTTTGTAAAAAATTGTGTAGACAATTAGGATAAAAATAAGATAAGTACCTGTACTCCAGTTTCAACATACAACTTCTTGAGATTGCTTCCCCCCAACCCGAGTAGTTTAGCTCTCTTGTGTACTTCTACTTCCATTACTTCTATAACCGGCATGTTCTCCTTGCGACCCTCTCTGGAAATGACATAATGGCAGTGCTTCGCGGTTTTACCCGATTAACTCCCGATTCCGTGGGAATATCGGGATAAAAAGTAGCCTATATTATTCCCAATGAATCAATGTATCCTCATGCTGGGTTTCATCAAAATCGGTCCAGTAGTTTCGGAGCCTATTTGTTACAAACAACAAAATCTTTCCTCTTTATTTTTTATCCCGATATACCCACGGGTCGCGAATTACATGTGTGGAACGACGCAACGCTGCTAGTCTTTAATAGTAGGATATGGCATTAAACATTTATGACGGTATATACAGGGTGTTTTTATTATGTGGGCCTTCAGGGCTATATCCTTAACTATTAAGAGTTAGCGAAAAATGCTAAGAGGCTGAATGTTAATGAAAGAAAATAGCTCCTTTTTGTAGTTTTCTACAATTCCTATTTCCTGTCATTTGCTATACTATGTTTATTTCCAAGTATTGATCTCCATTAGCGAGACTATCCATTGGTATAAAATATAGGATAGCCAAACACAGGGTCGCGGGTTCGATTCCCGCCTCAGGTAAGTATTTATGCTTAGATATTTGTCTGGTCTGGTTGTTTCTATGTATTATAAGTATAATATTTACAAAAGAAAAGTAATATATGTAGTATATCCGTTGTCTAGCACCCATAACACAAGTCTAGTTACTTAACTTGAGGCTAGATGGCGAATGGCGATGTGTGGAGTGTCTTGCAATATTTATTTATTTAATATAGGATATAGGATGTTTTTTTTGCAAAATCAATAGGTTCGATTCCTGGCTAGGGTCATTATTTTCAAAAATATACTAATGCAGTTTTAGTTTTGTCAAAATCGGGCACGCAATTCCTTACAGCATTTTTCGCTAACTCTTATAGTTTAGCATATAGCCTTAAAGGCCCACATAAAAAATTCACCCTGTACAATCCCTCAGTTTGCGTTGTATGCAAATGTATTTACCTTGGTTTATCAATACACCGGTTCATAATATCAATGATCTTAGCTTTAGCGTCGCATGCTTTCTGTACGGATTCCATGACAATCTTGAGCGGTAGTCCTGGTATTTTGATATCGGCCTGCAGGGCGGTTATACCTTTCTTGGTGCCAGCCACTTTGAAGTCCATGTCACCCATGTAGTCTTCTATACCCTGGGAAATAACAAATCATCATTACATAGTATAAAACAAAGTCACTTTCTGTCTGTCCCTATGTATGCTTAGATCTTTAAAACTACGCAACGGATTTTGCAAAAAGTGGGGGTACCGTGTTATAAGTTTGACGTGTCTGTCTGTGGCATCGTTTCGTTTTGTTTTAAAAGTGAATTAGTCTGAAGCGTTCTTAGCTATGTTTAATCAAAATCGACGACCTCTGTGGCGCGTCGGGCGAACACCCGACTGCGACGCAGAAGGTTGCGGGTTCGATTCCCGCCGGGAACAAGTATTTATGCAGACCATAAATTCTTGTTTCTGGTTCTGGGTGTTTCCTATATGTATAATATGTATATATTTACAAAAAAAAAAAAGTATATAAGTAGTTTATCCGTTATCTGGCACCCATAACACAAGCATTAAGTTGCTTAGCTTGGGGCTGGATGGCGATGTGTAATATGTCCTGAAATATTTATTTATTTATTATTATTAAAATTGGTTCAGCTGTTCAAAAGTCATATGTAATTTTCCATATCAGTCGGGGATTTTTGAAATTATACTTCTTTAGGCGCGTTATGGAAAAAATACGAGTGAAAATTTAAGATGTGCGCGCATCACTGTAACACAAAAGTAATAGGTTGTTGAAAGATAAAAAAATTTCAAAATTGAACTTTATTGACTTTTTATGTTGTGTTGTGTTGACTTTCCTTTTCCAGTCCTTTTTTTATTTTATTGTAACTAGCGACCCGCTCCGGTTTCGCACGGCTATATTATGCATGTGTTATACATATAAACCTTCCTCTTGAATCTCACAATCTATTAAAAAAAAACCGAATCAAAATCCGTTGCGTAGTTTTAAAGATTTAAGCATACAAAGGGATATAGGGACAGAGAAAGCGACTTTGTTTTATACTATGTAGTGATTAATGATTTGCATGCACTCAAAAACTAAAACTACTTTTTAAAAACTATTTTTTATTGATGTCAAAAAAGTATAAATTCTCACACGCGTACATAAGTACACGCACCCATTTTTTAAATTGTCTGACAAATAATCGTAGGACGTAGACGAGCACTTAGTCGACCATGTCCAGAAGAAAGAACTAATAGCGATATGAGATTAGACTCACTAACAAATCAGTAAGTATCCTGTATTCTTGCATGTTCCCTTGTTCGTTGTGCGTTGAGACGAGACCGATGGCAACACCGGCCGCTGCCGCGGGGAGGTTCACACCGGCGTCCATCAGGGCTAGTGACCCGCCGCATACGCTCGCCATTGATGAGGAACCTATAGAAAATAAAGCGTATAAATATTTGTGTCATTTAATGTGTCACAAATAGGCTCTTGTTCTTCTTCTTCTCGTATAGTGGTGTGGCTCACCTATTGTTAAAGCTTTCAGATCGCCTTAAGGCCTCTAACTTGACCTAACGACTGCTACTAGAGGTAGCATCCGGGACCAACGGCTTAACGTGCCTTCCGAAGCACGAAGGGGCTTACGAAAACACATTTTTGCAGCACTTGGCCACCCATCGAAGAGTAATGACCGCGCCAAGCGTCGCTCAACCCGCACGACAAAACTGGGTATGATATCGTTGTTCAGGACTACGAGACGCTATATTGAATTCTTCGAAGTAACTTAAATTAATTTAAAAGGAATATTAAATTAATTTACAACTTGTTAAATTAATGTTAATTTAACAATACTTTAATTTTACTACGTTTTTAAAAGGTCGTTAATGTAAACAATATCTAAGGCCCGTATTCTAGAACATAACTTAAAACTAGATTTACGTAAATCGAGTTTTAAGTTCAGATTGTAAACTAAGTCGTCGTCTTATTCCAAAACGCGTCTTGAGTCGAACTATGGTCGAATTCATCCTAGACGTGTCTTAAGTACGTCTATGGTTCAAGTCTGTTTAATTTAAGGTTTTATTGTGTTTGATAAAAATATTCCATTTTACACAGACTTGTCAAAAAAATAAATAATAGGTATTAGACACAAAACAAATCAGAAAAGTTAAAATATTAACGAATTTAAATAAAAATACATATTTTTTTTAAATTTAGACATAATATTGTTGTAAGCTTTAAAAAAATAATCAATACCTATTGCATTACTATTTCCGATTATTATTATAAACCTATTTCGGAAATTGGAACGAAATGTTTGACATCAATGTCATTTTATGTCATGTCATTCTATCAATCAATCAAACCAGTTATAGTACGGGGCGTAAGCTCGCCAAGCCGACGATTTTGGTCCCATATGGCGGAAAGCTAGAAACTTGGCATGCAAGTAGCTTTTACTTAAGATAAGATGTCGAAGTAGAAACAGAAAATTGAACAAGAGCTTTTTTTTATTTTTTATAATATATTATTTTATAATATGTTATTAGACCCTCCGATAGTAGTTTACATCTGAGTTTGTATCCTTGAAAACCCTGGGCCCATGGTGCTGTGTAATTATCGGTGGGATCATTTTCCAAGGCATGTACCGGTCGAAGTAATGGTCCTAGAGAAAAAGCCATAGAAAATATATTTGTGGATAATACAATTACCTTTAATTTGATTCCAAAGAAGTGCTGCTAGATTGACAGTTTTCTCAGAAACAAAGAAATAGTTTACTACTATTTAAAATTGAGTTTTGGTAAATGATTGAAACATTGTTCTGAATAATAATTATTTGTATTTCTTTAAAAAAAAAACGTGCTAGAGTATGAATTTCACTAGCAATATACAAACATACAAAACAAAGATTTCTTAAAAACGCTTCCAAGTTGTAGTTTTTTTCCAAAAAACTAAAACACGTGTCAGAATTTTGTAGCACCATGGGAGTAGCCCAGGTTTGCAAAGATCAAACTCAGGTATAAACTACTCTTGGAGGGTCTAATAACATATAAAAAAATTATACATGCGCTTTTTCGATGTTTACCTTTTTTGTATCAATTTTCACTGGCCTAATTGGAAGGAAGGTAAAAGGAAGCTAATTGCTGGGCTAATTGGAAGGTTGGGGGATATTTAAAAAATGATAAGTCTTATCAACATACTTCTTTGTTAACAATTCTTCTTTAACAGACAATTATTGTAGTGAATTTGATGAAGATCATATTCCACATTGACAGTTTGGTTATTGCTTTAACCATTTTGATAAAAAATGCAAAAAAAACTCGGCACACAAAAGGGGAGGAAAGGGGGGAAACAATCGCCAAACGACTTGTTTCTACATATATTATCTTATTATCTATGTAAAGGCTACACCTATGCCAAGTTTCATGCTTTCCGCCATCTCGCGGAATGAAACTTGAACTGTAAAAAGAGCTAAGGAAATGAACTATCAACGGAGAAAAAAATACGGAATTATCACATTATATTTATTTGTGTAATTTTCTACAAATTGATATGAAATTGATCAAGAAAGAAATTCTATTTTGGTTCAAAATTGTCTGCAAGCCTTCAATGAGCACCAGAGTACAGAATGTAGAGCAAAAGAGCGGATAGGATATTTCATTTATGTTTCCCACCTTATTTTTCTCGCTTCCACTGGACTTTTTGTTGAAGCCTGTGTACTTTTGCTTAAAGCTTTTCCGACTAAAATTGAATAAATCGACTTAATTAAATTAAAATAGTTGTAAAATACACAAAGAAAATAAACACAATGAATCTTGACATATGTCAGGTAATGACAGTTTTTACGTATGTCAAAAACTCTACTTGAGCCACAGCGTAGATTGATAACCAAGTTACGTTCTAGAATACAAAAATACTTACGTAAGTTTAGATATATGTGACGTTTCTCAAATGACGTCATTTAGGTTTAAATCTAGTCTTAGTCAGAGATTACTGACTAAGTCATGACCTAGAATACGGGCCTAAGAATGAAAGGCCCATCTTATTATTTTTGATGTAAGTTAGGTCTTCGGAACATGCCCACCAATGCGAATAAAGCACAAGAAACTCATGGGGTTTTAAATAAAAATAAAAGACATATCGTTGTTAAAGACTACGAGACGCTATATTTACCATTAGATTCCAAGACTTCAGCCGTAAGCCTGACAGTATAAGGCTGGTGAGGCACGACCGGGAGCAGCCCCCGCTCGGCCAGCGCGCCATGTCCCGCCTCGCGCCGTCCGACCGGCCCACTACGGCCGACCTCGCCGGTTGCGTACGATGGGAACTCGTAGTGTAGGAAGAAGCTCTTGTCTTTTATACCACTGGAAATTACGAGAGTTATTTGTACCATAATATTATTTGGCGTTCGACTTCTTTGATCGCTTAGCGCGCATTACAAAATGGCACACAGATGGCGCCATATTGAAAATGTATGAATCGGCCTCATATATCGCACCTCCATTCAAATAGTGTCATAACTAAAAAAAAAACAAAAACCGGTTTTATTGTACCATTGGATTCGCAATCCTTCAAAGTGTTATCTCAAAAAGCGTCACGTCTATAGTTCAATTGTTTGACCGTATAAGGCGCTAGTGTCATTATAATGTTAACCGAAAGCAATGACATGCCAAACACGAACAGTGTCACCGAAATGACTTGGGCATGGTAGTCGACTATCTAAATCTCATATAAAGTGTTGTTTGTCGGTTTATGACGGTGCATGTGAAAAGATTATTTTAAAACAAACTGTGGATTTGCTTAATAAAAGTGTAGTATCTCGATATATAACACTTAAATATCATACAATAAATAATATTTCTAACTTAATCTTTTTTTTAACAATATTCACTATATTGTTGACAATTAAAAAATCATATAATTTTTTTTCACATTTTCAGGAAACCTTATACACCATTTTGTAAAGCTTAAAAAATCTTTTAAACCTACTGAAAAGTTCAAATTGCTAATTCTATTAGTTTTCAAATGAAGACTAGAAAACCGAAAAAAATTAGGACTATAACTATAGACACCTTTTTCTCGACATTTTCATTTTTTGACTTATGACATTATTTGAGCGGAGGTACGATATGTCTTTCTGCCAGTTGATGGGTTCAAAATTCCAATGTTCCAAATTTAAACTCATTACTGCCCGCCCCATTGACTTAAAATAATATAGGGTCACAAGCAGAAAAATAAAATGTCTGCGCCAAAACTCTCCGCACTCCGCAGAGTGCGGTTTTTGTTGGTTGAGGCAAAGTGCGCAGAGTTGTGTTTGAATGGAGTTTTGTTTGAGTAAACCCTTGAATGATGGGGGCATAGAGTGACTTTGAACATTTTACAAGCAGGATAACGTCTAAATTAGAGCAAATGTCATTTTGAACTATTAATATCAAAATGTATAGGTATGGAGAAAGGCGGAACATTTTTGAGAGATCGTGACTCTATAGGTATTGTACCTCATTACTACTCGCTTAATAAATGCGCCGTTAAGTAGGACCACTTTCTTTGCACTTATTGGAACAAAACTTCGGTTAAGGAATAGATAGGATGACAAATAACTAACCTGGTTAGCATAGTAAGCGTGTCCATTTTCAAAGCACTCTCAGGCGAATCGAACGCAACTGTGCAGAGTACTTGCGTCTGACCGCGTTGGAATAACGCGCTGCCGTGTAGGGGCTCGTATAGTGATACCTTTAAAGGGAGAAAAGTGGTCAGTATTAGCTGCATCTTGCGGTTTTACCCGCATAAGTCATGATATTGTGGTAATATCGGGAAAAAGTAGAATGTGGGATTTCAAGACTCCAGCTATGTCCATGACGGTTGCACTCCAGGAGTGCCGACAGAAGTGAAAACTTATAAAAAAAATGAAAAACAAAAACGAAAATAAATATTCAAGCAATAACTGAAATGTTCGGGATATTCGAACCAGGGGCTAAACATTCATACAAGTGTTAAGAAGAAAGGGTACCTTCGCTCTCTCCATACAAACGTAGTCGACTGTTTCCTCCCTGGATAAGAACACTATAGCAAATATTTTTGTTGCATACAACTTATAACTGCTATAACCCTATGTTTAGATTAATTTAATTTTTTAAATATTAATTTCTATGATACTTAATTAGAAAATGAAAAAAAAAAAACATACTATAACTGCCCAGACATTAGGGGCATAGTCATGGCAGTTATAGGTTTTATGCAACAAAAATATTTGCGCTAGTGTCATTATCCAGGGAGGAAACAGTCGACTACGTTTGTAATAGTTTGTATGGAGAGAGCCCCCAGTACCCTTTTAAATTTTTATGAATTCCTGTGACTTAACCCCCAAAGTCCTTACCTGACAACTAATATCCCTCAAACCGTCCAAATGCCTTCCGTCACATCTCGTCTCCGTCTCAAAGATCATGTCTCGGAATATCTGTCTCAGATGAGAGTTGAAACAGTCTTGTAACCTTGTAACGTCAGCTTCGGAGTCTCTCAGTTGGTTTAACACGGTAGAACGAAGGGTCGAGATGGCGTTGTCCCGGGATATCTTGTCGTGGGTGTGGTCGCTAGAAACAATACAGCATTAAATTAGTTAGGGTTAAGTTTTGTCATTTAAGGGAAGCACTACCGCTAGCCAAGCCAAAACTAGCAGGGGCTATTTATTATATATATGTTGCATTGCAGAAAATGCATATAGCATTTCCTACAAACATATATATATAATAAGGTCTTTTACTTTTAACTTTTAAAGAGACACCAATGCGAGCGAGCAAGTGAAATTGCGAGCTAATTCTTACCTCAAAATTTCTCTAATCTTCATAGTAGACAATGTTTTAACAGAGTCAATGATATTCTGATCGAGCGGAGGCGGTACTTCATACTCGCGTTTCATACGACCGTGTTTCTTTTGTAGACTTTCTATACCTCTTACTATGTGTTGAGCTTCTTTTGTACCTAAAAGACGAGTTTAAATCATTACAAAGTCACTTTCCGCTGTCTGTCCCTATGTATGCTTAGATCTTTAAAACTACGCAACGGATTTTGATGCGGTTTTTGAAGTGAAAACTTCTTATGGCGCGTTGGGCACTTTTGTGGGTGAGCATTTTCAGCCGTTCTCGTGACAGACGACAGATTTTCTCGCGACAGATGAGATTTTACACAGATATACAGTTTTTTAATTTGGCTGTGAGTGTATTAAGACGTACATATGGTATTTTTTAACGGACGACTATTGACGGACGACAAATGTCGGACGACAATTTGTCGGACGACTATTTGACGGACGACAAATGTCGGACAACTATTTGTCGGACGACTATTTGTCGGACGACTATTGACGGACGACAAATGTCGGACGACTATTTTTTTTTTTTTTCATCTAAAACTCTTTTTGCGTATGTTCTCGCGACAGATGAGATTTTACACAGATATACAGTTTTCACTTCTGCCTGCACTCCCGGAGTGCGCTGTTTTTTTTTAATAGATAGAGTGATTCAAGAGGAAGGTTTATATGTATAATACATGCATAATATAGCCGTGCGAAGCCGGGGCGGGTCGCTAGTATAAAATAAATATACTAACTAGAAACAATAATTAGGTAAAAATATATTAAATGCTACAAACTGTGTAAAAATATGAAATTGAGCAAACTTATCATTTTATTCATTACTTAATCTCGGGCTTATTAAAATGGTAAATATCTCATTTTGAATAATGTTTTTTGTATTATTTGAAAAGAAATGCAAATCGACTTACATTCATACCTAATTTGATGGCTTTGAGTAGATCCTGTTGCAACATATCCTGGGCTCCACCTTCCAGCATCACTACGAGATTTTGACGGGTTGCCGTGACAACCAAGTTTAGTGTGGACTTCTCAAGGTCTTTGCGGGTCGGGTTTATTAGTATCTCATTGTCTATTAGTCCTAATCTGTAATAGAAAGAAATATATAATTTCTGGAAATATCACCTTTCTCGGCGGCACTACTAAGAAGTCAAAGTCGAAGTCATTTTTTTTAATTAATTTAGTACATGAGTGTATTGGTTCACTTTGTCTTAAAAACTAAGTTTGGCTGTGTGCCGTCGGAACGCGCCCACCAATGAGAAGAAGGCACAAGAAACTCATGGGTTTTTTTTGTTGATCACAAAGGTCAAGATAACAAATACTTTTGGAAGGTATATTTGAAATGGAGCAATTAAAGTCACGTCCATGAGTTCTTATCATTAAGGTAAGACAAAGTGGGCAGCTATGCGGGTAGTGGAACTCTCTGCCTGCATGGCTGATCCCCCAAAACTACAACCTTGGACTCTTGCAAGTTTAGTTAATAGGTACCTTCAGCCATGCTACATCTTCGACGACCCAGTTGGCACAATGGTCACCATGCCGGACTGCCAAACACAGGGTTGCGGGTTCTATTCCCGCCTCAGACAAGTATTTATGCTTAGATATTTGTCTGTGGTCTGGTTGTTTCTATGTATTATAAGTATATAATTTACAAAAGAAAAGTATATAAGTAGTATATCCGTTGTCTAGCACCCATAACACAAGTCTAGTTACTTAGCTTGGGGCTAGATGGCGAATGTCATGAATTTTTTTTTATCTTCAACCTCATCGAAATAAAAAACGAATCCACTTAATGCGCTTTTTTTACTCGACTGCAAAGAAAGGGTTTTGTTTTTCGCGCCTATATTTGTATGTTTTGTTTCAATATTCTTTATTCCCTCATATCTTCTAAACTATTAGTTTATTTATTTATTTATGAGTTTCATTAGTTAAAGTATCGTTAGATTTGTCTCATTAGTCCAAGTGTTCTTAGATATGTGACTTAGAAAAATTAAATATGGGGCTGCTAGATTTCATTTTTTCATGTGATTTTTTTTTTATCTTTCTTCTGCAACATGGGTACTTTATGTGTTACTTACCTAACAGCTCCTACAGGTCCATTCCACGGCACATCAGATAGCGCCAATGCAGCGCTCGCAGCATTGACCGCGATCGTCTCCGGAAGATTGATAGCATCGACTGCTAACATGTTGCACACTATTTGCGTATCGTAACAGTAGTTGGAGGGGAAGAGAGGGCGGAGAGATCGGTCTATTAGACGGGATGTTAGGATCTCACGTTCTGTTGGACCTGGGGACATATGTAAAAAAATATATACAGGGTGAATTTTTTATGTGGGCCTTCAGGGCTATATCCTAAACTATAAGAGATAGCGAAAAATTCTGAAAGGAGTTGCGTGCCCGATTTTGATAAAAAGTAAGACTGCATCATTAGATTTTTGAAAAAGTCATTACCCGAGCCGGGAATCGAACCTGTTGATTTTGAAAAAAAATAATCATCCTATATTTTTATACCAATCGATAGTTGCTGATAGAGATCAATTCCAGAAAACAAACATAGTATGGCAAATCAAAGGAAATAGCTCAATTTTGTAGTTTTCTACAATTTTAACCTATCTGTCTCTGGCAAAACTAGTGTATATGGCATAGAGGGTAAGTAAATTATTCTAATTATTTTAAAATATGTTCTAAGTAAAGTACTTTACATAAAAATATGAAAATGTTTAGTGCCGCAGTTTGTTACGTCATTAGCCATACCTCCTTACTGCATTTTTATTCACGGATGGTTGTGTGAAAATTACAGAAGATTACTAAAATAAGCTATTTAATTTAATTTGCCAGACTATGTTTGTTTCCAGGAATTGATCTCTATCAGCAACACTATCGATTGGTATAAAAATATAGGGTGTAAATATTTTTTGAAAAATGAACAGGTTCGATTCCCGGCTCGGGTAAAGACTTTTCCAAAAATCGAATGATGTAGTTTTAGTTTTCATCAAAATCGGGCACGCAACTCCTTTCAGAATTTTTCGCTATCTCTTATACTTTAGGATATAGCCCTGAAGGCCCACATAAAAAATTCACCCTGTATATATACAGTAGAGCCTCGATAATCCGTTCTCAGGCTAATCCGAACGCCGCTGTAATCCGAACTGCTGACTTGGTTTGGATTGGGCTGATGAAAAGACTTGTCCTTATCCGAAAGGATGATGCTGCGTAATTTGAGGGATAAAGCCTTTTTTTTGGTCAATAAACAGAACCTGCCGAACTAAAATTGATGACTTTATGAATAAGTAACGTATTCTGTTGTTTAAATATGTGTGTTATAATAACCTCAATAAATATATTCTGTCAATATATACTTGCATTTTTAACATACTATAATCCGAACGCTCCGTGAGTCCGAACAGGGGTTATTTTTTGGTAGTTCGGATTATCGAGGCTCTACTGTACCTACTTCAGTAAGGTCCAATGACAATGAAGCCGAAATAGGCTATCTTTGAGGATCTTTAATCCCTTACATAAAAAGAAATTAGTTATTTTCTAACATACATAAAAATAAAACTATTGTAACACTTCTCTATTTTGATGTGGTTAAACCTGCCAATTGCAATGCTGGGGCTAAGCCATCACAAAGCTTTACTACCGACTTCCATCTAAGCAATTAGCAATATGAACTTCATTGTGCCGGAAGAAACACCTATTTCCTATTATGCTGGTAGGTTTTCTACTTGTCAATATTTGAATACAATACAATACAATACAATACAATATTTTATTAATAACTCCCTAGTTACATGTCATTATATTATAAGTACTTATCTAAAGATAAGGATTTCATGATTTCATTAAAAATACAATAATTTTACATTTGTTTTGTTGTCGTTACATAATATATTAATTCATTAAACATTATAATAATAGTCAAAATATAGAAATATTCAAAATACGATCGATTTATTTAAAATAAAGAAAATAATAAATATGTAATCAATTACGATAATGGTAGTTCTAGAAATTCGTTGAAAGTATAAAAAGTATGATCTATTAACCATTTTTTAAGTCGACCTTTGAAGCTCGGATGGGAAGGTGCGTTCCTGACATTATCGGGAAGTCTGTTGTATACAGCTGGCCCTATAATATACACAGACTTCTTTGATTTGACAAGTTTGTGAGTCGGTGTGACGAGTCTGTCCCTAAACTTATTGCTGCGCATCGCTCGTGACTCGTTCACGCCCCTTCGTTTGAATACGATATCGAGGTTCTCGCGGGTGAACAGGGCAATTTGAAAGATAAGTTCGCCAGGCAGTGTGAGTATTTGCAAGTCCTTAAACGCATCCCTACATGTCTCGCCGACCGGTATGCCAGCGATGGCGCGTATGGCGCGCTTCTGCATGACGAACGCTCGTTGTACTTCAGCAGCCCGACCCCACAGCTCCAATCCATAAGATAGTTTGCTATGTATCGTGGCAAAGTAACAGGATCGGACCACACCACGGGTTGCAGTCTTGGAGAGCCGTCCCAAGGCATAGCACGCGCTACCTAATCTGGAACACGTCTCGTCGATATGGGTGTCCCACATCAGGGCGCTGTCGATATGGAAGCCGAGAAGTTTTGTTGTAGCGACTTGTTTCAAGGCGACGCTACCGGCGACCACTTTACATGGTGGTGGAGCGCTCCCATTTAGGTTGAAGGTCATAAAACAAGTTTTCTCTCTATTTAGTGCCAGCCCGTTTGATTTAAACCACCGTTCCAGCTGCTCGACGACGAAATTTAAGTTTACCTCCAGCTGTATCTTATTCGGTGCGGTATATAACCACTGCCGCGACGTCGTCTGCGTACATGAAAATCTCAGCACCAGTGATCACAGAAGGCAAATCGTTCAAGAGCAGGCTGAACAAGGTGTTTGAGAGACATGATCCTTGAGGTACCCCTATAAAATTACGAATCTCAGACGAGACTGTGTGACCCCTGTCGCCGGTAACTACTTGCATTCTCTCAGTCATGAAAGACGAAAGCAGCGCGAGTGTAGGGCCACGAAAGCCGTAGTGCTCCAACTTGAGTGCGATGAGACGGTGATCGGCGGTGTCGAATGCGCGCGAAAGATCACAGCAAAGCAGTGCGACTTGCTTACCGGCCTCACGCGCGCTCAGCACACGCCACACCACCTCCCGCGCTAGGTCCGTAGTTGAGTGACCTGGCCGGTACGCGTACTGCCGCTCGGACAGCATATTGTTCCCGGATATGAAGCTAAGGATTCTCTTGTTCAGCCCCACTTCGAGAATTTTACTTAAAACGGGAACTAGAGATATGGGGCGATATGAGCCTATTTCACTCTTCTTCCCTTTTCCTTTGTACGATTTTAACTTTTTTGAGGGCTTTTGGATACACTCCCCACTGGATGCATTTATTGAAAAAATCGCATAGTACGCATGCTATCGACTGCACTATGATTCTGAGTAGATTAGTGGATAGGCCATATATGTCAGTACTATTTTTCGACGCTATGTGCTTATTAACAATGATATGGAGCTCAAATGGTGAAAAAGGTGTTAATCTAAGTGACGTGTTACTGGCGGGTGTACCCACTTCGAGCACGCGTACGGCTTGTGATGTGTCCGCGGTCGGCGCGCCACACCTATTCGCGGCGGTCGCGAATTCCCGATTCAACGCTTCTAGAGTCTCGTTATTTGATGCGTAAGGTTTGCCATCGGGGGCTCGAATTCGGTCCAGTTGGTCCACCCTATCGCGATTGTTGCGGCCTATCTCGGTGTTGATTATGTTCCACATACATTTGGCCTTATTAGAACTATCCTTCAACACGTTCGAATAGTAATCGGTACGTTTTACTCGGAGAAGTGAATTATATCTACCAGATAGGTTATTTTCAATAGATAAAATAGCCTCGTTAGAAGGATTACGGTGCCTAAGCTCTAGGACATCAAACAATAAATATTTAAAGTTGAGGATCTCGGTATCGACCCACGATTTGTTCAGGGTTTTTGGCTGTTTACGTAAGGGAAAACAGAGGTCGTGTCTGTTTACCAGTGTTGACACGACTCGCTCAGCCAGTGACTCGCAGTCGTCGCACGATTGTACCGTTTTATCCCAGTCGACTGCCGCGAGCGCACCCTCGAAAGTAGTCTTATTACTTGACGAGTAACTGCGCTTAGTGATATGGTGTGGGCCGGGGTTGACATCGCGCGAAGTGGACACCACTACTCGCTGAGCGTGATGGTCGCTGATGTGTGTGTCCACTCCTATCACCGATTTCAGTCGATCTGTATTTATATTTGAATAGACATGGTCTAATAAACTATCCGAACAACCATCCTCAAAATGAGTAGGGAAGTCGATAAGTTGTGAGAATTTGTACATTTCGAGCAAGTCAAATAACTTCCTACGGGTACTAGTATTTACTAAGAGATCTATGTTTATGTCACCTAGAATCATAGCATCTACATGTTCGTTAGAAATTTTGTTTAGCATTTTTTCAAAAAGCTCTAAATAGTCGTTATCATTAGTCAAATTAGAGTGATACACTGCTATGATAAGCAGTTTAGCGTCCAGTAGGTATACCGCGCAGACATCGAACATCTGTTCTCGCGCCAAATCGCAATAGTCCTGTCTATTCACAACTCTCACACCTGACTTCACATAAATGCAACTGCCACCGTGCGCTATCGTCGGTCGACAGTAATAAGAAATTAAATCATAGTTACACAACGTTACACTACCTATTTGATGATCGCGTAGCCAATGTTCGGTTACAATTAAAATATCGCAAGATAACTCTTTTGTCAACAAAACCTCGAGCTTCTTGGTTTTTGTACTACTTAAACTCCTAATGTTTTGGTGGCAAATAGATAGATAACAATCCGACGATTGATACGTGTGAGTTGGTTTGTTTGCATTATTTACTTTACTTGCTTGCGATGGCGTCTGCATCTGCGCTCGCGCCGAGTCCGATATCACCCCGCTCGATGCGGGGTCTACCGTGAAAGTAGTACCATTCCGACAGTCGCACGCCGGGTGGCCACGCAGTCGTTGACTTCAGAGTCTCGTACAGATTCCCAGGCATACCGATAACGTAGGAAGCGTGCCGGTTTGTCTTGATCTCGCGTTTGTTTACTACATAGTCGTCGGATTTGACAATCTTGTTGATGTGGGTTAGAATATTCTCTCTCGTAGTTTCGGGTTTTAAAGACCAGACTTGCAAGTATTTCAGCGTTTCGACTGATTGCAGTTCGGAATTTTCTAGTCCAGTTCCCACAATGACAGGTTTTCTTTTGGTTTTTTTATTTTTGGTCACAATTTCCCAGTCGTTCTTTGTATTAACGGTGTTTGTTTGTTCTATATTCTCACGATCTTGCGACACAGCGGTCGTTGTCGTTTTCGCAGTAGCACCAGCAGGGCAGCGCGTCGTCACCTCCGTTCGGGTTAGATCGGGTGTCCTCGGCTGTGCGACTAACGATGCTCGCTTCGTTGCAGCGGCTGCAGCGCTTTTATTTTCAACCGCTTTGTACTGGAGAGGAGCCGTCTTCGTACCGGAGTTGAGTCGCGCTTGACGCAGCGGTCGCTGCACCGCTGATTTTGCCTGCGCATCTTCTGCTGGAGTTTGATGCAGCGTACCCTCAATTGTCCTCTTCAAAGAATTTATTGTTTGATTTTGGTTTGCAATTAATTCATTCTGGTCGGATATCTTGCACTCCAACGTCGTTATTTTATTCACCAATTCGGTAAGAGTCTTCTGCATGTCACGTACCGCGCCGTCTAGTAACTTTTGAGCCATATTTCGAATTTTAAAGTATAAAAATATCACGGAGCCAATGTCACTGTGAGGGACACCCCCACTACCCGGTCGTCACTACACAATAGTCGAACGGTTATTTGTTATTGGTATAGCTAAATAGGAAAATTGGTAGATTGACTGCCAAGATGTATTGTTGTAAATTATTCTGAAGAACACTACATTTCAAGAACAAAACATAGTTCCTGGAAAAACTATTTATATCTTTGCCCCTGGATGCTACACTATTGTGAAATTGAGAACTTTATCCTTTTTTTTTAAGTCATTTAAATAAAGTTCTCTCTAATTTTGCATGGAGGTGAACAACTCATGAAGTAATTTTAAAAAATGTTTTTAATTTCTCAATTATTATTTATTAACCGCTCAACTGTTCTACACTTCCAAGCAACGCCATCTATTGACACAGTTGATGAATTAAGTAGTTATTCTTACCTAACTCTCTCCTCAAAAAGTTAGTAGGTATTCGGCCCGCAGCGGCTGCCTTCTGCCTATAATCCACAACCAACGGTAAGAAGGAACTGTTGCTCTTGTTGGCTTTGGACACCACAGTGGCCAGCACGCTCGTGTCACCGAGAGACGCGACACAGGCGCCGTCGGCGAAGCGGGCGTAGCGACCCGTTTCTAACTTTAATGTGGTACTGTGGGTTGGAAATATGTTTTTTTATTAAGTTTTGGTTAGGTTCGTTGTTAAGAACCAAGTTAGGATGTGTTTTCGGAAAGATCCTTTAAATAAATAAATAAATATTTCAGGACATATTACACATCGCTATCCAGCCCCAAGCTAAGCAACTTAATGCTTGTGTTATGGGTGCCAGATAACGGATAAACTACTTATATACTTTTTTTTTTGTAAATATATACATATTATACATATAGGAAACACCCAGAACCAGAAACAAGAATTTATGGTCAGCATAAATACTTGTTCCCGGCGGGAATCGAACCCGCAACCTTCTGCGTCGCAGTCGGGTGTTCGCCCGACGCGCCACAGAGGTCGTCAAATGAGAAGGCACAAGGAATTTTATCATCACTTCACTTCAGTAATAAGTAGACCTTTGTTTAATAATTAGGCCAACTAAAGTGTACTTTGTATCTCATGATACACAAAAAAAACATAAAATATTCCCCTCTTTGGCAGCTCGTTGGGTCCAATCAGAACCAAAATATAACCTCAAAACCTAACCTATACCTCCTTCAAGATAACTTACCCATTTGAAAAGGGAACATCAATTTCGCCAATACTACTCTTCGTAGCAAGAAATCTTAAATTGGGAAGAGATTTCATTCGCATTTTAGACAGGAATATGCGATTTTTAGGTAGTTTTATCATGATTTTGTAACAGAGGTCAAATATAACTTTTAACTATTGTTTCACAGAAGTTACTTATTTTTGAACAAATGTAGTGAACTTTTACTGCAATTTATTTGTTGCATTAAAGCTTGGTTGGTTAACAAACAAAGGAAATATTGTCGGAAAACACAAAAAAATCTAAAGAAAAACCAATTCCACTAAAATTCGTAAATCTAACAATTTTTTGACATTGACGTCAAATTGACGTGGTTGTCACTTTTGACGGTATGAGTAAAATAATAGATTGACCTTTGCTAAACTATTCGGGTTAAAACATCGAAAAGTTGCCAATGTGACTTTACGCCGAGTGACATACCAAAACGTCAACGTCATTATTTTCACAGCTGTTTTTTGTTATGTTTTCGTTTGTTTGAGATAGGTTGATCGCTTTGTGCTTTTACATAAAAAATATAAATTAAAATGAAGAAAGTACAAGGAAATGATTATTTCCAGCGCATAAATCATCTCTACCAGGTATGAATCACATAACAACTTTCACACATAAATCGGTGTTATTTATAACCTCAAACACACTAATTCCTTGCGTATTTTCTTAATTTTTTAGATAAGCAAGTGTGCAGTTAGTAAGAGTCCAGCTCTATCATCTTACTACGGAAATTTAATTATTGGTATTGCTAAGAAGACTGTTTCAAAAATGTAAGTAAAAAATGTTCCTACCTACCTAGTTATTTGCCGTGAGCTGATCACCTTAACTCCCATGGGGAGAGATTGGGTTTTCTAAGCTGGGAACTACACGGATCATATAGACTTTAGTTTGTCTGTATGAGCCGTGTAGTTCCCCAATTTCACTAACTGCGCCCCGCGGTATCACGCGCGTAATTCCCGATTCCGTGTTCGTATCGTGTTAAAAAGTAGCCTATGTGTTATTCCAAGACTCTTACTATCCACCAATCAAGTTTCATTTTAATCGGTTCAGTAGTTTTTGCCCTAAGAGGTGACAAACTTACAAGTTTAATATTATCCGTGATTTTAGTATTTTTTTCATTTCAGTCATCCAGAAATAAAGAGACAAATCTGCAAGAAGTGTAAGGTTATCCTTATCCCCGATATCTCAGGCTCTATGAAAATTAAGAAGATAAACAAATCAAAGACAATAGAGTGGTTGTGTTTTGTCTGTGGTACTGAGAGACGGTTCCCTGCAAAAAAAGGTAAAGACCATAAAGTATGGCTGGAGAAACCTGAAGCAGTTGTACAAGTTATAAGTTAAATGCAGTTAAATTTATCTTAACTGAGGCTAAATGAAATAAGTCGGAGGAGAAAATCTATCAAATAAATACTTTTAAGCAATGTTTGTGTTGTAAGTAATTTTATTTTATATAGGAGAGCTCCACGATTTCACCCGCGTAATTTCCGATCCCGTGGGATTATCGGGATAAAAATTAGCCTATGACACTCCCAATGAATCATTGTATCCTCATACCAAGTTTAATCAAAATTGGTCTTGTGGTTTCGGAGAATCAATACAAACAAATCTTCTTTTTAATATTAATAATTTATATTGTTTATTATACATTTGTACAAATAAGTAAGTACTGATGATTTCTAATGGATTTCCATTTTAATCTAATTTATTAACGTAAAATAAATAAAGCAGGACATTGCACAGTCCTAAACTAAGCAACTAAGCTTGTATTATGGTGGCCAGAAAAATACGTAATAACAGAAACAAATATCTGTACTTATTTAAAAAAATATTTGAAGCGGGAATCGAACCCGCAAATTTTTCCCCACAGGACAGGCTTCGCCTAGTGTGGCGGGTCTGTGATGTAATAATTAAATACTTGTAAGGTTTTTTGGTAAAGAATTTTATTTATTTATTTATTTTGCATTGCAGGCGGTTGTCGTCAACATTTAATCCATAGGAATAATAGGCAATTTTTATCGCAATATTCCCACTAAATACACTCGTTTTTCGGCAGTGTAAGTCTAATTACTTACACTGTCGAAAAACGAGCAAAAGACTTATCAATAAATCTAAGAAATTGCAAAAGCTACTAGTCTGAATCTTCGTATCTAGGTTCCTTTTAGAACTGATAAAGTTTGTAGTTATTAGTAACTATTATGTAATCGTTTGTAGAAAAACGATATCACTTGAGGGGTGCCAAACCATAATGTTTTATGTGCCAATAAAAATAGTTTTCAGGAGAGACGAGAAATAATAGAGTTTTGTTTATTTTGATTTTTTATTATAGAACTATCATTCAACATACACAATAATCATTAAAAATCGTAATCAGCCAAAACCTAGAAATAACTAAAAATTTAAAAAGAAATAATTAAAAAGAACAAAACGTTGTAAGTGCCACTTTTTTTGCAAGTCATAACGTTGTAAGTGCAGCTATACTTGCAGTAAACTTAATCAACTAAAAGGTATTTTTAAGAAGGTATTATATTATTATTATTAAGTATATTATAATATTATATGTGCCATATCATGGGACTAATGGAACCCCGACCTTTGGAAGGCGTGCGTGGAGCCGAACCCGAACAGGCCCTGTTTGCTCTATAAAATGTACCCAAGGACAACCTCCGTCCGGTTTGGATAAAACTATTGATAAACTACAGGAGAAAGCTACTTGGGCTATTGCGATGGGATCGTAGTGGTCTGACTACTGGGAAACTATGGATACTATGGCGCCTGTCGTATCAATGTCCAACAAAGACTTCCTCGTCAGTGTTTACTCCGACCAGCCAACTAAGACCAGCCGGAAATGAGGAACGGTGGCTTCCCCCTGGAGCAATTAAGTATATTATATACGTCTGTTTATACACGAAAGTCTGATTGGGGACGTATAGATTGTGTTTTATCTTCAACTATTAACTTTTTCGCGGCCATTTTCAATTAAGTTAAATATGCAGCTTGCAAGGCACATACAACGATATGGACTTGCAGTTGTGCAATACGGAGAGTAGGGGGGCCTAGGGGGGGTCACTGAGTCCCAACTAGAAGAGTGCAAGTAAACGTTGGCACATACAACGCGTTTCTGCAAAAAAAACTTATTTGAGTTCGTGTGGCACTTACAACGTTATGGTTTGGCACCCCTCACTTTTAAAAATACACTAAGGCGGGTAAAGTCGCAGGGCGCAGCTAGTTCTTTATAAAAACACTAAAAATAAAAACCAGAAACAACATAGTGCCGTTTCACATCATTTTAATAAAAAAAATATGACACAGTCCCTGTCCAATGGGATTTTATAAAACCTCTGTTATGCATTATGTATGAGGTAAGCAAACTAGATCAGCTGCCTTACTCTTGACTTACAAGCCCAATGTCCAATCCCAATCTCAAGCGAAAATATGTCAAATGGCACTCTTGAAAACAAGACTAGCGCCACATTGGAATTGAATTGCGTGGTAATTAGTGGAACTAAATGCCATTGGGATTGGATTACGGGATTGAGAAACGGTACTCTTTGACGCTTGTTTGACAGCTGAATATTGCATATATTGATTGTGTTTGTATTGCGGATAGTCCCAATAACTAAAGTGTAGGTAACTTTGTTGAAATTGCGAGTTTTAATTTTCAAGTAAAACTGTAGGTACATATAATGGCTCGTTTAATATTGCACAATGTTATCCTCCGTGAAGCCAAAAGGATGGATTTACGAGAAAGACGTAATTTTCGTCTGATTGCCCTCTACACCGATAAAGCCTTACCTACTATGAACGAAGACGAATGGTGAACTATGGCATCACCAAGGTAATGTTTCGTGAATTGTACCAAGAATTTGGAGCCCTTGATGCCAGTTACAACAAGTCAAATGATATTACCTCAAAATACAAGGTTACATAATTAATATTTTTTACGTGTTTTGAACATTGCCTACCACCGTAACAGTCCCTATAGTCCACAGCACATGAGTACAGAAGGACTACAGTCTCCATAGTTCCCTATTCAGTCCACCTACCCCATCTCAACACATTACTTGTAGTAAAATTTCCACAAACTGAAGAAGAAAGTAATACGTAATAAAAGACGGTTTGTAAAATTCTTTTGAATCATTTTATTTACTATGAACCTGCCATCGGGCTCAGCATTACACATTATTTGCTTGATAACTTCTGTAGCTGAGTACATTTTTTACATTTTCAGATTTTCTGAAAGATTTAGCATCCCTGCGTAGGCTTCATTCACGGGATGCATGTGGCTGTAATACGTCCATCTAAAAACGAAGAAAGGTTTTTAATAGGAAATATTTACATTCAAGGAATGTATACGGGAGGTCGTGGGCTTGCCATTTTTCTACAATGAAAAGCAGGCATTTCATTTCATTTGATAACACTTGATTTATTAACTAACATGCACACAATTTAATTTTACATTGTAAAAAAAGATTTTCTTACCTCAATTTCGCAGGGATTTTAATAAAATAATCACAAAATAATTTCAAAACAAACAATATAATTTTTACGACAGGAATTTGACGTCCGTGGCTTGTCTCTTTGACGAAATATTTTTTTTCTTGTTGGATGGTCCCCGTACAATTTGCAATAGTGCCATGATTCATTTTTTATTAAATTCTTGTGTAAATACATTTAAATGTTAAGTATATGGTAGTTTTTATTGTAAAATAGCAATTAAAATAAATAATTCTAATATAATATAGTATTTTGCTTATTTTTTCGTAAGTTTTATTCTTTCATTCCATAGAGGTTAGTTAGATGGTCTGAGTTTCGTTCGTTCGATTTCGGCCTTTGTTAGTCTGTGACTTTGACGTATGTTACTAACTTCATGTCTTATTTACAATCCCGTCACAATCTTAAGGGTAACACAATCCCGGCAAAATTAATTTCAAGAGTACCAAATGACAGCAACATTGGCCTTGTATTAGAATTGAATTGAGCTTGAGCTTGTATTGACATTAAATTGAAGAGTAAGGCAACAGAAATGTAAAAAATAATATTAAATTGTACCCTACATTCTAAGAGACGGAGCTTAAAATAAAGGGAATTTTGAATGTAGTTTAGTGTTATTGATGTGATCGTTTTTGATAAGTAAAGGTTTTAGGTATCCTAGAACTAGTGTTCACCTGCGAGTTCGTCCGAATAGGGGTTGAATTTTTAATAGTACATTGTTATCCTAGGTGTGAAAGTCACTCATTACACTTAATGAGTCTTTCACCCGAGGTAAACACTGTGCTTTTCATTACGAATAATACATAAAATTCTTCCTAACAACGAGAGTGAATGAGAGACTTCATACTACCTGATCCTCTTACAAGGTTGGGACCAAAGAGGTTGTATACATGTAGTGTTATTCTTTAGTGTTACTTAAAGCAAGGAGGTTAGGTTATGAAGTTCCTAATGTATAATGATACTGGCTATATGCACATTGCACGAGTCGTGCGAAGCCATAATTTGACATGATAGCTGTCAGTGAAAGCGATTTTCCCTAGGGCTGGAAATTTTATTTTCTACACGCTCTTCACGCATCTTTAGACCTACTTTCGGAGTATGAGTAATGAAATAGTACATTGTTATCCTAGGTGTGAAAGTCTCTCATTACAAGTCCCGAGACGAAGTTTGGCGCCCGAGCGTAGCGAGGGCGCTAATAGTTCGAGGGACTTAATGAGTCTTTCACCCGAGGTAAACACTGTGCTTTTCATTACGAATAATACATAAAATTCTTCCTAACAACGAGAGTGAGTGAGATACTCCATACTACCTGATCCTCTTACAAGGTTGGGACCAAAGAGGTTATATATATGTAGTGTTCTTCTTTGGTGTTACTTAAAGCAAGGAGGTTAGGTTTTTGAAGTTCCTAATGCGTTATGATACGGATACTCACAGCGGATACTGGCTACATGCACATTGCACAAGCCGTGCGAAGCCATAATTTGACATGACAGCTGTCAGTGAAAGCGATTTTCCCTAGGGCTGAAAGTTTTATTTTCTACACGCTCTTCAGGCATCTTTAGACCTACTTTCGGAGTATGAGTAATGAAAAATACTTTTCTATGGGACAACAATTTTGCTCTATCCGTCCATTTAATTGACGTATCAGCCAAAAATTTAAACCGTTCTTTTTGAGGTCTCAAACTGTATTCTCTTTGAGGTTTACGGTTTACGGTTTGAGGAGGGAAAGGCGCTTACATTAAATATACATTACGTGCTCACATTAAATATACGTTATTTAGAATATACCTACTTATAATAATAAATAAATAATAATAAAATTTCGTTTATTTTACTCCCATGCATGCATCACACTATCAACTTATTTTGGATCAATTTACAACTTATAATTACAATAGTGTTCTTAAGTCTCAAAATAAAATAAAATAAAGTATAATGATAACACATGAGTATTCTATCCATTATCTGACCACCATACCACAAGCCGGAAGTAGTAGTAGAAGATAGTCGTTCGGAAGTTATGCGCGTACATACATTTCGGCGATTCATTTTTACCCGACTACAGCGAAGCCAAAAGAGAGGGTTATGTTTTTTATTTATTAGGTAGGTGTCATTTTATTATAATTTTTAAGTAGGAACATCTAAGGCAACAAAATCTCAACCCTTTCTCAAAATACGGTGTATATCGACGCATCAAAAATTAGAATTCCGTAGAAACCTCGAAACGAAGTGAAATTCCCAAAGTATATAACTATATACAAAATAAATAAGTATTTCTCTACGTTTCCTACTCAAAATTCAGAATCAGACAAAAGCAAATACATTTACAAAAAGCGAAACATTAGGTAGTTAGAACGTTCGGAAAAGCTCGTTGTTCTCAGATAAAACGTGGCTTACAAAACTGCCTCTTGAGTGTTGCCATAGGAAGTATTCTTGGGCCCACTCTTTTTCTAGTTTATGTAAACGACCTCTGTCAACTTAGGTTAGAAAATTGCTCAATTTATGCGTATGCCGATGATACAGCTCTTCTTATTGAGGGTGGTACATGGGAGGAGACTTATCGTAGAGCTGGTAGGGCATTAGCTGCGGTGACACGGTGGTTGTCATTCAATTTGCTGACGTTAAACACAAATAAAACCGTTTTTATGTCTTTTAGTATTAGATCCAACACCTTACCGTCAGATTCATTTGAGCTTAAAGCTCATATCTGTGATATGGATCTCGATTCTTGTGACTGCCTTAAAATCGTTAAAGTGCCTTGCGTGAGGTACCTGGGTGTCTACATTGATCAACATCTAAACTGGAAAACCCAAATAGACTCGGTAACAGCTCGGGTTCGAAGACTTGTGGGCATCTTTGTGAAGCTACGAGGTTCAGCTGACGATAAAGTGCTGCGATTGGTTTATACTTCACTTTGTCAGTGCATTATCACCTACTGCATTCCTGTTTGGGGTGGTGCCTCTAAATCCATCATTATGCCATTAGAAAGAGCTCAACGAGCTATTTTAAAGATTATCAATTTCAGACCTCGCTGGTACTCCACTTCTCTCTTGTATCAAGAAAATAAAGTCCTCACTGTCAGGCAGCTTTTCATTCTGCATGCCCTTTTGCGAAAGCACTCTCTACGGCCTCCTTCGCTTCCTTCTAGAAGATTCGGTCGCTTGATCTTTCCCATATCTGCCCCTTTGAGAACAGTTTTTGCACATAACCAATTTAATGCAACAAGTGAAATGCTATACCATAAGATTAACAAATGTCTCAATGTTTATTCACTTACTAGGTATGAGCTAAAAGAAAGACTTAAAGGCTATCTTCAGAAACTTGACTACGACGATACAGAGAACCTATTATTGGCTTTGGAATAAGTGTTTTTGTTTTCTTTTATTTCCGTTATTGTTTTATTGTTTTGTTTTTTTTTTGCTTCTCATCTGTAAATCTGTTTCTGTTTTCCGTCAACCCAACTCTTTAGAGGCTGGGAGTTTGCGGGTTTTCAGACAGGTATTAGTTAAAATGTGTCTATGTTAAATGATAAGTACCTACCTATCTACTGTTCATACAAATAGCGTTTAGTTTTGTAAGCGTATACTATTGTTTACCTAGCAAATGCGGTAGGACACTGATACCTCAAGTCACAGGTTTTTGCCTAGTTTGAGGGTCAGGGTTTCTATGTTCTATGTTGTTAATGTTGTTTTTGTGTAATAAATTATTTATTTATATTTATTTTTATTTTTTATAGCTGCGGGTTTAAATAAAAAAGCACAACGTTTTCTCCAAACACTATTTTGGAGGGAATATTTTTATGAGAATTTCCTAGTCGCCATAACATAATGAAGTACCTAATAATACCATACAAAATGTTTAATGGTGTGAAATATTAAACAAAACAAGCTACTTCAATACCCTAGGTTTAATTTTGATGTATTTAACCGACTTAAAAAAAAGGAGTTCCATCGCCTATATTTTTTATAACTTGTGTGTGCAAGCGTTCTATCTATTTACTTCATTATTTAAAAAGCTTTAAAGCTTAATAAATCACATTACACTAGGCATCACAAGCAGTCATCACATTAGGTATTACATTAGGCATCTACGAATATCAAATAGGTTCTATATCCTATTTGATATTCGTAGATGCCTATAATCGTTTACCTACCTACGGGTTTTGGAACGTCTTATGTTTTTCGTTTCGATCGGCTTTTTTTCGATCCTCATTTGTTTTTTTTTGTTTCGATCGTCTTTTGTTTTTTGTTTCGATCGTCTTTTGTTTTTTGTTTCGATCGTCTTTTGTTTTTTGTTTCGATCGTCTTTTGTTTTTTATTGTTTCGATCGTCTATTATTTTTTGTTTCGATCGTCTATTGTTTTTCGTTTCCATCGTCTATTGTTTTTGTTCCGGTCGTCTATTGTTGTTTGTTTCGATCGTCTTTTGTTTTTTTTATTCAATCGTCTTTTGTTTTGTGTTTCTGTCGTCTTTTTTTTTTGTTGGTTCGTCTTTTGTTTTTTGTTTCGAATGTCTTTTGAACGAAACTACACAAAGGAAATACTGTGCATTACGGTGTCGCACTAATTCAATTCCAGAACTCAATGGAACAAGACAGACAAAATCTCACTAGTTCCAAGGATCAAGAATATTTATTGAATAACTGTGTACATAAGATGACAAATTACAGTAGGTAGGTATCAACAGTTTGTCCATCCCGGATATACAATAATTAGTTACTTAAGTAACTAATGATGAACTAAACATGATGACTGAACAGTTTTAATTATGGAACAACTGAGAACACATTTTTAAATTTATGTAATACGTGAATGTATAAAAAGATACGAAATGCATGCTTCTGGCAACACTGGATTTACACTGCGTCCCTTGAGAGTATTTGTATTAGTATTCTTGTACCGTCTTAGTCAAAAGTACCCATGGTACTCGCAGCTACCTACTTCTCTATCTTGACGGAGGTTTAGTAGGTCAGAGACTCTCAGAGTTGAGCATCTTAAAGTAAACACGAGCGTGAGAATATTTTTCCTCTTGTCCCTGGCTTATTAACTCTTAATTATATTTGAATTTTCTTTCCTGTTAACATAAAAAAACTCGGCCAAGTGTGAGTTGGACTCCGTACCATGTTGTATATTTAAACTTATTTAATAACGTTACCTCTGGAAACATTCGAATAACTTAGTAATTTTTAGGGTTCCGTACCCAAAGGACAAAAACGGGACCCTATTACAGACTTCACTAGCCGTCCGTATGTCCGTCTGACTAGTGAACTGTAATAACAGGCTAGATAGTTGTTTTCACAGATTATGTAATTTCTGTTGCCGGTATAACAAAAAGTACTTAAAACAGAATTTTATAGTACGGAACCCTTCGCGCGCGAATCCATCTCGTACTTGGCCGGTTTATTTATTTTTGAAAAATAAAATGACCGATTTTGCTGAATTTTTTTATGTTGGGTCCAAGGATAGTTTTGATTGGCAATTCTACCCTGCAATGAGGATTTAGCACAACTTCGAATTCGCTAGTTTCTACAGACTAAGTAGAAAAAAAATTCTATCGTCCAAATAAAATAAAAGCACAATTTCAATAAAAATATTAAAAACCAATGCTTGCCAAACGGAGTAAAACAACAAAAATTGAAATAAAATTTATTGTATAACGTCCTTGATATATAACTGCTATTATTATACCCCTATAAAATTATTCACTATTTTCACAATATACCATAATTTTTTACGATTGCAGCTTCTGATCGCGTACTCAGCCATGTGAAGCGAATATGCCGCACATTTTAAAAAGTTTAATATTAATCTTTTGTGCGACAACTATAAAAACGGCAATTTACGACAATGTCAATAAAGAAATCATTATTAAAAGGTCCTATCGTCCATTACCGGTTAACTACCAAGATAATCAAGCCCGGTATAAAAATAACAAGCAATCTAATCTAATTAAAACTGTTTTACCTAAAGCTAAAGACTACATGAAGAGAAATGAAAAAACTAAAGGAAAATCAGATTCTGATAATGCTCACTACCTTAAGGATCCAGTGTTAAATGCTATACGACGGAGAGTCGAAAATACTCGTAGAAAGGACTCTGATTTAACTACGTCAAACTCGAAGTCTAGCTCTAGTTTAGAAATGACAAACTGGAAAGAAGAATGGTTGACACATTGGAAAATTAAAAAACATGAAGCTGCTAATAATTCTGCTATTCGTGGAGACGTTGTCAACATGGTAGCTGCTAGTAAGTATTATATTAGACGACGCACAATAATTGTTTCTTGGATTAGGATCATACGTCTTTTTGACGTGATAACTTGACGACCTCTGTGGCGCGTCGCAGAAGGTTGCGGGTTCGATTCCCGCCGGGAACAAGTATTTATGCTGACCATAAATTCTTGTTTCTGGTTCTAGGTGTTTCCTATATGTATAATATGTATATATTTACAAAAAAAAGTAAGTATATAAGTAGTTTATCCGTTATCTGGCACCCATAACACAAGCATTAAGTTGCTTAGCTTGGGGCTGGATGGCGATGTGTAATATGTCCTGAAATATTTATTTATTTATTTTATTTAACTTCTTATAAATTAGTGAACACTTGCACTCTCAAAAAAGTGTGACGTCATGCGTTACTGACAAGTAACTACAGAAACGTTATTGACTAGTAACCATAGAAACGTAGGTATTGAAGTACTTAAGCGAAATGGTAATGACAACGATACAAAAGAGTTCTTATGACGTTGTCACGTAAAATTATCCGTAAACTGACTTTACAGACAATCATTTTATTTTTATATTGAACAGGACCTTGGGGTGTCGCTTGCGGTGATCCAAATCAGCATGACATGCCATGGGGATCATGCATGCTTCCCATGGAATGTGAATCGGAGTACAGAATCTATCGAGGAGATTCATTCTGCGGTCGATCGCAATTTGTATGCTGCTCCCTTTCACTCACCACCTACGATATGTACCAAGGAGAAGATCTCTCATTCGCCGATTCGCAACTTTCAACCGACTCCGAAGAGAGAAAGAATAGAGGAAAATCAAAAGAAAACAAGAAAAAAGGCAGTAAAAAACAGAGTAAAAAGCGCAGAAGAGAGAGAGAGAAAAGGAAGAAGAGAATAAAGAAAAACATAAGAAAGATTATTAAGGAAATCCAAAAGATATTGGACAGGTCATATAGGAATGGTACTAAATCAAGGCAGAAAAAGACTAAGCAACTGAAGAAGTTCGTCAAGGATCTGAAGGCTAAATACAAGAAAGAACGGCAAGCAATAAAAGATGTACACGAAATCGAACTTATAAAGGTCGACAACGCTTTAATGAAGAGATTGAATGATATTCGCGTAATGAATCAGAACTTCATTCGTAACCAAACATTTAGAGATATCGTTGTAAACGGAACCGTAAATAAACAAGGCGCCAGAATGTTAATTCAAGCTTATCCAGAACTATCACCTTATTTTAAAGGTTTCGCAAGAAGAAGTGGAGATGGAGCACTAAAAGATTACCTCGATTATGACGTCGAGTATGGTATGCTTTACTATTGACAAATAAATTTTGACTGTATAGCTGGTTAATTGGTTTGTATTTTGATTTGTAGTCGATAATTCGTCAGGTTCTACTTTAATCTTCAACTTCAACTTTTTTGTATGGCTGATTGCTGACATAAAGGCGCAAATCTGCCAATGTCAAGTGGGTCGAGGAAAAAAACTACAGCAATGAGAGTGGACGGTATGATGTTTTGGACGGTACATACATAGGTACATAAGATTCCCTTGTGCAGAATAATTTTGACTAAACAAAAAGCGACAACACAAAATAAATATGTAACATATATATATACAGACAGCTCTAAAATACGTTGACAAACGGTTTTATGAATAACTTTATTGTTTCTATTGATACAGTGCTGTAAGTTTTAAATAATCAAAATATAGTATTATTTTATCTTAAATATTTATTAGTTTTAAAAATAACCGCATTTTGCTTGGATGTACAGGGTTAAACGTTTTCTGAAATTTACAACGATTTTCCGCACCTCCTCTTCAGATATTTTATCCCACGCATGAATACGTGTTGCCTTCAGCGCGTCTATATTTCTAATCGCAAAAATGAAATAATTTACTCTTCTATCCGCCCTGGAGCCGCAGCAGTTGTCCCTTATCGCCAAAAACCGGATTCAGTTATGGTTTGGGGCGGTATTTGCTCAACAGGCAAAATTCCCCTAATTTTCGTCGAAAAAGGTGTGAAAATGAACCAAGAAATATACCGACGGGATATTTTGGAGAGTGTAGTTCTTCCTTGGACCCAGCAGCATTACGGCGACCAACTGTGGATTTTTCAACAGGACTCTGCTTCATCTCACAGGACCTCAAACGCAACAGTGGTTTTTGGTAAACTTTCCTGGTTTCATAAGTTCTAAGGAATGGCCTCCGTATTCACCGGACTTAAACCCGATGATTACAGTGTGTGGTCTATCTTAGAGGCGAGGGTCTGTGCGACTCCACACAGAAGTATAGACGCGCTGAAGGCAACACTTATTCATGAGTGGGATAAAGTATCTGAAGAGGAGGTACGGATAATAATTGTAATTTTCAGAAAACGTTTAACCCTGTGTATCAAAACCAAATGCGGTTATTTTGAAAACTAATAAATATTCAAAATAAAATAATACTATATTTTTATTATTTAGAACTCACAGCACTGTATCAACATAAACAATAAAATTATTCATAAAACAGTTTGTCAACGTATTTTAGAGCCACCCTGTATTTAAGTAAAAATAATTTACAAACCTAATGAATACATATACAAAAAAAAACTAAAATTTTATCAAAATTTTCACTTTTCGAAATCTGAATACTTCACTTCTCCTATCAAACGACAACCACTACCAACTAAATGAGCCTTTTTGGAGGCACACCGACTCCTGAGATCTTATTTTTACCCGACTACGGCAAAACAAGGGTTATGTTTTTTTTATATTTTTTTTCTGTTGTATTCTCTGAATATTCTGTCTTTCTATTAGGTGTTAACACACGTCCCGATTTGATCGGATCCGACGTCCAATTTCGAACATGTGCGAGTCGGATTCCCGCGCGTAAGATTCCGTACCATGTTGTATTTGAGCCCCACTCAATTTTTTTTTCTGTTTTTAGTTGTTGTTGTTGTTATAGCGACAATAGAAATATATAATCTGTGAAAATTTTAACTCTCTAGCTATCACGATTCATGAGATACAACCGGATCGACGTATGGACGGATGGATGGACGTATGGACGGATGGATGGACGTATGGATGGACGGAACGGATAGACGGACGGACTGACAGTGAAGTCTTACTAATAGGGTCCCGTTTCCCCCCCTGAGGATCGGTACCCTAGATCGGGCCGATCAAATTGGGATGTGTGTTAACACCTTAACTTTTTGTTATTCTCTTAATTTTCTGTCTTTTTATCTAAAACTTTTGTTCTTAAGCTCTGTACATGTTAGTGTTCTTAATTTATTTTGACTCTCTACTTTTCTAAAATTTTGTGTCGTGTGCTTGTCCAAATAAAATTAAATGTTTTTCTATTCCATTCTAATAAAGTTATCAAAGTTAATATCTCAATTTCAGCAAGTTGATACAGTAAGCTACACAATTTTCAATATTTTCAAGATAAAGCGGCACCGAACGAGTAGACTGTAGTACCCCGAAGCACCTGATTTATGAAACTGCTTCCATAATCGTAAATATCTTATAATATTTCCTTAACCTCCTTTGAATGTCTTTGGTCCTGATACCTTTATGGTATATTTAACTGCTTCGGGTTAAGGTTATGGTTTGTAAGCTTTATAAATCGGGTTTTATGTCTTCATGTTATTATCAGTAAATTACCTGGTTTAATTAAAGCTAGTACGGTCATCTTGCGAAAACCGGCTAGTTACGTGGGGAACAAATGTCTTGCCATGGCGTCTCCGCCAGGTCGTGACAGATTGGGAAGACCCTTAAAGTGCTGGCTTGACGTTGTCAGTGGTGATAGGTATGCGTGCAAATGGCCTTACCAACCAGGATGCCTAAGATCGTGCGAAGTGGAGGCGTAAAAGTAGGAAAGCGGACCCCGGGCTCCCGAGAGGGATGCAACTGGGAACATCGCATGATGATGACCTAGCTAGGTCTGAAGTCTGTATGACTTTATTACAATTTATCTTCAAGTTGAAGAAGTGTCTCGCAGCAGCAAATAGCTGCAGATCACACAAATTATTGTTTCAAGGCTTAAATTGAATCTGGAACCTCCTGGGACAAATATTTTCCCACTGTATCTCATGAACTGTGATAGCTAGAAAGTTGACATTTTCCCAGATGATGTATTTCTGTTGCCGCTATAACAACAAAACAAAAAGAAAATATAATTGTCATGGTAATCCGACTCGCACTTGGCCGGTTTTATTTTTCTAAACCTTTTTTTGAATCACTAGGATGGCACGAAAGATAATTCCAGGGTCAAATTAACCACCATTTTTTTCTTCTATATTGTCTTCTCAGGGAAGGTAAATGGTTACTTACTTATTAGCCTATACTGTCTCGTTACACACTTCGTCGATTTTAATTGGCCGTATTCATACATCTTTCCGTCTGTTAAATCCAGTAGCGAACTGGGTCTGTCATCAATCAAGGCATCTGGACCTAGTATTTTTGGAGTAACCCTAATTTATAAAAATATTGCCGTAATTTTTTAGTCGAATCCTAACGACAACGTAAAATTAAATTGTGAAACTGGCACCATCTGTACTGGAACCTACAGAGAAGTTTTACTAAAACTGCTTGCTGAAACTTTTGCCTCGACCCGACGCGTAAAGTTAAATGTTCCAAGTGAAATACATTGATCTTTCTTTACACAAAAAACCGGCCAAATGCGAGTCGGACTTGCGCATGAAGGGTTCTGTTTTTTTTTGTTATGTTGCCGCTCCCATGTTGTATGGGAGCGGCAACATAACAAAAAGAATATTAATATAATCTATACTAATATTATAAAGCTAAAGAGTTTGTTTGTTTGTATGTTTGAACGCGCTAATCTCAGGAACTGCTGGTTCGAATTGAAAAATTCTTTTTGTGTTGGATAGTTCATTTATCGAGGAAGGTTATAGGCTACTTTTTATCCCGATATTCCCACGGGATCGGGAGTTACGCGGGTGAAACCGCGGAGCGCAGCTAGTATATTTATAAATATCATTACATAGTATAAAACACTTAAAAGTCACTTTCCGCTGTCTGTCCCTATGCATGCTTAGATTTTTAAAACTACGCAACGGATTTTGCTGCGGTTTTTTTAATAGATAGAGTGATTCAAGAGGAAGGTTTATATGTATAATACATGCACAATATAGCCGTGCGAAGCCGAAGCAGGTCGCTTGTGATATATAATTTATAGTTATTTATTAATCTGGGAAAATTTCAACTGTCTAGCTTTGACAGTTCATGAGATACACAGATAGACAGATAGCGAAGTCTTAGTAATAAAAGTCGTTAACAACAAAGTATCGTTCACTCTTGAATTAAGATACTAATAAAAATGCCGTATTTTTTTCGGCCTAAGTTTGGATAAGCTTAGAAACGACAACATATTTTCATCTTTAAAATAAGTTTATGTACCCAAAATGTATGAAAAGATTTGGTCTGTTCCCACTAGTTCTATTGATAGAACTAGTTGGACATTTTTGTCCAATTAGTCCCATTACTTTATGTTTTTCGATGAATATAGCTAACTGGACTCAAAAGTTATTTAACCTACAAATGGTAACACTTAACAATTTCCCATGCAATAGTTAACAATTTTATTTATATGCTATTATTAAGTCTATTCAGAGCCGAGAGCTGTAGAACTGGTAAAATATTAACCGATTTCATAATCATCTGAAAATTTTTGTTAGATGATATAAAATGTATATTTTACTTATCCTAAAAATAAATACACAAAAATAAGTACATAAAACAAAAAAAAAAAAAAAAAAAAAAAAAAAAAAAACAAAAAAAAAATCAAAAGTAAATCAAAAAATTAAATCTGAAAAATAGGTATTAATATAAAAATATCGTTTGTAAAATATTAACCAGTTTACATGTATTATGTATAGGTAAGTATGTATTTATTTGTTTATACCTTGTAATTTCTGTTATTTATTATCTGTTTCTTATTTTGTTTGTTTGAACAAATTCTATTCTATTCTAATTACTAATACATGTGCTGATACTTTATTTTTGTATGTATTTGTAGTTGTAATTTTGACATTTGTATTCTTGATAGTAATTTGATTTAAACAGACTATTTGGATATTTTCTTTCGATTGTCCTTTTTTACCCACGATGGAACGGAGGGCGGTAAATAGGTATATGCATTTCGGGTGTTGGTTGTCTGTGTCCATTAAAATTTTCTCATTTACACAAGAATACCTATTAGAAAAGTTTAAGACTGTAAAACAAAGTTTGTCTGAAAACATTTATTTCCAAAAATATCTTAAATTTCGGCAGATTTGGGGGTTAAGGAGGAAAGGTACCGGGCGCTCTCTCCAAACAATACAAACGTAGTCGACTGTTTTTTTTTTGTTACATAAAACTTAAAACTGCCATGATGTTTTTTTTTGTTTTTTAAATCTTAATTTCTATGATAATTAGAAAATGAAAATAACTAAAACATAGAGGCATAGTCATGGCAGTTATAGGTTTTATGCAACAAAAATATTTGTGCCAGTGTCATTATCCGGGAGGAAACAGTCGACTACGTTTGTATGGAGAGAGCACCGGTACCCTTCCACCTTAAGATACAATACAATTAATAAATTAATCCGATTAATAAATTAATACGACACCTGTATCCCAGGACTATAAACCTTCGAAATAATGGCGTCGTTCGATTACAGAATCAATATTACATTTTTGAAATAAAGTGCCCGCGATTTCTATTTTTTTTTTAGTTTTTGGAAAAAAAAATACCTACTCAGTTAGGAATCGAAATCTAACATTATTTTGGCAAACGGGCATCTAAAATACAAATTTCCAATTACTAAATTCTATAAGGCTTTAAATCCAAAATTTAAATGAAAGTGTGAAATGATAAAACCGTAAAATGTTCTTCGATACACTATTTATTTATAGGGATAGGTAGGTATTTTGAAAACTAATTTTTTTTTTTTTTTGACGGGCAAGTAGGTCAAATTACGCTAAGAATAAAAAGTGATAAAACTAAGGTTAGATACCTTTACAGTCTAATTTTTGTGAATTAAGTATTTTATCGTAGAGCATAAATAAGTTTATCAACTTAGTAGGTAGTAGGTACATTTAAAAAAAATGTGAATTGCAAAGCTTGTATGTATATATTCATATATTTCTCGCATTAAAAAAAATTGCCGTATATTTTCTCAACATTATTAATTTTTCGAATTTAATTCATTAATTCCTTTGAGAATACCCTCTCAAATTCGTATAATATCAAGAAAGCAGCAAGATATATTTCGTTTGTGTTTATTTTACAAATTCACGCTCTGTGTGCTCTACGGGCGAGGCGCACTGATTGGCTCGCTTTCCTTGCAAGTATGAGGCAAAATTAAGCAGATAAAATACATGTTTTCCGCGAAATTTAAAACACTTCTTTTTCAAAAGTGTTTAAAAGTACATTTAAAAAATAAAATGTACGTAATGTATTTTTGCAACGCGACCCGAAATCGAAAATTTCCCACTATTACTGTCCTAAATCCAAATAAAAATGCACTTTACAATATCCGGCCGTAAATTTATAAACGACTACTCCTACATTAAAAAATATAGTTTCGAAGCCTAAGGCAGATCCTAGAGTGGAACAAAGGGCGGCCAAAGAGTTGAGTTGGTTAAGTTAACTAAACTGTAACTATCTCTTCTCTCTATTTCTTCCAGGCAACCAAAGAGTTAAGGTTATTTCTTATTTCTCTTTGGTTGCCTGGAAGAGATAGCCCGCAGGCGATAAGGCCGCCCTTTGTCCCACTCTAGGATCTACCTTAGGATTCGAAACTGAACTAATGGGTAAAGTTCTTAACATTTTACCTATACAGAAGGTAGAAGACATACAGAAATAAAAAAAAATCGTAGTCCTACTAATAGGGCAAATATGTCCTTACATTTCAATTTCTAAATGTTTTTTTTTATGAAATTTGATTTCTCGAATTTCCTACGCATCCGGTTAGCATTCACCCTAAGGAGATTTGATATACCTACCTACCTACTCTTATCAATTGCGAATTTAGTCACTGGCAGAATGAAATACGATTTAAGAATCCGAAATTTACATGGTAATTTATGTGAGGCATTACCTTTTCTCATCCGATTTTTAAACTTATAGTAGTTCTACATAGGGTTCAATTATGGATGACGAGTTATCTAGGTGCTGAGGTTGTAACTATCCGAAACGAAGCAGCAAGTTATGGCCATTGGATTAGGATTTAAGGTGTGAAGAATGGATTAAATTGCATTTTATAGTAGCTAGCAAGTCTAGGTAGAAAGAATAAACAGTCACAGTTATATTTATTGTTTTTCTGAAGTACCTTAGTACTTAATATTTTTGATTGCAAAAGATAAAACACACCAGAAGTTGGGTTGCTCACGTCGTAAATGTTTTGGTAAAGGGAACAGTTCAAAAGATTGAGAATCCTCTTTTCCCAAACGGCTCAAACATTCGGTTCCCGGAATTTTTTGTGACAAGTTATAAAGGATTGGTTTGGAGTCGTAAAAAGGCTATATTTCTTCAAGGAAACAGCGCTCTCCCACGGGAGTTAAAAGTCAAAATTAAACTTCTACGGTAAATAAATTCTGGTGCATTTTTTACATTTGTGTTATAGAAATTGTAACTATTCGAATTTGTTCTACTAAATAAATAAACTTTTATTATCTATCCATTTGTTTTGTAGCTATTGAATTACTATGTAAAAACTAGAAAATAATCTTCGTAAGCATCTAACTGTGCCAAATCTATATTTATAGGTAGGTACTTGGAGCCTTCACGTAATGTAGCGCGAGTACGGAAGTTTGTAAATTCAACGTTCAAGTTCCTGGCTTTACTCCAGGCGTTTTGACATATGACTATATATCTGATTACTTAAAACTTCTACGTATCTGTTTTGTTTTGACAATTGTTAGGGTAATGGAGAACGTTGCATTGGAATGATAAATATCAACGGACGAAGTTTGTTGTAAAAGACGAGTATTTCCGTAGTAAAGTGAAAAATAGTAGGTATATCTCGACGACTTCATTATCGTTGATGATTTCTTTAATAGCTGTTGCCTATCGATTTATCAGATATCGCAAGACAATGCCTTTGTAACTTAATGATCTGAAACGTCTCTTTTATCAATTACCGCGTTAGTATCTTGGTATTTGGCAGCTAGCCCGCCACGGCCCGTTAAGTTTTACTGGCGGGAGGAACGCTCGCGCTGCCTGTGGCCTATTTCCTTGGTTTTCGCATTAGCTGGTAATCCGTGGAGTTTGCCGGATTAGATGAAGGTCGTTGGATCAATGATGGGGAATAGTAGGTAGGATCAAATGGTCATTACATCTTATTATATACTAGCGACCCGCCCCGGCTTCGCACGGCTATATTATGCGTGTATTATACATATAAACCTTCCTCTTGAATCACTCTATTTATTAAAAAAACCGCATCAAAATCCGTTGCGTAGTTTTAAAGATTTAAGCATACAAAGGGATATAGGGACAGAGAAAGCGACTTTGTTTTATACTATGTAGTGATATCTAAGTAGATATATCTACGTTTCTGTGAAAAAATATTAGCGTCCGTCGGAACGGACGATTACGACCGCAGAAAAAAAATGTAAAATGAAGAAAAATGTTAATCATTATGTTCTTTTCGAAAAATTCTATTAAAACTTGGCTTTATATCCATAAAATGTCGTAAAACACTCACAAAGTATTCAACTTTCAGATTAATAAGAAAATATGAATTCGAAATTATGATACGAATTGAGAAACTCTTAGTTTTTTGAAGTCCTTAAAAAATAGGTTTATGAGTTTAGGAACTTTGATGCGACCACCAATGAGACCAATAATTTCCCATTTAATCCCTAATGATCTTTTGAGAAATTGAAGTGCCAACTGATCACTGGCGCTGAGATTTGATGGCGCCCACACAGACGAACAAACAGATAATATAAAACACTATTTTTTAATCTTAGGTACCTACCTACTTAGTGACTGCCAGGATGGTCAGACTGCTCAAGGCATAGCACCAATCTATGCCAAATATTTAATAGGTACCTATTTACTACCTTTATTAATTTAAAAGATACTGTCAATAATAAAACATTTTATATCGGTCATGCCAAACTTAAAATTAATTAGAACTGATGATAGATATCTAATACCCTCAACAAAACATTCCGAATTTCGTTCGGCCGAAATTGAATAAACATAAACAATGAACAACGAAACTCATACAATTTATAAAGATAATCGCACATCCCGAAACATCCTAATCGAGGTTGTCCATAAAGCCGCTTACACAAAGCGAATTTCTGCGAATATAGGTAGGTATACTGCGACTGAGATCTTAGTGAACGCGGTTAAAAAGAAATTGTTGTGTTATCCAACTTAAACTATTTTTTTACATTGCAATACACGACCTAAGATTAATAGCAGAAAACAGTAGGTACTTATCTGTCTTTGTCGCGTCGTGCATTTCACCTATCTACACAAAAAAAAATCATCAAAAGACCTATGCCTATTTGACGACCCAGTTGGCACAAGGGTCACCTTGCCGACCTGCCAAACACAGGGTCGCAGGGTCGATTCCCGCCTCAGACATCTATTTATGCTTAGATATTTGTCTGTGGTCTGGTTGTTTCTATGTATTATAAGTATATATTTACAAAAGAAAAGTATATAAGTAAGTAGTAGATCCGTTGTCTAGCACCCATAACACAAGTCTAGTTACTTAGCTTGGGGCTAGATGGCGATGTGTGAATTGTCCTGCAATATTTATTTATTTAATAAATATATTATGTATAAATCAAAATCTTCGCCTTTTTAATAACAGTAGGTATTGCTGTAACACTAGTTAAATTCATAAGTATGAGTTTACGTAAAAGGTGCTAAAATTACTGTCAAAGAAGGCTTTACTCGTACCACTAAAACTGCTAAATTGACATCACTGTCTAATAATTGCAGAAAGACAATAGCGCCTTCAACTAGGCATGTTCATTAGTATCTTTGTCTGAGTATACCTACCTACTAAAATTCCGGTCGTTCATTGTCTGTAATTGGATCACCCCTTCAGAACAAAAAGTTAGGGTGAACATGTGGAAGTTTATTCGCGAATCACCAAGCAAATTTGTTATCTACTTAATTGAATTAAATTAAAACGGGAGTGCACTGGGAATCCGTGTTGCGTGCAATTTTAGGGATCCGTACCCAAGGGGTAAAAACGGGAAACTATTACTAATACTACTCCATCGTCCGTCCATCTGTCTGTCTTTTACCAATGTCTCGATTCAGGTTTAAGTCTATGGTTTAATTTAAGTTTAAGCGATTCAGGTATGTGTGGTTAAGGCGCTATAACTCAAGTTTTTGTATGGCAATCACGCCTTAATCACATACGACGACTTAAACCTTAGTGAATCTTTTTTTTTTAACGAGGGGAAATGCAGACTTATGCCCGTCCTGCCGCTCCGGGGGGAGCGGCAGGGATGTGTGGGTCTCCCTCTGGCCTGTGATGGTGGGCGGCCAGAGGTTTACCTACTAAAACCCCTCGGTGTCCAGTCTTGCCGCAATGCCAGAGCGCACAGGAACCGTTGCGGATGACATCTATGCGCTCTGGCAGCGGTTGGTCCCAACGGATCCCAACTCCGTAAAAAAACCCTGTCGAGAGGCGGTGCGGACACGCCGCCGCCATCTCGGGCCCTCGTACTGGCGACGGACTCACCCGAGTCCGCCGCCATGGGCTGTTTAGGGTGGCAAAAGGTCATTTCTGACCAGTCGCCGTGAGCGCCTGGGGCGCTGGGTACCGCGGAGAAGCTCGCGCTCTCTCTCGGCCGAAACCTTAGTGAATCTAGGCTCAGGCCGGTTCTCATGAACCTTGATAGCTAGACATTATGTACCTCACCTTTTGATGAATATTTGTATTTTTTTTTATAGTCATTTGAAATTTTCACACATAATGTAAACATAATACGGTACGGAACCCTTTGTGCACGCGTCCGACTCGCACTTGCCCGGTTTTTAAAGCTTTGCTTTTAAAAGCGATTAAACCAGTTAATATTTTACGTTCTAGTTCATATTTTTCAGGCACCACTTAGATGCCAGTTGGTGGGTTTGCCGGACGTTGCATGCAGTAGTCGATAGTAATCAACAGTAGTGATTAGTTTATAGGTCGATTGGTATTGTTGTCTTCTTATTGGGGTCATAGACAACAATCGAATGATGTCTATAAAATCTATAGGTACCTACTCATGTTATCCTATATATTTAAACCACTGATTTAAACGAGCAATTCTGTATTATATACAATTAGGATCTCGGAAACGGCTCCAACGATTTTCATGAAATTTAGTATGCGTTTTCGGGGGCGAGGTAAAAAAAGAAAAAAATGTAAAATACTGAGCAAAGCTCGGTCACCCAGGTACTAATTATAAAGAGGATTTGATTTGGTTTGCATTGAATAGGCTCCGAAACAACTACAGGACCGATTTTGATGAAACTAAGTATGAGGATACATTAATTCATTGGGAGTAACATAAGCTACTTTTTATGCCGATATTCCCACGGAATCGGGACTTAAGTACGGGTGAAACCGCGAGTTGACTTACGTTGACCGCGAGATATTTTTAAATAACAAGCCCAACCTTCCAGTTCCATCATCAGATCCACGTTATCATAATATTGCATTGTCATCGGTCTTTGACAAGTGTGCAAAGTTTGAATTAAATCTGATCGTTCTAAGTAGGGCAAAATCGTGCCCAAAGGAGTCGGTTACATACATACAAACAAGCAAGCAAGCAAACATACAGATGAAACTAATAAAAACGTGTTAATAAAAATGAATTGTTTTTTTTAGTTCGAATTTTATTATATTCTACACTATTTATTATCCGTACATATTAACTGAAACTTTTTTACAAGTGATAGGTCAGCGTTTGACCACTGAAGGCAAGTCACGATGCGGTATACCTGTTCTTACTGTTCTCTCGTGACTTGAGAACCTTCAAATTCTACACGTCAGGAACGACAAGTACGAATAAGGAATGACTAAGCAAAAAACCCTTCTAAAATATTACGTTCCCCAATATTTGGTCACCCTGACTTTTGTGTAAGTAGTATATATCTGCCGTAACATATTTTATGTATTGAACCCGGCCATGGCGCGGTGTACGAACATCTGTTACCGTTACGACTTTAGTCGCCATGTCTACTCTGCGCCTTGCGAGGGGTATTCTGCTAAAACTTGTAATTACAGTACGCTAAGTAGAGGAGTTTGCTGTCGACAACGATTGTTGGCAAACTTCCAAAATGTCGTTTGCATTTGTGAATATATTTAGGTTTTCTTAAGAGTCTCATACATGACGAAAACTTTAAAAAACCGGTCAAGTGCGAGTAGAACTCGTGCACGAAAGATTCGGTACTATTATATTTTGATTTTAGTACTTATCTAAGTATTTGTTAATATAGCGGTAATATAAATAACAATAAAATAAATAAATAGATATTGCAGGACATTCCACACATCGCTATCTAGCCCCAAACTAAGTAACTAGACTTGTGTTATGGGTGCTAGACAACGGAATACATACTTACATATTTTTCTTCTGTAAATAATATACTTATTATACATAGAAACAACCAGACCACAGACAAATATCTAAGCATAAATACTTGTCTGAGGCAGGAATCGAACCCACAACCTTATGTTTGGCAGTCCGGCATGTTGACCATTATAACAAATGGGTAATCAAACACATCATCATCTACAAAACACAAAATTCAAAATACATCATCTGTTAAAATTTTAACTGTCTCGTTATCACGGTACCTACATGAGATACAGCCTGGTGACAGATAGACGGACAGTGGCGTCTTAGTAAAAGGGTCCCATTACTTGGGCACGGAATCCTAAAAATATGTAATGTGGGCACTTGTACACACAATGATAATATTACAAAAGATACAATATACATACAGTGCTAAAATTGTACCTCCACTTTGCTATAATAGGACCCTTGACAACAGCTTTTATTAAACAAAAACATATTAAACTGCGCATTTGGGTACGAAATGGGAGTTTTCCGGCAAGTCTTAAGGAAATGTTCATAGTAAAAACAAACAAGGGAAAACTAAAACAAAATGAAATGTTAGACCAAACAATTGATATTTTAAGCTGGTAAGAAACTATCTTACTACAGTTGGTATATATTTTGCAATATATGTGCAGTCGGCTACACAATTGTTTAAAAAATTGCTATTATTGGCATGTTTTGATTCTAATATTTTTGTGTGATAAATTCATGAGTTAGAAGACTTTAAACTTCAACTAAAGTAGGTGCCTAGAATCTTGCTTGTGTTGAAAACATTCTTATAACAGCCGTTTTGAAGCTCTACGGTGGGCCTGCAATTATGCAGCCGACCGTACCTAACTCGACTTTCATTTCTAAGGTCGTGGGTTCGAATCTCTGGCATAAATGGACATGGTCGACTAAGCTGAGAAGAATGTATAGGCTCTGGGGACGCCTACTTCATCTAATACATGCCCCAGGCCCTACAGCGATCTGAATAACAATACTATTGTCTAGGGATAGGTACTGCAATAGTCCAAACGCTGGGGAAGAAAAAAAAAATAAGCGATCAAAAATGAAAATGCTAAAATATATCATATTTAAAGTCATTTTTAGTTTGACAATCATTAAAATTGTAATTTATTAAAGTAAAAAAAAACGAAAATATTAATATAAATAATAAATAATTTATCATCATTACATAGTATAAAACAAAGTCGCTTCTGTCCCTATGTATGCTTATATCTTTAAAACTACGCAACGGATTTTGGAGCGGATTTTTTTAATAGATAGAGTGGTTCAAGGGGAAGGTTGAAGGAGGATCATGGTTGAACCTGTTGCGGTATTCTTCTATATATGTCATAGAGAGCATCCCAGAACCTTTTCCGGTCCCAAACAGGTTCCTCGTACACCTGCAGGTTTGTGTTCATCCGGAGGTAGGTTACTTTCTCAGGTTGTACTGCAGGCCATTGGATGGGCAGCATTTCAATTCTGGTCGGAAGGGGGTTCCTGAAAAAAAAACAATTTGGGAATAAGAAATTATGGGCATGCAACTAAAATAGTATATTCTTCTCGATCGCCTTTTGTTAACTATTAAGTTGAGTAGCCTAGAAGTGGGAAAAGACAAAAAGGCCGTCAGATCAAAAGATGGGAGGATGACTTACCAAAAGGATGGAGAAGATTAGCTCGAGACAGAGAGAAGTGGAAGATACTGGGGGAGGCCTATGTCCAAGGACAACCTGACCAAAAAACTGGTTGCTGAAGATACCTACTACTATTAGATTTAAAAATTACTAACACCATAATCCTAAGGTTAAAATTGTATATACAAGGTCAGTGAATATAGGCTATTTTCATTTTATTTATTTATTTATTTATAAGTTGAGTAGTTTGACTACGAGGACTTTTTTTCCTTTTGGACAAACTAGTTTGACCAAAAAGTTTGATCAAAGGAACGTACCCTATTTATTTTAGGGAGTTTCGGCTTAAAAACTGCATTCTCTAATTCGATCGTCTTTTACTTGGCCTAGGGGAAAGGATAAGATTGAAAAAATCTAAAACATTTCAGCGCTTAACGGTTCTCCGTATAGGGGATCCGTGAGACCTTCCGAAATTATTTTAAACTAGCGACCCGCCCCGGCTTCGCACGGCTATATTATGCATGTATTATACATATAAACCTCTTGAATAACTCTATCTATTAAAAAAAACCGCATCGAAATCCGTTGCGTAGTTTTAAAGATTTAAGCATACATAGGGAAATAGGGACAGAAAAAGCGACTTTGTTTTATACTATGTAGTGATTAGCGCTTATCGGTCCCCCAGTCCAGGGGGGGTCGTTAATTATGTGATAGTTCTTGACCGTTTACCGTAGAGGGGACCGTTCTAATCGGTTTATACCGCCAACATACCGAATTTCATCGCAATCGGTCCAGTAGTTTATACGTAAAGGAGTAACAAACACAGACACAAACTTTCACGGATTATTATTTTACAAAAGTAGCCTTTCTTTTACCATCGTTGCTTAAAAATAAAGATCGATTATTTTACATAATTTACTTACGAATATTTCATGAAATTCGCCACGAGTCTAACCATCCTATTAACAATCAACTGATCATTTTTATCCTTTATTCTCTTTGCTAAAATAACATATTTAAGAGCATCTCCATGACCAGCTACGTTTAAAAAATCGAAATATTCATCAGTGCTGCCTAAATTCCCTTTGTAAGCAAACTCCATCATATAAACTGGACTATTTTTAGAATAAGTCACCGCTGAATTTAAAAGACCTTGCATCACGAGATGATCGCCGAAGTAATTCAAGTATTCCCTTAAAGTGTTATCTCCAACGGTTTTATTGCCAAAGTAAAAATTTCTCACGTTTTCTGTTATTGCATCTCTTATCTCCTTTGTGTCGAACACAAGATCTGCTGGCATAAAGTCTCCGAAATTCGCAGCCATTTTTTCTTTATAATTTAATTTTTTGTAATCTGAACTTTTGAAGTATAATCCCTCCGAACTGCCGAATATGAAAAGCATTGGGACTTTTGTATACTCTCCCAATTTAATTAACTCTATTGGAGAGGTTGTGATGAAAGGAGCATTACCAAATACTTTCGTTTCGAGACAAGGTACAAAACCAAACGTTCCATCAGTTAGATTCTGGTACAATTTATTATTTTCGGTACTTAATACATCTGCCGATACATTTTTATAAAACTCTGCTAGTTTCGTAACATCCGGTACTTTGTTTGGGAAAGCAACAGCATTTGCCAGACTGTAAGCAGTTTCTATTGGGTTAGCATCAACAGCCCAAACTGATGTTGCTGTACCCGATTCTATAATAGCTTTATGGAACAGGTGTTTTGCTGAATCTGATAGAAGAAGCAGCTCAACTGATGCCCCAACAGCACTCATACCATAAACTGTAACTTTATTTGGGTCACCACCAAAGAATTCTATATTTCCTCTAATCCATTTTAAAACTTGTACTTGATCCTTTAAACCAGCATTTCCAGAAGCATCTTTAATTCCAAGACAAAGAAACCCTAAGGCTCCTAATCTATAGTTCAATGTTACAACTATAACATTCTGTCTTATTAAGGGTTCCATGCCTTTAGTCGGACCTGAATTAATGAGGAATGAGCCTCCGTGGATGTAGACTAGCACTGGTAGAGGTCCGTGTATTATTTTAGTTGGTGTGAAGACATTAAGAACGAGGCAGTCTTCGTCCCCTTGACCTAGTTGGGGACATTTTACAGTACGATTTGCGTGGAATGTTGTTGTCCAATATGGCGCAGGAAATGGGGCCTGGAGAAAAAAATAACGATATATATGGGCAACACTTTACGATATTTATGTGCTCTTCCGTCTCTCAATATATTTGTTCCCGGTTCTAAGATTGATAGCACTAAAAATATCAGCATTTTTTCTTAAAACAACAACCAAAAGCAATCATTTTTAATTTATTAAATAACGGATGTTAATCTACAAAAAACTTAAAATAAAGACAACGTACTTTAAATCTACGTTTCCCAATCGGCGGCGACGCATACGGTATGCCCAGGAACGCATAATAATCACCATCTTCAGCCAAATACCCTCTCACTGGACCACACTCTATTTCCACATCACTGGTAGGATCTGAACACTGACTTTCTAACACAAAACACAAAGTAAGAAGAAGAACTTGAAACGCGATTGTCTTGACACTCATGACTACATTTTAATGTTATTTTAACCAAATTGTAAATCACATGACTCAATTGAAATTAGATATGTAGGTTCGAACACCGCGACCGCATACGTTGTATTTACGTTTATCACAGCCGAACATATATTTTGTAAACACTTTGTTAGCTCATGTTTTGACTTGGGTTAGGTGTTTTGTTTGTAAACAGGTTTGAACAAATTAAAAGTAAATTGTAGGGACTTGTTTTATTTGATTTTAATTACTTATCTACGCTAATGGCTACCTGCGGTAGCTAACTCAAATGGAGGATATTTTACTATTTTTAAAAATTATTTTTGGTGCGAAAATATTTGTTTACATTTTGGTTTGATTGATATTGTGACAGAGTATTTCTTGATGATTCTGACTTTGACAATGTTAATATAGCTACCGACTTCAAAAAAAGGAGGAGGTTCTCAATTCGGTTGTATGTAATTTTTTTTTTTTGATTATGCAAATACGCTTATCGTCTTTGGTTAAATGTAGAGTCACAAGAGTTACTCATGTGGTAGAGTCACAACCTTGCCACAATATGATACGGGCTTTTATATGGCTTCTATATGCACGACTAATACCGCGACTTGATAATAACCTATCATATCAGTTAGTTGTGGATATTATTTTTTCTGTCGCGTCAATATGACAGCTGTGGTCCAAATTGGATGAACAGCATTACAGTGCTAACCTCAGAAGTGCTAACTAGCGTGAGCGAGCGTAGGTATACTAAATATGCTTACTTATATTTTATGTCCATTTCGGACCTTATCTGCGACTGCTTGGAGCAGATAATATACATAATGATCTAGAAAGAGAGTCTGCCGATCTGTGATGATAAAATCATTGATAAAAGATATGTTGGATTAGGTATCAAGAGGTAAGTTAGATAAGAAATAACACAACTTGACGTAAGATTAGGCATAAACCTTGGTAGGTACTAAGGATGAAATATAATCAATATACGTCTCGGTAGGTATGTTTGCAATTTGCATACCATTCTATTAAAAATCTGTCTATTGCCAAAGATATATACATATTTAACTTTGTAAAAGGACTGGGTGAATATACCCAATACCTATATTTATTGACCCACTAGCTGCGCCCTGCGGTTTCACCCGCGTAAGTCCAATCTTTAAATTCTCACCGTTTAAACCTTCCCTGGACTACGACAAACATTTCAAAACCGAAATCATCTAAATCGGTTCAGCCGTTCTCGAGTTTTAGCGAGACTAAGGAACAGCAATTGATTAATATTATAGATTTAATTATTATAATAATAATTGGGTGAATTGGCCAATTAAATTCGAGCTTTTCAATCAGCCATACTTTTCTCGATCTGAGTTTGATAGAAAAATTGTTAAGATCGCCAGAACTTAACTTAACCAAGTTCTATGAACTATAGTTCATCATTATCAGCAGCATATCAGCCACAACACGTCCACTGCTGAACATAGGCCTCCCCCAAAGACTTCTAGAGCGATCGATCTCATGCCGTCCAACAGCTTCCCGCGATCTTAATTAAGTCGTCTATCTACATAGTCGGAGACCGTCCCGCGCTGCGTTTTCCGAATGCTTATACCTAGTTGAAATTATAAAATTTGACCTGGCGGGCAGTTACATGTTCGTTCCCGTAGGGGTAGAAACTCTGAGAGCTTGGGGCCCTAGTGCCCATTTATTCTTTAAGGACCCGGCGTCTTAATGCGGCATCAGGTGACCGGAGGGCTGGCGGCTTCTTCACTCAAAGGGTGAGCCTGGCTATCCAGAGAGGGAATGCCGCCAGTCTCTTAGGGACGATGTCGCGTGGAGACGCTCTAGATGGGTTTTTTTATTTGTAACTAGCTGAGCCCCGCGGTTTCACCCGCGTAATAATTTTCTACGAAATTTCCTTAACTTTTTCTTTCATAAGAACCTTCTCCTGACAATAACAAACACAACAAAAAAAGAATTGGCCAAATTGGTCCAGGCGTTGTTGAGTTATGCGCTTACCAACATATTTTGCGATTCATTTTTATATATAAGATGTGTTTTTATTTTTTATTTTTATTTGTGTAACTTAATTGTAATTTGTGTGTTTTTAATTTAAATATTTTGAAATAATTATAAAATTCGTTATTATTCGAATTTTATGAACACGATTTGTATTCTAAGTAATTATTTTACCGGGTCTTTTTTCATTTTATATCTCTTACCTCGATATTTCGACTATGTTACAATAGTCATGGTCGCGAGGAAACGCGATTAAAGACCCGGAAAAATAATTACTCCGATAGTATTCGCTTCAAAAATAAAATCCAGTATAAAAGTTAAGTTTTCAGTACGTAATTTTCAGCATTTCGTTCACGTTTAACTTCCTGAAACGTTGAAGGTCGAGTCTATAATATTAATATTATCAGATCAGCCTTCAGGGGGAAGGATATCGATTCATAACTTGTTACCTAGTTGGTAATAAAATTCAATGGTGAAGTAAGTTCGTGTTTGTTTTGAAATTTATAGTTGTAACCTTTTTAAAAATACGAGTAAGTAATAAAAGTTATAAAAATCTATGTTTTCCATTCGCTGGAAACCAGTGATTGTCCCGATCAATAAACCACTAAGCTACGGCTTATTCGGACTGGTTAAGCACACGCTTAGTTTCTTTTTACAAATGATAGGTCAGCGTTTGAATACTAACACACTTGCCTCATAGATGACGATGCTCTTTAGACGCATAACATCATATCGTCAGTGGAAAGGCCACTTGGCTAAAGCGCCATATTTACCAAAATACGTTTTTTATATCATTGGATTGGATTTTTTTTTCTGCGTCGATTGATGTCGGTTTCGAGTCAATCTGAGCACTTTTTTGGCGCTTTAGCAATCCAAAAATTTAAGAAAAATGTTGAATATCAATGACTAAAACGACCCAAATACGTTGATTTCGCAACTGACGTCGCTTAGGAGCTACAATTTTCGGTTTCGTAGCGCTTAAGAGTTTTTTGTTTGCCACATTTTGTTCTCTTCAGCAACATAAGCGTTCCTCCTTTTCTTTAAGTTTTTTGACATTATTATGTTAGCTGTTTTTGCTTACCATGGAATCAAAAAATATGGCGCTTAAGCAAAAGTCTTTGCATAACATTTTGAGACGCGTGGAGTTTAAGCAATTTTTATTGACTTGTGTTTGCTTACTACTTATTGTTATTGTTATACGTTAGCGAAAATGATTGTTTTAAAATTTAGTACTAAAAGTTGAGTTAGCAAAAATGTCTAAATTATTTAGTATAATATAGGGTTGTTCTCAGTCTGCGACTATTTGTTTACTAAGGCTGTGATTCAAATTTGGGTTTAGTTCCTGTACGTACGTCTAGTACTAGTAAATGGTATTTTTTAGTTTATTGACTAGATATACATAACCTTTATTTTTTTATGAAATAGGTTGAAAATTAGGTATCCACTGGTATGGTCAACTTGTAAAATAGGCACAATAAAACTTACAAAATAAATAACTATTATTTTTAAAAGTAACTTTTTTTATTCGTTGAGTGCACTTGCTATTTTTAATCAAATTTTCTTTGTGACCAAAAAATAATTTACGATTTTAGCTAAAATAGTTTTTTTTTTCACTACTAAAGTTACAGGTATTTAACCAACGAATGGAGTTTTCTTGCTGCCGAGACGTACCCGAAAAACTCTTGTCTCGTAAAAATGGGTGCTATAGCATCGAAATATCGAGATTCATATAATAGAAATCATAATATCCCATTTTCAATAACTTTAGGAATTTACATAATTCTCCACCCAAAAATTGTCTCTACCTACCGCGTTGAATCTAATTGAATCTGCTATAACAATTACACTTACAAAAAAGAAGTGATAGGTTATTATTTTCCGTTTAATAATATATTCAATTTTGTAATAACGATAATCTATACCTTTAATTAAGGAAGAGAGGATAAAAAGTCTATACTTAGAAGCGAATTAAAAATCTATAGATAAACAAAGACTAAGGCCTTTGTTGGCTGATATGGATGTTCGTCAAATTATTATACAATTAATTGAAATGTATTGCTTAACTAAGTAAGTGTAATTTTTCTAGTGGTGTTATTACATAGCCTCTATGAGCTTTAATTCAATTTTTTAGAAGACTACAGCTTTTGATGGTCGTACATAGTCATCGAGCTTCGCAGCATTAGAAACAAAAAATATTTTTCGATATAAAATTTAAAATCGTAGCGACAGTAATTTATGGAAAATATTTTTAACAAAAACAATGGAATCGCAGCGGATGGGAACAACCCGGTACGAAAAGCACTTATAGCATTTATTAAAATGAAAATTACTGATTATGAAACTACTGCTAAAACTAGTTTTATTTTTATGAATATTTCATAACAAATATTGATCAGTCAATAAGAAATATTTTAGGATTATCTTATTTAAGGTGAATAAGCAATGTTTATAATTCACAAATATCAGAACACTCATAAGATACCTACGTAGTTAGCAACTTTTACCTAATTTTGTTTCATAGTTATTCGTTTCATAAGCGATTTTTCATTCCATAACTTTATACAATTTATACATTTCTAGTTTATTAGTAATTTTAATTTACTGTGTTTAAGCTTAATATTATTTATTAGCAAATTTAATGACTACATTTGAGACGTTGATGGTAAATTAGCAATTTTTCCCTGACTAACACTTTGTTATAACCTAGGTAATTTTTGCTAAAGCGACACTTATTTCACGAACCAAGGGATATATAGATCTGGAAACAAATTCTCATTGTGGACGCGTGTATAAATAGATACATTTATTAATTTGAACTAGTTAACGTTAAAGGAAAAAAAGATATGATTTTTTTTCGTAAAAAAAAAACTTTAAACCTCATTTCCCAACAATGTCATTTTGGCGCTTTAGCCAAGTAGCCTTTCCACTGACGATATACATGAAACACCAACTCGAGATTTTGTGGTATTTTGCGAATTGGTAGAAATAATTACGTAAAATACCAAGTACTTACGCACAATTCCACAAACACAAAAAGATGGAGCACGCTTTTTTATATATAATATTTTTTTAAGCTATTGCATAGCTATTATCGAGGGCTTTGAGCCCGGCGATCGAATCAAGAAATTCCGTAACGAAAATAAAACCTAACACCCCCACTCCGCCTACCATGTAGCTCGGCCGAGCGTTCGCTTAACGTGTATGTATGGTACGACTGTACGAAGCTCGCACGATGCAATAGCTTTTTGGTAATTACAAGCGACCCGTCCCGGCTTCGCACGGCTATATTATGCATGTATTATTCATATAAACCTGCCTCTTGAATCACTCTATCAATTAAAAAAACCGCATCAAAATCCGTTGCGGAGTTTTAAAGATTTAAGCATACATAGGGATATAGGGACTGAGAAAGGGACTTTGTTTTATACTATGTAGTGATACCTAAGTGTGTTTTTTTCCGAATTAAGTTCGAATAAACGACCTATCTATCCATTTATATTCCCAAATCGAAATTTCAGTACCGTTACATCAAACTAACATTATTTCGTTAGAGAACGATACAGTCTATCTCTGCACTCTTGTTCCATTTTACCACTTTACAGAATTCTCTAAAATGATATAAATTCAACCTTATATATAACAAGTTAAAGGCAGTGTAAAGTGCAGAAGTTATAAAGCTCAGATAACCATAGAAGTGCTGTCTAGATTTTGGCAACCGGCCATCTGTATGCCTTGTTTATATAGCCATATAACACAGAGGTATTCAGTTTTGACATGTCCAGAGTAATGGTGAATGTACCTTTGTGATGACGTATGTTAGGTCCACAAATAAGCTAACGAAGAGCTGGCTATTTGTTAGTCTACAATGTACTGAGGCCTTGTTACATTCAGTGTGTGAGCGTTTTGAGAGAGGCTTTTGGGATAGTCGAATTGTAGTGGATTGTGGTGTTTGATAATGCGTATACTTAGGTATTGCAAGCACCCCGGAACTTCAATTAGTGGAAGTTTAATTGTACTTGGCTTAATACGTTCTATCGTAAAAGTGTATTATTAATGGTTAAAAATAATTTATTAGCAATTGTTTTATGAATCAAGAATCGAGATTTTATTTTTAAAGTCATGGACGTACATTGAGGTCTTAAAAATATAATGTTTTGGACTCAACCACTTACCCATTGCAGTACACAATATTAAAATTTAAGTATCGTAAGTTACAGCTGTAGTTAAGTACTTAGTTATGTACAACTAAAAGAATAAATGGGACTGGTTTGAGCATTGCTATTCTAACTCCGAACGAAAAAAGCGTTGTATACGTTTGAATTTGCGAGGTACCTACCTATGTATCCAAGTTGAAGATGAAGAAGAAGCGAACAATTAAGTTAAGTACCCATAACTAAAAAAAGATTTAAAAGTTATTTTCAGATCTATGTTGTAGATAGGTACTTACCTGTGCGTCTTCATAGGACAAAATATAATTTCTCAGAAATCTTCCTGAATTTTTTTTATGTCCCTAATTTCTTAAAAAAAAAACTTAAACGGTCCATTCCACTAAATTAAACAATAATTTTGGAGGGAAACGTCTTGGAGATCCTTGTTTATTCTCAAGGTTGTTCCCGAGGGTCCAGTAGTAAATTCTGCTAGCGTTTCACGCCTTTTCACCAAATGCACAGCATAATAATGGTTTCTGAGTAAAAACGGGAAATTTTGCGCGTATTTATTGCGTATTTGGGCCCCGATGGGTAGTCCAATAAAGGGAAAGTTGCTAATAAAGTTGTGTAAAGCAATCGTTATAAAAATTGTTGGTATCTTCGGAAAGATTTTGGTCGGTAGCGATAATTGAACTTTTTGAATTAAGGTTTGTTTTTTGTAGATCGCAAAGTATTTCTAAATGTATGTAGGTAGAGTAGGTAGGTTTCAAAAAAAAAATCCAAAAGTCGTAGGACAAAAGTTGATTATTAAGGTGCCCATAAGCAACCCACAACCGCTTTCTTAAATCATTACCAATCTATCCATCTACTGTAGATGGATAGATTGGTAATGATTTAAGAAAGAAGAAACAATTTTATAATATTGGTGTAGATGATCTACACCAATATTATAAAATTGTTTTTTGTCTGTAACGAATCGGCTCCGAAACTACTGGACCGATGTTGATAAAACTAGGTAGGTATGAGGATACATTGATTCATTCAACAGACTACTTTTTATCCCGATATTCCCATGGAATCGGGAGTTACGCGGGTGAAACCGCGGAGCGCTGTCTAGTATCATACAGTAGAGAAAAATACTCATCAAGACATCTCTGAAACTACAAGAATTACGGGTTTGAAACTTTGTATAGGGTTTCCTTTTAGGACGTAGCTGAGTATTAAAAAAGGATTGTTGGAAATTCAACTTTTAAAGAGGTAAAAAGAGCTGATAAAGTTTGAAGTTCATAGTAACTATTTTGTATTAATGTGTTTGTTAGTAGGAAGTCAATATCACTTTTAAAGAGACGCAGGTAAAACCATGTGGCACAGCTAGTAACCCTATCTATATTTATAAAATTCTCGTGTCGCGGTGTAAGTTACTGAACTCCGCGACGGCTGAACCGATTTGTATTAATTTTTTTGTGTATATTCGTTAGGTCTGAGAATTGAACAACATTATATTTTTTTTTCTTGATATTTTTTTTTGTAAATGGCAAAACAATGTTTGCCTGGACAGCTAGTATAGTATATATAAACGTAAAATAAACGACTCTGATAACAAAATAACCATATTAATATTATCAAAGTACGCATGGACTATATAATTGTGATAGTAATGAAAATTATCAAGAATTTAATATTATTTCCATATTATTATTTTACACATATTTTATGACTTATGATTATTATTAATCAAGCCTAAAACATGGTATATGCCTGAACTAGGTAATCCTTGTATTTCAGGCGAATTGATTAGGCTCCGAAACTACTAGACTGATTTTGATAAAACTTGGTATGAGGATACAGTGATTCATTGGGAGTGACATAGGCCATTTAATATCCCGATATTTCCACGGGATCGGGAGTTACGCGGTTGAAACCGCGGGGTGCTGCTAGTTTCTCATAAGAAAAAAAATGGTTGTCTGAAAAGTTCGTTTACGGACGCTAATTTTACGTCGATGCGTACGATAAGATAACGTCTCATAAGAAAATTTTGATGGTAACCATAGCAACAATAATACGTTGCTATGGTTACCTTGTCAATAACGTCGTGTGACGTCACGCTCACGTTCCGCTCAAGTTGCGGGAACGTGAGCGTGACGTCACACTTTTTGTGAGTGAAGTACGATGTTCATCGATTTATAAGAAGTTATCACGTTAAAATATCTCCAGCACTAACCCAATCTAAGCCGGGACTCGAACCCACGACATTCGAAATGAAAGTCGTGGTATATTTACCACTAGGCATACATGAATGTAGGTAAAGTTAAACAAGATGTTATCTCGTTATTAAGTTATCATAGGACGATAACTTCAAAGTATAATAACTTTATTTCCCTCGGGCGTACCTACGTTCACATTATGCTGTGTGTAATGAAACCGAAACGAATTATGACACCTCGTATACTTGCTTTAAAGTTTCTAATCGCTTGGCATGCAATTAACATTACCTCAGTGTTTATATAACTTGAATTTATATGTGTTTCTAGATTTACTTACATAATAGTAGAAAAATTAAAAGTTTTGAACTAGGTGCATAGATTTTTTGAAGTCCAAACCATTTATTCTCCACTAGCGACCCACTCCGGCTTCGCACGGCTATATTATGCATGTATTATACATATAAACCTTTCTCTTGAAATCACTCTATCCATTAAAAAAACCGCATCAAAATCCGTTGCGTAGTTTTAAAGATCTAAGCATACAAAGGGAAATAGGGACAGAGAAAGTGACTTTATAAATAATATGATAAAAATAAAAAACCGGCCAAGTGCGAGTCGGAATTCCAGACGAAGGGTTCCGTAACATTATATTTTGTTTTTAGTATGTATTTGTTGCTCTATCGGCAACAGAAATACATCATCTGTGACAGTTTCAACTGTCTAGCTATCACGGTTCATGAGATACAGTCTGGTGACAGACAGACGGACGGACTGACAGTGGATTCTTACGCTCGTAATCACAAAGAGTACTCTTGTTGCTCTTAGATAAGTGAACGCACAGCGCTAAATGCGGCGCTCTGATTGGTCAATTTTGTGCTGCTCTCTTCACTTTTTATATTATTTGCGACTTTATGCGTTCGCGCGCACTATGCAGCCTCATAGGGTTGCTTGTGAATACGGGTGTTAGTAATAGGATCCCGTTTTTAACCTTTGGGTACGGAACCCTAATAAAAGAACACAAGATAAAGGAAAGATAGACCTTAAAATGCACACCCACCAATAAGATCACTAAAATAAGAGGCATACAGGCAGGGTTAAATGGTGACAATAGATTTTCAGAATTTGTTCAGAATAAAAAAATCACAGTTTTTTCTGATATTTATTCACTCTTACCATTGTGAAATATCCTGAAGTAATGAAATATGTTTCTTGCTTTTATTAGAAACAAAATTACTCTATAATGAGTGATTTTAACAAAGATAGTGCCACGGTGTATAGTGCATTGAAGTTTAAAGTAGGTTTTATTATCATAAGTTAGGTACGTATTTTGAAATTATTTCATACTTTGGTATGCAGCTGAGTATGAAGTCATTAAATACTTAACAGCGCAGTGAAAATGTACTTAGGTAAGAATCATAAATACCGACGTATCTAGTTGAAAAAGCTTTTCATAGTTTTATTAGGTGGTTTGGTTTGGTATAGGGATACTCGTACTGGTCATATCTCAGTAAGGCACTATACTTTATGCGATTATATTTCGTTTTAACCGCGAATTTCAACTGTTTTTCAACGATATTCAACCAAACGGTTTTTTTACGATAATCAATTGTTTTTCTGCGATACTCAACAGTTTTTTTACGACATTCAACTGTTTTTCCACGATATTCCCAACTCCGCGACGCAAAGGAGTGGTAATTTGTTTATCGGTCTTGGTATTATGTATGTTTATTAGTTCCTTTTTAAACTTTTCTGCTTTGTTAAGCTGGTTTTTCACGATACTTAAGCAGGGACCGAAATGGTATCTCAATAAGCGGTTTTGATCGGTATTTTTAAGTGATACTCGAACGCTTACTTTGCATTTAAGTACCACAAATAATGATATCTATAAATTGCGGTACCACTAGTTTCGGGTACCCAAAATCGTAAGCGGATACCCGAATATTAAACCCTAAAAGTGTCTTCTTGCGCGTTGCCAATTCTACGCGAAAATCCTTTCTCTCTTTTACATATGTCATTAGAAAGGGTTAAACGTAATCTCTGCCGTGCACGTGTATGTTTGTTTATTAATTGTCAATTTCATAGTCTAGGTCGTTTTTAATACAGAAATTTTAAAAATAACTATTCAGAATAATGTTTTCATCATTAAAAATTCAACTTTAAGAAACGGTAAACTATTTCTTTGTTTCTGAAAAAACTGTCAATCCTAGCAGCACCACTTTGGAATCAAATTGAAGGTGATTTTAGTATCTACAAATGTATTTCTAATAGTTTTTCCTATAGGACTATTACTTCTCCTATAGGACTAGTTTTCTCAGAAACAAAGAAATAGTTTACGGTTTCTTAAAGTTGAATTTTGTTTAATGATGAAAACATTATTCTGAATAGTTATTTTTAAAATTTCTGTATTAAAAACGACCTAGACTATGAAATTGACAATTAACTTCTCAACTGGCCTACAAACCCCCGAGCGATTTTCTTTTCGGAGCAGAAAGTAGCCGTTGACTGGCCAAGTCGAAAAAAAAATGGCCGCTTGAAGGGGGCAGACCCGTTTATGCATATAAATTAATTTTGGTTTGACTAATTCATAACATTGATACCTTTCTGCATTCAGAATGAAATTTCCTATTTAGATGACATAGTTTAAATATTAGTACTTGAACAAATAATGTGAGTAATTGCAGAGTGAAGTGCAAATTTGCAAAATGCACTTGCAAAAAAATTGCAAAAAAAATTCCTAAAGAAACTAATATCTCCTGCGAAATCTATGAGTTAATAATACAAAGTGAGGTGATCTAGTTACCCAGGCGTTATTTTATCACAAAACACAACACATAAAACAAATGAAAACAATATTAATTAAGTCGAAACGCGCACTGTCCAAAACAAAAACAAACAAACATGGCCGTCAAAGGCAATTGATCGAAGTGACATTGACATTGAACGATTATAACCTTACCAAATTAAAAAAAAATACAATACAAAAAATACAAAATATTTATTTCAGCAAAAAACTTAGAATAAATTTACAAGTGTTGCACTATGATTAAAGAATCTTGCTGTTTGTTATACAGTTTGCGAGTTTACAGTGGTATTCACACTAAGCAAATGCTTGTATCGTGAGTACCGGTATTTACGATTACCAACAGTCTAATGTCGAACGATGGTAACACTTTACAAAACACAAATAAACTTAAATTTTAAATAGAGCCTCCGAAAAATAAATATTGGTTAATGAATGTAACTATAGATATGTCTAAATATATATATATACATAAATATTCCTAAATTAAATACTATATATATTACACATACGTACGAATTAATTAAAATATCCCTAAATTAATACATTACCCTAGATTAAATACAATATCTTAGTTCTCTAGTTACAGTGCTTTCTATATTTTTATTTTATACATCTAACTTGTCTAATATTGACTCAGTTTCATCGTAATCTAATTTTGACAACCATTCTAAAAGTTTTGCTTTTGCTTCACGTTTATTGCACAGTTTAATATCACAGATCTTCAACACTTTATTGTATAAGAAATTTTTGATAAAAGGACAGAAACGACGGCCAAGAGCTGTTTTGACTCTCGGAACTTTAGCAACAAACTTTCTGCGACTCATTGTTTGGTGTACACCAGAACGAAGTATGTCGCTATGTGCATCTAACACTACTTTTAAAATAAACAATGACGAACACTTAAGACTCGACAATCACGTAACGCGTCCACTGTGTGATACCTGCGAGGCTTTTTGAGCATAGTTTTAAGAACCGCTCTTTGGGCTCTCTCAACTTGTATCAATACAGTCTTTGCAGAGCTACCCCAGCTGACATTGCAGTAGTTAAGTAGGGACTGACACAATGCTAAGTAGACTGACTTCAGAGTTTCAAGACAAGCGACTGCGCGTAGGTTTCTCATTACATTTATTAATTTACGTATTCTGGCCGATAACTTATCGATATGAGTTTTAAAATTAAGATTCTCATCAACAATGACTCCAAGATATTTCATAGTCATCGCTCTAGAGACCTCATTGCAGTTGCAACCGATGTCGGCGGAGTCACAGTTATGAATCCTGATGTTACCTGTGGGTGGAGGAGTCGAGGCTGCAGTTTTATGGAAACAAAGGTAGTTTGTCTTTTGGGTGTTAAGTGTCAAAAGATTCCGCTGTAACCAGTTTGAAATAAGCCTGAGCCCATCCTCCGCACGTCTAAAAGATTCATCCCAAGATTTACCATGAAAAACCACCGCCGTATCATCTGCATAGCAAATAATGTCAGCGCTCCCCAAAGGCAACTCATGAATTAAGTAGTATGGTTTTATATGCAACTCATGTACATCCCAGAATAGGTTGGCTATACTTGACCTTGACATACATTCATTCATTAGACGTAAACATCAAAATACGCCCGAAACCCCCGAGCGGTTTTGGCCAGTGTAGCGTTTCGGCCGAAAAACCGCTCGGGGGTTTGTAGGCCAGTTGAGAAGTTAATAAACAAACATATAAAACAAACATACCTGGAAAACGCTTTGAAGGGGTAGTTTTTCCTAAAAAACTAAAACACGTGCCAGAATAACGTAGCACCATAGGAGAAGCCCAGGGTTTTCAAGGATGACAACTCAGGAATAGACTACTCTCGGAGGGTCTAATAACATATTAAAAATATATATATTTTTTTCGATGTATAGCGTTTTTGTGTCCATTTTTACTGACCGAATTGAAAGAAAAGTAAGCATATTTCGAAAATTATAAGTCCTATCAACATACTTCCAAGACAATTATTATAGAGAATTTAATGAAGAACAAATTGGTCATTGACAGTTTTGATGTGGCTTTAATCGTTTTTATAATAAAATCAAAAAACTCATTAGGGTTGATACAAAACAGGGTCGAGGGGGCGTTAAAATCACTTACAGCTTCTAAACTATAAGTCCGATCTACATACTTCCAAGGAGATTGTTGTAGTGAGTTTAATGAGGATCATATTGCTCATTGACAGTTTGGTTGTAGTTTGAACCGTTTTCATACAAAATGCAAAAAACTCTAATTTGGCACAAAAAGGGGGGGAAAAGGGGGGAAACAATAATTTCTCGACGTGCTTCCATATCGAAATTGAAGCCGAAGAAGAAATATATGACAGCTACGTTCATGCCAAGTTTCATGCTTTCTTTACGATGGGACCATAAAACTGATTTTTGTTAGGACTGGGAGCTGCACTAGATGTAAATTGCTAGATTCAGTCGAACGAAAAAGCGACGTTGCCATTTTTACAAACATCTCAAAAATACTGTTCATGAACGGTTCATAAACCATTTATTTTTAGATACCAAAATTTTGCGATATCATTATTTTTGGGTACCGTAATTCTATTTTAAATTAAGATATCTTTGCATAAGGGTATCTGAATTTCAAGTATCCTAAAATATCGGTTTTTCGGTCCCTTCCATGCGATAGCAAACTATGGGTAATCCCCATTAAGGTCGGAATCAAGCATTAAGGTTTATTGAGATGACGACCCAGTTGGCACAATGGTCACCATGCCGGACTGCCAAACACAGGGTTGCGGGTTCGATTCCCGCCTCAGACAAGTATTTATGCTTAGATATTTGTCTGTGGTCTGGTTGTTTATATGTATTATAAGTATATATTTACAAAATAAAAGTATATAAGTAGTATATCCGTTGTCTAGCACCCATAACACAAGTCTAGTTACTTAGCTTGGGGCTAGATGGCGATGTGTGGAATGTCCTGTAACATTTATTTTTTTATTTAATTGGTCATGCCCACTACAATCCACCAGTGCTCCAGCACGTCACCTTTGAGTCAAGTGGAAGTGAAATGATTTTGATGTTGCCGGACAAAAGTTACATCGATTTTCTTTCTTTTCCATTGAAAAAATAAATAAAAAGATAGATACAAAAAGTGGGGTTAATCAACAAGAACCTAATCAACTCGTAAAACTTCAAAAGAAATATTTGCGAACACTCTCTGTTGAAAACAAACTCAGAAAGTTAAACTAGAAATCATTTATTCAAAGAGAAAGTAGACATCATTTTTTATTCAAAGATTTTTTCTTTTAGTGAGTTAGTTTCCAATTGTAAGACTAACTGCGATGTTCGGTTTCACTCGCCCAAATCCTTTGAGAATATCAGATTAAGCGCACCTACGTAAAGTCTAGTCTACAGTAGGCATGGAAATGAATGCTATTTTTAAATCATTGCTAATGTGACAAATGATTTTATTTTTCACAGTGTGAATGCTACTGCTACTTTTCACATCTGAGTGAAAAATAGCTTTCACACGGGTGACAATTATTTTTCACATCTGATGAAAAATAGCTTTCACGCGGGTGACAATTATTTTTCACATCTGAGTGAAAAATAGCTTTCACACGGGTGACAATTATTTTTCGCAATTTGTCATGGTCTGCTATTTGTGCTAATGTAAATGATTTTTCACTTTGTAATTATTAGCGATTTCAATTAACTTTCCCTCATACTTTAACAGGCTTGGGACTGTCAATGTCTTTTCGCTCTAAATAATAAATCAAAGAATCTCACTTATAGGCTTACCGCTAGTCTCATGTTGAGTTAAGCAACAAGCAAATAAAAGCTTAACAAGGTTAAAAATACGATTCAACTTCACTTAAACACTCTCAAATCATGCAAATCGCATCTTAAACGCGTTGACAATAAGATTCAATTTAATTTGACAACCCGCGCCCGCGGTACATTAACAGTACTCGAGCCATATGCTCGAGCTACCCAAGATGGTGATTGCGAAAAAAAATAGCATTAGTAGCAGTCAGAGTGAATTTTTGTAGCATCTGCTACTTGCGATTTTTTTTCACAGTGTGAAATATCGAGTGACATGCTATTTTTGCCATGACTAGTCTACAGAGTCTAGTTTAGTTTAGTCAGAGTGAATGTTTGCTTCATAAACGCCTGGTCGAATAGGAAGCCTTATAGACCAGGGTCATTTTCTGAGAAGATTTACTAAAGTACCATTTTTTTTTTTCACCATCGGAAAGTAGAGATTTCAACGAACAGAAAGAATACCAACTTTTTGAAAAATGCTGATATTTTGACGTGAGAATTTTCGATTGAAAATTAGGGTGTTTTTTTGATATTAAGTTAAAATAAGGCGAAAAAATAAATATTTTTAATCAAATAAATTACAGTGTATTTGGGACATAATAAGGTAAGTTTTCACCAAATTTCGTAGAAAAAAAAACATTTTTGAAAAAGATAAAAATAAGAAACTAAAAAACTGGGTTATTTGAATTTTTCACCTAAATTTTGAGGTTATGTGAAAAAAATGTATATACAAAAGTTGTAGATATTTTTATTACCTACAACTTTGCCATTCAACTTTTTTCCATAGGACTTGTAGTTTTGCCGGAAATCAAGATTAACCATTTTTTACCCTTAAAAACCCCCCCCCCCCTCCCACTTCCCGAACTCGGATCGACCGTAATTTATTTTTCCTTTCATTTTTATCATATTCCCCTCCTTTTCTAATGGGTTTCATCCTACTGTGATTTTTTTTCATTTTTTATCATTTTTGAAGGCTTCGGCCCTGGTCTATTAGCACAAGTTGATTACGAACTCGGTCTAACGTACTATATTGAGTGCTTACCATAAAACTTTTTATGATTTTTTAAGCTATTGCATAGCTTTTATCGCGGGCTTTAAGCGCGGCGCGACCGAATCAAGAAATTCCGTAACGAAAATAAAATACTTTTATTTTGTTTTAAAATAAAAAAAACTTATGCAATTATAATTTTTGATTTATTTTTTGTATAATGCAGTATTTTTTTTTCTTTGATATTAATTAAAGTACTAGTCCAAGTACCTACAGTTGTGGTCATATAATTAAGAACGATTTGAAGTTCTAGAAGTTTTTTATTTAAATCGTCTCATACACAGAAATCTGTACCTTCTGAGAAGCAACTAGTTATGTTATAAAATAGCCGCACATGAATAGAGCAACGTAGCTTAGGAATAAAGAATAAAATCGCTAGCTATTTTTTACACATTTTATATATTTTACCAAAGTAACACATTCAAATAGTACTGAAGCTGGACAAATAATTAAGAACGATTTATTAAACTGCCCGGAAATTGTTTAGTATGACACTTACATTTAAAAAATCACAATAATATGTAGTGAGGAAAATTTTAAAAGAAATTTAATACATTTTTAACTAAAATTAATAGTCAATAGCATATCCACGGCTTCAAATTACTGCTTTACACCGGCGAGGCATTGACTCTATTAATTTTTGACATTTCGCAAGAGAAATAGAGTTCCATTCTTCTAAAAAAACGTCGTACAGCTCTTAAATTTCCGCACTTTGTATTTGAAACCTTTTTCTTTACTTCGAACCACAGATTCTCTATTGGGTTTAGATCTGGGCTGTTAGCTGGCCAGTCTGTTCTGTCAGTTAAGACAGAAACTGATTGCGCTGTAAGGAATTCCTAAACGGTGCGTGCAGTGTGCTTTGGATCATTGTCATGCTGTAATGTCCAAATAACCGGTAGAACGTCTTCAGCATAAGGTAACATTGTTTCTTCCAGTATATTTTTGTATTGGAACTGATCCATGTTACCTTCTATCAACTTTACAGGTCCCACACCATGTCCAGAAAAGCACCCCCCAATTTTCACATTTCCATCACCGTGCTTTAATGTAATTTTCGTGTACTTAGGGTCAAATGCTGTATTCGGGGGACGTCGTACATATCGTTTTCCATCAGAACATACTCTATTTATTTTCGTCTCGTCAGAAAAAAGTACATTTATCCACTGTCGCATAGTCCAGTTTTCATACTTTCTCGCAAATGCAAGCCGGGCTTGCCTGTGGCAAAGTTTCAACATGGGTACCTTTCTTGCTATCCTACCGTGCAATTTTTCTTCTACCAAACGTCTTCGAATAGTGCGTGCTGAGATTGCTGAAGGGTTGTTTTCACCAAAATATTCTTTTCTCAGCTCATTAGACCCTTTAAAAGGATTTTGTTTTGCCATACGAACGATGTTTCGGTCATCTCGAGGAGTCGTTTTTCTCTGTTTAGGTACACGTGGAACATTCGAAGTAGTTTGATACGTAGCATAATGCTTTACAGCGAGGAAAAACATCGTTTTTGAACATTGCAAATGGTCGGCTATCTTTTTATAAGACCAATTCTTCCGGCGAAGTTTTATTATTACTTCCCTTGTAGATTTATCAGAACTTTTATTTTTTCCCATTGTTTTTTCATAAGAAGCAATCACTTTTAATCTTTCCAGCACTACATGGCGCCAAAATTATACAAACAGTAACAAATCGACTGAGTGTTCTCTATTTAAATTTGAATAAAGGTATACACTATTAGCGTTCTTAATTACGTGACCAGCCAGTAAATAGGAATACTATGTTTAGAAGTAGTGTAAAAAGTTTGTCTATTTATTTTTAAGCTAATCATGTGTATCAATAAATACAGTGGTATTATGGAAACGTTTTACGATACCGAGAGAAATAAAAAAAAATACATGCAATTAGTTTTGCGTCTTAGTTTGAAAAAATCTTCCTTTTATATCAGCGTTCTTAATTATATGACCACCACTGTATATACTTTCTCACAAACAGCTGCTTACGACGCACACTGGGGCAAGGTATATGGACACAGTACGCAAAACACTTATTTTAGAAAAAACTTTATTTAATGGCTTCTATTCTTCTTCTAACATCTCAATGACCTCCGGATCAAATGGTTTTCGTTGTATTTTGTATGGTTCCCGCATTTGACTAATAATGGGGTCTGATGATATGAACAATCTGTTTATGATATCTGTTAAATTTTCTATTCTAGAAGTTTTTCTACTGAAACGTTCTCTGTATGATTTAAAATCCTTATTCCTACTCTCTTGAGCTTCTTCGCTGAGTTGGCCTATAGGTAGCAACGCGTGGTTAATTATTGCGTGGCCATGGATCAAAATTTTGTGGACAGTAGGTGTCATCGGCATCCAAGAATAGAGATGAACATATCGTGTAGCTGTGTCTTGACAAAATGTTTGAAATTTTACGGTATTAATTTTAAATCCACTAGATATAGTCTGCAGTATAAAACCGTTTTATTAGATCTAAATCAAGGTTCGTAATTTCTGCAGATTTTTCAAAATTTTGGAAAAATGTACGTGCGGTGTTACCGTCATTACTATTTCCAAAACCTGGTTTCGGCCTATCTACAATGAGAGACAATTGCTTCTTAAATTCCGTTTGAATTCGTTTTTTATTTTGTTCCACTATCTCTTTATTTCCTGTGTTCACACGCCACTCCCGAATAGGTAATTTATATGAAAGATGTAACAGTGATTCAAACATGCGTATCCAGCAATGTAAAACTGATAAACCAAACGATATATATTCAGTTTTCAGGGGTTTTTGCAGAATAACATTAAGATTATTGAATTCTTTTGAAGTTGCGTCACATAGGTAACACTTCATAGTTGATTTAGTGTCAGAAAGTGTACTACACAATTTTCCATCAACCATAGTAAACACAGGCTGATGTTCAATTAAATATGCTTTAGCATTCACATAAACCTCTGTAGGCGATAGATTCTGAATCTGATTGTCTATGTCTAGTTTTTTAGCTTTAACCAATTCATCTGTTTCTTTGAGATATTGGAGACTAATAGGTCTACAAAATCGCGGTGAAGATGGTTTTGGATTCTGCCACAAAATAACCGTGTTACCATTTTTCTCGTAAGAAAGCCTTAACGGAACAAGACTACTTAAAAACATATATTTATCGTCAGCTAATTCTGATATAAAGTTTTGCTTATATTGGGTATGGCTAGAGCTTCCATCGAAACCCCATTTCGAATGTAAAACAACTTTTTCTAAAGCGCTTATAGATTGCGATTGTATAACACTTTCCTGTGATTGTAACAAACGAGTCGCAGTATGGTCTAGCAAAGATTGAAGAGGTACAATAGCTTCAGATTCTGTAACGTGAACGTTTTCTGGATAACATCGTTTTTTTTCAGCCTGTACTAGCTTGTATGATGGAAAAATGTCATTTGCATACCTTCTTATTGTATCGTATTGTTTACGTGACAACTGAGCTTCAATCATTAATGAAAGAGCCTCTTGCGGTGACAGTTTCTTAACTTTTGCTTCGTAGGATAAATCTAAACAGTCTTTAGCGTATTTGGGTGATTCAGATATCTTTTTAATGACCTGAGCTTCTGTAGTTCTTCCGGCAGCCCTTAAGTTCATTTGCGCGGCATAAACTAACTCAACTGCATTTTTTTCAATACGCATAGTCGATGTTTTTCTACGCTTCGAACTTTCACTACATTCAATGAAATTTAAATTTGGCCTTCCTGATCTTGGTATTACATATCGGGTAAATTGACAACTTCCCTCTATCCACGTCTTTTCACCAGTTAAAAATCTATCCCTACGTTTGTTGTGTAGCTCCCATTTCTTTATTAATTGCTGTTTAAAGTTACGTAACTCGAAAACTAGTTGTGGACGAGATTGCAATGGACAATTAGTTTCAATAGCCACAAAATCTACAATTTCTTCAAATTTTCGGTCAAATGATTTATATTTGCTCTTCAAAAATACATCAACTAGATATTTTCTAAAAATATTGAGTTTGGGTGGTAAATCTGAAAATAATTTAGAAAAACTGATACGCCTTACCAAATTGCAAAAGCAAAAAATATTTTATTTTGAATTCGCACGAAGCTCTTTTACTTTTGCGTACAGTTTCTTATTATGGAAGGTTTTGTGTCTATGAAATGGCAAATAATTTCAAAAGAGCTTTTTGCAAACTTGAAATACACCCATTTTTTGGAAAACTTGAAAAATATACTTTTAATATAAGTAAACAGTATGATCTGTTAATTTCGTTTATATTTTACGTTGTACTGACCTTGATCTTCACTCGCCATAATATTATAACAAACCGATAACCTTTAATTAAATGTGAATGATGCCAACTGACGTGAAATATATCACTAATGAACGATTGGCTATAAATTTCGTAAACTACCCACATTTTAAAAATCGGATTTTACTCATTACCTTCATATAGCCGGCCCCAGTGTGCGACGTTAAGCGAACGCTCTGCCGAGCTACATGGTAGGCGGAGTGGGGGGTGTTAGGTTTTATTTTCGTTACGGAATTTCTTGATTCGGTCGTCGCGCTCAGAGCCCGCGATAAAAGCTATGCAACAGCTTAACTATGCAATAGCTTAATAAATCTTGCGCGGTACCTACTAGCCTAGTGGTAGAGATGATACTTTTATCATTTCTGCTCTCGCGACTCTGTTCTGGACAACCGGTGAAGGCAAGCCAGAGACATGGGACCGCTTCCTCTTCAGTGTTTAGTCTGACCAGCCAACAATTGTACGACTCGACTACTGAATAACGAAATACGAAATTCCGTAACTACCCGATACCTCATCTCAAGGTGCCCTGCCAGTCTGCAGGCTAATATTATTAATTACTTACAAATAGTTAAGATTATAAAAACACCCCAACCACAGTTTGACATCTCATCTCATTCATTCATTTCGTTTATTTCCTATCCCTAAACTTTTGTTCGTCTCTTTGTTATCACTCAAACAAACTCTGATTTGTGTAGACACCTGAAAAAACTTCAAACGAGTGAAGCGGTTCGCGCAAACAACTCTTTAGAATACAAAGAGGGTATTCAAAAGCAGACTCCTCACTTGACTCGAGTTAAGATTGAGAGCAGAGTTGATAATAGGTATTTAAAGTGGGTATATAAACATATACTAGCAACCCGCCCCGGTTTCGCACGGCTATATTATGCATGTATTGTACATATAAACCTTCCTCTTGAATCACTCTATCTATTAAAAATAGGTTTTATTTTCGTTACGGAATTTCTTGATTCGGTCGCCGCGCTCAAAGCCCGCAATAAAAGCTATGCAATAGCTTAAAACCCGCATCAAAATCCGTTGCGTAGTTTTAAAGATTTAAGCATACATAGCGATATAGGGACAGAGAAAGCGACTTTGTTTTATACTATGTAGTGATTTAGGTATACCTATAATACTTGTGTATTGGTATATAGACATGGAGGCTAACCGTAGATTTTTATAGTCGCTACTAATTTGGTTAATATCTAAGTTACTATTCTATATTCTATCTATTACTATTTATTTACTACAATCTTATCTTCTCTATCTATAATATTACAAAGATGATTTTTTTTGTAACGAATAAACTCCAAAACTACTGGAGCGATTTTGATGAAACTTGGTATGAGGGTAACATAGGATTTTTATCTCGATATTCCCACAGGCTCGGTAGTTACACGGGTGAAACCGCGGAGCGCTGCTAGTTAAGTTTAAAGTTTAGTTAAGCTGACGTTTTCACGAGTGCTTTCTTCTAAGCCTCTAAGCCAAGAGATACTGATGAGAGATGATGAGATTATAGATGCTGGGCAAGGCTTCTCCATCCTCACGCAAAAAGGACCCAACCATAGAGGTCTTGTTGCGGAATACAGCCCTAGGGGATAAATAGTTTGTCCCCAGCAAATTATTATAACATTTAATGTTATTACGGTGAACACCCTACTAGTTTGAACGGTTGGATTGGATCGATTTGAACGGCCATTTCGCTTATCGAGTTAGAAGCAACGATGCACGTCTCAAACGGATTTAGATCGTAGCCTTAGTTATTTGACTGCGAGTAGCTTATTCCACTACCCATAGGTAATAGGGAGTTAGGACGTCGATGCCAAGTTTCTGCCCGCCCTTATCCCAATTTATTTGAGGTCAGCGCTGTGTGTCTCCTTCTTCCATTCACTTCTATCACCACGATTCAGAAAATAATCAAAAGTAAGCAAACTTTTGATTATTATCTGGATCGTGATCAGATGGAATTAGCCACTAATCATGCCGAGTTGTTCCTATCCACCAACGGAAAACAAATAAATATATTTACCTACTGATCACGATTATCCGTGGCTACAAAGAATAAAATAAAGTAATTTTAGAAACCGATCACAGTAGCAGTGTATAGATGGAAGTATCTTTAAGTTTTGGGACGAAGTTCCTTTTTATAATAAAACTCCTTATTGCCTGAAAGGTTGCTTGGAATAGATCGTTTTTAGCGATAAGGCCACCCATTGTGCCGTATTGTAAGGTATTGAATATGAATTTTCTTTTAGCATATACCTAGGTTAGTTACTTATGTTAGAATTTATTTTGTTTATGTTATATGTAGGTACTTAATCATTTTGCGTTTTGTTTTTATGGTGCAATAAAGTGTTTATCTATCTATCTATCTGATTTATTAAATTACTAATTTCACTATCATCAAATAAAAAAAAACTATTTCTTCACTCACCAAAGCCAATCTATAAAATATTGCAAATAATTTCGCGCTACCCCCACTATAGGGAGAGGTGGGGGAGGTGGCAACAGTCAAGTTACGAGCACCTAATTACCCGTCGAGTGGGTATCTACAGTCGATAACGATAAGTGGATCCACTTCCGTTCACCCGATCTACCCTGCTGTGAAACGTACACAAACTAACTAACATTAGTTATGTAGTTTATTGTGTTTGTATGTTTTGATTCTATCCAGGCTTATCTTAAGGAGTTGGGGATGATTCTCATTAGACTAGGCCGAGTCCGGTGCGGAGGCCGTCCGTCTTTCATGTTTATATTACACCGGGTTATCAGCTGCCGAGGGGACGGACGGATCCGTAGAGTAGACGAGGATCGTCAGGGCACGGGGGGACACGGATCATGCACTGTGTAATAGCTTTATACAAAACTAGCGACCCGCCCCGGCTTTGCACGGCTGTATTATGCATGTATTATATCTAAAAACCTTCCTCTTGAATCACTCTATCTATTTAAAAAAACCGCATCAAAATCCGTTGCGTAGTTTTAAAGATCTAAGCGTACAAAGGGAAATAGGGACGGCGAAAAGTGACTTTATTTTATACTATGTAGTGATGTATGTCACTTACTTACTCGCACACCAGACAAATGTTAGTGATTTTTGGTGTTTCGAATGTTTTTTTAAGTTATCTAATAGTTTAAATAAACCCTTAAGCCGACGCTCGACACTCAATACAGAATGGGTTTTAACGTCTGTGTTAAAGTCCATGGCCCGGCCTGAGTCGTAACGCTAAGATTTGTCCGACGTCCGTGTTCCGATACGTAGCCCCGTGCAGCCACAAAAGGATGACGGGTCGGAATTTTTGTTGGTCCACTGCCGTCTTTCTACTTTCACTCGTGTCTCTCGAAGCGTCTGTTTATTCGGGGGTCTTTGAGTGACAAGCGTAAATGTATCTTCTAGGAAAGCGTGCTACGTCTTAGACCGCATCGTCACTTGAGATAGTGATCCAACGTCAAACGGTGACTTATTTATTATAATAACGAGCCCAAACTTGATGGGGTTGTGTCGTTTCATTGCGAAGTTCCTATGACCACCTTCCAGTTCCATCATCAGACCCTGGTTACCATTGAAAGACAAACTACTCGTCAAGACGATTCTAACGAGCCCAAACTCGATAGGGTTTCATCGTTTCATTACAGAGTTCCTATGACCACCTTCCAGCTCCATCATCAGATCAGCACCATGTTATCATAATATTGCATTGTCATCGGTCTTTGACAAGTGTGCAAAGTTTGAATTAAATCTGATCATTCTAAGTAGGGCAAAATCGTGCCCAAAGGAGTCGGTTACATACATACAAACAAGCAAGCAAACATACACGTGAAACTAATAAAAGCGTGTTAAAAAAATATGACTTATACGACTCTATTTTAAGGTAGCGATACCTTGCAAGTATCAGTTGTTAACGTAAACTCAAGTTTACGTGTTACGTAATGTTACCGGAGTAAATTCTAAATATACGAGGCATCACATCCGAGAAGACTTAAACACATAGAAAACCTGTAGTTTCCATTCTTCATGCTAGCTCTGCTACACTTTTCAAAACAAATATAACCAAAAGACTCAGAATACAAAACAAAACCAGAAGCCGCGTTACGCTTTTTTTTCATGCACTGCAGTGTGTCCAAAACAGGGACTTAAAACGTTATCCATAACAGAATGTTTAACGTTATAAAAACGTTATAATAGTATCGGTATCTCAGCAAACATTTCGTTATCGATCTTTTGTATAACGTTTTACGAGTAACAGAACGAAATTTTAACTGCAAAAATAACGTTATTATAACGATAAATACGCGACGTTGCCAAACTTATTCATTTTACAAATCCGCGCCACGCGCGGCGGAATTTGCGCATCAGTTGGTAAAAGCGAAATGGGTCGAAAAAAAATCAACAAAGTTTACAGATATTTCAATCTTGAGGATAATAATAAGACCTCATAATGTTTAGTTTGCGAAAAAGTTTTAAAGGTAAGTTAAGAAATAGATAGTGAGTAGGTAGTAATATTGTGTAGTATTTTCTAAAAAAAAAAACTAATATTTTCTAAGAAAATCGGCTTATTAATATTTATTTTTTTACAATAATGCCGATTTCCTTAGAAAATATGAATGTTTTCAATTTTTTTATAGAATCTTTTATGTTTCTCCGAAGAGCCCTTGCGATAGGCAGCAATAAAAAAAAATATTAAAGATTGCTCATAATTTTTTACTCTAAAAAATTAAATGCTCCGCAAGTCGCAAATGGATCAAGCTGTTTTTGTGGTTTGTGGTGCCTTATTAAAGGTAAAGAGTTGAACTAACACGCCTCAGTGATGAAAGTTATCGACTTTGGTTTTGATGCTAAAGGCCAAAATTTCTAGTACTTTTTTAAATAATGCCGATTTTCTCGGAAAATATTAATGTTTTGAATGTTTTTATAAAATATTTTATGTTTTTATAAAGAAGCTCTAGCGATTAGTAAAAAAAACCACGATAGTTAAAGATTTGGTCATAAAAAATTCAATTGAAAATAGAGTTTTCAATGGCTTCTATTTTCCAAAGTCATCGATATAGCAAGCTGTTTGTGGTGTCAAATGAGACATATGAGTTAGAGTGCGTAAGATGCTCTGGTTTGTAACCTAGAGACCAAAACATGTGACGTTTCATACATTTTTTTCATATTTTGACGGCTTACGATCTGCATCAAAAACAGCCCTATGTCCATCATTTGCCGTTTCGAGCCACTGTGCGGCAGCGCGCGCGTGCAACGTTGCCGCCGTGTGCGCGCGAGCGGTGGTACCTGGTAGGTACTACCGCTCGCGCCCGGTTTCGAACGCAGCGGCAACGTTGCTTGGTCGCAGAAGAGGTGGTTGGTAGGTATTAGGTATATACTAATTGCACTGTGAAAATTTATCGCTACATTATTGATTGGTTTATTTTACTTTTAATCGTAGATTCACTATGATAAAAAAATGTGTTTCGGAAATTTTACCTATTCCTACTAAACATATGTCTAACACCAAAGTAATAGTAAATTTCAGGACGTTATGTAACCTTTAGCCTTCTTCGATATTTGAGATATCCAACACTAGAAGAATTATTCAGATCGGTCCAGTGGTTTTGAAGCAAATTCAATACAAACAAACAAACAAACAAAAATCTAATCTTTCCCATTTATACTATTACATAGTACGTACATGTACCTATAGATTACACCCTTACGTAGCCAGAGAGAGCACTGCGTTCGATAGTTCACACGAAGAAAAAGTAAACATTACTTTGAGTAAAAGAGATAGCATAAAAACAATAATTATAACATTATTATATGAATAACAATATTTTTAATAACGTTAAATTGACAATATAACGTAACGTTATTATAACGTTATACATATTTAAAGCTTTGAATAATATCGTTTTGTTATATCGTTTCTCTCACAAATAACGTTATCTTGCAATTCCACAGATTACGTTACTGTATTTTACCGGTATTTAAGTCCCTGTCCAAAAACAAAGCGTACACCCCGCGCCCACCCTTCTTCCCACCCGCGTAATGTTGCTAGCTGGGGAGTAACTCCCCACTTTTTGGGTAAAATAAGATATTTGTTAAATATACAACAGTAATATATAATATATCAATAAATACAGCTAAAGATTTTTTTAATTTTTATTATTATTAATTAATTAATTATAAGTACTGAGTAGAAATCTATAATATAAAAATGAATCGCTGAAGTGTTCCTAAGCGAAAATCTCGAGAACGGCCGAACCGATTTCGCTAATTCTTTTTTTTAGAATATTCCATAAGTTACAAGGATGGTTCTTACGGAGCACTTCTTTATTTGTAAGAATATAATATTATTACTATAGACCCGCTCCGGCTTCGCACGGCTATATTATGCATGTATTATACATATAAACCTTCCTCTTGAATCACTCTATCTATTAAAAAAACCGCATCAAAATCAGTTGCGTAGTTTAAAGATTTAAGCATACAAAGGGAAATAGGGACAGAGAAAGCGACTTTATTTTATACTATGTAGTGATTATACTATAGCGCATGTACGCATGTTCCGATTCGTCGTGCGTAAAAAATGTGGGGAAAACACTTAGAAAAAAAAAGTGGCAACACACCAAAAATGGACTCGTCTATTTAGAAATGGACGAGTCCATTTTTGGGGAAGGTAAATAAATTCAATTATCAAAAGAAATGAAATTTAAACGGATTACTTCCACATGAAATGTGATCCCCTCTTGCTTTTTTGTAGATCCACTGGGTTTTTTACACGTGGGAATAACTCAACAAGGCAAAATTAGCTGAAAAACTGCACTTGTCACAACGTATCTTGACGCCTCTGCGACTCATAGAGTACTGACAACTACTACACCAATTTGGAGTAGATAATGTTGCTTCAGTTTCTAAAGCGTGCGCGGTTTCTGTCTTTTTCTCTATTCTGAGCCAAAAGAACAGCAAAAAGAGAAGAAATAATTCATTCTGGCAACCTCATTTTGTTCTTGACTGACACCATCCATCGACACGATCAACACTCATTTTTTTTTCTTTTGTGTGCTGTTACAATAATAATAGTAATGTAGTGTAGTAATAGTGTTCTATGTTACTATGTTACTTCAGTTTTTTCATCGCGTTTTCTTTGTGTATTTCAAGCTTTAAAAATGGGCAAACAACATATTATGAGTTCAAGGCACATTAAGAAAAAAAACGGTTGCTTGAACATAAGGTAAGTTCGTTTAACAATTACTTATATTCAAAGAATATCTTCTTCAAATACCTATCGCAAAGGATAGGTTTCCTAGATCATGAGGTAATAAAACTCCGAGCACGTTGTGGCAACGTGATGTGTAAACAAATATCGGAACATGGTTGGTTTTATAACTGGCTTTTACCGTCGAGTTCTATCGCCTGGAAGAAATTCACGTGACATTTAAGACATCTAATTTCGGCAATCTTTGTTTCGCCTTCTCCTATTTCTTATGCAAAATGCGCTTAACCCCATGACTTCCTTGTGCCTTCTTCACATTGGTGGACGCGTTCCGAAGGCATACATCCTAACTTAGTTTTTAAGACGGTTCGAATTGACTTTGAGTTCGCTTAAGGATTGCGCCCACATTTTTTAAGATTAAATCCTTGTTTCCCTTTTGTCTTCACTTCGATAGTCTTTTGTTTTCTTTTATGTTTATAGTGCTCTAGTTCGTAGTTACGTTCACGTCCAAATGTTGAATTTACATTTTTTTCTACCCGTGTGATTTTTGTTGTTATCAACTACTAAAAGCTGTTGGATCTCCGAATAAATGTCTCTGCAGCAGAATGATAGATAAGCAAAATTCCGGAATAGCAAAATTCCAGATTAGCAGGAGTACAGTAGTTGGATTATTCACCCAGGCAGATAACAAAAATAAAATAAAATAGTTAAATAAATACATTTCGATCGTATTTTGTTTCCATTTTGATCCCCTTTTGTTTAGGGAAACTTCGCCACGAAAAAACATGTAGAATCGTCTAAAATAGAGGACAAGGCCAGAGATGATGATGATTTTTGTTTCCATCTTCTTTCGTAAAGCTAGTAAATTCAACATATATTCAACATATATTTGTATAGCAGCATTTTCGAAGATGAACTTCAGTAAGAATAAATTTCGAGCTCGACTTACTGAACATCTCCAGGATTTAATGTCAATAGCCTGCAATAGATTTACTTCAAACATCAGACAGATAGTCCGCAACAAAAAATGACATTTTTCTCATTGATATAAAAAAATACCTTTGTCATTTTCGTAATTACATTTGTTTAATAAATATTTTTTTCTATACAAAGTTGTGCGGACTATGGTCATTTCATTTTTTAAAACGGACCCTGAGCGAAACTAATTGGTGACCCCTGCTATATAACATCACACTGCGACCAATAGAAGCGAAGAATCAGTGGGAAATGTGGAAAAAACGGGGGAAAATATTCATCTTTGGGCTTCTGTTTTTGAAATTAAAAAATGTAAATATTTTCTTTGTATAAAGAAACCATTAACCATATTTATATAAAAATGTCACCGACATTATTCAATTCAAACTAAATGTAAATAAAATTCAAGTTAAAGAACTCAATTACTAGTTTTAGCACACTCATGTGGTTTTAGCTCCTACCTCGGAAAGGGGATGAGCAATAAGCGTCGCTATATAACGAGGCCATCCTTTTGTTCTTTTGGACTTTAATTTTTATTAAATGTATGTAGATAGCTTATTTATTTAGTTTTAGTTTTGATAATTTAATTGTTTTGAAAAATATTTTATTTCTTTGTTATTATCAGAATAAATTACGTAGTTATAGGTTACTAGCGACCCGCCCCGGCTTCGCACGGCTATATTGGGCATGTATTATACATATAAACCTTTCTCTTGAATCACTATCTATTAAAAAAACTGCATCAAAATCCGTTGCGTAGTTTTAAAGATTTAATATATAGGGATATAGGGACAGAGAAAGCGACTTTGTTTTATACTATGTAGTGATAGTGATGATAGCACATAATATAGCACATTGTTCGGTCCAAACTTTTTGTTTTAAAATTCCTTTATTTCCTTCGAAACCGAACGAATTAATGAACGTTCGAATCGTAGTTTTTATCTTTTGTTTTATACAGATTCATGCAATTTAAATCGGAGTTTCAGAGAAGAGTATTTTCTAGTCGATTCAAGTAAAGCGGTCTGTTTTTGATGGAATTTTAAACAGCTGTCTCAGAAACTAGAAAAATGGGATGCGGTTTGGGTTTTGAATTAGATTTTTCATAGCTACGTCTGTGGTGACGTTTTATGTAGTTATGAAAAGTTTAAAAACTTGACACTTGGTTATGAAACTCGACTACGAAAGTGGAAAAGAATATTCCTAATTAATAACCGGTTATGAACAGAGAAAAAAAATACCGTTTTTGTAGCTGGTTATGAACCATGGTTACGAAAACGACATGTAAATTCCGTTTTCATAACTGGTTATCAAACAAGAAAAAAAATCCATGTTCGTAACTGGTTATCAAATTTCAGTTACGAACGTGGAGTAAAGGGATTTTTCTGCCTGAATGTTTACAAGACTAGCTGCGTCCCGTTTTCAGTCGCCTACGTCCCCATCCACTGGGAATACCGGTATAAAAAGTAGACTTTGTGTTAATCCAGGTCTCTAGTTATCTATATGCCGAGTTTCATCGCAATCGGTCTGGTGGTTTTTCGTGAAGGACGAACAAACATACCAACACATACTCATATACCTACTAATACAAAAACTTTCAAATTTTTAAATATTAAAGAGATAAAGACTCATCAAGAAAGCTTTAAAACTAGGAAATCACTATCGCTTTAAAGAGACACTAACGCACTATAAAAATTAGTAAAATATTAGTAAGAATAGAATAGTCTAAATACATAAAAGAATAGCAGTGCTCCGCGCCGCGGCTTCACCTGCCGCGTAACTCCCGATCCCGTGGGAATATATAGGGATTAAAAGTTAGCCTATGTTACTCCCAATTAACTAATTAATGGAGTTGTTCATAGTATGTCTATTCCCAGAACTTCGACGCAGTGTTGCTAAGCCCATCATGTCGATCTCTTAGCATGTCCACCGAGCATTACGTCGATTGCCCATCACGTCGACGCAGTTTTAATATTAAATACAGTCGAGAACAAAGTTGTTTGATTACTTTTATTTCTGTTGTAATACCCGGAGAAAAGAATGTATACAATGATTTTTCCGGGTGTTACATACCAAGTTTTATCAATATCGGTCTCGTGGGTAGTTTCGGAGCCTATACGTTACAAACAAAAAATATATTTCTCTTTACAATATTAGTATAGATTTCATTATAGATATGGTGGTAGGGTACCTATTTATTGTAAACCTTATCTAGGTTTATCGTGGACCCGTATCATGTCATCTGATGATTTAGGTTACTTATATCCCTTGAACTAAATCCTCTCAGGCTTGCCTGAAATATATTAAGGCTAAAACACATTATTTAGTATAGTATGCCTAGGTTTAATCTAGAACATTTTGACGTGACAACGTCTTATAAATTGGTTTGCCGGGTGACACTTCAAGAAACTGCGTTACGCTCCGCTGACGTTATGCGCTCACAATGAGAGCGAGTGAGAGGCACGCGGGCATGGTTAGCCCGCCTAAGAGCGAGAGAGACAGACATAAAAAGTGAAAGGCACGCGTCCCTTCCACTCGAGCACAGTTGTTGTCACGTAAAACTTTCGCCCGTATACCGACTTTACAGGCAACCAGTTTTTTTTTCAATTATTTTATCTCGAAACCATTTCGAGAAAACACCATTTCGTAAAATGTGTCTATCTATACACAAAAAGAATGATATGAATCAATTTTGTCTACATTCCCAAATCTGCGTGTGACTGTTGAGAGCTGCCCAAACGGTGACGAATGTGATGTTCTCCCCACTTTGCTCTGTTAGCTGCTCTGAAGTTGACCTCAACAGAAAAAAATTGGGGCTAAGGTTTCGTGATAGTCTTTGAATTCGGGCTTAAGAGGAAAGGGTACCGGCGGCTCTTTCCATACAAACTATTACAAACGTAGTCGACTGTTTTCTCCCTGGATAATGACACTAGAGCAAATATTTTTGGTTCATAAAAGTTATAACTGCCATGACCATGCCCCCCCTATTTTTAGTTTTTTTTTAATTTTTCAATTTTTTTAATTTTAATTTCTATGATAATTAGAAAATGAAAAAAACCAAAACATAGGGGCATAGTCATGGCAATTATAGGTTTTATGGCACAAAAATATTTGTGCTAGTGTCATTATCCAGGGAGGAAACAGTCGACTACGTTTGTATGGAGAGCGCGCAGGTACCCTTTCACCTTAAGGTGTTTCAAGACTTTCAAAATCACCGTAGTCCAATATAGACAAGTCAGGGGCTATTGTAAAGCGATGGCAACTTTGCCATAACCTTGTAGGAGATTTGGAGGCAATAGGAAATGTCAATGTTCGACATTGATTTTCACTTTTACTAAACTTGTACACTTTCACGGTACTAAATTGTAAATTATTTTACCAGAATTATACAATTAAGCCGAAGTGGTAAGACCAGAAGCGCGATAGAGGTGTCTTAGAAACAGTTTTTGGATATCAACTACTAAAATCCATAGAATAATGTACCTACTGTCGTAAAGATGAATAAATGCTTTGTATTGTCATACACTTCGAAACACGATTAAAAAATGATTTGCCTTGATAGAAAAAAAATCGTGAAAATCCTAAAAAAATCGTCATTTTTTTGAGCTTTTTCTATTTTACGGCGATTGTAAAGAAAAAACAAGTACGAAATTTATATTTTCATAAACTTTACATCAAATCCCATAAGGTAGTACAGATGGTTTTTCACTTAAATAGATGTGAGTCTTTTAATTACATAAAACAGTTAAAACTGCCATTTCGCGTCGCGCGGGGGAAAGGGGTAAAATCATCAACTATTACAACTACGTCTTATGAAATACTAGTGACCCGCCCCGGCTTCGCACGGCTATATTATGAATGTATTATACTTATAAACCTTCCTCTTGAATCACTCTATCTATTAAAAAAAACGCGTCAAAATCCGTTGCGTAGTTTTAAAGATCTAAGCGTACAAAGGGATATAGGGAGAGAGAAAGCGACTTTGTTTTCACTATCACTACTTTGTTTTCACTATCACTACAGTTCGCTCGGTGACGTCGTGTGCGACGCTTGTGTGCACGATGTATCGTTCCCCTCCCGCTGATAAAAATCATCTTGTTCATCTGGGTGATGATGAGTGTATATATAAGTGTGAACAGTGTAAACTAGTGATTAATGAAATTCTGGCATTTATATGCAATAAGGTGGACACGTTACCTGAGACTAGTATTATTCAAATATGTACTAGTGCGTACACATTCGATGAAATTGAGAAGGCAAGAAATATCGCATACAAGTTATTAGCACCCAAAAAAAAGATCTTGAGGAGAAAAGAAGGAGATGAACGAAAGAGCCTGCAGGATATAATCAAGCTCATTAAAGAGCATGAGCCAGACAATTTGCCTCATTTTGTGGCAAAAGATCTAAGTAAACTACCTCCGGTTTCATTTGACTACGTTGATGTGACCTCATTTCTCAAGGAAATGTCAATCTTGAAGAACGACGTAGCCACCCTAAAGGCTGACAAGGACTGCAATAATGCAAACTCTGACTCGGATTTATTGTATCTCAAACATCTAAAACAGGAAATTAATGACATCAAAAAAATGCTGACCAGTTTTCAAAACTCACGTGAAAACATCGATAGCCAAATGCACGCTTCAACGTTTCTTAGGTCTTATCCTGAGGATAAGGATACAAGAAAACGTTTCTCGATGAGCCAGAACGTTTTGTCAAACTCGGTACGTGAGGAATGCGACGTTAGCATAACAAACTCGAGCGAAATACCAATACCTACGAGTACATGCGCGGTCAATAACATCGGTACAGCTGATGCGGAGGTGGGGGGACGACCGGCGACTGAGACTGTCTTGCAGCCTTTCTGTATCGATGGTTGCATTGTATTGAATGAATCACAGAACGCTAGGGCGAGCGGGATGCGAGCACTCGAGCCAGCGCCCGCGCCCGTGCCCGCGCCCGCGCCCGCGCCCGCGGCTGTGTCCCGACGTGCGCCTGCACCCAGGTCGCAGGCGGCCGCGCCCGTACACGAGTCTGCGCCTGCGCCCATGCCGACTTCTTCTAAACTGACGTATAAAGATGTTTTAAATAATAACCTACATGATAGCGAAGGTTTTACTACAGTAACAAGAAAAAAAACTCCGTATAAGTATAGAAACACGAGAGGAACGCAGAAAAACACCAGTTCTAAGCTGTTAGTGGCGGATACGCTTGCGTACATTTATCTGTCTCGGCTTAAAAAGAGTATAACTGAAAACGACATAAAAGAACATATAAATGAAATGAAAGAAGAATGTGTAGGTATTGAAAAATTGATACAAATAAGAGAAACGAATTTTGACTCGTTTAAGATCACAATACAGCAGTCTAAATTGGGTACTTTCTTGAAAAATGAGTTCTGGCCTGAGGGGTTAGTATTCAGAAGATACCGTGAGCGCCACCAAAAAAGTGACGTTAGTGATACAGCCATTTGATTACCGCTTTTTTTACATTCAATTATGGATAGTGACAAACTTATTACTTTGGTAACTTACAACTGCAAGAATTTTAAGAGGTCAATCGGTGACGTTAAAGAACTATGTATGAAACACCAGATTGTTGCCCTACAAGAAACTTGGCTGTTTGACCACGATTTAGACCTACTTAGGTCTGTGGACCCACGATTTGAATGTCACGGTGTTTCAGCCATGGATGCATCGACTGGTATACTGAGAGGAAGACCGTTTGGGGGAGTCGCCCTTCTATGGGATAAATCAGTTTTCACGTGTGCTGAAATAATCCCATGTTATAACAAGAGAATGGTGGCGGTGAAACTAGCAGCTGGTGATCGTGAGCTGCTGGTTTTCAACGTCTACATGCCTACGGATGTTATTGAAAACCTACCTGAGTTTACCGAGTGCCTAGCGAGTGTTAGTGCGTTAATTGACACCTGTGATGTGGAGAGTGTATTTGTACTGGGCGATTTTAATGCGCAGGCTGGTAAGCTATTCGGTAGGGAGCTGTTAGATTATTGTACAGAGAATTCGCTGCGGTGTGCAGATTACGATGTATTGTCTATCGACTCGGGCCAATATACCTACGTGAGCGAGGCGCACGGGACGTGCAGCTGGCTCGATCACTGCCTGGTGACTGCGGCTGCGTCGGACCTAGTCGTGAGTGTATCTATTTTGTACGATGTGTTTTTTTCGGATCATTTACCGTTAACTTTACAGTGCAACTTAAAAAGTATCAGGACTAAAACTAATTGTGATATAAATAAAAGTATAAATTTAGGATACATATGGGGTGAACGAGATAGCAATCAAATTGCGCTGTATGGTCAAATTTGTACTGAAAAATTATTAATACTAAGAAATCAAGAATATTATTTATTTAATTGTTCAAACTTGAAAAATAAATGTATGAATCACGAGCATAAACTCATTATTGACAGATTATATTGTGATATAATTAATATTTTACAATCAGCAGCTAAAATCACGAGCAAGAAACATAAATATAAGGAGCATAGGGTCATTGGGTGGAATTATCATGTTAGGCCTCTGCATCAAAAAGCTAGACTGTACTTCCGCGAATGGGTTTCGGTTGGCAGGCCACGTTCGGGATTATACTATGATAAAATGAAAGCCTCGCGTGCTGAATTCAAAAAGGCACTCAAATCGGCACAGCAGAATCAGGAACGTATCAAAATGAATATTCTGGTTAGTAATAGAAAAGACAAAAATTTTGTGCAATTTTGGAAAGAAGTAAAAAAACTTAACCCTAAATCAGGTCTACCGGTCAGTGTAGGTGGAGAAAAGGATCCGAGAAATATTGCAAATATTTTTCGGGACTTTTTTAATGTAGATTTCTCTAGTAAACAATGCAACACTACAAATTGTGAGAAGAGAGTGGGATGCATGAGTGAGCGTGAGTTACTCTGCATACAAAGAAAAGACATTATAGATATCTTAAAAGGTATGAAAAGGGGAAAATCGCCGGGACACGATGGGCTCAGCGTGGAGCACCTGTTCCATGCTGGACCTATCGTGAGTGAAGTGCTCTGTGCATTCTACTCTCTTTGTGTGCAGCATGCCTACGTTCCTAAAGATATGATTCGTACTTTGGTTGTCCCGGTACTGAAAGATAAAAGAGGCGATATCTCGAGCGTGGCCAATTACCGACCTATATCGCTTGCCACAATTGTGGCCAAGGTATTTGAAAAATTGTTGCTGATGAACTTAAAAACTAAATTAAAAATTGATGATGGTCAGTTTGGGTTTAGGCCTGAAGTGTCCACAGATATGGCCATTTTCTCATTAAAGCAGATTGTAAAATATTATAAGAATAGGGATACCACTACATATGCATGTTTCCTTGATCTCAGTCGCGCTTTTGACACAATTCAACATGAGAAGATGTGGCAAAAGCTGCGGCTGAATGGAGTATGTGATGATGTGACAAATCTTTTAGCTTACTGGTATTGTGAACAGGAGAGCCATGTCAAATGGGGTAACATGTTATCGGAGGGTTACCGGTTGAAAAGTGGTGTAAGGCAAGGTGGCCTGAGCTCTCCGGAGCTATTTAATGTATATGTTAACAACTTGATTGAGGAACTAAGCAGCACCGCCGTCGGACTGAGACTGGGTAATAGATATGTCAATAATTTAAGTTATGCAGATGACATGGTGCTGATTAGTCCCTCAATCAAGGGGTTGCGTAAACTGATCACCATCTGTGAAAAATATGCACTTTCGCATAATTTAAGCTATAACATTAAAAAGACGGAAATGGTGGTTTTTAAGTCGGGCAAGGGCCCTGAAAACATACCTCATGTATATCTCAACAGGCAACCAGTGACAATAGTTAGGAGTTTCAAGTACCTTGGCCATATTGTGACATGTGACTTAAAGGATGACGAGGATATGGAGAGACAACGTAGGGCCCTTTCTGTTGTTGGGAATATGCTAGCTCGGAGATTTTTTAAAGCTGACAATGATGTCAAGATCACGTTGTTCAGGTCCTTCTGTCAGGTGTTCTACACTTGTCAGCTCTGGACCTCCTATACTAAAAGGTCTCACAACAGCATCCGTGTTCAATATAACAACATATTCAGGCAACTAATGGGCCTGTCCCGCTATTGCAGTGCCACTGAAATGTTTCTAGAAGCGCGGGTCAACACGTTTGTTGCTGTTGTGAGACATAGAATGTATAGCCTTTAATTTTTTATACCAAAAATTATGAATTTTATCAGCTCCTGGTGACTTCCAGTTGTGTAATTTATCTGTGATATTTTGTAAATCTTCTATTGTTATTTCCTTAAATTCCATTTCGTCTATTGCATCAAATCGTTTTTTTTCATCCACTAACCATTCAGCTTCTTCATTATGTGAAACTTCAGTCTCCCAAATGTTTGACCAAAACTGTTCCAAATCTTCTTTGCCAGGGGTTTCATTGCGTATTATTATTATTATTATTATTATAGTATAAAACAAAGTCGCTTTTTCTGTCCCTATTTCCCTTTGTATGCTTAAATCTTTAAAACTACGCAACGGATTTTGACGCGGTTTTTTTAATAGATAGAGTGATTCAAGAGGAAGGTTTATAAGTATAATACATTCATAATATAGCCGTGCGAAGCCGGGGCGGGTCGCTAGTATACTATGTAGTGAAGTGATAGTGATGAAACTGCAGCACGAGTTGTTGTTGGATTGTACCCACCCTAACTCCACGTCAAGCTTTGAGGCGAATCGCCCCCTTCCAAAATTTTAAAGACCGATTTCCCCTTTTTAATAATTTGACATTGGTCAATTGGTCCCACAAGAATAATCTACTAGACTTGTCGTACTAGTCCACTCGTATAAAGCAAATCGGGCTTTATTGGAAAAGCATTTCGGACGAATTGGTAAACTGGAATAAATTGCTGCCCGACTATTTGAATGGATGACATTATTTGATTCATTTTCACTGAAATGCACTTATCATAAAAGTGATTTTATGTTACTGTAAAGCGAGGCATATCTGCAAAGTGTAACGTTTCACAAATTGACGCCTTTTCCGTCTTTCTACTTCGTGCAGTGAAACATTACAAAATAGGTTCAGTAGATAATTTTCTCGAAAGGCTGCCTATATACAGGGTGTCCGGTAATGAATGGATAAGCGGGCACCTACGGATAGAGGACGCTGTGCCGGTTCAGAGAAATGAAAGTAATGTTCTATGAAAGTCTCTCGGTTTCCGAGATCTCCGCCAATTAACAAAAAAAAAATTCACTCCTTTCTCTTTGTTTTTTGATGCCAAAACTCCAAATAAAGGAATTATTCGAATCTGTTTTTTGGATAGTATTCCAGGATAAACGAATGCAAACAATTATTTTTATTGACAAATCGAAAGTTTTTTTGAACTAAGATTTAAATCAAACTTGATGTTGTTTTCATTTTTTAACCTGAACTTTAATCTTTCCCGGTGGTAGTCACCCTTATGCCAAATAAAAAAAAAGTTGCCTATTTCATTGAGATTCTGAAAAGGTATAATTCATGGTATTGTCAGAATTAAATACAAAATTAATTCCTATAAAGTGAGCATATTCCGGATATCTCGGAAACCGAGAGACTTTCATAGAACATAATTTTTATTTTTCTAAACCGGCACTAGTGTCCTCTACCCGTAGGTGCCCGCTTACCCATTCATTACCGGATATCCTGTATATTTGAAGCCAACAAAGCCGGATGTTTCATCACGATGTTTTCCTTCATCGTAAGAGCAATGTCAAGTAGCGCACAACAAATTTTTTTGAAAGAAAATTGCATAGGAGCACGACCGCCTGGGATTCGAACCCACGACCTTTAGAATAAAAGTCGAGGTATCTACCACAAGGCCAACACCGCTTAAGAGCTACCAAACAATTGAACAACGCGGCCCTATTCAATTGAAAAAAGGTACGACTTTATGTTCTACAGAAAGCGCCATATTAAACTTCTTATGAGGCGTCTCAAAATCTATAACCAGTGGACGATCAAGGTCCCTAAAACGATACCTCCAGTTATCAAATTATAATCAGAAGTTTAGAAGATATACCTACAGAAACAGACGAACATACAAACGGGTCAAAACCATTACCGTCCCTTTTCTCTTCGCCGTAATCGGGTAAAAACTACGCATTCATTCATCTTTATTAGACCAAAGACTTATAAATACTTATATATCTATATATATAAAAATCAATTGTCTATATATATAAAAATCAATTGCTGTTCGTTAGTCTCGCTAAAACTCGAGAACGGCTGAACCGATTTATCTTATCTTGGTCTTGAATTATTCGTGGAGGTCTAGGGAAGGTTTAAACGGTGAGAATTTAAAGATTGGACTTACGCGGGTGAAACCGCGGGGCGCAGCTAGTATTATATAAATATCTTAGCATAAATACTTGTCCGAGCCGGGAATCAAACCAGCAACCCTGTGTTTGGCAGTCTGGCATGGTGACCATTGTGCCAACTGGGTCGTCAAAACCCAGTAGGCACAATGAGTTAGAAGTAAGTGTTTTATTAACTTAGGAAGTATTTTTACAAATAGAGGTAAATGAATGCCTAGTTTTTTTTACAAAAGAAAATCATATAAGTAGTATAACCGTTGTCCATAACACAAGTCTAATTACTTAGCTTGGAGCTAGATGGCCGATGTGTGGAATGTCCTGCAATATAACTAGATTATACCTTTATACTCAGATAACGGAGAACACAAAAGCCGCAGTATGTTCGTAATTTTTCTAAGCACATACGCGAGACAAAGCATTTTTCTACGCTCACAATATTTGTCCTAGATCCTAGAAGTGTCTCTGGTTTATGTTTGAACTTTATAGTGGCAGTAACTGAGGAATATTTCACAATAAAAATGTACTACAGGAAACTTACCGTGTCGTTTCCTAGGGTTGCCACATCGGCGAGAAAGGAATTTGGGGACTTTGTGCTGATCATTCTATCTTGTGTCTCCTGTGAGGTGACAGTGGTGAACCTATACCGTCCTTTCAACTTAGGCGACCATATCCAAAGGAAAGGCTCGTCAACACGTTTGGAGTTATTTGTATATGTATTTGTATACAGGCCGTTTTCCGCAACTAGACTTCTTTAGTTAGGTTAGGTTCGCACCTATTTTACCCTCTCAGCTTAGTCGACCATTGACCAAGAACTTGTCAATAGGTTCTTGGTCAATGGTCGACTAAGCTGCCAACTAACCAACTATACCGCGGGTTTCATCACTATGTTTTCCTTTACTGTAAGAGCAATGTCAATCACCGCATTTAAATGTTCCCTAAGAAAAATCCATTGGTGCACAGTAGGCCGGGATTCGCGTCTACGGAAAATTCGTCTAAAACAATTCGTCTAAAACAATTCGACTAAAACAATTCGTCTAAAAAACAATTCGACTAATAACAATTCGACTAATAACAATTCGACTAATAACAATTCGACTAATAACAATTCGACTAATAACAATTCGTCTAAAACAATTCGTCTAAAACAATTCGACTAAAACAATTCGTCTAAAAAACAATTCGACTAATAACAATTCGACTAATAACAATTCGACTAATAACAATTCGACTAATAACAATTCGACTAATAACAATTCGACTAATAACAATTCGACTAATAACAATTCGTCTAAAACAATTCGTCTAAAACAATTCGACTAAAACAATTCGTCTAAAAAACAATTCGACTAATAACAATTCGACTAATAACAATTCGACTAATAACAATTCGACTAATAACAATTCGACTAATAACAATTCGTCTAAAACAATTCGTCTAAAACAATTCGACTAAAACAATTCGTCTAAAAAACAATTCGACTAATAACAATTCGACTAATAACAATTCGACTAATAACAATTCGACTAATAACAATTCGACTAATAACAATTCGTCTAAAACAATTCGTCTAAAACAATTCGACTAAAACAATTCGTCTAAAAAACAATTCGACTAATAACAATTCGTCTAAAATATTTTGAACCAAGGAAAGAAGACATCATTTATCTTCCTTCTGTGGTTTGAACTAGACGTTTGTCCCTGATACTACCTATACCCGATCTTTTTAACCCCCGACGCGTAGATAGAGAATAAATAATAGACCCGCTGCTAAAATAATAATAATTACTAGAGTGAGAAGGATTGAACGTCAAATGAGTAAGTGGGAGCAAGACGAAGTATAAGTTTTTTGTCTCTATTTGCGTATCGGTTTTTTTTGTTTGCCACCAATGTCGTTGGTGGCAAACAAGCGTTTGGTGTCTATCAAAGTTTTGTTTTCTTATCCTGTTAGACTATCATTTGTGTGACTTGTGACTTATCTTAATATATATAAATCTCGTGTCACAATGTTTGTCCTCAATGGACTCCTAAACCACTTAACCGATTATAATAAAATTCGCACACCATGTGCAGTTCGATCCAACTTGAGAGATAGGATAGCTTACATCCCGATATTCCCACGGGATCGGGAGTTACGCGGGTGAAACCGCGGAGGGCAGCTAGTAGGATATTAAAAAGGAGTACTAATTAGTGTGCACTTGTGCAGTGATGGTTAATTACTGTTTAGTGGCAATTTGACAACTATATGGTGCGAACTGCTGTTGGTGACACTAAGCCCTTCCCTGTTACCGTTGGAGTTCACCAGGGTTCCGTCCTAAGCCCGTTCCTGTTCAGCGTAATATTGGATGCACTGTCCGTTGTCATCAGGGATGCACACGAGCAGCCTCCATGGCTGCTCATGTACGCTGATGATATTGCGCTGGCGGACTCGGATAAGGGGCGGCTGGTCCAACGTGTACACACGTGGAAGGAGTCGCTTGAGAACGGCGGTTTGCAACTGAATGTGGCGAAGACAGAGTACTTGGCTTGCAATACCACAGATCCCACACCTGTCTGCGTAGACGGTCATATGGTCGAGCGGACAGACCAGTTTAAGTACTTGGGATCTGTGCTTCACGCGTCCGGCGACATCGATTGCGACGTCAAGTCACGCATTTCAGCGGCTTGGGCTAAGTGGCGTGAGGTGACTGGTGTCATTTGCGACCCCAAAATGCCGGTTAAACTAAAAGGACAGGTCTATAAAACCATCATTAGACCTGTCCTTTTGTATGGTAGTGAGGCGTGGCCGGTGCTTGAGCGACATAAGCAGGAGCTGCGTGTCACGGAGATGAAGATGTTGCGCTGGATGTGTGGAGTGACGCGAAAGGATCGCGTCAGGAACTCCCGCATCCGGGGCAGCCTTCATGTCCGAGACATTGCAGATAAATTGCAAGAGTGTCGCTTACGCTGGTACGGCCACGTCTTGCGAAAACCGGCTAGTTACGTGGGGAACAAATGTCTTGCCATGGCGCCTCCGCCGGGTCGTGACAGACTGGGTAGACCCAAGAAGTGCTGGCTTGACGTCGTAAAGGGTGATATGCGTGCAAATGGACTTACAACCCAGGATGCCGAAGATCGTGCGCAGTGGAGGCGTAAAAGTAGGAAAGCGGACCCCGGGCTCCCGAGAGGGATGCAACCGGGAACATCGCTCGGATGATGATGATGGCTATTTGACAACTATATACTTATACGTGTACATTCGCTGACACTGTATACGCTGGTAGCTTGTCTATATTTATTCTCTGTCTACGCCCCGACGCAAAAACGACGGGGTATTATAAGTTTGACGTGTCTGTCTGTGTCTGTGGCTTCGTAGCTCTCGAACTGATGAACCGATTTTGTAGTCAGGAGTGTTCTTAGCTATGTTTGATCGAAATCGGTTCAGCCGTCTGAAAGTTATAAAGGATTAAAGTCGGGATTTTTTTTAATTCTAAATTTGTTCAAAGCCAGATATGTGACGTAACCGAAAGATTTTAACAGTATTATGTGGTTTACGAATACAAATTTAGTATCAAGCCTGCAATCTTGCACTACAGCGGCGAGGCACGAGATTGCCGCTATAATTCGGTGTTCATGTTTATAGCAGTCGAAGTACACATAAAAGCTGAAACTTGGGTTATTGTATCGTACGAAATTAGAGGTTTTAATGCTTCTTATATAGGTTACTTGATTGTTACGTTATTTTTATGTTATTGAGATAAAAAATCGGCTAATAAAAACGTTAAAAGCAGAGATATGTTCACTCACGAAAGCGCGCCATTCTACACCTTATGAATGTTGTTGTAAACATAATCTGTATATAATTCTATCTCTGTTGTATGCTGTCTCTACTGATAGTCTTCACACACACATTAAGACATCTTGTTGCACACCGAGAAAATTTACCCTGGAGGGGCGCGCCTTCGTGAGTGAACAAATCTATACGCAGTTTCGTTATCTTTGGTGAGTTTTCTTTCAGTTATTTTGATTTAAAAACCAAACTATTGAAACTGATTTTGATAAAATTTCTAAATAATAGGATCAATTTGAAAAATTGTTTAGTTTATGATTGTATGTAATCTTCCATAAGTACCTAATCATTACATAGTATTAAACAAAGTCACTTTCCGCTGTCTGTCCCTATGTATGCTTAGATTTTTAGAACCAAGAAACTGATTTCGATGCGGTTTTTTTTAATAGATAGAGTGATTCAAGAGGAATGTTTATATGTATAATATATCTACATATATTATAGCCGTGCGGAGCCGGAGCGGGTCGCTAGTCATCAATACATAGTATAAAATAAAGTCACTTTTCGCCGTCCCTATGTCCCTATTTCCCTTTGTATGCTTAGATCTTTAAAACTACGCAACGGATTTTGATGCGGTTTTATTTAATGGATAGAATGATTCAAGAGGAAGGTTTATATGTATAATACATGCATAATATAGCCGTGCGAAGCCGGGGCGGGTCGCTAGTAATATATAAAAATCAATTGCTGTCTGTTAGTAACTCGGAAACGACTCGACCGATTTACTAATTAGGATTTTAAAATATTTGTAAGAGTCCAGGCAAGTTTTGAAAAAAATTAAGATCGGGACTAACGCCGTTGAAACCGCGGGGCGGTAGTGATTATACTTTTTTTTCAAACATATTTTTTAAAGAGTTTTGAGGTGCAAAAAATACTACCGAATTTTGAACCTTCTCCTTTTATTAAAGTCGGTTGTGAACAATATATTATTTTCCTTTTGTTTCAATATACTGTTCTAACGCGATGTCAACTATGTTTGTTTTACCATTTCCGGTTCCGACCGCCCATGGACCTCACTTCCTGTTCCATTTTCCTTCTAGTGATGAAGATATTTGCCACAAGGATAAGTTAATTAAGATTCTTCTCAAACAATACCTACTGAAATTAGTATTTTATTGTCTTTTTCTAGACGAGCATACTACATCTTCATTCTTCTCACTTTCTATCTGGTGAGATGAGGTCTAATGAAAGCCTATACAGGAAAAGTATTTTTGTAGTGCACATTTTTTTTCTGCTGTATATATGTCGGCAGTGGAGTACATTTACGCAAAAAAATAAATAAAAAAAAACCAAAACTTAATGTGAAAAACTTCCTGCAATTTCTAAATTATTGGGTATCTCAGTATTGATACACACAGTGACACGTAGGCCTACCTTCTATTAAACTCGCTGGCGCTAGTATTGTGTCCATGGACTTCGTCGTTTTGTTCGAAACACTTAAATGGTTATAGCTCTGAGAGTTTTTGAGTTAGCTCCAAAATAAAAAAAACAGTATTTTTTATTTTAATGTGCTTAAAACATACCGAAATTTGTGCACTACAAAAATACTTTTCCTGTATAGAGTTAAAAAAATGAAATTATTTTATTAGAAACACTAAAATAAATGAAGACCTGAACTATGCTAAGGTCTTTATCACTATCACTACATGGTATAAAACAAAGTCGCTTTTTCTGTCCCTATTTCCCTTTGACTGCTTAGATCTTTAAAACTACGCAACGGATTTTGATGCGGTTTTTTTTAATAGATAGAGTGATTCAAGAGGAAGGTTTATATGTATAATACATGCATAATATAGCCGTGCGAAGCCGGAGCGGGTCGCTAGTATTATATATAATATTGTATGCCCAGTGTGGTGAACTGTTGTGTCTACTACTTATAGCATTAATATCGGCTCATGTACACAGTTAAACAATAAATGATTTCTATTCTATTCTATTCTTTAAATAATGTTAAAAAAAACTCAGATTACTCTCGGCTGAGCTAAGAGGGTAGATATAGGTTTTTTATGGAATACCAAATGTAACGTAGGTACTACTACATAGTCATTACATAGTATAAAATAAAGTCACTTTTCGCCGTCCCTATGTCCCTATGTATGCTTAGATCTTTAAAACTACGCAACGGATTTTGATGCGGTTTTTTTAAATAGATAGAGTGATTAAAGAGGAAGGTTTTTAGATATAATACATGCATAATACAGCCGTGCGAAGCCGGGGCGGGTCGCTAGTATAAAATAAAGTCACTTTTCGCCGTCCCTATGTCCCTTTGTATGCTTAGATCTTTAAAACTACGCAACGGATTTTGATGCGGTTTTTTTTAAAAGATAGAGTGAATATAACTGAACTTATAACTGCCATGACCATGCCTCTATTTTTTGTTCTTTTTTTTTAATCTTAATTTCTATGATAATTAGAAAATGAAAAAAATAATAAAATAGGGGCTTAGTCATGGTAGTTATAGGTTTTATGGCACAAAAATATTTGTGCTAGTGTCATTATCCAGGGAGGAAACAGTCGACTACGTTTGTATGGAGAGAGCGCAGGTACTTCTAACAATATGTGAGCCACACCACTTTACGAGAAGAAGAAGAATGTAAAATAGTCTGATTATCTGTTTATTGGATGTTTCCATCTAACCTAGATAATTTATACAGCATCAGCAACTTTAATCCTTGCTCTATTCAGGGCGGTTGTAGTGCTCGGAACATGATTAAGATGGAGTTGTCTTGCCCAGAACTTATACCACCCTTTCAGCTTAGTCGACCATGTCCGGAGAAAGAACTCGACAATACGGTGCTGGAGCCAATCAAGCAGCCGGTTACATAACGATGCTTTCTTTCACCGGAGCAATGATCATTAGCGCACATCATTTTTAACCCCCGACGCAAAAACGACAGAGTGTTTATAAGGTTGACATGTCTGTGTTGTGTGTGTGTGTGTATGTGTATGTGTCTGTCTCATCGTAACTCCCGAACGGCTGAACCGATTTTGATTTTGTTTCTTTTAGCTATGTTTTTTCGTAGGAAAACAATGTCACGCGTTCGGGATTCGAACCCACAACCTTTTGAATTAAAGTCGAAGTATTTACCACTAGGCCAACATCGCTCATTATCTGTGTAATCACGCACATAAACCACCAGTCACCGTAACATTAGCGTACTGAAATTGAGGCCACAAATTGTACTAAATACCTGCGAAGGTGATCCTAGGTCGTTCTAGCTAATAAATCACGGTTAAAGTCGCCGTCTATTTGACACTTTCGGCATTTGTGTTATAATGACTAACGTAGATCGGCAAAATATAGCGAAAACTGCCAGTCTGCCCCAAAAAAAAAGGTTTCTTCAAATAATTCTTTATCTGTAGACGCTAGAGAATTTTTTGTTGTTTTGGTAAAAAATCTTAAAATGAAAAGCAGTATTCTTAATTTAAAAGTAATATTCTTAGATTAAGATTTTATTGTTTTCAAGAAACTTTACTAAAAAAACAAGAAATTATTCTCTATAGGAAGAGGATTATTTCTTGCTTCAAGAAACCTTTTTTTCTGTGTGGTTTAGGTATTGATATGTCTATTGTACCTATTCTCCTATTCCCTCATTTCTCTTCCTTTTCTCTCCTATTTCTAGGACATTACATTCTCCTATTTCCTTCCTGCAAAAAGGGTCTAGCTAGAGCATTTTTAATTAGCCCTATATACGATCGCTGTACTTACATAAGCTCCTCTGTTATCCTTCTTTCTAACACTATGTTCTAACAACTAATTACTAAAGGATAGTAATGTTTCCGTTTATTTCCATTGTTAGAAAATAGGACAACAGAACAAATTCTTTTTATTTTCTCCATTACAAAATAGGATCACAGAAAATCATATTGTGCAAAACTAGGTTTTGGCAGTGGATAAATAAAAATAAATAAATAATTTATTTCAGGATACAAAGGCCCATAGATATACCTTATGGACTAACATACATATTTTGTAATAAAAATGTGTTAATAGATAGCTTAAAACTATATTAGTAGCACTTCCATGACACTACACTTTAGTCTTAATATGTGTTAGCGCTGAAGGTTTCAGTAGAAAGGCTAACTATTTCTAATTTGATTTAATGATGAATTAGGTAGGTATAGTACATTATATCGGTGCGCGCGAGTCGTTCGTACTGTCGCGTCGCTGGTTGTCGAGCGTATGTGCGGGCGGCGACCGCGGGGTCGGTTCCTCCGCCGCCGCGCTCCGCATCCTTCCCCTCGGCGTCCCGCTAGCTCGAGCGTAGACATCCTGGGGGGCGTTGGAACTTGTTTCCAACTAAGTCGACGATGTAGATGAAGTAGTTTGTTGAAGGGTCTCTCAAAGCAGATGACCAAGTTGAAGCAGAATAATGAAGTGCATCTTGAAGTAGATGGCCAACATGAAGTAGGAAATGAAGTGGCTTGACGTCATTGGTTGTTAAACAGTGGGAAGATAGATAGTCCTCATTGGCTGTCCAGATTAGGCTGTCCGGTTGACCGCCCTCTTCACCGTACCCTTGGTAGTATGTACGTCAGCTACTCGACATATGTTGTCCTTGCCCTTGTACAGTTTAGAGACGCGACCCATCCTCCAATGAAGTGGTGCCAAGTTGTCTTCTTTGAGTAGGACAAGGTCTCCTACTTGGATTGGTGGGCTGTCTTCTTTCCATTTGGTTCTGTTTTGAAGCTCCGCCATAAATTCTCGCCGCCATCTGTCCCAAAACTGTTGACGCAGTTGTTCGATGCGCTGATGTCGATTAGGCCTCGATGAGGTGGTAGGCAGTGTTGGTACAGACATCAACTGACGACCGATCAAAAAGTGCCCGGGAGTCAAGGGATTTAAATCAGTAGGATCGGACGATAATGGAGAAATAGGGCGGGAGTTGAGGATGGCTTCTATCTGTGCGAATAACGTGGACAACTCCTCAAAAGTCAAGGAGGCGCTGCCAGCTACACGCTTAAGGTGGTATTTTGCGGAGCGAACCCCTGCCTCCCAGATTCCTCCGAAGTGAGGAGAGTAAGGAGGGGAAAACATAAATTTAATGCCCTCGTTCGCAGCATAGGTATGAACTGATCGGCGACTGGACCGCATAACTTTACCCAACTCATTGTTGGCACCTACAAAGTTTTTCCCATTGTCACAATATATAACATAAGGCTTGCCGCGACGAGATACGAACCTGCGTAGGCACGCTAGAAAGGCTTCTGTACTAAGGTCGCTGACAACCTCTAAATGAAGGGCCTTAGTTACAAGGCATACCAAAACGCACAAGTAGGCTTTAGTTACACGGTTACCCCGTCCCTTTTTAGAAGAAATCATAAGTGGTCCAGCAAAGTCAATTCCACATGAATTAAAAGGAAAGTCTGGACTGGTTCTCACATTAGGCAAGTCCCCCATCTTAGGCTGTATGGTCTGGCCGCGCATACGAGCACAGACAACACACCTTCTGCATATAGCACGCGCAAGATTTCTACCGCCCAGTGGCCAGTAGTGTTCGCGAACTGACGACAAAAGTAGCTGAGGGCCTGCGTGAAACAAACGTAAATGTTCATGTTGTAGTATAAGTTTAGTAAGGTGGTGTTTAGCATCGAGTAGAATAGGATGTTTTTTGTTATAGTCACAATCAGACTGAGATAATCTGCCTCCTACTCTCACCAAACCACATCCATCTAAGAATGAATTAAGAGGCAACAATTTGCTTTTGTGATGCAATGTTTTGCCAGTTTGCATTTGTTTAATATCAACTGAGAAAGATTCTGTTTGACTTTGTTTTAACAAAAGTGTTAAGGATTGTTCAAGTTCATCAACCTGCAACGAACCGGTAAGTTTATTTTTATTTATTTGACAATTATTAACAAAACGTAATACATATGCATAACTTCGTTTTAGTTTTGACAAGTTTGAATAATTAGTAAATTTTATAAATGATTCATCAGCAATTTCATTATTACAAATTAATATTTTTATTTCAGGTAAATTAGAAGGCGTGATGTGAGGTTGAGTAGGCCATGCATTTTGACCTTCATTCAGGAATGAAGGTCCCTCCCACCACAAAAGGAAGCCTGCAGCTTTTGCGGGTCGATGCCCCGAGAAGCTAAGTCTGCAGGATTTAAGTCTGTTGGAACGTGGTTCCAGTTATAATTTAGGGTAAGTTCGTTTATTTTATTGACCCGATTGCGAACAAAAGTCTGTAATGTTTTACTTTGAGTTTTAAGCCAACCGAGCACGACAGTGGAATCTGTCCACATATACACTTGTGTAACGTGGTACGGTATTGACTTGACAACCTTATCTGACAATTGAGCTCCTAACAAAGCAGCAGTCAGCTCTAGACGTGGAATTGTCAGAGTTTTAATAGGCGCGACTCGCGATTTTGCACACAGTAGCCTTACACTACTCTGTCTATCATTATTAAGCGATCGCATATATACGCATGCCCCGTAGGCTTGCTGTGAAGCGTCAACGAAACAATGCAATTCCATAGACTGAGTATTCTGACTATCTCCTATAACACAACGAGGTATGACAATATCAGACAAATGATGCAGGTTTTCTAGGGAGGTGAACCACCGTTTTGCGAATGGCTCTGGCACTGGGTCATCCCAATCCAATTTGGCATTCCACAAGTCTTGGAGTAAAATTTTAGGCTTTATTATACAACAGCTGACTAATCCCAATGGATCAAAGAGCTTACAAGTAGTAGATATAATTATTCTTTTAGTAATTTTAGACGTGTGTTCGATACCACTTGGGAAATGCAATTGGTCTGCTTGGGGTGACCATTTTAAACCTAAGACAGTAGCTTCTTCATGAAAATCAAGACAATTTAAAGATCCTGATTGGTCATTTAATATTTGAGGACAGTTAGTACGGAATTTTCTCAGTGGAAAACAAGCTGAGTCGAGCACCTTGACGTTTATATAAATGTGTTTTAACTCGTCTGTGCTTGAAGATCCCGTATTAAGGTCATCTATATAAAAATCATTTTTAATGACGTTAGCGATAATTGGATCAGGGCACTGATTAGCTAACTGGACGAGGCACCTCGTACTCAAGAAGGGAGCAGAAGCCGTTCCATACGTCACAGTTTGAAGTTGTAAGATTTTGATAGGCTGTTCGACTCGATCCCTCCAAAGAATCAACTGTAAATTTCGTTGACTCTCGTCTAAAGCCACTTGCCTGTAAAATTTATTTATATCGGCTGTCAAAACGAATTTATGGACTCTAAAGCGAAGAAGGATAGAGAACAAGTCGCTTTGTACTACTGGACCTATAGCCTGAAGGTCATTTAGCGACTTGCCTGAACTAGACTTGACAGATGCATCATAAACAACACGTAGGCGGGTTGTTTCCCGTTGCTCCCTTATAACAGGGTGGTGCGGGAGGAAACACCCAAATTCAGGCCGTTTAATCTCTTTTAGATGACCTAAATCACCATATTCTTTAATAAAATCGCTATATTGTTTTTTAATATTTTCATTTTTATTTAATTTTCTTTCTAGTTTCATAAAACGACTCATTGCAATAGGGAATGAGTTACCGAGTGCCTGCTCAGGGACCTCCTTCAGCGGCATCATGACAGAAAAACGACCGTCAGGTAAGCGACGAGTGTTTTTTAAAAAGTGGGACTCACAAAATTGTTCGTCTGAAGAATAGGTATTTTGTTCTGAGGGTAATTCTTCGACCGCCCAGAATTTTTTAATAGACTCATTGATATCTTGAAGTGATATTAGAGACAAAGAAGGCTCATGGAAGTCTTGAAGTGACTCCATGGAATTATGTTTCACAAAGTTACATTTAACTTTGGAAATTGGGTTGAAATTTGGATTAGTAGGACCAGTAGGACCCGCTACTAACCAACCAAACAAACTCTCCTGGAGTATAGGTTTATTCGATCCTAACTTAATTTGAGTAGGACATATGATGTCAAAGAATATGTCCGCCCCTAGTAAAATATCTATCTCGGAAGGTTTATGAAATGAAGGGTCGGCAAGAACAATATTATCAGGTAGGTTTAGTGTTTGAACATCAACTTGTACGTTAGGTATCGTACCCGTTATCTTAGGTATGACTAGACAGTTAACATTCACACTATACGACTTCACACGGGACCTCAACGTAACACCACATCTATCAGACACCGCGCATAAAACATTACTTATACCAGACACGTTAAAGCTATTTATTTTTTCTGTTACTAATCCTATTTTCTGTTTCAGATCATCGGAACGACGCTTGGCTTCCAGAATCCAACAATGCACGGGCGAGGTAAGTACGATTATTTTGATTATTAATAATTTCAACAAGAGCCGTACATAGTAGGACTTGGCCTGGAGATACCACTGATAAACTCACCGGATTATTGCAGGTCAACGCTTCGACGCTGTTAGTAGCGAAGTTACTTACTGTGCTAATGTTTTTATGTAATGTTGTATTATGTTTTTCTCGGCAGATGCGGCACACACCTTTCAAAGTACAATCTACAACGGTGTGACCACGACGCAAACAGTTGGTACATAAGTGAAGTCTAGAAACTGCAGAGTGTCTGTCATCTATGCTCATGTCCTTGTATATGTGACATTGATGCACATAATGATTTAATTTATTACAGATAAGACATGCCTTTTTTGTGAGAACCCTCCGAAACAATAAATGATTTTATATTTTTATCATAGTTTTTATTATTTTTGTTAGAAATATTTTTATGTTCATAGTTGTTGTTATAAGTACTCGTACTTCTAGTTTCCAAAGTATTCGCTCTGTTTTGTATAAATGTTTTAAAATCCGTAAGTGTAGGTAATTGCGATAAGCGCCCTTTGTGATCTTCCCATTTGCCACTGGTTATAGGATCTAACTTATTTGAAACTACAAATAAAACCAAGGGATCCCATCCAGTCGTGGGAACATTCAAGCTATTGAGTGCGCTTAAATTTTTATGAACTTGGTCACTCAAATACCTTAGAGCATTGTATGATTCCTTCTGAATAGGGTTAAGGTTCACTATCGCCTTTAAATGATTATTAATTAAAATGTTTTTATTATTGTACCTATCACATAAAGTGCTCCACGCAAGCTCGTAGTTATTAGCGGAAAAATCTATGGATCGAAGAGCGACTGAGGCACTACCTTGTAAAGAATGTCTCAAATAATGAAATTTATTAATCGATGCAATCGAGTCGTTGTCATGAATCAGTGATTTAAACGAATCACGAAACTCTAACCATTTAATATAATTACCGTCAAAAGTAGGTAGGTTTATGGTAGGTAACTGAACTGACATGTTATTATTATTCGTAGAATGACAATGACCCGACTTACATGACTTCTCCGATCCATGATCTGAGTTCCTATCTTTGTTCAAAAATGAATCAATTATTACTTGCGCCAAAGCGATTTGAGAAATAAATTCATTTTCCGTAATCTCACGCTGAGCTATTTGTTCGTTCACATTTTCAGAAAGTTCTTCTATTTCTGTTTGTATTGAATTAAAATTGGATGATAAGTCTTGTATCTGAGCTACTTTTAACGATAATTCTTTTATTTGTAAGTTAGTATAGCCAGATTCTTCAACGGATTGGAAATTTTGTAAATAAGTTTTAAAATTGGATAATCTACATCGAATAGTGCCCCGTTTTCTTGATAAATTCTTTAAATGTTCCTTACTAGACTCTAAATTTTCAGAATCTACATTTAAAAGTGGAATAGGGCTTTTAGACCTTGCTTTTGACTCGTTTTCAAACATTATTAACAAAAAAATTCAAATTTGAACAATATACCGTTAAATAATCAAATACAATGAGTTTGGTATGTTAGTTTAAATATACTGTGCACTCTGACCGTTATACAATCCAGTCGTCACCCAATTCAAACCTCAGCCGCTGCCGCCGAGCCCGCCAACCGCGCAGGCCGCGTTAGCGGAGCCCGCAAACCGCGCAAGCTGCGCTCGCACGGTGCGACTTGCCACGACGAGAGACTACCCCAACGGGGCGCTGGAATAGTCGGCACACAAGCGTTGAAATACAAAGAATAGAATGATAGTTTAGCTTGGGATTATTTACTTTGAATAATAAAATTACGCTAATTATTATTGGAAATGAAACGAAAATTATTAATAAACAATGCCAGCAATTACCATACAAAATATAGCCAGCGATTATGAAATATAATAAGATAATTAGTACGTTAAGAATGTATGGAAATTTCCAGTACACTTTTTAATGTGGCATGTAGGTAGGAATAACGGTTCGCTCGAAGAAATGAAATGAAACTGCGTAATAGCAAATAGGTACTTCGGCAAAGAATATAGGTACATAAAATGGTTTATAATGATAGTTCTGTGTAAATATATAGGCGAGAATGATGCGCTAAAAGCAAGACACCTCCTCAAAACAGCTGCGAAGTAGCTTAGGCATTCACACAGAAATAGAAGTTGGGACTTGGAAAGAAGGGAAAGCAAAAGGAAGGCTTACTTTCTTGTATGACCGGCCGCCCCCGTCCGTCCGTACTCACTGACACGACGACAAGGATACTCCGATTTCGTCTCCAGGCCCAGGATCTTCAACAGTCACGGTCGCCACTTGTTAGCGCTGAAGGTTTCAGTAGAAAGACTAACTATTTTTAATTTGATTTAATGATGAATTAGGTAGGTATAGTACATTATATCGGTGCGCGCGAGTCGTTCGTACTGTCGCGTCGCTGGTTGTCGAGTCTCTGTGCGGGCGGCGACCGCGGGGTCGGTTCCTCCGCCGCCGCGCTCCGCATCCTTCCCCTCGGCGTCCCGCTAGCTCGAGCGTCGACAATATCGATGGTTTCCGCAACAAAGGGCGTAAAAGCCATTTTGGCCATATTGAGTTTTTTATGCAGTTTTACTCAGTTTGTAACGCTCTATCGATCCCTATTTTTAAAATTGCGCTACGATGAAAAAAAAAGATGTTACGACCTACATTTTTCTATTGGCTAAACATTGAAAAGGGGTCATAAAACAATATTAATTTTATATTGGGAAATCAATTTGATGTAACTACACTGTGTTTTTACTTTTTAAACGACAAACGGGGTAAATACACATAATGAAATCAATATGTGTTTTACGCCCTGCAACAAAAAATAATTCTAAAAGAATATAGGTTGTATCTCACCTATGTTATATTAAGTACCATTTACGACTTTGGCATAAATAATAAATATGCTAATATTAGGATGTATAATTAGATAAAATTCATAATACAATTTAATAATCTGTTTTGCGCCGTAATGTATTAGTCTACTTCGAAAAAAAATAGTATTTATTCCCACAGGTGGTGCTAAATTTCTAAACTTACAAGTGATCCTAGCTGTCTTGTTCTTGCATAACTAAAGTATATTAAAAGAACAGAGACTTAACTATACCTTTATGTGATTGGATAATGGTTGTGATCTTACCGCAAGTATAGCACATGTCCTCGCTTGTTTGTTTACAGTATAAACGAAATCAGTACGCGGTCAACGCCGTGCCGGTCAAGATAAAATAACTTTGTCATATTAATCTACACCAAATCTGCACACATATCACCACTCTTCCCAATCTCCCACGACCTGGCGGAGGCGCCATGGCAAGACATTTGTTCTCCACGGAACTAGCTGGTTTTCGCAAGACGTGACCGTACCAGCGAGCGTAGGCAACATTCTTGCAATGTATCTGCAATGTCTCGGACATGTAAGCTGCCTCGGATGCGAGAGTTCCTGATGTGATCCTGTCGCGTCACTCCAAATCCAAATCCAGCGCAACATCTTCATCTACGTGACACGCAGCTTCTGCTTATGCCGCTCAAACACTGGTCACGTCTTACTACCGTACAAAAGGACAGCGCTAATGATGGCTTTATAAACTTGTTCCTTTAGTTTAACCGGCATAAACCTGTCTCTTTAGTTTAAGCGGAATTTTGGGGTCGCAAATGACACCAGTCCTCACGACACTTGGCCCAAGCCTCTGAAATGCGTGACTTGACGTCGTAATGGATGTCGTCGGACGATCGATGACGAAGGAACACAGACAAAGGCTTTCTCTAAATCTTTATAAGAATAGAAAACGGCGGAACGGGGTCCGTGACCGGGGTGTTAACTATTTGGACACCTAGACACAGTGCACTTTTGTCGAATCCAAGAATCGACTATCCGACTATCTATAGTAGAGCTTCATGGTGTGGGACATGACCCATATACCTCGATAACTCCCACACTCCTGCACCGATCCCTTGCCCTTGAAAACTGGGGTAAAACATAGGGAACTCACCAGTTTAGAGTATGCGGTTACAGAGGTTACACACTACGAGAACCCATCGCATTTCATACTTCGATAGCGCTTCAACTCTTTGTGCTCCTTATTCAGCAGCTCGTGGAAATAAGAGAGCCATCTCTTCTTCACCGCGATGTCCTCGCAAAGCAGATTACCATCGGGACGTTTTGCACAGCGGCACTTAGATATATCCTGTGCCGCTTTTACCCTCGAATGTGCCAACTTATAAATAAGCTTCTGTCTCTCAGACGTTTCCAACTTATCGTACAATGACTTGAAGTAGTCCTGTCTGGCTCTGGCTACTTTACTACTACGCTTGCAACTTTTTGAAGAGGGCTTTCTTCAATTTAGTCTCCCTCTGGAATAGTACAAGGCAATCAATATGACAGGAAAATCAAGTTTCCTTGTCATATTTGCATCCATCTTAAGACATCCCAAACACTGCCTTCGCCGCACCGGTGATCGATGCCTAAATTAATCTTATCGTAGTGGTCCAGGACTGGTTCGTCGATATCGATCGTCCGACGACATTGATTATTCGTCGACACCAGCGAACTTGTCCACCATCTGATTTGGCGACAACACCGCACAGGTTGTTTGTTTTTGGGTTTCACACAGAGATCCATGACAAGAAGACGGTGTTGATCAGTGAGACTCTCACCAGGAATGACTTTGCAGTTAGCCACATTGCCGATATGATGTTTCCTAGTGATAGAAATCGATTTGGGTAGCGTGCCTCTCACTCCTATAGGTGATCAAGTAGTCGGGCTTCTTTTTGAAGTAAGTGTATACGAGGGCCAGGTAGGCAGGGGCACACGTACATAGGATTTCTTCCCCTTCCGCATTTCAACTGCTGTAGCTTCCATGAACACGCTCACATTTTACCGTCATCTCGCCCACATGACCGTTCAGATCACCACCCAAAACGATCCCCTGTGACAACAGGATGGCCCCAAGGACCTCGCCGAGTTTGTTCCAAAACAACACATTATCAGCGTCGCTTACCAAGTAGGTTACAACCCCCTCAATAAGCACCTTCACGGCCATATGTCGGTTGCTAGAGCGTTTTATCTCCAAGATACAGTCATGCAACCCCTCAGCGAGCATCATAGCCACCCTGTTCTCTCCACCAGGTGCACCCATGTAGATCAGCTTTTAGCCGCTCCTAATGTGCCGGGATCTGCTGCCTTTCCATCGAGTCTCCTACAGAAACGTAACGGCCACTTTTCGCCTGGAAAGTACGTCAGCCAGCTCCCTCGCGCGTCCGATTAGCGTGCCGATGTTCCACGTTGCGAAGCGGAGTTAATTTTTGTGAGTTGGGGCTCGCATCTAAGTAAAATATACTCCTATCAGGTTAATATTTTGCTAGTTTAGTCATTTATTAGTATAAATAATACGGCGTATTTACATATTCTGAAACAAAAAAGGTTTATACTACAAATGGTTTAGACTTATATGGCTTTTACTGTAGGTACTTTTTGCCAGACTGTATATTTGTGGGATGTAACTACCTATTTTTTTCATTTTCAGGGATTTACGCCCTAGCTAACTTCTAAACTAAGACTCGTACAGTTCCCTAATGAAGCGAGGCCAAAGCCCGCAAAAAACTAAGAAATTTCTTCCTAGCACATTTTTTTATAAGTATAAGAACAAAAAAGATTCTTAAGAAATATTTTTTTTTATTTCGTTTTTTGCTCATTGCCAAAAGTATGCAAAATGGAGATACGCCCTTTGTTGCGGAAACCATCGATATGTAAAACGAAAGAAACGCCAGTTATTACGCTTTCAAAAGACATAAAAAGTGCAATGTCATCATATTTTTTCTCCAAAATAGAACTGTAGTCTAATTAAAGTCACCACCTATCTCCAAACTAAGCACAGTTGTCGTAGTGGCCAAATAAAAGACATACCTACAGAGTGAGAAGAATTAACACCTAACTAGATCTAATCATTCATTTCATTAACAGAGTGCTGTAATTGTGCTCGGGTTCAAGTGACCCTTACGTGAGGTACAGTCAGCAACAAAAGTTGATCAAAACTTTATTAGAAACTAGCTGAGCCCTCGGTTTCCATCCCGTGGGAATATCAAAATTAAAAATAGCCTTCCTTGATAAATTGACTATCCAACACAAAAATATTTTTTCTTGTCCAACCAGTAGTTCCTGAGATTAGCGCGTTCAATCAAACAAATTCTTTAGCTTTATAATATTAGTATATTACGTTTATGGTGAGCCACATTTATTGCCTGATTGCATAATGCGTGATGATTTGATGAAAAACCTCGGTCGCAACTTGTAGGTTACAATTTCGTTTGGACCTGGCTAAAACTAAGTACATAATTTGTTCTATAAGTGTCACCTGCAACTTCGTCCGCATATGGTTGAACTTACCCAAATAATTTAATTTTAGAAGCCTTCGTCGTAAAGCTATCTGTGCGCCTTTGAGCTCGATGCATCCATTCTGTGCGAGCATTAGGCTGCTTGTTCCCATTAGCGGAGTGGAGAGGATCGGACCGGTTTCCACCAATAGAATTGGATAAAAACATCGCACTCGGAGATTTTGCGGAGCGCTATTGGTGGAATCGCCGCTCCACTACATCGCTCCACCCCTATGGAGAGACAGCCTTAAGGTGGACGCAGATTGATCAGAGCCGAAAGAATCGAATTTTTGCCGTCCACGGAAAAAGGTACCTTATAACAATAAAGATAAGGTTTATATTTACCTACATTCATATTTTCGATCGTCAGAAGCGGCCGACCTTTAAATATAAATGTACCTTATTAATATTAAAATAATATACCTTTTCACGTGGACGGCAAAAAATCGATTCCTCTCTCTCGAATCTGCGTCCACCTTTAGTATGAGCTATGCGTTGATATATCCGTCAGTCAGTCATTACTTTGTATTTTATATATAAATATCTGTGGTATTATACCTAATGCTGATTGTCTTTGCTTTAAGTAAAGTATATTTCTCGGGAAAGAATACGAAATAAAACGAAACGTGTCAAATGCAGTCAACCGTAAAACTACAGTGTACAAAACACAGCAGTAACTCACTCAATCAGCAGCGAAACCTACAAACGGCTTACTCAGTGTGAACGTGACTTAACCCCTCGTATGCTCTGTGAGGCTCTAGAACGTTTCTGGCCCACTTTCAGTTTTACAGCTTCCTTCAGGTGCTCGTAAAATTGTCGCACGGGAATAAGTGTGGCTTGTTTTGTGAAGTAAAATGGGATTTTAAAAAATATGTCCCGGATTTTTCGTAAAAAAATTGTACAGGATTACAACATTTTTAAGATGGAACAGCTAAGTAATTGACAAGTTATTTCTTCTGAACATGGTGCATCAAACTGAGGGGGTAATGTTAGGTCCTGGGCAAGCCATCTAATAAATGTCCTATAGCGTACTATATAGCGTCTCGAATTGCATGAAATATAGTTGCTAACACAGTATTTAATATCATCTACTTTAAATATAGAAGCTAGGTTAATGTAGTAAAGAGACTCAATGAAATAAATGCTCTTAATTACCACTTTGAGGTCCTGATTTCACCAGCTCGTTGTTAACTCGACATTGTGTGTTACAACGGTCGACATCGGTCTTGTACTTGAGAAAAAAGGCAGAAAACGGTATCAAAATCGTCAATACCTGTCATTCTAAAATATCAATAAGGTACGGCGTGAAATGCTTATCGGGTCTGATATGCTCCAGATGTAGAATAGACGACCTTAATTAAGGTAATTGAGAAGCAATGGCCCATAAAAATAAAATGAAAATCTGTTTCTATTAGAAATGACTAAGTTAGAAATCGAAATCTAACATTATTTTGTAATCCGTAAATGTAGAAGATAATTTTTCAACTACTAAATTCTTTTGATACTACTCAAAAAAATAAGAGTAACAATTTGACTTCTAACTTGATATTTTTTTTTACAAAAAACCATCTATGATCTTTAATTTAGCGAACAAGTAGGTTGAATAAATAAATAAAAAAATATTTCAGGACATATTACACATCGCCATCCAGCCCCAAGCTAAGCAACTTAATGCTTGTGTTATGGGTGCCAGATAACGGATAAACTACTTATATACTTTTTTTTTTTTTGTAAATATATACATATTATACATATAGGAAACACCCAGAACCAGAAACAAGAATTTATGGTCAGCATAAATACTTGTTCCCGGCGGGAATCGAACCCGCAACCTTCTGCGTCGCAGTCCGGTGTTCGCCCGACGCGCCACAGAGGTCGTCACAGAGGTCGAATACCCTTAAGCATGTTTGATAATGTACGAAAAAACAGGGTTTCCATTCACCAACATTATCGTATACTTAGTTCAGTACTTCGAGCCCGCAATTATCAGAACAAAACCCTTACTCAGAAAGGTATTATAATTTTCTCTCAGCTATAAAGTTAAGGTTACACCTGGTTTCGGCTTAGGGGATAAATTGGGGACTTTACAGGACATTTATGCCCCGAAAAGCATTGAAGGTGTTAATTTATAAATATTGTAGGACACTTTAAAGGTTGCCTGTGTGAAGATTATATACTTAAAGAAAAAAATAATACAAAGGAAAAAAATATACATAAAAATGAAAAAAAAGGGAAAAAAAATATATAACTAAAAGAAAAAAAACTAGAGGAAAAACAAAAAACCTTAATTTTTCATCGTTTTCTTATGACTTTATCACGTAAAATTATCGTCCGTAAACCGTAATTACAGACAACCATTTTTTTTTTGTTATTTCAGATGTTTATTTTTCAATTTTATAGTTTACATTCCTCTAATATTTTACTTTTAAAATCCTAGACTATATTTTTACCTAGACTCTTTGCAAGAAGCATTTCTCATTCAAAGAAGTGCCTCATTTCGTATAGATTTATGCATTGACCCGATAAATAAGGTCGGATTGCGTTTACCTAAGTTGGTAGCCTGTTGGAACGTTTTTCTTATCGGTTTGTTACTATAGATGGGTTAGATAAAGAACAATTGCTATACGTTTTTGTCTAACTAAATATAAGACTTTTTATAGGCCTTTAATAATCATTTGTAGACTACATTATTAGGGTTCCGTACAGAAAGATTCTTTGGCGGGAATCGAACCCGCCACCTTCCGCGTCGAAGGCGGAAGTATATTAAAAGTCTTTGGTTTGAAACAATTACGGGACTTCGACACGTGTGTTTTGCTGAAAGCTTATTCTGTTTTATTCTTTTTAAAACATTTTACCTACGAAACTACTACGAGAGTGCTACGAGATTTATGTTTCTTATTTTTAGGGTTCCGCACACAAAGGGTAAAAACGGGACCCTTTGACTCCACTGTCCGTCCGTCTATCTGTCTGTCTGTCACCAGACTGTATCTCATGAACCGTGATAGTTGAAATTTTCACAGATGATGTATTTCTGTTGCTGCTATAACAACAAATACTATAAACAAAATATAATGGCACGGAACCCTTCGTGCGCACGTCCGACTCGCACTTAGCCGGTTATTTTTAGATTTTTTTTTCCTTTTTTTATCCAAATTGGTCTAGTAGTTAGTTAGAGCACAGTTACAGTTTAACGTTAAAACTAATAGACGGATTTTGATGAAACTTGGTATGAGGTTACAATTAATAATTGGGAGTAACATGGGCATTTCTTTTCACGATTTTCAAACGGGATCGGGACTTATGCGGGTAAATCCGCGAAGCGCAGCTATTTTCTCAGAAAAAAACACAAAATGATCAATCCACAGTTCGAACTTTCTCTCTAGGTGAAACCGCCTTCTGTTTTTCAACCACTCAACCACTCGCGCTGCAAATAAGATATTGTTTGCGATCCATTACCGGCCGTGGTAGCGACGACGATGACAGACTAATTATGTTCGAGTACACCGCCGTTAATGGACGCTGTGTAATTCTAAACGTTTCAATTTTGCTTGGAAAATGAACGAGATATTATCTATATCTATCAGATTTCTGTATTCGTTTTTAAGATTTATTTTATAAATAATAGCTTTTCTCTGTGAGATTTTTGCTTTTTAGAGGCCGACTTGACAGCTATTTTTTTTTAAAGAGGTTGCTTGACTATTTGTTGAAATTCTTGTGGCCGAGCAGCCATACAGTCGACTTCGTCCGTAGGGTTTCATTTTTCCAAAATCTTTTCAGGATGTCTTCGTCATAATACCTATCTGCAGTCTAGACTTTGAATTTTGTATTTAATGACAAAAACCTATATATATTTAAAGATTTCAATATTTATTTGAATAATTAATAAAAAAATTATATAGCCAGTTTTAATTAAAAAAAAAATAACTCTCTCGTAGTCTTTTTGTAGGTAAAATGGTTTACTAAGAATAAAACAGAATAAGCTTTCAGCTTTCAGCAAAACACACGTGTCGCAAAGTCCTGTAATTATTTCAAACCAAAGACTTTTAATAAACTTCCGCCTACGTGGAAGGTTGCGGGTTCGATTCCCGCAGAAGAATAAGTATTTCTGTATAGATTCTTTTTTCTGTAAACAAATATTTGTGGTGTCTGGGTGTTTCTGTAAATACTTAAAATAAGTATAATAATATGTGTAGGTATTTTGTATTTACAAAAATGTTAGTAGGTAGTCTGTCCGTTGTCTGGTCACCATAACACAAGCTTAGTGGCTTAGCTTGGGGCTAGACAGCACCGTTTGCAATGTCGTACAATATTTATTTATTTTTAACTGACCTCAAAAAAGAAGGAGGTTCTCTTAAAATCAATAGCAAAAGTTGATTAGGAAAAATTGACATAATGCCCGCTCTATGAATATGTTAAATCTCTTCGTTTCAAACACCATATATACGAAAAGTTGCTGAATTAGAACACGTAACTTAAGCTGTTATAAGTTTAATTACAAGTAAGTAGGTATAGGTATACCTACTGTATGTGATTTAATCAGTAAAGTTTCTCGGTGTTATCAGGAAACTTAATCTTGCTTTAACCTTGGATTTTCCTTTGTAAAATGTGTTGGGAAAAACCAGAAATAAAATCGTTAGTTTCTATTCTTTATGCGTACCTATAGCATCTTATATTACAAAGATATAGTGGGGTAGCGAAGGGTTCATACAACCCGTTTACCTGTTAGGTATTTCATTAATTTTATACTTTTAACCATGTAAAGTTTCAGACTTGTAGTTCTTGTAGCTTCAGATATATCTTGGCTTCGTCCCGACTCTATCCGATTTTAAAATACCTAACAAAAAGTCCCAACTGATGTGATAAAAAGTACAGGCAAAATGATGAGTCTTGTTAATGTTAAATGTTTAATTCTTAAATTAATTTAAATATAACTAGCGACCCGCTCCGGCTTCGCACGGCTATATTATGCATGTATTATACATATAAACCTTCCTCTTGAATCACTCTATCTATTAAAAAAAACCGCATCAAAATCCGTTGTGTAGTTTTAAAGATCTAAGCGGTCAAAGGGAAATAGGGACAGAAAAAGCGACTTTGTTTTATACTATGTAGTGATGAAGCCGAGGCTGTTTCTTAGTTTTTCTGGACGCCGCTGTTTTTAAATCTCTCAAACTACGAATTGGTTTTGAAAAACTAAAATATTGTATCTTTTAATCGGGATTAATAAACGTAAAATCATTACGCGCTTAGTTTCTAATAAGATCAAAGACAAGCACACTTGCCGTAGTTAATTTATTGTTTGCCCATTTCTCACACTGTGTCAGAAGCACTTGGAGGGGTGCCGACATTGCTCTCTCGAGTTCTTCATGGATATTATAAGGCAAAGAATTGAAAATGGAATTTAAATTATTCAACAAAACATTTTATCGACCAAAAATTTTTAAACCCAGTTTCAACGTAGTCATTAAAAAGTAGCGTGCTAGAGATTGCGTGTATGTTACCTATATAATAATACCTACGTAATAGTCTCCACTCCAAACCCTTAGCTTTAATACCACCTCTTAAAATGTCCCAATAGAAATACTTTAACAACCGCTCGTCCAACACAGAAAAGTTAAAGTACGCGTGAACTCCGCAAGCCGCCCGTAATTCCACAAGCGGTCCGTCGTAGTTCGCAACTAACTTTTAATACGTTTCTTCGTTCGATGCGCAACGCGTCAAGTTAATAACCTTTTTTTCTCGACACTCGGCCAAGTTTACGGTGAGTAAAGGCAATAAAACTGTCTCAGCTGCCGTCGTCGTCGAGGTGTGTTCTTTCGCGGTCCCAGTGGTGTGGTGGGTGAGAAGCTTTGGCGGAAGAGCTGCGCGCGGGCGGGCGCGGCGCGTTTGTGACACGGGGCGGGCGTCTCGACGCTCAGTCGGGCGCCAGCCTCGTGCAGCGCCGGTCGCTGCGAATGGCTCGTGCCAGGTAACGCGGCATGCGGCACGCGCTCGCCGCGCTCGCGGCCAGCTGCGTGGTGGCGCGCGCCGAGCTGCCTCATGCGCGCCTCGCCCCGCGCAATTCCACCCCTCATCACGTCCTCCAGTGTTCCGAAGGCCTCGTCCTTCCTACGTGGAAACCGCTCGAGGATGTCCCCACAATCGAGATCGCCCTCCGGGGCACTGTTTACTTTCTCGGCCTCATGTATCTCTTCATTGGAGTATCAATCGTCTCCGATAGATTTATGGCCGCTATTGAAGTCATCACATCCAGAGAGAAGGAGGTGCGCGTGCGACGAAACGGCAGCGATCAGATCCTTGTCGTTAGAGTCTGGAATGAAACTGTTGCCAACTTAACACTGATGGCGTTGGGATCAAGTGCGCCTGAGATTCTGTTGTCTGTGATCGAAATAACCGGTAAAAATTTCGAAGCCGGTGATCTAGGCCCCGGAACCATAGTAGGTTCGGCGGCTTACAATCTCTTCGTGATCATCGCCATTTGTGTGGCGGTGATACCGGATGGAGAAGTGAGAAAGATAAAGCATCTTCGAGTATTTTTGGTGACAGCTACGTGGTCAATATTCGCATACGTTTGGCTCTATCTCATACTTGCTGTGATATCACCGAATGAAGTCGAGGTTTGGGAGGGTGCCGTAACATTCTTGTTCTTCCCGGCGACTGTCATGACAGCCTACATTGCTGATCGGCGTCTTCTCGTGTATAAATACTTAAAGAAGGGTTACAGAGTGAACGAAAGAGGAGTTATAGTTGAAGCGGAAGGCGACGGTTCCGTGGAAATGGCATTAAAGCCAGGTGGTGAAGATTTTGCTTCCGATGACGAGGAAGGAAGGGAATTAGATAAGTCGAGGAAAGAATACGTTTCAGTGTTAAGAGAATTACGGAGACAACACCCCGAAGAAGACCTTGAGACAGTTGAGCGAATGGCATTAGAAACCTTAATGTCACGCGGGCCAAAGTCAAGGGCATTCTATAGAGTAGCTGCTACTAGGAAAATGACAGGCGGTGGGGATTTTTCTCGTAAAATCTCAGAACGTGCTCAAAGTGATCTTAGCGAAGTGAAAGCGGAACTGCAGAGGCGAGATTCTAGTTCTCCATCGATCGAGCCTCGAGGAGCAAACTTGCGTTTTGATCCTGCGCATTACACGGTCATGGAAAACTGTGGATCTTTCGAAGTCAGGGTCGTGCGAGCAGGAGATTTGAATGGCGAGATCGCGGTGCAATATACCACTGAGGATGGTACTGCAGAATCCGGTTCAGATTATGTCGCGACTCAGGGTACGCTGATCTTCAAACACGGAGAAACAGAGAAGACGTTTAGCGTCCAAGTGATAGATGACGATGTCTTCGAGGAAGATGAGCATTTCTACGTGAGACTGATTTCTCCAAGAGGCGCGACGTTAGTGTCGCCATCTTCGGCCACTGTGGTTATACTGGACGATGATCATTCAGGAGTGTTCGCGTTCCCTCAGAGGGACTTTGAATTGACGGAGTCGGTGGGGACGTTTGATCTTCGCGTGGTGAGGACCGCCGGGGCAAGGGGCAAAGTGCGGGTGCCCTACTGGACGGAAGATGGAACCGCAAAGGGCGGTAGCCAGTATGAACCAGCTCAAGGACACATCATCTTCGAAAACAACGAAACTGAGTGAGTATTTACATAATTATGTTATGAGAATCGTTGACATAAAATTATTCACGACTCTTTTTTAATGAATCGCAAGGTCATGAATCGTGGTTTCTGCGTTTTATGGAACAAATTATTTTGATAAGGTTCCTTTGTGACTTTATCTGTATTTAATTTTAAGTACAGCCTTGCTCGTTATTGTTTAGTAGGCAATAACTTTAAACTTTTTAACATCGCTAGTCAAACTCGGAATTTATGTCGGATAATTTCACGTCGTAAAATTTTTAACCTTTATAAGCGACTTTTAGAATATTATAATTTAAGTTGTGTTCACAAACCAGGTCGACTAATCGCGGGACTCAAGCGACGCAACTGCCGGTATTATTTAAAAAATATATACGACATTTTACATACCTCCCGCACCGTCACGTCGCGCGTCGCGTCGTCGCTATCTTTTCTCAAACAATGCTAAGCTTATAACAAATAAAATACTATTCTTTCCGTTTATAAATAATTACATTATAACACGTGTTTATTTGTGTATTTTACACAAATAAACATTTAGATACGAAACAACTAACAGTAGTTCTTACAAATATTGGTTCACGGCGAAAATCTAAACCTGCATAGGTCATCCGAGCAGGCAGCGTTGTAAGAAAACTTGTTCAACAACCACTACTATAGGATAAAATAAAAAAGATGAATTAAATATATTAAAGATTTAATTAAACGTCTTCGGTGTGCGTTGTTACAATTACAATTACGACTGCCTAATAATAACATAATACCATCGAATCGTTAAAGGTTCACCGTCCATATGACTACTACTAATGCTTTATTTGAATTATTCCGATTTGGAGGTTTTGAGTCACGAGCGTGTATAGGTATTTTCTAAAGCGTGCTGCTACATACTACCTGTATCGTCACTTACCATAGTGTGAGATAGTGTTCAAACACTGACTTATTATAATAAAAAACTAATTGTCCCGGCAAACGCTGTTTTGCCATTTACAAAAAACAAACTAAAAGAAACAAAATAAAAAATAGATAGTAGCCGATTCTCAGACCTACTGAATCTGCATTTTAAATTTCATAAAAATCGGTCAAGCCGTTTCGGAGAAGTAATTTGATATCTATACTAATATTATAAAGCTGAAGAGTTTGTTTGTTTGAACGCGCTAATCTCAGGAACCACTGGTTCGAATTGAAAACAATCTTTTTGTGTTGGATAGTTCATTTATCGAGGAAGGCTATAGGCTACTTTTTATCCCGATATTCTCACGGGATCGGGACTTACGCGGGTGAGACCGCGGAGCGCTGCTAGTATTAGATAAAATGCCAGCCGCGCGGGTTACTACCGTCCGCACGTTGGTATTCCGAACCTTAATTTCCATAGGTCCAGGAAGCAAATTTAATTAAATAAAAAAAATATATCAACAACGAAAATCCGATATTAATCCATAGGGCCCGCATTTGCATTAATTTATTTCACGCGAAAATCACCGATTTCTGGGCGGAGTTTTTGCATTAATTTGACGCGTTAAATTGTCACTTGCCGTTAAATCAAGTGTCACTGTAAACAATAAAGTCACGCCAATGAGCTACGTGGCAATCAGAGCCACAGGTGAACTTCTGTATGGTAAAACATTTCTAAATATTCCTGGGCTGATCGGCAAAGAGTTTGGGTATGTGACATAGTAGCGCGGTTTCACCCGCGTAACTCCCGATCCCGTTGGAATATCGAAATATGAAATAGCCTTTCGCGATAAATGGACTATCCAACACAAAAAGTTTTTTTCAATTCGAACAAATAGTTCTTGTGATTAGCACATTCAAACAAACAAACTCTTCAGCTTTATAATATAAGTATAAATATCTAAGCCTAGATATTTAGCCTAGTAATAGATATAGAAAAATATTTAAATAAAAACTTTGTTCAGCTAAAAAGTTTTAATTTGAAATATATGTTTTTATAATTTGAGAAATAAAAATAACTAAATACATTTTCACTTGACTCTGCAATTACTCACATTATTGGTTATTATACATTATTTGACTAAATAGAAAATTTCTAATAGAATTTAGACAGGTATCAATGTTATGAATTAGTTAAACCAAAATTAAGATACCTAGGTACATGGGATTAAAGAGCCTGTCCCCCTTTAGTCGCCCATTTTTTTTTTGCGAATTTGCCTGTGCTGACTATAGGGCGAAAAAATTCTTGCCAGCTGAAAAGATATGGACACGCACCCGACACAATATATTTTAGAAAAGTAGAGAACCAAACAAACATAAGAACACTGATGTACAGTATTGTACAGAGCATAAGAACAAAAAATATAAGACAAAAAGACAGAAAGTAGCCTAGCTTCTGACTTACTCACTAAGTACCATAATAAGTAAAGTTTTTATGTACTTGTAAAGTAACAAGGGTTATTGTGTCATGCAACTTTCATCTCAGCATACTAAGTTTCCTTACCCTTTCCCTATTTATACCCCAATTAATTACTAAAATAGACTTTAATAATTAATTAGGCGAGTAGGTTGACTGACTGACGTAAACTGAACGATAAATCTATTTTTACTGACACGTCACTTGGCTAACTTCTAAATATGGATTCTTATTTTACTGCGCAAGGTTGTCTTGAAGTTTATTTGTAGGTGCTGTCCGCATAAAAGTCGAAAATGGACCAAGGAATTACGTTGTCCCATACAAACTTTGCCCCTCTTTTTCACCCTCTTAGGAGTAGAATTTCGGAAAATGCTTTCTTATCAGATGCATAGGTCATACAAACAACACACCCTCCAAGTTTCAGGTCTCTACGATCAGCGGTTTAGGCTGTGCGTTGATCCGTCAGTCAGTCAGTCAGGACAAAGCATTTTATATGTATAGATATAGTTTAACCATAGACATCGACTAATATTTATTACCTCTGTGAGTTTAACCTATAGTCTCACTCTTGTGCAGTGGGTCTATGGTGAAAAAAACTGTGGACTTACGAGTGGGGAGTGGGGAGTGGGGAGTGAGTGAGTGGTGTGGGGCAATGGGATTTTAATACCAGCAGGCATATATTGTGTAGGTACCTATTAATTATTTTTGTTCTATAACTTTTTCTAAGTTCTCAAGAGTTTTCAATTTGCTTCCAAGTACAGATTTTTGTCCTCTCCTCCTGTATTATAAATAAAAATATCCCTATATTCTGTGTCTATATCACTAACCTCTATTAGGCTGGACAGGCCACTGCCATCAATAAAAGGCTTCCATTTGGTTTTTACCATTTTAGCCTTAGCGACAAAATGGCAAACATCAAATGAAAGCAGCAGTGAAGGTAGAGAAATGAGACCTGTGAAGGGTGGCAAAGTTATGTTATGTCAAAAATGGACATAATAACTAAAAAAATAGAAAATTGTTTCGCAGTGTTAACGGGGACGTTTTGATTAGGACCAAATATAACTGACATTTCGACATAGAATACCAAAACTAGCGTGCCTAGCTACTAGCAAACTACATTGAGTTTTTTTATGATACCAATGACCAACATTGTATTAATTATTCTGTGAGTGTACAGACGTCGATATGGCTCATAGCATCTAGGGATGGCTTCATGCTAAAATACACAATTCACTTCAAGATAGTTTTTCCAGTAAATATTTTAAAAGTCACAATGTTAATTCTGATTGTAGCTACTATTTCTTAGCTTTATACCTATTACTAGCGACCCGCCCCAGCTTCGCACGGCTATATTATGCATGTATTATACATATAAACCTTCTTCTTGAATCACTCTATCTATAAAAAAAACCGCATCAAAATCCGTTGCGTAGTTTTAAAGATTTAAGCATACAAAGGGATATAGGGACATAGGGACAGAGAAAGCGACTTTGTTTTATACTATGTAGTGATAAATCAGAAAGTTTGTTTGGATGAAAATAGGTGGAAGTTGTAGTATAGGGGATTAAGTAGGACATAGAATACTTTTGACCCCACATTCCACACTTAGACTTAAGTTTTGTTTTTGTATAAAGAATGTAATTTAAAAATGGTGTTTGTAATAAAGAATTTATTTATCTATTCCCGCGGGATCGGGACTTACGCGTTATTGCTAACTATAGATAAACATCAAACAAATACCTGTTTTTCGAAAAGCGTTAATTAATTTAAAAAAAAAAATATTTTATAAAGGCTCACTCAATGAAGGTTTATAATTTTTTTTTCTATGAAATGTGCTGCAGGTTAGACGCTGTACGTCACAGTCGTGCTAGTCGCGTTCGTGTCTTGTAATCAACAGACAAATAACCATAAATCTATTTGCAAAAATTAAACATTTGCAAAATGCCTCTTTATTTTAATGGAAAAAATTGTAACTAATACTATATCCGAGAGTTTGTTTATTTGTTTCTCTTTACTTTTGTTTTACAAATGATATCAGCGTTTGACCACTATCACACCTGCCTGATGGTATGTGACGATGTGGCCTAAGAAGTAACACGCCTTCCTAGAAGATACCTATTCACTCGCGACTTGAAGACCCCCAAATTGGACACGTCAGGAAAGACAGATGTAGGCAACCCATTCCATTGCCTTGCAGTACGAATAAGGAATGACGAAGCAAAGCGCTTAGTGCGAACGTCTGATATGTCCACCATGAATCGGTGCTGCACACCAGTCTGCCTGGTTGTATGACGAAAGAATGGAGATGACAAGATTAGGTCGTAGAGTTCTGTTGCGCACTCCTGTATCCGATAAAAGGCCGACAAGCTCGCCACCTTGCGACGATGAAGAAGTCTTTTGTTGGCAAGCTTATCGTCACCGATGAGCTTCCTGGCTCTCCTCTCAATTGACTCCAACGCCCCCAGCTGATATTTTGCCGAACCGTCCCAAAGGTGAGAACAGTACTCCATACACGAGCGGACTTGTGCTTTGTACAAGTTGAGCAACTGTCCCGACGTGAAGTAACGTCTCACCTTCGCCAGAACACCAAGCTTTTTTGAGACTAGTTGGGCTTTGGACTCAATGTAGGTGCTAAAGCTAAGAGTTGGTGTTAAAAAGATACTTACCAAGAAGCTCAAGATGGCCAGCTATCGGCACGGACACATCTTGGAAGGTGGGAGTCAGGTGGAATGAACTCCTCTTAGCGGAGAATAGACACGCCTGGGTCTTAGACGCGTTGAACTTGACCAGATTGGCGTCACCCCAATTAGAGACTGCCTTCAAGGCCAAGTTCATGCGCTCGACAATCGCCTTCCTATGACACCGGATCTCCGCCACACTAGTCCGCGCACTGGCCCTTAATAAAAAAAATGGATAGATTTAAATAAAAATCGACATAATTGTATTTTCAGCGATGTAGAAGAACGTAGAATACTTTTGATCCCGAAATTTTTGCGGGATCGGGACTTAGGCGGGTGAAACTTTAGGGCGCAGCTAGTATTTGACATTTTAAATTTTGTTTGTTTGTCAATTTCAAACAGTTCTGCCGATTTTGATAAAAATTTCTAGAGAAGGATATAGCGTAAGTAAACCTACTTTTAATCGATATTCACAAGCGTTCTGGCATTACGCGGAAGAAACCGCGGGGCTCAGCTTGTTAAAATAAGTTTAATTTACTGTAACGTTAGTACTGCTTTTGTCGTAACATTTTTTCATAACAATCTTCGTCACGGAATAGCTTAATTAGCAGACTATGCCTGCATTCGTATAAAGCAGGTAACAGGCGCCGACTTACCGGCGCTTTTTCCTTGAATGTGCCACCACTGATTGCCGCACGCGGTTTTACCTGCAAAAGTTTAAATCCCGTGGTAATTTCGAGATAAATTTTATCCGATTTGTAACCCAGGACTCAGAAGTTTCTGCGTGAAGGGGTAGCAAATATACATTTATCAGAATAACAAAATACTAGAGGTGCCGCTTGCTTTGGGTGCAACCAAATTGTATGCCTAACGGGCTAACAGTTTGTATGCTCAAGTGATTAATTCGTTTTTATTGCAAAACTAATACTCTCGAATTTGTCCGCGTTGGAGTAGTTATCCTAATTAATTTTCCTTTTCGTAGCGGATGCCTACGTCATTAATAGCTTTCGGCATCAATGGATTTTTCTTATAAATATAATATATATGTGCGCGAATTGGCATTGCTCTTCCGGTGGATGAAAACGCGTGGGTTATTTGGCTTCAGACATAATGACGAGTTCTTTCTTCTGGACGCGGCCAACTAAGCGGAGAGTTGACAGGGTGTGACATCTTCACGCAAAAAGGACCCAACTAATCATTACATAGTATAAAATAAAGTCGCTTTTTCTGTCCCTATTTCCCTATGTATGCTTAAATCTTTAAAACTACGCAACGGATTTTGATGCGGTTTTTTTAATAGATAGAGTGATTCAAGAGGAAGGTTTATATGTATAATACATGCATAATATAGCAGTGCGAAGCCGGGACGGGTCGCTAGTGAGGTCTATAGTTGTGGAAACACAGCCTGTATACAAGTTGATACAAGAACGTGTCTCGTCTCTTATAAAGCTGAAGAGTTTGTTTGTTTGTTTGAACGCGCTAATCTCAGGAACTACTGGTTCGAATTGAAAAAATATTTTTTTGTTGGGTAGTTCATTAATTATCGAGGAAGGTTTTATTCTATATAACATCACGCTGCGACCATTAGGAGCGAAGAATCAGTGGGAAATGTGGAAAAAAAGGGGAAAAATTATTCATCTTTGAGGGCTTCCGTTTTTTTTTTTAAACAATATAGGCTTGCATTTGACCTCATCTCACCTGATGGGAAGCAAAAATGAGGTCGAAGATGTAGCATGCTCGCCTAGAAGGTACCTATTCACTCTAGACTTGAAGACTCCAAGGTTGTAGTTATGTGGGAACAGCGACTATTTTTTATTGTTTGAACGCGCTAATCTCAGAAACTACTGGTTCGAATAGAAAAAATATTTTTTGGGTTGGATAGTCCATTTATCGAAGAAGGCTTTAGGCTATATAACATCACTCTGCGACCAATAGGAGCGAAGAATCAGTGGGAAATGAGAAAAAAAAACGGGAAAAATGATTAATCTTTGAGGGCTTCATTTGTTTGTTTGAACGCGCTGATCTCAGGAACTGCTAGATCAAATTGAAAAATAAAGACTAAAATATATGTATAAAGGCTTTTTAACCCCGAAATGCCCACAGGATCGGGACTTACGAGGGTGAAACCTTTAGTTGATTGTTCCCTTTTCACGGTCAAACGGCTGGGCCAATTTGGATGAGAATCGGTATGGACATTGAAAAACAAAAATGACGGTATAGGGGGTGGGGGTTGTATAGTGATAGTTTGAGAAATGCATTTACCTAATCATTAACACTACTGGTTACTCTAATACTTACCTGTTTATGTGTTTGAATTATCTATGTAATTGACTTGCCAATATTGCAAAATGTGATGACATGGTGAATAAATGATTTATGATTTATAAATGAAGAAGGACGTAAGATACTTTTTATTTCGAAAATAATGCGGCATCCGGACGAAATCGCGGGACGCACTTCTATAGGTAATAAATTAAAGTGGTTTTTTTTTTTATGACTTGTAACATTACATCGACAAGTATGATTCAACAGTAATTTATGGGCGCGGAAGAGAATCTTTATTGATTCTATCATTTAGTACTATTTACATCTCGCACTGTAACCGTTGTCACCTGCCTGTTAATTGTGATATAATACTTAAATAGATTACATGTGAGCGAAATATTGATTTTAGGAAAAAATATACGCGGTCTTAAGCGCCTAGTCTAGCTTCCAGCGGTTTCACCCGCGTATGTACCTACGGGATCGGGATAAAAGTGGGCTATGTTCTTTTCCAAGGTCCCATCTATCTTTAAATCTAAATTCATCCTAGTTGGTTTAGTGGTTTAGGAGTGAAAACGTAATAGACAGATACATATGGACAGACAGACAGAGCTACGAATTTATAATATGAATTAGGAACACATTATTATGAATCATCATCACTACATAGTGTAAAACAAAGTCGCTTTCTCTGTCCCTATATCCCTATGTATGCTTAAATCTTTAAAACTACGCAACTGATTTTGATGCGGTTTTTTAATAGATAGAGTGATTCAAGAGGAAGGTTTATATGTATAATACATGCATAATATAGCCGTGTGCTAGTAATCTAATATATATAAATTACGTGTCACGTTGTTTGTGCGCGATGGACTCCTAAACTACTTAACCGATTTAAATCAAATTTGCACACCGTGTGCAGTTTGATCCAACTTGAAAGATAGGATAGCCTACATCTTAATTTATCCCGATATTCCCACGGGATCGGGAGTTACGCGGGTGAAACCGCGGAGCGCTGCTACAACATATAAATTAGGAAGAAGATTTTCGAATCAACATAGGTAATTTACCTTAAAAATTTCCAAATTTTTATCTAATTTTGAACAAAAGTTGAATCCACCCTTAGTCGTTTCTTATTATCCTGTGTATAGCTAGCAATTTGCTATACTTACAGACCATTAACAAAAGCAATGCAGTTCTATAACACCGCATATCACGGAAGTGTTTCCAGGGCCCTCACAACAACCTCGAGCTACGGCTTCAGAAGCTTGACAAGTGCAATACGTACGATTATTCTCGGTCGAGTGATCTGCCCCTGTATTGCTAGAGTCTAGGGAATTTTTCACCTTAATCTGGTTTAGTTAATCCCATGTTTTATCATTATCACCTTCAGATGACATGTGATGGGGGTTTATTCCACTTTGATCACCTGGGTGACATCACCTGGGGTGACCAAATTCTACATTTTTGTGTCCTCAAATCACCCGCTAGCAAATCAGTGACCCAGCAAAACCTGGGTCATCAAATTCCACATGGTTCAAATTATTATTGGAGGCGTTTAAAATGTATTTTCGGGTTCATTTATAAAAAATCCGAGTACCTACATTACCTAATTTAATTCAGGCCGTGGTAAAATCTAATTAAAAAACCTAAGATCTTACACTACGCGCAACTCTCGAAGGACATTAAGGGTATTAAAAATGTAATGAACTAATATAAAAAAAAACAAAAATTCTATTAAAGCATTTTTATCATTGTCTTGAAGTAAAAAAATGAGGTCTTTTTATAGACGATATTTTATAAATAATCCAAAGAAATAAAGAACTAGAAGAAGATCTCGATGAGATCTACCACTTCTTTAAAGATATCATTAATCTAGGATCAATAGTTACTGAAATATAGCCGTTTTAAATTTGACAGCTGTCACCTGAAATTAAGATCTCAACGTGACCTATGCGGGTGAAACCGCGGGGCGCAGCTAGTTGTTAATAAACTTACATAAAATATTGTAAGTACCTAAATTAATTTTAATGATCTGTAATCTTATCGTTACCAATAAATTTGTATTTGAGTATTTAAAATTTGGCAAAAGCGTGTCTGCACTGCGCATGCGTCGATTTATCGTGCGATAATCGCTTCAGCTGTGGGTGTGTTTAAGGTGAAAGGGTACCTGCGCCCTCCCATACAAACGTAGTCGACTGTTTCCTCCCTGGATAAATTACACTAGCACAAATATTTTTGTGCCATAAAACCTGAAAAAAAAATGTTCGGATTTTTTTCATTTTCTAGTTATCATAGAAATTTGTCTTAATTTCTATGATAACTAGAAAATGAAAATAATCCGAACATTTTTTTTTCAGGTTTTATGGCAAAAAATAGGGGCATGGTCATGGCAGTTAAAAGTTTTATGCACCAAAAATGTTTGCTCTAGTGTTATTATCCGAGAAAACAGTCGACTAAGTTTGTAATAGTTTGTATGGAAAGAGCCCCGGTACCCTTTCCTCATAACGCACAAACGGTATTTTCAATTTAAACAAACAGTTTAGATTAGGGACGATCGCATACAGAAGGTCGCACGCCACACGTCAATTCCAAACCAATTTCTTAGGTTGACTCCCTTCAACGTAACAACGATCAGTTAAATTAATTGGTTTATTTGTGTTTCTATTTCTAACTATAGACGACACGGTTAGCAAAGGTTAAATATTTATTAGTTAGTAGTTCAATTCTTAGTTATTGTTCGGTTTTGTTTCGTAGAGTTCTATAGGGATTGACTTGACTTTTAGACTTACTTATGCAATAAATAAATTGATATTTTGTAGCTTTAAATAAACATGTTTAGGTAGTTTTAAATACTAGACTAGCTGTGTGCCACGGTTACATTCGCGTAAGCTCCGATCTTAATTTAAGAGAATCATGAGTTTTCGATACGCGTCGCGAGTAGGTATTTTCAAAACAAAGAAGATATGCGCGAACATCCATAATACATACAACCGAATTGAGGACCGCCTCCTTTTTTTAAGTCGGTTAAAAAATGACCCGTATCGTGCGAAAGAGAGAGTTTAAATTCGGACGTAATTGCCTTCATTTTGATTTCAAATAATGTTGCGGGTCGTAACGTTTTTACCCCCTTTATCCTTCACAAAATGAAATAAATTTGGTCTCATTTAATTCACTGCATCTTATTCTAGGTTTATACTTTATATTTTTTGGTAATTCAGTTTAGTCTATAAAAAAACAATTGAAACGCTCGATGAAGTTTTTAAGTAAAAAATATAGATGTTCAGATACTAATAACTTTTATCTCAGGCAATATTTATTTAAAATAAAAACGGTTAAACCTAGTTTTCCATTAGATCTAGAACATTTTCAAAAATGATCAAAATCGGACTTCGGTTATGGGGGGGAAAACGTTACCGATTTTTGTATGGAAATTTACAGACTCACACTGGTCTTAAAGTTTTCATATTTTCTTTTTGAACGCCAATTACGCGTCATTCAGTCAGTTTTACTGAGATGCCGTTGATTATAGGCGTCAAAATTTTACTTTTACTGCCTTTACACTATATTTTCTGTTTAAAGGAATGGATTAACTACTTATTTAATTAAACTACCAATTTCAAGTTTTACTTGGGTAGGTAAGTTTCAATAAAAATTGCTAGCGTTCAAAAGTTACTTTCCCTGGACTCATAATATTTTTTTAAACCAAAATTGGCCAAATCGGTTTAGCTGTTTTCCAGTTATAATGTGACGAAAGGAAATATGGATTCATATTTTTTAATAGGTATTTATGGTGAAGGAAAATGTATACTACCAAGTTTAATCAGAATCAGTCTAGTAGTTGGAGGGTGTGTTCTTTGTATGACGTAGGCATCCGATAAGATTTTTTTTGAAATTCTACCCCTAAAAAGAAGGGCAACGTTTGTATGGGACAACGTCGATTTCTTGGTCCAATCTACTAAACATTTTTTAACAGAATTAATGAAAGACATGCTTCTTATTTTATTGAAATTCATCCCCTAACGGGGCTTCGACTTCGCAGACGAAGTCGCGGGCAAAAGCTATTATCATACATAACTCATAACAATGGTTTTTAAACGTCCTTCCATTTCATTTACTTTTTATAGGCCCATTCTAATAATTTTATCGATAAATCTGAGGCGCGTAAAGAAAAAGTTAAAATATATAATTTTCAAAGAAAATTCTGACCGAAACGAGGTAAGTTTCCAAAGTTTTTCCAGTTCGATCCACCATTTTGTTGTAAGTGGCGATGTGGAGTGCGGAAATGCTATACAGGACCCGATTAAGGCTCAGGGGTGAAGGGCGTTTTGCCCATTTCTCCCTCGAAACGGCGAAACTAAGGGACGCGTGATTTACTGCCTTCTCAATTACGTTTTAGTATGGAATTAAACGGTGTTAGAAGTGTAAATTGCTTGCTTAATGCGACATCTTGTGAAGATCTCAATTTTAGTGACTGTGGTGAAATATTGTTGATTATCCGCTGAATATTTGTCTAATGGAAGATAAAATACATTTATTTATCGGTACCTATAGCAAAAGCTATTATTTTGCCGCTTTGATTTATTCGATTAGTGGCAAACCGCTTATCGGTTGGAAAATCAGGGCTTTAAAGTTTATAATTAGGTTTAAAACCCGAGAGAAAGAGAAATATTCAGATTACAGATTCAAATAAGATTCATTGATCATTTTAGGCCGAAATTTTGGCTTAAGTAATAATTGCTTTATTTAATTTTACAAGGTTGAAAGCTAGTCTCTTCCGGAATTATTTATGTGTACAAACAACTGCTTATTATACCTGACTTATAAATACGTTTATCAATAAAAAACCTTGAATCTTACTTCCATGTTATTCGCACGCGTATTTCCGGTCCCGTAGTAATAATAGGATAAAACATGCAAAGATTATGATTATCCTAATCAGCTTGGTTGCTCAAAAGTTTCTTAAACTTAACAGTGATTAGTCCCTTTAGTCACTGAGTACCTAAAAAGCATTCTGCTACTTTGCGTTTTGCCTAGACCTAACGAGAGATCGGCATGTCTCCGACCAATAAAGCACTGAACAGTCGTAAAAGCAATCCTTATAAGGTCACCCTCTTGTCCGTCTGTCTGTCTGTGTCACCACCGATTTTCTCAGGAACGGGTGACCTAGTTTACATGACTGTATTGTTAAACGTATGTGTGTAATTTTCATTCGAATAAACTTTTTATCCTTCTATTTCAATACCTAATTAACACAATGCTTTAAAGCTAAATCACATTATAAAAACAATAAACCATACTTTTGCCTAAACTGTGTTTCAAGCGAAAAAGGACTTAAATTAAATAGTTACCTATATATTTTTTAAATTAAATTAACTACTTTGTTCCTTTTGCTGTAGAGACTGTGGGTTGTTGGGGAGTAGAGGCGATTGAGTTTGTCAGGGGGATTGGGCGGCGTTTGAGGGACAGAGGTTAGGATAGCCGTTCCGGGTCGTTCCTGGTGCAGAGGTTGGCCATAGCTATTCAGCGTGGTGACGCTGCTACTGTGATGGGTTCCTTTGCGCTAGGGGTGACTCGGGGCGGTTTACTTGATTAAATTTGTATTTGCCATGTATTTTAGGTAACTTAATATATTGTGGTATTTAATTTACTGTATTATTATATAAGGCAATATTAACTGTATTTAAGAATTTATGATGTATTAAAAATTGAGTTTTTTTTATACTTTGTAACGTTGTTACATTCGTCGCATTTACGACTTTCCTAGCCCTGAGAAAGGAATTAATAAAGTTTCAATTTAGTAAAATTAGGTCATTTCAAAACTACTAGCGACCTCTCTCATCTAAGAGTCTAACTACTTCGGTCGCCCAGGTCGGCACGTCCTTTCGACCCTTTCCGAAATAACGCCGTTCCGCCTTGATAGATGTCGCGCTAACAAATAATATTTATTTATCTCGGTCAGTTTTACAGGCTAAATTCCATAGGAAACGGGGTTATTGATTAATCAAACACTATTAAACTATCAAACCTTTAATTAATGAACATCGTTATAAACAAATCATTCCGTTGAACTAAAGTAGCAAAAAGTTAGGGTACATTCTAGAACAAATCTATCACGTCAATCGATATAAAACTAATTTCCGTATTTGCCTCCCACCGCCAGATGGAGCTAATTACGACCACAAAATCAATTTAATTTCTTCATTAAAACAATTTAGTAATTGTTTTAACTAACTAAATCTAACTTAATACATTTAAATCACATAAAGAAACAATAAATCAATAAATAAAAACTAGAATTTAACATTATATTTTATCTGTGGCTCATCTGTCAAATGACGTACTTCCGAGGTGACATACATGTAGCTCCACCCGGTTTTGCCCTTCTCATTTTTCCTTGCGAATGGCGGAGAGCTTTTGCGACATAGAAAGTTTGGAAATTATTAATTCTAACCTAATCGTGAGCCGATCTCATCTAAATAGTGTTTTAATTAATTCCCCATTATCAGGTAAGTGAATTCATCAACAAAAAACTAAAATATTTACAAAATATCGCAGTTACAGAAATTCGTGAGACGTACCTCGTGGTCACGCTCTGCCCTTTTAGGTCTGCCTTGTTTCTCAAAATGGTAAACCCTTTTCTTATAACTAAATGAAACCTAGTCTTAAATGTGCATGCGCAGTTTACAATAAATAATTGTACTTATTGATATTATGTGACACGTTCGCATCTTAACTTAAAAATAACCAAGTACACACACCCTGTTTGTACCGGTGTACTAAAGGAACGCTTTCCCTTTAAGGTTATCTACCTAATGTAATATTATTTCTCTTAATTTAACTCATAAATTATTAGATTTTAAGTTCTAAGTAACTCTGTTTTAACATGTTGCCTGAATTTGTTGTGAAAGCCACCGACCAAGGAACGCATTTAGTATTGTCAGAGAAGACTTAATCTTGAACGGTCGATGACTTTCATAACGGGCATTTTGGACACCTGTTGACCCCTAATACTGGAACTTCCAGGGAATTATCGTCGGGCTTATAGCACCCCTACTCATTGGAGAAGCTTCCGGGGCTATACACGAAGACACCGGTCCGTCATGACACCGAGGAGCCGATTCCGGTCTGGGACCGTTTGGCGTAGACCGGCGTCTTGACGAACTTTGAGGAAGAGATGCCACACCTTGTCCCGGACGCTACACGACCTGTTCCCTTGAGCTAAGTCTTCTTTATGAAACCCAACAACCGGTAACTCGCAGAGAGAGAGAGAGATAGGGAGATAGAGAGCTTTGTGTCCTACACTAGCTCGGTTCTAACCCCGCTGAAACCGACCCTCTAAAGGAAAAAGTCCCATGTCCTTATTCTAGCCTCAACGTTAAACACTAGACTCAAATACTTATATTCCACGTCTAAAAAAAAACTTAATTCTAACTTAACCTAACTTAATTCTAACTTAACCTAACTTAAATATTAACTTAACTTGTAGTTCTTAATAATCTTAAAATAAGTCTTGTAGCTTAGTTTCTTAATAAATATTATGTACTATTCTAATCGTCTCGCTTATCATTTTTCCGCCCCAACGATTAGCATAGCGACATATTGGCGCCCCTTAACGTGGTTTCTGGCTAGTGTGGGACCCTCTCTGGCTCCCCTTATTGTCACCCTCTTATATTTTCTCTCATTTACCTCTCTGCGGGTTTCTGCGTTATTGTTGTAGGTCGAGCGTCCTTGGTGATGGTTTGTTTTTGTTTTCCATACTGTAACTAACATAGTCATAAGTTGTACACTAGACTAAGAACTATAAACTACATGAACTTAAGCCTATCTTTACTAAACCATACTAAAGCCCACCCTCATACCCCCATCCCTACCTTCCCTCAATAACATTAAACACACAATACTAAATACTTAACTAAAACATACTAACACTAAAAAAAAATAAAAAATAAAAAAAAATTAAAAAATCTCTAAACAAAAATGTTACCAATTAAGTACTTGTCCCTACAAAAGGCAGAGCTAGAGTATGAGGTACGTATCCGTGCAGCTACACCAGCGACCACTGTAGACGAATTACGTAGGCAAATTGTTAAGCTAACAGCTGATTACCCTGCAGAGGCAATCTTAGAATCTCCATTAGACTTCGACCTAGACATTAAAGGTTGCGAAGACACTATAACCAAAATACTAAAACAGCTCGAACAACCAGAGCAGACAGAGTCAAGTCTTTTGCGAATTCAAAACACTCTAAACCAGCTTTATAATCGCATACAGCGCCTACCTCGTTCCGAGGCTACTAAACTAGGGATTAACAATATACTAAAATCATATCAAGTCTTAACTCAACAACTAGAATCTAAAATGCCTCAAACCGCTGAGACAGACACCTCCTCGGCTTCCGATGAAGCCCCAGATATCGAGACAGGTCACACTTCAACACCGAATGTAAGTAATATAACTCTAACTTGTGACCGCTCTGCTAATGACATACAAAAATTAAGGTTTAATGGCACGTCTTGCGTCTACTCCTTTATTCAAAAAGTAGATGAATACCTAGAATCTAGAAAAATAAAGTCTTCTAAACTGCTGAACCATTCCTATGAAATATTCCAAGACCAAGCTTTACACTGGTACCGTAGACATAAATCAAAAATAAGCACTTGGTCTGAACTATCTGCTTTACTAAAACGAGATTTCGGCGATTCAGATTATGACTATAAACTAATCGACGAAATCAGAGCACGTACTCAAGGCGAAAGTGAGTCTATAACTATCTACCTGTCAATAATGCACGGTTTGTTTGCTAGGTTAACAAAGTCACTCACTGAACCCGAACAACTAGACATTTTGTTACACAATATTCGCCCTTGTTATGCTAACACAATAGCAACTGCAATAACACAAATAACTACAATAGACTCCCTTGAATCAGTCTGTAGAAACTATGAAACCGTAATGCAGAGGTTTACAAAGTTCAATGACCCGCCTAAGGTATCTACTAACACGTTGGCCCCTGATTATGCCTATAAAGACAACAAAATAGGTAAGTACCACAACAATAACCAACACAAAGGTCAATATTCACAACAACAATCGAATAATAACACATATAAGAATCAAGGTCAACCTTACAATAATGTACACTCAATAAAATCTACAAAGAGTATGTACTGCTTCAGATGTCGTACTGACACTCATGACTTCAAACAATGTAAAGCCCCTCGCGACATAAAATGTTTCCGCTGCGGTTTAAAGGACGTAAAGAGCCCAGACTGCCCTAATTGTAACAAACAAAAAAAAAAAAACGAATAAAGCAGGATTGTAGTCGTTCCAATCCTGACTGGAACTCGTGGCTTAATTTTATAGGAAAATTCTCAACTACTTATAGAGTAGCTACAATCCTGCATAATAAACCTAACGACGACCCTAGACCTTATGTAGAAATCTCAATAGGTAATATTAAGGCCTGTGCATTACTAGACTCAGGTGCAGCCTTAACTATCCTAGGAAATAACTCTCACCTACAGTTATATGACTGCAATCTTATACCTATGAACAATAAACACTTGCATATATCGGCGGCAGGTGGCCAGTCACTAGTACCTATAGGCTACATGAACCTACCTATTTCTTTCGAAAATAAGCTACACATAATAACAGCTTATGTGATACCAGAGGTAGAAACTTCCATCATACTTGGCATTGACTTTTGGCTAAAATTTAAAATATGTCCTCAATACATAGGTAGTATAACACTGTCACCTGCTATACTATCAGAAGTCAAGGTCAAGGAGGATGAAATTTACCTACATTCTTATAACAACTTAACAAATACGCAAAGAGAAATAGCAGATAATATCATAACACAGTTTAAAACAATTTCCTTCGAAGAAAAAGGCTTAGGTAGAACCACACTTATCACACATAGGATAGACACCGGCGACTCTTCTCCAATCCGGCAGCACTACTACCGCATGTCACCCGAGAAGAAGCGGATCTTGAGGGAGCAGGTTGACGAGATGCTGGCCCTTGATGTCATCGAGCCCTGCGAGTCCCCTTGGTCCACACCTGTTCACATAGTAAAAAAAAAGAACGGTGAGCCTAGATTCTGTCTCGATAGCAGGAAACTGAACTCAGTTACTAAGAAAGATGCGTACAACTTACCATACGTCTCCGAGATCCTAGATAATCTTCGCGACGCTCAGTACCTCTCGAGTATCGACTTATCCAAATCGTTCTGGCAAATTAATATCTCCGAAGAGGACCGCGACAAGACAGCATTCTACGCGCCAGGCCGCGGGACGTTTCGTTTCAAGACTACAGCCTTCGGATTGACCAACGCACCTGCAACACAGCAAAGATTAGTCGATATGCTCTTTAACGACTCAGAGATGAAGATCTTCGCATATCTAGACGATATAATTATAGCCAGTTCTAATTTTGACGAGCATGTATCAGCTTTACTGCGCGTCCTACACAAGTTACAACACGCTAACCTAACAGTCAACTTTGAAAAGTGTCAATTCTTTAGAAGTGAACTTAAATACCTGGGATATGTGGTCGACGCCCGTGGACTACGGACCGATCCAGGCAAGGTGCAGGCCATCCTCGACTTTCCGACTCCAACAACCAAGAAGGAGCTCCGGCGTTTCTTAGGCACAGCAACGTGGTACAGACGCTTCGTTCCCAACTTCAGTACAGTCGCCGGCCCACTTAACCGACTCACGGCGGGAAGCAAAAAGTCACCGCCTACCCCCTTTCTGTGGACATCGGAAGCAGACAAGGCATTTAATGAGCTGAAAGAGTGCCTCGTCACCGCGCCGGTCTTAGCGTGCCCGGACTATTCTAAACCATTCGAGGTACACACTGATGCAAGTAATTACGGCATAGGCGCCATGCTTACCCAAACCATCGACGGGAAAGAACACCCAGTAGCTTATATGAGCCGCTCCCTGAGCAAGCACGAGCGTAATTACAGCATCACCGAGCGCGAGGCCCTTGCAGTACTGTGCGCCCTTGAACATTGGCGTTGCTATCTCGAAAACGGCCATCAATTTACGGTCTACACAGATCACTCGGCACTTAAATGGTTCTTGACAATCGACAATCCAACAGGGCGATTGGCACGTTGGGGCGTGCGATTGTCGACCTTCAACTTCGAGATTAAACACCGTAAAGGCTGTGATAATGTCATTCCCGACGCACTCTCGCGTGCCGTTCCTATTTCGGCAATATCTCTAACTAAATCTTACACTACAACAACCGATGAATGGTATAAGAAAACTTTTAATGGCTGCCGTGTTACTCCCGCCAACTTCCCCAACTACACGATAAAAAATGAGTCACTATATCGACTAACCAAAAATCATAGACAAAAAAATCAGTCAAGTACGGAATTTTCGTGGAAGGAAGTGGTACCAACCGAGTCGCGTAGTGACGTCATCGCCGAAAATCACTCGCAACCCACATCCGGTCATTTAGGTATTTTTAAAACTTACAATCGCTTAGCCTTGAATTATTATTGGCCAGGTATGTACCAGGACACGGTAACTTTCGTTTCCGCCTGCCCAACGTGTTTGGCTTATAAATCACAAAATCATACAACTTTAGGAGAAATGGGCCGGCCCAAACAATGCTCGCGCCCTTTCCAAATGATTTCGATCGATTTTGTTGGACCCTTGCCAACAACTCGAAAACAAAATAGCTATATGCTAGTAGTAACCTGCTGTTTCTCCAAATTCACCTTAATTTTCCCATTGCGTCGCGCTACTTCTGAAGCCGTCGTAAAGAATTTGGAAGAAGCAGTGTTCCTAACTCACGGAATACCGCAAACGATTTTCCTAGACAACGGTTCTCAATTCATCAGTTCGACAACTACCTCCCTGTTTCAAAAGTATAAAATACCGAACGTATATTTTACTCCAAAGTATACCCCTCAGGTTAACACAGTGGAGAGATACAATAAAACCATAATAACATGTTTAGCAACTTTTGTTGAAAACGATCAAAGAACTTGGGATACGTTCGTCCCGAAAATCCAATTTGCAATCAACAATTCCGTCAACGAGGTAACAGGTTACACACCCTCATTTCTCGTCTACGGACGTGAACTAGTCTTGTGTGGATCTCACTACACAGACACCGATCTAGGTAAAGAAGTGCTCTTCTTACCTAGAGATCTATACGCTGAAAACAACGGCGTCTTGGCATCGGTTTTCGATAGCGTGCAGTCCGCATTATGGCAGGCTCATGCAAAGAACTCCGCTCGCTACAACCTACGAAGAAAACCGCACGAGTTTAACGTAGGCGACCTAGTATATAAGCACACTTACCCTCTTAGTGATAAGGAAAAATACTTTAGTAAGAAATTAGCCCCTAAGTACATAAAATGTAGAGTTAAGGAAAAACGCTCACCCCTAGTCTATGTGCTTGAAGACATGTCCGGCAAAGACATAGGAGTGTGGCACATTAAAGATATAAAATTAGTTAAGTAATAGTTTAAGTATTTACTCACCACAATAATTACATCACCCACTTTTAACAAAATACACACCACTCACTTAATCGACTATGGTCAAACAACTTTTTAAATAGTGTTGACCTGTCTCTGATGTCTGGGCGCTGGTAAAAATCAAATAGATTGATACAGCCACACCTTAGGAGATGAATGAATGATTGATGTATGGAAGCGGGAATTTCGAATGTAGAGTCGACAGGTAGAGTGCCTAAAGATTTTTCCCATAGGTCAAAAATCTTAAACCCCGGCGGGGGGTGATGTAACGTTGTTACATTCGTCGCATTTACGACTTTCCTAGCCCTGAGAAAGGAATTAATAAAGTTTCAATTTAGTAAAATTAGGTCATTTCAAAACTACTAGCGACCTCTCTCATCTAAGAGTCTAACTACTTCGGTCGCCCAGGTCGGCACGTCCTTTCGACCCTTTCCGAAATAACGCCGTTCCGCCTTGATAGATGTCGCGCTAACAAATAATATTTATTTATCTCGGTCAGTTTTACAGGCTAAATTCCATAGGAAACGGGGTTATTGATTAATCAAACACTATTAAACTATCAAACCTTTAATTAATGAACATCGTTATAAACAAATCATTCCGTTGAACTAAAGTAGCAAAAAGTTAGGGTACATTCTAGAACAAATCTATCACGTCAATCGATATAAAACTAATTTCCGTATTTGCCTCCCACCGCCAGATGGAGCTAATTACGACCACAAAATCAATTTAATTTCTTCATTAAAACAATTTAGTAATTGTTTTAACTAACTAAATCTAACTTAATACATTTAAATCACATAAAGAAACAATAAATCAATAAATAAAAACTAGAATTTAACATTATATTTTATCTGTGGCTCATCTGTCAAATGACGTACTTCCGAGGTGACATACATGTAGCTCCACCCGGTTTTGCCCTTCTCATTTTTCCTTGCGAATGGCGGAGAGCTTTTGCGACATAGAAAGTTTGGAAATTATTAATTCTAACCTAATCGTGAGCCGATCTCATCTAAATAGTGTTTTAATTAATTCCCCATTATCAGGTAAGTGAATTCATCAACAAAAAACTAAAATATTTACAAAATATCGCAGTTACAGAAATTCGTGAGACGTACCTCGTGGTCACGCTCTGCCCTTTTAGGTCTGCCTTGTTTCTCAAAATGGTAAACCCTTTTCTTATAACTAAATGAAACCTAGTCTTAAATGTGCATGCGCAGTTTACAATAAATAATTGTACTTATTGATATTATGTGACACGTTCGCATCTTAACTTAAAAATAACCAAGTACACACACCCTGTTTGTACCGGTGTACTAAAGGAACGCTTTCCCTTTAAGGTTATCTACCTAATGTAATATTATTTCTCTTAATTTAACTCATAAATTATTAGATTTTAAGTTCTAAGTAACTCTGTTTTAACATGTTGCCTGAATTTGTTGTGAAAGCCACCGACCAAGGAACGCATTTAGTATTGTCAGAGAAGACTTAATCTTGAACGGTCGATGACTTTCATAACGGGCATTTTGGACACCTGTTGACCCCTAATACTGGAACTTCCAGGGAATTATCGTCGGGCTTATAGCACCCCTACTCATTGGAGAAGCTTCCGGGGCTATACACGAAGACACCGGTCCGTCATGACACCGAGGAGCCGATTCCGGTCTGGGACCGTTTGGCGTAGACCGGCGTCTTGACGAACTTTGAGGAAGAGATGCCACACCTTGTCCCGGACGCTACACGACCTGTTCCCTTGAGCTAAGTCTTCTTTATGAAACCCAACAACCGGTAACTCGCAGAGAGAGAGAGAGATAGGGAGATAGAGAGCTTTGTGTCCTACACTAGCTCGGTTCTAACCCCGCTGAAACCGACCCTCTAAAGGAAAAAGTCCCATGTCCTTATTCTAGCCTCAACGTTAAACACTAGACTCAAATACTTATATTCCACGTCTAAAAAAAAACTTAATTCTAACTTAACCTAACTTAATTCTAACTTAACCTAACTTAAATATTAACTTAACTTGTAGTTCTTAATAATCTTAAAATAAGTCTTGTAGCTTAGTTTCTTAATAAATATTATGTACTATTCTAATCGTCTCGCTTATCATTTTTCCGCCCCAACGATTAGCATAGCGACAACTTATAAAAATTAACTACTTGCAAAAACAATATTAAACAGCAAAAATACTATATCTCGGTATATGAGCTAGCAGTGTAAATTTAAAACAAGTTATAGCTACAATTACAATTCTCAGTAGGCGTCTGTTAATAAGTATTGGAATTACTATCTTCTTCCTTAACCCCCCTTCCCCCTACCCGTCGTTTCCTGATTACGTCCTCCTCTCGCCAGATCGCCCTGGGGTTTCCACGTCCGCACGATAAACTCCGCTGACTCACTTCTGTTCGTTGTATACTAATGCGACACTCGCTTAAGGACCGCCATACATACAACAGACTTGAATTTTTGGGTTTACTGTTTTAGAACGAAACACTCTTGTTCGTAAAATGCATGCGGACTTAGTAACTAAAGACCAGCTTGGATTAGCAACATTCTAAGACATTACTAGCAGCGCTTCGCGATTTCACCCGTGTAACTTCCGATTTAAACTCACTAGAATATGGAAAGACCGCAATATATCTCGTTAAACTAAAGATGCTGTTGCGTACATTGGTATTCTCGATTTCGAAGATATCGCTCGTAGAAACCTTAATAACCTCGAGAAGCTCATGGCACCTAGTTGGTCAGGTCGACGGGAAAAGACCGCGCGGTCGCTCACCCACCCGTTGGTCAGATCTAGACAAAAAGCTCACTGGCCTACCTATCACTGAAGCTTTTAAGACCGCCGAGGACAGGAAAACTTGGAAAGGCATAGTGCACCGAGTGATCGACAATAATTCGTCCTAGACACGACCTTCAGCAATGAATATGACGACTAAGAAGAAGAGAACTTCCGATCCCGTAAGAATATCGGGATAAAAGTTAGCGGCTATATTACTCCCAATGAATCAATGTATCCTCATACCAAGTTTCATCTAAATCGGTCCTGTAGCTTCGGCGCCTATTTGAACAAAATGATTACATATAAAATACTAAAACACGAAACTTAAATATAGAAAAATTTCCTAGAGTGGCACAAAGGGCCAAACCATAGTTTCAGGTAGGTATCGTTTGAAAGGGTTACCTGAAAAGCAATATCATTGAAAGATCGAAGTGTACCGTGTGGTTTATCGGTCAAAAGAACCGCTGAAATGAATAATAGAACCTGTTTCAGTGAATATGTTTACTTTTGAACTTTCTTTTGACCCTTTATTTTGTTTATTCGTTTTATATCGTGGTCTATTGTGATTATTGTATTTTGTGTTAATGTACAGGGCACAGTCATGTAGAGCATCCAAAGGTATATTTTTAAATTGCCTACCGACCTATAATATTATAAAAATATTAATTTAGTATATAAGTTTAATATATTGCATGCCTGGTAAGTTATTGTTACTTAATTAAGCCTATTTTAAGATCCTTATCATAGGTATCTTTGCAACAAATGTCTTGATTTCTTGAAAAAAAAAGTAAAAAAAAAATGGATGTCTGTAAAGTCGGTTTGCGGACGAAAATTTTACGTGATAACGTCATAAGAAAACGATGAAAAATTGAGATTTTTTTTAAATAAGATTATATTGTTTCCTCAATTTTCTTTTTTTTTCCTTTATATATTTTTTTCCTTCTATTCGTCACTTGTCACCATAAAACAATTACTTTATTATTTACACATTATTATTAAATACTCTGTTTCCTAATGTTATCATGACACATGACGTCACACATCGGGAACGGGACGGATGACATCACACAATATTACCATGACACTTTTTTGTGAATACAGGTGTTCCATCAATTTATTAGACGTTATCACGTCAATAAATAACACATTGGACGCACCCCATGCTAATTTTTTGACAACATCTGTATCAATGGATTCGCCATATAATTATTGACATACGTTTTTATGGCGTCAATGGCTGTCAAACTGTCAAACGTTAAAAATATAAACGTTACTATCAAAAGCCGGCGTTTTATTGACCCAATTTTTTTGACAGATTGCTTGCCGTTTCTGTAGGTATAACCAACCATGGGTATAAATAAACTAGTCCTTTCAGTAAGGAGTTTCTAGTCTCTATAAGATCTATCGGCTTTCCTATTTAGCTTCATTTGTTTAACGGCCGATTAAAACTTAATAATGTGGTATCTTAAGTAAACGTCTTATGTGGTTCTTCTAATAGAAGGACGCGTTCCGAAGCTCGATATTTTAACTTAGCTTTCAAGACGTTTGCAAGTGGTCAATTGTTTTTAAGTTAAAGACAATATTGCCACTTTATGCAATTTTATTTTGAACTAGCATCACCTGATTCACTCGCGTAAGTCCCGATCCCGTGGGAAATCGGGATAAAAAGTAGCTTATATACCCAATGAATCAATGTAGCTTCATACCAAGTTTCATCAAAATCGGTCCAGTAGTTTTGTAGGCTATTCTTCAATAAAATCTTTCCTCTTTATATAATACTAGCGACCCGCTCCGGCTTCGCACGGCTATTATTTTGTAAGTATTATACATATAAAGCTTCCTCTTGAATCACTCTGTCTATTATAAAAACCGCATCAAAATCTGTTTCGTAGTTTTAAAGATCTAAGCATACCTACATAAGGACAGACAGCGGAAATGGACTTTGTTTTATAAAGATAATACTAGCGACCCGCTCTGGCTTCACAAGGCTATATTATGCATGTATTATACATATAAACCTTCCTCTTGAATCACTCTATCTATAAAAAAACCACATCAAAATCCTAAGCATAGACCTAAGCATACACATAGGGGCACACAGCGGAAAGTGACTTTGTTTTATACTATGTAATGATGATTAAGTTTAGATAGGGACCCCTCAGTCTGCAGACATTAGTTGGCCCATCCCAGCTGAAGTTTCTACTCCACATACTCTTAAAGTTACAACCGAACATTTTGTAGAATTTATAGCGTGTTACAAAAGCATCTTTTAGCAAAGCACTCACATAAAGTAGGTACTACCCTCCTCATGTCTACAAAGTCATTAATCTACGGAACGAGATTATTCATTCCTAAGACGTATCTCGTTGCTACATTCAGACGTGACAGTAAGACAATGGTGAAGTTAGCTGCGAAGTATTCTTGAATCGGTACGTGAGACCGTGAATAGTGATCTATTAAAGTCAAAATATTCAGGGACGAGCACGTTTCCACATTAGATGCTGAACTGAAGTATTAATTTTGGAAAATAATGGTAATAGAATTGTCTTTGCAACACTTCAAGTTTTAAGAGGAAAGGGTACCGGGCGCTCTTTCCATTCAAACGTAGTCGACTGCTTCCTCCCTGGATAATGACACTAGAGCAAATATTTTTGTTGCATAAAACTTATAACTGCCATGACCATGCCCCTATGTTTCGTATTTTATTATTTTTTTGGTTTATAAATCTTAATTTCTATGATAATTAGAAAATGAAAAAAAAAAACACCAAGACATAGGGGCATAATCATGGTAGTTATAGGTTTTATGCAACAAAAATATTTGCTCTAGTGTCATTATCCAGGGAGGAAACAGTCGACTACGTTTGTATGGAGAGTGCGCCGGTATCCTTTCACCTTATAGCTTATACACACGTCCCGATTTGGTTGGGTCCGACATCAGTGTTGCCACATTTCAATTCGACAAATCAGTGTCTATTCATTTGTAACATTATTATTATGAAGCGTAGACAGAGAATAACTATTTATTTTCTGTCTACGAATATGAATAGTCCAGATTTTATACAATTATAGCTGTTCGCATACAGATTTTACACAGATTTTTTCACTTATCGATACAGATTTGTCGAATTGAAATGTGGCAACACTGATGTCGGACCCGACCAAATCGGGACGTGTGTATAAGCCCTTAAGTCTGTAGGGAGGGAGTAAATTCCTAAAAACTCTTCCTTAGTGCTATACTCATATAACCCCTATTACTACAAGGTTTCAGGTTTCTAGACCCAGCTAAATACGCTCTGGAATAATGCCTTGCTTTCTTGAAGCAATAAATAATCCTGCCATAGACGCTACAGAATAATTTCTTGTTTTTAGTACCAAAATGTTTTTGAAAATAACTAGCAAGATTTATAACATACTAGCGACCCGCCCCGGCTTCGCACGGCTATATTATGCATGTATTATACATATACACCTTCCTCTTGAATCACTCTATCCATTAAAAAAACCGCATCAAAATCCGTTGCGTAGTTTTAAAGATTTAAGCATACAAAAGGATATAGGGACATAGGGAGAGAAAGCGACTTTGTTTTATACTATTTAATAATAGTGATAGTGAAGAATATTGCTTTTACATTAAAAAACTGGTTGCCTGTAAAGTCGGTATACGGGCGAAAGTTTTACGTGACAACAACTGTGCTCGAGTGGAAGGGACGCGTGCCTTTCACTTTTTATGTCTGTCTCTCTCGCTCTTAGGCGGGCTAACCATGCCCGCGTGCCTCTCACTCGCTCTCATTGTGAGCGCATAACGTCAGCGGAGCGTAACGCAGTTTCTTGAAGTGTCACCCGGCAAACCAATTTATAAAACGTTGTCACGTCAAAAATACTGCTTATCAATCTAGGATTGATAACTAAAACCAAAAAAATTATTCTCCCTTTTTTCAGAAAACTTTTTTCTGTATATTTTAAAACAATTAACCACTTGCAAACGTCTTACAATTAAATTAGGATCTGTGTCTTCGGAACGTGCCTTCCAACCAGAAGCCGAAAGAAACTCACGGGGGACAGGCAACCTCATATAAATAAACAAAGGTTAAATGACTCTGACAGTACACAGTAGAGCCTACTCCACAAAGTTTTAAACGATGCATTCATTAAAAAAACTCCCAGTGGCGCGTTGCCCGTAGAACGGCATTAGCATCACAAAAACCCGGCATAATAAACTGTTTTGGGAATCACGGTGGATCACGATTTCCACTTCACCGCATTGTAGGGGAAGTCAATAATTCACGAGACTGGTATTGATCAGTGTTTTTTGGGTATAAATAAATATTGAAGGACGCTTTACACAGTTCCATCTAGCCTCAAGCTAACTATCTAGGCTTGTGTTATGGTGGCCAGACAACGGATAGAATAGGTAACCTATAGTACCTAGGTATTTGTACATATTATATATTTAATATACATGTACAGAAACACCTAGACAAATTATTGAATACAAAAAGAAAATCTCTACATATAATAAATTCGAAGTTTTGGAAGTAAGCGTTCTACGTCCATAATGATCTTAGCACTATAGAATTCGCTAACCTTATATAGCTCCGGTAGAAAAAAATCTTGCATGCGCGATTCAGGTTTTCTTAAATTTATAAAGTCACAAATTAATTTAATATTCTTTTTGTTACGCTGAAAAATTTTGTAGACTTATGTATTTTGAGAATACATTTAGCAATGTCCACATTTTATAACTAAAAAATATAGTAATTAATTTAATAAGATATTTTTTTTAAATTTCAAGTAACTAGCGCCATCTCTTCGTTTTCGCGAAACTACCATTCATCTCAGAAAATGTTGATTTGGTTTGTTTACCTTTGTTTGTGCAGTCTAATTTCGGGAACTAGGAAACAGATTTTAACATAATCTTCACGAATGTGTTCAGAAAATATCAGAAGAGGTTTTGGTATTTCAAGTAGATTTATGTTACTACTAGAAATATGATATTTTTTGCCGTAAAAAATAAACCACAATATTTTTGCATGAAAACGTACAGAACGTAGGGATGATGTCAAAATTGTCATTTCGACATATAGAAAGAAGCATCTAGCGCCATCTTTTTTATTTAAAATTATGGCTTGGCATTTTCGTGCATAAAGCCAGTGTTGAGTTTTACGGTCAAAGAAAATTAAATCTATTGCATGAGCGTTTTTCGAATTTAGAACATTACTACGCTCCAGCAATGAAGCGGCGTGCTGGGATTATTATATACTTAAATACTCTTTGATTGGATCTCTTTTAACGAAGTATAGGCACATGAGTAGGAAATAGGATGGAAATAGGTACCAAAGTCTCTTTGCTTAGTACGAAATGCGTTCTCGTGGCTTTATAGCTATAGATGCGTTTGCCTTTCGGCACGGATGATATAAATAAAAAAAATACGGCAAAGCTAAAAATTTGCCTTGATTTGTTATTTACTGATTTATAAAACTAGCTGCGCCCCGCGGTTTCACCCGCGTAAGTCACAATCTCGTGGGAATATCGGGATAAAAGGGACCTATATTGATGTGAAACATCTATAGCCGCACCTAAAACCGATTTCTGCCGTGGCGACGCACAGTGGGTCGAAACTGCAAATGATGGACATAGGGCTGTTTTTCGATGCAGATCGTTAGAGCTCACTATAGCCGCACGTAAAACCGATATCTGGCGTGGCGACGCATGCCGTGGCGACGCACAGTGGGTCGAAACTGCAAATGATGGACATAGGGCTGTTTTTCGATGCAGATCGTTAAAGCTCACTATAGCCGCACGTAAAACCGATTTCTGGCGTGGCGACGCATGCCATGGCGACGCACAGTGGGTCGAAACTGCAAATGATGAACATAGGGCTGTTTTTCGATGCAGATCGTTAGAGCTCACTATAGCCGCAAGTAAAACCGATTTTTGGCGTGGCGAAGCATGCCGTGGCGACGCACAGTGGGTCGAAACTGAAAATGATTGACATAGGGCTGTTTTTCGATGCAGATCGTTAGAGCTCACTATAGCCGCACGTAAAACAGATTTCTGGCGTGGCGATGCATGCCGTGGCGACGCACAGTGGGTCGAAACTGCAAATGATGGACATAGGGCTGTTTTTCGATGCAGATCGTTAGAGCTCACTATAGCCGCACGTAAAACCGATTTCTGGCGTGGCGACGCATGCCGTGGCGACGCACAGTGGGTCGAAACTGCAAATGATGAACATAGGGCTGTTTTTCGATGCAGATCGTTAGAGCTCACTATAGCCGCACGTAAAACAGATTTCTGGCGTGGCGACGCATGTCGTGGCACGCACGCGTCGCCACGCTATATGATGGTATATATATACATGTCTATATGCAGTAGTGTGTACGGTGTGCACACCGTAATCGACTGTGCGATTCTATCACAATCTGTTCTTTTCTGCATATTACTTTTACAAAATAATGTTTTAAATTCCATCTAGCATTTCCTGAGATCAGAGCGTTCAATCAAACAAACAATGGAAGCCTTAAAGATGAATAATTTTCCCCGTATTTTCCACATTTCCCATTGATTCTTCGCTCCTATTGGTCGCAGTATGTGATGTTATATTGTGGTTATATAGCCTAACTAAAGCCTTCCTCGATAATTTTTAAATTCGAACCAGTACTTTCTGAGATTAGCGCGTTCAAACAAACAAACAAACTCTTCAGCGGAAAACCTGCTTCCAGCGAAGTTAAAACAAAGCTACATGAAAGTATCTAAATATATAAAAATCCCAATTTAACATTGATCACGGCATCACGCGTGAATGGCTGGAGCAATTTCGCTAATTCTTTTTTTGTTGTGTTTGTTTTTGTCAAGAGAAGGTTCTTATGAAAGAAAAAAATTAGAAAGTTGCGCAGAAAATTATTACGCGGGTGAAACCGCGGGGCGCAGCTAGTATAAAATAAATTACAATAATCTACTATATAAAAATAAGTCGGGTTTTCCTTCCTGACGCTATAACTCCAGAACGTACGAACCGATTTAGATGATTTCGGTTTTGAAATGTTTGTCGTAGTCCAGGGAAGGTTTAAAGATCACTTACGTGAGTGAAACCGCGGGGCGCAGCTAGTATCTACTAAAAAACTTAAATTTTGAATTTAAAAAACCCCCAACTTTTATCCCCCATAACTTTTAGACGGCTGAACCAATTTCGATCAAACATAGCTAAGAACAGCTTTTAAATTAAAGAAATAAAAACAAAATCGGTTCATCCGTTCGGGAGCTACGATGCCACTGACAGATACACACCACGTTCGGTGACGACGCCTGAGTCGTACGACTAGTCGTAGCAGTTTGTCAACAACAACAGACAACCACAAATTCTGATTTAACAAGATTAGCTGAGACCGCAGTTGTCTACAACGCGTGGCTTTAAAAAAAAAAAAAAACTGGTTGCCTGTAAAGTCGGTATACGGGCGAAAGTTTTACGTGACAACAACTGTGCTCGAGTGGAAGGGACGCGTGCCTTTCACTTTTTATGTCTGTCTCTCTCGCTCTTAGGCGGGCTAACCATGCCCGCGTGCCTCTCACTCGCTCTCATTGTGAGCGCATAACGTCAGCGGAGCGTAACGCAGTTTCTTGAAGTGTCACCCGGCAAACCAATTTATAAAACGTTGTCACGTCAAAATGCAAACCGCAGTAGAATTATTTCGTTGTTTACATTTTAACATAAAACAAGCAGAACTGTAAACAACCGCACGTGAATACATTTGTGTTTCTATTCTAGAAAAGTATATTTTTGTTGAAAATATGTATTTTACCGTATTGTATGCAACAAATTTTTTAAAGGTTCTGTTTTAAACCGCATCGGGATATTTTTTACTTAAAACAATTGTATTTTAACAGACTTTTAATTCAATTTATACAGTGTGTTAAAAATGTCTATAATCTCTTTTAACTAATTGTCGGTCCAAAAACCTCCAAACCTTAACAAAAAAAAAATTGATTTGGAAAATTATTATTATTTTTTAAAGTTTGCATAAAATACTCTAACTTCATCGTATAATTATTTTTCACGGTTTTTCTTTTAGTTTTTATTAGTCTTATGTTTATTTATCTTACCTCGACGTTTCGACTATGTTACAGTAGTCATGGTCGCGAGGAGACTATAACTTACCCAGAGTTTGGGTATTTTTTAAAATGCGAGTGACAACACCATTATTTATCTAAGGTCTTGTTGACAATAGTGGAGTGGCCATATCTTGGAAATTCCTTAAAATCTGAAACTACTGTAATTTTCCCGTACCTACTTACTTCAAAATAAAATATAGTTCTTTTATGTTCTGAAAATTAAGAAATACATTAACAGTATTTTTTTTGTAATAAACTGGGGTACCCGACAAGTGCCTAAGTGGGACAACGTGGTTTTCTCTTCCATCCTGTATATTCCAGATATTTATAATGAAATTTCACAACTTTTTACTACTTTATATTCCAACGGGCCGGGGCTTACGCGAAATTGCGGGCACAGGTTTTAATAAGTCCAAATGCACGCCTTTACTTAATTCAATCTGCAATCTACATTGACAAATAAAGTAGAAACATATAATTTATTAAGCACTAGCTGCGCCCAATGGTTTTACCTACGTTAGTGTCTCTTTAAAAGTGATATTAATTTAACTACAAACATAATACTTAATAGTTAAAAATAATAATTGAAAATTTATCAAGTACCTAAATTAAATTTATCTTACGGTGAAGAAAAACGTGATGAAACCCGCGACTTAGTTGGCTACAGAAGAATTGACAAATTCTTTAATCATAATACTTGTGAGTTAAAAATCCCTATATATATAAAATTCTCGTGTCACGGGGTTCGAACTTGAACTCCTCCGAAACGGCTTGACCGATTCTCATGAAATTTTGTGAGCATATTCAGTAGGTCTGAGAATCGGCCAACATCTATTTTTTATTTTGTTTCTTTCAGTTTTTTTTGTAAATGGCAAAACAACGTTTGCCGGGACAGCTAGTAATAATATAAAAAATTATGTGCGCTAATTGACATTGCTCTTACGGTGGAGAAAAACATCGTGATGCAACCCGCGGCTTAGTTGACTCCAGAAGTATTGACAAGTTCTTTCCTCTGGACATGGTCGACTAAGCTGAGAGGGTAGTAGGTGTTGGACAAGCCTCTCCATCCTCACGAAACAGAAAAAAAGGTCCCAAATAAAGAGGTCTAATTGTGGAAAAACCTATACCGGTACAAGTATACATAAAAGTATCCTTCTTACAAACTTGACAACCCTTTTTACCTCTTTGGAGATCAAAATTCCAAGAAAATACTTTCTTAGTGCTCGCCTATGTCTTAAAAGGAACCCCCTTTCGAAGTTTCAGACTGGTAAGTCTTGTAGTTTCGATTTCTTGTGGAGTCTTTTCCTCTTTTATATTTAGAAGATTTATTAAGGTGAAAGAGTACCTGCGCGCTCTCCATACAAACGTAGTCGACTGTTTCCTCCCTGGATAATGACACTACCACAAATATTTTTGTGCCATAAAACCTAAAACTGCCATGACTATGCCCCTATGTTTTGTTTTTTTTCATTTTCTAATTATCATAGAAATTAAAATTAAAAAAATTAAAAAATAAATAAAAGCAAAAAATAGGGGCATGGTCATGGAAGTTATAAGTTTTATGCACCAAAAATATTTGCTCTAGTGTCATTATCCAGGGAGAAAACAGTCGACTACGTTTGTAATAGTTTGTATGGAAAAAGCCCCAGGTACCCTTTCCTCTTAATTTAAGTTCTTGTTTTATCATTAAGATCGCTATCCCCTTAATGAAATTAGTAATTAAGTATTTCTTTCAAGTTGTAAGTACTGGATCGACGCTGTTAATTAGGAAGCCCTCAAAATGTAGAAGTTTTTATATTAAACAAGATAGCAAAGTGAAAGTTTTGTTCATTATAAAACTGTTTTGGTAATTATATCAATTTTCAAATGAACTCGCAAATAAGACCCAGATGCAAAATCCTTTTGTTTATACTAAAGTTTTTAATTATTGCATGTAACATTGTTAAGTTTGTAAGTGAATTGTTTTCCAACATATTGGTTTAAATAATTTTAAACTAGCTGTGCACCACGGTTTTACATGCTTTAGATTTTCTCAAAATTTTGTTTTACACAAACAAGGAACACAAAAAAAGTATTACGTATCCAATTTGGCGCAGTCCTTCGGAAGTTATACGCGTATATTTCAGCGATTAATTTTATTTATATAGAAGAATCGATAATTCCTTGTCGTCTTTACTAAGCTTATCCGAAAAAAAACGGCATAAGTGTTTTTACTTAAGGGATAGGCGGGACGAAAGTAATTTTCGTCTCAAAAGTAACCAAAATGAAGAAAAAAGCTCTTGCATAGCGAACGTTCGGGCGAGCTACATGGGAGGCGGAGTGGGGGGTGTTAGGTTTTATTTTCGTTACGGAATTTACTGATTCGGTCGCCGCGCTCAAAGGCCGCGATAAAAGCTATGCAATAGCTTAAAAGAACTCGCCTACAAACGGTTTACACAATAATAATTAACAACAATTTTCATGTCATAATTAATAATTTCAGCAATCAGCTACAGACATTTTGCGCTTCGCTCCTATTACCTTAAACTAAAAGTAATAATTCTGTAAATTAAGTCCCGTAAATATACGAAATATTTGAAATGGTTGTACCTTTTCACCTTACTTGTAACCGTAGCGTCGCTATAATAATTATTATCATAATTGAAATTATTAACTAAGCCACAATCCTGTTGGGTAAATTCATGTTTAAAACTGAAAACGTATGGCATGATTTTCTGACGAGATCCGAACGTTGGCTTGAGAGGAGTCGCATCATGCGTATGACATATAGCTTATACCTGCGTTAGTTTTGATCCCGTGGGAAAATCGGGATTAATGGTAGCCGCAGAAAGCATTTTCATTCTACAAACTTCATCAGCTCTTTTTACCACTTTAATGGACGTATTTCCAAAACTCCTTTCTGAGTACGCACCGAAGTTTAAAAAAACCCTTATGTAAAGTTTCAGGCACGTAGCTGTTGTAGTTCCAAAATTTCGTGATGAGTATTTTTCTCTTTTATAAGATTGATTCGGTGACTTATCTACGGCATTTGATTGCGCTCAACATAAAATACCAAGATAATACACCACTATATATGGGACGGCGCGGCGCCCTGGATCTTATCCCTTTTTTATCTGAGTGTAAGGGTCCAGAGTGTCGGTGTTAACGAAAACGATCACCCGGATCTTCAATAGCAATAGGGGTTCCTCAAGGATCCATATTAGGACCTCTTGTGTTCTTATTTTGTATAAATGACTTAACCTTACTTTGTAAAGGATAATAATGGAATAGTATTGTTCGCTGTATAATTCGTCTAGATTAAATGTAAAAGGCCAATACTATTTTTAATTAGGGAAATGGAAACACATATATGTCAGTTTTCTTAATTCCGCGAACATTCTCCCGTGAGTTTTACTCAAAGAAAACCGTTGAATCAACTCATAATAGATGAGCCCCATTTGTGATGCTACATATTTCATTATGTGATTCAGTTTCAAATTAATATATACTTGCCTAAATGTGAGATTATAGGATGCGGCTTTCACCTGATAATCGATGTATTGTACGCTTGAGGTCGAAAGTGCTTCAGAAATCTAACAAAGCTTTATCATAAACAAGTTCGTAGGTTTATGATCTAAGTAAAAAAAATATATTCATTTGGAATCATATAGTTTGTACAGGATCACATAGAAACGCCTGAAAAACTAAGATTTTCAATGTTCATAATTTTAATCAAAAAAGGCATGTGTCTTGTTGTGTCACCTGATGAGAAGTGTCCCATCAGGTGAGCAAACCTTTTTTCCTTATTTTTCTTTGGAGACGTAGCAATTTCAATTTTCAATTTCAATTCTTTTTTTTTTTCATAGGTAAGTAATATTTTATATAATAGGTTCTTAAAAATAGCAATATAACAAGTTCCTTTGTAACAATACCACTAGGTGTACAATTATTTTAGTATTAAGCCACATTTAGATTTTCAGGAAACACATGTCATTTCAATTAACACAGCAAATAATAATAATGTTAAGTAATACTATTAATGTACTTGAGATAATGAAATGATTAATATAATGTCAAAGAACAAAACACAACACTGTTAGATTTATGTGATGGCAACAATAAATGTCAGTAAACTTGATAACATCAATGTTAAAATAACGTCTTCGTCTAGGTTTGTCTACGAACTGTCTCTGTTAGCCGCCATCGATGTATCGACACGTACCGTTTGACTGTCTCAATCAATTTTTATTAATCTCTCAAAGTTTGTTTGTTTTATGCTTATAACCCATCAAATACAAAATTATTAAAGCAGAATCGCTTAAACTTCAAGACTTCAAGGTTGTATCTTTGAGGAAACAGCGACCTTCACCTAAAACACATTTTGCGTCAAAGCAGCGGTAGTTCGCGTTATCAAACATACTCTGAATATAATATGAAAAAAATCCTGGAATATACCGCTCAATTCAGTAAGATTTTTATGAAAAACAGTCGTACAAAACAAGTGTAATAAAAATACCTGAAGATACAGTTATTCTGTTTATCAACTCACGTAAAATTTCACTGTTATTTCACATCACAGACGCGATATCAGTAACAAACGCCCTCATTCGTAATAGATTAGCAGAACGGGTTCAGATAGGATGGGCGATAGGCCTTTTCTAGTTGAACGTGATGACATGACAGATCTTAATTAATAAGCTCTTTGTGTAACCATTTCTTTTGTGCATTTAGATTTACCGAATATTATCTTTGCGTCCGATGATGGTCTTAATCTATCATAATATTATTAAATGTTGTTACCTACCAAAATCATTAGGATGTTACCTAATGATTTTGGTAGATTTAAAGTACAAAAAAGGTTTGTCCCCAAATTTTGTCTCTTTGGTTGGCTTGCCGATCCGGCGCGGTGGCCAAAGTAAAAGCCACCTGAACCACCAATTTTTTTTGAATTTTTAATAAATTTTTTTTTAAATACAAATGAAGTCTAAATCGAGTTTAAAGTTTCTTATGACGGTGAAGTAAAATGTTAATTTGTATATTGAAGTGAAATCGTCGAGTGAATGCAGCTCGACAACTACAAATGTGAAGACATTCACGACACCATGAATTTACAAAACAAAATAAACGAACGCAATTTAGGAGGCGCCCGGGTTATTGCATTCGTTATGCAAAGAATCTTTGAAAATTCAGGGATAAAGCGGTTCACACACTTTTCAATCGCCTGCGACTATTGAATTTCACGATCGTCTTTTGTTTCTGTTACGATCGTCTTGTGTTTCAGTTTCGATCTTCTTTTCTTTCTTTTTCAATCTCATTTGGTTTTATCGATAGTCTTTTGTTTGCGTTTCGATCGTCTTTTGTTTATTTTTCGATCGTCTTTTTGTTTCCCTTTCGATTGTCTTTTGTTACTGTTTTGTAAATAGTTGGACTCCAACTAGGGGTCGTGGTCCAACATTTTTAAAATAATTGAACCACGGAACTGTTCGGAGTCTGTAGTTAGGTATAGTTTAATAATACAAAATAGGTTGTCTGCGAGCGATCTGGCGATGGAAAAGTCTGTGGTCTGTCTTCACCCTTATTCGGGCTGTATTCGTATTCCGTATGATTGTAGAAGAAAATTGGTATCGAGGGTCGAATAATTTCCATATTTGAAGTGTTACTACTGGCTTGAAATTCGAGTATCTTTGATTATATTTGCAATTTTTAAAGGTTTTCTTTTTAAGATAAAACTTTTTGTTTTGAACTAAGATGGATGTCTACTGTACCAAATCAAATTCAGGGAAATTTTCCGGTATAAGCTTTAGGGGCGAAATGTTACACTCTTGATATTGCCTCACAATTTACTTGATAATTTCGTGTGCCTATTCAATGATTTATTGTTTACTTTTATAATGTGTAAGTGGATTCCTGAAAATTGAATTATTTTATTTTATTGTACTACTAGCTGCGCTTCGCGGTTTCACCCGCGTAACTCTCGATCCCGTGGGAATATCGGGATAAATTAAGATGTAAGCTATCCTATCTTGAAAGTTGGATCAAACTGCACACGGTGTGCAAAGATTAAAATCGGTTAAGTAGTTTAGGAGTCCATCGCGCACAAACAACGTGATACGTTATTTATATAAATATTAGAATATCAGACTAGCAGCGTCTCGTGGTTTCGCCCGCGTAAGTCCGGATCCTGTGGACGTATAGGGATAGAAGTAGCCTTCCCATATTTAATGTATCCTACTAAGTTTAATCAAAACCAGTCCAGTCTTAGAGCTTATTTAAAAAAAAATCTATAATATTATTAAGGTACTAAGGCTTTTTAAACTATCTTCAATTTGCCACTGCGAAAATTTCTATATTAAAAATTCTTACAGTATTATAGAATTTATATCCTGATCTGAAAGGACTGAAAGTGGAAAGTGACGTCATAATCCAGTTCAAATCCGGAGTGGATTACCGTCGTACGACTTCATTCTGTAGCTTGAAACGTGACTGACAAACTGACGACTGATGAAGGATCATTGATACTTTTTAATGAAGGATTTTTTAAAAAAGGAAAGAAAATTCTCTGGTATGGCCATATACTTTTCAGTTTTTAAGACAATACTATGTGATCTTTGTACAAACGTATTAAGCATCCAAATGAATAAAGAAATTTGATTTGAGTCAGCCAAAGTTGCTTGTGGCCAATATACTTATGTCAATTATTATTATCACCACATTTGAAAATCTCACTAAAAACATAAACCGGCCAATTGCAAGTCGGGCTCGCGCATGAAGGGTTCCGTGCCATGTTGTATGGGAACCCCACTTAATTTTTTTCTTTATTTTTAATACTTATTGATTTGTCATAGCGGCGACATAAATACTGCGACATAATAAGTAATCTGTGAAAATTTTAACTGTCTAGCTATCACGGTTCATGAGATACAGCCTAGTGGCAGACAGACTAAGAGACAAACGGACGGACAGCGAAGTCTTAGTAATAGGGTCCCGTTTTTGCCCTTTGGGTACGGAACCTTAAAAATAACAAAGTGTTTTTGAGACTTTCACCCGTATTCACAATCAACCGCACACAACGCGTCACAAACAATCAATCACAAACAACGCGAACGCATATCTAGCTGCAAATAAGACGATGATTCGGTAGAGTGAAGAGAGCAGCAAAATTGACCAATAGGGCCTTTAGCGCAGTGCACTTATCCAATATACCTTATGTAATGTTTGTGAAAACGGGCGTTTGAAATCGTCATGAGCAAGTACCTCTATACGCATGAATAGGGCGCATGCAAAACTTACCTATTGAAACTCAGTCCTCTGGAAAACTATTTATTTTATTAATGAATCGAGTTGGGACGAGACATTCCACCGCCGAGGCATCCCAAGGTTTCTCTCCTTGCGGAGACGGCATCTCATTACCTACCATACCTATTTTATAAGTTTCGGGGCCCGTAAACTTGTAGACTACGTTTATGTACAATAGCGACCCGCCCCGGCTTCGCACGGCTATATTACGCATGTATAATACATATAAACCTTCCTCTTGAATCACTCTATCTATTAAAAAAAACCGCATCAAAATCCGTTGCGTAGTTTTAAAGATTTAAGCGTACAAAGGGAAATAGGGACAGAAAAAGCGACTTTGTTTTATACTATGTAGTGATGTACATGGCTAGAGGGTTTGGAATCAACTATGTAAAATAATAAGACATTAAATAATATTTTATATTTTAAATTTCGTTTATTAGTCGTGGTCCGCACACAGTTCCTTGTTGAAAAAATAGAAAAGTAATGCATAGTCAATTCTACATATTATGTGGTATTGTAATATGTTTTTATCACCGGCTAAGAATTTCAGTCATAATTCAATAGATAGGTAAATAAACTACCTATAACTATTTACTCAGGAAAATTATTACGGTCGTTAAACTTCTATTAATAGTTAGTTATCAACAGCCATTGTTTCAACAAAACAAGTAAATCGCTTCAATCTATTTTTAATTATATTTATCGAATTTTTAACTAGCCTATCTCCATAAGATCCCGACTGGTGTTGGTCATCTTCGAAATCAAAAACTCTATTCAAAAAGACCTCAAGTACTAGTATACCAAAAACTATAAAGATCGGAGCAACATTACCAAAGTTATTGTTGAACAAACATACAAAGAAACAAATATAATATAAACATACAAAGATACAATTGTCTTACCACTAGACCTTTAGTCACTCGGTAATTTTTGAAGTGAAAACTTCTTATAGCGCGTTGGGCACTTTTGTAGGTGAGCAATTCAGCCGTTCTCGCGACAGATGAGATTTTGACAGATGAGATTTTAACAGTTATTGTGCTTCTACTACTATGCAATATTGAAAACAGCGCCATCTCTGTGCAAACGGCCGAACTACGATACTCACTTCTGTACAACAGTGTTAACAGCGACATCTCTCGGTGGATGGTGCAGGTTCGCAGCGAGCTGCCGTACGCAGTTCGCTTTACAGTTTTCACTTCTGCCTGCACTCCCGGAGTGCGTTTCTCTCTTGTTTTAGTTATTTTTTCAATCGTCTTTTGTTTTTGTTGAACTAGGGGATCCGATTTAGAATTTATAAATGTTTTATTTTCCACTATACTTTAGTGGTAAAAAATAACGAGGTGGTGTTTTGCGTTTGTGGAATTGTGCGTAGTTGGTATTTTACGTAATTATTTCTTCTTATCCGCAAAACACCACAAAATCTCGAGTTGGTGTTTCGCGTATAGCTATTATGTTTCTAAAGGTACATCTATACAATATAAAATCCTTTGTCCTGAGTGACTGACTGACGGATCAACGCACAGCCTAAACCGCTGATCGTAGAGATCTGAAACTTGGAGAGTGAGTTCTTTGTATAACGTAGGCATCCGATAAGATATTTTCATAATAAGGCTTTTCCAAGAATCCTAAAGAAGAGAAAAAAGAAGGGGTAGAATTACCCCTTAGGGGGTAAAAAAGTGGGGCACAGTTAGTATGGGACAACGTGATTCCTTGGTCCAATCTTCTTCAAATTTTGCATAAACATTCCATAACAGAATTGATGGAACACGTGTTTCGTATTTTATTGAAATTCCTCCCCTAACGGGGTAAAAAGGGGTAGGAAGTTATTTTGGGGGTGATTTGCTTCGAAGTTCATATCACTACTCCTTTTAACTTACCTACATTGTATTTTGACACATGTTTTAAAACTCAATCCGATTTTATTCAAAAGAGGTTACACGTTTAGGACACGGCCTCAGAATTCGAAATTTAAAATGGTAAGGACTAGAACATTTTAGTACAAAATATACGAATTATTCCATAATCAAACCCGCGTAAGTCCCGATTCCGTGAAATATCAGTGTTCTGCGTTCGGCCGGGGTTTTCTCGAGCGGCTGCAGTTTTTTGTTGATTACTCAGGACCTACTAATTGGATTTTGATGTAAAGTATACCACGACCTTCCTCAAAATAGAGCTATCTAATATTGAAAACAAGATTTTAATTGGTTTAGGTGGTTTTAATTGTTTAAGTAACAAACAAACAGACTTGAAATTTAAAAACTATATATTTTTGTTCTACTTCCTACTTTTCCCACAGACCCATTTTTTTATTTGCTACCAAGTACAGACTTTTTGTCCTCTCTTTCTTTAATAAGCATAGAAGAAAAAACTAGAATATTTAAACTAACCTACCGAGTTTGGTAATGTTAAAACCCATCGAAATATATTAGTGTTAAAACCAATTAAAAATCCTATTAGAGCCATTTTCGATTTCTACGCGGACGAAGTCGCAGGCAAAAGCTAGTCTGTCTATATTCTACTTAAATACAGTAAACATTAATTTCGAATAGTTAATTTAATAACAAACAATAACAATAATCCAGCGGGGGAATGCAGCTTGTATTCTCGCATCTTTTGTGCCAGGAGTGTCGCGGGGTGGGTTATTTGATTAGATATAAGTTATTTATTTGTAGTTTTTTTTTAATTTTAGGATGTTTTTTTATTTATTTATTTATTTTTTGTATCGATTTAAGTATTTGTTTATTTTTTTTTTAATGATTGTGATTTTCTTTTAGTTTTATTTGCTTTTGTTTTTATTTGTATTTTTTCAAATTTTAGTTTTTTGTAATAAATAATTTTCTATAACAAATACAATATTAAATAGTCGAAAGCATAACTTAAAATTAAATTACATTCGAATAAATTAAATTATTACGAATTTACTACGTACAATCCGTACATTTTCCAACAATATTATCTAAAAGAGAAACAATTCATGCACATTGTTCTCGATAAAGGAAACAAAGTGACTGCAGCGGCAATATCGGGTTGTGCAGTCGGTCACATGTGTGTTTATATCTACTGGCTAGGGTTGACACTGTCTTAATCTTAATAATATTATAAATGTGAAAGTTATGTGTGTTTGTTACTCCTTCACGTATTTCTCGTATTTCACGTATTTGTCTTCTCTCAATCGGCGAATTGCTAATGCCTGGTATGGGACACTTCACACAAATATTCTTATATTCCTTTTTGTTATTTTCATAAAGTAAGTAGGTATTTTTTCATTTCACTTGTATTGAACCACTATAAATTCCAAACTAGAATAGGGATGGCACTTAATAAGTTTCAAGAGAACGCAAGACATTGTAAATGACTATTCTGTCGGTGCGCAAGTGTTACATTTCATTTACTCTAGGGTTGTCGCTTTAAACTTTTATCTAACGACTAGCTGCGCTCCGCGGTTTCACCCGCGTAACTCCCGATCCCGTGGGAATATCGGGATAAAAATTAGCCTATAACCTTCCTCGATAAATGGACTATCCAACACAAAAAGAGTTTTTCAATTCGAACCAGCAGTTCCTGAGATGAGCGCGTTCAAACAAACAAACAAACCCTTCAGCTTTATAATATTAGTATAGATAAGGCAAAAGCGCATAAGCTAGAGTTTTTTGTTTTGAATAATCTTAGAAACTACATTATTTAGCGGAGCAATCTGTGTTTGACAAGTAGTTACATGTTCATAGATTAGGTTGTACATGACAGGTGAGTGATGTTTGACAAGTACATGTTCTTAGGTTAGGCTATATCTAAAGTAAAGACTTTGGATAGCAAAATTATCACATTTTTGTTACTTTTTTAATCAGTGGAAAATGTAAAACGTCTGATGACGTCACATCCGTTCCAGTACAATCGAAATGAAAGCCTGACGAAATGCCACAGTAGGGGTAAAGCTGGAGGACCAGCGCTGTATATGCATTATGTTGTTACCTACCTATGCTGAGCAGGATCGTGGCTAGTTAGTCTAAAAAACTAAAAAACTAAAGTCATTAATATAAAAAACAACTTATTATTATGTATGTGTCTTATTTTTATATGTTATTTTTCTGCTATTAATTTTTTTCTTTTTTATAATGTCGTGTACTTGTCTAATAAAACGTTATTTATCTTCTTTAAAATAGTTTTCTACACTGTTTCTTTTGCGGTTATTTAACTGCATTTTATTCGTTCCTTTTTCCATTACAACTGACAACCGAACCGTTATCGTTCTCATGCGTGACAACCCTTTACCACGAGACCATGAATCACCCTCTATTGTCATTCGCTATGTCAATATTGGTTTTTCTCGCGCTTTGTTTTTCCAAAAGAATTTCTCTTTACGCCTTTTATTCTGTGAGCAAATTGAAGGGTTTATTTTAGTAATAGTTTAGTATTATTTTTGGTATGAATGTGTAGAGAAAAACGTTATTAACCGACTTTTAAAAATAGGAGGAGATTCTCAATTCGTCATGTATGTTATAATCCGCGCGCAATGAGAATGGGATGGAACCTTGTCAAAGTAAATCGAAAATGACAGAAAAGTAGCGTTAGCAAAAAAGTTCTGAATAATAATTGGGTATAAATTAGTTATTTGCACGGTCATAGTGTCGCGGATTTGAAACGGACCCATTGATTAGAAGAAAAATTATTATTGTCTGTGGTAGATTGTCTATGGAGGAATGGCGATTTCATTTAAAAAAAATTGTTTCTCTAATATTATAAATAAAACGAGCACATAAGTACCTTATATGTGTCAGTATTCTCAGTATGTATGTTTGTCCGTGTCTTCAGTCTTCAGATACAGTAGAAATACCTATACTATATACCTACACTAAAGATGAATAAATAAAAAAAATCAAAACTAATTACCTATTATTCAGAACTTTTTTGCTAACTCATTTTCATTGTCATTTTCGATTTACTTTGACAAGGTTCCATCCCATTCTCATTGCGCGCGGATTATAATCGATTACTCGAAGACGGCTCAATCTATTGAGACGATTTTGTTTGTAGATTCTAATTTTGCAGTTTCTTTTCTTTCTTACTGTTTTTTAGGGTTCCGCACCCAAAGTGTAAAACAGGACCCTATGTCATGTCTTAGTAGACTTGAACCGTGATAGCTAGACAGTTGAAATTTTCACAGATAATGTATTTCTGTTGCCGCTGTTACAATAAATACTAAAAACAGAATATAACGGTTATATAATAAGTAAATAGGTATACTACCAGTTAAAAGCTACTTCTGTGCATCTTAACAAACGGTTTTTGTTCGTCGACTTACAAAAAAAATAACTACGAATATTTTGAGGTTTTATCCAGCCGAAAATCAGCTGTTACTTACACGGAGAGGTCAATGACCTGAAATCGTTACTCATTTCTCAAGTTTTAAAGTGCCATGTTTTAAGTTTTAAAAAATTCCTTACTTAAAAAAAACAGCTATTTCGAATGAATATAATGTCAATTTTTTTTTAAATATAATAAATAAATAAATGTTTCAGGACATATTATATACACATCGCCATCCAGCCCCAAGCTAAGCAACTTAATGCTTGTGTTATGGGTGCCAGATAACGGATAAACTACATATATACTTTTTTTTTTTTTGTAAATATATACATATTATACGAGTACATATAGGAAACACCCAGAACCAGAAACAAGAATTTATGGTCAGCATAAATACTTGTTCCCGGCGGGAATCGAACCCGCAACCTTCTGCGTCGCAGTCGCAGTCGGGTCGGGTGTTCGCCCGACGCGCCACAGAGACACCGTCGAGAGAGAGAGAGAGGTCGTCTTTTATGAAATGAAAATATTTTAGGAAAAAAGCTCTTTTGACCAAGTTTATACGGCACCAAAAAGTTAGTACGCAGATACGAAGAAAAACTTAGACAAAAGCTTTTAATAAACCCCAGTTTTCCACCAAAACTTTTCAAATATAAGCTTTAATAATCGAGGCGAAAAGAGTATTTAAGGTGTGACCAAACAGACGCGATTAGTCGCAAGACTAAGAAGATGAAGCAAATTAGTCGAATTAACTAAACGTTAATGCTTTGTCAATAAGATTATGATCAACCGATCTAAATGTGCCTCGGTAAATGCGGCCGCAGTAGAGACGTCAAAACGTCATATTTATACCAAAGAGTTCTCATGTTTTCATTTTAATGCAATCAACTAATAACCTAAAGAGATTGGATTAGCAACCTCTATTACAAATTCTGATGTCAAATTGTTTGGTTTGATTGTTGCAAATGACCCTACTCGTCTGACCAATAAGGAATTAATTCGTCTGGAGTCAACTAAGCCGTTTTTAACCGACTTCAAAAAAGGAGGAGGTTCTCAATTCGGTTGTATGTATTTTTTATAACGATGTTTTCTTTCATCGTAAGGACAATGTAAATAAGTGCACATTCGTTTTACTTAAGAAAAAATTATTGAAACACAACTTTTGGAATGAAAGTCGAGGTATCTGCCACTAATCCAACACCGGTCTTTTCTCACTGTTTCTGAAGGTATTGTTCTTTTCCGTAAGGTGTTGCTCATGTTCGTTTGTTTTTGACCATTTTGAAAGAAGTCAGGAAGTTTAATTGTAAGTTATGTTTATTTACTTTAATATCCTGCCTGAACTCACAACCTACCGTAAAAGCTAAATCAATTTTTTTCCTACCAGAAATCACTTTCAGCGATAAGGCCGCCTATTTATGCAACTTTCTAGCTATTACTATTACTTTGCTTTGTGTATATCGTGTTCTATTTCCTTACTGTGTTGTACAAATAAAGTTATCTATCTATCTATCTTTAAACATCAAAAATATGTATCAAAAACCCATTGACACAGATCGCATAGCATAAAGTCGAGCGACTAGTCGTACTGATTTGTCTATAGCTTTACCGTATGCCCGAAATGATTCCTTCGGTGGCACTAGTTGCCAGATTATTGGCAAACTTATGAAAGCCAGAACTAAAGTTTGAAGCTAATAAAGGAAGAGTTTCTCTGTTTGTTTACTGAGTGACCGCAAGATTGGATTGTGGTGGACACATGGCCGCAAATATTAAACTGAATTGGGTTCTAAATTATGAACTTACTCGCTCCGCAGTTTCACCCGTAACTACTTTTATTTTTTAACGGACTTCAAAAAGGATGTTCAAAAAATTAAAATCAGCGAGGGAATGATGCCAGATTCCATTTTGGGGACGATACCTGGGGATAGATAGATAGATACATTCTTTATTGCAAACACCATTTGTAAATTACAATAAATAAATAAAACGAAGCTTAGGTCTAGTATTACAAAGGGGAGAGTGTCGCCGAAGGCTTAGTTTTTTTAATAAGTTAATATTGATTCTGATTTAAATTATATCATTTTAATGTAGGTATTGTGTTTTTTTGGCTTGTTTTAATTTATAACAATATATATTTTACATTATTTTTGCATATGAATTAAAGTAATAATTTAAAATAATCCTATTTTAAAATAATTAAACGTGTAAGCCTAGAATAGAAACTATTCGAGCGATTAACACCAATAACAAAAACATTTTGGTGCAATTTAAGGAAAAAAGTAATTGGTTGTGTGCCTCTGTGGTTGTAAGTGATTCTATTATGACAGCTTAAACTCTCCCAAAACGAAACACTATCTTTTACATAACTCAATAACTTATATTTAAGTAAAAGTTTACTCTCGTCTTGCTCACTAAGAAGGAAGTCGTAAGTCTTTCCCGTCTCTCTAACTTAGCTTCAACTTCATCAAGTTCTAACTTTAGCTTAGTTTTACAGCTAGATTCATGTTTGTTTTGTGTTTTATTTAGTTTTAAACACACTGCGCTTTGTACGTGTTAGGTTAAACTGAAAAATGGACTTTGGTAATGGTTAGAAAGTTGCGACGGAGAAATTAGTGCATTTAACTCCTGCCGTAACGACTCTTCTAACCGATTTTTATAAACTTGACATCTTCTGTATTATAAAATGTTGCTAAGCGCAAATCTCGAGAACAGCTGAATCGATTTCGCTAATTCTTTTGTGTTTGTTATTGTCAGGAAAAGGTTCTAATGAAAGAAAAAAAATGGGTGCGTGTACTTATGTACGCGCGTGAGAAGTTATACTTCTTTGGCATCATTAAGAAATAATTTTCCATTCACACATAAATAATTAATTACATTAAAATAATTATGTAGTAGTACCTCTTTGTACTAACCTCATTTTCAGTTTCACGTAGGTAGATAGATAGATAGATATATGCAAACTATTTGGTTTTATGACAGCTGTCATCTTGCGGTTTGCGGACAACTTCAACATGCGAATTTTCCGTGTGACGGTGCTGCGCGCGCATCATAGAAATTCACTCTCATCATTTTTTCATAACGCGCCTAAAGAAGTATAACTTCAAAAATATAATAATATGCACTAATTGTCATCGCTTTTACGGTGAAGGTAAACAACGTAATGAAACCCGCGGCTTTAATATAGTCAAATAAATATAGGGACATAGGGACAGAGAAAGCGACTTTATTTTATACTATGTAGTGAAGTGATTCTATCTCTTATTGTTTTTTATTTGTGTGTATACTCTGTCGTGTGTTGGTTTGAATAAACTATATTCTATTCTATTCTCTTTTCTCTAGACTTGGTTGATTAAGCAAAGATCGTAGTAAAAGCATGTGGTAAAAGATCGCGGCCAGCCTACTTTATTCTCACGCAATAAGTGTAAAACAGCCCGTAATACAAGAACAAATGTGGTGAACAAACCGAATCAACTTGTCAACTCCATGTAGTATCGCTATTAGGTAAAATTAGCTGAGCGGCATAGTATTTTAATATCATATTATTATAACATTAATTGCCAACTAATTGATCGCTGTCAGTTGGTAAATTAGTGTATTAATAACGCTTATCACTAATAATAGTAAAGATTTGTTTGTAACGATTAGGCTTCGACAATACTAGACCGAATGATTTATTAAGTAAAAATGGGTGCGTGTACTTATGTACGCGCGTGAGAAGTTATACTTCTTTGGCATTATTAAAAAAAAAAAAAAAAAAAACTCGTCCGACAAAAAACTCGTCCGACAAAAAACTCGTCCGACAAAAAACTCGTCCGACAAAAAACTCGTCCGACAAAATACTCGTCCGACAAAATACTCGTCCGACAAAATACTCGTCCGACAAATATAAATAATTAATTACATTAAAATAATTATGTAGTAGTAGTACCTCTTTGTACTTACTTAAACTATTTGGTTTTATGACAGCTGTCATCTTGCGGTTTGCGGACAACTTCAACATGGTTTGCGGTTTGCGGACAACTTCTCCCGTGAGAATTTTTGTGTGACGCTTTTGTAAAATTTCACTCTCATCATTTTTTCATAACGCGCCTAAAGAAGTATAACTTCAAAAAATGTTTTTGAGAAGTTTTCAAATAACTGTTTTCCTTTCTGATTCTGTTGTAACTGTTTTTAACCGACTTCAAAAAAAGGAGGAGGTTCTCAATTCGTCGGGGGTTTTTTTTATTGTATGTTCCCCGATAACTAGAAGACGCCTATATAGACCGAAAAATTTGGTGTATCTCGGATGAGGATCTTCGGAGTGATGAACAGAATTGCACCTCGAGAGTGCATCAAATTGCTCAGTTTTCGATTTCCACCAGTAGGCCATAAACGAATAGGTACCATATGGAGCATATGAAACCACCTTCTCATCAGAAAACTCTTCAATCGGTTATGATTACAGGTTACAATTTGAAGAATTTAGTCGAATTTAGTCGCCGGACTGGGTTTGTACGAATGTTGATAGAGAACCCTATCTTCAATGAAGATCTGATGGGAATTCTTAGTGATTCTTAGTTTTTTTTTCGATTTTGATTCGTCAAGTTCTATAGGGATTGACCTTAAGACATACCTACTACTGCAATAAATCAAAACCCCGTTGGCACAATGGTAACTATGCCGGACTGCCAAACACAGGGTTGCTGGTTCGATTCCCGCCTCAGACTACTATTTATGCTTAGATATTTGTCTGTGGTCTGGTTGTTTCTATGTATTATAAGTATATTTACAAAAGAAAAGTGTATAAATAGTCCATCCGTTGTCTAGCACCCATAATACAAGTTTAGTTACTTAGCTTGGGGCTAGATGGCGATGTAAGGAATGTTGCAATATTTATTTATTTTTATTATAAATATTTATCATTTTTTTTGTAAATATATTCACAAATTCCAAACCCCTCGGAGTAAGTAATAAGAGTATATTTACTTGAAAACCCAGGAAAAGTTACCGTCTTGTCCCAGCAGCGATAAATTCTGAATCCGAGAAGTAACACTGCGTAAAGCTTCGGAGGTTTTAATTACGGAAGGCATTTTTAACATAAGTCGGGAATGCCATTGGGTTTCCTCATTTCTTAAATATAATAGATACTCAAATAAATATAGACTAGGCTGGATTTGTGAAAGTATGTATTTACAAAAGAAAAGTGTTTAAGGTGAAAGGGTACCTGCGCTCTCTCCATACAAACGTAGTCGACTGTTTCCTCCCTGAATAATGACACTAGCACAAATATTTTTGTGCCATAAAACCTATAACTGCCATGACTATGTCACTCTGTTTTTTTTTTTTTTCTCAATCTTAATTTAATTTTCTATGATAACATAGAAAATTAAATTAAGATTATAAGGTTTATGTCATTATCCGGGGAGAAAACAGTCGACTACGTTTGTTATAGTTTGTAAGGAAATAGCCCCCGTTTAGGTACTCTTTCGTCTTAAGTACTTATTTTATCTGTTGTCTATGGCTATCATACGTTCCATACCAAACGCTAAAGTCAGAAGTCAGAAGTCAGAAATTAAAAAGTTAGAAAAAAAATGTCATGGTACGTATTACGGTTCTGTGCCCAAAGGGCAAAAACCGGACCCTTTTACAACGGGCCCTTTACCAGACTCTGTACAAGGGACCCTTTTACAGAGTCTGGTAAAGGGTCCCGTCCCGTTTAAAAACTCCACTGTCCATCTGTCACCAGGCTGTATCTCATTAACCGTGATAGCTAGACAGTTGAAATATTTTCACAGATGATGGATTTCTGTTGCCGCTATAACAACAAATACTAAAAACAAAATATAGGTTTCCCATAGGGTTCCGTACGAACCCTTCGTGCGCGAGTCTGACTCGCACTTGGCCGGTTTTCTTTATGTTGTGGTTTGCACGATTTGTAGCCAAGCCTGTCTATATTCCTCAATGTTTATGCCAACACTACAGCAACCTAAGTGGTGGTTTGAAATGAGACACTGTAAGTAAGCCCCGTCTCGGAGCAAGTTATAATTTATTTTGTCAAAAGTTTAAGGAAAATTTTTGGAAAACCGAGGGAAAACCAGAGCTTTTGTGTTGTTGCTGGTGTGATAATTGAGTTTTATGTGGATATTATCTGGTCCCTGTAGTTAGTTATAGTTCTGTTTCCATTGGAGAATTTAAATACATTTATTAGGAGTGTCAATAATTGATACATATCTATTGAGGAGTTCTGACTTGCTTAGAAGGGCGTAAAAGAGACCTTTGCCTACAAGACAATGTAGCTAGAATATCCATTTATTTTAAAATGAATTGATTTTCAAAATAACATAATCACAAAAATAAAATAAATAATCCAAAAGTCGTAGAACAAAATTTGATTGTTAAGATGCACAGAAGTAGACCTCAATCGCTTTCTTATAAAATAATATAATTGATAGCCTTGTATAGAAGATAAAATATAAAGAATGTCGTTATAAATTTTGTACAATTCATCTAGCAGCCCCCATATTAATTTTTTTAAGAACATTTGGACTAATGAGTCGAATTTAACGATACCTTATCTAAAGAAATTCATCCAGTGGTTTGGAAGATATGAGGAATTAATGTATTGAATATTAGAAACATACACAGAAAAACAAAACACTTTCCTTGGAGTCGGGTATCAAACAGTAAATATTATCACAAAAACCTAAACCTAAAAGAACGTCGCGTCGTTGGCAGCAGGGCAATATTATCCATATTATTGTTTAGTTAGTTAGTTACTTTTCTTACTTCATCCAAGCTATGTAACCTGATAGTCGAACGCTACAAGAGTTGTGTTTCATTCGAAGTGTTTACAAACATTTACTATTTACGCTTTCATCTATTTGCAAAGGTATTGTTACAATGAGAAATTACAGATGTACAAATAGTTAGCGAATTCTTCAAATAAATAGGCACAAATTTTTCTTTTTCTAGATTCGCGTACCTATCTAACGTACCTATCTTGGACATGTTGTGACCACTGACTTGAAGGACGATGCTGACCTAGAGAGAGAGCGGAGGGCGTTGTCTGTGCGTGCTAATATGATTGCCCGCAGGTTTGCTCGTTGCTCAACTCCAGTTAAAACTACCCTTTTTAGGGCTTATTGTACATCTTTTTACACGAGCAGCCTGTGGGCCAGTTACACGAAGCAACCTTCAATGCGCTGAGGATTCAGTATAATAATGCGTTCAGGATGCTGATGGGTCTGCCGCGTTTCTGTAGTGCATCGGAGATGTTTGCCGAACTGAGAGTAGCTGTTTTTTCACTACAATGCGGAAGCGGTGTGCATCTCTGGTGCGTAGGGTACGGGGCGGCTCCAGCAGTGTCCTGAGCGTATTTGCGTTGAGGTTTGACTGCCACTATCTGAACCACTGTTGTATGGTGCAGGCTCTTAGAAATCGGGACATGTAGGTTATTGCTGTTTTGTTATTGTTTACTGACATTTATTGTATTATTTGACATTTTTAATATGAATTGAATTATGTTTATAATTTAGAATGAATTTGATGGTTACTAACACTAGGTTAAGTTGTGTACTAACAAATTTTATATGACTTATAATTGGTTGAAATAAATGATTTAATAATAAATAAAAATACATACTGTCAAACTTGACTTTGAGAAAATTGAAATAAAATGTCAAACTTCTAAACTTAAACTTGTTCAGGAAAACTAAAAATAAATATTTCATTTAACTTCGTAAAAGGACCCGGCGAATGGGTTGATTTTCGCCCTAATCCGCCTAAATCTGAACAAATTTTGGTGCTTTGGTAAATTGAGGTCGAAAATTTAACATTTCTTGTAGGTATGTTGAATTCAACCCCGAGTATGATCGGGGCATGATTGAAAAAACGTAATTGGCCTATTTACCCAATCCTGTTACGAAGTAAAAAATATGTTTTTTATATTAGTTGAAGATGTAGCTTATTCGAAAACATCTAGTAATTATTTCTGAACGAAATGATGGTTTTGTATTCAACCTCACGGCGCCCCGTTGTTTCGTTTGTATTTGTCCTGACCCCGTAGGCATATCAGAATATATAGTAACCTTAAAATAAAATAAATAAATAAATATTACAGGACATTCCACACGTCGCCATCTAGCCCCAAGCTAAGTAACTAGACTTGTGTTATGGGTGCTAGACGACGGATATACTTATATACTTTTTTTTTGTAAACATAAACTTAGAATACAAAGAAACAACCAGACCCCAGCCAAATATCTTAGCATAAATACTTGTCTGAGGCGGGAATCGAACCCGCAACCTTAAATAGTAAAGGAAAAAATACTTCCAAGAATTCAATGTAACTTAAAACCAAGTTTAATGAAAATCAATAGATTCAGAGAATACTCAAACAAATATTTAAAATAAAATAAAAATAATCAATTTTTTTAAAATTATCTATCGATGAAATCAAGATCAAGTAAAGCCACGGCAAATAACTAACCAACATATATAGCTTCCTAATTAATTAATTTCAAACAAAATAAGTTCAAAGAAACATTATCCGAAGTATTTTGAAACTTGCTCTTCCTAGGCATTCGATTTCAACCCTTATTACCATACACACAGAGCCTCTAAGAACTAACTTAGCAAATCTAATTATGAAAATTATTCTGGGATATAACATTTCGCGTCGTTTTCATAAATGATGCCGCAAGGCACCTCCTGGGTCCCTTATCTTATAAGCTTTACGAGATATCAACTTATTAGTAATTGTAATCTAAGTTAAACAAGTAAAAAGCCAAAATTATTTGGTTTTATTTATTGAGAAAGTTAAAAAATTGGCTGTAACAGGGTCGCAGTCTATATGTAAAAATTGTTGAAACCATTTTGTTCTCAAACTTATTAACCCAAAGAGGTGGGATTAGCAACCCGGATAAGTCCCTGATCCTATTCAAATATCGGGATTTATATAAGTAGCCAATATATTAATCCTGGGTCGTCAGCTATCTACATATCGCAAGTTTTAACGTACTCGGGTTCATTAGGTTTTGCGTGAAGGAATATCAAATACAAAAACATAAAGATTCACATCTAATTGTAGTAGGAAGGATACAATGGACAATACTAAAATGTTTTATAGAAAAAGAATATTTTGGATGTTTTAAAGTAGTTTAGTAAGATATCACTATCACTACATAGTATAAAACAAAGTCGCTTTTTCTGTCCCTATTTCCCTTTGACTGCTTAAATCTTTAAAACTACGCAACGGATTTTGATGGGGTTTTTTTAATAGATAGAGTAATTCAAGAGAAAGATTTATATGTATAATACATGCATAATATAGCCGTGCGAAGCCGGGGCGGGTCGCTAGTAGGTAATAAATTAAACAGTCGCATAGATCAAACACTTGAGGGAGATAAATATAATCGATGAGATGACGACTAATAGGAGTGCGCCGACTCCAAAAAAATTAGAATAAGGGCAGAAGGAAAATATATATCAAACTCAGTTCACAACATCTGTCTCAATTTTCCCGAAAAATGTCGAGCAAAGATATTCTGCCAAATTGGGCAATAGAAAAACTTTACTGATAAAACCACTGATAAAACAGATTTTGTCCTTAATAAGGCAATTCAGCAAGTAACCACCTTGTAACATGAAAATAGAGAATCAATACAACGCACAATGCTGGGACGACACGCGACTACTAATGCGAATGTGTCAAATCACCAAAATCGGTCCATAACCAAAGAAGGTATGCCCGAATAGCCACAAAAACATTTATACAATCGAATTAAGATAATCTTCACCTTTTTTGTTTGAACATGGTTAATATAAATAAAATTAAGTCGGCATAATATAACGTAAAACGAATGTTAAAAGACCAATGTCGCTGCGGTCGTGGTACCTTTTTTTGTGGACAGCTTTCCCTAGAAGACAGCAGTGTTTGTAAAAGTGTGCTCATATACTGCAGTCCGACAAAACTTCGCATTCGTGGTTCAATTCTTCATGGATCGCTTTATACGTTCTTCAAAATTCTAGTTGCATCTGTTCTTTTAGATCCTCTGTCGTTCGATTTGGATCGCCTTTTGTTTATGTTTTCAAGAGTAGTTAACGTAATTATCTAATTAAGTAGTATAATTAAAGTAGTTTTAGTTTTTTATGTTTAATTTTATAAATATTTTTCACATTTTTCATGATTTATATATTTTGACGAAACACTCCTTTGGCCAAACATGCACTTTGACCAACCACACCTTGTCGTTGTCCCACGTTACATTGTGTGCTGTCTTAGATAGATCGTAACATGTCGAAGGTAAATTGGGTCAGTGGTTTTTGTGAGATTAACTAACTGACACGAGATTCAAACCCATTTTCAAGGTGGAAACGATCGACAATTTAGTAATTGGATATCTGGAAGGATCAGTATATAAGTAGGTACGTGTCTTGTGTAGTATTGATAGTTTTACTATCGATAGTTTTTATCTGAAAAGATCCATACTATCGATTGGTCTATCGATACTGTCGATAGCTCAGAACGAGGCAATACTATCGAATGAGTGCAATACTTTCGATATTATCGAACTGGTACTAGTAGACTAATATAATATAATATACATGCCAAGCCACAACAGTACAGACCATAACACAAACAAATTATTATCCAAATACCTCGAGAAAGCTCTTGATGCATGATTAAGCTTCGTAGATGTATCTATAGAACCTACGACATCAATTGATCATACCTACGTGTGAAAAACACCCCATTATCTTAATTCAAACGCGGAATATCCATATCTCAGACGAGAAATGTTAGCGGAGTATTTGAAGATACATTGATTTAATATATTAGGCTGCTTTATATACCCGATATTCTTACGAAATCGGGAGTTACGCGAGTGAAATTGCGAAGTGCTTCTAATATTTTAGAAGATGTTTTGGCCAAAAAATGCTGCGTGCGACAATGTTTAAATAATATACTATTCTCCTAGGAAATAAAGGTCAAATAAAGAAAAATAGTTTGCAAAATATTCAGAATAGCAAACATTGAGCAAGTGCTTATTGAGCAGCTGTTTCAGGCATAAGTTTTAAGTTACTGTGGCACAACTTCGTCTGCTAAAATATTATCATTAGCTTTAGCAAAACAAAAAGATGGAACAAAGATAGAATTACAAAATTTCTCCCCGTACAATAGTATGATTACTTACGGCACGTGATTACCGTATTCCTTTTCTCGTGTAATTGATTTAAACAAAGCTCGTACTTCTTCTTTTTTCGGTTAAAATTATTTTTTAAATAATAAAAGAATCAAGTCTTGAAAAAAACTAAAGTATTTGCGGGTAATTAATAAGCGAAAAAAACAAGTATTAAATAAAATACATATGAATAAAATTGTTTTTCAGATTGGCAATAAAGCAAATCTCTATATATATAAAATTCTCGTGTCACGGGGTTCGAAGTTGAACTCCTCCGAAACGGCCGATTCTCATGAAATTTTGTGAGCATATTCAGTAGGTCTGAGAATCGGCCAACATCTATTTTTTATTTTGTTTCCTTTAGTTTTTTTTTTGTAAATGGCAAAACAACGTTTGCCGGGACAGCTAGTATTTATATAATAACCTGTTTTCTAAGTAGTTTCACTATTTTTACGATATATTTAGTTTTAATTAAGATGGCTAGCGGCCCACAGGTTGCTTATATTCTCGTAATTAACATTGTTCAAATTGCATTTCAATATCATTTCGATTGCATTTCGATCACAAATAATACCCTCAAAGTAGCTCAAAATACTCTCAAAGTTCGCTTTTTGTAAAAAATAAACTGACTTTAAGGGTATCTCAAAGAACACAAATAATACCCTCAAAGTAGCTAAAAAACACCATAAAAGTTAGCTTTTTGTAAAAAAAACTGACTTTGAAGTTATCTTTTGCAATCGAAATGCAATCGGGATGATATTGAAATGTAATTTAAACAATGTTATTTACGAGAATTGACCTTCAGGAACGACAAATCCATCAAAAAATTACATTATTAATTCGTTTAGCCTAGAAAAGAATCCTGTATTCTTAATAAGAATTTTCTTTTGTAATATAAGAATTTCTAGTAAAAACAAAACTACATTCAAAACTACATAAAATGACAACTGAATATAATGCCTGGGTACTTCTATTGGGCCTTATTCCTCGAACAATAAACGTGGTGTCGTTGAATGAACACTAATCGTTCCATTCCTATTTACCGTGCTTCCTACGTGAGAGACGTTTGTCGGTAATGAAGATTCCTTGCTGTTAGGGTTGTCACGAGGAAGTTTTAACAATTTTAATACTACTAGCTTTTGCCCGCTACTACTTTGTCCGCGTGGGAATCGAAATTGTATCTAATAGGTATTTTTTTTGTTATAATTATGTTTATGCAAAATTTGAAAAAGATTGGACCAAGGAATCACTTTGTCCCATAGATAGGTAACTTTCTTTATACACAAAGCAAATGGCCGGCCTTATCGTTGGCTTGGCGGGCAGAATTTCAGAAAATTCTTTCTTATCGGATGGCTACGTCATACAAAGAACACACCCAAGTTTCAGGTCACTACGTTCAGCAGTTTAGGTTATGCGTAGATCCGTCAGTCAGTCTTTCAGAACAAAGCGATATAAATATGTATATGAATAGATAGAAGAAAATTATAGTAATAAAAGTACAGCCAGAAGGTTTATCTCTCTGTGGCATTAACCATCGGTAGTCAGAGCTCCGCACGTACTGTTTATCGATTTACCCTTATACGATGCAATCGTTTATTATCATTTACCGACAGCACTGTTCGGCGAAAGAACATTGCTTAGCCGATACTACCAACAGCTGACTTAGTGGTTAGCCGAAATTACTTTCGAACAAATGAAAGTTGAGTAAAAATATGAGTTTTCTAAGAAATGAGACAACCCTAAATTCGTACAATCGGGAGTAATGACCGTCCCCCACAATATGATGATGCAATGCAACAAACAGTCTAGGTGTTACCTTATCAACTGTGTCATAAACATAATGTTGTATTTCACCATGTTTTTCAACCTTCCATTCCAATATTGGTGGAAATTGTTTCACTAAATTGAATGACGTTAGGGATTTCGGAATAAAAGTAGCCTATGTCCTAACAAATTTTTATGGGACTACTCCTGAGGTGTCCCATTTCTAACACGCTGGCCAGCGATCTTATCTCTAGAATTCCTGCGAAAACTCGATTCATCAAATCATCCTACGAAATCTTTCGCATAATGTCTCTTTCTCAGAATGGCGCTTTCGCACAATGTCTCTTTCGCAAAATGTCTCGAAAGATATTTTTAATTTATGTTTCTGATAATATTGTTTTTTTTTTTTGTAATCGAAATATTGTACCAAAATATACTTAACCTACTTGGGTATACTATATTTTTGCCTTATTTGAATGTTAATTTTGTGTATACCATTTTTGATGCCTATCAATATTTTTTTTTGGGTTGAACTAAAGTAAATTTAAGTACCAAACTAATAATATTTATGATTTGATTACTCTTTAAATTTTAATATTAATAAATTATTTTTCTGTAAAATCAATGTGTAGTGTCATGGTAGTACTAACATAGTTCTAACTAAGCTATCTATTAACACATTCAATTATTGTTATAAAATATGTATGTTAGTCTATAAGGTATGTTAGTCTATAAGGTATGTATCTATGGGCCTTTGTAGCCTGAAATAAATGATTTATTTATTTATTAAAATCGATTATTATGAATAATATTCCCATAAAAATTCGTTTCATCATAATAATATCATTCCACGATATAGATAAATTTGAGTTTGAGTATTTCTTCTAATTTTGCTGCCAAGGTAATTTCCACTCTATAAACTCCAATGCAATATGGCCTCCAAAATAGTCTATTATTGGAATCGACCCTTCACCTTGAGTCTTAAAGAGGTCAGTCATAATCTAATTACTTTGAAACTCGCTTGTGACATGAAATCAATAGCGAGCGGTGTGCGGTGCCATTTCTGCGAAATTTCTATGAAACTGTTTGACTTTGTGAGTGAAATCTACGTTCTATCTACAAACCACTAAATCAAAAGCCACTGTGTACTGTCACATTACCAATTAGCTGAACCCCACGTGACTAAGACCTCACTCTCAAATCTGTAAGGTTGTAAAGTAATGTTACCTGATTCTGTATTTTTTAAACAATATACTATACTATACAATACAATATAAAATATTAAAAAAATAACAAAATATGTAAATACTATATTTTTACAGATATGCGAATGAGCTCTGGGTCACGTGGGGTTCAGCTAATTGGTAATGGGACTGTACCCATCAATCTAAAAATAATTATTACTTTACCATTATTTTTCAATCGTTAAAAAACTTAAAAAGCATAAACGAATGTAGACTAGCTAAGGGAGAGTAGAACTCTCGTGGTATGGGCATATAGAGGATAGCTACTCAGCTGGAACTTCTGAATATGCCCACAAAGCTCCAAAGAAGGAAGACAACCACCAGGTAGCGACCTGGTGGACCAATGTTACTCGGGATATTATAGCTCTCGACGTCTTTTTTTAAGGACAACCTAGGACTGATAGACCTGGCACAAACTTACAAAAAGACCCGACATCAACTGAATTTGCAGGTGGGCAGGACAGAGAGTGGAACACAAAGTAGAAACATAACCTTTAAAGGATTAGTTTACTGTATTAGAGTAGAACAGAGTATTTTCGTAGTCAGAAGGATTAGAGGCATTGAATACGCACTCGAAAAACTTTAATACTAGAATCGGTCAATATGCGAGCCGTAAGAGAGACAGGTACCTACCCAGTCGGTCGCGGTCCAACTATGTTTCTTTGGAGCTTGTGTATGAACTTCCTCAGAAAAACTTCGTTTGTGCTATCTAGGTCAGCTCAGCGTCATGTTGGTGGCGAGGCAACGCGTCACAAAAAACATATATCTTTAGTCTATCTAAATTTACATTGTAACTAAAATTTTACCCAAGCAGTAAGCACTAGGAACCATCTTCAGCGTTTCATGTCAGATTGCAATTTGATAAACACTTCAAACTAATGCATTACCTACAGTTGTTAGTTGTCACGCGATTTTCAAGTCTGTTTCTTTGAAATACGATCAATTTTCGCTAATGACTTATCATTATTTTTGCGATGATTGTACCTTTGCTTTTTGTATGTTTTGTAAGAGAAATTGTAATGCTCAATGCCGGTAGCTTTACAATTGTTACCAAATAGTAGTTTGTCGTTGCCGTGTTTTTGTATGTTCCGGTTTGATAGACGTCATCACGTCGGTGGAAATAAAGACACGACAAAATATTTACTTTTTTCATGTCTCAGATTGACTTAATAGAATGCTATACAAGTTGCTATTATTTTAGGGAAAATAATTATAATGGATGTTTGGACGAAGTACCTACTGTTCGAAACTGTTGGATCAATTTTGATTGTTTTCAGTTTTTCATTTTTTGTCTTTTCTTTCTGAAACAAGGTTTGTGGTGTGTTTCGTCTCAAATAAAATAAATTAGAGGAAAGGGTTCCGGGGTGCTCTCTCCATACAAACGTAGTCGACTTTGTTGCATAAAACTTATAACTGCCATGACTTTGCCCCTATATCTTGTTTTTTTTTTCATATTCTAGTTATCTTAGAAAGTAAGAGTTAAAAAAAACAAAATATAATATAAGTCATGGCAGATATAAGTTTTATGCTCTTAAAAATATTTGTGCTAGTGTCAATATCAGTCAACAGTCGACTACGTTTGTGTGGAGAAAGCGTCGGTACCTTTTACCTTAAGCATTTTTTTCTTTTTTTGTTTATTAGATGTAAAATATTATTATGCTGCACCCTGAATAGGATGAATTAAAATTGCTGATTCTATTTAAATCATCTAGATTCTATAGTTGTTTATTTTATGTCCTTGTCAATGTTTTGTCTTTTTCTTCTATAACTATTTTCAACTTCAACTTTTTTGTATGGCTGATTGCTGACAAGTCGTGGGTTTCGTTTTTGACGTGATGACATCTAATAAATTGATGGAACACCTGCATTCACACAAAAGTGTCACGGTAATATTGTGTGACGTCATGCGTCATGGTAATATGACCAGACGCGTCATGGTAACTTAGGAAACAGAGTATTTAATATCGCTCATCTGGGCTTGTGTTATGGTGTGGCGAGTGACGAATAGGAGACTTATATAAAGGAAAAAAGAGAAAAAAAAAAGGAAAAAACGTAAAATTATCGTCCGTAAACCGAATTTATAGACAACCATTTTTTTTTTTATAAAGTATTTATTTCGTTCTAGATTTAATGTAAAATATTATTATAGCCAGTAGTCAGTATATTTTGTTAATTGGTGGCATTTTGTATAGAATTTTACATCAGAAAATTAAATTCCATTTAATTACTGACTCAACGATAAACAGACAAACGTTGTGTTGTTGTATATATTAACTTTACACACACAATATTCGGTGATTGCGTTTCGCGTTTTACTATTTGTCGTAAAATTTCAGGACACTGAAAAACATTTTATGTGTGTTTGAATAATGGAGCTTGTATATTTTAATGTAGGTACTCTGTGATACGACGGAGAAGGTCGCGTGTTCGATTCCCGTTTTTTAAATTTAAAGTTAGAAAAACATATCTTTATTTACTGAAAAGGATTTGGGAATACGAATATTAGCAGCGACAATTAGGTAATGCGTGTTTTAGTTTTTAAAATTCCCCCAAACTGTGGGTAAATTCAAAGTCAAATCTCTTTATTAAAGCACACATAGAAACGTCTTTAAAACTAAGTAAGAATGTGTGCCTTCGGAACGCGTCCACCAATGAGAAAAAGGCACAAGAACCTCATGGGATTTTTTTTATGTGATCTTAGGTAACTTCTTATAATAGATTACACATGTGTTATTAAACGTCATGTTTATTTTCCGAAGCCTTCTACCGGGCAAGGTCAGATCATTCCTATTTCTTAAGTTGAAATTATGAATATCGTTATTTTTGCGAAAAATATCAGGATTTTTGTGAACGTAGACCAAGTTTTTGTAAATTTATTGGGAAAAGAGCGTTAATATATTTATCACTTTAAATTTTTCTCTAAGGGATTCCCCGAGGCCCATTTTGTAGATAAATATTAAGGTATTTCTCCAAATGAATTTTATTTTTATTGTTTTCTGGGTTAGATCCCGGGGTTTACAATGTTAAATCAAGTTAAACATAACTTAAATGGGCCCATCTCTACTACATTTCGGATAGGACTCTGTTTAATTTGCTTAACTTAGAATCGAGTTTAACTTAACATTTACTTGGTTTATTGTCAATTCAGTCCCTCTACCACAAGTTGCGATACTATAGAATTACAACTTACTGAAACTGAACCGAGGAAGCCTCGAAAGTCCCTCAAATGCAAAATCTAAATAGGTTTTCTTATAAAGAGGTATTTCATTATTTTGTCTTCGAAATCGGTAATATTTTATGGAGGTTTTTCGTATTTTTTGTTTGTAACGGATAGGCTCCAAAACTAACTGAACCGACTTTGATGTTTGGTATGAGGAAAAGTTGATTCGAGGAGTAACGAAGGTTATTTGTTTATACCTATATTACCCTACACTTGTATTAAATAAGTGGTAACATTAAAATGTAGTAATTAAAGTCAAAGTTGCTTTATGAATTCTTTTGAATTCGCATGAAATCACAATGAAACACCTTAAGGTGAAAGGGTACCTGCGCTCTCTCCATACAAACGTAGTCGACTGTTTCCTCCCTGGATAATGACACTAGCACAAATATTTTTGTGCCATAAAACCTATAACTACCTACCATGACTATGCCCCTATGTTTTGGTTTTTTAATTTTCTTATTATTATAGAAATTAAGATTAAAAAAACAAAAATTAGAGGCATGGTCATCTCAGTTATAAGTTTTATGCTCCAAAAATATTTGCTCTAGTGTCATTATCCAGGGAGAAAACAGCTGACTACGTTTGTAATAGTTTGTGTGGAAAGAGCCCCCGGTACTTTTTCCTCTTAAGAACTAAGTAAGGATGTACCTATTTCTTCGGAACCCGTCTACCAACGAGAAGAAGGCACAAGAATCTTGGTTATTTTTGTGTATATTATGCTCACGAAAGTCAAGATTACAAATATTAATTAAAAACGACTTGCTACTTTCTTTTCTATGCCAACCGACCTTGTGGCTAACGAGTTCGCCGCCGCGGCTCATAATAACATATTTGACGGGTTCACGATTAACAATCCCCCTACGGAAAACGGCCAAGAACTTTTTCACGATTAACGGTCCCACTGTACCGGGGGGACCGATAAGCAATAATCCTACTAATATAATAAACTAGCGACCCGCCCCGGCTTCGCACGGCTATATTATGCATGTATAAACCTTCCTCTTGAATTTCTCTATCTATTAAAAAAACCGCATCAAAATCCGTTGCGTAGTTTTAAAGATTTAAGCGTACAAAGGGATATAGGGACATAGGGACAGAGAAAAATGAAAATGAAAATATATTTATTTACCAAAACCAGTACAACAGTTTGTGGAATATCTGCAGCCCTCACACTAGACTAAAGTCTGTATTGTGAAGTGCCAAAATAATAATTAACAAAATGGTAATAAATAAATGCCGGGAAGAACCGACCGAAACCGACTTTGTTTTATACTATGACTGTAGTGATGTGATAGTGATAGTGAAGTGATGGACCGATTGCGATGAAACTCGGTATGTAGAATGTAGATAGCTGGAGACCTGGATACATAGGCTACCTTGTATCCCGATATTCCCACGGAATCGGGACTTACGTGGGTGAAACCGCGGGGCGCCGCTAGTTTAAAATAAATTCGAAAAGTCTCACAAAACCCCCTATGGGGAACCATTAAGCTGAACTGTTTTAGATTTTTTCAAGCTCATCCGTCCCCACCTAGTCCAAGCTAAATACGATCGAATTGGAAACAAAAGATCGTAATGTTATCATTTTGTTGAATACTATCGCAATCTTCCTGCTCTTAGTAAGGCCAGGAAGATGATGATCGCAACTCGTGGTAGGTCTAACTGACTTTATCGAGGCTTTGACTTTTGGAAACTAACTTTAGTAGTTAGGCTTCTAGATAGGGTTTCTAGTTTGCAGAGTGATGTAGACCGTAGGTATCTAGTTGTTATTTCTAATATGATATTATCTAATTATCTTTTAATTATCTAGCGACATTGGTCTATTGGTAAAAACGTCGACTTTTATATTGCGAAAGTCGTGGGTTTGAATCGTGGCCGTAAATAAATGATTTTTCTTACAAAAAATCAATGTGCGCTAACTATCATTGCCCTTACACGGTGAAGGAAAATATCTTATGAAGCCCCAGACGCGTTGATGAGTTCTTCTCCTCTGGACATTGTTGACTGAGAACCCTCTCAGTTTAAATAAAGTATACCACCCGGTATACGATTTTTAAACTTAACTTATTTAGACTAAATTTTTTTAGTGAACCAATTTGCTAATTTAATTTAATACTTTTTATCCATTATCCAGTTCGGTAAAGGTCACTCTATACAGGGATGTTAAACTATTTAGCGTCATTCGGTTCTGTCTTTTGACTTCATTTTCCATTAGTACAGGATCCCTTTAAGGACGACCTTCATCGATCTGTTTAATGGAAGAAAAGTATTTTATATCAAATTAAATAGGCCAATATATTGCAAATGGGTTGCATAAAAAATTTGATTTGAATTAAAATACTTGTCATCTATTAAACAGCTCGATGAAAGCTCCTTAAAGGGATCTCCGACTACATGGGAACTTTTCTATTTGCATTAGCCAATCAGAATACAAACCGCGATAATCGCGACGATTTGTAATATTAAAAAATCACGATGGTCGCGATGCGATTCCGTTTTCACACACAAAATGGGTAAAATCCAATTCGTATAACTAGTCGGATACGATTCTTCGTATATCGCCCTATTTGACCCCCTGATTCATTTTCTATTGTAATCTATACTATCTATACTAATATTTTAAAGCTGAAGAGTTTGTTTGTTTGAACGCACTAATCTCAGGAACTACTGCTTCGAATTGAAAAATTTCTTTTGTGTTGGATAGTTCATTTATTGAGGAAGGCTATAAGCTACTTATTATTTTGATATTCCCACGGGATCGAGACTTACGCAGTTGAAACCGCGGCGCGCTGATAGTTTATTAAATGTACGATAGAAAGTTGAACGCATTGTAACTAGATTACTTCAAGAACCTTGGAACTAACAATTAGTGTAATGCAGGGTTTCACTGGTTATACTAGAGCTGTGTTGACTTAGTGGCAGATAAATCGAGTTTCATTCCGAGGGTCGGTGGTTGGAATCCCGGCCGACCGTGCATAAATGGGTTTTTCTTAGATGTACCTTAGTTCGTTATTTTGCATTGCTCTTACGGTGAAGGAAAACATCGTGAACACAAAATACCTATTAACATAATTAAATAATCTGGGACAAATTTAAATTAGCTGTTCGCTTGAATGTTGCCTGCGCGGAAAGAATGGTAATTTCAAAGATACAAAAGAGTTCTTATGATGTTGACACGTAAAATTATCGTCTGTGAACCGACTTTACAGATATCCATTGCTTTTTCCTTCGGTTGATTCATTCAAAAGGCGTAAGCGCCATTTTTGCGAAATTGACTTTTTAATACAGCACTACTTATTTTTTCTTTCTCTATCGATCTGTATATTTAAAATCTCCAGATTTCTCGTTTACGATCACACACCCACTGATTTTATGCAATTTTCCGGGGCGTATAGAAAAGCTATTTTTGTCACTGTTAAATTTATTGGAAATATTATTTTACAGGAATCTGCATCAAAAAATATACTTAAAGACTTTTGGTCTTTAAATGGTCTATTTAGGCCAAAAACAAAAAAGTTATATCGAAAATAAAAAATTTGGTTTTGTTGTTTGGCTCCCCTGTAAAATCGAGTTTTGGGGCTTACGTCCTTTGAGCCCAGAGGTATCGATAAATCTTCTAAATAATATCGCACACCTAGATCAAAACTGTTGTAACTCAAAAATGTCACATTTTGAGTTAACAGCATATTCGGATTCCTGATACGATTACCTACACGGCAATAAAACCGAAGTAATTCAGTTTACTTTAGTGTCCAAGAGATGGCGAGACGAATCAGTATTGTTTACACCCACTCGTGCAACTAGGGTGTTGTATTTTGAGTTGCGACAACTTTGGTGAGTAAACTATTGAAAATCTTACAAAGTATTTTGACTTAATACAGTTTTGTCGGTTCTAATACACTTTGTTTTGTGATGTATTTTGAGTTAAGTCAGTTTTCTTACTTATTGCTTAACTGATTTGAATTTTTATTTCATTTTATTACAGTTTCAATGAGCATTTTTTAAATTAGTCGTTTTCTCATTATCTAAGGCTTAATTTATTACCTGATTAATATCATAATGGTTTATTTTCTAATACATTTCAAAATCTTTTTACAAAATGTTGCTATCGTGCATAGTTTTCATAATATCAGTTTTTTGCCATTTCCCAAAAATCATGTTTTTTGAGTTACAACAGTTTCGATCTAGGTGTGCGATATGTAAAGGCCAATATTATTTTTAACCGACTTCAAAAAAGGAGGAGGTTCTCAATTCATCTGTATGTTGTTTTTTGTGTGTATGTTACGCGATAATTCAAAGACGGCTCAACCGATTGAGATGATTCTTTTTGTGTTCGAAAGGTGATACTTCAGGGGTGGTCCCATAAAAATTTGGTGAGGATCTGATGAGAATCTTCGGAGTGATGAACAGAATTGCACCTCGAGAGTGCAGCAAATTGCTCAGTTTTCGATTTCCACCAGTAGAATTGGCCTATAAACGAATAGTTACGGATAAATGGAATATCTGAAACCACCTTCTCATCAGAAAACTCTTCAGTCAGTTACGATTACAGGTTACAATTTGAAGAATTTAGTCGAATTTAGTCACCGGACTGGGTTTTAATGAATGTTGATAGAGAACCCTATTTATAATGAAGTTCTGATGAGGATCTTCGAAGTGATGAACAGAATTGCACCTCGAGAGTGCAGCAAATTGCTCATTTTTCGATTTCCACCAGTAGAATTGGCCCATAAGCGAATAGTTACCGATAAATGGAATATCTGAAACCACCTTCTCATCAGAAAACTCTTCAATCGGTTACGATTACAGGTTACAATTTGAATAAAATATTCGTTTTTGCCTCGCCGGACTGGGTTTGAATGAATTTTTATAGAGAACCCTATCCTAAATGAAGGTCTGATGAGGATCTTCGGAGTGATGAACAGATCTGCACAGCGAGATTCAACAGGTATCGATGAATGGGGCATCTGAAAACACCTTCTTATCACCAAACTCTTCAATGGGTTACAATTAGTCGCTTTCGTCTCATGGAGTAGAATTTTCTGTGACAGTGGCACTAAAAATGGTTAAATAAAAAAACAAATTAAAATTTAAAAAACCGACTTCAAAAAAACCTGAAAACAAAAATTTAAAAAACCTGAGAAAAAAACAAAAAGTGAAAAATAATCCATTTCGGGTCACTAAGACAGCAGATAACTTAAACATAAGTACTTACTTGGAAGTCGGACTGGGGGTGACACCATGTTTTCTTTATGATAAGATTTAGTTAGATCTCCCGCAGATTTAGCAATTTGATTGTGTAGGTAGAATTAAGACCTCGTAGACTAAAGCTACAGCTACGAAGCTACGACCGTAGCATTGCTACGAACCGAATACTAAACTTAGTGATTCTATATAACCTATTGCTAGAAACTAATATTTATAAGCTACAAGTTATGCACTTAGCAGTTCATAAGTTACGACCGTATGAAATATTACGTTGTTCATAAGCTAATTTATAACGAAGCTTGTACTTGTGCTTGTATACGGGCTGTTTTCAGCAACCTCTTTAGTTGGCACCTTTTTAACTGAGCGCGATATTTTATTACTTTAGTTTTGTTATAAAAATCATTTTACTAATCTTAATATTTTTTCTATTATATTTTTTTTATTAGTATACAAAAAACAAAATACATAAAATTAAATAATACAGACGCCACATAAACTCATTAGAGTTTTACCGGACGTCAGTGCCATCGACTTAAACTATAACATAACTTTCGCAAAAAAAAATAACCAGATACATAAATATACAAACTTTAATATATAAGTATAAATTATTTTTCTGAAATTATTTATATATATTGATTTTGATTGATTCGACGACCTCTGTGGCGCGTCGGGCGAACACCCGACTGCGACGCAGAAGGTTGCGGGTTCGATTCCCGCCGAGAACACGTATTTATGCTGACCATAAATTCTTGTTTCTGGTTCTGGGTGTTTCCTATATGTATAATATGTATATATTTACAAAAAAAAAAATAAAAAAAAAAAGTATATAAGTAGTTTATCCGTTATCTGGCACCCATAACACAAGCATTAAGTTGCTTAGCTTGGGGCTGGATGGCGATGTGTAATATGTCCTGAAATATTTATTTATTTATTATTAAATAAATAAATAAATAAATATTTCAGGACATATTACACATCGCCATCCAGCCCCAAGCTAATTTTAATATTTTAATATTTAATATTTATTTATTATTAAATAAATAAATAAATAAATAAATAAATATTTCAGGACATATTACACATCGCCATCCAGCCCCAAGCTAAGCAACTTAATGCTTGTGTTATGGGTGCCAGATAACGGATAAACTACTTATATACTTTTTTTTTTTGTAAATATATACATATTATACATATAGGAAACACCCAGAACCAGAAACATGAATTTATGGTCAGCATAAATACTTGTTTCCGGCGGGAATCGAACCCGCAACCTTCTGCGTCGCAGTCGGGTGTTCGCCCGACGCGCCACAGAGGTCGTCGAATCAATCAAAATCAATATATATAAATAATTACAGAAAAATAATTTATACTTATAAACCATTAAATACCGAAATTGTAACAAATATATTGTACTTATAATAAAAGATACGTAAGATATAATACAGTATAGTAAGAAAAATAAAAGTAAATAAACCATTTCATACTTACCCACTTGCAAATCCGTAAATCCGGGGCCAATAGTTCGGTCACAGACTAGACACCAAAAATAAACATCAAAAAACCAAGCTATAATAAATTACGAATAGTTAGGTAGGTAAGGCAAATGGATGATGAATTGGATCAGGTTATTAAAGGATTTTTCGAAAACCTTAGTCTGTCGTTTGCATTTTGAAGGTCAATTCATGGCTGAGAATTTTTAATTATAAAAATACATAGGTAATTACTAAATAGAATGCTTTGCTTTCGTGTTTTTAAGACGATTCAATGTGATTTCATGCGAATAATTCAATGAATTAATTTTATTTTAGAAAAAACTAGCGACCCGCCCCGGCTTCGCACGGCTATATTATGCATGTATTATACATATAAACCTTCCTCTTGAATCACTCTATCTATTAAAAAAACCGCATCAAAATCCGTTGCGTAGTTTTAAAGATTTAAGCATACAAAGGGATATAGGGACAGAGAAAGCGACTTTGTTTCATACTATGTAGTGATAGTGATAGTGATGAAGCCCTAGGTATCCCACTATAAATAGGTAATTTTAAAATTGTTAAGCCCTCTTTACACTACAACAACGTATTTAAATACAAGTGATCCATGTGCAGGTGTGTGTAAACCATAATACTTATTTAATAATAAAATATCGTAAAGGACGTTTGTAAGTCATAAAGTAGATACTAAAACGGACGCGTTAGAAAATAACTTCATACATAGAACTATACACAGATGGAATGGACAAAAGAATCTGATTATTTTATAATATACTAGCGACCCGCCCCGGCTTCGCACGGTTGTATTATACATAACTAGCGACCCGCCCCGGCTTCGCACGGCTATATTATGCATGTATTATACATAAAAAACCTTCCTCTTGAATCACTCTATCTATTAAAAAAACCGCATCAAAATACGTTGCGTAGATTTAAAGATCTAAACATACAAAGGGACGATAAAGTTATTAACCTCTCCGTGTAAGGAACAGAACAGCTGACTTTCAGGTAAAAATAGCTTCAAAATTAAAAAAAAATGATTGAATTTCTTTCCTACCGGGTGTCCCTTGACACCTCTCAAGTTTTTTATCTCTTATCGTTTGCTATTAAACAGCATCGATACAGACAGCCAATCTATACAGGGTTATTGGTAATTATACTAGCAAGTCGTTGAGGGCTACTTCTGTGCACATAACAAAACACTACACAAAACTTTTGTTCTACGACTTTTGGAAATACGAACATTTTTTTTGAAAATTTTGAGATTAGGTTTATAAATCTGCTGTTCCATTCACGGAGGTAATTAACCTTAAAATTGTACTTATTTTTTAAGTTTTATGTACTGTTCTTAGTCTGAATGAGCTTTATTTTAAAAAATCTGCTGTTTTCCGAATTTATATAACCTCAATTTTTTTTTCGAATTTCCAAAAGTCTTAGAATAAAAGTTATTTGTTTAGGTGCACAAAAGTGGCCCTCAACCGCTTGCTAATATAGTCACCAACAACCCTGTATAAGTTACAAAAGACCAGATGGCTACGGTTTTAGTACCTTCTAGATACCAGTAATTAAATTAAAATAAAACTACCCTGCAAGCTTTCTTAAAGCCCGAACTACAAAGCTTTTACGAGCCGGATTAAAGTTTTCCAGATGTCGCAGACCACAGATCTTAATAAATCGGCCGAGGGTTTGTCTATGGTAGAAATTGATGATAGCAATAGTTTATCGACAACCAACTTAATTAAGCTTTTTTTAATTATTTTTGTTTTGTGGCTCTTTAGTGATGTGGCAATTTATTAAATAATATAATCGAAATAATCATTCGTAAAATCAATATCGATCGAGAGCAATAAAAAATAAATATGAAAAATCCGAGTAGCTAAGAAATAAAGATTTGAAATGAGTAGGATTCGAGCGGACACTGGACAGCTCCCCAAAAAACTGTTTTTTGTCAACCCATTTGCAATATATTTATTGGCCTATTTAATGTGATATAAAAAAAAATTGATTGATGATGGTCCTTAAAGGGATCTCCGACTACAAGTAGAGCATGCAAGAAGGCTGAAAAGACGGTCGCTAAAGTACCCTTTTCCTGGAATGTGTAGGACTGACGAAAATTTGTCATAAAATTGTGACATCAATCGCCGGTTCACGCCCGTCGGGTCCCCTAACGGATCCCCCACTCCCGACCGTCCCCCTGTCGAGATTTTTTTCACGCCCGTCGTCGGGTCCCCTGAATTAGGGGAGAGGACGGTCGTTAATTTAAAATTTGATTCGAACGCCTCGCGGATTTTGCTCCCTTATGCTCCCCCAAGGGTTTCGTCGGGAGTTGATCATCATTGCAGCATAATCACTACATAGTATAAAATAAAGTCGCTTTCTCTGTCCTTATATCCCTTTGTATGCTTAAATTTTTAAAACTACGCAACGGATTTTGATGAGGTTTTTTTAATAGATAGAGTGATGAAGAGGAAGGTTTATATTATACATATAAACCTACATGCATAATATAGCCGTGCGAAGCCGGGACGGGTCGCTAGTATATTATATATTTTTTGATTTTGTCAATGCAGAAAATATACAAAACGCACTCCGGGAGTGCAGGCAGAAGTGAAAACTGTATATCTGTGTAAAATCTCATCTGTCGCGAGAACGGCTGAAAATGCTCACCCACAAAAGTGCCCAACGCGCCATAAGAAGTTTTCACTTCAAAAAAATGAGGAAATCGTTTTTTGGACGAACACCTGTTTAATTATGTATGTAACAATGTAACCTTTTGGCGAACAATCGACAGACAAAAAGGTCAGTAGTCTGCGAGGGTTTTTAAAGTTCTCTAAATACGATTCTCTATCTACTTAGACGGTTTTATTTCTACTAAAATATTTTATAGTACAGTAACCTATATTTTACGTAATAAAAAGGTAAATTTTATGTTTGTAACATCTCATCATGAAACATTATCTTTTATTATTTACGAGGGTTCTGATTTAGGGTTACATACATGAGTATTAAATAAAGTTATAAAGATTTTTTTTATTTTAATAACAATTTTAATGTTAATAATAAAAGCAATCTAGATTATTTAAACAAAGCCATCAATTCGTCCAAACAAAACCAAACATAAAAAAAAACATTCTTGACTGAATTTTTTTAGACAATCATTTGCAATATATTTATGTCCTATTATTTTGATAAACACTTTTTAACCATTAAACAGCTTTTAGGTCTTTCTAAAAGGGATCTTAGACTATATAGTCTATAAATTCTACTACACTGCAATAATTGTCCTTCAATATTTTCTTCACGCCGTTATTAGGCCTTGATACTGTTGTGTGATTCAGTGAAAATTACTTGATAGAAAATAGTTTTTAATAGGTTTAAAGTCAGAAAATTAATAGATTTAAAATGATCGTTTCCATCCCGCTTCCAAACTTTACATCCATGCCACAATAAACTTGCCCTGCGGTGAATGATGTCATAATTTTACACCCTAATCTTGTTTCATACCATCTCTTTCACTCTGACATTATAGCTATACGTCTATCCCACTCTGCCGTCTGCCTCGAAAATTATTACCTCGTTATTTTGAATACAAAAGCAAAAGTAGGTCCCTACAAACCTACTACGCAAGCACCTCGCTGAAGTACCTACAACTGCCTGCTGGAATGTCGAAAACTTAAGAAGAAAAGGTACCGGGGGTTCTTTCCATACAAACTTTATCAAACGTAGACGACTATTTTCTCCCTGAATAATGACATTAGAGCAAATATTTTTGGTGCATACAACTTATAACTGCCATGACCATATTGACCATGCCCCTATTTTTAATTTTTATTATTTAATCTTAATTTACATGATAATTCAAAAATGAAAAAAAATACCATAACATAGGGGCATAGTCATGGCAGTTATAGGTTTTATGGCACAAAAATATTTGTGCTAGTGTCATTATCTTTTTTAGCCTTAATTTCAACATTTAAAACTTACATAATACAAATATTTGTATATTGTTTTAAGCATCTTTCGTACACAGAAAAAAGGGCTTTACTAAGCAAGAAATACTGCCTATAGACGCTAGAGAAAGCGAATATCGCGTCGTATTTAATTTTGAAAATTTGGCTCCGCATCAGGTCTATCAGGGAAAATCACGTTGTTAACAGAACTTCGGCATCTGTAAACGTCTCATCATCATCATCATGTCAGCCCATACACGTCCACTGCTGGACATAGGCCTCCCCCATACGACGCCACAAACAGCGGTCCTGAGCCGCCTCCATCCACCGACTACCCGCGACCGCCACAATGTCGTCGGTCCACCGGGCAGCTGGTCTCCCAACACTCCGTTTCGCGTTGCATCGTGGCCGCCACTCGAGAACCTTTACTCCCCAGCGGTTGTCAGTTCTGCGAGCTATAAACGTCTATATATCATCATCATCATCATTTATCAGCCACAAGACGTCCAGTTCTAAACATATAGGCCTCCCCTATATTGTGACAATAACCTAAGTGGCAAAACAACTTCACTACATAGTATAAAACAAAGTCGCTTTCTCTGTTCCTATATGTCCCTATGTATAGGTATGCTTAAATCTTTAAAACTACGCAACGGATTTTGATGCGGTTTTTTTATAGAGTTATTTAAGAGGAAGGTTTATATGTATAATACATGCATAATATAGCCGTGCGAAGCCTGGGCGGGTCGCTAGTTCATAATAAACGTCCATAATACTTGTAGTGCTATTTGAGGGCGTTACAGTGGCTGGGACATTAGTTAGATGAAGTAGGCTAGTCCAGCACCTATAAAATAAATAAATGAATGAGTGAATCAGGTTTCCAGTCCAAGTTTGCTTTTATAATCTGCACATTTTTCATATCCGCTATTCAAAATGCATAAATAGAATAAAACTGGTTGCCTGTAAAGTCGGTATACGGGCGAAAGTTTTACGTGACAACAACTGTGCTCGAGTGGAAGGGACGCGTGCCTTTCACTTTTTATGTCTGTCTCTCTCGCTCTTAGGCGGGCTAACCATGCCCGAGTGGAAGGGACGCGTGCCTCTCACTCGCTCTCATTGTGAGCGCATAACGTCAGTGGAGCGTAACGCAGTTTCTTGAAGTGTCACCCGGCAAACCAATTTATAAAACGTTGTCACGTCAAAAAACTTTAGATAGAAAATAGTATTTGGACAAGCGCTACACAAAATATTTTAGTAAAGTAGAGACACAAACAAACATAAGAACACTGACACGTATAGAGCATAAGAATAAAAGTATAAGAGAACCCTCTCAACATAGTCGACCGTATGAAAGACCTCGTCAAATAGGTACGGCTGGAGCCAATTAAACTGCGTGATAACGTAACTAACTAAACTACAATAGTATAAATAAAAGTTACTGGCAATGTATAAATAATATATATATTCACTCATTCATTTATTTTTTTTAAATTTAGGTTTACAAAAACAAACTGAATACAAAAATATATACATCACTATATAAACTTACTAGCGACCCGCTCCGGCTTCGCACGGCTATATTATGCATGTATTATACATATAAACCTTCCTCTTGAATCACTCTATCTATTAAAAAAACCGCATCAAAATCCGTTGCGTAGTTTTAAAGATCTAAGCATACAAAGGGACATAGGGACTAGGGACGGCGAAAAGTGACTTTATTATATACTAGCGACCCGTCCCGGCTTAGCACGGCTGTATTATGCATGTATTATACATGTAAACCTTCCTCTTTAATCACTCTATCTATTAAAAAAACCGCATAAAAATCCGTTGCATAGTTTTAAAGATTTAAGCATACAAAGGGAAATAGGGACAGAAAAAGCGACTTTATTTTATACTATGTAGTGATAGTGATGATAGTGACTATGTAGTGATAGTGATACTTGCAAGTCGTTTTGCCATTCAAGACATTATTGTTATAACATTTTTATATTGTATGCTTTGAATTTTATATATTTTATTTCACACTTTTTATTTTATTGTATTCTCTTAATTTTAAGATGACGACTTTAAATTATGACGACCTCTGTGGCGCGTCGGGCGAACACCCGACTGCGACGCAGAAGGTTGCGGGTTCGATTCCCGCCGGGAACAAGTATTTATGCTGACCATAAATTCTTGTTTCTGGTTCTGGGTGTTTCCTATATGTATAATATGTATATATTTACAAAAAAAAAAGTATATAAGTAGTTTATCCGTTATCTGGCACCCATAACACAAGCATTAAGTTGCTTAGCTTGGGGCTGGATGGCGATGTGTAATATGTCCTGAAATATTTATTTATTTATTTATTTAATTTTCGGTCTTTTTATCTTATACTTATTGTTCTTATGGTCTGTAACATGTGTTCTTATGTTTGTTTGTCTCTCTACTTTACTAAAATATTTTGTGATGGTGCTTGTCCAAATATTTTTTTCTATCTAAAGTTCTCTATTCTATTTATGCATTATTATGAATAGCGGGTATGAAAAATATGCAGATTATAAAGGTAAACTTGTGAGACATTTCCACCTCTCCAACTTGGACTGCAAACCCGATTTATTATTATAATTTGAAAATGAAATCACGTTCCCTAAACGAACAATTAAATTCATCTTTGATTCCAATTTCTTGTTTCGTGAAATTTAATTTAATTAAGCTTACGACATCGTTGTAATTGTGTCACGTGTGTAAATAAATTATGAGCACGTTTCAGGTTTAAGATTCTTTATTCTCATAAGAATATTTATAATTCACTTACATGAGAAATATATAAAAGCTAATTAACTAATAATAGTATATAAATGTTCGAGGAGCATACAGGTAAACAATAAAACTTAATACAATAGAAAAAAATATATAAAAATAAATGTAGGTAGGTTGGCGCATTTCTTATCTACATTTTTGTTCGAATCAGCTGCAATAGTAACTCTCTACAAAGCGGCTCAAATACACAGATCTTCGGTAACTAGATGAGACGAGTCGATTGTCAGCTAATTATGTTTTTTTGTTGTTTTTAATATTAATTTATATTTTCCTGTTTCATAAACATATAACTTGTACGTTTAAATGACATTTCACCTTTGTACCCTTGTCATAAAATAATGGCACAGATTCGGGGTATTTTCCAAATTCGCTACGAGGTTTAAGAAAATGGTATCATTTTTATATTTATCTTGGATACTTATTAAAATCATTAAGGTGTCCACAATGATGGCCTCTAAATGATTTTTTCAAAACTTTGATATTAGTGACAAAAAAACAAGAAAATAAAGAAATAAATAATTTAATTTTATGTTTTAAATTGGAATAATAGGAATGAATTGTTTTTCAGATTGACAATAAAGCTAATATTTATTTAATAACCTGTTTTAAGTAGTTTTCCTCATATTTACGAAATTACCTAATATTTTAAAAGCCTTATTTCTCATTTTATTTTTTCAATTTCTCTTTATCTTCTCACGCGCGTACATAAGTACACGCACCCAATTTTACTGTACAGACACGGACCCGTTACGATTTTATTTCTACGTATAGAATAATTTTGTATTTAGAGTAAGTATTTTTAGTTATAGTTATAGTTTTTTATTTTAGTTTTACAATACTTTTCTTTTTTTGTATATGGCAAAACGTTTGCTGGGACAGCTTACAAGCTGTCCCAGCAAGCGTTTACTAGAAGAGTGATGAAATCATCACTCCTTATTAAAAGACTAATGACTATTTACACTATATATCAACTTAAATGGTTCCCTTTCATCTATTCACGACTCTCGCTACTTTCATACTTCGTCTTATTTATATTCGTTAAATTAAAATTTATATTTGCGTAATCTCCATTCTCGTTATACCACATATTCATCTTAATATTCTCATCTCCGATATGAAATTTTCTTTCAAACTTCTTTAACATAGATCTTATGACATTTTTATTCTACTAATATTATAAATGCGAAAGTTTGTGCGTATGTTTGTTACTTCACGCAAAAACTACTGGATCTATTGCTATTGCGACGAAACTTAGTATGTAAATAGCTGGAGACCTGGATTAACACATAGGCTAGGTTAATCCGATATTCCGACGGGTTCGGGAGTTTTTATACTCTCCTTTGTCCTAAAAAAGTGCAGCTTTTTATATTGTCTACATCGACTCTTCTTGTGTACTAGTAGCGCTCCGCGGTTTCACCCACCTTACTCACGATTCCGTAGGAATATCAGGATCAAAAGTAGCCAACGTTATTCACAATGAATTAATGTATCCTCATGTCAAGTTTCATCAAAATCGGTCCAGTAGTTTCGGAGCCTATTCGTCTCAAACAAAAAATATATTTCCGCTTTATAATATTAGTATAGAAAAACCCTTCAATGTGGATAATATTATATCCATTTCACCATGTTTACACAAGATATTAAAATGAAAATGTCGTGAACGCATATCTCCCCCATCCAATACAATTTTCTCGGCAATTTTATGCCCGAATTGATGAAAAAATGGATTTCAGGATTTTCCTTAGAATTAATAATATTCGATAAACGTGGTACCTATACCGCATTTTAGGGGTAATGTTACAAAAATTTGACAAGCTGCAGATAAAAGAAAATACATTTAAAATGATTTGAATTAAGGTGAAGTAGGACTTGAAAATCCCCATCCCTTTACCACGCGCGCGCCGAGAAATAGACTTTTTAACTGTTTTATGTAATTAATAAATAATAATAAATAAATAAATAAATAAATAAATATTTCAGGACATATTACACATCGCCATCCAGCCCCAAGCTAAGCAACTTAATGCTTGTGTTATGGGTGCCAGATAACGGATAAACTACTTATATACTTTTTTTTTTTTTTAGTAAATATATACATATTATACATATAGGAAACACCCAGAACCAGAAACAAGAATTTATGGTCAGCATAAATACTTGTTCCCGGCGGGAATCGAACCCGCAACCTTCTGCGTCGCAGTCGGGTGTTCGCCCGACGTGCCACAGAGGTCGTCTATTAAAAGACTCACATCTATTTTAGTGAAAAACCATCTGTAATTCTGTACGACCTTATGGTATTTTATGTAAAGTTTATGAAAATATATAACCAATCGCCGTAAAATTAAAAAAGCTCAAAAACATGACGATTTTTTCTATCGAGTCAAATCACTCTTATCGTGTTTCGAAGTGTATGACAATACAAAGCATTTCTTCACCTTTACGACATTAGGAATATCATTCCATGGATTATTGTGGTTGATACCCAAAAACTGTTTCTAAGACACCTCTATCGCGCTTCTGGTCTTACCACTTCAATCTGATTTGATCCAAGTTTAAATATTATCTAAAAAAAGGTCCATTAAGGTCAGCACACGACTCGTCTATTATGTCTTTTTTATTCTTTTTTATATATTTATACTAGCTGCCCTCCGCGGTTTCACCCGCGTAACTCCCGATCCCGTGGGAATATCGGGATGTAAGCTATCCTATCTCTCAACTTGGATCGAACTGCACATGGTGTGCGAATTTTATTATAATCGGTTAAGTGGTTTAGGAGTCCATTGAGGACAAACATTGTGACACGAGATTTATATATATTAAGATAGAAAATTTAAGCAAAATTTTGTACCTATGTTTAATATTGTACTGTATTTCTGAATAAAAATTATCTTATCTTATATGTATGTCACTTTTTTGAGTTTTATGTTTTTTTTTCTTTGTCATGTTTATTTCTTCCTTTCTGTGTTTGTCGTGTGTTGTACTCAATAAATGCTTTTCTATCCTTCTAAATTTAATAAGAACTATAGAAGACATACTCGTATATAGATGACCTAGTGACCGCTCATAGCTGGCGAGTGTGTACAATGCGTTGTTATTTCTGGTACTCACCACAGCACGCGTTTGTCAATCAAATACGTATTATGCTGGTGAAATAGTGTCGTATAATCCCTTCTCAACGTTGTCATTTCAAACCAACAGATAAAGCCATGTACTTATAGTGACGTCATACAGCCATAATATAAACGTATCCTGCATAACTCAAGTATAGGTAGGTAAGTAAACTACAGTGAGCTTGCGAACGACACATTCAAGTTGAATAGTTGATATTTTGGTTCACGTCCGTCAGCTCCCCAAAGGGATCCCCTACTTCCGATGACGGTCCCCGAAAACTTTTCCACGCGTGTCGGACCCCCTGGACTACGGTGTATGACGTCCGTTAATTTAAAATTAGATTCGTGCGCCTCGCGGATCCCTAATGCTCCCACAGGGGATTCATCGGGAGTTGAACATTTTACAAGCGCCCAGCTAAGGGGATTTTGAGAATTTTCGTCATTTCGCCAGCCGGCGCTCAAAGAAAAGGGAACGCGAAGCACAAAACTAAAATAAGGATTTTTTTGTTTTTGTGTTAGAAACCTGAATACTTTACATAAATACTTGTTTGCAGCGGTTACCGAACCCGCAACCTTTTGAGTTGGAGGCGGTTAATTGCCACAGAGGTCGTCGAATAGTTATAAAACTACAACTAACTATAACTACAGCTAAAACTACAGCTAAATAGCTATAGACTTTGGCTGTAGTTTAAAATGTAATCTAAAGTTTCTAATCTGAAAGAATCAATCAATCTTTTTCTAATATATATAAACTAGCGACCCGCCCCGGCTTCGCACGGCTATATTATGCATGTATTATACATATAAACCTTCCTCTTGAATCACTCTATCTATTTAAAACAACCGCATCAAAATCCGTTACGTAGTTTTAAAGATTTAAGCATACATAAAGATATATAGGGACAGAGAAAGCGACTTTGTTTTATACTATGTAGTGATTACGTGTCACGTTGTTTGCGCGCGATGGACTCCTAAACTACTCAACTGATTTTTATCAAATTTGCTCACCGTGTGCAGTTTGATCCAACTTGCAAGATAGGATAGCTTACATCTTAATTTATCCCGATAATCCCACGGGATCGGGACCGATATTACGCGGGTGAAACCGCGGAGCGCATCATATATTTGCTTGAAATATGGTATAAAGATGTAACATGAAAATAAAGTTAAACATATCTTATATGATTAAGTTAAAAAAGACAGATTGTCATTATCACAAATCTGTTTACAATCCTTACAAAGTATACCTAAATGCCATAAAAATCCCTGTCTTCCTGAATAAAAACACTTTTCCTCAAAAATTCATCGGAACGCGTCGCAATACAGAAAATGGATCTGTAATGTCTTCAGTTCTGGGGTGTTTGTATAGCGATTTATTTTTGCCACTTACAAAGTCACTTCTGTTTCCAAATAGTCATACCGGTACGGCTACGTAGATTATAACATGGCCTCGTAGTCGTACTATAACTTCATTCCATTAAAACGAACATAATACGCAAAATACAACACTGCTACGTTAAATGGTAATGCTGATTTTTTGTGTCAAACAGAGGACAATTATTAGGTCTCGTGTCGCCTTTACTAGACATAGACGCTTTCGGTCCCAATCGATTTTCAATAATAACATAAATGTAAAAGGCTGGCCGCACACGCTGCAGAAGTCGAAGCAAATGTGTTTTTTTTAATTAAAAGTTGAGCGTTTAACCACTGTCTAACACGATGGTAAGTGACGATCCGGTCTAAGATGTAGCACGCTTTCCTTGAAGAAATCTATTATACGCTCATGACACAAAGACCCCTAAATAAACAGGGGCCTTCGATGGACGCGAGTGAAGGTAGGAAAATAAAATTTTCTGTTATGTTTTCCGACTCGTCCTCCTTCTGTTCTATTCATTACGCAAGCACCCAGCCCAGTGACGGAAAAAATAAAGATAAGCAAAGTTAATGTAGCGTAGCATTTCTTATGAGAGATTTCGTCAAATTGATGAAGCAGTTTTGTGGTTTCAATTAATGAATCCATTTGTCGATTGGATATCGAATTTCGTTATTCAAATAGATTCTGTAATATGATATTATCAAACGTTCATGGAATAGTGATTTTGATAATATTTATAAGTACTATAATGGTGACCTTAAATGAAGGTCATTCACCTAGTTTTTAAACGACGTTAATTATTATTATCGTATACTTTACTGGATTGTGACATGTCATTTGAGTGTTATGATTATGTATTCTACAAGTTTGATATTAAGGTTTATGTTGGCCGTTCCCAATAGTTTTACCGAGTAGTCTTACCGGATATTGCGGATATACGGATTGACGACCCAGTTGGCACAATGGTTACCATGCCGGACTGCCAAACACAGGGTTGCGGGTTCGATTCCCGCCACAGACAAGTATTTATGCTTAGATATTTGTCTGTGGTCTGGTTGTTTCTATGTATTGTAAGTATATATTTACAAAAGAAAAAGTATATAAGTAGTATGTCCGTTGTCTAGCACCCATAACACAAGTCTAGTTACTTAGCTTGGGGCTAGATGGCGATGTGTGGAATGTCCTGCAATATTTATTTATTTATTTATTATTTATAGTATAATACTGGGAGTTGCCATCCCAATAGACTTACCAATAAGACAACTGGAACAACAAAAAACGATCGAAAAAAAAGACGATTGGTCATTTGATTTTTTTTCCGTTTCGATCGTCAAATTGTTTTTGATATTTGATTTTAAAAGAGCACGTGCTTCGAGAGCAGGAGGTATTTCTGAATATTATCGTAAACGAGCTTTTGCCCGTGACTTCATCCACGTAGAAGTTGAAAATAATAGGTTTTTTTGGATTATTTTTCGACTTAAAATCAGATTGAGTTTTCAAACATGTGTCAAAATGAAATGTAATTTAAATTTTAAGTTCTAAGTAATGTTATTTATATTATTATCAACAAATCACCCCCACAATAACTTTCTTCCCCTTTTCAACCCCGTTAGGGAATGAATTTCAATGAAATATGAAGCACGTCTATCTTCAATTCTAAAGAATGTAAAATTTGAAGAAGATTGAAGCAAGGGATCAGAATTGCAAAAAAATATTTCTTCAATACACACCCTCCAAATTTCAGGTCTCTACGATCAGCGGTTTAGGTTGTGCGTTGATCCGACAGTCAGTCAGTTAAAGCATTTTATTTGTATAGAAAAGAAAATTAATGATCTTACAGTTATTTATCTTGCTTGTCCTTAAACCATTGACAAGTCAAATAAACTAATATTTCATTCAATAAACACGGGTCACGATCGCGTTATGGGTACTTGTTATTTTATTATTTACTGAACTTTTCGGTTGTGTTTTCTCGCGACTATGGTCGGTGCAACAAGGCCAATTCTCGTAAATAATTTTGTTTAGATTACATTTCAATATCATCCCGATTGCATTTCGATTGCAAAAGATACTTTCAAAGTCAGTTTTTTTGTACAAAAAGCTAACTTTGAGGGTATTTTGAGCTACTTTGAGGGTATTATTTGAGATCGAAATGCAATCGAAATGATATTGAAATGTAATTTTAACAATGTTATTTACGAGAATTGACCTTGTCGGGTAAACATTAAAATTTAATTTAATTTAATTTATTTGATTTCATATTGTATAATAGATTTTACAGAGGCATAATAGTCCACATATAGCTAGTGGTTGGAATGCCGTTTATAGAATGGATATTTATTATAGCGGTAAAATATTATTTTAATCCTACTAATATTATAAATGTGAAAGTTTGTGTGTGTATGTATGTTTGTTACTCCTTCTCGCAAAAACTACTGAACTGACTGCGATAAAACTTGGTATCTAGATAGCTGGAGACCTGGATTAACACATAGGCTACTTTTTATCCCGATATTCTTACGGGATCGGAACTTACGAGTGAAACCGCGGGGTGCAGTTAGTTTTAAATAATAAAAAATACCATATGTACGTCTTAATACACTCACAGCCAAATTAAAAACAGTAGGCCCAGGCATACATTTTCGCCGCGCCGTAGAGAGGGGATAGCTGTCTACTCTCCATCCGTCTTACGCTTTTTCGATCAGGTCACGTGTCCTGACGAGAGTTTAAGATTTTATACCCATTACAGAAAAAGTGCTCAACGCCGCTAAAGAAGTTTTCACTTCAAAAAAGTTAATTAATATGTGTGAACACTGTAGCGAAATAAATGTATTGTAATTTTTTTTATATTAAAAACGGGACCCTATTAGGTACTAAGACTTCACTGGCCATCCGTCCGTCCGTCTGTTAGTCTGTCTGTCACCAGGCTCTATCTCATGATCCGTGATAGCTAGAGAGATTAAATTTTCACAGATTATGTATTTCTGTTGCCGCTGTAACAACAAATAGTATAAACAGAAAAAAAAATCTCATACAACATGGTACGGAACCTTGGCCGGTTTTTGTTTGTTTTTGATTGTCTTTTGTTTTTTTTTTCGATCGTCCTAGTTTTGACCACAATGTAATTTTCCTCAATTGGACTATCAAGTCAAGCCAGGAGGATAATAATAATAAATAACAATAATAAAATAAGTATTTATTTCAGTAACCAAGAGGTATACATTTTACATAATTAGGTTGGAGACTTTCTTTAAGCGAATATAACGCTTGTGCCAGAAAGCATCACTCTTCCAATATCATTATTATAATTTGATTAGTTACTTACATTTTTATATCAATTAAAAATAGAACTAAATAAAGATAAAAAAAGTCTAAGCCCAACCTTTAACCGACTCGACCTAATAGGTACCACAATGAATGATAAACACTTCCTGATACAATGTCAATCGGTTTGATTAATTTCATTCAGGACTCAATAGGGCTGTCCCGTTTTATGAGGTTACGGTTTATTTGCGTAGATTTAATTAACAAAAGTAATTTGATTAGTTAGTTATTTTAAGTAATTGGCTGTTTTGTTCCACGGCCGTATCCAGCCTTCACTCGTGTCACTAGTCAAGTCACGAGCGTATAATGTAGGTATATTTTCCGAAAGCGTCTTACATCCTAGATTGGTCAAACGCTGATCTATTTATTATTTAAAAAAAAATTGGGAAGAAATTATAAATGGGTAAATGTCTCGTTATCCCCAGAGAAGACATGTAGATCGTCATGCCATCTATTTAATTGCTTTTTCATTATTATCTGACGTGTTACAGTTGCGGGTAGGGCTGTAACACGCAAAGCCTAGGCTTTGCTTTTAGTCTTTTCAAACAGTTCTTTTGAGAAGGCTTCAAACAGTCGGTTGGGACGTACGACGCCATTAGCAACCTTAGCTTGGCTCTGCCTCAGCTTCTTCTTTTATTGCTTATAGGGTTCCGTAGCCAAATAGCAAAAAACGGAACCCTTATAGATTCGTCATGTCGGTCTGTCTGCCGTATGTCACAGCCACTTTTTTCAGAAACTATAAGAACTATTACTGTTGAAACTTGGTTCCCCATACTTAGAACTGAAACCCAAAATCATTTTTTTTATCAAACCCATACGTGTGGGATATCTATGGATAGGTCCTAAAAAATGATATTGAATTTCTAATATCATTTTTTTCTAATCTGAATAGTTTACGCGAGAGACACTTCCAAAGTGGTAAAAAGTGCCCCCCCCCTGTAACTTCTAAAATAAGAGAATGATAAAATATATGATATACATAACTATGCAAATTTCCACCCAAAAATTTTTTGAATGAGATCTGGTAAGTAGTTTTTTAAATACGTCATAAACCGTAAACCGCCATTTACCCTTCATTCATGTATTTTTACCACTAGCGCCATCTATTTTTTTATGACTCCTATTTTAACAGACGTGATTCTTATGTGTGACCGACTCGCACTTGACCGGTTTTTTTATAAACGTATATCTAAAAACAATTTTTTTATCATTCACGACAACCCTAATAAATATTTCCACTTGTATTTGATCACGTTTCCCGATTATTTGATGAATTTGATTATTCTACGCGTTCGGCTTCCGTGTAATTAATTACGGTAATTCGTATAGCAGCAGCAGTTTATGTTGAAGTCTAAGCCAAACTACATAGAAACGGCAAGGGGCATGGACGTTGTGGTTCGTTGTTCATTCTTTATACCCCCAAATAAACGAGGACGCTAGTAAAGGAAGATGGCAGTGTAACAAATAAGGAACTTAGTTCCAAATTTTTACGAACTCGTCCTCTTCTTTTGGCTGCAACAGCCTACTTATCGGAACACGGACAAGTCCGCTTAGCGAGGCCAGTGGGTGGTAACAGTTTCGGCCAAAGTCTGCCACCATTAGATTGCTCATTTAGCTCCACCTAGGTCCCCAGGTTCCTCAGAGGTTTATGAAAAATCTTTAATTGTTTCGGCGATGAGAAAAGTAGGTATTGATAGTATTCTCAAGAGGGCGCTTTGATTAGGCACGAAATATAATTGAGGTTTTTTTGTGGAATACCAAATCTACTTGTTTCTGCCAGTCCACAGGAGCTGGGCGGCGTTTTATGCATGGTGGATTATTTGTGCCTCCGCTTTTGTGGACATGCAGTTCGAAGTTCGAAGCCGGCGGCATTCAACGTCCGTTTGTCGTCTTTTGTTTCCACGTCACGTCCACGCCACGTATGTTGCCACATATCTTATGCCAAGCTGATAACACTGTAGTACATTTCGAACTCATGTTCACAATTTGTGTAGTTGACGTTCAGTGTTTTGGTCATTTTGAAACAATAGCACATGAGTATTATTTACTCATGTGACAATAGTAGCTTTTATTGTAGCGGCTGTTCTATCAATATTGTCAAATGAGTTATACTTTTCCTGTGATATCAGGAAACCTACATGCATATCAGTCGACAACAGAATTGTAGACTCAATGTACAATTGTTGGAATGTTTTACCTCTAATGTTTGTCTAATAAATTCATGAGTTGAAGGACTTTAAACTTCAACTTGTGCAGGTCCTTAGAATATTGCTTGAGTTGGAAATATTCTATAACTAGCAGCGCTCCGCGGTTTCACCGGCGTATTTCCCGATCCCGTAGGAATATCGAAATATAAAATAGCCTATATCCTTCTTCGACAAATGGACTTTCCAACACAAAAATATTTTTCAATTCGAACCAGTAGTTCCTGAGATTAGCGCGTTCAAACAAACAAAAAACAAACTCTTCAGCTTTATAGCTCTACAGTGAATCTGCACTTTTGATGAACGATCAAATTTAAAAAAAATCCTTTTTTAGTGGGCTCTTACGTCCTAATATAGCTTGTAGCTCTTGTAGTTTCAGAGATGTAGGTACATTGTAATTACGTGCTCGCTCCATGCGAAGGTTCTGACTCGTAGGTCATATAGAAGAATAATATAAAAATATTTTTTTTTAAGTTCTGGAAAGTTACTTGCCATACTTTCCCCAGAGTTTGCGAAATATGAATTTATTCCATCCATTATGATAGAAACCGTATAGAAATCTGTTCAGTTCGTTTTTCAGTAAATCGTGTTAAGAGAAACAGATCGAAGCCGGGGGGAACATGGTAGAATAGGCGGCTTTTCAGCTAAAAACTGTATTTTCCTGGTAACTTTTGGAAGGGAAGAATTTTACGAGTAGGTAAGATGGTTATAATTATTATTTACTTACCTTTAATTTAAAACATCATTAGTTTAGATATATTTATTTATTATAATATTTTGTGAGGGAACCACGATTATTTTCCACTTGTCCAACATGCCTTGATCTGCGCCACCGTAGGCACTGGCGACTCTGTTAAAATGAGTCTTATGATAAAACATTATGGAATGGAATCAGTTACCTACGCCTGTCTTTTCTGACGTATACAATTTAACAGTGGACCAATTTGACTTGTGTGACATGTCTTCCTTCTACCTGCTGGTTAGTCCCAAGAGAGTTCGTTTTTAGAATGCTTTAATGTACACAAGCGACCCGCTCTGGCTTCGCACGGCTATTATTAGGCATGTATTATACATACAAACCTTTGTCTTGAATCACTCTATCTACTAAAAACTGCATCAAAATCCGTTGCGCAATTTCAAAGAAGCGACTTTGTTTTATACTATGTAGTGACGCACATAAACAATTTAATATCTATACCTACATTAAAAATAAAATCTGAACCTAACATAGTACAATAGGCAGTCTTCCCGATAAAAGGTAACCTTAGAATGCATAGGATTTTACGACTTCCGAAAGATTAAGATAATAATAATCATTATATTCATTACAATCAAAAATATCATCACAATTTTAGATTTATTATTGTACTATGTAATTTAATTATGTGAGGAAACCACAATTATTTTCCGATTACTCCAGCTCCCCTCTTGTTGATGCGACTCTCTGCGACCACCACGCCTTGATCTGCACCACCGTAGGCACTGGCGAATCTGTTAAAATGAGTCTTATGATAAATCATTTGACGACCCAGTTGACAGTTGGCACAATGGTCATCATGCCAGACTACCAAACACATGGGTGTAAGTATATATATATTTATAAAAGAAAAGTTTAAAAGTAGTTTACCTATAACACAAGTCTAGTTACTTAGCTTAAGGCTAGATGGCGATGTGTTGAAGCCCTACAATATTTATTTATTACTTATAGCGACCCGCCCCGGCTTCGCACGGCTATATTATGCATGTATTATACATATAAACCTTCCTCTTGAATCACTCTATCTAATTAAAAAAAACCGCATCAAAATCCGTTGCGTAGTTTTAAAGATTTAAGCATACAAAGGGATATAGGGACAGAGAAAGCGACTTTGTTTTATACTATGTAGTGATGATAGTGATTTTATTAAACGTAATGGAATCAGTCTGCATCTTTAATCGTCAGTCGTGATTTTCAGACGTATACAATTGAGGGTTCTTAAAAAAAAAACAACACCCTTATTAATATAAAAAGCAGTCTCTTTCAAGCAAACTTAGGATGAAGAAGAAATCCCGATATCGAAAAGAAAATGTATCTACATGCGAATGGGCCCATTAACAACACAAACTAGTTTTATTTTCAGTACTTATGTCGTCGTAAGTCGTTTTGCCACGTAAGACATTGCCTATGCCGACGTTCTGAAAACTAATAGTTGATAGACCTTCTGATACGGAGCGAGGGTAAAAACGACACCCTATTACTAAGACTTTACTGCCGGTCCGTCTGTCAGACGGACAGACTGAATCGTGATAACTAGAAAGTTGAATTTTTCACAAATGATGTATTTCTGTTGCCACTATAACAACAAACATGGTACGGAACTCTTCAAGTCCGACTCGCACTTGGCCGGTTATTTTTATGCACCATTATAGTTTCCCACAACTTACGCGACAAACAGAAATTCATACAATCTTGATTTTTACCAACGCATGGAAAAGCACAAGTGTATAATATAATGTACTCTGTCCTGTTGCTTATCTGTTTGTCTGTCTGAGCCTAACTAACACCCTCGAAGTAGTTCTAGACTCTGAAAGGCCTACAGACGGAAAAAGTTTTTAAGGGAAAATAACAATTTTGTCGGTTTACCTTCCGTCAAAGTCGTTATCCAAAACGTTCGACCATGCGAAGGGGTTGTCGCCGACGGCTTGGCCTGCTGCATAGACATCTTCCTCTTCCACCGCTCGGATCGCTCGACCCGACGTAACAAACTCCTCACACGTCATCACCGACACACACACAAACAACTGCAAAGGAATAACAGTCCAATTACAAGCAACAAGATCATTTTTACTTACTCGACGCTGTGTTACGCGATGATCACGAACTGCTACCGCTGTGATCTCGAACTGCTAGTGCCATGATCACTAGTTAACTGTTAATTTGGTCCGTTTCGAGTGAAATTTATAACAGTAAATTGAACCTTAGAGACAGGTCGTTCGGAGATCGGGTTGCTCCGAGACTAACCCAAAATAGGCACTGGAAAAACCGAAATAAAAAAGCGACTTCTAAAAAATGGGAAAACCTACATAATCTGAAGTTAGGCAGCACAACTACAAGCTGGCTATGGCAAAAAACTGCTAGACTTTACCAGATGCATTTATTTTTTCCTTCTTAACCGACTTCAAAGAGAGGAAGAGGTTCTCAATTAGTCACGTATATTTTAATAGTAGATTATGCATCAAGGGCATAATGCTATGTCTTATGTTGTGGGTGGCATATTGAACCCCGAGTGTACCGAGGGACTCTTGGGTTAACTCCCGAGCGGAGCGAGGGAGTTTAAAGTTAACTCCTGAGCGAAGCGAAGGAGTTATGTAGAGTCCTGAGTGAAGCGAGGGGTTTAAGCCGCCCAAGACGACATGCTTTATCCCGAGGTGCATACTCTACTTTTCATACCGTCAGGCGATTTTTTTTAAATTCTAGTTGTGGCCAGTTCCTTACTTTAAAAAAATCCACTTTAAAAAAAATGGGGCAATTGCAATGAGAAGGTAGCATGATGGTAAATATTTGGTAGGTATTATAGGCAAAACCTATTTGCTTAGACCTAACGTAACAATCAAAATAAAAAACCTTAATCGTGGCCTGCTAGATTTTTGTAGACCAATCAAATGACTTATTATAAACAAAACCTATTTGCTGAGACCTTCAAAATTAAAACCAAGAGTTTCAACGTTCCAAATTCAAATCACTTTATTCCCTTGGGAGTTTCATACAACATTATCTCCCTTGGGAATAAAGTCTTGCTTTAATTTGAGGTTAATAGGGCTTTAATCCGTGATTAAAGTGCTGCAGGTGTGAAAAATGTGTTTTTAAAGTCTGTTTAAGATTATTTATTAATTTTACCCTGGAATAATGCGGGTATTTTACGACTTAATAAATGACTAGAATGGGGTAGTTCTAGTTGAATAAATATCATCAATCATCAAAAACACGTAAGTTTGGAAAATAACTAGTATAGCTAGCTACTAGTCTCAATTTTTTTTGCAAATCTCGCTAAGTTTACCTGTTATTTGAAGTTAAAAATATTTACATTTTTTTTTTAATTTGCTACTTAAGGTGAAAGGGTACCTGCGCGCTCTCCATACAAACGTAGTCGACTGTTTCCTCCCTGGATAATGACACTAGCACAAATATTTTTGTGCCATAAAACCTATAACTGCCATGACTATGCCCCTATGTTTTGGTTTTTTTCATTTTCTAATTATCATAGAAATTAAAATTAAAAAAAATTAAAAGAAACAAAAAATAGGGGCATGGTTATGGCAGTTATAAGTTTTATGCACCAAAAATATTTGCTCTAGTGTCATTAACCAGGGAGAAAACAGTCGACTACGTTTGTAATAGTTTGTATGGAGAAAGTCCCCGGTACCCTTTCCTCTTAACCCAGTTATTACGGATATACCAAAAGTGATGGGATTATTATGATTTTTTGTGTAGGGGGTGTTTATGGCCCCAAAAAGCGAAATAAAATACTTAAAAAATTCTAATTAACTGGAAAACCCCGGAAAATGGCGTTTGATAAAAGGAACGCTAGTAAAATATAATACCATAAACGAAGTACCTACATAGTAATTCGGGTATAGGGATTTATAAGAAATGAAAATAACATATTTTATAATCTATTACAAACTTTTTGATGTGAAACATCTATAGCCGCACGTAAAACCGATTTCTGCCGTGGCGACGCACAGTGGGTCGAAACTGCAAATGATGGACATAGGGCCGTTTTTCGATGCAGATCGTTAGAGCTCACTATAGCCGCACGTAAAACCGATTTCTGGCGTGGCGACGCATGCCGTGGCGACGCACAGTGGGTCGAAACTGCAAATGATGGACATAGGGCGGTTTTTCGATGCAGATGGTTAAAGCTCACTATAGCCGCACGTAAAACCGATTTCTGGCGTGGCGACGCATGCCGTGGCGACGCACAGTGGGTCGAAACTGAAAATGATGAACAGAGGGCTGTTTTTCGATGCAGATCGTTAGAGCTTATTAAAACGAAGCTAAACTATTCTGTAAATTTTTGATGTGAAACATCTATAGCCGCACGTAAAACCTATTTCTGGCGTGGCGACGCATGCCGTGGCGACGACGCGTCGCCACGCTGTAAGATGGTATATATATATAGTCTATATGCAGTAGTGTGTACGGTGTGTACAGACCGTAATCGGCTGTGCGATTCTATCACAATCTGTTCTTTTCTGCATATTACTTTTACAAAATAATGTCGATGTTTCACATCTGCCAGGCGTCCCGTGACGGCTCACATTTTTTTTTATTTTATTTATATACTGACTATTTTTTTCATAATTTAACGTGTGATAAGTCTCAAATTACGTTTTTGGGTGAAGGGGAGGGAGTTTCTTATATGAAGACAAATCATCACCAGTCTATCTTTGGTAAGGCTGAAACCAATTGATAGGTATATCCCAGGCGTGTAGCCCCAACCCAAAGTTTATAGCCCCATCTTATTGGTTTACCATGAATTTTTTTTTTGCATGGGTGTCCACCACAGTAAGGAACCATAGCTGCATCGATGCTGTAGTTTTCTTCGAAAGGAGCATACTCTGTAGAATTCTTATTTAGCAAATCGAATAGTGGAGGCAGCTTTGTAAATTTTTCTTGTTTGGAGCTGTTAGATATGAACTCCAGTTGCTGTACATAGGCCGATTATAACGTGATTGCCAGGTGTACTGTTTTGACTTAGTTTTTCACGGTACTGGTTCCCGAAAAGTTGACGGTCTTGGCATAGACTGATTACCTTGTGGCTGTGAATCTTCAGCGGTAAGTCGTCGTCTTTTTGCAAATTCAGCGAGTAGAACTACATAGTCTTCACTCGTATCAGATAATTTATCTCAGCTGGAGCTCTCAATTGTGATCCAGGTAGATAGTGAAGAGAAATGATGTTCTCATCCCCAGAGTCCTAATCGGTAATTGCAGCGTCTTAGTTTTCAGGAGGAAATATGGTAATAGAGTTAGGGACAGATTCTTCCTCATTATGTTCCAGCTTTTAGATAATCTCGTTCAGTTTCAACCTCTTAGCTAAACGCCTAAAACAATCAAAACATGGTAGTGTATATTACTACTGTTTGATAAAAGGAACAGCATTTATTTCACGCAAAAAGCTATAGTAAATCAACTGTGATCGTAGTTATTTCTTTATATCTAGTCAATAACAGTCAAATACTGCGATATTATTATGAAAAATGTATGAGCATAAGTATTTCTTATATCATAAACATACCTTGACAAATTCATCCCATAAAATCACTAATTTGAACGTCCATAAAGAAAACACGTCAAACAATAATGACATCAAACAGCTACTGGCACCTTCGAAATATGACTAATTAAATGTGGCGATACATAAAATATTTTAAAACTACCCTCATTTCGGTACAGAATTTAATTAGTCCGTCGATCCTTTTATCAAACGATAGTAACAAGTGGGTTAATAGGAAAATTTTAAACATTACGACATTTTTTTCACATCGCATTTGTCGTTTGTATTTTTTTTTATACTTAGCCATAATTTTTAAAGTAGACCGCGCATTAAAAAAAAGATATAAAATGACTTACCAGCAAAAGAGTCAGTTTCATTTTCAATGGTCGACTACCGTCTTAAACTCTTTTAAAATTTCTTTCGCCTTTTATACCAGTAATTTCTAGAACAAATGACTTTAAGACATCGAACTAGTTAAGTATATCTTCAAATGTAATTGTTTGTCGCTATTGTATTTAAATAATATGATATCTCAGAATACAGAACAATATGATATCTATGAATATAGAACTATTCAGATAAATACAACCGAACCAACAAAATAATTTTCTTGTAAAATGTTTTGGCCAAAATGCCAATTTTCGTTAATAACTATATTGCAATGTTTATGAGAAGACTATATTATTTTGGTATTTTGGAGCTACTTTGAGGGTATTATTTGGCTTTCTGAAGGCCAATTCTCGTAAATACCATTGTTCAAATTAAAACAATGGTATTTACGAGAGTCGTAAGATAGCTTGCGTTTCTTCGTCTACACTTCACGTTTGGATACTGACAAACCGCGCGGCGGCACCCCGCCTATCCGTAGCCTAGCTGTAGCCGAGTTTGATCGGAGTTGCCGATCGCTTGGCAACGCGCTTACGATAGGTTGACGACGAGGCGATACGGTGACGATCCGTTTCAAATCAAATCAAATCAAAAATCTTTATTTCTTTGGATGCTTAATACTTAAAAGTATACAGGACCACATAAAATCGTCTTAAAAACTAAGTTAGGATGTGTGCCTTCGGAACGCGCCCACCAATGAGAAGAAGGCACAAGAAACTCATCGGGTTTTTTTTTTATGTGGTCACGCTCACAAAGGTCAATATTACAGTATTTGAAAGTATTATTTGAAATGGAGCAACTAAAGTCATGTTCATGGGTTCTTATCATTAAGATAAGACGAAGTATCATAGTATCATAGTATGCCTTACTGCACAATCTGTGCTTTATAAAAGTTTTGAACCTGTTAATGGACATGTCATATACATCTTTAGGTAATTTATTATAATAGAGCACACATGTACTATTAAACGACCTGTTTATTTTCCGGAGCCTACTACCGGGCACGGTAAGTTCATGCACCCTTATTTCTTAAATTGAAATTACGAACATCGCTGTTTTTACGGAAAATATCAGGATTTTTGTGAACGTAGAGCAAGTTTTCGTAGATATATTGTGAATAGAGCGTTAATATATTTATCTCTTTAAATTTTTCTCTAAGTGATTCCCTGGGGCCCATTTTGTAGATAGCTCGGACAGCTCTCTTTTGCAATATGAAAATAGCATCAATATTTGCAGCACACCCCCACAGTAGGATGCCATACGACACTGTGGAAGTAGCCGAAATAGACTAGGCGAGCAGTCTCAATGTCCGTGTATTCGCGAATTTTCTTAACGGCGTAAGCGGCAGAACTAAGTCTATTGGACAATGCTTCCACATGCGGGCCCCACTGAAGCTTAGGATCTAAAGTTATACCTAGAAAGACAGCCTTACTGACTAATTCAACTTCCTCATCATTAATTTTTACAACAGTTTTTACTTGTTTTACATTTGGAAGTGTGAACCGAATTAATTTAGTTTTGGATCCATTCAGTAATAAATTATTGGAATTGAACCAATCAACTATTCTAGAGAGAGCATTGTTCACATCGTCAACGTTGGACTGACGCCTTTTAACCTTGAACACCAAGGAGGTGTCATCTGCGAACAACACTATCCCATGGTTGTCCCTTACAAGGTAAGGTAAGTCATTTATATAAACTAAAAACTGGAAAGGTCCTAATATGGATCCTTGAGGAACCCCCATTGCTATCGCAGATCCGGGGGATCGTTTCCCGTTAACATCAACACTCTGGACCCTACCGCTCAAATAAGAAGAGATAAGATCCAGGGCGCCGTCCCTAATACCGTAGTGGTGTAGTTTCATGATCAATGTATTATGTTGACCGCAATCAAATGCCTTGGATAAGTCACAGAATATGCCATACGCATCATGTGACTCCTCCCAAGCATCAAATATGTTTTTAATTAACGCTATACCCGCATCAGTAGTCGAGCGCCCCTTACTAAAACCGAACTGTTTATTATGTAAGATATTATTATCAGGGAAATGTTTCTGTAGTTGCTTTAAAATTTTTGAAAAACTTATTTTAAAGCAACTACTGAAACATTAACGTGGGTAGTACTGATATTGGTCTAAAATTGGAGGGGTCTGAGGTACTACCAGATTTAAACAGTGGAACTACTTTACTCAATTTCATTAAATCAGGAAACACACCACAATCTATACATCGATTAAATATAATATAATGATTAGTTCTGGTATAATCAGTTTCCGAGTTGATATATGTACTACGATCTTAAAAATGTTGATGATCATCAGTAAGCGAGCCAATGGCAAAATAGTTTATTTTTAAATATCAATAAAATCTATAGTATAAGATCTATGCAATTGAAACTTTATATGTTTATAATATAATCTATTACCGTTTGTTTGTTTTATACTTATAACACATCAATTCGTAGGATAAATCTACCACAAGCTATGCAAAAGCTGAAGAGTTTGTTTGTTTGAATGCGCTAATGTCAGGAATATATAATAAATGGATAGTCCATTTATTGGGGAAGGCTATAGGCTACTTTTCAGTTTGATATTCCCACGGAATCATGACTTACGCGGGTGAAACCGCGAAGCGTAGCTAGTTCTTTCGTCCGCGTAACTCACGATCCTGTGAGAATATCGGGATAAAAAGTAGCTTATAGCCTACCTCGTCATCTGTTATTAAATAAAAGTCAACGTGATGGGCAATCGACATGCTGAGAAATCGACATGATGGACTTAGCAACACTGCATCGACATTCTGGGAATCGACATACTGAGAACAACTCGTCTAATGGACTATCCAACACAAAAAGAATATTTCAATTTGAACCAGCAGTTCCTGAGAATAGCGCGTTCAAACAAACAAACAAACTCTTCAGCTTCATAATATTAGTATAGATTATTCATTAGCTCGTTTTATACCAATGCAGGGCAAAGTCTTTCCATTATTAAATAAAGTAAAAATCATTGTCAGATACGTATTTGGTTTATTTATTTATTAATATTTGGGTGGACCAGTTACCACGATTAATTTCAAGCAGTTGCCGGCCCGTATTTTAAATCAACCCTAGATACTCCTGGACTGGGCATCACAGAATCGCCGTCTGCCGAGGAAATCTGGCTACTTGTAAACACGGCTCCTTGGTCTGCGCGGGCTATGCCGACGGCTTCTCTATAAAATGAAAACAAAAATTAATTGAGGCGCAAAATAATTATTAAATACATCTATTCGAAAATCAACGTTTTGTTCCTTAATAAGTGCAAAAAACAAAAACTACTGATCAAATTGATCAAACTTGGTATATAGATTATAGCTTGAGTATTAAAATAACACTTAGGATAAATTTTATCACGATTTTCTTAAGGGATTCGCGAGTAAAAGCGTGGGGGAGCATCTAGTAATTAAACGTAAGAAAGTGTTTACAGACTGCACTGACACAACAATTAGCGCGTGACAGTCGGGTCGTAAGACAGAGGAATTGATGTCCAAATTGTTAACAATATCGTTCGTCGTAAACACCTCCAGAAATCTAAGATAAATCTAGGTTCTGAAAGGCCTAAATATAAAATTGTTTAAAAGTTGACCCTTTCGGCACCCGACCAGCACCGCCTCGTCATTCGGTTTCCACTCGTGGTCGATAAGTACCTAGTCCATAATATGTAGACGCCGCCGCTTTGTTTAGCCAGTTAAGTTGTGAAGCAGCTTCGAGGTATAAGATACACATCATACCTCAATTTTAAAGACATGTGCTTCAATGCAAATGATGCCAAATGAATAAAGATATTTTGATTTAGTGGTATAAGAGAACGCAAGGCAAGAGTGCGAGCTACGAGTGGTCCATGCGCCGTAAGCTTGAGGTCAGCCCGCGATCGAGGCGCTCTGGAGTTGATGTAGTTAGCGTATACCCATTGTACAGTCGGTTTAGGACGAGGCGATGCTGGGTGCCAGATGGGTCAAATGAGTTCTAAAATCGAGTTTACTGTGTGGATCCATCCTTATAGGTTTCAGACGCTCCAATGATGTTATTGCCGGCGCCTCCGGCCGTTGCAGACGCAATTTCTGATGCTGGCGCCGCCTTGCATACCGCCACCAACACGCACACCAAAAACTGCAAAGGGGATAAGAGCTTATCAAAATCATTTGAATAATGCCAAAATTTCGAACAAAATATACAAGTTTGCAAAAGGTTAGGTTCTCGAAGTTCCTATTATGTGTAATGGCGTCAGATGCTGATGAAGAAAATAAAAAACACGTGACTTTAAATGATTATATCTTTTTTTCACATCTAGTTCATGAAATACCTACTATATTAATTACATTGTTATCTAGAAAAACTAAGAATTTCATCATTTTTCTATTGGTGTACTGTTGACGCGAGCATAATCTCGCCAACAAAACCGGTACTGCGTACCTCCCTACAGCCTGCGCCCGCGCACTTCTTTGAATCTTACATACTACGAGCGACCTATACCGCATACCGTGCGTCTCGCTCATACACCCTTTCATACTTCTATATTTCCTGTTTATATATTTTGTCGGCTGAACTATTAAACCTTGTCTTGAATTTTCAAGATGTGGTAACATTATTATTGGCAGCAGGCTCTAGTAAACAATGGTGTTGTCAGATTTAAAATATTCCTCAAACTCTGGGTAAATTAAGGATAATTTTCTCGAACAATTTAATAATGTTAAAAAATAAATAAATAATGATAATGAGAATAATTTTTTCGTTTGATTTTTTATAAAAAAAAATTAAACTTCATCCCCCTTATTCCAAAACGAGGTTTAAGGATAGTCCGAGATGTGGATTTAAACCTTAGATTTAGACACAGATTTACTCGTGAACACTAAACACTAAACACTATCCTAATACTACACTATACACTAATATTATGGATAGTGTTTAGACTATAGTTCCCTATATAATCTATAGATATAGGGAACTATAGTCTAAACACTATCCATAAAGATTATATAGGGATAGTGTTAGTGTCTAAAGTTCACGAGTAAATCAGTGTCTAAATCTAAGGTTTAAATCCACATCTCTGACTATCCTTAAACCTCGTTTTGGAATAAGGGGGCATGTGTTTATTTGTTTAATTTGAAGTGACTTACCAGAGAAATAGTTAGTTTCATTTTCAATGGACGATTGCTGTCTAATATTCTTTTGAAATGCTCTCTTCCCTTTTATACCTATAATTTACAGACTATCTTCCACATTAGAAATGTAATTTAAATGCAAATAAAGCTATAATTCACGATAGTTTGAACTAGTTTTGTCTTCATTACAATATATTAGTAATTGTATGTCGCAATTGTAGGTATCTTGTATTTAAATTACTTACCTAAATGTAATTTAATAGCAAAAACAAAATTCTAGATCAAAATAAATATATTATTTTTTATCAAATACTAGCGACCCGCCCCGGCTTCGCACGGCTATATATTATGCATGTATTATACATATAAACCTTCCTCTTGAATCACTCTATCTATTAAAAAAACCGCATCAAAATCCGTTGCGTAGTTTTAAAGATTTAAGCATACAAAGGGATATAGGGACAGAGAAAGCGACTTTGTTTTATACTATGTAGTGAAGTTTTAAAGGAGGATGCCCAAGAGTTGGTCCTTATGGCATCGTGCCTCACCTTTATTATGTTTAAAAAAATTGTAATATTTCTTTATCTATTTATTGTACCTTAATGTGTTTTAAAAACATTATTTTTCACCCTAGATGACAAAATGAAATTTATTAAATACCAACCTATTGAGTTGATTCATGTTCATTTCTACTATTTGCTCTGCCATGCATTTAAAGCAGCAAAATCTCATTTAAATTTCTTGAATTTACACAGGGTTATTGGAAATTATACTAGCAAGCCGTTGAGGGCTACTTCTGTGCACCTAAACGAACAACTTTTGTTTTATGACTTTTGCAAATTCGAACAATTTTTCGAAAAATTTGATGTTAGGTTTATCTAAAAATCAGCTGTTCCTTACACCGAGGGGTCATTAACCTTAAAATTTTACTTATTTTTTAAGTTTTATCTACTGTTCTTAGTCTGAATGACCTTTGTTTTAAAAAATCTGCTGTTTTTCGAATTTACATAACCTCAATATTTTCATTTTTTTTTCGAATTTCCAAAATTCGTAGGATAAAAGTTGTTTGTTAAGGTACACAGAAGTAGCCCTCAACGGCTTGCTTGTATAATTTCCAATAACCCTGTTTAAGAAGCAATAATTAAACCTTGCAAAATATAAAATTGAACCATTAACAAATAAAATAAACAGCTTGTTGCTACTTATAGTTTCATCAAATCCTGTTAGAATATTGGGATAAATAAAACCTCAATCTCTACATACCGAGTTTTATATTATTTGCTATAGTTTTCTTAATATGTTTGTTTGTGACTTAAGTTCTATTCAATAATGTACCTACTTAAAGTCTTTTTGCACGTTTTGGTGTATAGTGTAAGTGCAATGAGTAATTGTATTATAAATAAATAAATAAATTATCAAAATCGGTTCACTAGTTTTATTTGGATTAGTAATAAACATGCACAAATTTACATACAATTTTTCATAAGGTTGTTTATAATATTAGTAGGAGATGGAGATATGGCGGTCGCCCATATCTCCAAGGAAAAATGGCATTCTCCTTTAGAACCAAAAGTAATTATGTATCTAAATTAAAATAGGAGTTCCCATTTTGTAATTTATAGTTTGTTTGTTTAATGTTTAAATTTAGAAAATTATTCGGTGAAATTCCGGATAATGAAATTCTACTGAAAATTAGGTGTAGGTATTGTATGCATTAAAATAAATTAATATGCATCACATGTCTATTTGCAGGATATTCACCACGTTGTTACTAAACTGGAGCAGTCTTGGCCTAGTGGTAGATAATTCGACTTTCAACTCGAAAGTCTTGGGTTCGATTCCCAGCCACTAATAGATTATTCTTACGGCAATAATTAAAATTGCTCTTACGGTGGAAGAAAACATGGTGTTGAACGACTTGGCGTCAGACGTATTGTAGCGTTCTTTCCTTTGGACATGGTCGACTAAGCTGAAGGGTCGGATATGTTCTGGGCAAGCCTTCACCATCTAATACAATATGTCGTAGGCACTGTCCTGCATTAATTAAGTTGCTGGCGGTGTAGAAATCATCTAGATTACATGTTAAGGTCACTGTACAGGGTAACAGATATAAATATAAATAAAAAAACCGGTCAAGTGCGAATCTGACTCGCGCACGAAGGGTTCCGTACCATTATCATCACATAATAAAAAAATAGATGGCGCTAGTGGTAAAAATAGATGAATGAAGGTTAAATGGCGGTTTACGGTTTATGACGTATTAAAAAAACTTGGCCTTCAGATCTCGTTCAAATTAATTTTGGGTGGAAGTTTGCATGGAATGTATATCATATATTTTTTTTAGTTTCATCATTCTCTTATTTAAGAAGTTACAGGGGGGGGGGACACACTTTTTACCACTTTGGAAGTGTCTCTCGCGTAAAATATTCAGTTAAGAAAAAAATGATATTAGAAACCTCAATATCATTTTCCCCATAGATACCCCACACGTATGGTTTTGATGTTTTTTTTTAGTTTCAGTTCTAAGTATGGGGAACCCTAATTTTTTTTTTTTTCTATTTTTGTGTAAAAATCTTAATGCGATTCACAGAATACATCTACTTACCAAATTTCAACAATATAGTTCTAACAGTTTCCGAAAAAAGTGGCTGTGACATACGGCAGACAGACAGACATGACGAATCTATAAGGGTTCCGTTTTTTGCCATTTGGCTACGGAACCCTAAAAAATGTAAATCTTTATTTGCATAAGGTTCATACAAAAACTTACATCTAAGTAAAGAGTAGTAAAGTAGGTACCTAAAATAACGTGGTTTACCTGATTATTAGGTTCATGATTGACCGTTGACGACCCAGTTGGCACAAAGGTCCAAGTAAAAGACGATTGAATCTGAAACAAAAGACGATCGAAAAAATAAACAAACGACAATCGAAAAGATGATCGAAACTGAAACAAAAGACAATTGAAAATATAAACAAAAGACAATCGAAAAGATGATCGAAACTGAAACAAAAGACGATTGAAAAATAAACAAAAGACAATCGAAAAGGTGATCGAAACGGAAACAAAAGACTTTGGAAAATGAACAAAACTGGATTTTTATAACATCTGTTTATGTAGGTTAGATTAGATTAGATTTATTCGTTTACTTTAATTATAACGACGAATTAAGTCGATGACCCTGTTGGCAGGACGACCCTGTTGGCACAATGGTCACCATGCTGGACTGCCAAACACAGAGTTTGCGGGTTCAATTCCCGCCGCAGACATGTATTTATGCTTAAATATTTGTCTGTGGTCTGGTTGTTTATAAGTATTTTAAGTACCTATATATTTACAAAAGAAAAGTATATAAGTAGTATATCCGTTGTCTAGCATCCATAACACAAGTCTGGTTACTTATAGCTTGGGGCTAGATGGCGATGTGTGGAACGTCTTGCAATATTTATTAAATATTAGAAACATTTACAATAATAGAACTGAACTAGACCGAGCCTGTATGTATAGTTTCTTTCTCTATGACGCAAAATTTATAACTATATTATGAACGATACCTGCAAATCTTGCAGATGGTTCAGCTTGTGCCCCAAAACAATCGATGTCCACTGCCCCAACAGCTGCTCGTTGGACGACCTTCATGATCCAAATGAGCGATATTATTATTTAAATACTATATTTCCTATGTTACCATGACGCGTCTGGTCATATTACCATGACGTATGACGTCACCGTGTGTTTGAATACAGGTGTTCCATCCATTTACTAAACGTTGTCACGTCAAAAACTGAAAAGAATCGCTTCTAACATACCGTGAAAATGTATCATGGTTTATACTTACCCAAAAGTCAGTGTTTTAGCAAAAAGTAGGTACTCAACGTAATCCTTGACGCTTGACAAATGATAGAGACTTAGAGGGGTTGACATTTCAAATTACATTTTTTTATCGAATGATTTACGAATACGCAAAATGGCGGTAATTTAAATGAGACGTTTTGACGTCTGACGGTCGCTTTTTGGCAAAAACTGGGTGACAAAATCCAAACATAATCCTTAACGGTTGACAAATTATAGAGAATTAAAAGGGTTGACATTTTTTTTTATTGAATGACTATCTGCGCCCTCCGGTATCACCCGCGTAATAATTTTTGTGTGCAACATTCTTAATTTTTTATTTTATGATTCTTCTCTTGACATTAACACACAACAAAAAAAGAATTAGCTAATTTGGTCCAATCAACGCTTGATGCCGTGACCAAGGAAAATAGGGATTCATTTTTATACACGTAATAGATTTACGAATAAGTACGTAAAATAAATGACATTTTTTTTTAAATCACTACGTAGTATAAAACAAAGTCGCTTTTTCTGTCCCTATTTCCCTTTGAATGCTTAAATCTTTAAAACTACGCAACGGATTTTGATGCGGTTTTTTTTAATAGATAGAATGATTCAAGAGAAAGGTTTATATGTATAATACATGCATAATATAGCCGTGCGAAGCCGGGGCGGGTCGCTAGTAGGTAATAAACTGAATGAGGTTCATTTTGAAATTATGAGCATCGCATCGAGAGACGTCGCTCGCTGCTTTTCTAGTCTTCCCGTAACCATTATCGGTGCAACCAGATCGAAACGTCGGGTACATATAAAATGATTAATTATTGGTATAAACCATTCGCGAATCGTAAATAAAATAACCCTGACCTTAATTAAAATCTCAAACATTAAGCCCCCAGGATAAATAAAAAGTTAATTTACATGTGATTTGTGACTCTCAAAAGAGATTTAAAAGCTTTGAGCATTCTGGACTAAGTAAGAATAATTGAGAGCTCAGATAATTGCCTCAATTGCCCTGTTTTTTAAAGGATTACCAGTAAATTGTTACAAATAATACCTATGATTAAGACGAAAGGGTACCGACTCTCTCTCCATACAAACGTAGTCGACTGTTTCCTCCCTGGATAATGACACTAGAGCAATTTTTTTTTAGCATAAAACTTATAACTGCCATGACCATGCCCACACGAAACGCGGCACACGTCTGTTTTAGGCGGGAATCGAACCCGCAACCCTGTGTTTGGCAGTCCGGCATGGCGTCCGTTAGGCCAACTGGGTCGTCACCACATAAATCCATCCAGTAATTTTCTCAGATGCTCAGAGGACATAAAAGTATCGCTATTATAAAGCCCTAGACCAATTTCCCTTATAATTTTCCTTACTTAGTTGGCAAATGATTTCTTTACAATCTATTGATATACCAAGGCTATACGAAAATAGCAGCTAAACTGTTTGTTAAACAATAAAATCGATAGGACATTATCAATGCAGTGGTCGGGCAACCATCGATTACACCAAGACTTAAAGAAAATTTACAGAGTCTTTTGTTACGCAAATTCACACGGAAAAAACGCATATTCCTTTCTTGACTTCTTCTTTTGAGATCCTTCACTCATTCTTATGTGACTGAAATATGTACAGAATTTCGAGTTCATCCCATTCTGGCAGGTCTTCGCAGTTTCACCCGCGTAACTCCCTATTCCGTGGCAATATCGGGATAAAAAGTAGCCTATGTCACTCCCAATGAATCAATGTAGCCTCACATATTTTATCAAAATTAATCCAGTACTTTCGGAGACTATTCAATTCAAACAAAAAATCAAATATAAAAATATTCCTCTTTAATATTAGTACAGATAATGCATCTTAATGTCAGTAACAAAACGAAAACGACTGAAGGAAAGTCAACAATACAGTGCTTCATTTGATGTATACGTCAGGGCGCCGCCATCTTGACTACTGTTTTGTGTCTATAAATAGGAATAAAATGACGGAACGTGGTTCAGTCTGTCGCAGTAGCTTCATGATGTCCGAACCTTTTTATGGTCGTACCATTTATTTGAGTTAATTAGTTTAATACCGTTCAGTGAGTGGATTAAGCGTTGTGGTAAAATAATGCCGATGGGTATGTAATTTATATGATTAAAATATGTTCTGATGATAAGTGCCTTTATATTTACGTAACCTTACGCTCAGATTTGCTTAAAATAGCTGGTTCTTAATATTAAGTTTTTTCTCAAAGGAAAATATGTACTTTATTCCTTGTCAATAAAAACAAACGTAAAAAATTGCAATGAGAACAACACAGGTGTTTTTGTAGTCTTAAAAAAGAACTTGACATAAATTTTATTTTATTCCTTTATACTTTCCATTGTGGCATAAGCGGAGCGTGTAGCGACACCTTTCAGCTTTATTATAGCTTTAGATATATAAATAAATAAATATTGTAGCACATTTAGACAGTAATAAAAGTACCTATTTAAATATTGGGAATTTATTTTGGTAATTTGACGAAGTTGACTTATAATGACTTACACTTTATAATGTATAAGTGTTGACTTTATAATGTATTTCTTTTTTGATTGTTTCTTGTGTACTGAATATATTAAATAAATAAATAAGTTGCTAAAAAAGCAAGTCGTGTATTAGACAAAATCTTTTTTATCAAAAGCATTAAGCTACACTAGCGCCATTTCGACAGTTGCCCTCACCAAAAGTTCCTAGAACCTTAAACAACAGTGATAAAAGTACTCAATTAAAAATTGGGAATTTATTTTGATTTTGACGAAGTCGCGTATTAGACAAAATCTTTTGAGCACTAAAGCTACACTAGCGCCACTTTGACAGTTGCCTTCACCAAAAGTTCTTAGAAACCTAAAGGCCTTAGATAGTGGTAAAAGTACTTAATTAATTTGGGAATTTATTTTAATAAATAGACGAAGTCGGCAAAAAATCAAGTCGCTTATAAGACAAAATCTTTTAAGCAATAAGCTACATTGCGCCACTTTAACCGTTGCGTTCATTAAAAGTTATTAAAAACTTTTGCAGGTAGAGATTTGCGCTTATCGCTCCCCGCTTCCGCTGATTACAACATTTCTGTATATAACGGGTCGTTTGTCAAAATCGTACGAGTCGTTTAGTTTTATTGCCGTTGTAGAATCGATTCTACACGACTGATACTGGCAGTAAAAGGAAAAACATAAAAACACACATTGGGAAATGGCATAAGGTTTTGTTGGTGTTGCCATAAGTTTTTAAACCATCACGAAATATTATTCTTTTAACACTTTCGATTTAAAATACATTTTATAGGACATTTCAACCCATCGCCATCTAGTCCCAAGTTAAGCAACTTGGCCTGTGTTATGGTGGTATAGGTAACCGATAATAGTACATGTGTGCTTTATTATAATAAATTACCTAAAGATGTATAATATGACATGTCCATTAATAAATTCAAAACTTTTATAAAGCATAAATTGTGTGGTAAGGCATACCTCTTCGTACCTTAATGATAAGAATCCATGGATGTGACTTTAATTGCTCCATCACTATCACTTCACTATCACTATCACCACATAGTATAAAATAAAGTCTCTTTTCGTGTCCCTATTTCCCTTTGCTTAGATCTTTAAAACAACACAACGGATTTTGATGCGGTTTTTTTTAATAGATAGAGTGATTCAAGAGAAAGGTTTATATGTATAATACATGCATAATATAGCCGTGTGAAGCCGGAGCGGGTCGCTAGTTTCATATAATACCTTCAAATATTTGTAATATTGACCTTTGTGAGCATAATCACATGAAAAAAAACCCCATGAGTTTCTTGTGCCTTCTTCTCATTGGTGGGCGCGTTCCGAAGACACACATCCTAACTTAGTTTTAAGACGTTTCAATGTGATCTATGTATATTATTCATAAATAAGTATCTAAATGAATAAAGAAAGGGGACCGCCAAGCTACGGCCTGAACTAACTTTTTGAAACGACAGAAATTAACGTATGATTTGAATAGTTCTGATGTATTTTTGCTACCTCAGTAAATAAGACGTTACAATGAAACCAAAATAATAAGTTTTTTTTTTTCTTCAGTTATGGCTTCGCACGGTTTGTGCATATAGCCAGTATCAAGTAATATTTTGCATCAAGTTATGTCCCGATTTACAGAAATCGGGCTCAAAGTGTTTCAAGATGGTCAAGTCGTCAAGTCACAGTTTGTCAAGTCAGGGGTCATAGTAAAGCGGTGGCTACTTTACTATAACCTTGTAGGAGATTTTGGAGGCAACGAGAAAAGTCCATGTTTGACACTGATTTTTACTTTCACTACACTTGTGCACTTTCACAGAACTAAATTAGATAACTTTCCACCAGAATTATACAATTTAACTCGGTTTACAACTAAGTTTCGTGTAAATAAAACTGCAGCACGACATGTTGTTGGCTCGTTCCCGCCAAAACTCAAAATAATAAGTTTATTTTCGATTTGCTGTCGTTTTTCGTCCATTGTTTTACACTTCCGGTTTACCATTCTTCATTTGTCGGTAGTTTGTCGATTATAAAATCGATACCTTTATTGATGGTAAGAAAACGAAAATCGATTATTTTATGTTTCAAAAAAGGGTACTTTCAACCGACTCGAAAAAAGGAGAAAGCTATCGATTCGCCAGTACTAAACTATAATATTTTAGTATCAAATATACTAAAAAATAATTATAAGTTTTTTAAGAAAATATGTTTGAAATGCCCGAAGACTAGGTACAAGTTATTAAAAACTGGTTGCCTGTAAAGTCGGTATACGGGCGAAAGTTTTACGTGACAACAACTGTGCTCGAGTGGAAGGGACGCGTGCCTTTCACTTTTTATGTCTGTCTCTCTCGCTCTTAGGCGGGCTAACCATGCCCGCGTGCCTCTCACTCGCTCTCATTGTGAGCGCATAACGTCAGCGGAGCGTAACGCAGTTTCTTGAAGTGTCACCCGGCAAACCAATTTATAAAACGTTGTCACGTCAAAAACTTGGAGTTTGCTAAGAGACAGACAGAATTACTTTTATAATATTTATTAGTATTTGGAACAAATACTTCCCACTTAGATGATCGATTGATCGATTTTTCAAAATATAGCAACAGTTATTATTTTATTTTTCTCGTCACTCATTCGTTCGTTTGACGTTGACAGTGACAGAATATCGATCTAATACTGCACGTCTAGATCCGAATGGTAAGGTAAAATACCGAAACCATTGTGATGTGGTTTGTTTCATCTACGCGATATCTTCATAATTTAAATAGTTATTTTCCATTTAAAACAAATATTTTGTGTCAATAACTACAAAACACCTTGTGAAAGTAATGTTAAGTTCATATTATATGTAAAAATTAAAAAATAATAAAGTGAAAATCCAAAAACTTTGAGTAAGTACTTTTAATTTGTAATGACGTCTTATTTTCTTAACGAATATGTTTTAGGATAATATGCTTGTATAACCCTAAACAATAATGTCGTAGGCTATTTACAGGTGTTCACTGAGGGCCAAAGCTTGTAGGGGAGATGGTCGACCTCCTTTGACTTTGATATAATGATTCTATAATTAATGTGTTTCGGCGAAGAAAATATGAAAAGGATGTTACGTCACATGGTTACGTTTAGGTGAAGGGAAAACAAAAATCTCAACTGGCAAGATGCGCAGCATAGAATTTGCACAGTCGCATCCGCCTTATGAAGAAAAAAAAACTGTTGATAAGATATCTATACAGGAATACCTAGTTCAGGCATATGTGTTATTTTTGTTCTCTTTAATATTTAGTGCTTAGTTTATTATGTAAAATGAATTTTAATAAATATATTTGTTATATTTGTTGTTATTTGTTATACTTTCATAATACTTACAAAGCAGGTGCGGCGTTATTTGTGAATATTTTCCGTGACGTCTCAAACCATTCTGCCCACTTTCATCAGCAAAATAAATCATACAACCTTCGATCACAGTAACAAAGAGAAATACAAAATTACATTCACCGACGGAATTTTCCTTAACTATTTTGTTACATACGAAAGCGCATAGACACTGGCGCCACACCAACTGGTAAATGCAAGTTAGTTAATCTGCACATACATCCTGACCCGTATGTCACGTCACTGATTTATTATTTAATCAGAGTTAACAAGAAAAGGTTCAATTGGTACAGGTAGTTTGGTTTTATGAAATGGTTTGATCGAATTTGGCTCAAGGCGTTTGATGGGTTGACCTACTGAATTCATATTGAAATGAAAAATGAGAATGAAATAGTTTATTTTCCAGACTACTGTCCACACAAATTACAAACTTATTTTTTAAAAGCAATCAAACACACACACAAAAATATTTTTACAAAATAATACATCTTTAAATTATTAGAAATATAGAAATTATAATTTCGCCGGCCTAGGTTATGGGGGCATGATAGAACTGCCAGATCCTATGAAGGGGGCTGTCATTCCAATCCCGTACCGCTACGACCAGGGAGTTGTCGGAGCGATGTAGGGCTGTGCGCGCCGCGGCCGACCGGCTTCGTAGCAGCGCTTGCCACGCGGGCGCGCGCCCCTCCGCGAACATCTCGCTGGCGCTGCAGCACCACGGAAAGCGGAACATAGCACGCCACGCGTTGTTGTACTGCACCTTCATCTCTCTCATGGTGGCCTTTGTGTAGTGGGACCAAAGTTCAATCGTGTACACGCTGGTACAGTAACTAATGAAGAGCTGAGCTTTCACAGTGGCGCTGCATCGAGCGAATCTTCTGGCCAGCATATGATATTACTGCGTACTGCGATTGCCCGGCGCTGCCTCTCTATGTCTGTATTAACATAATATTGCAAACCTATTGCAAACTCTATGTGGTTTTTTAGGGTTTCATACCCAAAGGGTAAATATGGGACCCTATAACTAAGACTCCGCTGTTTATCTGTCTGTCACCAGGCTGTATCTCATGCACCGTGAAAGCTAGCCAGTTGAAATGAAATTTTCACAGATGATGTATTTCTGTTGCCGCTATAACAACAAATATAAAAACAGACTAACTTTAAAATTAAAATATAGGTACTTTATAATTAAAATATTTTAAAGTATACTTTTTAATTAATATTTTCAAATTTTGGCATCGCACGATTTGTGCATATAGCCGGTAGGTACTTAACTTAACTTAAAAATGACCCAAAAATCACAAAAAGTATACTAATTAAAACGCAAACGCAAAAAGTATACTAATTCATATTTTTTTTAGTGTGAATGAATAAATGATTAAAACGCCTATTAACACTAATATTATAAAACAAAATTGAAACACAAAGCTGTATAAAAAAGTGTAACTCGTACCCGCGCATCGAGGGTTCCGTACACTTTGTTTTTGTTGTTATTAATAAGTAATACACCATTAAAACATTCGTAGTAATGAGTCGACGACTAATATGTCTCTGCGACACAGGGTTCTGATGTGGCTTTTGTTTTGTTTCAGGAAATTCATCCCTCTTCACATAATAGAAGAGGACAGCTACGAAAAGGACATGCTGTTTTATGTCAATTTAGGAGAGCCCGAACTATTAGGGGGTAAGTTTTTCTATATTTTCTTTTCCATAGTTGTAAAACTGACTGTCCGCCGCCAACGTAACTAAGGAAGTTTAGCCACATGAGTAGAGATACTCATGTGGTTTAGCTTAGCTCGCAGTTTTACGAAACTTATCTGGCATATTTTGCGATGGACGCACATGTATGAAAAATTGGCTCAATTGTGTGATCTAAGCTAAACTAACTTAGTTTAGTTGACGATGGACAAACGGCTTAAGTGTCTGAAGTCAATTATAGGTAGGTATTTTTTAATGTATGCATTTAAAGTTGTCCACAAAAAGATAGCGGTAACGGAAATTTAAAAAATAACAAAATATATTTAAAAAACATTAACTTTACTTAAAATTTAACTAACCGCGCCCTGCTGTTTCATTCACGGTCATCATATTTCTTATTAAAATAGCAGTGATTTATATCAGTTTGACAAATCAACTTTCTTAACAAAGAGTTCGGTTCCGTTTTTCATCTTCACGTACGGAATCCTAAAAAAACATACATTTATTTCACTTACATAATAAAATTAATTTAAAAATGGGGCTGCCACCAGCAAGATAAGTACGTTTAATTTATTCTTAATTTTTAGGTAACTAACTTCATTTTGTCTTATTATAATGGCACCCTCATTTGAAAGGGTTCAAAAAGGTCACTCTTAATGAGTCCTGAAATTACCTACCAGCTTCATTAAAACGACTTTGTTTTTAATAATTTGAATATTCTCCCTCACCATTATTTGGATCGTTGATTTTGTCAAAGGTACAAGGGTACTCTTAATAAAATAAAAAATACTATACTACCTCATCATCATCGTCCTGCCCTTATCCCAATTTATTTGGGGTCGGCGCAGTCGTCATCTCATCGTTCACATTCATCTCTCTCATGTCTTGTCTCACGCAGTCCAGCCATCTTTTCTTAGGTCGTCCTCTTCCTCTCCATCCCTCTACATTCATACTCATCACTCTTCTAGTTACATGCGTCTCTTCTCTTCTCATCACATGTCCATACCAACTCAAACGGTTCTCTTTTACTTTTTCAGTAACCGGTGCTACTTTCAGGCTTCCTCTATTATACTCATTATTTTATCCATCCTCGTTACTCCACACATCCATCTCAACATTCTCATCTCCGCTGCATGCAATCTTCTCTCATCCTTTTTCTTCACGGCCCAGCATTTCGATCCATACATGACGACAGGTCTTATCACGGTTTTATAGATTTTACCCTTCAGTTTAGGGGAAAATACTAGACTACCTAATTATGTTAAATACTATTTTGTTTTTTGCCGGAATGAGGAAAAAACATAGCGTCTTATGTTTCTATCTTGTCTATAATTTAAATTAAATTGTTTAGTAAAACTAAGTAATTTGAACTTTTTGAATGTGATTAATTAAATGTTTACAAATGTAGAAAGCTCCAAGAAACGTTATATTTTGGTAACGTTTTTATTTATTGAAGTAAAACTTCTTTAGACGCGACTAGGGAGTAACTCAGATTTTTTTTCTGACGGAAGTAACGCTTACGTAGTTTTCGGTTATATTGACATGTGCTGATCTAACCTCAAAATGACAGCTGACTTAATAGGTTGCATACTATATTATCTACTTTGTGAAATCAAAAAAGAGGTTAATGCATAGAGGTACTACACCTTTACCGAAGACCTTCATTAGTATTAGGAAGTTAGTGACTGTCCGCGATGTTATTCTTCTATCTCTAATTAGATAGTTTGATTATAAGTTAGAGTAGCAGAAACCTTTGAAAATACTAGACATTTTTGCAAAAATCTATTATTCATTTTGTTTCCTTCAAAATTACGCTTTGAAAAGAAGTTTTACTTCAATCGCGCGTAAAGGTTACACGCACACACTTTTTTTTTGTAGGTTAACTATAGTTGCGCCCAGCAGTTTAAAAATATCATAATATGTCCTTCTTCATCCCCTAAACTACTAATATGCTGATTTTCATCCTAATCGGTCGGTCATTTAAAGAGGTAACAAATAATAAACAACCTCTCGGATCTACAATTATATAGGATACAGGATTATGATTTAAGATTATCTACCGTAATTGATGCCTTCACATTGACACTGGCTATATGCCCAATTTTTGTCAACCATTACTTTAGAAAAAAAAACCCAAATTATGTTATTTCATTGCATGAAGTAGCTTGTACTTATTGCATAAAATTGCATGTAGGTTCTTACTTATTTAATTTTTACATCTATTTCAAATATATACAAGGTATGTGCTTGCACTAATCTCGAAATTGTATTTTAATTTAGACTAGTAAGATATCTGCTGGTAACAAGGGCCACTAATAGGTTTGTTAAAACCATGGATATTAGTAACAAAAGAACTAAATATAAGTGACAAAAACAGGAAAATAAAGAAATGATTTGTTTTTCAGATTGACAATAAAGAAAGCATTATCTAATGACATGTTTTTAAGTAGTTTTCGTATATTTTTAAAGAATTATTTAGTTTTTAATTTATGGTTGCCCTTATCGCAGGTACCTTATTATTTCTGCTACTATTGTAATTAACCTAAGCAAAAGTTTTTATTTTTATACTTAAAATAATTTAATACTTACTTACCTATTTGAATTAGTCATTCTTATAAGAGAGAGATTAGATAACGAAAACAGAAATAAATAAACAATAATTATTTCATCATCATGTCAGTCCATACACGTCAACTGCTGGACATAGGCCTCCCCCATACGACGCCACAAACAGCGGTCCTGAGCCGCCTCCATCCACCGACTACCCGCGACCGCCACAATGTCGTCGGTCTATAATTATTTATTATTATTTATTTATTATGATTAAATTATAACACCACAGCAGTTTAAAACCAAATCGATGTTATAACCAAAAATTAAAAATAATTAAAATTAACTTAACCATCTAGAAACTTAACAACTATTGATTATTTTTTCTAAATAATTTACTTTCAATTAACCTATGGGCCGCTTCTGTGAATTTCGACTTCTGAAGCCAGTAAATAAAAATAATAATAAATTAAAATTAGTAGTAACCAAACACATGAAATTATTTGACGAAAAATGCATTGTTTAATTAGAAATCAGGGAAAAAAAATGAGTGAAATTACAAAGATAAATTAATAACCAATGCTTTTTTGTGGCATAACTTTATTATTTATAAAAAAATAAATATTGCGGGACATTCCACACATCGCCATCTAGCCCCAAGCTAAGTAACTAGACTTGTGTTATGGGTTCTAGACAACGGATTTACTTATTATATATTACGCATATACTTATTATTTGCAGAAAAACGTTTTTGTCAGTGAAAGTAAACTTAAATTAAACACCGTCTCGTTGCCATGGTAACCAACCAACCATTTAATTACAAAATAGATAACCCGGAAAACGCCAAGGCAGGCTATTACGCAATACTGCGACATAAGGTAATATAGTTCAGCCATTGATTTTTACGTCTATTTTAGTGCATTGACCACGTATTATTACGTCGTTCGACGTTACATTTATGTACTTTGTTTTGACGTTTTAATGCCATCTAATGCTTAATTTTAACAAGACATAAATGACACAATTCTAAGGTTAGTTTTTAAAATGGCTTAATCTAAAAGGACAATTGTTCAATGGCTAATTCTCAAAAGAATTTATAATAGAATAAGTATATTATTAGACGACCCAGTTGGCACAATGGTCACCATGCCGGACTGCCAAACAGAGGGGTTCGATTCCCGCCTCAGACAAGTATTTATGCTTAGATATTTGTCTGGGGTCTGGTTATTTCTATGTTTTATAAGAATATATTTACAAAAGAAAAAGTATTTAGAGAGTATATTCGTTGTCTAGTTACTTAGCTTGGGGCTAGATGGCGATGAGTGGAATGTCCTGTAATATTTTATATTTATTTTTATATTATATACCCATCAATACATTTACCTAAATTTAGAAAGGTATATACTTTACCCAAATTAATGTAGGTAGGTATGTTCTATATAAGTAGTATAATATCCTCTATCTAGCACCCATAACACAAATCTAGTTACTTAGCTTGGGTCTAGATGTGTGGAATGTCCTGCAATATTTATTTTTACAAAAATAAAAAAAGTAATGCCACAAAAAAGCATTGGCTATTGATTTATCTTTGTAATTTCACTCTTTTTTTCCCCGACTGCAAGAAAGGTTTTTTACCTATGAATATTTAATCCAGTCTACATGTTAATGGCCCGGACTCTTTAAGTCGCTATGTTCTATGCTTTATAATTTATTATTCTTATTTAAACGATCACTAAATTATTGCGATAGTAGGTACCTACCTACAGTTAATTCAATAGTACTTAAGTAGGTACTTCTTCAGTTTCTATTTAAATTTATTTTTATGCACTGTTTTTTATATAATATTTTCTTTATATTCATTAGTTCTTTCGGTTTTAAATTTTATTTTAACGAACTTTTTTTTATTATATTATTTTTTTGAAGTCGAGGTTTATGGTGCCCAGATAACAAATTGAATCTCTTAAATTCAGAATTAAAAATTATATAAACAACTAGCTGTCCTGGCAAACGTTGTTTTGCTATATTGATGTTGGCCGATTCTCAGACGTACTGAATATGCTAACAAAATTTCATGAGAATCGGTCGAGCCGTTTCGGAGGAGTTCAAGTTCGAACCCCGTGACACGAGAATTTTATATATATAGAGATATAAATAGATTACTTATCCTACAAAAATCGAAATAAATGAATCGAATCTCACTCTTATACTTTAGACTTAGGGTAGATTTTACATTGCTTGTAATTTTGTTTGCATGAAACATTATCCAGAGCTGTTTGAAACATTCCTGCCTGACGCATCGGCGACTGTCTCAGTACAATTACAAGGTAAGTTCATTGTCAGAGAAACTCCACGACGAGGTTTCTTTAAGAATTGTCACTAGCTTTAGCGAAACAGAAGAAAATCGAAGAAAAGTTACCATTTTGAATATTTAGTTACCACAATTTAGCGCAATTATATGACTAAATGCTCAGTGCGAAGCATTAGTCTTAGCTACATGGTGCGAAGTCAAAACATGAAAAAAAAACTAAGTCCACCCGTTCCTGAGAAAATCGGTAGTGAGAAGCCGGGACGGGGCGCTAGTTTTATATATTATAGGGATGTCTCAGCAGAATAGGTACGGTCGGCTGCATAATTGCTGACCCACCGTAGAGCTCCAAAACGGCTGTTATAAGAATGTTTTTAACACGAGCAAGATTCTATACACCTGATTTAGGTGAAGTTTAAAGTCTTCTAACTCATCAATTAATCAAACAAAACTTATTAGAATGCTAACATTGCAATAATAGTAATTTTAGAACTCTACCGAGGGCTGCAATTATGCAGCCGATTGTACCTACTTAGGTTATCTATTCACTGCCTAACTATTATTGTAGACAGTTGACTTACACTTGCTTACACTGCCACTTAATATGCATGCTTCTAAACGAAATGCACAAGATACCCGGTCGCTTCTCCATACAAACGTAGTCGACTGTTTCCTCCCTGGATAATGACACTAGAGCAAATATTTTTGTGCTATAAAATCAAAAACTCTCATGCCCCTATGTCTTATTTTTATAAATTTTTTTAGACTCTTACTTCCTATAATAATTAGAATATGAAAAAAAAAACAAGACAAAGGGGCATAGACATGGCAGTTATTGGTTTTATGGCACAAAATATTTACTCTAGTGTCATTACCCAAGGAGGAAACAGTCGCCTACGTTTGTATGGAGAAGCGACCGGGTAATTTTCCTCTTAAGATAGAGTTATTTATTTGACTCTATATCCATTGACACCACGCAGTGTAACACAATATTTTTTTTTGACGACCTCTGTGGCGCGTCGGGCGAACACCCGACTGCGACGCAGAAGGTTGCGGGTTCGATTCCCGCCGGGAACAAGTATTTATGCTGACCATAAATTCTTGTTTCTGGTTCTGGGTGTTTCCTATATGTATAATATGTATATATTTACAAAAAAAAAAAAAGTATATAAGTAGTTTATCCGTTATCTGGCACCCATAACACAAGCATTAAGTTGCTTAGCTTGGGGCTGGATGGCGATGTGTAATATGTCCTGAAATATTTATTTATTATTTATTTATTTATTATTTATATACATGGGCGTCAAAGTACTGTACTTCTTCTATTAATCTTCGAAAATCAAACTTTTTACGTGTGTACACTAAAGTACACACAATAAAGAAAGGGTTTCAACCCGTTTCTAACCTTAACCTATTTCTTAAATGTCATAAAAAGGTTTGAGAAACACATTTTTCGTTGACATTGTACCGTAGATGGGTATTAAGTTCGTGACTAAGCAGAAAATTGTAACGTCTAAGAAAGTATAAGCGATGACAAAAGTGATTGTTCGGTAAACTTTAATTTTATCAAAGAACTAGCTGCGCTCCGCGGTTTCACCCGCGTAAGTCCCGATCCCGTGAGAATATCGATAAATGGACAAACTAACACAAACTATTTTTTTTCAATTCGAACCAGTAGTTCCTGAGATTAGCGCGTTCAAACAAACAAACTCTTTAGCTTTAATTATAAATTTTCGCATTTTGTTGGTGTTTCTTTTTTTAGTTTTGTAAGACTCATCACCATAAGGCTATGTTAATTCTCATTAAGACTGATTAAGACTCTGTCTGAGTCTGAGTCTATCTGTATACCTAACTACTACTTCGTCTTACCGTAATGATAAGAACCCATGGACGTGACTTTAGTTGCTCCATTTCAAATAATACTTTCAAATATTTGTATTAAATATAGTATTGACCTTTGTGAGCGTGATCACATGAAAAAAAAACCCCGTGAGTTTCTTGTGCCTTCTTTTCATTGGTGGGCGCGTTCCGAAGGCACACATCCGAACTTAGTTTTTAAGACGATTTTATGTGGTTTATATACAAATTTTAATGTATTAAGCATCCAAAGAAATTAAAAACTTTGTTTTTTTTTACTAAAATTGTTGCATGAAAACTTGTTTTTTTTATCCAAATGGTAATGTTAAGACGATAATAATTCCTAACAGTTGAGAAACCTTATTATTATTATATAAAATTTAGTTTAATATAACATTTTGACTACTCCGAGTAGGTATTTAAAAATTGCACAGTAGCAACAAGACAGATTCACTATTTTCCAGAAAAGCAACTGGACAGATAAGGAACAACTATTTTTTTAAATAGATTAAATAACATAATTAGGATTGAATAAAATGCCTCCATGCCAATAAAAAAAAAAAAAAAAAAAAATTGCAGGACATTCCACACATTTATGCACGTTTACTACCATTTTCTAAGACTTTACAAAATAAGTTAAACTAACAGGAAAATGAAACAAATACTTCTTTCACTTCTATAATTGCCGTAAGCGGTCGTTAGGAAGTTACTTAGAACTTTCCTACCCTAATAGTTAGAACTTAAATATCCTGCTTTCGCTAACTTTGTTGTTAAAACTTTTGCTTAAGCGGAAAGCTTAACAAAATAATGTTTAGCAATAAATAGGTGTAATTAAGGGTATTACGTACCAAATACCCGGCAAATTAAAATAAATAAATATTGCAGGACATTCCACACATCGCCATCTAGCCCCAAGCTATGTAACTAGACTTGTGTTATGGGTGCTAGACAACGGATATACTACTTATATACTTTTGTTTTATAAATATATAGGTATACTTATACATAGAAACAACCAGACCACAGACAAATATCTAAGCATAAATACTTGTCTGAGGCGGGAATTGAACCCGCAACCCTGTCTTTGGCAGTCCGGCATGGTAACCATTGTGCCAACTGGGTCGTCAAACCAACCAACCAAAAAAAAAACCAAAATAAACCATTTTTATTTTTGGGGTTTTATTTTAATTTGTCGAGTATTTAGAGTACTGGTTAGAAGTAGCTTATTTAAATTTGCTTTACTGCAAATGCTACGAGTTTTTAGGATTCCGTACCCAAAGGATAAAAACGGGACCCTTTCACTAAGACTCCACTGTACGTCTGTCTGTCTGTCAGTCATCAGGCTGTATCTCATCTCATGAACCGTGATAGCTAGACAGTTGAAATTTTCACAGATAATATATTTCTGTTGTCGCTATAACAACAACTACTAAAAACAGAATATATGGTACGGAACCCTTCATGCGCAAGTCCGACTCGCATTTGACCGCTTTTTTTCAAATATAATAAATAATTTGCATAACCTATCAATATGAAAAGGTTTTCTACGAAAATGGTTGTAAATTCACTGAACGGTTAACATAAACTTGACCGCTCTAAGTTTATTTTATACCGAGTTTTATGCATAAAACCGAAAGATTTACGACTTAAACCGGACAACTCTAGTTGGAACTGGTTTAGTTTGGTGCATATTTCGATCCTTAAAACAACAAATGGCGTAAAAGCCATTTTGGCCAAAATGACTTATAAATGCCATTTTGTTCAGTTTTTAAAGCTCGATCGATTTTTTAAGAAAAAATTCCAATAATTTTATGATTTGTGTCGTTATAACCAATATTAAAATCGAAAACTGCAAATTTGGGGCGTAAAAGACTTAATTTCTTAGTGATGTGGTTAATATTACATTTTACGATTATGTCGAAGTAAATAATATCAAAGACAACTTGTTTTAAAATGCAAGACTTTTAAAAATAGGCTTTTACTACAATTTAATAGAATTAAGTTTTACAAATATAAAACGTTAATAATGTCGTAAAAGACAATATTTTATTAGAATTGGCTTATACGTCAATTTTTCAGCGTAATAATTAAAACCGAGTTTTTATCTCTTGATCGTAAAAACCAAGACGGTAGGAAAATGGTTTTCAATGTATTTTTTCATAAAAAAACTAGTAAAATTGATGTTGATGTTCATGTTGAATTTAATTTCTCAATTCATTCTTCGCTAAAAATAGCGTTCATAGCATAATTTAGATAACTACATTGATCCGAAATGTTAGATTTACTGGTACTTTTTCAAAATTTTGTGTTGTATTTATTGCAATAATTAATACATTCGGTAATTATATTTGTCTTTTATTTCTTCAAAAACCCAAACATAGATGTTCCCTAAGTCTTTTACTCCAAGTGCGCATAACCTGTTTAACTTGCAAAGTATAAAATTCACGGCGTAAGGGCCAGTTAGAGCAAAATTTTTTGTAGTAAAAGACATGCTATCTCGGAAACTAGCATAGGCCCTACAATATTAGGTTTTTATAATATACACATGAAAATTCTAAGAAAATACAACTTTAATTGGTTATTATAGCTTTAATACTTTAAGAGATATTGAGGAAACAAAGTTACCCATTTTAGTTTTTTGGCTCTCCTGAAAAGTAGCTTTTTGGCTTTTACGCCACTTGTTGTTTTAAGGATCGATATTTTCAGCTTCGGACAAAATATGAAAAAAGAAGTTTATTGACTGACTACTAAAGGAGAAGAAAAAACGTTTTTTTGATCCTCGAATTAGACCTCAGGTCCTTCAAACGATTTTTAACTAGTGCCGTACACCTGCGAATAATAAGGGTCACTAAAACGTTTTTTAAAAAACCTTGATATTAGTGAAAAATAACAAAAAAGTAACAAATTAATTGTTTTTCAACTGAGACAGCACTGGTTTATTTATAACTAGCGACCCGTCCCGGCTTCGCACGGCTATATTATGCATGTATTATACACATAAATCTTCCTCTTGAATCACTCTATCTACGAAAAAAAACCGCATCAAAATCCGTTGCGTAGTTTTAAAGATTTACCTAAGCGTACAAAGGGAAATAGGGACAGAGAAAGCGACTTTGTTTTATACAATGTAGTGATGTATTATACATAATATAAACCTTCCTCTTGAATCACTCTATCTATTAAAAAAAACCGCATCAAAATCAGAAAAAGCGACTTTGTTTTATACTATGTAGTGATTTACATCCACTATTAGTTCAAGAAAAGTGTAAATCAGGTATAGTGCAGGTGAAATACTCTAGATAGATGCTATTATTTTGATACGTGTGCTGATAGTAAGTGCCCTTACACTTAGCCTACATTTATTTTTAGCTAAGTATAAAGTAGAATAAAAGAAAGTAATAAATTAATTCGAAGTAAAATATAAAAGAATCTATTAAATGCCCCAATGCACTAGTGCTCGACGCGAAACATCGTTTTGCACTTGACTGCTTTTAATTATTTCTTGCACTTGTACGGATCGACTTAAGGTCTAAACCCACTATACCTACTAGAAACCTATTAAAGTCAAGTCAATGTCAACCCACATAAAATCACATTGAAACATTTTAAAACCTAATGTAGGATGTGTGCTTTCGGAACTCGTTCACCAATGAAAAGGAGGCATAAGAAATTCATGGGGTTTTTTTTATTATTAAACTAGCGACCCGCTCCGGCTTCGCATGGCTATATTATGCATGTATTATACATATAAACCTTCCTCTTGAACCACTCTATCTATTAAAAAAACCGCATCAAAATCCGTTGCGTAGTTTTAAAGATTTAAGCATACACAGGTACAGAGGGACATAGGGACGGCGAAAAGTGACTTTATTTTATACTATGTAGTGATAGTGATAGTGAAGTGAAGTAGTGAAGCTTTTATTTAACTTGCAATGTTTGTATGTTTGTTTGGTTGGAATCTTGCAACTTAATTTTGATCCACTTTCCGGTTACCAATTGAGCTGAAATTTTGCATACGCGTGACAATGCAATATTTTGTGATCATGCTCACAAAAGTTAAGATTAGGTCAAGATAAGATTAACCAACAAATATTTTTAAAGGTAACCTTTATATTTTCCCAGTACCGACTTAGTCGATCTTCAAAGATAAAAAAATTGCACTCGGGGACTGCGGTTTATTTTCGTTACGGAATTTCTTGATTTGGTCGCTGCGCTCAAAGTCCGCGATAAAAGCTATACAATTGTAATCTGTTTTACAATTCTGTAAAACCTACTTATATAAATCACAACAGGAAAAGCCTATATATAACCTTTTTAGGCTTTTCCTGTTGTGATTTTATTCCGAAGACAACGCAAAAATCAATATCACGTAAAATAGGGTTCCGCTCACGTACCAAAATTATTCCTCACGTGTGCGGAACCCATAAATTAGAACAGGAGTTTTCCTTGATGTATTTATTTTATAAGTCCCTTTTCTCTTGAAAATTATTGAGGCGTTCTTTCTCCACTTCAGTGGCAAAAAAATTAGAAGATGATGTTTTGCGTTTTGTGGTTGGTACGTACAGTATGGGTCATAAGTAAATGATCAGTTTGCTACAATAATACTATCAACAAGACGTTACACACAAACTTAAATACTTGAATTAAAAGTACTTAGTGTGATTATTATTTTCAACATGTTAGCTATGTGTTCAGTTGAGTGAGTGGTATAAGCCGCCACCCGCTAAACCAACCGACGTGAGTTCGATCCACAGGTTACATTGTTATAATGTTCAAATAGTTCTGCACAGGATTATAAACGTTACGGTGGACAGAGACTTTTGACCGTGGATTGTACCTAGTTGGTATTTGACGTAATTATTTCTACTAATCCGCAAAATGTAGGTATAAGGTATGTATATTATTATTATGCGTCGAAAGGGTTCTTCAGCAGGTATAGGAAATTGCTCGCAACTTTCTCACTTATTTATAAGTATTACTGAAAATTTTATACCCTATACCTCAACTTACATATTGTTCAACTTAATTGTGCAGTGGGACATAGTTTGTATTTATTGACATTTTATGCCCTATAGCTCAACTTATACAGGGTGTCCGGTAATGAATGGATAAGCGGGCACCACGGATAGAGGACACTGTTCCGGTTCAGAAAAATTAAAGTTATGTTTAAATTTTTTCTCCTTTCTCTATGTTTTTTGATGCTAAAACTGCTAATGAAGGAATTATTCCAATCTGTATTTTGGATAGTATTTCAGGATAAATGTTCTATCGAATGCAAACAATATTTTTTATGACACATTGAAAGTTTCTTTTTAGACTAACATTGAACTCAAACTTCATGATTTTTTAATTTTTTAACATAAACTTTAACCTTTCCCGTTGTAAAAAAAATGTGTGGTCACCCTGGTGCCAAATTTTTAAAAAAGTTGCCTATTTCTTGATTGTCCTTGCCGTATTTTACAGTGGTTTAAAGTAATTCGAACCTCCCAATGCAATGGCCGTGCCCTTACGGTGAAGGAAAACATCGTGATGAAACCCGAGGCTTAGTTGACTCCGGGTTTGACGAGTTCTTTTCTCTGGACATTGTCGACTAAGCTAAGAGGTATAGGTTTTGGACAAGCCTACTCCATCTAATACATGTCCTGAAGAGAGGATTATGTTTTTATGTACATATACAGGGTGTCCCGTAATGAATGGCCAAGCGGGCCCCTACGGATAGAGGATACTGTGCCGGATCAGAAAAACGAAAGTTATGTTCTATGAAAGTCTCTTAGTTTCCGAGATATCCGCCATTTTAATTTTTTTTTTAATTTCACGCCTTTCTCCATGTTTTGTTATGCCAATACTGCAAATGAAGGGATTATCCTAATCTGTTTTTTGGATATTATTTAAGGACAAATGTGCTATCGAATGCAAATAATATTTTTAATGACACACTGAAAGTTTTTTTTTAAACTAAGGTTTAACTCAAACTTCATGGTTTTTTAATTTTTTAACCTGATCTTTAACCTTTCCTGGTGTAAAAAAAATGTATGGTCACCCTGGTGCCAAATTAAAAAAAAACTTGCCTATTTCACTGAGATTCTGAAATGGTATAATACGTGGTATTGCCAGCATTCAATACAAAATTAAATTCCTATTAAAGTGAGCCGGGATATGCAAGGTATGTAGGTATGTTCATATATTCCCGCATATCTTATATCTTCCAAACTACTTATTATTATTTGACAAAAGATGTATCGTTAGAAGCATCTTAATCACCCACTGTGACGTCACAAGAAATTCAAAATGTCGCCCTTAGAAAACATAAAGTCATGATTTATAAAAAACCAAAAAAACATTGTCCCGGGTAAACCATATCCCTACCAAACATAATCTGTTTATACACACTCAACCTTGTTTGCATTTTCACGGTGATTACATTACTTTGACTTAACTTTTTACATGCCATGTTGGCGTCTAATATTATTATACTCATGCCTCTATTTGGCTGTTGGAAACTTTTTATTCAAATTGCGATATTTTTTCACTTCTTCATGCCTTTCACAAACATAATAACTCATACTTATTAAAAAGTACATGTCTTGTAATAAGAGCAATATTGCTATTGTATATGGGCATTAATGACACATTTGACAGCGAACAAAAAATGACATACCTACTGCGCAAAATGGCACATGGGTGCGAGAAAATGACATGCCTAAAACATAACTATTTGAACATTTGGACCACGACCCCTAAGTTGGAGGCCTGAGGCGAAGTAGTGGTCGAACCCGGAAACAAAAGACTATCGAAACTGAAACAAAAGATAATCGAAACTCAAAACAAAAGACAATCGAACCAGAAACAAAATACGATCAAAACTAAAACAAAAGACGATCGAAGCTGAAACAAAAGTCGATTGAAACTAAAACAAAAGACAATCGAACCAGAAACAAAAGACAATCAAAACGGAAACCATAGACGATCAAAACTAAAACAAAAACAATTGAAACTAAAACAAAAGACGATCGAAACTGAAGCGAAAGACGATTAAAACGGAAACCAAAGACGATTGAAACGGAAACCACCTAGATAGCTATCTATCTAACTCTCTATTTACCTACCTCTCACTGAAATGTACTTGTTTACATTGTTTACGTGTCAAACCCTATTTATTCCACCCACGCAAAGAGTCCAATCGAATTATAACTACCTACCTGTATTCTATTGAGATATGAATAATAATTTATCTTCCAAGTAAATACATATTAATATTTTATCATACAAATACAGTTGTAATTGGAAAAGGTATTTTTGTCACGTATTTATTACAAAATGGTTTTTGGTTATGATGGGTTATAAGGTCTTTTGTCCAAGAAACAGTAGGAAATGTGATTTACGAAGAAAAACAATAAGGAAACGTACTGGCTATGCGATGCTAGAATGCTACGAGTATTTTGTACTCAGTTGCTTTTATACAATTTGCACCTCTAGGTTTCCTAACTTTATTAAACTAATTTCGAGACTTCTGCAAGCGCTTTGATCTTGTTATATTATTTCGATGCTTTTTATAAAAGATTATTTTAAACAGTAAAGCTCTTGACACACCAGCATTAAGAGGAAAGGGTACCGGGGGGCTCTTTCCATATAAATTATTACAAACGTAGTCGACTGTTATCTCCCTGGATAATGACACTAGAGCTAATATTTTTGGTGCATAAAACTTATAACTGTCATGGCCATTGGCCATGCCCCTATTTTTTATTTTTTTATTTTATTAATTATAATTTCTATGATAATTAGAAAATGAAAAAAACCAAAACATAGGGGCATAGTCATGGCAGGTATAGGTTTTATGGCACTAGTGACACTAATGACTCATGGCAGGTATAGGTTTTATGACACTAATGACACTAGCACAAAAATATTTGTGCTAGTGTCATTTATCCAGGGAGGAAATAATCGACTACGCGCAGGTACCCTTTCACCTTAATAGTCGCGTGATTCTAGTGACGCGACGGGTGTCAATTGAAATTAATTAATTACCAAAGTTCTATTAACAATTAAACTTTCTAAAGTTTTGTTCGTGCTACGTCACGTCGCACGCGTGAGACTTGTTGTATCGGTTTGTTTGGAGCTTTAAGTTGACATCTCTTAACTTTTACTCTTCGTTTCCAATTGATTTAACTTTTCTGTTTTGTTGCTTTCTTATGGATTTTTTCTTCCTTTATATTGGACAAGTAAGATCGATTTTTTTGACTGTTTGAAAGCTATTTTTAGTTGAGCTCTCTTAAGAATAAGTTATTGCTTTTTCTATACAAATGAATTCTTCAATATTTCTTACTGAATATTGTCTTTAGAGAAAACATTTTTTAGGGTTCCGTACCCAAAGGTTAAAACGGGATCCTATTACTAAGACTCCATTGTCTGTCTGTCTGTTACCATAGGCTGTACCTATTTCATGAGGCGTGATAGCTAGACAGTTTCAATTCTTTCCTTTCAAAAGCTTCAATTATGATAATAAATTAAATTAATTAAAAATTTGGTTAAGGACTTTCTTGTTGACGGTATTTTTATTCAAAATCTATTCTTAGTCGTCATTTGTCGAGAATTTAAAAAGTGTGTACCTCGGAGACGTGACCCTCGGAGATCGTGGCCCTCGGAGACTAACCCGAAATTTTCACAGATAATGTATTTAAGTTGCCGCTATATCAACAAATACTAAAAACAGAATATGTGGGACGGAACAATTCGTGCGCGTGTCCGACTCACACTTGGCAGGTTTTTTTTACCACCTAGCCTCTGTTTTCCTTTTTTCTAACAAAAAATATAAAAAGGAAATTTTGACCCTCTAAAAACCTTAAAAAGGTAGGTATGTGTGAACCAAACCTAGGTTTTATAACAAGTGCGAGTTGTACCTACTCGCGCACTAATGGTTCCGTACTAGCGACCCGCCCCGGCTTCGCACGGCTATATTATGCATGTATTATGCACATAAACCTTCCTCTTGAATCACTGTATCTATTAAAAAAACCGCATTAAAATCCGTTGCGCAGTTTTAAAGATTTAAGCATACATAGGGATATAGGGACAGAGAAAGCGACTTTGTTTTATACTATGTAGTGATTTGTTGATATAGAGAAATCAGTAATACAATATCATCTGTGAAATGTAAACTGTCTAGCTATCACGGTTCATGAGATAAAGCCTGGTGACAGACAGTGGACTCTTAGTAAAAGGATCCAGTTTTTACCCTATGAAAACGGAACCCAAAAAAAAATGATAGCTCTAAAGGCATTATTGAGGAAATTAATATCTAATGAAAAACACATTTGGTATGGAGAAATGTTGCTAAGATACTGTCTAACTAAAACATAACTATGTCTGCTTCACTGTGTGTAGCACTCACTGTGCTACACACAGTGAAGCAGATTATTATTATACGATTATGTTGATTATTTTCCAAAGTCCATTCTTTCACACTGCATAATTAAGTACTTAACTGCTGAACTTCTAGTCACGTGACGTAAATTACAAGATCCCTTCCCAAAATCCCCTGCCATGAACCCCTGTGAAAAGTATTTAGAAAATGCGCTCCTGCGCAAAATCCTGTCATTCATTTATTTCTTTTGAAATATTTTTATAATAATTCACAAACAAGTGGCTTATTCCCAAAGGCCCATGATAATATTGTTCTTTATTTCCTAATGAGTTCATAAAAAATATAAAAAAAATAAAATATACTTAAACCGTATGCAAATCGGGAAAAACAGTTGAGCTTTGTGAAAAAAGTTTAAGGTAAATAATTTGTCAAACATGCATAAAAAAAAATATGCGACGAATTGACTACCTCCTCCTTTTTTGAAGTCAGTTAAAAATAAAATACTACGCAATATGCCAAGAAATACGCTACCAGCCAAATCATAACGCAATCTCACACAAACTAATAAATACAATTTCAACCTCCAGTTTCCATTTCTCCGACGTTGAATAAATAGAGTTCGGTCCAAGGCTGCCTCACTGCCTATTAAATGTTTCCGTAGCTCCATTTTTTCACGCCAGAGTAACCAATGCATCAAGTGAATGGGCTTGCTGAATAAGGTAGATGTAGACTAGACACTCTATAGAGACTCTAAAACTTCATCTTGGTCAAAGCAATGCTATTTAAAATTGGAGTGTTTTTTGAGTTTACCGTACTGGATAAAAAGTTGTGATGTCAAAAGTCAAAAGTCAATTTTTTTTATTTCCTTGGATGCTTATTGCTTAATACTTAAAAGTATACAGGACCACATAAAATCGTCTTAAAAACTAAGTTAGGATGTGTGCCTTCGGAACGCGCCCACCAATGAGAAGAAGGCACAAGAAACTCATGGGGTTTTTTTTTTCATGTCGCTCCCATAGGTCAATATTACAAATATTTGAAAATATTATTTGAAATGGAGCAACTAAAGTCATGTCCATGGGTTCTTATCATTAAGGTAAGACGAAGTATCATAGTATGCCTTACTGCACAATCTATGCTTTATAAAAGTTTTGAACCTGTTAATGGACATGTCATATACATCTTTAGGTAATTTATTATAATAAAGCACACATGTACTATTAAACGACCTGTTTATTTTCCGGAGCCTATGTATGGGATCCTCCCACTGTATCCTATAAAACAAAAAGCTTTAATAAAATTATTCGGGTTACTGCCGATCGGTACACCTTTTGTTTTGTTTATAACTGCTGTTTTGTACACTTATAGGTTTGAAAGTAATAAAGTACTGTTGTAAACTTATTAGTTTAATATCGAGATTAAAATATGTAAATAAAAAATATTTTCAAACCAAAATCTAAAAGCAATGTGTGTCATAACGTCAGTTATATTTTGTGTCCAATCAAAACGCTTTTTATTATATAATTTTTTAGACACTTGTCTCAGTATTTCACCCATGTAAATAATAATATCTATTTGTGTGTAAAATATTTTCAATAAAATAATATATCATTAAATTTTAATTCGTATTGAATATACTACGATGTTCACAATAAATAATTTTATGTTAATTTTATAGAAGTTTTTCAACTTTAATAAAGTATTTTGCTAAAAAAAAATTCCTCGATGTTACAATATGCCAAATTATATGAGTGCTACGTCATACGTCACTTCGTTGCTCGATAGATGCTCTGAGTGCTACGCCATACGCCACTACGTCACATGCCAAGTGCTATGGGTGTGCTACGCCATACGCCACTACGTCACATGCCAAGTGCTATGGGTGTGCTACGCCATACGCCACTACGTCACATGCCAAATGCTATGGGTGTGCTACGCCATACGCCACTACGTCACACTCACATGCCAAATGCTATTTATTGGTGCTACGCCATACGTCACGTGACTTTGTATGATAACAGTTTTAAATAAACTGATACGTATATGACTATTAGGTACGTTTAATAAAATATTAATTACATCAAACCTCATCCTTAAAAAAAAACGACTAAAATGTCTCTTTAACTTGTAAGTACCTAATAATTTGATGTCGATAATTGCGTAACCATTGAGTTTACTTCATAAACACAATTATAGCGCTCAAGTTTGACCAACTAAAATTGAATTTCAAAATGAAATTGATGGAAGATTCCATGAAAAAGCGAAGATATTTATTGTTATTAGTTTAAAATAGATATACGAAGTATTTAATAAATAAACACGCTATTTGGAATGAAGAATTCAGACAAGTGTAGCCACTCGAGTGATTTTGCTGCTACAACTGCGCAATCGTGTGTTTTTTTGCTAATTTCTTTTGTGTATGAACCGGCACGAATGGTTGCACGATTGTTCGCACAAACCCCGTGACTAGTCGTGCCGGCACGAATGTTCACACGATCTCCGTGTCTTGTCGTGCCGGTTTGGACATAACTTTATGTGTAGCAGTAGTTAATTGTTGTTATTTCTTTAAAAAAATGTATGAAAATTAAGCACGCAGTTTTTGTGATAAACAATGCAGTAGGTAGAGTTAAGACCCCTAAGTTTTACAACTTAGGTACTCTACTTTTCATAAACTTTATTTACCCACTTAAAAAGAGTCAGTATCATCTTAACATCATTTTAAATGTTGCATTTCTCACAGACGATAACAACACGACCCATGGCGCTAATGAAGCCAACCACCTCGCCACTCTACCAGAGGAGGAGGCAGTGGTCGCCATGATGGGGCTGCCACGGGCTGGTGATATCACAAGAGCTCAGCTTAGGATTAAGGAGAGCAAGGAGTTTAAGGTAATTATTGCAGGACATTCCACACATCGCCATCTAGCCCCAAGCTAAGTAGACTTGTGTTATGGGTGCTAGACAACGGATATACTACTTATATACTTTTCTTTTGTAAATTATATACTTATAATACATAGGAACAACCAGACCACAGACAAATATCTAATATAAATACTTGTCTGAGGCGGGAATCGAACCAACAACCCTGTGTTTGGGAGTCCGGCATGGTGACCATTGCGCCAACTGGGATCTAGACTTTGTCCGCTATCTCACAATATGCGGTTATAATATAAGGTTGGACGAAGCGTCTTTAAGTTGCCTTGCTTTGCTAACTAGGTCTAAGGTATCTATTGTATTAGCTTCCTTAGGCGAAGGTTAGATGTTCAGTTCTTCTTTTTCTCGTATAGTGGTGTGGCTCACCTATTGTTAGAGTTTTCATATCGCCTTAAGGCCTCTAACTTGACCTAACGACTGCTACTAGAGGAAGCAACCGGGACCAACGGCTTAACGTGCCTTCCAAAGCACGGAGGGGCTCACGAAAACACATATTTGCCACACTACTAATTGACCACCTATCAAAATAATGACCGCACCAGACCGTAAACGAACAGCGAGCGTCGACCTGTTTGGTTATAATGTGATTCATCAGTATTTATAAAAGTGGTATTGACTGATCGTGTCAGTATTTACCATGCATTTCTAGATTTCTGAATTCCGGAATGTAAGTTTGTGTTAAATACTGACATCTTTCAAGTACGCATACTACGCATCGCGATCGCAATGAAGGAGGACATTTCACGTTCGAACTGTACGAAACACGTTACAATACTGACCTTATAAAATACTGAACGTCTAGCCTTGCCTGTTAATTTCGTCGACGGAATGTGATTCAACAGTATTGATCACACTGATGAACCAAATTATAAGCAGCGTCTAGCCTTCGCCTTAAACTTCAATGTCTTTGTTCACAGAATACAGTAGATAAATTAGTACAACGAGCGAACGCTTCAATAATCATAGGAACGTCATCGTGGAAGGAACAATTTTCAGAAGCACTCACTGCCAGTTCCGGTAAGCTATAATACCTGTCAACTATCCTATCTCTTTGGTTCCAATCAAAAGCTGGCCACAAACAAAACAATATAGATTTGAAATTCAAAAAAGGAACGCGATAGCTTTTGTTATGACAAATCGATTCCGTCTAGTCGTCGCCACAGGTGACCTGAAAGTTCTCAAAAAGAACTGCATTTCGTTCAGGAATTGCTGCCAACATTGCTGCTAACATTTTTTGGCGAGGAGCCACGTAGATTCCGAGTTAAAAGAAATAGAACTGACCGGTCCTTATTTTGCTAAAAATGGTGAAACAGATTTAACAATAGGTACCACGTGTCACACTTAATTTTAGACCCTGTGCGCGTACTTACATCATCATAACGAAGTCTCAAAATAACTTCGGTGCGTAGTTACTTTTCGTAATAATTGTGAAATATAACTTATTTTTAAGGCTCCTTAGAAATCGATAATACTCGCCACGTGTTTCAAACAACTTTAGTGAGATTTGCGTATATATCATGACGTGTTTTATTACGCGGGAATTTCGCGCCTGTTTTACCAATTTATCCACATCATTGGTTTCTTGTCTTACTTCTTTCTTTAAAATTGCGAATGCGTCTTATAAATTGGTATCAACTATCGATAGTACATCAATAGTTCAATAAAAATCAACAGTATCGATAGTTTAGTTAGTTTTATCGAAACTAAAGATGGTATTGCATTATATCGTGGTATTACTACGCGGCATGCTATCGATAGCAAATCAAATCAAACTATCGATAATATCGATAGAGTAAACTATCGTAATTTCGGCAACACTAGCCTAAATACATCTTGGAACATGCATTTAATACCTATCCTAACCATTAAGATTTATTGCCTAGGTTTTAATCGCTGGCGTGTTGCGTAACTTTCTTATTGATTCCGTGAATGTAGTTTAACGACTTGCTGCATGTTTTAATGGATGTAGTTACAACGGAACCGTTGTTTGTAAAGTGCTTAATGTACGTTTAAAAAGCGCTTGAATACTTTATTGGTTAAGGTTAATATTTTAACGTTCCAAAGGGAATAATAGAGATGGAAAACATGTGGGAATATTCCCGGTAATAAAAATAGCTCCGTAATCAGAAAACCTAGTGGATCACAAATTTACGAATGCTATTTTTTTGCTAATACTTGTTGAAAACTTGAAATTTATTTCAGAATGTATGTATCCATCTGCGATGGATACATATTTCTGCCTTTTGCCATGGAGATTCTGGGCCCGTGAAGACCTAAGGCTTTTGATTTTTGAAAACTATTTCGAAATTATTACTATTAGCTTCAGGTTCCTGAGGGCTACCTGCTATTTTGGCCAACGGATCGGCATTGCTATACAAAGAGGCAATGCAGTAAACTCTTTTTTTTTTTTTAATAGGTAGAGTGATTCAAGAGGAAGGTTTATATGTATAATACATGCATAATATAGCCACGCGAAGCCGGGGCGGGTCGCTAGTTTCAATATACAAGAAATAAATTGGATAGATTAATTTGGATGTGAAAAATAATAATATTCAAAATCTAAATAAGTTTCTCTAGGTAGGGTGCCTAAAAGGCTGGCTTGCATTGCCTCTTTGGATGATAATGCCATTCCGTTGGCCAAATAACCATCCAGCCCTTTGGTCAGCTATTATACTTTGTACTTATATTTTGTATTTTTTAACAGATGATCCAGATCAGCCACCATCTTGGTCTGATTACATTCTGCATGTGATAACGCTGTTCTGGAAGATTATCTTCGCACTAATCCCTCCAACAGGTACCTATGTCATTATAGATCACTATAAAATTCAGAATATCAATCTTAGTATGGAACTTTTGCTTTATAGCTTATACACACGTCCCGATTTGGTTGGGTCCGACATCAGTGTTGCCACATTTCAATTCGACAAATCTGTATCGATAAGTGAAAAAATCTGTGTAAAATCTGTATGAGAACAGCTATAATTGTATAAAATCTGGACTATTCTTTTGTAATATTAGGTATGTCTTATATATTATGGAGCGTAGACAGAGAATAACTATTTATTCTCTGTCTACGATTATGAATAGTCCAGATTTTATACAATTATAGCTATTCTCATACAGATTTTGATAAAGGGATCCCGTACTATCCCTAATAAGTAAAATTCTCGTGTCGCGGTGTTAGCTACCAATCCCCACCTAAACGGCTGAACCGAGTTGTATAACATTTTTTGTGTATATTTAACGTATATTTTTTATTATTTCTGCCTTTTTTTTTGTATATGGCAAAACAACGTTTTTCGGGACGGCTAGTAAGCAATAAAATATTTATTTATTGTCAATGTTTATCTACTGTTACCTCGTCAGCTTAGTTCCAATCCAATTAAAATGTACAATCAGCACAATACAATACTGAAATAATTAAACGAAAACAAAGTGTGAGGCTTTTTCAGTTTCAATTTCTCTTTCTATTGTATTTTTGTCTGATAAATCTCTAAATATTCAAACACCTATACATACATGTTTTAATTTACGGTGTATATAGTCGGCAAGCATTCGAATTCATAACTTTTAAAAACATTTGTATTTGCAATAGAAATAGGACTGCAAACTTAGTAGTTTCCTTTCCCAGCATATTTTATTATTAGCCTTATGATCTAGAGGAGAAACGCTGCCAGCTTGCTTAACACTTTGAGTCAGGGGGCGGCCTTTGAAAACGGCCTCCCCCTCCGCCATAATGTAGTGAAAATGAATAAACTAGAAATAGGATACTGTATACCAACGTTTGAATGTCATCCTTTCCATGCCAATAGACATAGGTGGTGGCTACGTCTGCTTCGTGGTCTCCATCATCTGCATCGGGCTTGTGACAGCTGTCATCGGTGACGTCGCTTCTCACTTCGGCTGCACGCTCGGCATCAAAGATTCCGTCACTGCTATTGTGTTCGTCGCTTTGGGGACGAGTATACCAGGTGAGGATGACTATCAATATTCCCTTATTCCATAATCCCTACTCATTTATCCCCTTTGGTAGGGTGTATTTTTTTTCAATTATCGCTACTAGTGAGACATATATGGAACCGTTCTGCTCCATAATTTCCTAATTACCTACAATAATGTTGGCATTTGTAAGCATGATAACAAAACAATAACCCCATGAGTTTTTTGTGCCTTCTTCTCATTGGTGGGTGCGTTCCGAAGACACACATCCTTACTGAGTTTGTAAGTGTCACTTCAAACTTTACCTCCTGACATTAGTGTAGACAACATTAAAATTTGCCAAAATGTAAGCCATTATGGTGTTATAAATGCAATATCGTCCACAGATACGTTTGCTAGTAAAGTAGCAGCTATTCAAGACAAATACGCTGACGCATCAGTGGGTAACGTCACTGGATCGAACGCTGTGAACGTGTTCCTTGGTATCGGAGTCGCGTGGACAGTGGCTGCTATTGTACACTGGAGCAAGGGGGAGAAGTTCCTTGTTGATCCTGGAAAGTAAGTAGAACTATGGAACTAACTAAATACTGCAGGACATTCCACACATCGCTATCTAGCCCCAAGCTAAGTAACCAGACTTATGTTATGGGTGCTAGGCAACGGATATACTACTTATAAACTTTTCTTTGTAAATATATATTTATTATACATAGAAACAACCAGACCACAGACAAATATTTAAGCATAAATAAGTATTTATGCTTAAATATTTGTCCCGCCCCAGACAAGTGTCTGGGGCGGGATTCGAACCCGCAACCCTGTGTTTGGCAGTCCGGCATGGTGACCATTGTACCACTGGGTCGTCACCTAAACAGGTAAACACAAAAGATCCCACTGGGTCGAAGTGTTGCTGGCTCTGTCAGCCCCCAATGATAAGTAGAACTAGATACTAATGAGAAAGAAGAAAATAATTTATTTAGTGAATCACACGACAAAAGAAACAGACATTAGAGAACTAGAAAATATAATAAACTAAGTATTATTTATCAACCAAGAAAGAGAACAATCGTATTCCTATAACAAGATCTTAGTATCCGTGTTCTTTAAATAAGGATTTCACTAGTCATTTCAGTAGCTAAACGTATTCCTGGTTAAGTGTCGTTATTCAAATCAAATGAAAAAAAAATAGATGTATTATAATAAAAAATTTATGTTATAACATTTTCTCCAGAATTCCAAACGTAAACTAAGAATATGCGGAGGTGTTGAACACTGAAAGTTAAAAAAAATCTTGATAAATTAGAATGCTCAAAATTTTTCCAAAACTGGAAGAACTTGTTCCCGTAATTCCCGCAATTCGATATAATTTAACTAATTATATTATACCCCAACGAAAAGACAACGGGGTGTTATAAGCTTGACGTGTCTGTGTGTCTGTCTGTCTGTGGCATGCATCGTAGCTCCTGAACGGATGAACCAATTTTGATTAAGTTTTTTTTGGTTTGAAAGGTGAATTAGTCAGTGTTCTTATTTTCTAAATGTTGTATTTTTCTCCAGTCTCGCATTCAGCGTTACCATGTTCTGCTCTGAAGCAGCCCTGGCCGTGTTAGTGTTGGTCCTCCGAAGACGGAAGAGCATCGGAGGCGAACTCGGCGGCCCTCGACGTATCAAGATCATCACATCCTGCTTCTTCTTCTCTCTATGGCTCATATACCTCACTATGTCTACTTTAGAAGCTTATGATGTCATTCAAGGGTTTTAAAGGCACTTCTGCAAAATAAATAAATATAAGTTTGTAGAAGTTGTAGCGAATGAAGTCGTAGTGATTGCGGTCAGTGAGCGTCTTTTCCTCCTAATCGCTGCAACTTCACATTCTGGCCTAGTTATAAAACGTGTCCATAATACGGAGGATAGAAAATTCAGACAAACTGTTTCGCCTTGCCACAGACATAGGTTAAATTCACACCCGAAGTTAGTAGTAGATGTACTCAAAAAGAAAAACTTTTTTTTTAACTGGCAAAAATAAATCAATTTGCTTTGCTATTCTTTTTAAAAGTATAGCAATTTGAAGATTTCCAACCAGGAAAAAATCAATGCCTATCCTAGAGTGATGTTTGCATAAAACTCACAATAAAAAAATCTATAAATAAAATTTTATTCAATTCGACTTAATGAAAGCCATGAAATTATAGGCTATTGCGAGCCAACTCTTGAAACTAGTTGCTAAAAATATTTATGAAAAGAGTGTTCACAAAACATACGAAGTAGATAAGTTTAAAGGCTAAGGTTCCGTACAAACTGGCGTAGTTAGTCGCGCGTATAAACTGACGTGACATGCGTCAACTGCACACGTCGTCGCGACGGTCACTCGATTAGTCCTGTCAGTGAGTCGCGTCAATGTCTACCCTATAGTTTTAAGTGCTCAAATGTACAGTTTTCAAACTTCGATATTTCATTCTTCCTATAAAATTCTCGTATCTCGATTTTTCTAATGCTGATAATAAATAAGTAGCCTTGATGGCTGTGCTATTTTAGAAGAGTATAAAATTTTATCAAAATGCTTCTATATTGTAGACTAGCTGATCCCTGCAGTTTCACCCGCTTAAATCCCGATCCCGTGGGAATATCGAGATAAAAGTAGCCTATGTGTCATGCAATCTATTACCAAGTGTCAACGCAATCGGTGCGCTAGTTTTTGCACGAAAATGTAACAAACATACATACAAACTTTTACATTTATATTATTGTAGTAGGATTAGTGATCATTTATAGTTAAAGCAGCACAAACCAGCACGACACATCGTGCGAGCTAAAAGTCGCACATTGTCGCGACGATTCATACCTATCAATCAATAACCAAACTGTTTTATAAATTAGCGTGAGCCGCGTCGCGGTAGTCGCACGAATAGTTGTGCTGGTTTGTATAAAGCTTAAAAATATAGATAATTAAATTATTTATCTAGTTCATTCGATGCGAATGATTGGCTGTATTGAATAGAAAATAAAAATTGCTAATTTTAGGAACAGATACATATGCATAAAAAATTAGATCTAAGCATAATAAATATGTAGCTAAAACAATAATAAATAATTTATTTATGAAATTGAACGTGCGACAATGTTTTAAAATCATAATTTTATATATTTTCATACACTTTGAATAAATAAGCTTTTTTTATTAGTTCCGTGAAAAATAACGAAGTAACAAAACGAATTATTTTCATAATGAGAAACTGTTAAAATATTGTTTATCGGAAAACATTACTTATAAAATAAATGTCGATATTATCAGATAGGCGTTTTGATACTATAATTTCATATTGAATCAGCTATTTTAATTAATGAAAATTAATTTGTATAAAGTACCTACAACTAAAATGGTTGAAATACTATACAATCGTTAAATGAATGATGAGTCTAATATGACCATTTTCGAGGAATCGTTGAACAGAATCGTTATTAGGTACAAATTGGATTTTACCTATTTTGTGTGCCTTTTTAAATAAAACCGACGTGTCACGATCATAGCGATTATGACCATAAAAAATAAAAATATGTGCAATAAATTGAGAACCTCCTCCTTCTGAGTCTGTTCGTCTCACACAAAATGAAATCCAATTATCACTACAACTAGCGACCCGCTCCGGCTTCGCACGGCTATATTATGCATGTATTATACATACAAACCTTCCTCTTGAATCACTCTACCTATTAAAAAAAACCGCATCGAAATCCGTTGAGTAGTTTTAAAGATTTAAGCGTTCAAGAAAAATATGTAGTGATTCGGATACGATTCTTCTTTAAAAGTGATTTATTTTATTTTATTTAGATGGACTGTCAACGGAACATTTTGCATACAAGAATTGAGGTAGTTAAATTATTTATTATTCGCGTCTAATATTTTCATTTTTACAAAATTACAAAGACGAAACACTCTAAAACTCTTTGTTTTAAAAACGTGTTCAAAAATATTAGAGGTTCAAAATTATGAGCGAGCATGTCCTAGATTGCGTGATGGTTACATATAAAATATAATAATGTAAATAGATTTTTGTTTAAAAATCACGGTGTTCAGATGTTAGCTTAGTAATTAACTTTAGTGGTGGTTTTATTTAATTTTTATGTATTGTCGTAGCATTTTACGAAATGTAATTTCTGGAAATTTTTTAGTTGAATGTACCTAATACCAGATGATTTAATTCATCTCTGACATTAAGAGGAAAGGGTACCGGGGGCTTTTTCCATACAAACTATTACAAACGTAGTCGACTGTTTCCTCCCTGGATAATGACACTAGAGCAAATATTTTCGTTGCATAAAACTTACAACTGCCATGACCATGCCCCTATTTTTTGTTTTTTTTAATGTTAATTTTTTTTTATTTTAATTTCTATGATAATTAGAAAATGAAAAAAACCAAAACATAGGGGCATAGTCATGGCAGTTATAGGTTTTATGCAACGACAATATTTGAGCTAGTGTCATTATCCAGGGAGGAAACAGTCGACTACGTTTGTATGGAGAGACCGCAGGTACCCTTTCACCTTAATTGCTGTGTAGCTCTGCTCTTGAGAGAGTATCAAAATGTAGCAAGTTGCATTCTCGCCTCGGTGCAATTTTTGGAAATTGCATTATACATGCTTATTTGTAAAAAAAAAACAAGAATTCTGTCTTAGCGGGTAATTCATTATCATTAAAACAAATAGGTAACTTTTGTTTGAAAAAAAAAACGTTGAAGTTTAGTTTATTCATTAATTAGTAAACGTAGAACTTAGGATTTTGCATATTATATCGAGTTTTGTCAAATATTTTAATTCTTGATAATGTTTTTTTAATATTTATATTATCTGATTTTACGAAGGGCATAGGACAAAAGTTTTAATGATATGAATATTGCCCTGTAAGACAAAATTAGTATTTCTTTGAAATAACCATATGAAGGTACTACTTTAAAAATATTACCAGAAATGTACCCTATACCTGTTAAATCTAAAAACCTAAATACCTATTTATTTGAAATTTCTACGTAATCTCTTTGTTTAAAATCCCTTTCGTAATTTCTTGTAAATTAACTTCTTCTAAATACCAACAATATACTTTTATTAGGTATTAAAAAGTTTTAAACGAAATTACTTTAAGTTGAATGTCAGTTGATTTGATCCCTTAAATAGATACCTAATCTTAAGATTTTAAGTAAAAGCTTAAAGGATCTTTAATATTTACTAATATTTTGATCTAAAGCTCTAAACAAACCGGCACGACTATTCTAGCGACAAAAAAAAACAAGTTCCTTTTGCCATAATGGCTTGTGCTACTCAGAAATCGAAATAAAATAAAAATAGAACTGAAACTGTCCATGAGTAGATAGCTTGAATATTTCGGTTTTAAGAATATTCTCGTGAGTTTTCGAAAAATCCGAACATTAAGATGACCAAAATTGCTAAATGACCAATTGACCAAATGGTCATTTTAAAGAGAGAATTGGAACTACCTAATTTATAAAAATAAAGGAAAAACATATTCTCGTGCCGATTTAAGAGCTTTTGGAGATTTGTTGTCCATTTATTATTTATTTTATGTGCTATATTTTAAGGATAATTTTGCATTATTTAGGAGTTGTTTGTTACAATGTAGATCATTTACCTAATGTAACTAATTATATATGCGTCTAGCCTAATCTACCTACCTACTATAAATTTTTGATCGTATCCTATATCCTAAAGTTAGGTTATCTACCTTAAAATTAAAATTTTAAACTTTTTCTGCCTGTATTGGACCAATTTTATTAATTTCGAATTTATTTACTATTAGACTTTCTACGCATCTGTCCTTTTAAAGTAGATTTTCTAAACGCATAATCTAAAAAATTAAAAACAGCTTTAATTTATTTTTGTTAAAATCAATTCTTAAGACCCTGTCAGTTATTTAGTTAGATACTAATTTAAGGGACTGTAACATACTGGCATAATAAACCAATAGCCATTTTAATTTTGTATTTTTGTTGCGCAGTGTTAGGTTTTCCCGTTAAATGGCAAATATTTTTTTTTATAATAGAAATAGAAAAGAATTTACTAGACCAAACACAAGACATGAATACACATGAAACAAAAAGAGACAACTAAATACTAATTAATTACAAAGAAAAGAAAATACACAAATATTAAATAATAACTATCTGAGAAGTCGTGTTTTTAGTAAATGTTTAACATCAAATAACAGGCCAACTCGACACTTTACCAGATTTTGTCACATGTCTTGTTGTTTGTGTAACATCTTCCATTGCCAACGGTGACTGCGCTTTTTTTTTTATTGAGGCTAAGTACTATGCCAATACATACTTATATGTTGCAATCCCTTTAAAGAAATATTACTAAATATTCTTACTTGTACCTAAATACCTACGCAAAATAATGTTTAAATCAATAAAATCCTATTTATATATCTTATCTAGGTACTACTATATCTATAGATCTATTTAACGTCGCTATTTTTATAAAATCTTCTCATCATATATTCTCGATTTGATACACGTGGCAATATACTTATAAATTCACGCAGGTCACGCCGCGCGACTCATCGTACCAAAAAACTTCCAATATTTTGAAAGTTCGCGCATGTTGCGCCGCGTGACTAGTCGTACCGGTTTGTCGGTGGCTTAAAGTTAATGAAAGATTTTGTAAAAACAGTGCTAATATATAACATTTTATGATACCTTGAATCTGAATGTCGTTCGTGTTAGTTCTTCTAATTCGTCATTGTAATAATTGTAATTATAATTAGCTCTCTAAAGAACTGGAGGTCTAAAATAGCTACTTTCGAAGATCCGTAACGTAATACAGATTTGGATTACTTTGGATTAGCGTCGTTCAATTTTGGCATTTGACAGTATTTTTCATAGAAACTTTTCAAGATGGCAACCAGTCCCAAGCAACCATCTCGATTTGTATGACCATACAATTCGCGATGGTTGCGGCAAATTGCAATGTCATAAAGATCGAAATGTTCAGACAACATTACTAAAATACAATTCGGATACGATTCGTCGAAAGTAGCCATATTAGACCCCTGAACATATTTTTTTTAATTACCTTTTTAGAGTTTTTCCAAGGAGTTACTGTGTTAATTGGAAATTAGATTTACAAGAAAAAGGTCGCACCAACTTTTGAATTTAAGGTTTTCTTTTCCATGGTACGTAACAAATGTTGCTTATCATGGAAAGTAATAAAAAGGTAACTTTTTATTCGATTTCTCATCTCAAGTGAAACATAGTAACTTAGTGGAGTGTTCTACTATTTTTATTAACATAGCAGTAAACTAATCTGGCACATTTCTAGAAAGTAATTTAGTGGTTTCTTTGCCATAAAAGTTAACTTAAAAAAATTAAAAATATTTTATAAAAAAAAATCTTGAAATAGATTGATTATTCAGTAATGTAGGCCGTCCGTTTTAGTTTTAACAATATAATAAAAACGAAATTTATATACTTACTTTTTTATATTTCAGTACAATTTTATACTATGACAGGAGACTACATTTTTTGTTATCTGCGGGTAACTTATTGACCATTGAATTTGTAGGTGTAGGTACAAAATTGTAAGTTATCGCGTAAATTTTTCGCAGACAAGAATCGAAATATATTATCTTGACTCAAATTTAGTCGTTAGTGTAACAATTTCTAAGAATTAAAGCATTTATGTTATATTTGTATCTTAAAATAGATACGTTTAATTTAAGTCAATGAACAAAAATCTTAAAGATTTTTTATTTTTTTTTAAAGTGCTTGGCCTGCACTGGGCCAAGCACTTTAAAATATGAAAATATTTTTTTTAAGGAAAAATGCGTAAAAAATTGGTAAGCGCACTTGAACGGTATTCAAGGGATGCGAGTTCGAGTCTCGCCTTAGTCCCAATATTTGAAGAAGCATTTTTTCTTAAAAAATATTTTCAAAAAACTTAAACGTTTAACTTTTAAATTGATGATTCCATAGCGAAGTTTCCTTAGAGAAAGTCATTGGATTTAACGAAATGAGACGATTATTGAATTATTAAATACATAACTGAATGGTTGATAAGGTATCAGCTGATAGATTTTTTTGTATTATTAGCAAACTTTCCTCCTAATTTCTGAATCTCATATTAAATTATTTGTGTTTTATTTTTGTCTAAAATTGTGTAAAATTTTATAAGTCTTAGATACCTGGCCTAATTATTTGTGTTTTTTTGCTAATAGATATTAACTTAATGTATAAAACTATTTCCATCCTAAATAATATTCTACTCTTGTATGTTTAAAATTAGATGTAATTCTGTCAAGATTTCTAAGAATTAGTTTAAGTTTTTATTTACTTTCATTTTCTTAGGAATTATTTTAAAAAATAAAACATAAAATCCTTTTGTAATAATATTAGGAGATAAGTACTTTTTTGATCGAATGAACATTAATAGGTGTAAAATTTTATAAAACGAAAATAAAATGAAAAACTACATCAATTTTAATACAATTTTAATTAGGTTATTTGCCGCTTTTTATTCTGAACTAGCGACCCGTCCCGGCTTCGCACGGCTATATTATGCATGTATTGTACAAATAAACCTTCCTCTTGAATCACTCTATCTATTAAAAAAAACCGTATCAAAATACGTTGCGTAGTTCTAAAGATTTAAGCATACATAGGTATATAGGGACAGAGAAAGCGACTTTGTTTTATACTATGTTGTGATAGTGAAGTAGAATTTTCAGTGAATCTCTTTGGTTTTTTCTTCTGCGGGTCTAACAAAATCAAAAGTATTTAATAATGCATTTTTTACTTTTTTTATAAATCTTGGCAGAATGTTAAAAACAGCATTGTAAATGATTTAGTAGTAGTTATGGCGCGCCGATCGATCGTTATAATTAATTATGTTTTGATAATAATTATTGTTAAATAAAGTGTTTGTTAAGTAATTAATAAGGTGGTTTCATTAACTATCTGTGGGTTATTCCCAATTTTTATTTATTTACAAGGCAGCATTATTTCTTAATAACTAATACTTAGATTACAGCTACATCGAATATTACCGAACTGCCATTAAAATATATTATATTCAGTCAAATTGAGAACCTCCTCCTTCTTTTGATGTCGGTTAAAAGAAAATATAAATTAAGTATTAATTATCTTATATTGAAAATATATTTTTTCCGTAAACTTACGTTTTATGTCAATTTTTGAAAAAGCGTCCACATTTTGCCTTATAACTAAATAGTTATTTTTGCAACCATTTAATTTTTAAATAGAAATCTATTTAAAAATTAAATGGTTGCAAAAATGTGGTAAACCGCAATCAGTGACACTGCATTCGGGTTAAATCAGAACAAAATGTTGCTTTGATATACTAGGTTTAAAAAAGTAAAAGAAAAGTTAGCCCTTAATAGGAATGCTCCACTACTGGGCAAGGGTCTCCTCTCAGAGGATTTAGTAGACAGTAAATATTTTTTTATAGAGAAAATATTAAAGTCTGAGGCGGAAATCGAACCCGCAACCCTATGATTGGCAGTCTGGCATGGTGACCATTGTGCCAACTGGGTCGTGATTGGCAAGGAAAGCGCAGGATAGGAAGATATGGAAGACTTTCGTTACGGAAGCTTTCCACTTTGGGTCGCTGAGCCAGCGGAGTAAGTCTAAGGAAGTACACGGCACATTGGGCGTATATCTTTATTGAAACTAATTAGATAGCACGTAAAGCGATCCATTTACCTGTCAACTGCAAGTGTTATCTGAAACTGAAACTGCATAATTAACTTGGTCTTCAGTTAAACTTCAAGAATGATTTCAGACTATAATGTACCTACCTACTCGTATTCGGGCTGTAAAAAATACCTAAGGACTTTTTATAATTTTGTATACGGGGTTATTGGAAATTATACTAGCAAGCCGTTGAGGGCTACTTCTGTGCGCCTTAACAAACAACTTTTGTTTTACGACTTTTGGAAATTCGAACATTTTTCGAAAATTTTGAGGTTAGGTTTATCTGAAAATCTGCTGTTCCTTATACGGAGAGGTCATTAACCTTAAAATTTTACTTATTTTTTAAATTTTACTAGCAAGCTGTTGAGGGCTACTTCTGTGCACCTTGACAAACAGCTTTTGTTCTACGACTTTTGGAAATTAGAAAAAAAATATGAACATTTTGAGGTTATATAAATTCGAAAAACAGCTGATTTTTTAAAACAAACTTCATTCAGACTAAGAACAGTACATAAAATTTAAAAAATAAGTAAAATTTTATGATTAGTGACCTCTCCGTGTATGAAACAGCTGATTTTCAGGTAAACCTAACCTCAAAATTTTCGAAAAAAATGTTCGATAGTCCAAAAGTCTTAGAACAAAAGTTGTTTATTTAGGTGCACGGAAGTAGTCCTCAACGGCTTGCTAGTATAATTACCGATAACCCTGTATACGGGCTGTGAAAAATACTTTCTCTTTAGTGCAGAATTTAGCTATTTACATTAAAAGCGACCAATTTGTCAACAAAAGCGAATAAAACAATTTAACTTCACCATTTAAGCCCCAAATTAATAGATAGTTACCACGTTATAATTAGTCTTTGATCATCCAAGTTTGAGCGTCTGTAAATTAATGGTCCACTGGGTAGGAAAGTGGAATTATAATATAACAGTTTAATACGATTGAATTCCACTAAGTTGACTGCTTTGCTGTTAATTAATATTAGTGCTGGAAAGATTAACGATAATAGATAGAACGCTTTATTGTACATAAAAGAAATATACATTATAAAGGTAACTTTAAAACTAGCATGATATAGGCGGCTTTATCTTTATAGGTGGTCTTTTCCAGGTAACCTTAGGATGGAGAGGATCTTACGAAAGATTCAGGTGCGGTGTGTAAGAGATTTTAATGATTATATACCTATAATAAAAAAAGAGTTAAATTAGGTTAAAAAAATACGTTACTTATTCTTTTAACTGGTTGGAGTTCGGCTAACCATTGTACCTATCACTGGTTAGCTGCTGAAAAAGATGGCCGCCTGAAAATTCAGTATTCGCTTTGACATTAGATAAATTTCTGAATTATCTATTCTCTCTTCTCTATATCCTATAAATTGGTATATTATACAGGAAAAGTATTTTTGTAGTGCACATTTTTTTTCTGCTGAATATATGTCGGCAGTGGAGTACATTTACGCAAAAAAAAAAATAAAAAAAAAAACCAAAACTTAATGTGAAAAACTGCCTGCAATTTCTAAATTATTGGGTATCTCAGTATTGATACACACAGTGACACGTAGGTACCTACCTTCATTTAGAGCGCGCTATTAAACTCGCTGGCGCTAGTATTGTGTCCATGGACTTCGTCGTTTTGTTAGAAACACTTAAATGGTTATAGCTCTGAGAGTTTTTGAGTTAGCTCCAAAATAAAAAAAATAGTATTTTTTATTTTAATGTGCTTAAAACATACCGAAATTTGTGCACTACAAAAATACTTTTCCTGTATAGAGTCCTAAAATAATATAATACAAATTTTAATCATCCGACCGATCCGATCCGATCCGATTTTTTTGACGACCTCTGTGGCGCGTCGGGCGAACACCCGACTGCGACGCAGAAGGTTGCGGGTTCGATTCCCGCCGGGAACAAGTATTTATGCTGACCATAAATTCTTGTTTCTGGTTCTGGGTGTTTCCTATATGTATAATATGTATATATTTACAAAAAAAAAAAAAGTATATAAGTAGTTTATCCGTTATCTGGCACCCATAACACAAGCATTAAGTTGCTTAGCTTGGGGCTGGACGGCGATGTGTAATATGTCCTGAAATATTTATTTATTTTATTTATTTATTTATTTATTATAACCTACCTACTGCACCTACTGACTTGGAAACAGGGTAGGTGCTTGGTCTGGGACGTGACGTATGACGCTTCCATACTTTGGCGCTTTCCTATCTTCGAGCCACTTCCGTGCTGCTGTTGCTGAACCCTTAAAGATTCGTAAGTACGAATATATTCCTAGGTGTTAAGCTTTTATGCCTTTGGGATTTCAGACTATTGGGTCTTGGAGTCCCAGTGCAATTCCCAAAGGATACCGTAGTCCATTCGTATCGCTTCAACCACGCGGTTCGAATGACCACATACAAAAAGAGCTCTTGAAACGACTAATGACCGCTGCGCGAGTGTGTAAATAATTGACGCTCGCGTAGCGGAGATGGCGGGAAGTTGGCATGTTCTGCCATTGCTTCACATAGGTTAAAATAAGCCCATGTTGCATTGTATGTAATCAAAATCACAAAAAAACGAACAATTTTCTTTTCAAAAAAAATATGGTAAAAGTCAATATTCGATACAAAATGCCTGGAGCGAACTGCTAACGAGGCATTGGTAAAATAACACGTTTCGAGGCCGAAGGGTTAGGTGGCTTCGTCATTCAATACTAACACATTATAAGCTTTAAAGAAAAAATATGTGGTCGGAATAAATGTTTTGCAGTATGATGTGAAAACTACTAAAACCTTGCACCACGTTGTCTATCTCCTGATGGGGTTTCAGTACTAGGTACAGTAAGGGTCATAAGTAAATGATCAGTTTGCTACAATAATACTATCAACAAGTATTGGAGTTACGACCTTCTTCTAATACACACAAACCTAAATACTTGAATTAAAAGTACTCAGTGTGATTATTATTTTCAACATGTTAGCTATGTATTTAGTTGTGTGAGTGGTATAAGCCGCCACCCGCTACACCAACCGACGTGGGTTTGATCCACAGGTTACGTTGTTATAATGTTCAAATAGTGCTGCACGGGATTGTAAACGTAACGGTGGGCAGAGACTTTTGACCGTGGATTGTACCTATTTGTTATTCTCTTCTTCTTTCTTCTTTTAAATACATAGTCCAGTTGATAGTCCAGTTACAGTTATATAAAGTACCTACGCCGCATATGAATGATGAATGAGTCCATATTTATGTGGTTCACCTAAGCACAGATTTATTGATGTATGTGGGTAGCTACTGTCATAAATACTTCAACAGTTTAGTGGAACATCAGATTAAAAAAAATATTGCTTTAACAATCACCAAATCATTAATTTACTAGTCCAAACATTGGAGATGGCAAGACGAAGAGAATTTATGCAGGAATTTGGCGTCTATCGGCAGCAAAATCTTTGAAAAATAATCTTTTTATCACAGTTGCTCATAAAGTGGATCTTATTAAACCGCTTTTAGACTCATAATGCAACGTATTATGCACGCGTGAGTTATATATATCTAACAAGTGCTAAAATGTTATCCCGATAAGTTAAATATGTATCTCACTCCTAATTACAGTGTTAGGTAGATGAAACATTCTTAATTTATCTGGGTTATACTGTTTTAATGTATAAAAAGGTAGGTACCAACAAAGAGGTTTTAAGCTAGCAAAAGTGGTTGTCTCTAAAGTCGGTTTATGAACGAAAATTTTACGTGATAATGTCAGAATACAATTAAAAATTGAGTTTTGTTTTTATTTTGTTTTTCCTTTAAATATATATAATTTTTTCCTTACCATTATATTCTTTTTTTAACCCCCGCCCCCGACGCAATAACAAATGGAAAAAACCCAAAAAAATATTGTATGTCAGACGAGGCTGTATAGGTTAAAAGTCTTTTGCCTTGCCTTTCGGGAGTATAATTAACAAAAAAATATTGCCTAAAAAATAGTAAACATAACCTAAAATTCTAAAAACCTTTTATTATTTTAACTAGTCTTTTTTTTATTCGCAACTGTGATAAAAAACGTCGTACGATACACGTGTGGATTGATCTTTGAATCTCAGCTTTGTTAAACGCCCTCGCGTACCGCTCGCGCGTGTTAAACCTCTATGCAAAGATCAATTTTCCATATTTGTATCGCAATATACTATTCCTCACTAGATTTCACAAACTTACATGGCTTTATACATGCCGGCGGCGCACCCAGGGAGCTGCTGTATCACTACATCACTACATAGTATAAAACAAAGTCGCTTTTTCTGTCCCTATATCCCTTTGTATGAACTATGCAACGGATTTTGATGCGGTTTTTTTAAATAGATAGAGTGATTCAAGAGGAAGGTTTATATGTATAATACATGCACAATATAGCCGTGCGAAGCCGGGGCGGGTCGCTTGTATGTATTATTTGCACAGTTCGTATTATCACCTCCATGTAAGTTAAATATCTATGACTTCAAAAGACATTTTGCTCTTACATCACCGTAGCGCGCAAGTACTGTTATTCCAAATTCTTATCGTAAAAGAAAATGTAGCATCATTTTAAATCGGGTCAGTTTTCACTGGGTTCGCATTTTTATTGGACATTCTGTAAAGTAAGGGTTCCGGGGCCCGATTCTGACGTTATCTCTCGTGCCAATGGCTTCGGAGATTTAGTACTACGCAGGGATCTTTTACTGCTGCATTTTGCGGTTCTTCAACTTACATACTACAATCGACTCGTTTAAAGTTTTGGAAGGAGTATTTTACTAGATTACTAGATAGATAGACAAGTTTATTTGTACAACATAAGAGTAAACAAAACACGATATACACAAAGTAAATTAATAGCTAGAAAGTATAAGTTGCACAAATGGGCGGCCTTATCGCTGAAACCGATTTCTTCTAGGTAACCGATGGAAAAGCAGCTTTTGTGGTAGGTTGTGAATTACTAGCTGTCCCAGCAAACCTTATTTATGTAGTATATCCGTTGTTTAGCACCCATAACACAAGTATTGTTACTTAGCTTGGGGCTAGATGGCGATGTGTGGAATGTCCTGCAATATATTTTTTTTATTTTTTTTTTGTTTTGCCATATTGTACAAAAAAAAGATAGATGTTGTTCGATTCTCAGACCAAACGAATATACACAAAAAATGTCTTACAAATCTGTGTGTGGGAAACTGGGACTAACATAATGTTTGCTATTTTTTCCTGATATTCCCACGGCATCGAAACATGCGGGTCAAACCGCGGGGCGTGGCTGGCAGTTATTCACAGGCCGGAACTGAAGCCCATGGCTTTGGGTTTGAAATGAATCGAACATACCTCCCACTGGGCAACACTAATTTCCAATTTTCCAAAACAAACAACGTTTGATTAATGGGTATAAAAGTTTTCGTTTGGAAAGTATGATCGCTAGAGATGGTCTGACAATGATGTATGTCTATTAGAGTCGACGCCCATAGTAGGTTCCTATTTTTAAACAGTCGTTTTTGTACTAGTGCTGGGCAAGGGTCTCCCTTCCGTCTTTCCACACACCTCGGCCAATAGCTATTTCTATAGCCAGTCTTTTGAATAGGCGTCAAGTTCGTCTTTTCGTCTTTGTCTGGGTCTACTGCGCGGTCGTTTGACGTTTTGTTAGGCGTCAAGTTCGTCTTTTCGTCTTTGTCTGGGTCTACTGCGCGGTCGTTTGACGTTTTGTTGGACGTTTTTTGAACGCCGATAATAGAGAGCAATTTATTAAAAAAAACGATTACAGTAGAGAATTTTAAGTTTATGTAGTTACATTAAACCTGGGCTACCATATGGGAGTGGACTTTAAGTGATCGAGAGTAAAAATAGAACTTTATCAATGAAGCCAATGCTGGTGACATGGGGCGCAGTGATAAAAAGTGCTAACGTTCTAGGCTATTCTTGGCTAAAAATATTTCGTGAAATAGAATCAATAAAAAGATAATTACCTATCACCGTAAAATGGACTCCGGAGCAGTTTACAGGATATCCTATCACCAGATTTTGTACAATTAAGCAGGAAATTTAACCGTAGTGCCGTAGTTTTTGGAATTTGCAAAAACGTTGATCAGAGCCACTTAAAGCAGGGTATTTGATACCAATCTAGCTTAATGTCTCTTAAATAGGATTAGTCGTTTCATCTTGAAATATATCTCAAGGAAATAAGGGCAGATCTCAAGGGAACGACGTAACAAATTAATCGGGATAGACATTTCTAATTCCCATCTAACGGGATTGTAATAGATGCCATTTACATAAGATATCTCGTGAATTACAGACTTTTATGTCGGCCGAGAGTTTACTTCAGACTTTTAGACGGCAGATTTTCACTAATTCATAAAATATAAAAGTAAAGTCTCATTACTAAATATCTGAAACCTCTGATGGGGGTTCCTTTCAGTACGTGTAGGCGAGATGCATTTTTCCTTAAGAACACTTAAAGAAACGATTATCATCAAACTTTTTTAAATTCATTTATTGCAAATAGAGGTACAATCAGGCAACAAAAGTCCAGAATCTCTGTAGAGTTCTTAAACTGATATTATTAGCAAGATCCTAAGGTCCCGCTTGAATTGAAGTAATTCAATTTATGAATTTACTAGCTGCGCCCGCGGTTTCACCTGTAACTCCGATGTTTCTCACCGTCTTAACCTTCCCTGGACTACGACAAACATTTCAAAACCAAAATCATCTAAATTGGTTCCGCCATTCTCGAGTTCGAGTCTCGAGACTAATGAACAGCAATTGATTTTTATTTATATAGAAGATAGAAGATTAGACAAACGTTATTTTCAATACCGTTTAGGTACCGTTTTTATGTTTGTGTGCTTATTAAGGCGAGGTCTAGCGCTTCCAACAACTCTAAGAACTATGTTATTAAATTATCCTAGACTTATAAACAATAAATGATTTGATTTGATTTGATTTTAATAATAGTAATTTTAGAACTCTACAGTGAGTCTGCAATTCTGTTAATAGTGTGTGATTTTTTAGGATATAGAAAGAACATTCTATCCGACTGGGTCATACATGGTTTATATACAGGGCGATATTACGGGTTATTTGGTGAATGGTCGGCAAACTATCTACTGCAATGCAAACCAGTCTGTGATCTGAAGGTTTAATAGACGATATTTACATAATGTTTGTCTGATAGCGGTGCGATAATGTGATCCGGTGTTTATTGGCTGCGGTTACGTTGCGGTAATACTTGTAGTAGGCATATAGGTTGATAGGTGCCTACTGTCAATGAAATCATCATCCAAATACCAATATACAATGCGTAGGTCAATAGGTACCAATTATCATCATCATTATCATTTATATCAGCCATAGAATGTCCACTGCTGAACATTAATAGGTCCCCCAAAGACTTCCAGAGCGATCGGTTACATGCTCTTTTGTCCGTCCAATATAATATAGGTATTGAGTTATTTATTGGTTACTAGCGACCCGCTTCGGCTTCGCAAGGCCATAATTATGCATGTATTATAAATAATATAAACCTTCCTCTTGAATCACTCTATCTATTAAAAAAAACTGTATATCTGTGTAAAATCTCATCTGTCGAAATCTCATCTGTCGCGAGAACGGCTGAAAATGCTCACTCGTGTATCAGTGATGGCGCTAGCGTGCGACGCGAACTGCGTACGGCAGCTCGCTGCGAACCTGCACCATCCACCGAGAGATGTCGCTGTTAACGCTGTTGTACAGAAGTGAGTATCGTAGTTCGGCCGTTTGCACAGAGATGGCGCTGTTTTCAATATTGCATAGTAGTAGAAGCACAATAACTGTTAAAATCTCATCTGTCAAAATCTCATCTGTCGCGAGAACGGCTGAAAATACTCACCCACAAAAGTGCCCAACGCGCCATAAGAAGTTTTCACTTCAAAAACACATCAAAATCCGTTGCGTAGTTTTAAAGATCTTAGCATAATAGGGATAGACAGCGCAAAGTGATACTGTAATTGAATGAATACTATAACATGACTGTCATGATTTTTGAAGTGAAAACTTCTTATGGCGCGTTGGGCACTTTTGTGGGTGAGCATTTTCAGCCGTTCTCGCGACAGATTTTGACGCGACAGATGAGATTTTATTTGTGTTAGTCTTTTTGTTTAACTTATATTGCCATCTATTACACAAATTGAGAAACTTAGTTTCTAGAAAGACCGCTATTCGAATGTAGATGGCGCTGATTTAATTTTTTTACTGCCATCTAGCGAATAAAAAATAAACTATATTTGTTTAAGTGAGTGCTAATAGATGGCAGTAGCAGATCGTTTCAAGAAATATTCTATGAGAAATAACAAGTTTATTGTTTTCACTTCTGCCTGCACTCCTGGAGTGCGCTGTTTTTTTTTTTCAATCACATTCTTTGTTGAAATAAATTACAATAAAAATTGAATTTGCTATTATGGCGTTTTAATATTAAAAAGTTAGGACTATGTAGAATAAAGCTACTTGGCCATTTAACGATCTAGAACTATGAGTTTTTAGACAAGGACTAAAGTGTAAAAAGGTCCATCAATGAAGCTTTACGGTGGGGTTTAGGAAACAGAGAGGTTCTAAAAATCCACTTTGCGGATCAAGAAATAAAGTGGACATAAAAATGCAAAATGATTCATGGATGGATTTTTACACTAGATTTAAGTGAATATCGCCTTTATTTTGCAATATGAACATTCTGACAGTCACAATATTATAAAACAAAAATTATTTCGTAAGTCCTAAATAAAGTGATAAAATAAGTGTTAAAGCTTACTTAATTGTTAAACACCTTCCATAACATTTTGAGCTTTAAGCTTCTAAAAGCTAGGAGGTGTTTGCACACGTGCTCCGACTGTATAATCCTTTCCGGCCTAGAGTTATGTATGTACCTACCTATATATGCAGTACATTAAGGTGAAAGGGTACCTGCGCGCTCTCCATACAAACGTAGTCGACTGTTTCCTCCCTGGATAATGACACTAGCACAAATATTTTTGTGCCATAATTCCTATAACTGCTATGACTATGCCCCTATGTTTTGGTTTTTTTCATTTTCTAATTATAAAGGAAATTAAAATGAAAAAAATTAAAAAATTAAAAAAAAAACAAAAAGTAGGGGCATGGTCATGGCTGTTATAAGATTTATGCACCAAAAATATTTGCTCTAGTGTCATTATCCAGGGAGAAAACAGTCGACTACGTTTGTAATAGTTTGTATGGAGAAAGCCCCCGGTACCCTTTCCTCTTAAATTCTTCGTAAACGTGATATCACTATCACTACACTGAAAAAAATGTTAGGTTGAATTTATCAGATTCTGCGTAAATGTTACCAAAGTTTTCGGTTGATTTCGGTCCTATCGCGAATTTTTGTTGATTTTACCAAACAAATTAAGTTGGTGGTGTACCAAATTTATTTGGTAGATTACACCTATATTTTGTAATTTTTTTACCAAAGTAATTTAGTAACATTTCTCACCAAAGTACTTTAGTAACATTTTTTACCAACGTACTTTAGTAACATTTCTCACCAAAGTACTTTAGTAAAAATTTTTACCAACGTACTTTAGTAACATTTCTCACCAAAGTACTTTAGTAACATTTTTTACCAACGTACTTTAGTAACATTCCTCACCAAAGTACTTTAGTAACATTTTTACCAACGTACTTTAGTAACGTTTCTCACTAAAGAACTTTAGTAGATTTTCAACCAATGTACTTTAGTAACCTTTTTATCAAAGTACTTTAGTAAAAAAAGTACAATGTAGTTTGCTGCAATCTACCAAACAGATATTGTATATTTTACCCAATGTTACTTGTCTATTTTACTAAATACATTTTGCATGTTCTAGTGTTACTTTTTTTGGTACAAATTACCGAAGTTAGTTTAATAAAAAATGCAAAGGTATTTGGTAAAATCTACAACAAAAATTTGGTAGATAGCACTTATTATATGGTAGAATGTATTAAATCAGTTTGATAGAGAAAACTAAACTTAACTCGTAAGTATAATCTATTTTCTTTGGTAAACTCTAACAAACAAAATTTAGCAGTATTTACTAATCACGTTCGGTGTATTTTATCAGCGTTAGTTTAGTAATAATAACCAGATTTAATTTTAGTTACTACCAAAGGTTGTTGATATAATCTACCAGATGTGTAATGCAGTTCTTATCAAGGTAGTTTAGTATGATCTATCAGATGTGTACCGTGCTTTTTATCAGAGATAATATTGTATTGTCTACCAGACATGTATCGCAGATTTTATCAAATATAATTAAGTATTATCTATCATATTGTGTTTTGTATTTTTCCTGAAATTTGTTTTGTAATATTTACCAGATGTGGTAATGTAGTTCTCATCAAAGTTAGCTTAGTATAATCTATCAGATGTGTATCGTCCTTTTTATCAGAGGTAATATTGTATTATCTACCAGAACTGTATCGCTGATTTTATCAAATATAATTAGTATTATCTATCGTGTTTGTTTAGTATTTTCCAAAAATTTGTTTGGTAATATCTAACAGATTTGTTCTGTAGTTATTATCAAACTTTAACTGGTAATATCTACCAATATTTTATCAGTGTTTGTTCTGCTGATTGTACCGGTCTTAGGTTTAGTAAAACATACCAAATAAATAGTGTAAATTTTACTGGTGTTAGTTTGGTTCATTTATAAAACTAACACTAGTAAAATGTACACGACTTTTTAGGTATATATTACTAAACATTGATTTCCAGAATATTAATAGGGTGTGGTATCATTTAAAGGAGATGACGCCGCCTGGCACATTAGCTACTAAGTTTCTAATTTTCAAGAAACTTAGTAGCTAATCAGCAATCTTGCTGACATGGTATGAGAGTAAATCATATTGCAGTTTAGATTTTTCAACTACGTATTACTTTCGTGGCCACACCCTAAAAATAAAGTAACAGAAAAACCTTAACAGTAAATACAGAATCTGAAAAAAAAAAAAGGTTTAAGACCGTTTGACAAACACTTCAAAAATATACAGGCCTATTGGTAACTCAACATAATTCCTTTTTAGGGAGTTATACAAAAGCTCATAATTTGCAGTTAAAAAGGTCATGTAGGTTATCCGAAAATCAGCAGTTTCTAGAATACGTCGAATTACCAGTAACCTCTTTTAATATAAGGGCGTAATTAAAACAGTGGTTTAAAGAAAAAAAACTGTTTTTTGGTAAATATCGTAACATTTATTTTACCCATAATAACACATACATACATATCACATATTTTAAAATTATTGTATTTTTTAATTAATAAAATTATTAATTTTATTAATAATTTAAGGATTAGGTATGTAGATATAAGAATATTGTAATTATTACACCAAACTGCCGTCCTAATAAAATACGCAGTAACTATTAAATATAGTATACAGTAGTATATTATGTGAGCTTGATGCATACATCAAGCTCACAAAATATACAGGGTGAATTTTTTATGTGGGCCTTCAGGGCTATATCCTAAACTATAATAGATAGCGAAAAATGCTGAAAGAAGTTGCGTGCCCGATTTTAATAAAAACTAAAACTGTATCATTAGATTTTTGAAAAATTGATTACCCTAGCCAGGAATCAGACCGGTTGATTTTGTAAAAAAAAAAAACATCCAATATTTTTATACCAGTGGATAGTGTTGCTGATAGAGATCAATTCTTGGAAACAAACATAGTATGGCAAATCAAAGGAAATATCTAATTTTTGTAGTCTTCTATAATTTTTACACTACAGTCCCTGAAAAAAGAGGTATGGCTGATTACGTAACAAACTGCTGCACAAAAAACAAAAACTGCTTTTTTCCAATTTTAAGTGATGTAGAGTATTTAGAACGTATTTAAAGAGTTTGAAAAATATTACTTCCCCTCTATGCTCCTTACGCTATTAGGTATTTTGCTAGAGACGGAAAGATGAGAATTGGTGAAAACTACAAAAAAGAGCTATTTCCTTTGATTTGCCATACTATGTTTGTTTCCAGGAATTAAGCTCTATCAGCAACACTATTGATTGGTATAAAAATATAGTTACCTATGTATATATTTTTTTTTGCAAAATCAACAGGTTCTATTCCTGGCGAGGGTAATGCCTTTTTCAAAAATCTAATGATGTAGCATTTCAGCATTTTTCGCTATCTCTTATTGTTTAGGATATAGCCCTGAAGGCCCACATAAAAAAATCACCATGTATAGCCGTTTAGGCGCATAATGACAAAAGCGCAAAATGATAAGTACTCGCAAAATGTTAATAGAGCAAAATGATAAAGGAGCAAAATGGTAAAAGAGCAAAATGGTAAAAGCGCAGAATGATAAAAATTTCAGTTGTATAGTATATTAGCTGCAGCATGACATTTATTTCATTTTGTCGAGTTGTGACCCCTAACAGGAAAAATCTTATATATTTAAACGAGCAATTCTTGTAAAGAATTGCTCGTTTAAATATGAGATTTTTATTAAATATAAGTTTAGATATATTATGAGATTTTTCCTGTTAGGGGTCACAACTCGACAAAATGAAATAAATGTCATGCTGCTAGCTGCAGCATGACATTTATTTCATTTTGTATACTATACATATCATATCATATACTATACATCATATACTATACAACTGAAATTTTTATCATTCTGCGCTTTTACCATTTTGCTCTTTTAACTTTGTGCGCTTTTACCATTTTGCTCCTTTATCATTTTGCTCTATTAACATTTTGCGAGTACTTATCATTTTGCGCTTTTGTCATTATGCGCCTAAACGTGTACAGATGTTGAGGGCCTAGGCATAAGTAAAATATAAATTCGAAAATAACTTAACCTAAGTATACATAGATATTACAATAATCACTAGATCACTTATTTTAAAATTATGTCAGTATAAGGTTCACAATTTCACAGGACCCACCTCTTATAGTGATTCATAAACATCTATTAATATTTACACTAGGTACCTTTATGTCAGTCAGGTTAGCGTATTCTTAGACTCTGGAATGGCTTTACTAAATTTTTTCTCTGGAATGGCTTTACTAATTTTTTTTTCATTTAATTTTAATAGTAACTAAATCGACAATATGATTCACCTGTGGCAATAACATGAACATTAGTGGGAGAAATAATTAAATTTTCTGGTTTCAACAGCTCCATGGAATCGTAAAAGAGCAAAATGTTAATAGAGCAAAATGATAAAGGAGCAAAATAGTAAAAGCGCACAAAGTTAAAAGAGCAAAATGGTAAAAGCGCAGAATGATAAAAATTTCAGTTGTATAGTATATTAGCTGCAGCATGACATTTATTTCATTTTGTCGAATTGTGACCCCTAACAGGAAAAATCTCATATATTTAAACGAGCAATTCTTGTAAAGAATTGCTCGTTTAAATATGTTTATGAGATTTTTATTAAATATAAGTTTAGATATATGAGATTTTTCCTGTTAGGGGTCACAATTCGACAAAATAAAATAAAAGTCACCCTGCAGCTAATATACTATACAACTAAAATTTTTACCATTCTGCGCTTTTACCATTTTGCTCTTTTAACTTTGTTCGCTTTTACCATTTTGCTCCTTTATCAGTTTGCTCTAATAACATTTTGCTCTTTTAACTTTGTGCGCTTTTACCATTTTGCTCTTTTACCATTTTGCGAGTACTTATCATTTTGCGCTTTTGTCATTATGCGCCTAAACGTGTACAGATGTTGAGGGCCTAGGCATAAGTAAAATATAAATTCGAAAATAACTTAACCTAAGTATACATAGATATTACAATAATCACTAGATCACTTATTTTAAAATTATGTCAGTATAAGGTTCACAATTTCACAGGACCCACCTCTTATAGTGATTCATAAACATCTATTAATATTTACGCTAGGTACCTTTATGTCAGTCAGGTTAGCGTATTCTTAGACTCTGGAATGGCTTTACAATTTTTTTTTTATTTAATTTTAATAGTAACTAAATTGACAATATGATTCACCTGTGGCAATAACATGAACATTAGTGGGAGAAATAATTAAATTTTCTGGTTTCAACAGCTCCATGGAATCGTAAAAGAGCAAAATGTTAATAGAGCAAAATGATAAAGGAGCAAAATGGTAAAAGCGCACAAAGTTAAAAGAGCATAATGGTAAAAGCGCACAAAGTTAAAAGAGCCAAATGGTAAAAGCGCAGAATAATAAAAATTTCAGTTGTATAGTATATTAGCTGCAGCATGACATTTATTTCATTTTGTCGAATTGTGACCCCTAACAGGAAAAATCTCATATTTAAACGAGCAATTCTTTACAAGAATTGCTCGTTTAAATATGTTTATGAGATTTTTATTAAATATAAGTTTAGATATATGAGATTTTTCCTGTTAGGGGTCACAATTCGACAAAATAAAAATCACCCTGCAGCTAATATACTATACAACTAAAATTTTTACAATTCTGCGCTTTTACCATTTTGCTCTTTTAACTTTGTGCGCTTTTACCATTTTGCTCCTTTATCAGTTTGCTCTAATAACATTTTGCTCTTTTACCATTTTGCGAGTACTTATCATTATGCGCTTTTGTCATTATGCGCCTAAACGCATACGTAGCGTACGTGAGCTCAGTTTGTCCCTATCTTTATCGTAAATATCGTCATCTATTTTGAAATTATTTTCACTTTTCACAGTTTTTAAGTATAATACTTTATAATAAAGTACGGTGGGAACAAAAGCGTTCGCGTCGACGGTTTTTCGATTCAAGCGAGCGCCAGCGCTGCTGTGCTTGTTGCCATTTGGCGTCGTCGGTAAGGAGTTCGAGGCAGTCGTGCGTGTATTGTGACAAAAATTAAATAATTTTATCTTTGGTCGGAGGGTCTAATAACATATGAGGCAGTCGTGCGTGTATTGTGACAAAAATTAAATAATTTTATCTTTGGTCGGAGGGTCTAATAACATATCAAAAAATATCTAACATGCGCTATTTAGATTTTTAGCGTTTTTTGTGTCCTTTTTCACTGGCTTAATTTGAAGAAAAGTAAGCATGTTTCGAAAATTATAAGTCCTATAAACATACTTTTAAGACAATTATTATAGAAAATTTAATGGAGAACATATTGGTGATCGAGAGTTTTGTTGTAGCTTAAACAGTTTTTATAATGAAATCAAAAAAACTGTAAGGGTTGATACAAAACAGGGTAGAGAGGCGAAATTTGGAAAAGCTTAATCTCGAAAACTGTTGGATTTACAGAGGCAGTTCTAGTATCACGTTGTAGCAAAAGTCTACTTTAAAAACGTCCTAAGAAAGCTCTTTCAAAAACTAGTCATTTAGGGTTATAATCGCCAAAATTTGAGAAAATACCGTTTTTTTCGCGGTTTTTTCAATTTTTGACTGATGTATAAAGTAACTGGACTATTATTCCAAGTCGGAGATAAAAGACAAGACTCCCGAAAGCTTTTTGTCTAATTTTGTGTCAATGTCATAAAAATATTTTTGCAGAAATAACCAAATGTGAACAGCTTCTGTGGGATATTCTGCGTCCAGACAGTGAAAAGTTTTGAAGCATACATCTAGCGCTTTCAAGAACGAGTCTATTTTATAAAGGATATTATCATACGCCACATAAAAGTCCAAACATTTTGATTAAACCAAACAAATCGGGTTAGTTCACTTTTCCCCATTACTTGCTGATTCCGAGTATAATGGGGAAAAGTGAACAAAAAGTTCATAAATCCCCATCGGTTTATAAATTTATTTTAGAATATGGGGAAACTTTTACTTTAAAATGGGAATTTGTTAACAAAAAATTCGGAAATCCCCATCAGCTCAAAAGAAATAAAAGGTTATGATAGAGATATTTTAAATCGCCATCAATTTACAGACAGAGTTAGTTCATATCGGAGGTTAGTGGACGGAACAAAAGTAACAAATATTTTAACACGTCCTCATTAATTTACAATTTTTTATACTATTTTTGATAAAAATATTGTGTAGATTTTCTGAAAACTACCTAAATAAAAAATAGAACAATAATATACACGGTGTAACAAGGGGGGTGGATCATCGGTTGTTGCGGGGTAGGGGACCTCAGTACCAATCGATTTAACCCACATGTATGTTCTGCAATATTCACTGGTTCAAAAGTTATTTGGGTTTTAGTGAAATTTTAGTCAAAATCAGATTTCACCCTGAACTTCGCAATTACAGCCAAACTATCAGCACTGCGATTCTACCTTTTTTTGTTAAAACAAGTTCAATAGTCGACCGTTGGTACCCTTACACCAATCAGAGTCTTAGATTGATAAAACTCAAAATAATACCATTAAAGTAATTATTTTTTTCAAAATCTAATGTTTACACAATCTTTAAATGGTTCAAAAAAAATATTTCACAGAATATTTATTTCTGCAACCTATCTTAAAAACTACTGGCTTTCATGAAATATAAACCCTGAAAGTTTTATTCGGCTAGAACTAGGGCATAATGTTGAAAAATGTACTTGATGGTCGATAAAGTGAAAATAAACAATATTATTTTCATACAAAATTTTGATAAGCGTACGCTATGCTAAACGTAGAATAACTAGATTATTTTACGAAAGTCCATGAACAAATAAAATACACTTATAATATGCAATGGTAATAAAAAACGAAAAAAAATATATATATAATTTTTTTTTTATTTACCTACCTACTTTTGGTATGAAAATAATATCGATTATTTTCACTTTTTGGACCATCAATTACATTTTTCAACATGATGCCCTAGCTCTAGCCGAATGAAACTTTGAGGGTTTATTCTTTATAAAAGCTAGTCGTTTTTAAGATAGGTTGCAGAAAAAATTATACTGTGAAATATTTTTTTAGAACCATACAAAGAAAATGTAAACGGTTTTGTTAAAATGGTTTTATTTTGAGTTTTATAATTTTAAGACTCTGATTAGTGTAGGGGTACAAAAAGTCGACTATTGAACTTGTTTCACAAAAAAAGGCAGAATTGCAGACCTGATAGTTTGGCTGTAATTGCGAATTTCAGGGTGAAATCTGATTTTGACTAAAATTTCACTAAAACCCAAATAACTTTTGAACCAGTGAATATTGCAGAACATACATGTGGGTTAAATCGATTGGTACTGAGGTCCCCTACCCCGCAACAACCGATGATCCACCCCCCTTGTTACACCGTGTATATTATGTTCTATTTTTGATGTAGGTAGTTTTCAGAAAATCTACACAATATTTTTATCAAAAATAGTATAAAAAATTGTAAATGAATGAGGACGTGTTAAAATATTTGTTACTTTTGTTCCGTCCACTAACCTCCGATATGAACTAACTCCGTCTGTAAATTGATGGCGATTTAAAATATCTCTATCATAACCTTTTATTTCTTTTGAGCTGATGGGGATTTCCGAATTTTTTGTTAACAAATTCCCATTTTGAAGTAAAAGTTTTAAACTGATGGGGATTTGTGAATTTTTAGTTCACAAATCCCCATTTTAAAATAAATTTATAAACCGATGGGGATTTGTGAACTATTTGTTTACTTTTCCCCATTATACTCGGAATCAGCAAGTAATGGGGAAAAGTGAACAAAAATTTCACAAATCCCCATTGATGGGGAAATTCAATTGGGAAAAGTGAACTAACCCAACAAATCACTTATTTCAAGTCGGAGATAAAAGACAAGACTGCCGAAAGCTTTTTGTCTAATTTTGTGTCAATGTTATAAAAATATTTTTGTAGGAATAACCAAATGTGAACGGCTTCTGTGGGATATTCTGCGTCCAGACAGTGAAAAGGTTTAAAGCATACATCTAGCGCTTTCAAGAACGAGTCTATTTTATAAAGGACATTATCATACGCAACATTAAAGTCCTTTAGGGCATCGATTGTTGGTCCGACAACAATAATGAGCGGTTGGCACCGTAGGCCCTTAACAATTTGGGGTTTTCGCCGATAGAGCAGCTGGGTGAGGACTTCGCTTTGGTTCTCATTTTCAATCCACTTCTTTTTCAATATCATCAATAGATTTCATTATATTCCTGCTTTAGTGTTTTCATTCAAACATTTCAACCTAACTTAATCTGGTTATTGATAATTAATAAATATTTAATAAACTAGATAACGTACAAACTTAGATTTAGGTCAGACTGACGGTATATCCAAAATGTGTCAAAATCGGTTAACGCTTAGAGGGTGGAAATTGTTATCGCCGTTAGTATGGAAAGTTGTCATCTCACAAGTGTTATAAGTTAAATTATACCTTTGCATGAAGAATGAAACTGTTCATAGCTTCTTGAATGCTTGGCTTTATGGTTTTTTTTGGTAGCTGTATCTTGGCACTGTATTCTAACAGTTGGAACTATTTTCAATCCAATTGCCGTGCAATAATAGAAGTCTCTAACATCTGAAAAATAAACATGGAAGAAAATATGATGCATATTCGTTGACTTAAATAGTTCAAACACTATAATCATACAATACTTTTAAAAAAACCGGCCAAGTGCGAGTCGGACTAAGGGTTCCGTACATACCTACTAATAATATATAGAGTGAATAAAAGTTATTAAATTTTGTTTAATTGGAAATGGTTCCAATATAGCTCACAAGATTTGAAACTAACAAACAAAAAAATATATGGGGTCAAGCTAATAAAAAGCTTGTAAAAAAGGTCACAACTTACCAACTTATATCCAAAACTCAATTTATATGAGAGCCAATCATTCACGATGTCATGTATGTTTGCATATTTTTCGGATTGTAGTTCCTTAAGGCGCAATTCGGATGTTTTCCTCCAATTCTCGATTACTTCGGGCACTGGCTCCTTGTTGTATTTCAGCCAAACTTTTAACTCTTCATATTCTTCATTAGATACTGGTAAACAAAAGATCAAGTTTAGTCTAGATTCAGCCTTTATTTATACAATACCTACTTTGTTTTTCATCCAATTGTTTTTCATGTAACCGGGGAAACACTGTTTGCTGACTGATGGTAAACTGATTTGAACCTCAATTACAGGTTATTGTCACCATTAACGATTAAATGTAAAATTATGCTACAGGAATGTTCAAATTCATACCACTTTGATTTTCAACTGCTGCAGTTGTGTCAGCTGGAACATCGTCGGTGCTCGTACGAGTGTTTATTATTACCCCACTCTTCCGCAGCAAACGTCTGTGATTGTTATATTTGTCAGCAAGTTTTCCCCTAGCCGGAATAAATTTATTTCTGCCAAATTTTTGGCTCGGAATGTAGTATGTCTCCTATAAAAATTAGAATGCATGTTATATAGACAGAGATGCCACCATCAGGTTAACTTTTTGCAAGTCACGATTCCAACGGCAGAGGATATTATGACAGAGAAGTACCAAGCTTACATAGACTAAAATGAAGGCAAAAGAACTTACAGAAGATTTCTCTTTCATAGTCTCATTATCATTACTGCTTGTACTGGCCGTTGAACTAGGCGCAGAATAATTGCTATCAATGCTTATAGTTTCATCAGATTCTGTCGCCTGTAACAACAATTAGGTATATATAAAGATCTATAACACTCACGATTCGAAACCAGACTCCTACCACTGCTACGCTTGTTCAAAAAACTTAAGTAGGTACGAAATATCATTTGATATTTAAACAGTGGCTTTTTGGTGAAGGAAAACATCATAATCTAATCCTAATCCCATCGCTGGTCTAATCCGAACAAGGTCTTGTTTTACCTTTTCAGTGGTAATAAGTACCTTTTTAATACTTCTAAGGGAAAAAAATAACATACTTACATGAATAATGTTCTGGAGTTTGTTTAATCCCCGCTTGAACAATATTCTCTCCTTTAAATTTGGAATCAGCTCCTTCAATTCTGTTTCTTCTATGTGCTCAAGCAAATTTAACGATATCTGATTTTCTAAAAAACAAGAGATAAATACCTATTACACCCGGTGAAAGGAAATTACATCAGTCTTTTAGCTCATTTAATTAAGTTTTAGTTACGCACGGGCAAATATTCGGCTTAAATTTCTTTCGGAAATAGATGCCAAACAAAACAGTACGGGTAGGTTCCCATCCGTACAAGTAAAGAGCACACGAACAAGTCAAAACCAGTTTCTTTATGCGTGTGCTCGTAGGTATGTTAACATTGAATTAATCAATAGACGTGAAGTTCGTTTTGTAAATTGATCAAACTAAAATATCTAATTACTGACTCTCACTTGTTAGGTTTATATAAATTTAAAAGGCCATCCAAACTAATCTGGTAAATTTTACTGAAGTGCGTTTTGTAAATTGATCAAATCAAAGTAAAATAGCTAATTAGGTATGTACCTACCTAAGGTAGGTCAATATCTAGGCATAAGATAGGATCCTATCTACGTAATAAGTATATAATATCTATCAAAATGCTTACGTTCAAAATTTGTTATTGTAGGTAGCTTCAGATAATCCCCATTCTTTAAATATTCGGCGACTTCCACAAAGTCTTCCAGATCAATATCCATACCTACCCAGTTTTGGTTCGCTATGAATAACAAACAAAACGCTCACCACACTTTCACGACCAAAGATAAAATTATTTAATTTTTGTCACAATACACGCACGACTGCCGACGCAAAATGGCGAGCAAAGCAGCACTCATACGCTTATATACCCTCGAAACTCCGTCGACGCGAGCGCCTATGGCTAGGCTAGGGTTGCCCACCGTACTATTATTATAAAGTATTATACTTAAAAACTCTGATAAGTGAAAATAATTTCAAAATAGATGACGATATTTACGATAAAGATAGGATTCTTGTGCAGCGAAGAAATGGCAATCCATTTTTTCGACGAAATTACTTTTCCGAATATACTTAAAGCGGTGTCACGATTACCTACTGTCCGTTCCCGACACTCTAGCATTTACAGAAAGGGTGTTTTCTGTTAATAATGCGAAGTGGCGTGATGAGAGAAATAAAGCTATATTTAATTATAATTATTAATTAATTATATTTAATTATAATTATTAATTAATTATATTTAATTATAATTAATAATTAATTATATTTAATTATAATAATTACTTAATTATATTTAATTATAATAATTAATTAATTATAATTATCAATTAATTATATTTAATATTAAATTTAATTAATTTTATATTTATGTAAAGCACATACGAAATTGTTATTAGCTGAAAATAAAACATAAACGAACTGTTTAACGAAGAGCGTAAATGGGACAAGAGAATATCAAAAGCCCAACGTCGAAGGCGGAGCGTAGCTTTTGATGACTCGAGTTTGGAATATTCTTGCACAATGTTTTTAATCACATTCATCACATCAGCCGTAGGGTGTCCACTGCTAAACATTAGCCTACCCCGAAGGGCGAATAGGCCTTAGTCAACCACACTGGCTAAGTGCGGATTGGTCAACTTCACAAACATGGTTTGAAAATATTTCAAAGTTGTTTGCAGGTTTCCTCACGATGTTTTTCTTCACTGTATTAGCGTCGGAAAAACGTACATATGAATTCCATAAACGAAAAAACATTGGTACGTGGCGGGGTTCGAACCCGGAACCTTCTGATTGAAAGACCGAGTCGCGCCCACTGAGCCACCGACGACGCCTCACATTTGCAAAGAAATAAATAACTATAAAAGACAGAAAACTTGCGGCGTGTGGCAAACTAGATTTTTTTCAACCAATCACAGAACAGAATTCTAGTGGCGCGCGGAAAACTAGATTTGTTTAAAACAATCAGATCATACTCAAACTCATAACTCCCGGAGTTATAAAAATCTATTACAAATATTTTATCCGTCAAAGCAAAAGGTGGCAACCCTACCTACTACGGCCGGCAATGGCGACAGAGTGAGAGAGAGGTGTGATAAACGGCCGCGGCCGGCGCGCGGCGCGGCATTCTTTTGCTTGGCTTGGCGGTTTGTTTTTTTGCCGCCGCACACTGGTCCCGATTCCGAAAATCAGGGACTTAAAGGTCGAAGTCTGAATTAGAGTATCATTTTTGTAAATCAAGGTCTTTAGATGATTCTAAACCACTTTTAAAGAATACCTAGCTTTTACTTATCAAGTACCAAGAAAAATAATATTGTAAAAAAAATTGTATGGAAAATGTAGTTTTTAGTACTACTTAATTATTTTGTAAATTGTCAGAGATGTAAAATAAAAACCAATCTTACTAGGGATTATAGAAGATATATACTATAATACTGCACATTATCTTCTAAGACACTTGCTTCATATCTCTGCCCGTTCAAAAACAGCAGGCGTTCGGAACTCAATTTTTTATTTGGCGATTTATAAGGTACCTAATTTCATTTTTGACCCTACAAGTATAAAATACCTTATTCTATTTGAAAACATAGAAAGAAGTAGCACATTAGGTTCATACCATCTAAGTACCTGAAACATAAATATTGGCCATTTTACCTTATACCTGCTATTGTTCTTAGACAATGGCACTCACCTTGACGGGTAGTAAGCGTTTGATACTTATTTTTAGCCCTTATCTGTAAAATCCCTCCCTTCCATACTAATACACCAAGTCACTGTTTATACATCATTCGTTAAAATCATCATTCGATTGAAAGTTTCCGAGCGCAGCGAGGGATTCAAAGGAAATCGCCAGAGGAAAAAATAATTTTCATGCCGAGTGGTACACTCTACATACACACTTACACAGCACATCAGTTGCCGCCTTTATTTATTTTTTTGTTTAAGGCGCGAGTCTCACCGACCAATTCATACAATTTGTGCAGTATTTGACGTTCGACCTCCTTGGTCGTCTCTGGCGATAGACATTAAAAGTTTCATTTTCCAAATTCAAAACTCATTATTACCCGCTGTTTAGCGGGTTAAAATGGATTTCAGTACAACTTTTAGTCGCACTTATTAAAGGGAACCTAAACGTACTACTTTCGTACTGCCGTTTTTGAACGGGCAGAGATATGAAGCAAGAATCTTAAGATAAGTGCAGTATTATACCCTCTATAATCCCAAGTAAGTTTAGTTTTAGCATCTCTGCCCGCTTACAAAATACCTAATTAGTAAAAACTAAATTATTCCATACAATTTTTTTACAATATTATTTTTCTTGGAAACGGGCCCCGATATAAGAAAAAGCAATAGCTTTTTCTTATATCTTTAGATGATTCCCACTTTTATAGAATACTATAAAAGTGGGAATCATCTAAAGACATTGATTTACATAAATGAGACCCAAGTCCTTGCGATTTTCGGAATCTGGTCCAGTGTGCGCCGCATCTGTGTTATAGCAAAAATCTGAGCAGCCGTATGCCAAAGTCTGACAAAGTCATCTAAATTGCCGTATTTTAAGGAAAAACGGACGATATGGCCGTTTATAGTTATTTATTACACGGTTTATATTAGCTTCACTTGTATGTTTGTTTGTATGTAACCGACTCCTTTGGGCGCGATTTTGACCCACTTTAAGCGATCAGATTTTATTTTAAACTTTGCACACTTATCAAGGACCGATGACAATACAATAATATTATGGTAGGTAGGTAAGTACCTACCTACTTACTGTCGAACTGATCTGATGATTGAGCCGGAAGATATGAACTGGAACTTCATGATGGAACATCGTATCATAGCTGTGTTTGGACTTGTTAGAAAGGTTTTGTAATGAACTTTGACCACGATTAAGTTTCAAGGTCTGATGATGAAGCCGGAAGATAGGCACTGGCATTACATGATGGAATATCGTATCATAGTCGAGTTTGTACTTTTGAAAAAGGTCACGTAATGGACTTTGAACAAACCTATTAGGTATAATATATTAACTTGTAAATATTCAGTGTAAAAAATATGTTTTTAAGTTTAATAAGTAGGTAGGTACCTAAGTGTCTTGATTAGGTATACAATTACTTTTCAATTTGTTAAGTAGGTACTAACTTCATTTAGGTACTTACTCTTAATTACAATTATTACTTACTTACCTATTAAAAACGGGAAAATAAAATAATAAAAAACACGCTTTTAACTAAAGAGTATGTGCGTTTCGTCGTGAAATACATTTGTTTTTCGTAAAGCAAATTGCCGTAGGTATTCTGTGATACGGCAATGACAGGCCTGCCGTACCTATGGCGTATTTTTTGAAAAAAATATCGTAGATTGCCGTACTTTTTAGTTTTGTAGGTTCAACCGCGAGGTCTTGTTATATTATGTACTTATCATAATAATAATATTATGTTTATGATAAAGTCAGCCAAACCAAATTGTTGGGATTTGTTTGGTAAAATGTACAATATTCTTTGTTAATTTACACCATGAACTCTGATAGGGACTATAGTTTGACCTCTACCTTTTTTGTTTTGTAAGTTCAACCGCGAGATCTTGTTAAATTTATCATATTTTTATGATAAAATCAATCAAACCAAATTGTTGAAAGGACGATGGCCATTTTTGATTTGACATAATAATACTTATATTAACGATTACAATAAGTACATTCAAAAAGTAAAAGCCTTAATTATTTCGATTTTGATTTTTGGGATATTAACTAATTAAAGTTATTATCTATATGTACTATAATATTATAAAGAGGAAAGATTTGATTGTTTGTTTGTTTGTTTGTATTGAATAGGCTCTGAAACGGCTGAACCGATTTAAAAATTCTTTCACCAATGGAAAGCTACATTATCAGGGAGTAACAATAGGCTATATTTATTCATTTTTATGGCAAGGGAATAGGAATTACGCAGGTGAAACCACGAGGAACTGCTGGTTTACTGATAAAACATAATTAACGCGTTTTCAGTTTATTGCAATGAATAATGACATATTCAAACATATTTTTGGGAGAGTAATAAGTTAGGTAAACCTCTTTACATGTAAATATGAAAGAAATAGGTTTGTATTTTGTTGATTATGTAAACGTCTATTCTGTGAACAAAAACGGCTAATCCGCAGGCTACCTACAACATTAACGTCATGGGTTATTCAGGCGGCTCTCAACCTTTTGCCTAGAAAGAATTCTCATATTCTTTGGGCACATTAGCCATCCAACCAGTATTGCCTCGAAAGAAAAATCAAGGGCAAATCTATAAATCGGTCATAAGACCTGTCATGTATGGATCGGAGTATTGGGCCACAAAGGGATCGGATGAAAGAAGACTGCATGTTGAGATGGATGTGTGGCGTAACACGAATGGATAGACTAAGGAATGAGTACCTACCTACCTATATTAGGGGAAGTATGAAAGTAGCGTCAGTGACGGAAAAGTTGAAAAGTCATCGCCTGTCATGGTACGGGCATGTTATGTGGATAGAGGAGGACCACATTACAAAACGGGCGATGAACTTGAGTGTGAATGGCTATAGCGGTAGAGGGCGACCGAGGAAAGTATAGATGAATTGTCTGAAAGAGGATATGAATGAGAAGGGAGTAAATGCTGAGATGACGAGTGATAGAGATGAATGGAAAAAGTGCACACACTGTACCGACCCCACTTGAGTGGGATAAGGGTAGGCAGATCTGATGATGAACTCTGGTAGGTGTACTATATTTTGACCTCAACCTTTGTAGTGAAATCTTATTATATTTATCATATTTTTATGATAAAACCAACCAGACTAAATTGTGGATTTCCGCTAAATATACAATATTATTTGTTAATTTACACCATGAACTCTGGTAGGGACTATATTTTGATCGCAACCTTTGTAGTCTTGTAAGTTCAACTGCGAGGTCTTGTTATATTTATCACATTTTTATGATAAAACCAACCAGACTAAGTTGTAGAAATTTCGCACATCTGGAAAAGCAATAGCACAACTTACATTTAGTGAATTTTACAGGAGCAAGGTTTAAAGGTTTAAGGGGTCCTTAAATATAGAAATTGGTTTATTTTAAATTCTTTTGTGTTTTCTACCCATAGGACATATATTTATAAATATATTACGATAAATATGATACATTTTATTTGTTTTGATTTTGTGTAATTATCTAAAAATGTGCATAAACTAAGAAGAGTCCTACAGTTGTGCCATTGTTTTTTTATTATGCTATTGTTTTATTGTAATTATGACTTAAAAATGACTTAAAAGAACTGCGACTGAAAAACTATACGAGAACAACGGCACATTTGACACTAAATGTGTCATTGTAGCACTGTGTGTTATAGCAAATATGCCGTTGTTCTTTTAACCCTTCGATCAAATTTTTACCCGTCTGAACAAATTAGTTAGGCGTCCCGACACAACTGACCAATGAGCTGAGCTGTTGTTGCACGGAGAAGTGGGGGTAAAACCAATAATATTACACCGACACTAGCGACTTCTGTCGAAAACTATACCTACGAACTAACGTTGTGCCGTTTTGTCATACGATAGACTTAGAACAAAAAAAGTCATTTGTGCATTTTTGGTAGATGTGCCATTGTTCTTCCAGATGTGCGATTTGTTTGGTAAAATATACAATATTATTTGTTAATTTACACCAGAAACTCTGGTAGGGACTATATTTTGATCTCAACCTTTGTAGTCTTGTAAGTTCAACTGCGAGGTCTTGTTATATTTATCACATTTTTATGATAAAACCAACCCGACTAAGTTGTAGAAATTTGTTTGGTAAAATATACAATATTATTTGTTAATTTACACCATCAACTAAGTTGTAGAAATTTGTTTGGTAAAATATACAATAAATTTTTGTTAATTTACACCATGAACTCTGGTAGAGACTATATTTTGATCGCAACCTTTGTAGTCTTGTAAGTTCAACTGCGAGGTCTTGTTATATTTATCACATATTTATGATAAAACCAACCAGACTAAGTTGTAGAAATTTGTTTGGTAAAATATACAATATTATTTGTTAATTTACACCATCAACTAAGTTGTAGAAATTTGTTTGGTAAAATATACAATAAATTTTTGTTAATTTACACCATGAACTCTGGTAGGGACTATATTTTGATCGCAACCTTTGTAGTCTTGTAAGTTCAACTGCGAGGTCTTGTTATATTTATCACATTTTTATGATATAACCAACCAGACTAAGTTGTAGAAATTTGTTTGGTAAAATATACAATATTATTTGTTAATTTACACCATCAACTAAGTTGTAGAAATTTGTTTGGTAAAATATACAATAAATTTTTGTTAATTTACACCATGAACTCTGGTAGGGACTATATTTTGATCGCAACCTTTGTAGTCTTGTAAGTTCAACTGCGAGGTCTTGTTATATTTATCACATTTTCATAATATAACCAACCAGACTAAGTTGTAGAAATTTGTTTGGTAAAATATACAATAATATTTGTTAATTTACACTATCAACTAAGTTGTAGAAATTTGTTTGGTAAAATATACAATATTATTTGTTAATTTACACCATGAACTCTGGTAGGGACTATATTTTGATCGCAACCTTTGTAGTCTTGTAAGTTCAACTGCGAGGTCTTGTTATATTTATCACATTTTTATGATAAAACCAACCAGACTAAGTTGTAGAAATTTGTTTGGTAAAATATACAATAATATTTGTTAATTTACACCATCAACTAAGTTGTAGAAATTTGTTTGGTAAAATATACAATATTATTTGTTAATTTACGCCATGAACTCTGGTAGGGACTATATTTTGATCGCAACCTTTGTAGTCTTGTAAGTTCAACTGCGAGGTCTTGTTATATTTATCACATTTTTATGATAAAACCAACCAGCTAAGTTGTAGAAATTTGTTTGGTAAAATATACAATATTATTTGTTAATTTACACCATGAACTCTGGTACCAACTTCAACCTTTTTAGTTTTGTAAGTCCAACAGCGAGATTTTGTTGTATTTATCGTAGTTTCCTTGTAATTCAGCCAACCTTTGCGAATTTGGTAAATCCAACAAACCTTTTTTTTCAGTGTACATAGTATAAAACAAAGTCGCTTCCCGCTGCTTGTCCCTATGTATGTTTAGATCTTTAAAACTACGCAACGGATTTTGATGCGGTTCTTTATAGATACAGTGATTCAAGAGGAAGGTTTTAGTATATGAAACAAATAGCACGCGTACGAAGTCGCGGGCCACATCTAGTTTCACAATAATTAAGTTGTATTGTTGAGAAAGAAAAATAGTCCCATTTTACTTGATCGGAATGAAAATTTGCGATTTCGAATCTTAATTCTCTTAGGTAATCTGTTTTTTTTTTAACTGAATTAGATTTTTTAGTAATATTCTGGACCCAATTGTTACTGTATATAGGTATATACCTGTAATAGGTAGGTACCTATTACAGGACATAATTATAATACGTTGTGTATTGCTTTTTCAATACTTAGATAAATAAAATAGAGCTAAAAAGCAATAATGACGTAGGCATCCCTTATGAAAGGATTTTGTTAAATTAAATCCCGACACAGATAAAGTCGTAAGTAAAATCTATCTATGTAGCTGCCTACCTACTTACTAATTACTTAAAGAAAGATGAATATACTACAATATTTATCTAGTACCTACGTAGGTACTACAATCGAGCCACTCGGCCGACCGGAAATTAAGAAATTGAATCCCCGACGAGACGTTCCCCGGCAAATACTTATAGACCATAATTCTATCGATTCACTGATATTAATTCGATGAAAGGCACTCAAATACCTCTCACGCTTCGGACCCTATATTGTCTCAACGTTGAAGTTTTTAAGTCAACGAAAAAGTTTACCTATAAATAGTTAGCTACGAGTACTATGAAAACAAATAGTGTGACTTCCAAAAGTTTAAGGTTTACTTGCGCATCAAAAAATAAATACGTTTAAGACCTTAAACATGATTAGCCGTTATTGAAATATAATTTAATTTGAGAGTTCCCGTTAAATGCATTTACTTAGAGTTTAGCTAAATTTATTTTAAGGACAAAGTCATGCAAGCAGTACTTAGTGTCAAAGAGTGTGTCAAACTGATAAAATTTTAAGGACAAGGTCATGCAAGCAGTACTTAGTGTCAAAGAGTGTGTCAAACTGATAAAATTTTAAGGACAAGGTCATGCAAGCAGTACTTAGTGTCAAAGAGTGTGTCAAACTGATAAAATTTTAAGGACAAGGTCATGCAAGCAGTACTTAGTGTCAAAGAGTGTGTCAAACTGATAAAATTTTAAGGACAAGGTCATGCAAGCAGTACTTAGTGTCAAAGAGTGTGTCAAACTGATAAAATTTTAAGGACAAGGTCATGCAAGCAGTACTTAGTGTCAAAGAGTGTGTCAAACTGATAAAATTTTAAGGACAAGGTCATGCAAGCAGTACTTAGTGTCAAAGAGTGTGTCAAACTGATAAAATTTTAAGGACAAGGTCATGATAGCAGTACTTAGTGTCAAAGAGTGTGTCAAACTGATAAAATTTTAAGGACAAGGTCATGCAAGCAGTACTTAGTGTCAAAGAGTGTGTCAAACTGATAAAATTTTAAGGACAAGGTCATGATAGCAGTACTTAGTGTCAAAGAGTGTGTCAAACTGATAAAATTTTAAGGACAAGGTCATGCAAGCAGTACTTAGTGTCAAAGAGTGTGTCAAACTGATAAAATTTTAAGGACAAGGTCATGCAAGCAGTACTTAGTGTCAAAGAGTGTGTCAAACTGATAAAATTTTAAGGACAAGGTCATGCAAGCAGTACTTAGTGTCAAAGAGTGTGTCAAACTGATAAAATTTTAAGGACAAGGTCATGCAAGCAGTACTTAGTGTCAAAGAGTGTGTCAAACTGATAAAATTTTAAGGACAAGGTCATGCAAGCAGTACTTAGTGTCAAAGAGTGTGTCAAACTGATAAAATTATAAATCAATTTTGTGTTTAAAGAAATATATAATTTTATATTATGAGTTAAATGCATTTGACGACCTCTGTGGCGCGTCGGGCGAACACCCGACTGCGACGCAGAAGGTTGCGGGTTCAATTCCCGCCGGGAACAAGTATTTATGCTGACCATAAATTCTTGTTTCTGGTTCTGGGTGTTTCCTATATGTATAATATGTAAATATTTACAAAAAAAAAAAAAAAAAGTATATATGTAGTTTATCCGTTATCTGGCACCCATAACACAAGCATTAAGTTGCTTAGCTTGGGGCTGGATGGCGATGTGTAATATGTCCTGAAATATTTATTTATTTATATTTATTTATTTTATTTATTTATTTAGCTAGAGTTAAGCTAAATTTATGTTTAAGAAAAATCTCTCGCGCATGTCAAAGACCTAACCTCTGGAGGGAGAGATATGATCTGAATTTAATTTATGTTATACCTACCACGACTACGAAAAAATAATCCAGCATTTTATATTCTTCGTAAGCAAAATCAGATCAGAAACATGAAAATATTATTTACTGCGGCCTTAGCTCAGCAAAATTCTATATGATTTCGAGATCCACACAAAGAGATTATCCATACCAGAGGAAAAGACTGAACGTCTGTTTATTAATTATCTTTTGGAAAAAAATTACTTAGTAACACATTAGTAAGTAACAATTACTTTTTTTTCATACGACAAAATTAAAAAAAAGTGTGTGTGTCAGCTCCGACGCACGACTGGAGTTTACTCCTTAAGTATCACAGCCAAATTAGAAAGTTGCGCACTAAAGGTGCGCACCAAAAACGTGACACGATTTCGTTACTTGTTAGTAGGTTTTACCCCTCGGATTTTTCTCATACCGGGCGCCTTATATATGAAAATCGATTCTTAAGGAGTAAACTCCAAAAAAAAACCTTTTACATGGAAGAAAAATTTTGGGGCAGCTGCCGTAGAGACGTCAAAACATCTTGTTTAATCCATAGAGTCTATTATTTAATGTACTCTATGCATAGAGTTCTCATTTTAAGTAACTCAAAGAGGTTGAACAGTTTCAAATTCTAACGTCTTTATGAAGTTATTAGGTGCTCTCTGCAGTTTCACCCGCGTAAGTTCCGATTCCGTGGAAATATCAAAATGAAAAGTAGCCTTCCTCGATAAACGAACTATCCAACACAAAAAAAAAAAACAATTCGAACCAGTAAGTAGTTCCGGAGATTAGGGCGTTCAAACAAACAAACAAACAATCTCTTCAGCTTTATAATAATAAATAAATATTGCAGGATATTCCACACATCGCCATCTAGCCCCAAGCTAAGTAACTAGACTTGTGTTACTTCTTATATACTTTTCTTTTCTTTATATATAGGTACTTATAATACGTAGAAACAACCAGACCACAGACAAATATTTAAGCATAAATACTTGTCTAAGGCGGGAATCGAACCCGCAACCCTGTGTTTGGCAGTCCGGCATGGAGACCATTGTGCCAACTGGATCGTCAAATAATATTAGTATATTACCAATTGACTTTTTTGACCGATTTTTAAAACGTTTATCTAAGTAAATTGGGCTGAATATTGGTAAATAAATAAAAATAAATAAATAAATTTATTTACCAAAAAACCTTACAATAATTATTAGATCACAGATCCACCGCACTAGGCTAAGCCTGTCCTGTGGGGGAAGTATCCTCAACAACAGTAGGTACATATTTGGGTTTTTAAATAAATAAATTAAATTAAATTAAATTTAAAGTTTAAAGGAGTCCTGTTTATGAGTGAGTGTGTTTGTGTATAGTGTGAAGTGTGTGTAAGTGTATGTGAAGGTTGAAAGGTGAGTATTGTCATTCTCCTATTCTTATAAAAGCCTCCGTATCGTCATACGACCAGCATAGGAGAGTGTTTTATATTTTAAGTTTTGCTTCTCTCAAGGAGATATAAATAAAAGAAATAAATATTGCAAGACAATATTTCCATCTAAAAGTTCGAATTTCCAAAAGTCGTGGTACAAAAGTTGATTGTTAAGATGCACAGCCCTCAACTGCTTCACTATCATCATCACTACATACTATAAAATAAAGTCACTTTTCGCCGTCCCGATTGTTTTTTGTATTTAAAACTTTATCTATACATATTATAAACTCCTTTGTCTTGACTGACGGACCATAACGCACAGCCTAAACCGCTGATCGTAGGGACCTGAAACTTGGAGGGTGTGTTCTTTGTATGACTTAGTAGGCATCCGATAAGAAAGGATTTTCCGAAATTCTACTCCTTAGGGGGTGAAAAGGGGGGGGGGCAAAGTTTGTATGGGACCAATCTACAAATACTACGCGGACGAAGTCGCGGGCAAAAGCTAGTACACCTAAATAAATATTTTTTAACACAGCTATAATTTTATACCTAAAGTCCATGAACTGTGAACTAAGTAGTGTTTAAGGTATCGGTTTAAGTGACCAAACAACTAAAAATGTTGTTCCTTTTCGATCATTGTATGTTCCTGTTTCGGAAATAGTTGGACCACCATCCTAAACTCCTCCTCCTTGGGTCGTGGTACAACTTTTTAAATAGATTAACTACAGGATTATTTGGAGTCCCGTGGCGCTACTAAAACTATTAGTTAATTATTACATGGAAAATTGTTAAGTGTTTTTGTTTAAAGTAATCCATGTCGTTTTAAAGCCTATACAATTTAAATGCGCTATAATTTTTTGACTTTCTAAATAATATTTTAAATGACAAGTTATTGTTTAATTTATGAGTTACTACGACATTTTTATAATTTTTATTACGTTTTTGATTATTATCAGGTATGATAGATTATCGAATATTTTAGCTATTAATATTTTCCAAATCATATCACTATCATCACTAACATAGTATAAAACAAAGTCGCTTTCTCTGTCCCTATGTCTCTATATCGTTAATATCGTCTATATCGTTATTTGTTAATATTCTCATGAATAGTATTGCTAGGTATATGCATTGTATTATATTATTATTTAATATTATTATGTGTATGTTATGCTATCTATGTTTAAGTATTTCGTTTATAATATCTATTTTACGTAGGTATTTATTAATATATGTGTTTCTTACACCACACGACCTACCAGCTAAGCTAAACAGACCTTCTCCATCCTAAGGTTGCCTGGAAGAAATCGCTTTAAGCGATAAGGTCGCCTGTTTGTACAATTTCGTAGTTAATAAGCTTTCTCGTCATATTTGTTATTTTTAATGTTTTGTGTGTTGTACAATTAAAGTGTTTATCTATCTATCTATCTATATCCCTATGTATGCTTAAATCTTTAAAACTACGCAACGGATTTTGATGCGGTGTTTTTTAATAGCTAAAGAGTGATTCAAGAGGAAGGTTTATATGTATAATACATGCATAATATAGCTGTGCGAAGCCGGGGCGGGTCGCTAGTTACAGTATAAATGAAGAAGACATACTGCGCCGACCTCAAATAAATTGGGATTAGGGCAGACGGAAGATGAATATTGAATCGCGGCAATAATAGTAGTCAAACCTCTAACACTTGTCTTTTGTCAAAGGTTAAAAATAACGACAAGAAACATCGAATAACAGTTTCCCTTGATGTTATTTTTATTTCTTTTACATTCGAGATGTCTCCGTTATCATATTTTCCTATTATTTCTATAGTTATTGTGAGCTCTGATCTCTGCAGTTTGTTTTTATCACATCTCGTTTTTATGACAAAACGATTGCGGTGCGTGTGGTTTTGTCAAAGAAAATATGTTACTTTATCACGTTATTTGATTCCTCGAAGTTTGTTTTTACTCAACCATAGCGAGGTTAAAAGGGAGGGGCTACATTTATTTATGTTTTCACTTTACACGGCCATCTATAGCCCCAAGGTAAGCAAATAGTTTGTGTTTTTAAAATGTTTTTAATTTAGGCATGTAGGTGCTTACTCAAAACTAAAAAAATAAACACCTACCCAAGTAAAATAAATTAAAGGCATCCATATCACAAAAACTAAAAACAAACAACTAAAATAAATAAAATACTTAAGGTGAAAGGGTACTGGCGCTCTCTCCATACAAACGTAGTCGACTGTTTCCTCCATCGATAATGACATTACCTGCATGGTCATGGCAGTTATAAGTTTTTTGCAATAAAAATATTTGCTCTAGTGTCAGTATTCAGGGAGGAAACAGTCGACTACGTTTGTATGGAGAGAGCGCCCGGTACCCTTTCCTCTTAAGTAGGTAAGTCTTAATTGTATCATATTTTTATATTATGGAGAATTATTTGTGCCTTTACAAACCATTCCCCTGTTTTCAAACATCTAAATATTAATTTTTTATTCAATTAAAAACCGACTAAAAAAGGGAAATATACAAACATACGCCTAGCTAGATATTGGAACCCTCTAAACGTACTGCTATCGTTAATTTTTTATACATTTAATAAAACAGAAGCTCCTTTTGAATACGTATTGAAGTCGTGTATAAAGCCTTGGCCTTCGACACCACAATAACAATATATATAGGTAGGGGAAGGTATCCCAACGCGGGTATGCTAACCACAGAAAAATAAATTAAATTAAACCTGGAAACAAAAACTAATAAGTGTACAATAATCCATTTCGGGTCACTAAAACAGCACATAACATAAACATACTTAGAAGTCGGACTGGGTGACACCGTGTTTCCTATAATACCTTTCAACATTCATTCAAAGCCAGTCCGACGAGACGAAAGCGACTTTTTATTTGAATTGTAACCTGTAATCGTAACCACTTGAAGAGTTTTCTGATGAGAAGGTAGTTTCAGATATTTCATTTATCGGTAACTATATTAGTTTATGGCCCAATTCTACTGTTGGAAATCGAAAACTGAGCAATTTGCTGCACTCTCGAGGTGTAATACTGTTCATTACTCCGAAGATCCTCATCTGATCTTCATCTATTTTTTATGGGATCACATGTGAGTTATTCCCCTTCCAAATAAAAAAAAGAATTTTCCAAATCGGTCTAGGCGTCTCCGAGTAATCGGGGAACATACATTAAAAAAATATCCCGACGAATTGAGAACCTCCTCCTATTTTTGAAGTCGGTTTTAAAAAATATTGTTTCTTTGAAGTAAGAAATAATCCTCTCCGAATAGTTTGTTGGTTTTAGTAAAACAATCTTAAAATGATAAGCAATATTCGTATATCAAGTATAATGATTATTATTTTCAAAAACATTTAAGTATGTCTTTGCCTTCCATTCACTCCTATTAGTCGTCATCTCATCGTTCACATTCATCTCTCCCATGTCTTTTCTCACGCAGTCCATCCATCTTTTCTTCTGTCGTCCTCTTCCTCTCCATCCCTCTACATTCATACTCATCACTCTTCTAGTCACATGCATCTCCTCTCTTCTCATCACATGTCCATACCAACTTAAACGGTTCCTTTTTACTTTTTCAGTAACCGGTGCTACTTTCAGGCTTCCTCTGATATACTCATTCCTTATTTTATCCATCCTCGTTACTCCACACATCCATCTCAACATTCTCATCTCCGCTGCATGCAATCTCTCTCATCCTTCTTCTTCACGGCCCAGCATTCCGATCCATACATGACGACAGGTCTTATCACGGTTTTATAGATTTTACCCATCAGTTTAACGGGCATTAACCTAACTACTAAGTTATATTTAATTAAATACATAGTATTTAGAGAGTTACATAACTTTTTCTTAAATTGCATGCTCGCAATGGGCAACCTGTGGTTGCTATACCTTATTTTAAGAACACCTATGTACACAGGTTTTTAAGCATATAAATGTTTTTGTATTTGTATTTGGAAAAGGACACAGCTTACTTTTTTCCCAAAATTCCCGCAGGAACGTGACTTACGCGGATCAAATCAAAGCTATTTCACTATCACTACATAGTATAAAACAAAGTCGCTTTCTCTGTCCCTATATCCCTTTGTATGCTTAAATCTTTAAAACTACGCAACGGATTTTAATGCGGTTATTTTTTAATAGATAAAGTGATTCAAGAGGAAGGCTTATATGTATAATACATGCATAATATAGCCGTGCGAAGCCGGGGCGGGTCGCTAGTGTATAATAAACGACGACTAGGAACAAATAGCCGCCTTAGGTCACCTTTCCCCTACCTATAATAATATCTACGACAAAAAACCTTCAATCCCCATTCACGCTATTTCCGTTACACGCCAACTATAAAACGCTTCCCGCCCCGAGCAAATATCCCTATTTATAACTTGTGAAAAGATAAATGAAGCAAGTTCAATTTGATACAATAGACTAGGGTGTCTACGACATTGTACTAAGGTAGGATATGTGACACCATTTTTTTACTGATCAAATAGAAGGTTGTCCACGAAGTCGGTTTACTTAGGTACAGTCGGCAACAGAACTACAGTCGCGAGATACAATTCTAGGGTAGTAAATTGTACGTGAAGCGATTGAAATTAAGAAACATGTCAATTTCAACCGGGTAAGTGGATACAAGCTCTCATCTACGTGGAATCCAGTGATAAAAATGTGCAAGTGTCGCGAGATATCTCCGGATATATCTTCGGATATAGTGAGTGTGGTGTGCCGCGGCCCTTATGACTGTTGACAAAACTGTTTATAAAATCGAGTGGCGATACTCGACCTAACCTCGGTTACTACCCTAAAATAATTACTATGAATACAAATCGTGTGAGTTTAAAAAGTTTATTGGATATAATAGGGTTTTTATTTCGACCTTAAATACCGAAATATAACTGCTGTCATGGACATATAATTCCATTTATGTACTTGGGTACCACATACTTAGAACATGAAAAGTAACTTTTGGAACGCTTCACTGTCCCACGTAACAATAGAACCTAAGTATATCATTCATCAAGAGGATAAATCGATTTATTTCCGAACAACGAATAGAGTTTTCTTCATGGCGTCAAGATAAGTAGGTACCTAGGTACCTACTTAAACTTCGTATGGGGGTTCCTTTAGAAAGTAGGAGAGCTTTAAGAAAGGATTTAATGGAAATTCTGCCTCTAACGGGGTAAAAAAGAGTTGATAAAGTTTGTAGTTTATACTAACTATTATGTGTTCTGTGTCTGCAGGAATTTATATCACTTTTAAAGCAACACTAAAGCGTAACTTCAATCATCTTCATGAGCATCTAGCAATCAAACGCGCTATTAGACATCAGTGCGCACAGAACCCCTTACCTTATAGTGATACGCATATTTGCCAACTGTGCGGACGTCGCTGTCTCTCTCGTAGAGACCTCTTGCTTAAGTCATGAGAACAAATGCCGCCACTCACGACGCTGTTAAAAACATCTTTCAAAGATGAAAAAGCCAATTAGTCCATTGAAATGTTATATATTTGTGGGCTTAGCGTGCATTTGTCAGAGGACGCAATTTTATTTTTTACTGACTGACGAATCAACGGCCTAAACCGCTGATCATACAGGCCTGAAATTTGGAAGGTGTGTCTTTGTATGACAGGCATTCGATAAGAATGGATTTTCCGAAATTCTATACGCTGATGAAGTCGCGGGCAAATGGTAGGAAATGGTAAATATCATTACCATTAAATAACGGTAATGATATTGATAAACCCAGCGATTGCGTGATCTTATAAAATTATGTTAAATACTGAGAATCCGTGAACATTTTCGTCCATAGAATATACTTAGTATGCAAAGCGCGTTGATTTGACGAACAAAGAAATAATGTAAAATTATGAAACCGAAATTTACCCCAAAGTTGGTATACCACAATGAAACACTAATTTCATATCTCTAGAACGTCTACAAAATTGAATCAATCTTCGCAGAGACGAATTACTGATTATGTTTTGAAACAAACCTGACACTTCGCACAATTCAGTTTTGGTTATTATGTTTTATTTTTTATATTTTTTATTAATATACAAAAAACAATATACATAAAATAAAATAATCAAGACGCCAACATAAACTCATTAGAGTTTTACAGGACGTCAGTGCCATCGACTTAAGATAAATAATAAATACATGGGGTGTTGCGAAGTTTTTAGTTTTAGAAGATAAAATATAATATTTTTTTAATTTCTTTTGTTTTTGATATTAACAGTGATGTCAGAAAATGCAAATTATTTTATTAAAAACTAACTTCTTTCGGCTCTTATCGTTGTATTTTCATTTTACAGTCCACAACACTGGGTACAACATAAGTTTCATAATAGCACATGTGTGTTCAATTTAATGAGTTACCTAAAGATATTGTAAATTATTTAAGTGTATTATTAACAGGTTCAAAATATAAAGTATTTTATGTTTCAAATAATCATCTCAAGTGTAAATTGTACGTATACTGTATTATGATTGTGATTATTGCACTCTATTATATCATATCACAACTTCACATTTTCTACTTTACTTAATTTAGGCACAATCCCATAGGTTCTTGTCTGTTTCCTTGTTTAATCTTTGCCTGAGAGTGGAGCACTTTTAATGGCTATTTTATTAACAGTTAATTAAGTGGTAACTTTAGCTGCTTTAGCTATAAGAGTGAGGGAGAAGGCGATAATATTACCATCATTTTTATTTAAGACGCAATTCTTTAGAAATCACAAATGTTTAGATATTTAAAATCTGTAAGAAGTGTAGTGTGTGACGTCATAATTCGTAACGGCTTATATTTATTGGTTTTTATGTCTTTACTGCGGCTGCGTCCATGACCTACAACTACATATTATATTATTTTTGATCTTTGTTCACAGGAAGTTGGGTGTGAAGTTTTCTGTTTGTGATAAATGATCTACGGATTTCAAAGACGTGCTACGAGGTAACGCTACGGCTACGAATCGTAGCTGACCTCTACGATCTATAGCTTCACTACATAGTATAAAACAAAGTCGCTTTCTCTGTCCCTAATCCCTATGTATGCTTATATCTTTAAAACTAATACGCAACGGATTTTGATGTGGTTTTTTTTAATTGATAAAGTGATTCAAGAGGAAGGTTTATATGTATAATATATAGCCGTGCGAAGCTGGGGCGGGTTGCTAGTATAATATAAAAGCCGTTGATCGTAGAGGTCAGCTACGATTATTATTATGCTTTAGGTTTAAAATATGATACGATAAAGAACCTATCTATCTTATTTTATTATATTTCTATCTTATCCACTTGCGTAGTATTGTGTATTGAGCAGCCTCGAGTAGATATGCCTCATTTCGAGCGTGCCTCAAATCTGTAGTTTAGCCATGGCCGATGTCTCTGACCCGGCTTACAGTGAGGCATATTTGAGCATGAACGTTTATCGACATCAAATAGGTCGTGGCGCGGCTTCTTCGTTTGCGTCGACGGTCTCAACATGCGCTGCCGCGGTTCGAGGCAGCCACTCGACCATTTAGCCATATCGTGATATAGTCTTTAGCGATCTATTCGTACCTACTATCTAGTCATATTGAGATGTAGTCATAAAGCTTCTAACCCCATATTTTGACATTTTATTAATTCTTTTTTTACCATTATTGTAGCTTTTTGACATGATAACGTCTAATAAATTGATGGAACACCTGCATTCACAAAAAATGTTACGGTAATATTGTTTGACTGTCATGCTTCATGGTAATATGACCAGACGCGTCATGGTAACTTAGGAAATAGAGTATTTAATAATTATCGCTCATCTGGGCTTGTGTTATGGTGTGACGAATGAAAAATAGAAGACCTACTAGGGTGACTAGGGTGACCATAAAAATTTTTTACACCGCGAAAGATTAAAGTTCAGGTTAAAAATTCAAAAATCATGAAGTTTAAGTTAGATCTTAGTTTAAAAAAAACTTTCAATATGTCATAAAAATAATTGTTTGTATTCGATAGCACATATATCCTGAAATACTATCCAAAAAACAGTTTGGGATAATTCCTTCATTTGCAGTTTTGGCATCAAAAAACATAGAGAAAAGAGTGACAATTTTTTTTTTAATGGCCGATATCTCGGAGACCAAGGGACTTTCATAGACCATAACTTTCATTTTTCTGAACCGGCACAGGATCGTAGATCTAACACCCTGTATATGTTGCAAGAAATACCTAATACTTTGACATATAACGACTTGTAAAGCTACTAATTTCACGTATATATCAAACGGTTTTCAGGTCAGCGAAAGCGGAATATTCATGTGGGTTTTTCATGAAAAACCTCGGGTCAATGGATGGCTTTATTTAGAAGGGTTGGGAGTAAATGGTGCCCTATTCATTGATGTACTGCTGATGAAAATGTGACTTGTTTGGTGTTTTAAGATTTGTTAGTAGATAAATATCTAGCTGTAAATAGGTTGTCATAAAAATCTTGAAATTCTTCTTCTTCTCGTATAGTGGTGTGGCTTACCTATTGTTAGAGTTTTCAGATCGCCTTAAGAGGAAAGGGTACTGGGGGCTTTTTCCATACAAACTATTACAAATGTAGTCGACTGTTTTCTCCCTGGTTAATGACACTAGAGTAAATTTTATATTTTTGGTGCATAAAACTTATAACTGCCATGACCACCTATTTTTTGTTTTATTTAATTTTTTAAATCTTAATTTCTATGATAATTTGAAAATGAAAAAAAACCAAAACATAGGGGCATAGTCATGGCAGTTATAGGTTTTATGGCACAAAAATATTTGTGCTAGTGTCATTATCCAGGGAGGAAACAGTCGACTATGTTTGTATGGAGAGGACGCAGGTACCCTTTCACCTTAAGGCCTCTAACTTGACCTACCGACTGCTACTAGAGGTAGCAACCGGGATCAACGACCAAATCTTGAAATGAAAGTAATTTTTAGTTTCAAAATTACTAGTTTTAGCTTCGGGTGACCAAAGGGCTGGCTCGTACCTCGGACAACGGATAAGCATCACCATCCAACGTGGTAACGCTGCCAGCCTTTTGGGCACACTTCCTAGGGACCATTTGGACTTTTAATTTAGTATATGTAAAGTAGGTAGTTTATTTAATTAATTTAAGTTTTCGTTATTTAATTGTTAAAAGATATTTTTGTTAAAATTGATGTACTAAATAAGTTCCTTTTTATGAATAAAATAAAATTACTTAATTAATTTAATTTTTAGAGGTAAAAATTGATAAATCCATTTTGACTAGAATTCAAATTATACTAAGACTAATACTAAGACGTTGTAAGCCTTTTATTTCTATTTCTTTGGATACTTTAGGGACGTCCAAAATTTAATTACCCTAGCCAGGAATCGAACCTGTTAATTTTGAAAAAATATCCTATAATTTTATAACAATCGATAGTGTTGCTGGTAGCGATTGATTCCTGGAGACAAACATAGTATGAACTTAACATAATACATACCTAACTTAACTTAATAATATTTCAAAAGAAACTAACTTTATAATCTACTTATTTCACCCGCGTAACACGGAATATCGGAATAAAAAGTAGCCTATGTTATTTCCAATGAATCAATGTATCCTCATACCAAGTTTCATCAAAATCGGTCCAGAAGTTTCGGAGCCTATTCGTTACAAAAAAAAACAACGCACTCCGGGAGTGCGGGCAGAAGTGAAAACAATAAACTTGTTATTTATTTCTCATAGAATATTTCTTGAAACGATCTGCTACTGCCATCTATTAGTTTTTTTTTTTTTTAATTAACTACTATTATTATTTTTATTTAAACAAATATAGTTTATTTTTTATTCGCTAGATGGCAGTAAAAAATTTAAATCAGCGCCATCTACATTCGAATAGCGGTCTTTCTAGAAACTAAGTTGCTCAATTTGTGTAATAGATGGCAGTATAAGTTAAACAAAAAAACTAACACAAATAAAATCTCATCTGTCGCGTCAAATCCCATCTGTCGCGTCAAAATCTGTCGCGAGAACGGCTGAAAATGCTCACCCACAAAAGTGTCCAACGCGCCATAAGAAGTTTTCACTTCAAAAATCTTTCTCCTTTATAATATTACTAGCGACCTGCCCCGGCTTCGCACGGCTATATTATGCATGTATTATACGTATAAATAAATAATAAATAAATATTGCAGGACCTTCCACACATCGCCATTGCATCCAGCTCCAAGCTAAGTAACTAGACTTGTATTATGGGTGCTCGACAACGGAAATACTACTTATATACTTTTCTTTTGTAAATATATACTTATAATACATATAAACAACCAGACCACAGACAAATATCTAAGCATAAAAACTTGTCTGAGGCGGGAATCGAACCCGCGACCCTGTGTTTAGCAGTCCGGCATGGTGACCATTGTGCCAACTGGGTCGTCCCATATAAACCTTCCTCTTGAATCACTCTATCTATTAAAAAACCGCATCGAAATCCGTTGCGCAGTTTTAAAGATTTAAGCATACATAGGGATATAGTGACATAGGGACAGAGAAAGCGACTTTGTTTTATACTATGTAGTGATAGTGATAGTGACTAGCAGTGCTCCGCGGTTTCACCCGTGTATCTCCCGATCCCAGAGGAATATCGGGATTAAAAGTAGCTTATGTTACGGTTATAAATTAATGTATCCTAATACCAATTTTTTATCTAAATCAGGTCAGTAGTTTCAGAGCCTATTGAATTCAAACAAACAAACTCTTTATAATATTATAGTATAAAAGAAACTAACTTTATTACGTCCTCAATTTCGGTAAATCGCGGCAAGTTTCCCATAAATGTAATCCCTTATAATATCAAATAATATTTAATAAACGGCAGGACAATGTCCTAAGATAAATGACATTAATATAGAATGTAGACAACAGACGCGAAATCGCCTGATGCTTGATAGTCGTCTTTTGTTTCTGTTTCGACACCCATGATGATGTCTGTTTGACCGATTTTGGGAAAGTGACTATTTTTTGCAGAAAATTTTCTACCGCATATCGGGCACGTAAGCACGCGTAATCAGCGCTGAGGCTTTTAGCTTCAGCATCGTGCTGAGGACGGAACCTTTTTTCTGGGCGCTGTTCTACTTTTTTCTTGTGCTTTTTTATGTGTCTATTTTTTTTGTGTTAAGAAAATAAAATTTTATTTCTTTCTTTCTTTCACACACAATATTATACGAAATGGCCGAGGGTGGTGTGGCCTTAAGGTGAAAGGGTGCCAGCGCTCTCTCCATACAAACGTAGTCGACTGTTTCCTCCCTGGATAATGACACTAGCACAAATATTTTTGTGCCACAAAACCTGTAACTGCCATGACTATGCCCCTATGTTTTGTTTTTTTTTCATTTTCTAATTCTCATAGAAATTAAGATTAAAAAAATAAAAAAATAGGGGCATGGCAGTTGTTAGTTTTATGTACTAAAAATATTTGCTCTAGTGTCATTATCCAGGTAGAAAACAGTCGACTAGGTTTGTAATAATTTGTATGGAAAGAGCCCCCGGTACCCTTACCCTCTTAATCGCGTCTCGTTTGACGTCTAAATCAGCACATCATTCTGATTCAAAATCAGCGACATGCTGATTAACGACGCCTCCACTCCGGCGTTGGGATGCTTTCAGCTTCCAGCGGACTGGCTCAATTTTTCATCTTTCATAATGCCTTTTAGGACATCCTTATACCTCAGGTATTGCCCACCTGGTTGACGGCATTTTGGAGTTCTGATAAGAAATTAACCGTTTAATAGATAACCAGCCATCTACGGTCTTCTACGGTATTATTATTTAGTTTTTAGTTCCGAGTATAGTGCCAATGATTTAGTGACACCATTCTGTCCTTTTCACGTCATTATGACGGCTGCGGCTGCGGTCCGAATTAGTTGAACAGCGCTTTTAGCACATGATTAAAGATTCTTTACTCATGTGCTAAAAGCGCTGTTAAAAGTTAGTAAAGTTGTTAAAGCGCTGTTCAACTAATTATATTTCTTTTAGTGCTTCGTAGCGTGAGCGTACTAATGCTTACTTATAAATGCTTACGGCGCATGCGTGCTATGTTATCAGCAACTGACTGGAACAACTAAGAGTAATTTTCAAATCAAATTGTGATTTATCGCCCGATCGTACTATGTAGTCTATGGTCACTCTAATAACAGGGCTGGATATATTGTCTCTGGTTCATGATGGATTGTCTTTGGTAACTCATTGTTTTGTCGTTGGTTATTAAGAACAAACCGGCACGTCTGTAGTGTAACATCTGCTATTCGATGAGTGCGAAAAATATTTTCTTAATAAAAACGCAATAAACATTCTTAATCTTAAAAAAAAGTTGCTTAAAATGCCCCTTTTCTTCAGAACCATTTACCCATAAACGGCTTGGTAGGCTGTATCAGAAAAAGTTGATTAGCCTTCTGGATGCATTTTAATTTACTTCTAAGTATAAGTCCCTACTTTATTATGAATTCCTTTTTGATCAATGAAACTCTTAACATTTGAAATTTTCAAGTGTTAATTGATGGAAAATCAAAACAAAAAAAACACCCACAAACATTATATAAAATCTTATACAACTGAGTTTTCTTTTTCAATAGAAATAATATATTTTGTTAACACTTAGTTTAGTAGTATATACCAAAGAAAGTTAAGCTACCGAGCGTGAAAAAGGAATTTGTTCAGAAAACTTTGGTTTTCAATTAGCAGAACCATTTTTGTTTGGTAACTTCGGGGGTAAAGTGGTGCCAATTCAATTAAATTGACTATTTCTTACTGAAACTGTAGGTCCTTTTGTTAATAAAATGTAGGGAGGTATTTGAAACCAGCATCTCTAAGAGCTACTCTCGAAGACGAAACGTAATACGGATTGGATTTATTGTTATAATACTTTAGCTTTTAATAAGTGACGATGTGGTCTGAGATGCAGCACGCTTTGCTAGAAGAACCTATATGCTCGTGAAGGTAGAAAAACGGCAGTGGAACAAAAAAAAAAAAACAGCGCACTCCGGGAGTGCAGGCAGAAGTGAAAACAATAAACTTGTTATTTCTCATAGAATATTTCTTGAAACGATCTGCTACTGCCATCTATTAGCACTCACTTAAACAAATATAGTTTATTTTTTATTCGCTAGATGGCAGTAAAAAATTTAAATCAGCGCCATCTACATTCGAATAGCGGTCTTTCTAGAAACTAAGTTTCTCAATTTGTGTAATAGATGGCAGTATAAGTTAAACAAAAAGACTAACACAAATAAAATCTCATCTGTCGCGTCAAAATCTGTCGCGTCAAAATCTGTCGCGTCAAAATCTGTCGCGAGATCGGTTGAAAATGCTCACCCACAAAAGTGCCCAACGCGCCATAAGAAGTTTTCACTTCAAAAAAAACATTGAACTTATTATTATTTTTTATATTATTATGTTGGCCAATTCTCAGAGCTAACGAATATACACAAAAAATTTCATACAAATCGCAAATCGGTTCAGTCGTTTCGAAAGAGTTTGGTAACTAACACCGCGACACGAAGATTTATAAATATACAAGCTGTCTCGGCAAACGTTGTTTTGCCATTTACAAAAAAAATGGATATTGTTCGTTTCTCAGACCTAACAAGTATACCTACACAAAAAATTTCATACAAATTGCTTCAGCCGTTTAGGTGGAGATTGGTAACTAACACCGCGACACGAGAATTTTATATACCTACATAAAAGACAGAGATGTAAATAGATAATAAATAGTCCTTCAAAATGCAATAGTTACGACGCAATTCAGATTCGTTTCTATAGAAATGGTGTCAAATAGCAGCAGTATTATTAAAATACTCTATTTTGGACTAATAGCGTTTTTAATTCTACCATTTGACACAATTATTTATAAAAACTTTTCAAGATAACCAGTTGCGATCACCTGGATTTGTATCACTATATCTATAGGTACTTAATATTATAAATAAATAAATAATAAATAGTCATTTATTGCAGGCATACAATGTCCCATATTGGAGAAATATTACAAATAGTCAAATTAAGAATGATCGCGAAACATACACACAAAAAAAACAACAACATACAGACGAATTGAGAACCTCCTCCTTTTTTGAAGTCGGTTAAAAATCAAAATTAAAATTCAGCTTAAAAATGAAGCTGAAGAGTTTGTTTGTTTGAACGCCCTAATATCAGGAACTACTGGTTCGAATTGAAAAAATATTTTTGTATTGGATAGTTAATTTATCGAGAAAGGCTATAAGCTACTTTTTATTTTGATGTTCCCACGGGATCGGGACTTACGCGGGTAAAACCGCGGAGCGCTGCTAGTGTATGTATAAACAACGATGGTCTTGGCGATTTGTAATGTCATAAAAATCGCGATGGTCGTCTAAGAGTGTAAACAGACGGGCGATGTGGAAGGCAGAAGCTAGCCTATCCCATAATCCTGAAACGCGCGACAATCGACCCGGCAATGCCTTGAGCATAGATAAAATAGATCGCTTCCATCCTGTCTTGGTTAGTTAGGTATTCTACACTCGTACCTATCACCCTGTGAACTAACTGCATGGTATAGAGACCGGCATGAATCTGGAGCACAATGTTCTACGTCTATGTTTCCAATAGGTACCTACAACATAAAAAAATAGGAAAAGAAAAATATGTATAATTTGATCGTTTTCGATTTTAGTTGAGAGATTCGCAGAGACCGATGAACGGCGATCAGTGATTTTTACGATCATTCTCAAAAGATTCATTGGTCAGATCCAGGATGGATCTAGTGAGATTTGATTAGTGAACTAGCGAGATCTTTCTCTCATTGGATTCAGATTTCAAATTGTGAATCTACTGAGATTTTTCTTTCTCAAAATGTACCTACCTAAAATTATATTGTTCATGAGTAGGTATGTAAACTGTGGCAAGTTCATATTCTTATTAGTTTTGTAAAATGCTTCGAATCAAATAAAACTGACAGTGGGCGTCCACCATGACCACTGTGGGCCTAAGCCACGAACCCGAAAACTCACCTCCGACTAAGAAGAAAGCAATAGTACATTGTTATCCTAGGTGTGAAAGTCACTCATTACAAGTCCCGAGACGGAGTTTGGCGCCCGAGCGTAGCGAGGGCTCCAAACTCCGTCTCTAATAGAGCTAATAGTTCGAGGGACTTATGTAGGTACTCATGTGTCCATACTACCTGATCCTCTTACAAGGTTGGGACCAAAGAGGTTATACATTATGTAGTGTTTTTTTAGGTTTCTGCTATTTGTATTCAATACTTAAATACGGCGGTACTTACCGAAGATATTTTTATTAATGAGTTAATCCAACACTGGGAAATGACGCGAAGTCCGTAGATTTAACTTACAGTTTTTGTAACACGGTTTGTCTAGAAAATGTTATTTACACAAAATACACAATCATAAATAAAAACCAGATTAAACTTAACACAAAAACATAATTAAATAACAAAAAATGTACCACGTGGTCACGCATGGTCATAGGTCGCTTTATACATTTATTTATACTTTATACTCTTTACATTTATTTTATTAAATAGGATATTTTGAACTAAATATACCTACTTGAATTTGATTACTGAGAAAAAAGTTACTAGTACTAAACTCTGGCAGTATGCATGAGCCGTGCCAAGCCATAATTATTATTCTTTGGTGTAAAAAAAAAGCAAGGAGGTTAGGTTTTTTAAGTTCCTTATGCGTAATGATACTGATACTGGCTACATGCAGATTGCACAAGTCGTGCGAAGCCATAATTTGACATGACAGCTGTCAGTGAAAGCGAAAAGCCCTAGGGCTGGAAGTTTTATTTTCTACACGCTCTTCAGGCATATTTAGACCTACTTTCGGAGTATGAGTAATGAAAAGTACTAATTTAGACTGTAAACTCTACCTACTGATAATCCATGACTTTAAATTAGTTTTAAACTGAGAATGTAAGAACTGTGAGTTTGAGATAATTTTAATTCATAGGTAGGTAGTGAAAATGTTCGAGATTCATGCCGTGTCATGTAGACTGAAGCTCGTACGAAGACGAATACATTGAGTAGATTAGACATGCTTCCGATCTTAATACGTCAAGATGATCGCAATCTATTAGGTGCAGCTTCCTATAAGTAGCGCCATTGATCAATCTTATTTAATAGTATCGACTAGTGTTGCGGATCGATAGTCGACTATCGATAGTTCAATAGTATCGATAGCAATATTTATCGATACAATGCTATCGATCACAGAAAATTATTGTATTAATTTAATTTCTTTAGGCAAAGTTAGTCAATATTTTCAACAAAAAATATAGTGTTTCTAGTAAGTTAGCTACTGTTAGCAGAAAAAGCGTCAAAAAAAAAAAGAAAAAGGGTTTTCTAGATGTCTAAGCAAACGTAATTTGATCTACGACTTCAAAAAATATCGATATCTATCTATTGTTCTGTAAATATAGGCTAAAATCGATTGTACAAAGCAATTGATAGTATCGAAACGATCGATAGTGTTGCATTAGGTATATCGATTATTACTACGCGCCATATCATCGATACATAATTCAGCAGTCCTAGTAACAAAGGACATTATGTGTAAGAGCTCAGAGCTTTAAGGTGAAAGGGTTTTTATTCTACGTTTGTATGGAGAGAGCGCAGGTAGCGCTCTCTCCATACAAACGTAGTCGACTGTTTCCTCCCTGGATAATGACACTAGAGCAAATATTTTTGTGCCATAAAACTTAAAACTGCCATGACTATGTCCTCTATGTTTAGGTTTTTTTCATTTTCTAATTACCATACATTAAAATAAAAAAGAAGAGAAGAGAAGAAGAGCCGAAGATCGGGCTCAGTGGACTGACACCGGCTGATGATGATGATGATGAAAATAAAAAAAAATAGCAGCAAATGGTTATGGCAGTTATAAGTTTTATGCACCAAAAATATTTGCTCTAGTGTCATTGTCTTGGGAGAAAACAGTCGACTACGTTTGTAATAGTTTGTATGGAAAAAGCCCCCGGTACCCTTTCCCCATAATGTTCACATAACTAGCTAGCAGATTTATGTTCCTACAAAACAGTATATTTAATTACAGTTCATTTTAAGTACTAGTATTTAAATTAAATTATTACTAGTAGGGTAAATAAATACCTCTAAAATAATTAAAAAACATGATAATAAAACTATGTGAGTTTTAAATCCCAAGAATATGCCTATCCGTATAAAATAATTATGTTTGCCTCTGGCTTCACCAATCATACCTAAATAAACATAAAAATATGTTTACTTACCCAAATATTTATATCAGAGGTAAATAATGGTATTATATTGAGCGGAAATTATAATCGGAAAGGCTGGGAAATGAATATCCAGAGGTCGAACGGTGTAATAATTTCTCGCGCATTTTCGAATATAAGCTCTTTGGTGAATTATGGGGGCAAATACTTGCTCATCTAAACCTTTTTGATATTGGTTTAAGGTGAAAGGGTACCGGCGCTCTCTCCATGCAAACGTAGTCGACTGTTTCCTCCCGAGATAATGACGCTAGCACAAATATTTTGGTCGCATAAAACCTATAACTGCCATGACTATGCCCCTATATCTTGGTTTTTTCATTTTCTAATTATCATAAAAATTAAGATTTAAAAATAAAAAACCAAAAAATAAAACAAAACATAGGTGCATGGTCATGGCAGTTATAAGTTTTATGCAACAAAAATATTTGCTCTAGTGTCATTATCCAGGGAGGAAACAGTCGACTACGTTTGTATGGAGAGAGCGCCAGGTACCCTTTCCTCTTAACTAGTTGCGCCCAGCGATTTTATCCGGTTACTCTTTAAAAGTGATATATTTCCTACAAATACAGAAATATATAAAATATATAAATAAAAATGAACCTCCGAAATATATGTAGGTACGCGTATAACTTCCAAACGACCGACTGCACTAAATTGGATAATTCTTTTTTTTGTGTGAGTTATTGTCAGGACAAGGTTTGTATAAAAAAGAATTTTACAAAAATTTAACGCGGGTGAAACCACGGAGCGCAGCTAGTAGCTACATAATAATTAACGAACTACAAACTTAAATTTAATTGTCCTTTTTACTTCTGTAATTCTTAATAAGAAATTCGACCCGAATGTCTTCCAAAAATCGTTTCTATTGCCCTAAAAACTGTTAAACGTTGGAGTAGTTAAACTTAAAAAAACAATTAAACGTTTAAAAATCAACAGTTGATCTTTGAAAAAAGAGACTTGTGAATTTTCCCAAATCCACTCTTACATGTTGATAGGTAGGTAAGTAAGTTACCTATTCTACGAGCCTGCCATTTTATCAATAAAGCTTTTTTTTGTATCGTAAACAAAACTTAACACCTCAGGAAAAGCTTTTTGCTCAACCGTAAAAGAAAGTTGTGTCCGCATAGACTTACCAAAGTCAGTACCTACTACATGTCAGAACTCTAGACAGTGTGGAAAGTTGAAACCAATTTTAAATATCTATAAATTTAAAATTCTCGTGTCGCGGTGTTAGTTGCCAATCTCCTTCTAAACTACTGAAGGAGATTGGCAACTGATTTGTATGAAATTTTTTGTGTCCTTATCTATATTCTACTAGCTGCGCCCCCCGGGTTTCACCCGCGTAAGTCCCGATCCCGTTGGAATATCGGGATAAATAGCTTATGTGTTAATTCAGGTCTCCAGCTATCTAGATACCGAGTTTCATCGCAATCGGTCTAGTAGTTTTTGCGTTATGGAGTAACAAACATACATACACACACACACACACAAACTTTCACATTTATTATATTAGTAGGATACTGGATAGGATAGGATAGGAAGTAAGATTAGATCTGAGAATCGATCAACATCTAATTTTTACTTTTTGTTTTTAAAATTTATATGGCAGAACAACGTTTGCCGGGACAGCTAGTAATTCACGCCATTACCACTCAAAATACATGTACTACCTAAAATTGTGTAGGGGTAAAGACATAATAAGTGGGGCATGCATTTAGACTGAGTTATTTCTCCGTAGGACATTGTAATATACTTTATTCCTAAGAAGGTACCTACAAGTAGCTAAGGTTTACAATTTCGGACTAGACAGATTCTTAAGTTTTGGTAGTTTTTAATAAATCATTGTTACTGTTTAAGATATTCTAATTGCAAGAGTCCTAATTGCATGGCTTGGGGCTAGATGGCGCTGTGTACAATGACCTGCAATAATATTTATACCTAAAACTTCTATTACCGGATATAGATATATTTTATGTACCTATAACGTCAAAGATATAATTTTTTTATAAATATGGTAGGTAGGTACCTACTTGTAACCCTGCTCTCCCCTTATATTTATCGAATAGTGCTCGCAGCGACATCTAGTTCCTAAAATGTAAACAAAAATTCCGCACAGTCATTTCACTATGTCACCCTGTAAAATATCCCGAAAATAATAGCGATTCGTGTCGGATGAAGCGAGCCATAAATTCGAGACCCCTTGGGCGTTGTTGGTTTGGTAAAAGCTGTTTATTGTAGGTAGGTTGGTAACTTTTAAATACCTACGGTTTTCTCCTAGACCTCATAGCTTTATATTTCACTAGCGACCCGCCCCGGCTTCGCACGGCTGTATTATGCATGTATTAAATCTAAAAACCTTTCTCTTTAGTCACTCTATCTATAAAAAAAAACCGCATCAAAATCCGTTGCGTTAGTTTTAAAGATCGCAGCATACATAGGGACGGCGAAAAGTGACTTTATTTTATACTTTGTAGTGATGATGCATAGATTTAACTAGTGTAGTGTAGGTTACTTTAGTAGTTTAGTTTTACGTGGCTGTTTCCGCACTTAGTCTCTTCATTTCAGCCATTGCATGTGCGTGTGAGAATATCGTACTTGTCACTCCAACCATCCCAAGTCCTTCCAGAAAGCTACCAGCCTTTTCAGGCTGCTGCAGGCTTTCGTTTCGCAGTGTAGGTTAATGCAATTAAAAATTAAACGATCAAATGTTTATTGATCAATTACCAATAATAGGTACATCCACTCCCTACGATTTAGGCGATAGATGGCTGAAACGAAGAAAGTAAATTAAGATTTTAGGTAAAAATCTACTCCTTCTAGCACATAAGAGTTCTCATCTCACATGATGGGAAGGACGATGAGATTTAAGATGTAGCATGCTGATTGCTCGTCTAGAATGAGAAGAAGGCATGCCTGGACAGCATGATGGTAGGCGACAAATCACTGAGCACCATGACCTTGTCCAGGGAGTGCCAAGCCGCCAAGCTCTACCACCGCTTGATTATTTGCTGCTTTAGCGTCACTCGAGGGTCACGAGTAGTGTAGGACATCAAAGGCTAATCCTACAAATGCGGGCTAACTTGAACCCCCAAAATTTTATAAAAGAAGAGGAGAGGAAGTCAGGGGAACAGCTTCATTGTTGTGTAGTCATTTATAGTCCTACGCAACGTTGTTTTTCAGCGTCCCCTGCCTTTATTAATAACTAGCGACCCGTCCCGACTTTGCACGGCTATATTATGCATGTAATATACTTATATAAACCTTCCTCTTGAATCACTCTATCTATTTAAAAAACCGCATTAAAATCCGTTGCGTAGTTTTAAAGATTTAAGCATACAAAGGGATATAGGGACATAGGGACATAAGGACAGAGAAAGCGACTTTGTTTGAAACTATGTAGTGAAGTGATACGAAAACGCAGCTTTCTATGTATCTACTAATAATCTCTGAGCTAAGCAGCGGCGGAGGGACGGACAGATAATAATATAGCGAAACTATAAGGGTTCCTTATTAGGATTACGTAACTTAACCCTAAAACTGAGCTTAGAAGATTTTAATATTCACTTAGTAACATTGTGTTATAAATATTAAATGTTAAGGCACAAAGCGAAAAGCAAGATAGTATATAGTATACGGTATGAGGTATTTGTAGTTATCACTTATAACTAATTAATCATTCGGTTTACATTGATAATACCAAACAGTTATGTATTAAAATAAACATTATTAAATCATTATGTACTACTGCTTATCACAGGTCGCCGGCGACTACGAGGTTAGTTGCTTAAAGACATCGAGAAGACAAGTCTTATTTCTTTTGTGTTTACTATGGATCCAGAAAAACAGCCATTATTATTCACTCCGGGACAAGAAGTGAGGCGCAGATTCAGGTAAATATTTAAGTTTATTATGAGAAAGAAAATGGAAACCAATCGCCCGGGGCTGCGGACAAGTTACTTTGTCGCAACTAACCCAGCGGATCATAAGTTTTCAATACGCGTCGCGAGTAGGTATTTTCAAAAATGACCCGTATCGTGCGATAGAGAGAGTTTAAGATCGGACGTAGTTTCCTTCATTTTGCTTTCAAATATTTATACGTTTTTCTTTTTTGGTAATTAAGTTTAGTCTATTAAAAAACAATTGAAACGCTCGAGGAAGTTTTTAAGTCAAAATTATAGATATTCAGATACTGATAACTTTTATCTTAGGCAACATTTCTTAAAGGCAACATTCCTAAAATAAAAACGGTTAAACCTAGTTTTCCATTAGATCTAGAACATTTTCAAAAATTATCAAAATCGGACTGCGTTTATGGGGGAGAAAACGTTACCGCTTTTTGTATGGAAATTGACAGCCTCACACTGGCCTTAAGTGAGGTTCTATTCAGAAAACTAGCCTAGCTCCTTAATTTTTGCCACCAAATATAGTTTCACTAGCTGTGCCCCGCGGTTTCACCCGTGTAAGTTCCGATCCCCCAGGAATATTGGGATAAAAAATAGCCTATCTGTTAATCCAGGTCTCCAGCTATTTAGAAACCGAGTTAAAGGAGGATGTTTGTGGCCTACCAAAAATTTATGCATAATTTTAGAACGGATGTAGGTACCGATTTTTATTTAGTTTTTGAAGTTATACTTCTGTATTCGTTATGAAATAGGATCCCGTTTTACCCTTTGGGTAAACTTAAAAATGATGAGAGTGAAATTATAAGATGCGCGCGCATCTGTTACACAAAAGTCAAAAATGCGCGCGCATCACTGCAACACTAATGTCAAAGTCAAAGTCAAAATTGTTTATTTCTTTGGATGCTTAATACATTAAAATTTGTATAAAGACCACATAAAATCGTCTTAAAAACTAAGTAAGAATGTGTGCCTTCGGAACGCGCCCACCAATGAGAAGAAGGCACAAGAAACTCACGGGGGTTTTTTTTTCATGTGATCATGCTCACAAAGGTCAATATTACAAATATTTGAAAGTATTATATAAAATGGAGCAACTAAAGTTACGTCCATGGGTTCTTATCATTAAGGTAAGACGAAGTATCATAATACACCTTACTGCACAATCTATGCTTTATAAAAGTGTTGAACCTGTTAATGGATATGTCATATTATACATCTTTAGGTACCTAACTTATTATAATAGAGATGTAACAGGTTGAAGCTGCCCGCAAAATAAATATCAGACGGACGAACGGACGGACAGACTAACGGACAGACGGACAGACAGACAGACAGACAAACCTATAACTTCTCACGAGCGAAGGTACCTACTTCATAATGTTCCATTAATCATGTCACGTTTGAACAAAAAAAAAATGCACTTATGTAGGTATATAGTGCACGCACCCATTTTTTTAGAAGTAGGTAGGTAGTAGGTACCTACCATTAGTAGGAATGTTTAGGTTAGAGGCTCGTCCCTGATATAAATTCGCAACCTTAATCAATACTTCACCAATAATATAGGTAAGCAGACGGTATTGTAGCGTCAGAAAGCACTAAGTAATGAACTGGGGGCCTTTATTCAAAGTCAGTGACCGAGACAAGGCGCTACCTAGCTATAATCTATAGGTATATACCTACTTAGTTACCTATTATAGTTAATAGGGAGGCATATGTACAGTATGCGTTTTAAGTCCACTATCAGTTTGCTACAATAATACTATAAACAAGTATTGGACTTACGACCTTCTTCTACGAGTATCCCATTTCATATTACCTACGGCAAAAAAACGCAGTTGTGTTATTTGAGAATCTGTTTTCACTTTAATATTTACTAGCGACCCGCTCCGGCTTCGCACGGCTATATTATGCATGTATTATACATAATAAACCTTCCTCTTGAATCACTCTATCTATTAAAAAAACTGCATCAAAATCCGTTGCAAGGGAGATAGGGACATAGGGATATAGGGACGGCGAAAAGTGACTTTATTTTATACTATGTAGTGATAGTGCTGATGACGGGAAACATTATGGGAATAGTAGGATACACCCGAATTTAGTAGATTAATATTAAGAATCACTATCACTACATAGTCACTACATAGTATAAAACAAAGTCGCTTTCTCTGTCCCTATTTCCCTTTGTACGCTTAAATCTTTAAAACTACGCAACGGATTTTGATGCGGTTTTTTTTTATAGATAGAGTGATTAAAGAGGAAGGTTTATATAGGGACAGAGAAAGCGACTTTATTTTATACTAGCGACCCGCCCCGGCTTCGCACGGCTATATTATGCATGTATTATACATATCCCTTTGTATGCTTAAATCTTTAAAATTACGCAACGGATTTTGATGCGGTTTAATAGATAGAGTGATTCAAGAGGAAGGTTTATATGTATAATATATGCATAATATAGCCGTGGGAAGCCGGGACAGGTCGCTAGTTATTAGAATAAAATGAAAACAATAGTTATTTTAGAACTCTACGGTGGGTCTGCAATTCTGACTCCAACCGTACCTACTTACCATTTATTAAGCTTGTAGTAGGTAGATTAGTAACGTACAGTCGGCAACAGAAGAGCTCCAAAACTGATATTATAATGTTTTTAATTCAAGCAAGATTCTTAGGTCCTGGAGTTGAAAATAGTCAACTCATCAATTTATTTTACTAACATTATAAGAATGAAAACATTACGTTACCATATAAACGAAGTTTTAAGATCCTCGTGTACAAAACTTTGCAATAAATGCCTTGATTTCTTGATTTCCGATTTTGATAATTTTTGAAAATGTTCTAGATATAATGGAAAACTAGGTTTAACCGTTTTTATTATAAAGAAATATTGCCTAAGATAAAAAGTTATTATCTGAATACTTATCCATATTTTTGACTCAAAAACTTCATCGAGCGTTTAAATTGTTTTTTAATAGACTAAACTGAATTTCCAAAAAATAAAAACGTTTAAACCTAGAATAAGATGCAGTGAATTTAATAAGACCAAATTTATTTCATTTTGGCAAGGGTAATGGGGGTAAAAACGTTACGGCCCACAACATTATTTGAAAGCAAAATGAAGGCAATTACGTCCAATCTTAAACTCTCTCTATCGCACGATACGGGTCATTTTTGAAAAAACCTACTCGCGCCGCGTATCGAAAACTCATGATTCTCATGAACTGTACGGTACTGAACTGAACGGTACTTATCAGAACTTCATGAACTCATGAACTGATGATAAGTACCTACCTAGTAATTTCAGTACACAAACAGCGCTTTTATACAACTCAAAAAGTGAATTGGCCTCTATCTGGATCTGCAATTTTGTTGCCTGATTGTACCTATAGGTTTATGCAAAAACCTCAAAGCTGTGGGTTTAGGAGTTTATGTTATGTACTGAATTTATTTTTATATTCAGGATTTTTTCTTTTTTATATTTTTTACATTTCACGTTAGCAGTTTTTTTATCGAGTAAAAATTCGGGCCTTTATTACAAAATATTACTAAAACAGACGGACGAGAGAAAGATCTTATAGGGGTTCCTTTTTTACCTTTTCAGTTACGGAATCCTAATAAGTAATAATATACACAATACATATTTACTAGTTTTGCTCTCATCGGGCGAAATGTAACATTTTCCACCCTTGGGCCAGCTAAGTGTACGCATTTCCATTTTTTTAAACTAACTTTTTACACTTTCCAGAGCTTTATCCCCCGAAGAAGTCCAGCACTACAGAACAGAAGCGACTTGGAGACGGACACGATGCTGCATCATCTTTCTCTTTTACTCGTTAATGGTTACCTTTCTTTCGATCATCACCTGTCTCCTTCTTTCGACACCTTGTAATTCTATGGATAAAGTTCAGCCTGGAGTGTCTTTAGGACATCTGAGTTTTGCCCCTTTAATGTCTAGAGTTATTAATGTTAATAATGTTTGATTTATCGATGATTATTATTTTTGAAATTAATAAGTTTTGGCTCCAAGTAGAATAAAAAAACCGGCCAAGTGCGAGTTGGCCTCGCGATCTAAGTATTCCGTACCATTTTAATCTGTTTTTAGTATTTATTGTTATAGCGGCAACAGGAATACAATATTATCATCATCATTTCAACTGTCTAGGTACACGGTTCATGATATACAGCTTGGTGACAGAAACACAGACGGACGGACAATGGAGTCTTAGTAATAGAATCCCGTGAATTGACAATAAAGGATTATACTACCTGTCAATATTTGTATATCTTCTAATAGGTAGCATATTATATTCAATAGATTATAGCAAAAAATGTGATACACAATCTATCTAAGTTTTTAATTGTTTATTTATTTTCATATTCAAGAGTTACTTCCTATTTTATTATTTTTAAGGGGAAATGAAAAGTATGGTAAGTATACCAAGTATAATAAGTACCAATAGGGATAAAAAAAATGTCTCTCGCTCCGTTCACGATTCTTTAATCCTTTTCTTTGCCTCCTCTCTGATACAATCCACTATGAGTAGTAGTAGCAAATGTCGAAAATTAAAACACATTTGAATTAGGTAGGTACAAAAAATTTTTTTTTTTCGAAATTAACTATATTTCTTTATTTAAAATCTTTACTTTTATTTATTCTCGTAGTTTTCCCAACGTCCTTGTGGCCTCCTTATATACGGAGGTACGTAAGTACCTATATAATTTAGTACTTACCTAAGAAAAATTGTAAATAAAATACATTTTATACACTTTTAAATATCATGTTTTATTTTCTTCTTTTTTTTTAATTTCCGAAATTGTAGAACAAAAGTTTGAACAGCAGCAATGGCTAAGTGCAATGTTTCATGAAGATACACAATATTGAAAACAGCGCCATCTCTGTGCAAAAGGCCGAACTACGATACTCACTTCTGTACAACATACGGACTCGGCATAAAACTACTTGTAGACCGAGGGAACGATGAAGTTATTTGGCTGTATATCTGGAAAAACAATGAAACAAATAGTAGATGACAAGGGTATTAACGAATACTTTTTAGAATAATATATATTTTTTTAATTAAGGCATTTGTCTCTCCTGCCAGTAACTTTATTCAAAGAAATAGGTAATAACATGAATTCAAAATTCACTATTCCCTTTAAATACTAGCGAGAAGCGACCCGCCCCGGCTAAAACCGCATCAAAATCCGTTGCGTAGTTTTAAAGATTTAAGCATAGGTACATAGGGATATAGGGACAGAGAAAGCGACTTTGTTTTATACTATGATAAATTATATAGTGATGATGCTACAATGCTGCTTATTGCACCATTTTAATAGCTTTTATGGATTTACAAACGGTCGGTTTTTGAACAGATAGGATGTAAACATTTTTTTAACTCCTCGAACTACATACAGCCAATGTCATGTATTTCTTAATTATGTAATATTAAAATTAATTACATTTTTTTTAAACTCTATCTTTTATTACGGTACGCCAAAAATACTCTCTGCGCAACTGCTCAGCATTACCTAATAATAAAATTATGAACAATTTGCCAAAAGTCACAAATTCTCAAAGTTAGTAGGTACTAATAAGTACTTAGGAATATAAAAGAAAATTGTAAGTATTAATAAAAATAAAAAAATATTATTTTATAAAGTATGTAATTCATTAATTATTATTCATTTTATTAATTAATTACCCAAATATTCTTTGCATGGTGTCATCATGGCGTCTAATTGTAAATCTATACTAAGACCTCTTTTGTTAGGAATACTAAAATACCTAACATATGAATAGAATAGAAATTTCACTCCTTTTTAATTATTAAAACAGACAGACAGACAAGAAAGTGATCATAAAAGGGTTCCTTTTTTACCTTTTAAGGTACGGAATCCAAAAAAAACACAAAAGATGACTATGATAGAAAAGTAGGTAATTAGGTACTTAGTACGATATGATTAAAGATTTACTTACTTAGTGGTTTGTGCATTATTGGATCTGTGCTAGAAAGACAGAAACAGAAGAAATAATATTGTTGGTTTAGAACTTTAAGTAGGTACATAATTATACGTATAGTCCATTTTACATCACATCCAAATACAATTGGGTGTACCTACCGGAGGTTTTTGTCTTCCAAGTTAAAATAGGTATGTTACGGCTTCGCCTTACCGCGCCCTACATAAGTCGCAAGAAGAATCTTGCTCCTACAATTTTGTCAGGCGTTTTTTAATTTATATAGTTTTAATGTTCTGTCACCTCACTTGCCCTTCAACCTTCTCATTGTAAAAACCTCGTTATAAAATAAATTTGTAAAACCATTTTTGGGATTAAATTTCTGCACCATATATGTTCGTAAACAAGGTATGTACCTACATGTACTTACTTAATTCAAAATCTATCGTCTATACAAATAAAATGCTTTGTCCTGATTGACTGAAGGATCAACGCACATTCTAAATCGCTGATCGTAGAGACCTTGTGTTCTATATGACGTAGGCATCCGATAAGAAAGGATTTTCTGAAATTCATTCCCGTTAGGGAAACGGGATTAAAAAGGGGTGTCTTAGTAATAGGCACCCGTTTTTACCCTTTGGGTACGGAACCCTAATAAAAACTGAAATTATAAAAAGGTTCTTAGTTAAAAAAAATGGGTGTCTGTAAAGTCGGTTTACGGACGATAATTTTACATGATAACGTCATAAGAAAACATTGATGGTAACCATAGCAACGATAATACACTTTTTTGTGAGTGCTGGTGTTCGTCGATCGATCACAGTATTTTCTAAGGTTTTCGCGATTTGAACGCAAGCAACAGCTGCAATACCTAAGCACACACCGTTATTCAATTCTGCGTTAGATGAAACCTTTTTACTAACCTTTTTATTAATTTTAAGTAGACGGTAGTTTGACAGCTTTCCACATAATATTTTTTGTAAGACGAATGTCGGAGTTTTGGCGGGAACGAGCCAACAACATGTCGTGCTGCAGTTTTATTTACACGAAACTTAGTTGTAAACCGAGTTAAATTGTATAATTCCGGTGGAAAGTTATCTAATTTAGTTCCGTGAAAGTGCACAAGTGTAGTGAAAGTAAAAATCAGTGTCAAACATGGACTTTTCTCGTTGCCTCCAAAATCTCCTACAAGGTTATAGTAAAGTAGCCACCGCTTTACTATGACCCCTGACTTGACAAACTGTGACTTGACGACTTGACCATCTTGAAACACTTTGATTGAGCCCGATTTCTGTAAATCGGGCCATAACTTGATGCAAAATATTACTTGATACTGGCTATATGCACAAACCGTGCGAAGCCATAACTGAAAAAAAAAAAAAAGACGAATGTCATCATCTGCAAGGTTCCCGAAACGTCCGGTAATAAAATAAAAATAAAAACAAAAACTATGTAGTGTAGTAAGTAGTGATAGTGATAGTGAAGTACTACTAATTGCGATAAGTTTCGACCCCGTGGGAATTTTGAGATACCTAAAGTATTCTATATCCTTCTCCAACCTCTAAGCTACTATGCCCATTTTCCATCAAAATTGGGGAACAAACAAACAAATAAATAAGCATACTTTCGGATTTATAATATCCCGCCCGCCCGCGTAACTTCCGATCCCGTGGGAATATCGGGATAAATTAAGATGTATGCTATCCTTTCTCTCAAGTTGGATCGAACTGCACATGGTGTGCGAATTTTATTATAATCGGTTAAGTGGTTTAGGAGTCCATTGAGCACAAACATTGTGACACGAGATTTATATATATTAAGATTATAGTTAGGATATTTTAAATGTTGACAGCCTTATCCGTGGCTGTGCTTAGTCCAGGGGTCGGCAACCGTTTGAGTCGGATAAGTTTACAAAATTTCAAAGTTTTTAATGAACCACCATTTTATTTCTAACAATAAATAATATACTTGCGTCAATCAATAAAGTTTTTTGAAGATAATCAGCACTCCAAATGCTAACTTCTTCACCTCACTGTAGCAATCGGGAAGATTATTTCATGCGTCGAATATTATGTGCCTCAACTCGCTGTATTTCTTTAAAATATGAATATCTGCAAATATTTGTCACATTTTGTTCTACACTTCCAAGCACCGCCATCTATTGACACATTTGATGAAATCTATACTAATATTATAAAGCTGAAGAGTTTGTTTGTTTAAACGCACTAATCTCAGGAACTACTGGTTCGATTTGATAAATTCTTATTGTGTTGGATAGTCCATTTATCGAGGAAGGTATTAAGGCTACTTTTTATTTTGATATTCCCACGAGATCGGGACTTACGCGCGTGAAAATGCTGGGCGCAGCAAGAATAGAACCATAAAGAGCCTCAGCTTCACATCCAAAGAGCAGCATGTGGCTTGCGAGCCGCAGGTTGCCGACCCCTGGCTTGGCCTAACAAAATAGCCCCCCGGAGACCGTACCGAGACCGAGCTTCATTCTCCTACCTCGCCTCGTTCAGACTGCCAGTGTCACATTTTCAATAAAAATGTTACTTTACAAAAATACTAAAGTTATTATTTTTAATACTTTAAAACAATACAAGTTTAATGCAGTAAATTGTTTTGTTCCGGGCTATTTAAGTTGAAATATGATTGGTGTGTTGTTTAGAGAATTTATTGGTAAGTTGATTTACTTATTTAATAACACTTGCTTGATTAAACTTATTATTAAGTAAATTAATCGTGAATAGGCGGTACAGTAAGTATATAAATTAGCTATAACTACGTATTTTCTACCTATATTATACTAAAATTTTAAAGGTAGAAATAATTATGAAAAAACTTCAGTTTTATATTTGAGATTTTTTCTTCTGAAATTTTATTCTAGTACATTTAATAAGTACCTACCTACATAATGCATGCACGCAATAGGTATCACTACATAGTATAAAACAAAGTCGCTTTCTCTGTCCCTATTTTTCTTGAACGCTTAAATCTTTAAAACTACGCAACGGATTTAGATGTGGTTTTTTTTAATAGATAGAGTGATTCAAGAGGATGGTTTATATGTATAATACATGCATAATATTGCCGTGCGAAGCCGGAGCGGGTCGCTAGTTTGTTGTAATCTAATTTTAAATCTAACTGCCATCCACAAACGTTCTCTAACTTTTAATTTTATTGAGATATTATGTGGATTTGATTGAGCAGAGCTTGTTTATGCCAAGGTTGAGCAGTTGCCACGTTCGTATGTTCAAAGGTGACAAAATTACAATTTAGGGAGGACTTTACTTTCTTGCATTTTTTGCGATAAAAGGTGGTGCCGAACGAACTAAATTTTTTTTTGTATAAAACATAGTTTTTATTTGGCTGAAGTAAATTAATATAACGATAAAGTGACGATCAAGTTTTTGTATGAAATTGTCCTAAAGTCATAATTTATTTATTTTGACTCATTCCGTCCCACTGCCGGGCTTTATCCACTGTTACCTGTCTAGCTAGTGCCAGCCGGGTCCAGTCCCTGAGATGCGAGTCCAACTCGTCCCGCTATCTCCTAAAGTCATATCTATTTAAATATCTAGTTGTACTTATATAAATAAATATGTACATTTGTTACAGGAAGGAAAATAGTTTTCACGATGCGTGACTGCAACGCTCACTGGATGGCGTCTTGAAGACACCTGTCAATAAAGAAGTATATTCATCAAGAACAATTTGAAAATGTCCTGACGTCATCAGGGTATCAAAAACGCATGAAGATAACGAATAACAACAACAAGCACCTTTTAACACAAGATGATAAAGACATCGCAGAGCAGACAAGTAAGCCAGTCCGTCTTAAGATCAAAGTTGGATTTTTCTTACTTGATACTTATATCAGTTGTTACAAGAATGCACATTTCAAACGCAACTTTAAGTTAACAAAGTTATTGTGCTTTCAAGATTTTACAACGCATTTGTATTCTTCTACTGACGTTTCCTGCTAACTGTTATGTATTAGATGTCTGAGATTTAACGATAGATGTCTGGGATCGGGAAAGTTAGGGAATTAGCAAAAATTCGAGCAGACGTCGTCGAATTTTCAGGCCAAGGTCGCCCCGAGTCATTGTCATCGATTTTATAATCAATTATGTCTGGGGGTTGATCATTCCTCTGATATCACCTTACTAATTATTGTGTCATTTCCATAAGGGCGAATTTAATTGTTGAATATATTTCTTATTGCGAAGATTTTAGTGCAGTATTATGTACGAATGGACATCATGTTCTATAGCTTTTCAAACTCTGAATTAAAATTTTGAACAGACAATCCAGCAATAAAGGATACAGAGTTTATCCCATACTCCCAATTTAATTTTATGATGAAATCTAACGTAGGTACAATAGGAGTGATTCAAAAACAATGCCCAGTAGGTATAGGAAAATCCATGCCCGATAAAGCCACAAAAATAGCACGTTATTAATTATTATTTTCCTCGTTAAACATATTACGATTTATCGGAATACCTATAACTAAAAAATATAACAAACAAAGGAAAACCTACAAGAGTAGTTGATCCGTGTTCTATATTAATTAATCGAGGAATGAGCGGTTGCTGTAGGGATAATGCACACATTTCTTAAGTAAATACCTTTGGTTTTTAATAATTTCTTGATGCGCAATACGATTATTTTATTTCTCTATGAAAAAAATCGGATTAAATTGAAATGATAGAAACTAATACCTATTGACAAGCTCATTGATCGGTACTTAACTTAACACACGTTTAGTAATTACTAGCGACCCGCCCCGGCTTCGCACGGCTACATTATACATGTATTATACATATAAACCTTCCTCTTGAATCACTCTATCTATTAAAAAAAACCGCATCAAAATCCGTTGCGTAGTTTTAAAGATTTAAGCATACATAGGGATATAGGACAGAGAAAGCGACTTTGTTTTATACTATGTAGTGATAGTGATAGTGAAGAACATCTTCAGTTCAAACATCAATTCTGGATGACAAAGTGTCAAATGATTCGATTCGGTACACAGAAAGAGATTTTCTTTAAAAATTACCGTTGAGCTCCGGTAATCGTGGGACATCGTGCAACCCCTGTTTATTTTACGGTCAACTCCGTTAAGGTTGAATGTTTCGTATCGCTAAGCAAAGTATTCCGCTAGATGGCGCTTGTTTTCCCCGAAAGTATATTTTTATTTTATTTTGCTATAATTGACGTGGAATTAAAGTATTTGTATATATGTTGCCTGTTTTCTAGTTTGCTCTGAACATATTTCAAACATAATTTAATTTTTTGGAAGTCACATTTTAATGTATTTCCAAAGTACAATTTTTAACTCTTGTCACGATATAAATGACACGCACACATACAAAACAATAAACTGTAGCAACTATAGACTATATTTGACGTAGTCCTACAGATACCGATTGGTGTAGTCATTTAGAGCGGCGGGGTAGTGTTCTGAAGAGCCCCAGTTCAAATCTCGATACAAATATATTTTTTTTTTGAAAATATATTTTTGAATAAATTTTCTAAAACAGGATCAGTTTTATGGTAGGTACTGTTAGTAATCATTTTTTTTTAAACTAGAACGAATTCTGAACGAACAAATTGTACTAGGTCTGAATGGAAAGAGAAAAATAAAGACAAAGTAATGTACAAAAAGGTTTATTTATTTAAAATTAGTTCTATCTTATCATCTTATATCGGGGACTGACATAGCCAGCAACACTTCGACCCCTTGGGATCGATTAACGCAGTGATCCCACTAAGAGGAAAAATCCTATGTTTCTCCGGTTTGGGATATGCATTCCCAAGGAGGCCCATGGGTCTCCTTCGCTTCGTCACTAAGACGGCGCATTCACACAGGATGTGCTCCATAGTTTCTCTGACATCACCGCAGGTTCTGCAGTCAATATTAGAAGTTATCTTCATTTTTAAAAGCATGTCATTGGTTTTGTAAAGCCATGTCAAGGCACCAATCACAGCTCGTGCTTTGCTTTTTCCGTTGTTCAATATAAATTTAGAAGCCCCTCTGGGCCTGCTACCTATGAATTTCTTCGAATGTAGTAGCCCTTTACTGATTTCCCACTCTTGCGTGTGTTTCTTATCAACGTAATCCTTTACGGCCTTTGTGATTGTGCATGCTGGCAGGCCCGTACATGGTTCTGGTCCAAGCATAGCACTTGCCGATCCTGTTCTTGCAGCTCATCAGTCTTCTCATTTCCTGCTATTCCTTCATGGCCTGGGACCCAGAGTAGTCGTAGTTTGTTCCTACGGCCCAACTTGTGTGGATAGGTTACCCACCTTGAGGGGTATACTTGTGAAATAATTCAATCACTTACAAGACACTAAAATTCCCTCAAGGTTTATTTTCAGTAGGTGCTCAGATGGATGATACTTTAAACACAATAGTAGGAATATATTAAATGATTATAATATTTTATTTTTGGTTTTTCTATTTACTGACTACTTGACATCTCTGTTGACTCTCCGTTGCCTAGGTAACAAACGCGCATCTAGTGCGAGGCAAAGTATCGACTGGGTGTATGTTGCCAGTGTGTACAACAAACATTATCAAAAAAACAACAAGACTGCTTGGTTTGTTTCTCGCGAATTACTATACTTCATTTATATTTTATTATATTTTTATACTATTAATTAAATGCAAACAGGTACAAATGTTTATTTATTTATTATATACGTAAAGTGATAATTTGATAAGTCTATCAAAATAATGTATAATTCAAGTATCAAAAGTGACGCGACAGTGCCAAAAGTTACATAAAATCTTGCAGGTGTAGGTCTGGCAGCACTGAGTTGAATATCATGCAATTGAAATTATTTTGATTTTTTATTAGACAGATTAGACGGAGAGGCAACGTCGCCCTTATCCAGCAAACTGTATTGCGGCTCTGCTCTAGCGTAATTGCGTGTTCCTGCTTCCACACACAACGCGACAACGTCGCGTGTTTCCACACATCTATGCGTCACTCACACTATGACCATACGTCAATATAACCGTGCACCAACACATACGTAAAATTGGTCTCTTTTTTCACGCTGAAACAGAGTACTTCCTGGATGTTAAACAGTGATATTTTTGGTCTGCCCCTACAATAGCTTAAATTAGGCCTACTTTAAGTCATAATAAGTTAAATATCTCAGTATAAAACGTAGGAATCTCTAAAACATTTAGTAGGGAAAACGTACCACCTTAAGATTTTTACGCTAGACTCCGGTAAAATTGGTTGAAAAACTGGTTGCCTGTAAAGTCGGTATACGGGCGAAAGTTTTACGTGACAACAACTGTGCTCGAGTGGAAGGGACGCGTGCCTTTCACTTTTTATGTCTGTCTCTCTCGCTCTTAGGCGGGCTAACCATGCCCGCGTGCCTCTCACTCGCTCTCATTGTGAGCGCATAACGTGAGCGGAGCGTAACGCAGTTTCTTGAAGTGTCACCCGGCAAACCAATTTTCTTCTTTTTTCTTCCAAAAGAAAGAAAAACACTAGTAGTAGTAGTAGTTTATTTAATATCAATTAAACCACATCGAATTAAACGGTGAAATTAAATAAGGTACTATTCTTAATTATACTGAAGTGTAAGAAAAAAAAAGACTCGAATAGTGAAGTCTTTCGGTCGTTATCGTGACCACAAGGGGATCATTACATACAGACACACGGACGTACAAGACAGAACTTTTTTGATTAATTTAAATAACAAAAATAGCATTAAAAATATCATGTGTTAAAAATAGTGTTATTTCTTAATATGTGTGTGTATACATTTTTTTACTAGTGCAATAAGTATACGATAAATAGAGACATTTTGAGTTCGAAAAATCACTCGTTTTGCGTGAAGTGCGAGTAGTAGTATTTTTTTTCAACAAATTTTCATGCTTCATCATTGTGTTGTGAGAGTAAGAAACTTTTTCTTCCAATATTTGACTGTGTTCTCGTTTTAGGATGTGTAATGTCCCGTTAGTGGAGGTTGCAATTTGTGAGAAGGTTTTTTAATAACTTACTAGTAACGGTATCGAACTGAAAATTTAGGGACTTATAAGTATGAGATGTACGGAGATCAACGAAGATCTAATTAGATATACTTACATACATTACAATTTTGATATCCTTATATCTCTGCACATCAACGTAGATCTAAAAATTGGCGAGTTGAGATCTATGGGGATCAAAAATATTTTTTCCCGGGTAACTAATCTTAACGATAATTTACTTAATAACTAAATTCTTAAAAAACGAGACAGCTTTTTGGATCGGATTTGTCTTTGTAACAGTTTTTACAAGAATTGGTCCTATGTACAATTTTACAGCCTTGTAACAAAATAAATATTGAAATGGATTAAATAAACTATGGAACCTTGCTTGACGAATATTATACACTATTGATGCTATGGAAACTCCACTACACAAAAGCACGGAGTTCTTCCTAGTCCCGCGTTGCAATGTACAACGATTGGCGGCGGCTGGTAACGGTTGTGGCCAACTTTGAGGGATTCGTTTTGTAGCTCTTTTTGACACTGCCTCACCTCCAGAACAAAGCTCAAAAATTCTGATGTATTTATCGGCACATCATGGTCGGGCCAAGCAATAAAGTTATAATGTATTACAGTTTGGGTGGCTTCGGTCCCATCTGTCTAAAGAAGTACTAATTTCACGTAATGAGGGAAACGCTCCACTCTAGTGGTAGTGATTTGGAAGTTCTCGAACCTCATTGTTGATCCCTCCATGTCGCTCCAATAGGGGTGACACTTCTCCTTACCGTTTTCTTTCTTTCGACAGAGCATGACAATTATTTGTACGTGCTCCATCCACAACATACGATAAAAGTTGTAACACGTGCGCTGGGCAGGGGCTTCTGCACAAATGAACTTTTTGATTTGTTCGAAGCCATTTATGTAATTTGCATTAATGTAGTTTCCCTCATTCCGTTCTGTGGCTAAGATCACTCTAGAGTGGTCAAAGCAAACTGCAGTTATTCTTGTTGGTTTCAAACGTCCCTTCTATTTTTTCAGCATACCGTTTCTGAATAATTAATATTTGAAATTGCTTCTTATACACGTCGAGGTATGGAAAGCAAATAAGGTTACAAAAATAATAGTGGCCTGCATTTTTTAGACAGTCGAACCTGTCTTTTCTAAGTTCGACACAATAGAAAACAAAACCTTCCCTGTCTTCAGAATTTGAGATATTGAAATATCGATTGCACAGAACGCCATCGATCGCTCTAGTCCATCACTGCAATGGATTACCATTGGACTCTTATATCCTTTAAGAGACTCTGGTGTCACTACCGAGCGATTGTATAATCGTATCATAAACAATAAGTCAAGAAAGTCACACTCTAGGGGCAAAATATCGTCCTCTTGCCATTTATTGTATAAAAAGTGGTTGACGAATAATGAGCTTCCATCTTCGTATGTCACGATTAGTTTCGTGATTTCGAAATTGGGATGATTCAGATCAATTTTGAGCGTCGTGATCTTCAGTTTTTCATGTGGAAACGACTCTCCTTCTTTCGGGTGCCAATATAAAATTCCATTCCTGTTACATAACTTTTATTGTATTGAGCATAACGATGATTTCGGTGTGGTATTTTCATATCATCTTCCAGAAGCTACTGATTGCTGCCACTGAATGAGTTGTCCGCGTGGTAATGTATGCCTTTTGACACTCGAATCCATCGATGTAGCTCGCGTTGATAATGTGGTTTCTGGTCCATTTTTTACTTTCCTTGATCTGGCACTGATATTCCTTCGTGCATTTTATTACGAATTTTTGGTCAGTAATCAGTTCAATTTTCTGAGATAGTTTATTATTTTGTCTGAACTATAAGATAGAGGCAGGGACGATACAAAAATAGGGTCATTAACTACCCAATTAGTTAACCATTTGTTTTATTAGTTAATTATGGAAGCATAGCCCTTCTTTTTCAGGTTGATTGTTTTCAGCAGATGTATGGGCGCTAAAAGTTCCTTTCACGTTCATATTCATTATTTCATTGCGTTCCTGGTAAATTAATTTATAAGCATCTCTTTTTTCAACTGCTTTGATTGGACCGTTACGGGTTAGGGTTTTCGAATTAGAACAACCCATTTTCATGTAGCACCAAGTATAGAGTTGTGAAAAGTGAAGTTAGACGTAATCCAGTTCGGGGACGTAACACAGTTAACTGTATAATCATTTTTCGGGATTCCGTATTTATAGGATTATTTTTTCCTTATCCGCCGATTCCCTTTTTTTTGCGTTGCACTCACAGTAAGAAACCGTAGGTACTATCCTTGTTGCACTCATGATTATAAACCTATCACAGTTTTATGTTTTTTTTTAAACATATGAGAATTTAGGAAAAACGCTCTGCTACGAAATAGATAATTTAAAAAAATGTTACATAGCAGAGCGTTTGCGAGCGTTTTCATTACATAGCAGAGAGGTTGGTTTCTTCTATAAGTTGTGCAAAGTTCTTAGCATAGGATTGTTTTTTGAAGCATAGCCGTTCTTTTTCAGGTTCATAGTTTTCAGCAGATGTACGAGCGCTAAAAGCTCTAGCTAGACTCAAGACTAAAATTATCAACTCGTAATGACATCATTCATAACAAATAAATCTTACAATAACTTATCTGTGACTAAACTAAGACTAGATAATAGTTGAGGTTAAATACTGTTAAGGTAGTTGGGTCGCGAAATTCATACTACACCAACTTTTGAAATTTTTATCATCGATAAACAAATATAATGTTTACAACCAAAATTTCAAATCGATTCACCATACCGTTTCTATTTTATTAATTTTTGAAATTGCTTCTTATACACGTCGAGGTATGGAAAGCCGATATAAGGTTACAAAAATAATAGTAGCCTGCATTTTTTAGACAGTCGTCCGTCAGCGAACGCCATCGATCGCTCTAGTCCATCACTGCAATGGATTACCATTGGACTATTATATCCTTTAAGAGACTCTGGTGTCACTACCGAGCGATTGTATAATCGTATCATATACATGCAGTCAAGGAAGTCACAGTCTAGGGGCAAAATATCGTCCTCTTGCCATTTATTGTAGAAAAAGTGGTTGACGATCAATGAGCTTCCGTCTTCGTGTGTCACGATTAGTTTCGTGATTTCGAAATTGGGATGATTCAGATCAATTTTGAGCGTCGTGATCTTCAGTTTTTCATGTGGAAACGACTCTCCTTCTTTCGGGTGCCAATATAAAATTCCATTCCTGTTACATAACTTTTATTGTATTGAGCATAACGATGATTTCGGTGTGGTATTTTCATATCATCTTCCAGAAGCTACTGATTGCTGCCACTGAATGAGTTGTCCGCGTGGTAATGTATGCCTTTTGACACTCAAATCCATCGATGTAGCTCGCGTCGATAATGTGGTTTCTGGTCCATTTTTTACTTTCCTTGATCTGGCACTGATATTCCTTCGTGCATTTTATTACGAATTTTTGGTCAGTAATCAGTTCAATTTTCTGAGATAGTTTATTATTTTGTCTGAACTATAAGGTAGGGCAGGGATGATACAAAAATAGGGTCATTAACTTAACTACCCAATTAGTTAACCATTTGTTCTATTAGTTAATTATGGAAGCATAGCCCTTCTTTTTCAGGTTGATTGTTTTCAGCAGATGTATGAGCGCTAAAAGTTCCTTTCACGTTCATATTCATTATTTCACAGTGTTCTTGGTTAATAAAATTAATAGCATCTCTTTTTTCAACTACTTTGATTAGACCGTTATGGGTTAGGGTTTTCGAATTAGAACAACCCATTTTGATGTAGCACCAAGTATAGAGTTGTGAAAAGTGAAGTTAGACGTAATCCAGTTCGGGGACGTAACACAGTTAACTGAAGAATCATTTTTCGGGATTCCGTATACCTATATAGGATTCTTTTTTCCTTATGAGCCGATTACCTTTTTTTCTCGCGTCGCACTCACAGGAAAAACCGTACTATAAAACTATTACAGTTTTATGTTAAACAAATGAGAATTTAGGAAAAACGCTCGTGTTATTTTTAAAAAAATTACAAAACTTTTAGGAAGAATCATATTTGTTTGAACTTCCGATGTTTTTTATTTCCTTTAATTTCATACCAATATTCCTTCGTACTAATCATTAGTACGAAACTTTTGGGAAGGATCATATTTGTCTGAACTTCCGAAGTTTCCGAAGAATTTTTTATTTTAGCATAATTCGTGTACAGTCAGTTGCACAAGAACGTACCTCCTATAACTCCATAGTTAAGGCTCGGGGGTAGCGGAGGGTGATATTTTTGGAATCAGGAGACAAAACTCCATCATGCACCGATGTTAACTCCTAGGCCGTTACGCTCGACTCGTTAAAGTGCAGTTGCACAAGATGCAGCGTGACGTCTATATCTGCGCACCGATCCGATGCACATGCATGCAGCTTATCGGACCGATCATGACCTAAGCTCTGTCAGGCATATACGTGAGCTGGGATACCTACTGGACGCAGTGTCGCGTCAGCTTATTCTATGTCAATGATACCAAGAAATATTGCATAATAACATTTATTTAAAAAAGTAAGAAAAATAAAGCATTTCAAAGCCATCTGATAAACCGCACAGTTTACAGAGTAAATACAACTAACATATTAAACAGGATAGAGGTAGGTATGTGTATAGTTAGGAAACTTAAAAGTCCCAGCAGTGATTGTGGGAACACCTAACATTTTAAATAGTAATGCGTTATTTACGAAGCTTACAAATCCCAGTAGTGATTGCGGGGCAAACTAACATCTTAAACAGTAATGAGTTATTTCTGAATCTTAAAAGTTCCAGTACGTATTGGGGTCTGGGCCCCCAATAAATCCAATTCGGGTCCCCATTGTCCCTGATTTCTTGACGACGTGGTGGGGTGGTTCTGGTGCTTCAGCTTTAGAGCGGGACTTGGTGGGATCGGTGAACTGAAAATAGAAAAATTAACTTTAATTTCATTGGAGCTTACAAGACCTGCTAAAGGGTTGGGGCAGACCACAAACACTTTGCTCAGAAGTTATGAGTTTGTAGAAATGATATACTCACGTCTTCCAGATCGTAACGCAAATCCGGCGTGGCTTGTGGCCTCGCTTCTACCATCAGGAACAGAGCCATCAAGACGAGCAGACTGTTCATTTTACAGACGTTGGGAGTCACGATTCGTAAGCTGCAAATGTAAAGAAACAAAATATAAAATTCAGTCATTGAAGAGGTGCTCCTCCATCCCTGATAGGAATGTGCAGGAGAAGTATAAAAATGCAGAAAATAATTAATTTAAATATTGGATACTTACATAGTGAGAGGTCGATGATGGTCAGGCCTTTGCCTTGGAGCTGCTTGATCACAGCATTGCTCTGGAAGAACTTGTTCACGCAGTGGCTGTCGATGAGCTTATGAATATCAGGAGGGATATAAGGGCATTATATAGTAGCCTAGCTGCTGATAACAGTTACCATACAATGAACAACACCATAAAAATCCAATGACGCAAGTTCAGGAAAAATAATTAGGCAAAAAGAATGAAATAAAATTAATCTAAAAAAATGCTCTGCTACGAAATAGATAATTAAAAAATCTGTTACATAGCAGAGCGTTTGCGAGCGTTTTTATTACATAGCAGAGAGGTTGGTTTCTTCTATATGTTGTGCACAGTTCTTAGCATAGGATTGTTTTTTGAAGCATAGCCGTTCTTTTTCAGGTTCATAGTTTTCAGCAGATGTACGAGCGCTAAAAGCTCTAGACTCAAGACTAAAATTGTCAACTGGTAATGTCATCATTCATAACAAATAAATTTTACCATAACTTATCTGTGACTAAACTAAGACTAGATAATAGTTGAGGTTAAATACTGTTAAGGTAGTTGGGTCGCGAAATTCATACTACACCAACTTTTGAAATTTTTATTATCGATAAACAAATATATAAACTGTTTACAACCAAAATTTCAAATCGATTCACCATACCGTTTCTAAATAATTAATTTTTGAAATTGCTTCTTATACACGTCGAGGTATAAAAAGCCGATAAGGTTACAAAAATAATAGTAGCCTGCATTTTTTAGACAGTCGAACCTGTCCTTTCTAAGGTTCGACACAATAGAAAACAAATTTACCTTCCCTGTCTTCAGAATTTGAGATATCGATATGTCAATTGCACAGAACGCCATCGATCGCTCTAGTCCATCACTGCAATGGATTACCATCGATTGTATAATCGTATCATAAACAATAAGTCAAGGAAATCACACTCTAGGGGCAAAATATCGTCCTCTTGCCATTTATTGTATAAAAAGTGGTTGACGATTAATGAGCTTCCATCTTCGTGTGTCACGATTAGTTTCGTGATTTCGAAATTAGGATGATGAATCATCCTAATTCTGAAGATCAATTTTGCGCGTCGTGATCTTCAGTTTTTCATATGGAAACGACTCTCCTGCTTTCGGGTGCCAATATAAATTTCCATTTCCGTTAACTTTTATTGTATTGAGCATAACGATGATTTCGGTCTGGTATTCCCATATCATCTTCCAGAAGCTACTGATTGCCGCCACTCAATGAGGTGTCCGCGTGGTGATGTATGCCTTTTGACACTCGAATCTATCGATGTAGCTCGCGTCGATAATGTGGTTTCTGGATCCCATTTTTTATTTTTCTTGAACTGGCACTGATATTCCTTCGTGCATTTTGTTACGAATTTTTGGTCAGTAATCAGTTCAAATTTTCGGGGATAGTTTATATTTTGTCTCAACTATAATATTCAGTGTTGCAGCAGTTAGTTCACGATGTGTGACAGTAGTAAACGATTATTTATACTATTCGTGGTTTAGTTCCCTCGGAGAATTGTAATACGGTTCCTGTTGTCTGCGGAACTTCGTCGTTTTAAATATTAACAATAATAATAAATAAGCCCGCAGGGCACCTTGAGGCGAGGTGACGGGGAGTAACGACCCCGCGGTCCCGAGTTCTCCAGGGGGAAGTCACCGTTCCTCATCTCCGGCGTGCCTTAGTTGGCTGGTCAGAGTGAACACTGACGAGGAAGCGGTCCCCCGCCTCTGGCTTGCCTTCACCGGCCGTCCAGAGTGGAGTCGCATAAGTAAAAATACTCGAAGGATGGATGCCGAACGTCAGTGATGAGTTGGCCCGCTCGCTCGGACTACCAGCGATGACTTAAAATCCAGTAAGGCCTCTCCATCCTTCAAGCCACTCACGTTCCTGTTGCCCCCTTGCTGTAATTTACTCGGCTAATTAGGGTGGCCCAGTCTGAGAGTTGGCGAGTCTCCGCCTGCCATTTTTACGTGTTTATTGGACATTGTTACGGCAGGTGCCATAGTATCCATAGTTCCCCAGTATCTAGTCCACTACCATCCCATCACAATAGCTCAAGTAGTTTTGTCCTGTAAATTATCAATAGTTTTATCCAAACCGGAGGTTGTCCTTGGTTGCACTTTATAGTGTAGACAGGGATAATCGCCGGCTTAGAATCCACCCCATTGTTTGCTATTATACTTGTTATTGTAAAGGGCCTCTACGTGTTGGCTTCGGCTCCACGCACGCATGACATTCTAACCTGTTCAACTGTTGTACTTTTTGTCACTTACACAATATAACCCCTTGGACGTTCAGACGTGTGAACAGCCTAGTCCCGGAAGGTCAGACGTGTGAACAGCCTAGTCCCGGAAGGTCAGACGTGTGAACAGCCTAGTCCCGGAAGGCTTCGAAAGGTCCGGGGTTCCATAGCCCTGTGATACAGGACGGATAATAAATAATATTCCATGACGCTTGTCATGGAATATCTGCTCTGATCTCTTCTTAAATTACTATTAAAAGTTATACAATTCGTATTTTTGCACAACAATCACCATTATTAGGACGTGAAGTGAACTTATGACGCATAATGTACATAGACTCCTTATCTGCGTACGTTTATGTTTTAGCTTAACTTATCATTGGTACGAATTTTTTGGCAAGAATCATATTTGTCTGAACTTCTAAAAAAAATACTTCCTTAAAATTGATACCGATATTCCTTCGTACTGATCGTTCGTACGAAATTTTTAGGAAGAATCATATTTGTCTGAACTTTCGATGTTTTTTATTTCCTTTAATTTCATACTGATATTCCTTCGTACTAATCATTAGTACGAAACTTTTGGGAAGGATCATATTTGTCTGAACTTCTGAAGTTTTTTATTCCCTTTTAATTGATACTGTTATTCCTTCGTACCAATTATTGGTACGAATTTTTTGTAAGTACAAGTTAAAAGTTTTTATAGCATATTTCGAGTATTTGATTTTATGTCAATTATAACATAAAATCAGAAATTCTACTTAGGTACTTTTTTTTTTTTACATATGATAGGTCAGCGTTTGACCACTATCACACCTGCCTGATGGTAGGTGACGATGCGGCCTAAGATCTAAGATCTGCCTCTACTTTTTCAAAACTGTTATTTATTTATCTCTCTTATTGTATTACAAAAAAATGGTATCGTAATCGTACATTAGCTCACTTATCAACTAGGTTATACTACACTGATTTTTATGTCAATTATAACATAAAATCAGATTTTTTTTTTTTTTTTTCATTTTAAGGTCAGCGTTTGACCACTATCACACCTGCCTGATGGTAGGTGACGATGCGGCCTAAGATCTAAGATCTGCCTCTACTTTTTGAAAACTGTTATTTATTTATCTCTCTTATTGTATTACAAAAAAATGGTATCGTAATCGTACATTAGCTCACTTATCAACTAGGTTATACTACACTGATTTTTACGTTCGTGAGTCTCCAAACGCTACGAATTATTTTTATAAATATATTATGAAGACTATTTCGGGTCGACTAATAATTATTTGTCTGTGTCCTCAAGAGATTCAAGGTGGCATAGGAAGATCTTGGTCAAGTGGTTCATAAGGTTTTGAAATTGGTGATTAAACACCATGGTAGTATTTATTACTTAATTATTACTTAAAATACAAATGTACTTAAGTATGCCCATCACTGATTATTGAAAATAAACAAAACATGGTGCAATTTGCCAAAATAGAAGCTCATACTTATTATAATTTTAATGAAACATAGGTGAATTTTAAGGATGTGAAATATAGCGTAGTGTAAATAATGTTTCGTAAAAAACCTAGCAGATTGATGAGGGGTAGAGTTGAATGGCGGGCAGGTTGCGTTTAAATTGAGGTTATGAAGAATAAGCCAAAAAACATGTTTTGTAAGCAATGTCTTTATTTAATCATAACTTATAGATAATGTTATTAATAGGTATTTCTTGGAGTTACACTCTACAAAGTAAGCAACTTATAGTTAAGAAAATTCTACAATATAACATACAGTTTGCATATTTATTAATTTGAAAAAGCTCTTGGTAATTATGCCAAAGTTTCCATGAGTGGAGTATTTCCAGTAAAATTCGTTTTCCTTAAATAAAAAAGGCATGAGATGTAATATGAAGCCTCTTTTCCGATTATTTGATTAGTCGAATGCAAAAAAATATATACAAGCGACACAAAAATATACATTATTAAAATAAATATATGAAAACCGACACGCGCGCGCTACTAGCGTGCGAAACATGTACGCTAGTTATTAATAAAATACATAAAGAGAGAAGAAAACTATTCATAATTCCTTAGAAAATCTCACTAAGGCCGAAGGATGAGATCAGTATAATCCAATACTAATAGTAGATCATTGATCTTTGCTTACTTCTTTCTCTTCGAATTTTGTAGTAGAAGTTATGTTTGTTACTTCCGGCTGTGTGGTAGTTCTGTTCAACGTTCCTGTGGAATTCACTTTAGCGATATCTTCGTGGCTTCCACTCGTTATGTTCTGAGTGCCAGTGGAATTGGATTGAACAGGTAGATCATTGATCTTTGCTTACTTCTTTCTCTTCGAATTTTGTAGTAGAAGTTTTGTTTGTTACTTCCGGCTGTGTGGTAGTTCTGTTCAATGTTCCTGTGGAATTCACTTGAGCTTGAGCGATATCTTCGTGGCTTCCACTCGGTATGTTCTGAGTACTAGTGGAATTGGATTGAACAGTAGATCCTTGATCTTTGCTTACTTCTTTCTCTTCGAATTTTGTAGTAGAAGTTTTGTTTGTTACTTCCGGCTGTGTGGTAGTTCTGTTCAACGTTCCTGTGGAATTCACTTTAGCGATATCTTCGTGGCTTCCACTCGTTATGTTCTGAGTGCCAGTGGAATTGGATTGAACAGTAGATCTTTGATCTTTGCTTACTTCTTTCTCTTCGAATTTTGTAGTAGAAGTTTTGTTTGTTACTTCCGGCTGTGTGGTAGTTCTGTTCAACGTTCCTGTGAAATTCACTTTAGCGATATCTTCGTGGCTTCCACTCGTTATGTTCTGAGTACTAGTGGAATTGGATTGAAAAGTAGATCCTTGATCTTTGCTTACTTCTTTCTCTTCGAATTTTGTAGTAGAAGTTTTGTTTGTTACTTCCGGCTGTGTGGTAGTTATGTTCAACGTTCCTGTGGAATTCACTTTAGCGATATCTTCGTGGCTTCCACTCGTTTTGTTCTGAGTCCTAGTGGAATGTGCAATATGCGTCAAAGGAATCTGGAAAAGAGAACAACCTGTATTATAAAATCGCGATAAATATATAGTAAACTCTGCAAAAAAAGTCCTTGATCCTTTATGTAATTGGTCTATGCCGTTAGATAAAGTATTAATATCACTTCCGGCTTAACTAAACGTCGATATAGATAACTTTTTTTCAGTTTTACATGGTTAGGTTTTTTGTGTCATCAAAAATGATATTATACACAAAGTAGGATTACAATGAGTAGAAAGGCGAACACTGTAACACCACTACTCTTACATTGTACCTAGTTATTGTAGTAAATATTGGTTCTGAACAATCACACAGTGATTTTTTTATAAATTCATTTCTTACCAGAAATAAAACTTAATAAACAGTAAAAGTAATAAAATAATAACAGTAAAAGTGCGTTCCACTCTGATCTGCTATATTGTTCCAATTACCGATCATTAGGTACATTTCGGTTAATGATTGTTGCGATTGATCTTATGGAAAGAACTGAAAAATTATCAATCTTATTTCTATTAGCAGTGAGCATGCTGAGCTGAGATTATATCATGGAATTTATAGCTTTTAATTAGTTATCTAGTTTAAGTGCTGAAGTTCTGCTAGATGTTGAAATTAACTTTTGCATGCGGGAATAGGCCTTCTTTGTCACGCTTGAAATAATAATTCATGTCACCTAATTTATACCATTGACTCAGACTAGTGTTCTCATAATTATCTGTGTCCTGGCGTTGATAACGGGTCATATCAGTTCCGGCATGGTTTGTTGATATGGTTCGGAATTTCCGAAATCATGGTTTGCTGTTTTGATTTGCGGCATGAGAAATGAGTCACGTAAATAGTGATAAAAGTTAATTTGGTTGACATAATTTCTAGCACTTCTGTTTAGGCATTATTACTTAGTCAACTAGTTACCGATTTTATAATAAAGACCCTTGATTTCAACTCTACTTTGTGTACAGTAATGATCTCGTAGTTAGAATCGTTTGCATGATAAGACGAATATTGGAAGAAAAAAAGTCCTTTTTTTACTATAATACGCCCCTGCTGGGGTGCTACGTGCTCATTCCAATTTCATAAAAACCCGCCTGATTATGGAGTGGGGTTCCAAGGTCAATCGTTAAACGGTTAAGGACAAAAAACTTGAGATTTTAGTCCCCAGCCAATATGATTTTGGTAGAATTTAAGTTTGACTTAGAAATGTGTCAGAAAGATTCCTCTTAATGATAAAAAAAATCTATGTGGGATTGCATGTTGCTAGATTCTTACATACCTCTTTTCCATGGAGTAGGACTTATAGGGTTGTTAATTTCAATTACGACATAAAATCAGACATCCTAATTTCTCTATCTTATTGTATTACATAAATATGATATTGTAATCGTACATTTGTTATCTTATCGACTAGATTATATTACACTGATTTTTACGTTTGTGAGATTCTTCGAAAGCTACGAATGGTTCTCGTTACTATTTTATGAAGACTATCTCCCGTCGATTTAAACTTCTGCAGATGGTTCCTCAAGACATTCATGTATGAACATCATATTTAAGTGGTTCAGAAGGTTTCGAAATTGGTGATTCATATTCTTCATTGTATTTTTCATCTAAAGGGTTTTCAGGTTCTTCAAAATCGATATCAAGAATATCTTGAACGACTGTATCTTCAAATCGATGTACTTATTTCCGATTTCATTTCTAAGGGTTTATTGCCAGCCGAAGGGTTTTCAAGTTTTTCAAACTCCATAATTATCTAGAATATCTTGAATAATTCTTTCTTCACAGATATGTATACTTGCGATTCAATTTCTAAAAAGTTATGTGAGACCGAATAATTTGAAGATAATTTTAGATCATTGTCCAGCCATTTTAAAGAATCGTTGCCGACACTAGATGTCAAAGTCTCTGATTTCTGTTCTTTATCCTTAAGACAATCTTCAATTTCTTTAGGATTTAATGATGAATCTCGTATGTTACTCTCGTTGAAGCAAGCACCTTGGCGGTACATGAAAAGCAATAAAATTGATTCTATTACACTAGTGATAATGTGTGATGAGCGCTTCGTAAAAAAACGTTCCATCATTAACGTAATTTTAGATCATTGTCCAGCCATTTGAAAGAATCGTTGCCGACACTAGATGTCAAAGTCTCTGATTTCTGTTCTTTATCCTTAAGACAATCTTCAATTTCTTTAGGATTTAATGATGAATCTCGTATGTTACTCTCGTTGAAGCAAGCACCTTGGCGGTACATGAAAAGCAATAAAATTGATTCTATTACACTAGTGATAATGTGTGATGAGCGCTTCGTAAAAAAACGTTCCATCATTAACGTAATTTTAGATCATTGTCCAGCCATTTTAAAGAATCGTTGCCGACACTAGATGTCAAAGTCTCTGATTTCTGTTCTTTATCCTTAAGACAATCTTCAATTTCTTTAGGATTTAATGATGAATCTCGTATGTTACTCTCGTTGAAGCAAGCACCTTGGTGGTACATGAAAAGCAATAAAATTGATTCTATTACACTAGTGATAATGTGTGATGAGCGCTTCGTAAAAAAACGTTCCATCATTAACGTAATTTTAGATCATTGTCCAGCCATTTTAAAGAATCGTTGCCGACACTAGATGTCAAAGTCTCTGATTTCTGTTCTTTATCCTTAAGACAATCTTCAATTTCTTTAGGATTTAATGATGAATCTCGTATGTTACTCTCGTTGAAGCAACAGAATGTCTCGAACTGTAACAAAAATAAGAAGTTATGAAATAAAATTAAGGTCAGACTATAGTAGATACTTATCGCATATAAAGGAATAAAAGGATGTTCATCTAATTTTTAATACTTTGATCTCTATCGATTTTTTTGTTGAAATCATTTAAAATGAGCGTACGCATACCTAATCTGTCGCAATAGCAATAAACGTTACTTCTAAACTAATGGTTCTTAAACGTGCAATAGGACTATCATTTACTCGGCCTGGAAGCGGTCAATGTTATCAGCCGCTAATGATAAGTAATAATATCATGCCCGGCCTGACTGGACCTCAATATGACTTCTTATCAGTTCAATATGTTTAGGTTTTTTGTGTGTCACTATTAAACTATTAATGACTGGTTTGTTAGATAGGCACCAATTGTAGCTTATTGTCAGCAGCGTATGATTGTAATTACTTTTACCATGTCTCTAAAGATGATCTGGAAAATACTTACCTATCTGCGGATCAGGTGGTTCTTTTTATGACCATTTCTTAAAAAAAAAAAGCATGTGTTTGGCCTGTTTTATATTGAAGAAGTCCTCCATGGCGTATCCGCCAACGGCGAAAAGCTAGGCCTGTTTTATAATGTGAATGGGACTAAGTTCACGAACCAAATTTAGAGTATTCACTGACAGAGGTAGGAAAAGTTGTGAGTTAGGTTGAACAGGTCATAAAAAATAAATCTTCAAAACCGTTTTCTTAGAAAAAATCTTTATTATGTCATAACTTTATCGATAACACTTAGACTAGGTACTTATTTACAATTATTATAACAATATAATAATATCATTTCTAGAAAGAAATTAATAGTTCTTATAGCTAACACAGTTTTATGACATACCTACAGGAAATAAAATAATTAAAATAGCATCGAATACATAATGTATATATTTTTTTGCCTTGCCTGTCACATGTATACCACATTTTTACTGAGTTCATTGATTTCTAATAACCATTTTTTTGGGCGGCTGTAGACCGACTTGTGCCTGCCGTACTACATCATTACAGGATGCCCTACACCTCACCTTGAGTGAGAGTGTAGCGGCAAGGGGAAACCACAGAAAGAACCCATGTCAGTACATTCGATACGGGCGAAGCTCGTATGAAAAACAGTCCTTACAGCTAAAACTGTCCTGACTTACAAACGAAACTAATTTAAATATCTTAAAACATGTTAAGAAGTGACAAGTGCTTTGTCCGAAAAAATTGTTGTAGTGGTTTAGAAACTCTTATAAAATTAACTACATAATTAACTACGGTATAAACTTATTTTTAGGTTGATTCTTATATGGATAGACTAAAAATTATTAGAGCTTATATTTAGTATGCAAATTATTCACACAATAGTGGTATTTTTCTTGTCAACAATGACTATTTTGTCTAATTTTTGAAATGATCTGTTATTGGGGAGAAATTCATACTGGTAATAATTGTACATGAATGCCATTATCAAAGCAATTGCCACCAATACAATCATTGGCATCACGATATATTTTATTACTGTTAAAGCCAATACTTACAATCTTTTGACGATCGGATTCGTTAACTAGCAGTATGGTTACATTTTGTTTATAATCGTTGGAGGGAGTTGACGATCCAATGGGCTCAAATGAATCAAATATCTGTCAATGAATTTTTTAATCGTTAAAAATATTTTTTTTTTACAATAAAATAGTAGCTTATTATTTTGTTATGATTTCCTATGGGTGAATTACAATGTCACTCGTGTGACCGATAAGTTATGAAAAAGTCGTTTCATTTTAGTACCTACTGAAGGTGTGGTGGTTGTGACTGTTCCTTGGTGCCATTTAACATCACAATGACACGAGAGTTCTCCTGCCAGACCATGGCCCAAAATATCTTGAAACTATCAACTAATCGTAAAACTAACAACTATTTAACTTTCACTCTCACTTGAGTAGGTATCTTATTATTAATCCGAAAGTATGTTTATTTGTTTGTTTGTTTTTATCCTAATACTAATTTCAAAATTGTTAATTCCAAAGATTGTTATTCATTTGTTTATTTGTGTATTAGTTTTAAGGTTTTTTTTGTAAATTGTAACAAAATAAAAATTTATATACTTAATTTGACTACTTTTCTTTTATTTTTCTCGTTTTTGTAACCCAGGAATAGTAAGAAATAGTTCAGCTAGAGTAGATATTGTTTATTTTTTTACATAACTAGCAGAGCTCCGGGGAAACACCCACGTAACTCCCGATCCCGTGGGAATTTCGGGATAAAAAGTAGCCTATGTTACTCCCAATGAATCAATGTATTCTCATACCAAGTTTCATCAAAATCGTTTCAGTCTTCTCGGAGCCTATTCGTTACAAACATAAAAAACAATCAAATATTTTCTCTTTATAATATTAGTGTAGAAGTGGAGATAGACACAGAAGAATCATTTCAGATAGAAATTCAATTATACAGGGTTATTGAAAATTATACTGGCAATCTGTTGAGGACTACCTGTGCACCTAAACAAACAACTTTAGTTCTACGACTTTTGGAAATTCGAAAAAAAATTATAATTTTGAGGTTAAGTATGTAAATTCGAAAAACAGCTGATTTTTTTAAAGGGGCATAGTCATGGCAGTTATAGGTTTTATGCAACAAAAATATTTGCTATAGTGTCATTATCCAGGGAGGACTACGTTTGTATGGAGAGAGCGCCGGTACCCTTTCACCTTAAACCATAATATTAAAAAGTCAATAAGTCTAGGCACATGAGTAGGAATACAAATAGGATCCAGATTTTACCCTTTGGGCACACTTTGGGTACGGAATCCTAAAAATGGCCTCGTTTTTTTGTGCACTGACAATAAAAGATTATACTACACTAGCGACCCGCCCCGGCTTCGCACGGCTATATGATGCATGTATTATACATAATAAACCTTCCTCTTGAATCACTCTATCTATTAAAAAAACCGCATCAAAATCCGTTGCGTAGTTTTAAAGATTTAAGCATACATAGGGATATAGGGACAGAGAAAGCGACTTTGTTTTATTCTATGTAGTGATGTCAAATGTCTTTGATAAACGTCTTACAATTATATTCATTTCCGAAAAAGCGTTAATCACTACATAGTATAAAACAAAGTCGCTTTCTCTGTCTCTATATCCTTTTTCTATTTGTATGCTTAAATCTTTAAAACTACGCAACGGATTTGGATGCGGTATTTTAAATAGATAAAGTGATTCAAGAGGAAGGTTTATATGTATAATGCATGCATAATATAGCCGTGCGAAGCCGGGGCGGGTCGCTAGTTAAGTAAATAAAAGAAAGAAGAAATCATCACTTTTCTTTGCTAATTTGAATTGTTACACGAAAACATTTGATGTCATTAGCTTATCATAGCTAGCTGCCGTATTTGCAAATTCCTTGCGGCTCCTTCATAATGGAGTAGGTATAGAAATCTAGGATAAGTAAGTAACTACCTAAGTATATAAATTAGTGCCTAAGAAAAATTGTAAATAAAATACATTTATAAACACTTTTAAATATCATGTTTTATTTTCTTAAAACAAATTTTAAACATTACAAGATTTGTTTATTTTGAGGGTAGACGGAGTTTTATAAAATGTCTTATATTTTTAACAAGTTATTATAGTTTATAATTTCACAAAAAATGTTATTAAAAATGGGTTAATTATACCTACCACGTTTAACTAATTTATTATTTGTACAAGCCTTTTTTAATAACATGTATTGTGAAAAATTACCATGTTTTTATAGTCTGTTTCAAAACATGAGAGAATTTTGCATAAGACGCAAAGTGTGTTCCGAAATAATGATCAAAAAGTGATATTTTATCAAGTGAAACATTTTTTTGGTAACAAGTCCAGTCTATCATTAATTTAATATAAAGAGTAGCGATACTTATAGTTTTACTAGTTGCACCAATCGGTTTTACCCGCGTTTGTACGCAATCTGCAGAAAATGTGCAAAAGTATTTATAAAGATTAAATAAAAAAAATATTGCAGGACATTCCACACATCGCCATCTAGCCCCAAGCTAAGTAACTAGACTTGTATTAAGGGTGCTAAACAACGGATATACTACTTATATACTTTTCTTTTGTAAATATATACTTATAATACATAGAGACAACCAGACCACAAACAAATATCTAAGCATAAATACCTGTCTGAGGCGGGAATCGAACCCGCAACCCTGTATTTGGCAGTCCGGCATAGTGACCATTGTGCCATTGCCAATCGTCAAAGAAGAAGATCTAGTTTTAAAAGAGTAGGATTAAGATTTCTATGTAACATAGTACTTTAGCTCAATTATCTAAATTCTCACTAGTTTTGAAATAGACTATAGTATAAAAATATATTATTTAAATAGTAAATTTTAATGTCATGTAATAAGTCTACACAATGAATCCGGTATAGAATACAAAGCATATAATTGTATTTCTTCTGTGATTTAATGATGAATCTCGTATGTTACTCTCGTTGAAGCAAGCACCTTGGCGGTACATGAAAAGCAATAAAATTGATTCTATTACACTAGTGATAATGTGTGATGATCGCCTTGTGGAAAAATGTTGTGTCATTACCGTTACAGGATTTAGTATTCTAAGTTATTTCCACAACCAATTGTGAAGAAGTCAATGACAATTTACAAAAAAATATATATTTTTTACCTGGTAGTCAGCAGGCAGCGTTTGCTTTTGCTTTGCAGCATGACATCTAAACATTAGATAGTCCTGTAAAAACACGTGCTGTGGGTGTTCAGTTGGCGTTGTCAATTTAGTTTTATCCACGTCGCTGTGTGCCACCGGTTGACCATTATCTGAGAAAATAGATAGTCATTTTAAGTAAGTATTAGGTGAAAGTGGGCCAAAATAACACCATTTTTTTTTTCTTAATTGTGTAGGTAGGTAATTGTAACTTTTGAGCTCGGCTCTATTTGAAAAATATCTATCTTTTTTCTGTTTCTCTAAAAGAAATACACAGTAACACTTTGATTTCCCATCCCATGTTCAGGTGAGCCGTGAGAATAGAGTGAGCGCGTAGAACCCCTGGTAGCGGTAGCGGCGTATTTTAGAAGAAAGAAAGATTTTCTTCATAATATTGGACTTAGTCATGAAAACGATTCCAATTTTGAATGTTTCCACAACTAAAAAGTATTAAAATCAGGTGGACATAAATTAGTTGTGGGATAGAAATTACAATGATATTATAAAAACAATAATATAAGTTAATGCACATTAATTATTAATACTTACATGAAAAAATCACAGTCGGGAATAACGAAAACAATATCAGTGTCAAACACATGTTTGTTTCGGTTAATCTATCACTGCACTGAGCCACTCATGTTGAAACGTTTTGAATCTAGAGTCAGTTTCCGGTACTGCTTAGCCGATACAACTGTCAATTCGACTTCAATTGTCAATTCGACGTCAACTGTCAGCTGTCAACTCAACTGTCAGCTGTCAACACAAAAAAGTTGCATCCCATTTTTTTAAGGACTCGTAATGGGCTCAAATGAATCAAATATCTGTCAATGAATTTTTTTAATCGTTATAATATTTTTTTTACAATAAAATAGTAGCTTATTATTTTGTTATGATTTCCTATGGGTAAATTACAATGTCACTCGTGTGACCGATAAGTTATGAAAAAGTCGTTTCATTTTAGTACCTACTGAAGGTGTGGTGGTTGTGACTGTTCCTTGGTGCCATTTAACATCACAATGACACGAGAGTTCTCCTGCCAGACCATGGCCCAAAATATCTTGAAACTATCAACTAATCGTAAAACTAACAACTATCTAACTTTCACTCTCACTTGAGTAGGTATCTTATTATTAATCCGAAAGTATGTTTATTTGTTTGTTTGTTTTTATCCTAATACTAATTTCAAAATTGTTAATTCCAAAGATTGTTATTCATTTGTTTATTTGTGTATTAGTTTTAAGGTTTTTTTTGTAAATTGTAACAAAATAAAAATTTATATACTTAATTTGACTACTTTTCTTTTATTTTTCTCATTTTTGTAACCCAGGAATAGTAAGAAATAGTTCAGCTAGAGTAGATATTGTTTATTTTTTTACATAACTAGCAGAGCTCCGGGGAAACACCCACGTAACTCCCGATCCCGTGGGAATTTCGGGATAAAAAGTAGCCTATGTTACTCCCAATGAATCAATGTATTCTCATACCAAGTTTCATCAAAATCGTTTCAGTCTTCTCGGAGCCTATTCGTTACAAACATAAAAACAATCAAATATTTTCTCTTTATAATATTAGTGTAGAAGTGGAGATAGACACAGAACATTTCAGATAGAAATTCAATTATACAGGGTTATTGAAAATTATACTGGCAATCTGTTGAGGACTACCTGTGCACCTAAACAAACAACTTTAGTTCTACGACTTTTGGAAATTCGAAAAAAAAAATGATAATTTTGAGGTTAAGTATGTAAATTCGAAAAACAGCTGATTTTTTTAAAGGGGCATAGTCATGGCAGTTATAGGTTTTATGCAACAAAAATATTTGCTATAGTGTCATTATCCAGGGAGGACTACGTTTGTATGGAGAGAGCGCCGGTACCCTTTCACCTTAAACCATAATATTAAAAAGTCAATAAGTCTAGGCACATGAGTAGGAATACAAATAGGATCCAGATTTTACCCTTTGGGCACACTTTGGGTACGGAATCCTAAAAATGGCCTCGTTTTTTTGTGCACTGACAATAAAAGATTATACTACACTAGCGACCCGCCCCGGCTTCGCACGGCTATATGATGCATGTATTATACATAATAAACCTTCCTCTTGAATCACTCTATCTATTAAAAAAACCGCATCAAAATCCGTTGCGTAGTTTTAAAGATTTAAGCATACATAGGGATATAGGGACAGAGAAAGCGACTTTGTTTTATTCTATGTAGTGATGTCAAATGTCTTTGATAAACGTCTTACAATTATATTCATTTCCGAAAAAGCGTTAATCACTACATAGTATAAAACAAAGTCGCTTTCTCTGTCTCTATATCCCTTTGTATGCTTAAATCTTTAAAACTACGCAACGGATTTGGATGCGGTATTTTAAATAGATAAAGTGATTCAAGAGGAAGGTTTATATGTATAATGCATGCATAATATAGCCGTGCGAAGCCGGGGCGGGTCGCTAGTTAAGTAAATAAAAGAAAGAAGAAATCATCACTTTTCTTTGCTAATTTGAATTGTTACACGAAAACATTTGATGTCATTAGCTTATCATAGCTAGCTGCCGTATTTGCAAATTCCTTGCGGCTCCTTCATAATGGAGTAGGTATAGAAATCTAGGATAAGTAATAGGGTGGAGCGAAACAGGCCAAAAAAAATTTTTTTCTTTTTTTTAAATCTCCTGTATTGTCAATCGATGACCCTATGAAAAAGCTTCATTCAGACAAAAAATCAAAAGTCTACGACTTTATCTTCAGGTGGCGCACTGAGAAGGTAGTTTATACAAAATTTACTTTTTGACTTTTATATTCTACTCGCAGATTTAACTAATTTCGAAACTTTTTACAAAAAAATACAGTTTTTACTTTCTTCGATGTCTTATCTAAGACGTGAGTGCATTGCGGTCCAATAAAATTCTATACTACATCAATGTTGAGAAATGTCACACTTTAGGAAATTTTCTTCAAAAACTCTACCGTGAAACTTTCATCACAGGACTTTTGAATATTGTTATTTTTTGGTGGTGATTGGATGCGATGGTACCGCTGTGAACACCAGATACAAAAATATAGTCAATTTTTACCAGAAAAACACCTGAAACCACGTTTTCAATGTTTTTGTATTTATTAATGTCAATTGTCAATTATCTACATGCCATTCATTATCTAGACTCGACTAGTACCACAACATGCCCTAATAGCTTTACTGATAGCTTAGAAAAAAGCTCGACAAGTGTCTCGACTTAAAAATAGAGGATTTGAATCCATTTGCACCTCCGATCTCTATCTTTCCCGGATTTAAACACTGATTTGTGAAGCACCAATCAGAAATATCTGTTTCAGAGTGTTCTGCTATTTCTGCTGGTACAGTCTCAAAACCTTAGCTAACAAAAGCCTAGGAAAGGTGGTCTATTCTTGATGATTGACTTGCGCAAATAGGATTCTTCGTTTGTTTAATGGAACAGCTGAATTGACACATAACTAGAAGGAACCTAGCTACTTTCACCATGAAAGTTTACGCACCAACTTTGTTTGATATCAAGTCAATATTTTCTTGTAAATATGTTCCAAATCATGTCTTTAACACTATTTTAAGATGGTTGCAGTAGATTAGGTGAAATAGAAGTAATAGAACCTACGATGTATTAAAATATAGGGACACCGAAATTATGGCAATCATTTCTCTAGGAAGTAATTTAATTGACATTAAAAGTATCCTAACCACACTCAGGCAGTACAGAGATGTGTCAAGCTTGCATCAGAGGCTTCGTAGTCTGTTTGTGGACCCGGAGCTAGGTATGGTTTCATTCATTCCTAGAATAAAAGCCAGGCAAGACATACCACAGTATAACACCAAAATTTACTATTTCCGTCAAAAGAGATGTTTCTGAGAATTTTGATTTAGGGCATTAAGATATATTTTTTATAATGATTAATTACGTATTGATAAAGTTATTACTTGTAAAAGTAATATTGAGTAATAATATTGTTAATAAAGATGGTAATTATAATCTTACATTAGCTCTATTGGTAACGCAAAAATGCCCTTTGTTCCAATCTTAAAGTCTAGTGCGCCACCTCAAGATATTAAGTTAGAAAGCTGAAATTTTGCATGAACACTCCTAAGACCACGGGTCATTAATTAACAATACAGGAAAATCGAATTTCAAAAAAAAGTTTTTTCGCTCCACCCTAATAAGTAAGTAACTACCTAAGTATATAAATTAGTGCCTAAGAAAAATTGTAAATAAAATACATTTATAAACACTTTTAAATATCATGTTTTATTTTCTTAAAACAAATTTTAAACATTACAAGATTTGTTTATTTTGAGGGTAGACGGAGTTTTATAAAATGTCTTATATTTTTAACAAGTTATTATAGTTTATAATTTCACAAAAAATGTTATTAAAAATGGGTTTATTATACCTACCACGTTTAACTAATTTATTATTTGTACAAGCCTTTTTTAATAACATGTATTGTGAAAAATTACCATGTTTTTATAGTCTGTTTCAAAACATGAGAGAATTTTGCATAAGACGCAAAGTGTGTTCCGAAATAATGATCAAAAAGTGATATTTTATCAAGTGAAACATTTTTTTGGTAACAAGTCCAGTCTATCATTAATTTAATATAAAGAGTAGCGATACTTATAGTTTTACTAGTTGCACCAATCGGTTTTACCCGCGTTCGTACGCAATCTGCAGAAAATGTGCAAAAGTATTTATAAAAATTAAATAAAAAAAATATTGCAGGACATTCCACACATCGCCATCTAGCCCCAAGCTAAGTAACTAGACTTGTATTAAGGGTGCTAAACAACGGATATACTACTTATATACTTTTCTTTTGTAAATATATACTTATAATACATAGAGACAACCAGACCACAAACAAATATCTAAGCATAAATACCTGTCTGAGGCGGGAATCGAACCCGCAACCCTGTGTTTGGCAGTCCGGCATAGTGACCATTGTGCCATTGCCAATCGTCAAAGAAGAAGATCTAGTTTTAAAAGAGTAGGATTAAGATTTCTATGTAACATAGTACTTTAGCTCAATTATCTAAATTCTCACTAGTTTTGAAATAGACTATAGTATAAAAATATATTATTTAAATAGTAAATTTTAATGTCATGTAATAAGTCTACACAATGAATCCGGTATAGAATACAAAGCATATAATTGTATTTCTTCTGTGATTTAATGATGAATCTCGTATGTTACTCTCGTTGAAGCAAGCACCTTGGCGGTACATGAAAAGCAATAAAATTGATTCTATTACACTAGTGATAATGTGTGATGATCGCCTTGTGGAAAAATGTTGTGTCATTACCGTTACAGGATTTAGTATTCTAAGTTATTTCCACAACCAATTGTGAAGAAGTCAATGACAATTTACAAAAAAATATATATTTTTTACCTGGTAGTCAGCAGGCAGCGTTTGCTTTTGCTTTGCAGCATGACATCTAAACATTAGATAGTCCTGTAAAAACACGTGCTGTGGGTGTTCAGTTGGCGTTGTCAATTTAGTTTTATCCACGTCGCTGTGTGCCACCGGTTGACCATTATCTGAGAAAATAGATAGTCATTTTAAGTAAGTATTAGGTGAAAGTGGGCCAAAATAACACCATTTTTTTTTTCTTAATTGTGTAGGTAGGTAATTGTAACTTTTGAGCTCGGCTCTATTTGAAAAATATCTATCTTTTTTCTGTTTCTCTAAAAGAAATACACAGTAACACTTTGATTTCCCATCCCATGTTCAGGTGAGCCGTGAGAATAGAGTGAGCGCGTAGAACCCCTGGTAGCGGTAGCGGCGTATTTTAGAAGAAAGAAAGATTTTCTTCATAATATTGGACTTAGTCATGAAAACGATTCCAATTTTGAATGTTTCCACAACTAAAGAGTATTAAAATCAGGTGGACATAAATTAGTTGTGGGATAGAAATTACAATGATATTATAAAAACAATAATATAAGTTAATGCACATTAATTATTAATACTTACATGAAAAAATCACAGTCGGGAATAACGAAAACAATATCAGTGTCAAACACATGTTTGTTTCGGTTAATCTATCACTGCACTGAGCCACTCATGTTGAAACGTTTTGAATCTAGAGTCAGTTTCCGGTACTGCTTAGCCGATACAACTGTCAATTCGACTTCAATTGTCAATTCGACGTCAACTGTCAGCTGTCAACTCAACTGTCAGCTGCCAACACAAAAAAGTTGCATCCCATTTTTTTAAGGACTCGTAATGGGCTCAAATGAATCAAATGTCTGTCAATGAATTTTTTTAATCGTTAAAAATATTTTTTTTTACAATAAAATAGTAGCTTATTATTTTGTTATGATTTCCTATGGGTAAATTACAATGTCACTCGTGTGACCGATAAGTTATGAAAAAGTCGTTTCATTTTAGTACCTACCTACTGAAGGTGTGGTGGTTGTGACTGTTCCTTGGTGCCATTTAACATCACAATGACACGAGAGTTCTCCTGCCAGACCATGGCCCAAAATATCTTGAAACTATCAACTAATCGTAAAACTAACAACTATTTAACTTTCACTCTCACTTGAGTAGGTATCTTATTATTAATCCGAAAGTATGTTTATTTGTTTGTTTGTTTTTATCCTAATACTAATTTCAAAATTGTTAATTCCAAAGATTGTTATTCATTTGTTTATTTGTGTATTAGTTTTAAGGTTTTTTTTGTAAATTGTAACAAAATAAAAATTTATATACTTAATTTGACTACTTTTCTTTTATTTTTCTCATTTTTGTAACCCAGGAATAGTAAGAAATAGTTCAGCTAGAGTAGATATTGTTTATTTTTTTACATAACTAGCAGAGCTCCGGGGAAACACCCACGTAACTCCCGATCCCGTGGGAATTTCGGGATAAAAAGTAGCCTATGTTACTCCCAATGAATCAATGTATTCTCATACCAAGTTTCATCAAAATCGTTTCAGTCTTCTCGGAGCCTATTCGTTACAAACATAAAAACAATCAAATATTTTCTCTTTATAATATTAGTGTAGAAGTGGAGATAGACACAGAAGAATCATTTCAGATAGAAATTCAATTATACAGGGTTATTGAAAATTATACTGGCAATCTGTTGAGGACTACCTGTGCACCTAAACAAACAACTTTAGTTCTACGACTTTTGGAAATTCGAAAAAAAAATGATAATTTTGAGGTTAAGTATGTAAATTCGAAAAACAGCTGATTTTTTTAAAGGGGCATAGTCATGGCAGTTATAGGTTTTATGCAACAAAAATATTTGCTATAGTGTCATTATCCAGGGAGGACTACGTTTGTATGGAGAGAGCGCCGGTACCCTTTCACCTTAAACCATAATATTAAAAAGTCAATAAGTCTAGGCACATGAGTAGGAATACAAATAGGATCCAGATTTTACCCTTTGGGCACACTTTGGGTACGGAATCCTAAAAATGGCCTCGTTTTTTTGTGCACTGACAATAAAAGATTATACTACACTAGCGACCCGCCCCGGCTTCGCACGGCTATATGATGCATGTATTATACATAATAAACCTTCCTCTTGAATCACTCTATCTATTAAAAAAACCGCATCAAAATCCGTTGCGTAGTTTTAAAGATTTAAGCATACATTGACATCACTACATAGAATAAAACAAAGTCGCTTTCTCTGTCTCTATATCCCTTTGTATGCTTAAATCTTTAAAACTACGCAACGGATTTGGATGCGGTTTTTAAATAGATAAAGTGATTCAAGAGGAAGGTTTATATGTATAATGCATGCATAATATAGCCGTGCGAAGCCGGAGCGGGTCGCTAGTTAAGTAAAAAAAAGAAAGAAGAAATCATTTTTCTTTGCTAATTTGAATTGTTACACGAAAACATTTGATGTCATTAGTTTATCATAGCTAGCTGCCGTATTTGCAAATTCCTTGCGGCCTCCTTCATAATGGAGTAGGTATAGAAATCTAGGATAAGTAAGTAACTACCTAAGTATATAAATTAGTGCCTAAGAAAAATTGTAAATAAAATACATTTTTAAACACTTTTAAATATCATGTTTTATTTTCTTAAAACAAATTTTAAACATTACAAGATTTGTTTATTTTGAGGGTAGACGGAGTTTTATAAAATGTCTTATATTTTTAACAAGTTATTATAGTTTATAATTTCACAAAAAATGTTATTAAAAATGGGTTAATTATACCTACCACGTTTAACTAATTTATTATTTGTACAAGCCTTTTTTAATAACATGTATTGTGAAAAATTACCATGTTTTATAGTCTGTTTCAAAACATGAGAGAATTTTGCATAAGACGCAAAGTGTGTTCCGAAATAATGATCAAAAAGTGATATTTTATCAAGTGAAACATTTTTTTGGTAACAAGTCCAGTCTATCATTAATTTAATATAAAGAGTAGCAATACTTATAGTTTTACTAGTTGCACCAATCGGTTTTACCCGCGTTCGTACGCAATCTGCAGAAAATGTGCAAAAGTATTTATAAAGATTAAATAAAAATAATATTGCAGGACATTCCACACATCGCCATCTAGCCCCAAGCTAAGTAACTAGACTTGTATTAAGGGTGCTAAACAACGGATATACTACTTTATACTTTTCTTTTGTAAATATATACTTATAATACATAGAGACAACCAGACCACAAACAAATATCTAAGCATAAATACCTGTCTGAGGCGGGAATCGAACCCTGTGTTTGGCAGTCCGGCATAGTGACCATTGTGCCATTGCCAATCGTCAATGAAGAAGATCTAGTTTTAAAAGAGTAGTATTAAGATTTCTATGTAACATAGTACTTTAGCTCAATTATCTAAATTCTCACTAGTTTTGAAATAGACTATAGTATAAAAATATATTATTTAAATACTAAATTTTAATGTCATGTAATAAGTCTACACAATGAATCCGGTATAGAATACAAAGCATATAATTGTATTTCTTCTGTGGATCGAGTTTGGTTGTTTTGTTTTACGATTGTTGATAGTTCTTTCATGGTTTCTTCTATTACGTTCTGCTTTTTTGGGAAGCTGGAAGTGAAAAAGGTTTATTAATAATTTTTTTTTCATTTCCAAAAATTGTGGAACAAAAGTTTGAACAGCAGCGATAGCTAAGTGCAATGTTTCATGAAGATACACAATATTGAAAACAGCGCCATCTCTGTGCAAACGGCCGAACTACGATACTCACTTCTGTACAACAGTGTTAACAGCGACATCTCTCGGCGGATGGTGCAGGTTCGCAGCGAGCTGCCGTACGCAGTTCGCGTCGCACGCTAGCGCCATCACTGATACACGGACTCGGGATAAAACTGGTTGTAGACCGAGGGATACTAACGATGAAGTTATTTGGCTGTTTATCTGGAAAAACAATGAAACAAATAGTAGATGATATTAAGGAATCTCAAGGGAATTAACGAATACTTTTTAGAATATTTTTTTTTTGATGTGAAACATCTATAGCCGCACGTAAAACCGATTTCTGTCGTGGCGACGCATGCCGCTATATGATGGTATTGTATACAGTCTATATGCAGTAGTGTGTACGATTCTATCACAATCTGTTCTTTTCTGCATATTACTTTTATAAATTAATGTCGATGTTTCACATCTGCCAGGCGTCCTGTTTTAATTAAGGCATTTGTCTCATTGCCAGTAACTTTATTCAAACAAATAGGTAACATGAATTCAAAACTCATTATTCCCTTCATTAAATATGCTACAATGCTGCTTATTGCACCATTTTGTTTGCTTTTATGGATTTACAAACGGTTTTTGAACAGATAGGTGTTTACCTATCTGTTCAAACTGTACAAACTGTTACAAACTGTAAACATTTTTTTAACAATATTTTAAGGCGATTTCTCTGCAATGGGGAAAGCTAGATTACCTTATTTTTCATATTCTAGTTCCAAATTACTCGATAGATGGAGCTGAGATCTAATTCCGTGGTCAAACAACAGATTCTGAGCGAATCGAAACTATTTGCTCTATTTAAAATATCCTAAACGACCAAAGTCACACATCCCAACTTAGTTTTTAAGACGTTTCTTTTTTGTATTATCAATTATATAAAATTCTTGTGTCACAATGTTAGTTACCATACTCCTCCGAAACGGGTTGCCCGCTTTTTATAAAAATTTATATTATGCATATTCAGTAGGTCTGAGAATTGGCTACTATCTATTTTTTATTTGTTTCCTTTAGTTTTTTTTAAATGGCAAAACATTTTGCCAGGACAGCTGCCTTATAAATAATTCGTTTGTGGTCACTTACTTGACTTTCACAGGACCTTTTAGCGTTTTTAGTCATTCTATCGCTAGCCGTTATAAAACTAACTGATATTATTGGCCCGTTAGACTTCTCACACTCCGTCCAGCTCAAAGATCGGGAACCTGAAATTAAGTTCAAGTTTATTACTTTTACTAGCGACCCTTTAGCTTTTATAAATAAATTAATAAATATTTCAGGACATATTACACATCGCCATCCAGCCCCAAGCTAAGCAACTTAATGCTTGTGTTATGGGTGCCAGATAACGGATAAACTACTTATATACTTTTTTTTTGTAAATATATACATATTATACATATAGGAAACACCCAGAACCAGAAACAAGAATTTATGGTCAGCATAAATACTTGTTCCCGGCGGGAATCGAACCCGCAACCTTCTGCGTCGCAGTTGGGTGTTCGCCCGACGCGCCACAGAGGTCGTTTTATGGTTATAGTAGAACAAAACTTTGAACAGCAGCGATGGCGAAGTGCAATTTTTCATGAAGATACACAATATTGAAAACAGCGCCATCTCTGTGCAAACGGCCGAACTACGATACTCACTTCTGTACAACAGTGTTAACAGCGACATCTCTGGAGTTAGTGTGAGTCAGAGTGACGGGTGTACTGTTGCAAATATAAATAAATTATACCTGCAATGTACCTGAATGTACCTTTAATTAAAATGAATGTACCTCCGTGAAACGCGAATTAATACAAAAATAAAGTGAGCCGCGGTTCTGACAGTCAGAATGGCGGGTGAATCTGATAATGAACGAAACAGGCATCTTCTGGTCACCTTATGTTTACAGGAGGTTAGTACCTTCAATGTACCTCTTAAAAATATAATCAAAAATTTAATGCGGCCCAAAATAACCAGAAAATCAGGTAAACAAAATTTTATTAAATTTGGACACCTGATTTTTTTTTGATAGCAGTATAAAGAGTTATATTTTGCTCGTGAGTATTATCTAAGGGTTTGTATATGTGCTTCGATAAAGTAAAAGAAAATGGAAAAAACATAATCATTTATCAAACATAGTTTTATCAAAAAATACAAAGAAAAAACAAAAAGCGTGATTACTTTTGTCCATATAATATACAATGCGCAATCATGTTTTTACGGCTTCTGGGGTTTAGATTAACAAGAACAAATAAGCATCTACAATATTCTATAAACTATAAGGAAGTGTGTGGAGAAATACTGTAAAAATAAAACAACAATTTTCCGTTTGTAGTTAAATATTAATAAAGCAATATTAGTATTTTTCATAGCAATCTATGAAAAACAATACTGCTATCAAAAAAAAAAAACAGGCGTCAAAATTTAATAAAATTTTGTTTACCTGATTTTCTGGTTATTTTGGGCCGCATTAAATTTTTGATTATATTTTCAAGAGGTACATTGAAGGTACTAACCTCCTGTAAACATAAGGTGACCAGAAGATGCCTGTTTCGTTCATTATCAGATTCACCCGCCATTCTGACTGTCAGAACCGCGGCTCACTTTATTTTTGTATTAATTCGCTTTTCACGGAGGTACATTCATTTTAATTAAAGGTACATTCAGGTACATTGCAGACTAACCTTTCAGGTATAATTTATTTATATTTGCAACAGTACACCCGTCACTCTGACTCACACTGGAGTTACTCAGGTGAAACCGCGGAGCGCAACTATCACTACATCACTACTCACTACATAGTATAAAACAAAGTCGCTTTCTCTGTCCCTATATCCCTATGTATGCTTAAATCTTTAAAACTACGCAACGGATTTTGATGCGGATTTTTTTAATAGATAGAGTGATTCAAGAGGAAGTTTTATATGTATAATACATGCATAATATAGCCGTGCGAAGCCGGGGCGGGTCGCTAGTACAATTATAAAAAAATATTGCAGATATTCCACACATCGCCATCTAGCCCCAAGCTAATTAACTAGACTTGTATTATGGGTGCTAGACAACGGATATAGGTACTACTTATATACTCATTTCCCTTTTTGTAAATAATATACTTATAATACATAGAAACAACCAGACCACAGACAAATATTTAAGCATAAATACTTGTCTGGGGCGGGAATCAAACCCACAACCCTATGTTTGGCAATCCATTGTGCCAAATGGGTCAAACGTTATCCTCCTTATTCGAAAACGAGGTTCAAGGATAGTCCGAGATGTGGATTTAAACCACAGATTTAAACCTTAGATTTAGACACAGATGTACTCGTGAACTAAACACTATCCATAAATATTATATAGGGATAGTGTTTCGACTATAGTTCACGAGTAAATCTGTATCAAAATCTAAGTATTAAATCCACATCCCGGACTATCCCTAAACCTCGTTTTAGATTAAGGGGGTATATGTTTGTAATATTCTTCATTCCCTCATACCTGCTAAACCACTCAATGGATGGATTCCTATAATTATATTAGTGTAGATAACAAACTTACTTTCATTTAATCTCGGCGTATCTGTATTTAACTGTTGTTTCACAAAATCCAGGACATCAATGAATGGCACTTTGTGTTCACGAACTCTGAAACAAACGGGAAGACTTAAATTCTCAACGTATACCTAGAATATCAACTACGCATGTAAGATAAAAATATTATTATTTGTGGGTATGATGTAAAACGTAGATAAGTGGGTCAAACTATGAATAACAAAGAAACTTTGTTACTGTGAGTATTTATTTGAGACTAGCTATTGCACGCGACTTCATCCGCGTAGAAGTCGAAAACTTGAAGTAGATTGGACCAAGGAATGACGTTGTTCCATACAAATTTTGCCCCCCTTTTCCATCCCCTAAGGGGTAGAATTTCGGAAAATCCTTTCTTATCGGATGCCTACGTCATACATAGAACACACCCTCCAAGTTTCCGGTATCTACGATCAGCGGTTTAGGCTGTGCGTTGATCTGTCAGTCAGTCAGTCGTTCAGGACAAAGCATTTTATATGTATAAGAGACAAGCAGCGATCTGCGGTTTCACCCGCGTTGCTCCCGATCCCATGGGAATTTTGGGATAAAAGGTAGCCTTCGTTACTCCCAATTAATCAATACTCAACCTAAGTTTCATTTAAATTGGTCCGGTTGTTTCCTCACGTTTCGTTACAAACTAAAAAACTTAAGTATTTATCATATACTAGCGACCCACTCCGGCTTCGCACGGCTTTATTATGCATGTATTATACATATAAACCTTTCTTTTGAATCACTCTATCTATTAAAAAAACCGCATTAAAATCCGTTGCGTAGTTTTAAAGATCTAAGCATACATAGGGACCGACAGCGAAGAGTGACTTTGTTAGGTTTCCGTAGCCAAATGGCAAAAAACGGAACCCTCGTCATGTCTGTCTGTCTGCCGTATGTCACAGCCACTTTTTTATACAATGTAATGAAGTGAAGTAATATGGTATAGTATATAGTAGGTATATATTACAGACAATTTTTTCATAGGTTAATATAGATTTTGTTTCTAATAAAATTACTTTTTGATAATATTTACTAACCAAAACTCATTAAATAAGTATGTACCTGATAAAGTAATTTGATAAATCAGTACGTACTTATCTAATGATGCCTATTACGCCATTCCATATATTTTGTTATCAGAAATGTACCAGTTAAACAATCCAACAATTTCGTTTAACTAGAAAAGGCTAGGGTTGCCGATCGAACCATAAATTATAGTATTTTACTACATTTTAAAAAAGAATGTAATTAAAAAATATATACTTACAAAAATATTTATCAGAACCTCAATTGAAATACAAGTGTACATTAATAAATATATTGTCTTGGCAATCGCATTAAAACACAATGTATCTCACAAGTAAAACATATTATCACTATCACTACATAGTATAAAACAAAGTAGCTTTTTCTGTCCCTATTTCCCTTTGACCGCTTAGATCTTTAAAACTATACGCAACGGATTTTGATGCGGTTTTTTAAATAGATAGAGTGATTCAAGAGGAAGGTTTATATGTATAATACATGCATAATATAGCCGTGCGAAGCCGGAGCGGGTCGCTAGTATTAAATAAACTTATTTAGGGGACTTAATAAATTAACCGACTTGGTATTACATGGATCTCACAACTTTTTACTGCAGAAGAACTGAGTTGCAAGTTTTTTTACAAGTTATGTTTTGTTAGTTTTTTTTTAATGGTAGGTATTTTCTACTACATTTTGAAAAATAATACAGTAAAAAAGGTAAGAGCTTGTATTAAAAAAAAAAAGTTGTGTGCAAAAGTAGTTAAAAAAAATGAATAAAAAAATAAACAAAATTCATATTTTTTTAAATACCAAGTGCCAAGTGCGAGTCGGTCTTGCGCACGAAAGATTCCGTATCATTATATTCTCTTTTTAGTATATTTTATAGCGGCAACAGTAATACATTATCCGTGACAATTTCAACTGTCTAGTTAAATCATTTTTTTTTTTAAATCATTTATTTACCAAAAACAATTAACACAAATTCGCTTCACTCCCTTAAACCAGTAATTGGTTTGTCTGGGGTTATCACGGTTAATGAGATACAGCCTGGTCTAGTGACAGACAGTGGAGTCTTAGTAATAGGCAGGCACCCGTTTTACCCCACTACGGCGAAGTCAAAAAGGAGGGTTATGTTTTACCCTTTGGGTACGGAAAAAAAACTGAAATTATAAAAGGTAATTAAAAAAAATGGTTGTCTGTAAAGTCGGTTTACGGGCGATAATTTTACATGATAACGTCATAAGAAAACATTGAAAATACCGCTAGTAATGCATGTATTGTACATAAAAACCTTCCTCTTTAATCACTCTATCTATTAAAAAAACCGCATCAAAATCCGTTGCGTAGTTTTAAAGATCTAAGCATACATAGGGACAGACAGCGGAAAGCGACTTTGTTTTATACTATGTAATGATAATGATAGTTAGGATATTTTAAATGTTGACAACCCTAGCTGTGGCTGTGCCACGCATGTTGTGCTTAGCCCAGGGGTCGGCAACCATTTGAGTCGGATAAGTTTACAAAATTTCAAAGTTTTTAAAGAACCACCATTTTTTGCCAACAATAAACAGTACTGGCGTCAATCAATAAAGATTTTTGAAGATACTTAATCACCACTCTAAATGTCAACTTCTTTACCTCACTGTTGCAATCCGGAAGACTATTCCATGCGTCGATTATTATAAGTGCCTCACCTCGCGGTATTTCTTTAAAATATATATTTTCAAATCTTTGCCACATTTTGTTCTTTACTTCCAAGCAACGCCGTCTATTGACACAGTTGATGAAATCTATATACCAATATTATAAAGCTGAAGAGTTTGTTTGTTGAAACGCGCTAATCTCAGGAACTACTGGTTCGATTTGAAAAAATATTTTTGTTTTGGATAGTCCATTTGTTGGGGAAGGTATAGGCTACTTTTTATTTTGATATTCACCGCGTCACGAAAACGCTGGGCGCAGCAAGTATGGAACTAAAGAGCCTCAGCTTCACATCCAAAGAGCAGCATGTGGCTCGCGAGCCGCAGGTTGCCGACCCCTGGCTTGGCCTAACTAATGCGTCAGTATAAATAGCCCCCCGGAAACCGTACCAAGCGTCATTCACCAATCTCGCCTCGGTCAGACTGCCAGTGTCGCCTTTTTAACAAAAATGTTACTTAACCAAAATACTAAAGTTATTATTTTGAATACTTTAAAACAATACAAGTTTAATGCAGTAAATTGTTTTGTTCCGGGCAATTTGAGTTGAAATATGATTCGTGTGCTGTTTAGAGAAATTTATTGGTAAGTTTATTTATTTATTAACATTTGCTTGATTAACTAAATTCATAGTAAATAGGCTGTACAGTATATTAATGAGCTTCATCTAGGTATTTGCGACCTTTATTGTAATATTTTTTATTTATAGATTTCAATAAATTACAGATTGAAGATTTTATTCATCTGAAATTTTAAAATTTAACTGCCATCTACAAAGTTACTTATTCTTAAACGTATCTTTTAGTTAAGATAAGTATTATTAGGTAAATATTATGTGGATTTGAGTAAAGTTTGTGTAAGCCACGGTCGCGCAGTTGCCATACGTCTTATGCTCATAAATAAAGATCTTGATATTAAAACGCGATATAAAAGATGGTGTCGAACGAACGCCGCGTCAAATTATCACTACATAGTATAAAATAAAGTCACTTTACGCCGTCCCTATGTCCCTTTGTATGCTTAGATCTTTAATACTACGCAACAGATTTTGATTAATAGATAGAGTGATTCAAGAGGAAGGTTTATATGTATAATACATGCATAATATAGCCGTGCGAAGCTGGAGCGGGTCGCTAGTTTTTTTGTATAAAAACATAATTTTATTTGATTTATTCACGGTAGTTCCTTTTGACAGTTTCTTCAAAGGAACTAAAGGGACTTTTTTTCACATTAGTTCCTTTGAACGCGACTTTAGATAGAACATATTTTTTAATGAAGTAAATTAAAATAACGACTTTTTGTATGAAATTGTCCTAAAGTCATAATTTATTTATTTCTATTTTAAGTCATTCCGTCCCACTGCCGGGCATAGGGCCCCCTTTTTCCAATTTTTCCTGACTAGCTAGTGCCAGCCGAGTCCAGTCCCTGCGATGCGAGTCAAGCTAGTCCCGTTATCTCATAATTTAAATATATCTAGTCTTCACTTCACTATCACTACATAGTATAAAACAAAGTCGCTTTCTCTGTCCCATGTCCCTATATCCCTATGTATGCTTAAATCTTTTAAACTACGCAACGGATTTTGATGAGGTTTTTTTTAATTCAAGAGGAAGGGTTATATGTATAATACATGAATAATATAGCAGTGCGAAGCCGAGGCGGTTCGTTAAAATAAAAAAATATAAAATTGTCGCGGTGTTAGTTACCAACCTCCTTATAAACGGCAGAACCGATTTGTATGAAATATGTGTACTTATATTCGTTAGGTCTGAAAATCGAACATCTATTTTTCCCCTTTTTTTTGAATATGGCATAACAACGTTTGCCGGGACAGCTAGTATATAAATAAAAATGTATATTTGTTACAGGAAATGAAATAGTTTCCAAGATGCGTGACAGCAACGCTTACTGGGTCTTGAAGAAAGCTTTCAATAAAGAAGTATATTCATCAACAATTTGAAAATGTCCTGACAACATAAGTTATCAAAAACGCGTGAAGATAACGAATAACAACAACAAGCACCTTTTAACACAAGATGATAAAGACATCGCAGAGCAGACAAGTAAGCCAGTCCGTTTTAAGATCAAAGTTGGATTTTTCTTACATTGATATAAATCCCTGAAGTAATATTTTTTTTATCTTGGAGTTGTTACAAGAATGCACATTTTAAGGTATTGTGCATTGAAGGTTTTACAACGCAATTTTACTCTTCTACTGACGTTTCCTGCTAGCTGTTATGTATTATATATCTAAGATTTAATGCTTCCTCTAATGGCATTCCAATATTATTAAGATTGGTCAAATAATGTTCTTTATATTATTATTTTTATGTCTGTCTATTGAATAAGTTTCATTGTTTCAATACCAATTTTCCTTTTTTTTTCAATGTAGTATGGTAGGTACTTTTGGTACATAAATATATACATTATAATTAATTATACATTTTAGAAAAGTAGTATTGTAAACCAGGTAGTTATTAGGTATTGGAGAGTAGGAAATCTCTATTTTTAAAAAGAGATACTATAGTTTGATTGATACGTTCTGAGTTGAAGTGTTGTTATAACTAAAAAACCCTTAGTTTAAAGCTTGACGCGAGAAAAGATCTTGAAGATCGAAATAGACTTTTTAAAAAGCAATATTTATTTAAAGTCTTATATCTTAAATGAGTGTTTTTCCCGTCGACTCTGTTCTTTTTATTAGGGTGATGCGGGGGTGTCTCTTGTTGCTAATGGCCTTGGCGACGATGGTTGATTCAGCCCTCTATCTTGCATGACTCCGAGCCCGGGGGTTGAGTTGCAATTGTCTGTCGCCTTATCTGAAGGTGGTGTATGCGTCACTGGGAATGACGTCAGTTCGAGCGGTTGACTCGCGCTTGCGTCGATCTTTGTTCAAAGTCTGAATCTTTATCGGGATGGCTTTTAAATCTGTTTTAAAATCTGTTTAAAATCTTGCAACCAAAAATGCCATTATCGCTATGACTAAGCTCAATTATTATAGGTTTATTTTTGTCATGTTTTATCCTCTGAATGTTGCTGAAGTTTGGAATTTTAGTGACAAATATTAAAATCTGGTTTCTGAATTTTAGAAATTTCCTTTGGGTTCTTTAACTCAATTTTAATTAAATACGTTGCAATTTTTCACCATCGACGTTTGTCGTGATAACGACTGGCGTCATTTTTTATTTTCCTTGAACTGACACTGATGTTCCTTCGTGCATTTTGTTACGAATTTTTAGTCAGTAATCAGTTCAAATTTTCTGGAATAGTTTATATTTTGTCTGAACTATAATAACCAGTGTTGCAGCAGTTAGTTCACGATATGTGACAGTAGTAAACGATTCTTTATACTATTCGTGTTTTATACGGTTTCTGTTGTCTGCGGAACTTTGCCGTTTTAATTATAATTTCTATCGCTTTGGGTGCGGGATACAGTTGAAGAGAGTTTTTTTTGTTTTTTTTCATGAAATAGTTTATCTTACTAAAATGTTTAATGTGTTGTCTCGGTTTAATAAATTGAATTAATTCTAAAAGAATATTTATTAAGTAAACTATACTAAATAACAATTAAGTTATTAAGTTTATTAAGTTCCTCAATTTTATTGCCGATTAACACAAACAGTTATTTCCAAACACAGAGTTGTTGATTTCACTTTACCGTAGCGGAGTGGCAAAATGATAATACTTATAAGGTTTCAATATTAGGTTATTGAAAAGGTGATTCTGTACTGAGATTTGTACCAGACTCGCTGTTATGTCCAAAGTTAAGGTAACAGCACAGCCTTAGGTTGACTCTAATAAAATATAGCTATCAATTAACGATTGACCTATAATAATTTTTCCCCATATAGTTTGCACATACAGCTTTTACTTTCTGGGAGGTTGTGATCCCTTATGAACATTATTGAAATGCGTCGATTTTGGTGGAATTGGTGGAGGTTCTTTTCTTGGAGTGAGACAGGGGGTTGTGACGTTCCAAACATATTGAATTTCTCCTTCTTTGGCGGGACAGAAAGAGTGCCCATTCGTCTCATATTGTCAGGTCTAAAAACATTGAAAATCAATGAGTTTCAATTTACGTCAATCTTTATGTTAAGGATTGATACACACACGGTTTTAAATTTTGTTCAAAAAGCTGTAGGATAGGCAGTGCAAGAGCTTGAGTGATTTTTTTCTAGCGTAATCTCTTTACCAGCGTTTATTTTCTTTATTTCTTTTCTATTTATTGTTTATGTCATCGACACATGTTGTACTTACGTGGTAAGTTTTGGTTTGGGTCGATGTCGCCACATTTGACTGTGACCGTGGTGGGATTGGTGGACAGTTCATTTTCGTTGAGTTATTTCTGCAAACATTAGATGAAAGTCAGTAGTTTGAATTTCTCTATATGCATTGAAAACTCAATTTCCACCGAATGTTATACACAATCAAAATCAGAGAAATTATGATCAATTTCAATTTGGTATGAAATTGGAGATTTTTACTTACGTGTCACTCAGCTGCTAGATACTTCGGTAATGACTATTTAAGATTCTCATCTTTTTAAAATAACCTTCGTCTTTTATCAATAAGTTTGATATCATTTTACGACGTAATAAAATCCCGAAGATAAATAATCGAGTTCACGAAAGTCGTAAAATCTTGACACTTATCGTTCAACAATAACATTCTTATTAATTAAATGAGATAATATGAACACCGCAGAGGTGATGTTCACATTTTGCATGAATCTGGATGCTGAAATACATGAACCAAAAGTAAATTATTTCTATCAATCTAACAGTTAAAGCATACTGTACAAACTTTGACCGCAAAACGCAACGTATGCATCTTAACTGCTCTTTATTTCTTTAACCCTTGATAGGTGTTAGGCGCATTGTTTAAAATTTGATAAAATTACTGTAAAGTTTGCACACAAATGTTGCGACCATTGGGCTGTAATATAGATGGTACAGTGTGAATTTGTCATTTTTAACTAAAGGGAATTCTAAAATATATATGAGTTTATTCATATAAATATATGAAGTTATAGTGGCGGATTCTATGATTATATGGATATTAGTTAAAGTTATTGGGGTAACAGGATTTTTTATGGAACCTTTAGGGTGCATAGTCAGTCTCGATATAAACGAACTGATGATATAACCGAGGAATTAACTGCACCTGACTTTCTAAGTTTTTATATAGTAGGAGTTTCCATGTTTCCAGGTTTGTCTTTATGAATGCCGTGGTAGTTAACGTTTCTTCAATTTTGGGATATTGAGCGATTATCGAAAAGTAGTGGTCAGTCTGTCTTGTGATAGATTATCGTGCTAAAAATAGGGATTATAAATTTCTGTATATTATTAGTTTCTATGTATCTTGAGTTATTAGGATTTGGCCTTCTTTCGCATAGTAAAGCCGGATTTAGACGGTAAAGTTTCAATAAGGGTATCTGCCACAACTGGTGTTGCGGAGTACCTGTACGCAAGGGAATAAAATTATTGAATTCATTATGATTATATCTTTTAAACAAGAAATATTGATAATCTATGTTTTTATAGATTTATAGATTTTGTAAAATAAGAAAAATATGACTTACTTATCAAGAGAACATAATAATATTATAAAAGCTGGCAAAGGTTCAAAATAACTTGCTCCAGTGTTGTTATTTTAATGTAGTTGTTACGCAGTAACTAACCAAGACTTTTTTAAAAATGATTTATTGAAATATTCTAAATCTAAGAGAGAGCTAAGCTATGAAGATTGAAATAGGAGTGCCTTACATGTTGGCTTATTTTGACTTATATAGACTTAGTTAACTAATGATGTAAATATTATTTATAAACTAGACTATAATTAATTAATGGGCTACAAAGTCCCTTGAGAAAAGAAAACAACTTAACTAAGTGAAATAGATAAAGATATGTGTAAATATTGGTATTATGAATCTATGTACTAACTAGGTACGTACTAACTAAACAAGATTATAATATAACATAGTGCATTTGAGACTTAGTTATCATACTCTTACGAGTGGTTTTTTTCCTTTAAATGCAGTGTGTCTTACACAATTTCTATAAACATTACTTAAGTTTAAATCTAACATTATTACTTCTAATTTTCGACATTAATAAACTTTCAGATTAATGGATAGAAATTCAAGTGTATTTAATCATATTTGTCTGAACTTCCAAATTTTTTTATTTCCTTAAAATTGATACTGATATTCGTTCGTACTGATCGTTCGTAGGAATTTTTTAGGAAGAATCATTTTGTCTGAACTTCCTATGTTTTTTATTTCTTTTAGTTTGATACTGATATTCCTTCGTACTAATCATTAGTACGAAACTTTTGGGAAGGATCATATTTGTCTGAACTTCCGATGTTTTTCATTTCCTTTAGTTTGATACTGTGATATTCCTTCGTACTGATCGTTCGTACGAAATTTTTAGGAAGAATCATATTTGTCTGAACTTCCGAAGTTTTTTATTTCCTTTTAATTGATACTGATATTCCTTCGTACAGATTATTGGTACGAATTTGTAAGTACCTAATCAATTAAAAGTTTTTAGCATATTTCGTGTAGGTCAATTATTTTGCGAAGATTGCTTATTTTGATAAAAATGTCATAATTTTTTTATATTTCTGAGCTGATACTGATGTTCCTTCGTACTGTAATGACCCGTTAGTGGAGGTTGCAATTCGTAAGAAGGTTTTAAATAAATGATTTTCTCATATAGCTTTTTAGCTTGTTCAAGGTTTACTTAACTCTTGGAATTAAACACCTTAATACAATAAAACATCAATTTAATCGTATTTTTATATACATTATTATTGTTTGCTAAACTTACACCAGATTATGTAAAGCTTGTGAAAACAAGATAAGTTATTCATATATGTCACACATTCACAATGACAGAAACCGAAAGCTTGACAAATACGACAAGCTTTACCGTCGACAAGATCATTTCCAATCATATCAATACACTTCTTTGGACAACAATAAAATTCCTCTATTTTATTCTATAATCGTGGTTTTTCTGTTGACTAACCAGCACAAATTTCAATATAATACTGACACTTATTACTATGGTAGATAAGAAAATAAAGTCAACACCAACCCACGCTCGAATAGGACATGACGTGAGGAGTGATAGATAAGCGATTTGAGGGCAAATTAGTTCTATAAATAATAAAATAAAAAGTAATTTATTTTTTAAAATTAATTTTTATAATGTCCCCAAGCCAATGTGTTTATTCCGTTCTTAGTAATACATCTCTTATCATCATTACCACAGAGTACGACTTTTTTTCTTTTAACCTGTGTGTAAACACTATGCTTATCACTAGTAAATGTATGCATGTTATCATATTTTAAATAGTTACAATCAAGTGTTTTTCTATAATTTTCAAAAGTTAACTTTCTTACAATAGCGGCAGAGGTGCCTTTATTTTTCTTTATAGTCAAATCACCTTGTAAAACATAACTATACATTTTGGAACGTAAACCTATAAACTCTTTGATGATAAAACCATTGCTTTCATCTTTCATGAGACCGATTACCTTTTTGTTGACTAAAGGGAGATTTTTATGAACAAGAATTGCAAAAAGGTTAAATATCCCGATGTCTGCCTAGTGGAAAAAGTGTTGAAAAGAAAAGGTGATAAAGTTCTAGTAAAATAACTATTTTACTAGAACTTTATCACCTTTTCTTTTCAACTTTTTGAATCCATACCAAACTTGGTATGGATTCAAAAAGTTGGATAAATAAAAAAAACAAAATTGATTAAATAATGCTTTATTCAGGTAGAATAAGACATAGTAGGTGCAATCGATTACTTATAATGTTTTTTAAATACTTGATAGGTAATACAATGCATTAAATAATGTTTTATTTGGAAAACATTTTTTTTATTTTTATTTGAAAGATCTTAAGTGAGCACATTGTCATCATCCCTATTCTTCTCCTCATCGGCCAGAGGACGTTGAGGAGAATAATTAGGAGAATAATTATGAGTAGGTACATAATTATCATAATCATCATTATCGTTTTTATTTATATAATTTTGTAACCATTTCGCAAATACTTGGACTTCTACTCCACTACAATGACAGCAGGTGTGAGGAAATTTTCCTCTAAACGCTGTGTGCCGTTCACAGTTTCTAAAAACATTAATTAAATTTAAATCTTGAATTATTCTTTCTAATTTCGGGCATTTATATACTTCCAGGTTAATGGATAGAAATCCTTTACCTTTAGTTTGATACTGATATTCCTTCGTACTGATCGTTCGTACGAAATTTTTAGGCAGAATCATATTTGTCTGAACTTCCGATGTTTTTCATTTCCTTTAGTTTGATACTGATATTCCTTCGTACTGATCGTTCGTACGAAATTTTTAGGAAGAATCATATTTGTCTGAACTTCCGATGTTTTTAATTTCCTTTAGTTTGATACTGATATTCCTTCGTACTAATCATTAGTACGAAACTTTTGGGAAGGATCATATTTGTCTGAACTTCCGATGTTTTTTATTCCCTTTTAATTGATACTGATATTCCTTAGTACCGATTATTGGTACGGTTTTTTTTATAAGTACCTAATCAGTTAGCATATTTCGTGTAGGTCAATGATCTTGCGAAGGTTACTTATTTTGACAGAAATGTTGTAATTTTTTTATATTCCTGAGCTGATACTGATGTTCCTTCGTAACTATTACTATAATACGAATTTTTGGTCAGTATACTCATTTCAAATATTGTTTTAATTTTTTTCTCAGTTACTGGTGTAAAAACCTCATATTTCCCTTCTCTTTTATAACTGAATATAACATTTGTTGAATGTTTCTGAAGTTCGGAGTTTTGTTACATATTGTAATGTCCGTTAGTGGAGGTTGCAATTTGTAAGAAGGTTTTGAATAACTTACTCATTTTCCAGTATATAGTTATTTAATTGTAGAACACCTTGACGTTGTGACTCTCTAAGATTAAAGTTATAACTATCAACTATTATCTATTAACTGTTACTCTTGACTCTTAACTCCGTGATTCTAGGTTGTAAGCAACCAGAACAGAAAATAATGGAACTCGTATGACGTGTAATTTGAGGGCGTATAAGACGAGACATATTTTTTATCCAACAGTAATGAATTTTACGACCACCATTATGTTTTAAAGTTTCAAAACATAATAGATTAATATGCTTCTGTTGGTGACTATCGTCATCGTTGTCGATTTCTGTTGCCACGATCTTTGATATGATTTGATTTTCATGGGTACAATAGTATTTTTTTTTCAATACCATACACGTTAATATTGATATGGTTCAATACTTCAAAACGTTTAATACCTTTAATAGATACAGGTAAATCAATTTCTTCTGTTTTCAATACTGTCTCATATGTTTTATAAATACTTAATTACCTATTAAGTATTTAAAAAGACATAATAGGTACAATGGATTAAATAATGTTTTATTTGGAAAACATTTTTTTTATTTTTATTTTTGTAAGATCTTAAGTGAGCACATTGTCATCATCCCTATTCTTCTCCTCATCGGCCAGAGGACGTTGAGGAGAATAATTAGGAGAATAATTATTATGAGTAGGTACATAATTATCATAATCATCATTATCGTTTTTATTTATATAATTTTGTAACCATTTCGCAAAGACTTGGACTTCTACTCCACTACAATGACAGCAGGTGTGAGGAAATTTTCCTCTAAACGCTGTGTGCCGTTCACAGTTTCTAAAAACATTGATTACATTTAAATCTAGAATTATTCTTTCTAATTTCGGGCATTTATATACTTCCAGGTTAATGGATAGAAATCCTTTACCTTTAGTTTGATACTGATATTCCTTTGTACTGATCGTTCGTACGAAATTTTTAGGAAGAATCATATTTGTCTGAACTTCCGATGTTTTTCATTTCCTTTAGTTTGATACTGATATTCCTTCGTTCTAATCATTAGTACGAAACTTTTGGGAAGGATCATATTTGTCTGAACTTCCGATGTTTTTTATTCCCTTTTAATTGATACTGATATTCCGGATAAAAATCCAAGTCCATTTAACAAATCTTTTTCTACATTTCCCCCTTTGTAAGCACAAATACAGTTTTTATTCAGGGCGAGATAACTTATTTTCATCAAAGACTCTGAGTAATTGATGTCAGTGTGATAATTTTTAAATAGCATTCCGTGGATATTCCTTGTCACAAAGGATACCGTTCGGTTGGATATTTCACTATTTATTAACGCAGTTGGGAGTTTAATATGAAATAAATAAAGGATATTTTCCTGAATATCATAAATACCTACTTCTTTATAGAACATTTTTTTAAAGGTCATAAGACCATCTATATCGATAATGTATTTAATATTATGCATATCCATTGTTTATCTAATTAATTAAGTACATGCGAAACACAAATTCGCATGTACCTATAGTTAGTATGGAGCACAGCACTTTAAAATAACTCAATACCACAATCACTAACAGCGGCAATGAGACAGTCTAATAGTTCATTACCCAGCTTGACGGTAAATAATTCATGTGCGAAGCACTCGGCTGGTGTATTAGTGAGTAACTGCAACCACTCTTCTACTTCCACATTCACATCACCTACTGTGTCCTCTAAATGGTTCGTGATGTCACCCCAGATCTCAATCATGGCATAGGTATTTGAATCGTTGAACTCGCTATTTTGGTTAATACACTTTAACAATACACTTACATCACCGTTTAAGTTTGCGAAAGTAAAAACAATCATTTAATTAAATTACAACTGAAAATTAAAAAAACATAAAAAAAATTTAAATTAAAAAAAGACCAACTACATACTCATACTAACCTACTATCTATTAATTCTCCCTGAGAATTAGCCACTACAAAGTTAACAACCCATGTATTTCCACTTGGCCCTTTACTAACGAGTTGAACATCACCGCTATTGAGTACAGTCAGTAGGCTTTGTTCCATATCATTAAATCTTGATGGAACAGGTATACAGGTATACAGAACAGGTATATGATCACCCGATCATATACCTGTTCTCCAGATGCATCACAGTCTGCATAGTGTTAGGTTGATACGATGTTTTTCATTTCCTTTAGTTTGATATTGATATTCCTTCGTACCGATCGTTCGTACGAAATTTTTAGGAAGAATCATATTTGCCTGAACTTCCGATGTTTTTCATTTCCTTTAGTTTGATACTGATATTCCTTCGTACTGATCGTTCGTACGAAATTTTTAGGAAGAATCTTATTTGTCTGAACTTCCGATGTTTTTCATTTCCTTTAGTTTGAGAATGATATTCCTTCGTACTAATCATTAGTACGAAACTTTAGGGAAGGATCATATTTGTCTGAACTTCCGATGTTTTTTATTCCCTTTTAATTGATACTGATATTCCTTAGTACCGATTATTGGTACGGTTTTTTTATAAGTACCTAATCAGTTAGCATATTTCGTGTAGGTCAATGATCTTGCGAAGGTTACTTATTTTGACAGAAATGTTGTAATTTTTTTATATTCCTGAGCTGATACTGATGTTCCTTCGTAACTATTACTATAATACGAATTTTTGGTCAGTATACTCATTTCAAATATTGTTTTAATTTTTTTCTCAGTTACTGGTGTAAAAACCTCATATTTCCCTTCTCTTTTATAACTGAATATAACATTTGTTGAATGTTTCTGAAGTTCGGAGTTTTGTTACATATTGTAATGTCCGTTAGTGGAGGTTGCAATTTGTAAGAAGGTTTTGAATAACTTACTCATTTCCCAGTATATAGTTATTTAATTGTAGAACATCTTGACGTTGTGACTCTCTAAGATTAAAGTTATAACTATCAACTATTATCTATTAACTGTGTTACTCTTGACTCTTAACTCCGTGATTCTAGGTTGTAAGCAACCAGAACAGAAAATAATGGAACTCGTATGACGTGTAATTTGAGGGCGTATAAGACGAGACATATTTTTTATCCAACAGTAATGAATTTTACGACCACCATTATGTTTTAAAGTTTCAAAACATAATAGATTAATATGCTTCTGTTGGTGACTATCGTCATCGTTGTCGATTTCTGTTGCCACGATCTTTGATATGATTTGATTTTCATGGGTACAATAGTATTTTTTTTTCAATACCATACACGTTAATATTGATATGGTTCAATACTTCAAAACGTTTAATACCTTTAATAGATACAGGTAAATCAATTTCTTCTGTTTTCAATACTGTCTCATATGTTTTATAAATACTTAATTACCTATTAAGTATTTAAAAAGACATAATAGGTACAATGGATTAAATAATGTTTTATTTGGAAAACATTTTTTTTATTTTTATTTTTGTAAGATCTTAAGTGAGCACATTGTCATCATCCCTATTCTTCTCCTCATCGGCCAGAGGACGTTGAGGAGAATAATTAGGAGAATAATTATTATGAGTAGGTACATAATTATCATAATCATCATTATCGTTTTTATTTATATAATTTTGTAACCATTTCGCAAAGACTTGGACTTCTACTCCACTACAATGACAGCAGGTGTGAGGAAATTTTCCTCTAAACGCTGTGTGCCGTTCACAGTTTCTAAAAACATTGATTACATTTAAATCTAGAATTATTCTTTCTAATTTCGGGCATTTATATACTTCCAGGTTAATGGATAGAAATCCTTTACCTTTAGTTTGATACTGATATTCCTTTGTACTGATCGTTCGTACGAAATTTTTAGGAAGAATCATATTTGTCTGAACTTCCGATGTTTTTCATTTCCTTTAGTTTGATACTGATATTCCTTCGTTCTAATCATTAGTACGAAACTTTTGGGAAGGATCATATTTGTCTGAACTTCCGATGTTTTTTATTCCCTTTTAATTGATACTGATATTCCGGATAAAAATCCAAGTCCATTTAACAAATCTTTTTCTACATTTCCCCCTTTGTAAGCACAAATACAGTTTTTATTCAGGGCGAGATAACTTATTTTCATCAAAGACTCTGAGTAATTGATGTCAGTGTGATAATTTTTAAATAGCATTCCGTGGATATTCCTTGTCACAAAGGATACCGTTCGGTTGGATATTTCACTATTTATTAACGCAGTTGGGAGTTTAATATGAAATAAATAAAGGATATTTTCCTGAATATCATAAATACCTACTTCTTTATAGAACATTTTTTTAAAGGTCATAAGACCATCTATATCGATAATGTATTTAATATTATGCATATCCATTGTTTATCTAATTAATTAAGTACATGCGAAACACAAATTCGCATGTACCTATAGTTAGTATGGAGCACAGCACTTTAAAATAACTCAATACCACAATCACTAACAGCGGCAATGAGACAGTCTAATAGTTCATTACCCAGCTTGACGGTAAATAATTCATGTGCGAAGCACTCGGCTGGTGTATTAGTGAGTAACTGCAACCACTCTTCTACTTCCACATTCACATCACCTACTGTGTCCTCTAAATGGTTCGTGATGTCACCCCAGATCTCAATCATGGCATAGGTATTTGAATCGTTGAACTCGCTATTTTGGTTAATACACTTTAACAATACACTTACATCACCGTTTAAGTTTGCGAAAGTAAAAACAATCATTTAATTAAATTACAACTGAAAATTAAAAAAACATAAAAAAAATTTAAATTAAAAAAAGACCAACTACATACTCATACTAACCTACTATCTATTAATTCTCCCTGAGAATTAGCCACTACAAAGTTAACAACCCATGTATTTCCACTTGGCCCTTTACTAACGAGTTGAACATCACCGCTATTGAGTACAGTCAGTAGGCTTTGTTCCATATCATTAAATCTTGATGGAACAGGTATACAGGTATACAGAACAGGTATATGATCACCCGATCATATACCTGTTCTCCAGATGCATCACAGTCTGCATAGTGTTAGGTTGATACGATGTTTTTCATTTCCTTTAGTTTGATATTGATATTCCTTCGTACCGATCGTTCGTACGAAATTTTTAGGAAGAATCATATTTGCCTGAACTTCCGATGTTTTTCATTTCCTTTAGTTTGATACTGATATTCCTTCGTACTGATCGTTCGTACGAAATTTTTAGGAAGAATCTTATTTGTCTGAACTTCCGATGTTTTTCATTTCCTTTAGTTTGAGAATGATATTCCTTCGTACTAATCATTAGTACGAAACTTTAGGGAAGGATCATATTTGTCTGAACTTCCGATGTTTTTTATTCCCTTTTAATTGATACTGATATTCCTTAGTACCGATTATTGGTACGGTTTTTTTATAAGTACCTAATCAGTTAGCATATTTCGTGTAGGTCAATGATCTTGCGAAGGTTACTTATTTTGACAGAAATGTTGTAATTTTTTTATATTCCTGAGCTGATACTGATGTTCCTTCGTAACTATTACTATAATACGAATTTTTGGTCAGTATACTCATTTCAAATATTGTTTTAATTTTTTTCTCAGTTACTGGTGTAAAAACCTCATATTTCCCTTCTCTTTTATAACTGAATATAACATTTGTTGAATGTTTCTGAAGTTCGGAGTTTTGTTACATATTGTAATGTCCGTTAGTGGAGGTTGCAATTTGTAAGAAGGTTTTGAATAACTTACTCATTTCCCAGTATATAGTTATTTAATTGTAGAACATCTTGACGTTGTGACTCTCTAAGATTAAAGTTATAACTATCAACTATTATCTATTAACTGTGTTACTCTTGACTCTTAACTCCGTGATTCTAGGTTGTAAGCAACCAGAACAGAAAATAATGGAACTCGTATGACGTGTAATTTGAGGGCGTATAAGACGAGACATATTTTTTATCCAACAGTAATGAATTTTACGACCACCATTATGTTTTAAAGTTTCAAAACATAATAGATTAATATGCTTCTGTTGGTGACTATCGTCATCGTTGTCGATTTCTGTTGCCACGATCTTTGATATGATTTGATTTTCATGGGTACAATAGTATTTTTTTTTCAATACCATACACGTTAATATTGATATGGTTCAATACTTCAAAACGTTTAATACCTTTAATAGATACAGGTAAATCAATTTCTTCTGTTTTCAATACTGTCTCATATGTTTTATAAATACTTAATTACCTATTAAGTATTTAAAAAGACATAATAGGTACAATGGATTAAATAATGTTTTATTTGGAAAACATTTTTTTTATTTTTATTTTTGTAAGATCTTAAGTGAGCACATTGTCATCATCCCTATTCTTCTCCTCATCGGCCAGAGGACGTTGAGGAGAATAATTAGGAGAATAATTATTATGAGTAGGTACATAATTATCATAATCATCATTATCGTTTTTATTTATATAATTTTGTAACCATTTCGCAAAGACTTGGACTTCTACTCCACTACAATGACAGCAGGTGTGAGGAAATTTTCCTCTAAACGCTGTGTGCCGTTCACAGTTTCTAAAAACATTGATTACATTTAAATCTAGAATTATTCTTTCTAATTTCGGGCATTTATATACTTCCAGGTTAATGGATAGAAATCCTTTACCTTTAGTTTGATACTGATATTCCTTTGTACTGATCGTTCGTACGAAATTTTTAGGAAGAATCATATTTGTCTGAACTTCCGATGTTTTTCATTTCCTTTAGTTTGATACTGATATTCCTTCGTTCTAATCATTAGTACGAAACTTTTGGGAAGGATCATATTTGTCTGAACTTCCGATGTTTTTTATTCCCTTTTAATTGATACTGATATTCCGGATAAAAATCCAAGTCCATTTAACAAATCTTTTTCTACATTTCCCCCTTTGTAAGCACAAATACAGTTTTTATTCAGGGCGAGATAACTTATTTTCATCAAAGACTCTGAGTAATTGATGTCAGTGTGATAATTTTTAAATAGCATTCCGTGGATATTCCTTGTCACAAAGGATACCGTTCGGTTGGATATTTCACTATTTATTAACGCAGTTGGGAGTTTAATATGAAATAAATAAAGGATATTTTCCTGAATATCATAAATACCTACTTCTTTATAGAACATTTTTTTAAAGGTCATAAGACCATCTATATCGATAATGTATTTAATATTATGCATATCCATTGTTTATCTAATTAATTAAGTACATGCGAAACACAAATTCGCATGTACCTATAGTTAGTATGGAGCACAGCACTTTAAAATAACTCAATACCACAATCACTAACAGCGGCAATGAGACAGTCTAATAGTTCATTACCCAGCTTGACGGTAAATAATTCATGTGCGAAGCACTCGGCTGGTGTATTAGTGAGTAACTGCAACCACTCTTCTACTTCCACATTCACATCACCTACTGTGTCCTCTAAATGGTTCGTGATGTCACCCCAGATCTCAATCATGGCATAGGTATTTGAATCGTTGAACTCGCTATTTTGGTTAATACACTTTAACAATACATCACACTTACATCACCGTTTAAGTTTGCGAAAGTAAAAACAATCATTTAATTAAATTACAACTGAAAATTAAAAAAACATAAAATAATTTAAATTAAAAAAAGACCAACTACATACTCATACTAACCTACTATCTATTAATTCTCCCTGAGAATTAGCCACTACAAAGTTAACAACCCATGTATTTCCACTTGGCCCTTTACTAACGAGTTGAACATCACCGCTATTGAGTACAGTCAGTAGGCTTTGTTCCATATCATTAAATCTTGATGGAACAGGTATACAGGTATACAGAACAGGTATATGATCACCCGATCATATACCTGTTCTCCAGATGCATCACAGTCTGCATAGTGTTAGGTTGATACGATGTTTTTCATTTCCTTTAGTTTGATATTGATATTCCTTCGTACCGATCGTTCGTACGAAATTTTTAGGAAGAATTATATTATCATATTTGTCTGAACTTCCGATGTTTTTTATTCCCTTTTAATTGATACTAATATTCCTTCGTACAGATTATTGGTACGAATTTGTAAGTACCTAATCAATTAAAAGTTTTTAGCATATTTCGTGTAGGTCAATGATCTTGCGAAGACTGCTTATTTAGTCAGAAATGTTGTAATTTTTTTATATTCCTGAGCTGATACTGATGTTCCTTCGTAACTATTACTATAATACGAATTTTTGGTCAGTATACTCATTTCAAATATTGTTTTAATCTTTTTCTCAGTTACTGGTGTAAAAACCTCATATTTCCCTTCTCTTTTGTAACTGAATATAACATTTGTTGAATGTTTCTGAAGTTCGGAGTTTTGTTACATGTTGTAATGTCCGTTAGTGGAGGTTGCAATTTGTAAGGAGGTTTTGAATAACTTACTCCTTTTCCAGTATATAGTTATTTTATTTGTAGAACACCTTGTCCAAACGATGTGACTCTCTAAGACTTACGACTGTTAATTCTCAACTGTTGAATCGAGGAGAGGGCCGATGTTTTATATAAAGATAGGGTCATTAACTACTCTATTAGTTAACCACTTGTTCTATTAGTTAAGTATGGAAAGTTCTTATCGGACGTAATGTTACACAATTATTGAGGAATTTACAATGTGTTTAGAAAGTAACATTACAATGTGTAATATTTCACTTTTGTTTCACTGTTTTTCCAATGTTCTGAAACTGGTAATTTTGAGATTATCTTTATATCAGATATCTCGATTTTGATCAAATGTTCCGAATTTTTCCCATCATCCATATTTGTTGACTTTAAGGCTGTACTTCCATCGCTTTGTACATATCTATTATCATTATCATCATTATCGTTTTTATTTATATAATTTTGTAACCATTTCGCAAATACTTGGACTTCTACTCCACTACAATGACAGCAGGTGTGAGGAAATTTTCCTCTAAACGCTGTGTGCCGTTCACAGTTTCTAAAAACATTGATTAAATTTAAATCTAGAATTATTCTTTATAATTTTGGGCATTTATTTACTTCAGGTTAATGGATAAAAATCCTTTACCATTAGTTTGATACTGATATTCCTTCGTACTGATCGTTCGTACGAAATTTTTAGGAAGAATCATATTTGTCTGAACTTCCGATGTTTTCCATTTCCTTTAGTTTGATACTGATATTCCTTCGTTCTAATCATTAGTACGAAACTTTTGGGAAAGATCATATTTGTCTGAACTTCCGATGTTTTTTATTCCCTTTTAATTGATACTGATATTCCGGATAAAAATCCAAGTCCATGTAACAAATCTTTTTCTACATTTCCCCCTTTGTAAGCACAAATACAGTTTTTATTCAGGGCGAGATAACTTATTTTAATCAAAAACTCTGAGTAATTGATGTCAGTGTGATAAATTTTAAATAGCATTCCGTGGATATTCCTTGTCACAAAGGATACCGTTCGGTTGGATATTTCACTATTTATTAACGCGGTTGGGAGTTTAATATGAAATAAATAAAGGATATTTTCCTGAATATCATAAATACCTACTTCTTTATAGAACATTTTTTTTAAGGTCATAAGACCATCTATATCGATAATGTATTTAATATTATGCATATCCATTGTTTATCTAAATGATTAAGTACATGCGAAACACAAATTCGCATGTAACTATAGTTAGTATGGAGCACAGCACTTTAAAATAACTCAATACCACAATCACTAACAGCGGCAATGAGACAGTCTAATAGTTCATTACCCAGCTTGACGGTAAATAATTCATGTGCGAAGCACTCGGCTGGTGTATTAGTGAGTAACTGCAACCACTCTTCTACTTCCACATTCACATCACCTACTGTGTCCTCTAAATGGTTCGTGATGTCACCCCAGATCTCAATCATGGCATAGGTATTTGAATCGTTGTACTCGCTATTTTGGTTAATACACTTTAACAATACACTTACATCACCGTTTAAGTTTGCGAAAGTAAAAACAATCATTTAATTAAATTACAACTGAAAATTAAAAACACATAAAAAAAATTTAAATTAAAAAAAGACCAACTACATACTCATACTAACCTACTATCTATTATTCTCCCTGAGAATTAGCCACTACAAAGTTAACAACCCATGTATTTCCACTTGGCCCTTTACTAACGAGTTGAACATCACCGCTATTGAGTACAGTCAGTAGGCTTTTTTCCATATCATTAAATCTTGATGGAAGGGTGACCATATACCCGTTCTCTAGATGCATCACAGTCTGCATAGTGTTAGGTTGATACTTTGAAGCTATTGTTACGCAGTAAATAACCAAGACTTTTTTTAAAAACACACACGAATTTATTTCTATTACACAAGTGTCGAGGATGGAAGTTGTAGGAGAATTGAGTTTTAGGGAAAGATCCGGGACTATTTATAGTGAGGGATCGTTAGGTAATGAGTGGGAAAAGTAAATAAGGAGTTTGGACTATTTATAATGAGGGATCGTTAGGTAATGAGTGGGAAAAGTAAATAAGGAGTTTGGGAACAATACAACTTAGAAAATAAACTTATTACTAAATGAACTTAAACATTGCTATCGTTCTTAGAGATAACAGATAAGAAAGGGGCGAGAGGCGAGAGGGCCCAACATAACACTATGCTACTAGCTTCTATTATTGTATAGGGTTTATCTACTTCTAAATCAGCCATTTTACGCTAAGTTTTGTTGCCTCGGTTATTTAATTTAGTTAGAGCAGAATTATGTGGTTGATTTGAGGTCATTTTTCAGATTTACAGGATTAAACTTACAGAATTAAAAAAAGTAATATGAGAGAGTCACTGTTGTTTACATTTGTTATGTTAATAACTGAATGAGCTTTAAAATTGAAAAAGCATCTATTTTATAACAAATCCTTACACTATTTTCCCAACGTTCAAAAAATAACTATGTAATGAAATTAATACTTACTACATTGTCACTTGCGTGCAAAAATTTATAACAAATTCTTATCACTATTTTGATAAACGTTCAATAATAACGATGTAATTTAATTAATAATTAACGTTCCTTATCACTAGCTTTAAAATTAAAAAAGCGTCTATTTTATAACAAATTCTTATCACTATTTTGATAAACGTTCAAAAATAAGGATGTAATTAAATTAATAATTAACGTTCCTTATCACTATTTTCCCAACCTTCAAAAATAACGATGTAATTAAATTAAAACATAACGTTTAAAAAAATAACTATGTAATGAAATTAATACTTACTGATTGCTTATCGCTTGTTGAAATGTTGGTAATAATGATATCGCCCACCACATGCTCTAAATGTTACTTCATCGGTATACTAGCTACACATTCGACATCGGTCATCTCGCCTTTTGTTAATTTTTTCAATTGATTTTCTACCCTAATTTGTATATTTTGAAGTACAAGTAAATATTTCTTACATGATTCACTTGAGGGTATATATTTTGTTGTTATTGTTGTAGTAGTGGTCTCTTTCACTTCTATTTTATCTATTTCTAGTTCACTTCTGGATTTATGATAATTATCATAACTATCATTCGTGGTGTTGCTACCTCTGGGTAATGTTACTTTAATTTCCAAACCCTTTTCGTCTCTAAATATCTGGTGATATATATCAGATGACCAAGATTGTTTCATAGTATTTTCCAGATTTTCCAGTAATGGACTGGAAAATCTGGATTCGTCTCGAACGGCCTGTCATAAAGTTTACGATTTCCACTTTATATATCGATAACGTATTATCTATAATCTCTAACGTAATAATTTTCCCGTTTTCTTACCGCTAGTCATAATCATATATGGATGACGATTTCCACGAATATTCTCTTTATAATCATTAACGTAAAACTTTATTAACCATTTTTTATAGAATTTCCTTTATCATTATACAGTTCTACGTTCTTAAGGCTCCATAATCTATCATTACATAGATCCCGCAAGCCGTTATTAATGGAATTTGTAACATTTTTTTTACCACTTCTGTACTGTTATCACGTTGTAAGTAAAACACTATCATCCATGGTAATAAACTTGTAAAAAGCATCGGGACTGCTTACAAACTGTATGAGAGAGATACCCCTATTTATAACCCTACAAAATCAATACATACTCGTAGGTACCGTCAATACAAACCTATTATAGGTACCGTATTGGAGGAGGTTAATCGTAAAAATACATACATTCCAGTTTCTAATCAGGTCATAACTTCCTAACAATAATTCATATTATTTATCATTTTGCAACTGGTGACCCACGCAATACGATAAACACATATAGATAATACCATACATTGTAATTAGATACTCAGCACTGGTGACGCCCACGCAATAGAATTTGAATTTACACTTTGATTTTTTTTTTTTGAATTTACATTGGCATTTTATAAAGTAACATTACATTGGGAATGTTCATATTTGTCTGATCTTCAGATGTTTTTTATTTCCTTTAATTTGATACTGATATTCCTTCGGCTTCGTACTAATCATTAGTACGAAACTTTTGGGAAGGATCATATTTGTCTGAACTTCCGATGTTTTTTATTCCCTTTTAATTGATACTGTTATTCCTTCGTACCGATTATTGGTACGATTTTTTGTAAGTAATCAGTTAAAAGTTTTTAGCATATTTCGTGTAGGTCAATGATCTTGCGAATATTGCTTATTTAGACAGAAATGTCGTATTTTTTTTATATTCCTGAGCTGATACTGATGTTCCTTCGTACCTATTACTTTAATACGAATTTTTGGTCAGTATACTCATTTCAAATATGGTTTTAATCTTTTTCTCAGTTACTGGTGTAAAAACCTCGAATTTCCCTTCTCTTTTGTAACTGAATATATCATTTGTTGAATGTTTCTGAAGTTCGGAGTTTTGTTACATGTGTAATATTTCACTTTTGTTTCACTGTGTTTCCAGTGTTCTGAGACTGGTAATTTTGTGATTTTCTTCTCGATTTTTATCAAATGTTTCGCATTTGTCCCATCATCCGCATTTGTTGACTTTAAGGCTGTACTTCCATCGCTTTAGGTGCGGGATACAGCTGAAGGGGTTTTTTTTTATGTACAACTTATGCGATGGATATGATCGTTTTTATGGTAGCAGATTTTCAACTATTTCTAAGTCTTGTAATGTTTCGCTGTCAGGTGTAGCGAAGTAAAATGTTTAATACGTGTATTCATAGTGTAATAATATGAATTCATTTTACATCTAACATCTGTTATTGCTTAGTTTATTGTTTACTTTAAAATCTTTATCAATGTCTACCCATTCGAACTCACTTTCGAGAAGATATTGAGACAATCGCCTAACCGCAAAGTTTATAAGCATCACAATAAGCTAAAAATGTTTTGGGTTTGGTGCTATCATTTGTAAATATTTATTATTTGCTTTAGCATATCGGTTGCTACATTGTGATAAACCTCAATGAATTACAGCCTTTATAAATAAAACTTTATCAATATCTGTTAATAGTTCCGATTCTATTTTGGTATATTTCACCATACCGTCCCAACTCAGTCCTGGTGCGGTATAATAGTGGGAGGATCTCAATCACAAGTCGAAATGCAAATTGATTTCCAAATATATTTATTTGCTTTAGCATAACGGTTACTGCATTGTGATACACTTCCACGAATTCCAGCGTTTATAAATTAAACTTTATTCAATATCTGTCAATAGTTCTAATTAAATTTTGGTACATTTCAACATACCGTCCCAACTCAGTCCTGGTGCGGTAGAATAGTGAGCAGTATCTAAATCATAAGTCGAAATGCAAATTGATTTCCAAATACATTTATTTGCTTTAGCATAACGGTTACTGCATTGTGATACACTTCCACGAATTCCAATCTTTATAAATTAAACTTTTTTCAATGTCTGTTATTAATTCTAATTATTTTTTGGTATATTTAACATAGCGTCCTAACTCAGTCGGTATGGTATGGTATAGTAAGCAGAATCTAAATCATAAGTTGAAATGCAAATTGATTTTCAAAATATCAGATAATAATAGAGGTTTAATCAGATCTTTGCAATTAGAAAAGGGAATGATTCCTTCCTTCCAATAAATATTTTTATATTTTTCAATCCAAGCAACCTGTCTCATTTCTTTTGTAGACAAATTATAAAACGGGAAAGATTGTTGTATTTCTTTAGATATGAAGTCATTATTTTCGGTATTGAAATCTTGAACATCAATTATTAACTTCACGATAATTTCGAAAACTGTACTGTTGAGATATTAAAATGTAGAATTGAACTACAAATAACATACAATAATATTCAATTCAAATTCTTTACAATAATTAGTTTTACGTAGTACATTTGAGGCTTATATACAAAAGTCTAACGTAAAATCTTAATCACTACGACTTTAGTGATACTTACACACTAAAGCATTCTTTCAACCCGATAATATCAAAGGTTGATATGAATCCAATACAATATTAAGAAACAAAGCATCATTTATCTTTAAATAGATATTTTTAACGTTATCAGAATCGGCTATACTTTTGGTTATGTCATAGATAATGCTGTTAACATTTTTAAATATTTTATGTTTATCTTCAACATAATATTTAAGTCTTATGTCTGAATGTTTCAACTGTTTCTGTTGTGATATTTTATTTATTGGATTGTAAACATCTATTTTTATCAAGTGTTCCGATAATGTCATCGAGTCATCTGTATTTGACGACGATGTCATTGTTTGCTTTCGATACTGTTAAAGACATTTTTTTTCTCTTCTTCGATGTTGGTATTTTGATAAGTCTTAGAATAGTCTTCATATCGATTGTTGTGAGCAAAGTGCATTCTTTGAGTATGAGTTTGGTTCCTTTTATTGGGTGCTGCGGGGATATCTTTCTTTGTCGTTAATGTGTCCATGGCGCCAGTGGCATTCATGGTTTCTTGTGATTCATCCCTTTATCTTGCATACCGGGGGTTGAGTGGCAATTGTCTGGGTTGATAATGGTCTTATCTAAAGGTGGTGTCTGCGTTATTCCTTTATACTTAAGGAATGACGTCAGCTTTTCTTTGAAACTGGCTTAATTTTTTTATATGATTCTGTTTTTAGATCCTAAGCCATTTGTAATGGTTGTTTCAAAAGTAATTTAAACAATCAATTTGTAGAAACGTTTTAAGCAGCACTTTAACGTAAGCAACGGTTACTTTTTTTGCTTGTCTTCAAACTATTATAGAGTCCGAACGTTATTCTTATAATATAAGAATTTTTAAATAATAAGTAGGTAACAAGGGCCACCTGCAACCTTTAATATTAATTAAAAATTAAATATTTTCTTTATTGTCACTCTAAAAAAAAAAACTTGTATTTTTACTAATATCAAATTTTTTAAAAACCTTTTTTTGGCACTTATTATCTGCAGGTACCTTTTTATTAATCCGAAAGTATGTTTATTTGTTTGTATCCTAATACTAATTTCAATATTGTAAATTCTAAAGTTTGTTATTTATTTGTTTATTAGTAAGTAAGTATATTAGTTTTAAGGTATTTTTTGTAAAAATAAAAACATGAATATAATTTGATTACTTTTCTTTTATTTTTCTCATTTTTGTACCCCAGGATTAGTAAGAAATAGTTCAGTTAGAGTAGATTTTGTTTATTTTTTACATAACTAACAGAGCTTCGCGGTTTCACCCGCGTATCTCCCGATCCCGTGGGAATATCGGGATAAAAAGTATCTCTCAATGAATCAATGTATCCTCATACCAAGTTTCATCAAAATCGGTCCAGTAGTTGCGAAGCCTATTCGTTACAAACGAAAAACAAACAAAAAAATATTTCCTCTTAATATATAGAAGTGTAGATACTTAGACACAGAAGAATCATTTCAGAGAGAAATTCAATTAAATAGTAAAAAAAATTTTTTTGTTGAATTAGCCGTCAATTATTGTCATTTGAATTTAAGATAGATTTTAACCCTAATAAGAATTTAGTGGTAGGAAAATTTGAAAAAAAAAAGATGGTAATTATGCTAGGCATTCTTGCTAAAATAATATTAGCCTTTACCTATTGTCTAGATGATTTATACAGGCAGTGTCAGCAACTTTAATTAATGCTCCATCAATGTGAAAGGCTACCGACGCTCTCTCCATACAAACGTAGTCGACTGTTTCCTCCCTGGATAATGACACTAGCACAAATATTTTTGTGCCATAAAACCTATAACTGCCATGACTATGTTACCTTTATATAATTATCATAAATATAATTATAATTATCATAAACATAATTATAATTATCATAAACATAATTATAATTATCATAAACATAATTATAATTATCATATAATTATCATAGAAATTAAGATTTAAAAAACAAAAAAAAACATAGACATTACAGATAATAATTTTTAGGGTTCCGTAGCCAAATGGCAAAAAACGGAACGCTTATAGATTCGTCATGTCTGTTTGTCTGCCGTATGTCACAGCCACTTTTTTATAGATAGAGTGATTCAAGAGGAAGGTATATAAAACAAAACTACACTACACGAGTCGCGGGCAACAGCTAGTACAATTAAAATGTAGGTACTCACCTGTGTCCGTCATCACAGACAGCCCTGACGGCGGTGTGTTCCTCCTCAAGCAGTATACATGGTGTCCGCAAGTCGTGTGTGTCCCGAGCTGTGACCACGCAGCAATGTAGCCCGGCGGACCAGAGCGCGTGCGCAACTCCCGCGGCACGAGGTCGGCTACCCAGGTTTATGTATATTAGGGTTGTCTGTTAACAAAGGCTTGGGTAAGTAAGTTAAGTCAAAAACAGACGAACAAGAGAGTGATCTTATAAGGGTTCCTTTTTTTACCTTTAGAGGTATGTACCCTAAAAACTAAAAAGGCGACACGACGACTCCTGTAGCGCTGTACGCCTCTCCATTTTACACGTGTAAGTCCCGATCCCGTGGGAATATTAAGATAAAGGAGCCAGGCTACAGGCTTCTCAATAAATGAACTATCCAACACAATTAATTTTTCAATTCGAATCAATAGATTAGCGCGTTCAACTAAACAAACAAATTCTTCAGCTTTACAATATTAACACCAGTGTGAGGCTGTAATTTCCATACAAAAAGCGGTAACGTTTTCCCCACCCTAAACGAAGTCCGATTTTGATAATTTTTGAAAATGCAAACAAGCAAACAATCAAGTAATTCCTCTTTGTAATATTATATTAGTACTAGCTGCCCTCCGCGGTTTCACCCGCGTAACTCCCGATCCCGTGGGAATATCGGGATAAATTATTAAGATGCAAGCTATCCTATCTTTCAAGTTGGATCGAACTGCACATGGTGTGCGAATTTTATTATAATCGGTTAAGTGGTTTAGGAGTCCATTGAGGACAAACATTGTGACACGAGATTTATATATATTAAGATTAAGATAGATATTTAAATATATATTTCTTAAGAGGGTAGGTACCACGGCATTTAAAATATGCCATCGTAAATTCATACATATGTGTTGGCAACAAGACATAAGTTACAATATCCCCATCTTTCATTACAAACAGCCACGAGATAATAATATATTCAACTAGCGACACGCTCCGGCTTCGCACGGCTATATTATTCATGTATTATACTTAAAAACCTTCCTCTTGAATCACTCTATCTATTAAAAAAACCGCATCAAAATCCGTTGCGTAGTTTTAAAGATCTAAGCATACAAAGGGACATAGGGACGGCGAAAAGTGACTTTATTTTATACTATGTAGTGATAGTGATAGTGAATTGATACAAACCTCTAAACTTTTAAACGGCAAAGGTAAACTTGGATCCATCTTTTTCAAGATGGCCGCCATCCGTTCGAGAGACATCGAGAAACCGACTGAACACGATTTCAATTCGGAGTTATCTTGATCTTTCTCAGTGCGGGCCACTTTCCAGAACTCTTCAACTAAAGCATCGTATCTAAAACAAACAATAAACATGCAGTATGTATGCCGTTCTCTGATTTAAGGTGAAAGGGTACCGGCGCTCTCTCCATACAAACGTAGTCAACTGTTTCCTCCCTGGATAATGACACTAGCACAAATATTAAATGTGTTTCAGCGAAGGGGTTTTAATACTAAAGGAGGTTGTTCTAGAAGTCTAGGCGAACAACTTTTGTTCTACGACTTTTGGAAATTCGAACTTTTTTTTTTTTCGATAATTCTGAGGGAACTTTTACTTGAAAATCAGCTGTTTCAAACAAAAACTTCGAACGAAATGTTCGAATTTAAAAAAGTCGTAGAACAAAAGTTGTTCGCCTAGACGTCTACAACAACCTCCTTCGCTGAAAGACCATTTTTGCGAAAAAAATCTTCTTTTTTCGTGTTTGGTCTCTTTTATCTAATACTAGCGACCCGCCCCGGCTTCGCACGGCTATATTATGCATGTATTATACATATAAACCTTCCTCTTTCTATCTATTAAAAAAACCGCATCAAAATCCGTTGCGTAGTTTTAAAGATTTAAGACATAGGGAGCGATATAGGGACAGAGAAAGCAACTTTGTTTTATACTACGTAGTGATGTAGTGATAGTGATAAAAAAACATGTTGCAGGATGCGTTTGAAACAAAGTCCCTTTACCTTTTTTTTGGAGTTTACTCCTTAAGAATCGATTTTCATATATAAGGCGCCCGGTATGAGAAAAATCCGAAGGGGAAAACCTACTAACAAGTAACGAAAATCGGTCACGTTTTTAGAAAGTTGCGCACCTTTAGTGCGCAACTTTCTAATTTTATTTTCAATGGACGACTATTGACGGACGACTATTTGTCGGACGACTATTGACGGACGACAAATGTCGGACGACTATTTGTCGGACGACTATTTGTCGTCCGTCTGTCGTTTTTTTTTTTTTCATCTAAAACTCTTTTTGCGTATGGTTAGATACTCGTACTTAAGGAGTAAACTCCAGTCGTGCGTCGGAGCTGACACACACACTTTTTTAATTTGTTTAAAATTGTTTTGTTTTTTTATTAGATTAGATATCGGTTTCCTCTATTCTATCTTTTTCTAACGCTTGTTCGTAACGCAAAACGCGTTACATTTTGTCACCTCACCTCCCGCCAGCAGCAATAATATCACCGGAACGATGTTTATGCTTGCCCCGATGCTCGTCCCGAAGCACGGACATCTGCCAGAAGACGCCCGAGTGTTGCGTAGCATTGTACGCTAAAAACGGTGCTACGGTCATTGGTGCCTGAAAGTTCAATAAAAAAAGTCAATTTTTTGTCTGTGGAGCGTCGAAGTGAGACGCAGAAGGTTGGGGGTTTGATTCCTGCCTTAAGAAAAAAAAAATCAAACGAATAACAAAATAAATATCTAAAATAAAAATAAATATCAAATAATATTAAAAAAAAATGCAAATAAATATCTTTATCTTTTATCTTTAAAAGGAAAGGGTACCGGGGGCTCTTTCCATACAAACTATTACAAACGTAGTCGACTGTTTTCTCCCTGGATAATGACACTAGAGCAAATATTTTTGGTGAAGTAAGTATATAAGTCTTCTATTCGTCACTCGTCACCATAACACAAGCCCAAATGAGCGATATTATTATTATTAAATACTCTGTTTCCTAATGTTACAATGACGCCTGACGTCACACATCGGGAACGGGACGCATGACGTCACACAATTTGACCATGACCCTTTTTTGTAAATGCAGGTATTCCATCTATTTATTAGACGTTATTACTTCAAAATTTTCGTTAATGATTTTAGGTTGTATTAGAAAAAGATGGAAATATTACATATTTAGATTATTATTTTACCCTGATTCTTCCACGAAATCGGAATTTACGCGGGTGACTAGTTTAAAAAATTAGGTAAACTCACTTGACAGCCCAGAGCGGCCGCTTGCCTAGCAACCGTGTCCAAAGTACCAACGGCCCTAGCAACCGCTTTAGCCCACTTCGGCTTCACCACCGGCACCACCAGCTCCTTCAGCTCAGTGACCGGCACGTCGGCTTCCATCAAACGTAGCAGGTTCGATATGTCGCGGTTCGTTATACATAGAGATGTTAAGTGGGTTTGAAGTTGCAAGTTTGTTATGCGACCTGGAAAATACTGTATTATTAAATGACACTTATTATGTTACTTGCACATTTAAATAGAGGGAGCACCACTTTACGCATTAACTCTAATGTCAAAAAGACACAAGGCATAACGGTTTTAGCATAATTACATTAGGCATAATTATTTTTGACTTAAAATCTTTTGTCATAATATTATTTGGAAAATAGATTTTTTGACGTGACAACGTTTTATAAATTGGTTTGCCGGGTGACACTTCAAGAAACTGCGTTACGCTCCGCTGACGTTATGCGCTCACAATGAGAGCGAGTGAGAGGCACGCGGGCATGGTTAGCCCGCCTAAGAGCGAGAGAGACAGACATAAAAAGTGAAAGGCACGCGTCCCTTCCACTCGAGCACAGTTGTTGTCACGTAAAACTTTCGCCCGTATACCGACTTTACAGGCAACCAGTTTTTTTTGACAAACTAATATAAATTCATTTAGCATTATTTTTATAAATAAATAGAAATATTAATTTATGCCTGATGAAATTATGCTACAACCGTTATGCCTTGTGACTCTTTAACATTAGAGTTAATGCGAAAAGTAGTGTAAGTACTCTAAATTAGATAATATTATGGTATTGGCCTGTCGAGGCCGCTCGGGCTGCATCGGCCTGCGAAAGTTCTCGCGCGATGATCCATTGATGTCGGTAAACATTCATGCAAATAAGGCTCCTATTTCGCCGACCAAAACGACCGGGGGTTTGTGCGGTGTGACCCTGCACCAGGAAACTCTTCCCATAGTTTCCCTTGAAGAAAACAGTGGAAAGATACCTTAGCTCCAGACTTACCTAAACATACATCAACCAACACGGGGTAAATATCGACATGTTTATCTAACGACACGCCGCAGGATAACAACAGCATGCGCAGCAGCTCGCTATGGTTCAACTGCACGGCCACTTTGAGTGAACACTCGGAGGCGGCCCGGCTCGCTACTACTAGCAACTCAGCGTCGGACCATAACATATCTGAAAATAACCCATAAGATTTGAATACAGACACGTTGGAATAAGGGATCATTCTCAGAAGATCCATTAATAAATAAATATATAATAAATATTGCTGGACATTCCACACATCGCCACCTAGCCCCAAGCTAAGTAACTAGACTTGTGTTATGGGTACTAGACAACGGATATACTACTTATATACTTTTCTTTTGTAAATATATACTTATAATACATAGAAACAACCAGACCACAGACAAATATCTAAGCATAAATACTTGTCTGTGGCGGGAATCGAACCCGCAACCCTGTGTTTGGCAGTCCGGCATGGTAACCATTGTGCCAACTGGGTCGCCATTGGCCAGATCCGGGATGGATCTAGGACTTTCGAGCCTCAACGGCCATCAGTTCGACGCGCCACATACCCCGCCCATATTTTCATACCGCTCGTGGCGATTTATTTAAAATTGAACTGTATAATTTAACGAATAAGGTACATGGTCACCTGTCTTAGTATTGAAAATGTCCTCCGCCCATATTTGGATATCGCCTGTAGCTAGTTGTTTAAAATTGAACAGTATACTTAAAAAATAAGGTTTATAGTCACCTGTCTTAGGAGTAACAATATTGAAAATGCCCTCCGCCCATATAAAAACACACCGCCCGTAGCGATTTGTGTTAAATTGAACTGTATAATTTATCAAATAAGGTTCATAGTCACCTGTTTTAGGAGTAACAATATTGAAAATGTCCTCTGCCAATATTAGCACACCGCCCGTAGCGATTTGTGTTAAATTGAACTGTATAATTTAACAAATAAGGTTCATAGTCACCTGTCTTAGGAGTAACAATATTGAAATGCCCTCCGCCCATATTAGCACACCGCCCGTAGCGATTTGTGAATTGAACTGTATAACTTAACAAATAAGGTTCATAGTCACCTGTCTTAGGAGTAACAATATTAAAAATGCCCTCCGCCCGTAGCGATTTGTTTAAAATTGAACTGTATAATTTAACAAATAAGGTACATAGTCACCTGTTTTAGGAGTAACAATATCGAAGGCGCATTCTAAAATCTCCCTCGGATGGAACCCTTGTACGTGTCGTTCTCTGTAAACTCTGTCAATACAGTAGCGACGCATTTGTTTTATGTCTGAGTAGGCTGTGTGTCTGTGGAATAATTTAAAACTAAATAAATATCACAGGAAATCTAGCCTCAAACTAGCAACTAGGCTTGTAATATGGTGATCAAACAAAGGAACTTTTTTTTACTGCTAAACCCTTAATAAGGCTTTAAACTTTAAACTAAAACCTGCTGTAATAATTTTCACTTATTATGAATGCGAAAGTTCGTGTGTAAAGAAATATGTCTGTTTTTTCTTCACCTAAAAACAACTGAACCAATAGAGAATAAACTTGGTTGGTATGTATACTTTATTTAAATTTCCGCGCAGTATCGTGACTTCCCGCTGATTTCGCGGGATGCAATATTAATATCTAATAAAAAATACCTTGCAAAAGGCAGTCTCAAGTCGTGTGGTAAATGACAGACAGATCCGGAAGCTGTCATAAGTTTGACAGCATTCTGATGTTGATCCCAGAACTTGGCGCGCGGAGTCAGCAATGGAGGCGCAAATTCAACAGCACCGTGACTTTGGAATATCTGGAAAGGGATTGTAGATATAAATATTACAGGACATTCCACACCTCGCCATCTAGCCCCAAGATAAGTAACTACACTTGTGTTATGGGTGCTAGACAACGGATATACTACTTATATACTTTTTCTTTTGTAAATATATACTTATTATACATAGAAACAACCAGACCCCAGATAAATATCTAAGCATAAATATTTGTCTGAGGAATCGAACCCGCAATGCTGTGTCTGGTAGTCCGGTATCGTGACCATTGTGCCAACTGGGTCGTCAATTAAATCCGATAGATAGATATTAAATTCTAAAAAAATATTATAATAATATAAAGTTTATCGACAAAAATGTTTACCGGTTTATCTTTATTCTATTAGATAACTTTATTTGTATAACACAGGAAGGAACATATAACACGATATTCAAAGCAAATTAATAGCTAGAAAGTATAAGTTGCACAAATGGGCGGCCATGTTTCGGACCACAGCCGAAACACAGAAATGATACCAGTGCCAGATGGGTACGTAATGATTCTGCGTATAGTCAATAGCTACTTGCTGCTACTACTTGCTTGCTAGCTTACTTGCTTGCTTGCTTTACTAGTTACTTGCTGTTTGCTCCTACTTTTCTAAATGTCTTGTGTCGTGTGCTTGTCCAAATAAACGTTTTCTTTTTTTTTTCTACTTACTTTAACAACAGCATCTTTGACAATAGGCAATAACTCCGTAGGTCTCTTAACATCGCTATGGTAAGTATAGTCCTCGGCCTTTGAGAACTTCTGTTCGAGACATGCCGATATTAATCTTTGGTATCCTCTTGCCGTTCGGTCGCTTAACGCGTGCGATAGGAGACCGGATAGGGCACCTTCGGGGACCGGACGTGGTACGTGTTCACTTGATAACAGTTCCTGGCAGGTGGGACGGAGAGACGGTTCGTGGTTTAGAAGCCATCTGGAAATTAAAGAAAAATTAAAGTCCACCACTCTGTTGTTTGTATTGGACTTTTTGAAGAAAAACCCAGACTTGTTCTATTGGTATAAAAAATAGTAGCACAGGTGGGAACTAGCCTCTCGTCTGTCTGTCTGTTTTTTAATTTATTGTTTGAGCGTGGCGACCGAATCAAGAAATTCCGTAACGAAAATAAAACCTAACACCCCTACTTCGCCTACCATTTAACTCGGGCGAGCGTTTGTTTAACGTCTATGTATATTATATGGTAGACTGTACGAAGCTCGCACGATGCAATAGCTTTACCGCGGCAGTCTCCGAGTGCCACACGTTTTTTTTCTATTTTTGTGCAAAAATCTTAATGCGGTTCACATAATTATCCATTTACCGAATCCACTTATCAAGTTTCAACAGTATAGTTATTATAGTTCCGGAAAAAAGTGGCTGTGACATACCTACGGCAGACAGACAGACATGACGGATCTATAAGAGTTCCGTTTTTTGCTATTTGGCTACGGAACCCTAAAAACACATTTTTTTAAGTCAAAGCGACCAAAAAGTTATGGTCAAATCTAGATTTTATCATTTTAACATAAGAACATTTTGGCACCAGCAATTTGGACATAAGACCCTGAGACTTTAACATCTTGACCTTAAAATATTTAGTATCCGGTCCTATATTGTGAGTACTAAAACTCGTCTTAATTTTCTTTATTTTTATAAGACTTTGCTTTTCACCAAAATTTCTAGGTTCTAGGTTTCGTTCTTACCTCACAACATTAATCTGCTTGGCATTTTCTTCAGTATCAAATCGTTTAGGTACAATCACGGGCGGCGATCTCAAGTCCGTCAGTACAGCCATCCGTTCCATGCCCGTAGTCAATGGGTGAAACATTTCAAACAGGATTATACCTAACGAGTAAATGTCCACTTTCTGATTGTATATCACTTTTGTAGCTGACTGTAGAAGTTCAGGAGCTACGTAGAGTGCTGTGCCTATCTGTAATTAGACAAAATTTAATTAAGACCCACCGTGCAAGGCCTGAACTTAAAGTAAATAAATAATCTACTAGTAGTGCCAAGCGGTAGTCCCTAAGAGAATAAACGGGATATTTTACAGAACCATCTGCTTAGCCCCAAGCTGCTTACCTGGGCTTGTGTTATGGTGGCCAGACAAAGGATATAAAACGTACTTATATATTTTTCGTTGTAAATACATTTCACCCAGACCAGGGGCCCTACCGCGGTAAGTGCGTAGGCTTCAAGCCGACGTCGATATCCCAAACCGCGTCTCACAATGGGCGGAAAATTGAGCTTGCCTTTCATAGAATTTTTGAAAAATTAAGTAGTGTTTTCGTGTGTTTTAAGTATGCAGGATTGTCGGGGACATCAAAACATTCAAAAATAAGTGATAATGGTTATATTATTTAAAAAAAAAAAACAAAGTCATATTTTGTAGTGTTTTTTACTAAATAACATAACCAGAATCACTTATTTTTAAATGTTTTGATGTCCCCAACAATCCTGCATACTTAAAACTCACGAAATAAATCACTTAATTTTTCAAAACTCCTATGAAAGGCAGGTTTAAAATTTCGCCCAGTGTGGGGCGCGGGTCGGCGCAAGGCGACGCGTTGGCTTGAAGCCGACGCACTTACCGCGGTAGGGCAAAACGAAACGATATTTGTTTGAGGTAGGAATCGAACCTGTAACTTTTGCGTCCCTCGCGGGTGTTCATATTTGCTTCAACAATAACGATAAAATTTCATATCCTCATTATTTTTAACTTTGGACATACGGTGTTTGTAAGTTTTAACTGCATATTTCACAATTTTCGCCTTTTTTGCGGAGATATTATCAACACATTTGACAATTTGTAAAGAGCAAAGCGTGTGGAAAGTCACAGAATTCAGATGTTTTAAGTAAGAATGCAAGCTTACGAACCTGCCCAGTCAAAGAACCACCGATTTCTTCTTGTTGTTTTGATTTATCTGAAAATACATAATATACAGATATTGAATGAATGATTGATATTGATGAATGTAAACGATGAGATGACGACTAATAGGAGTAAATGGAAGAAGAAGACATACTGCGCCGACCCCAAATAAATTAGGATAAGGGCAGGAAGATGATGATGACATAGTATAAATAAAATAAAAAATAATAATAATAAAATATAACAGACTAGCGACCCGCCCCGGCTTCGCACGGCTGTATTATACATATAAACCTTCCTCTTGAATCACTCTATCTATTAAAAAAAACCGCATCAAAATCCGTTGCGTAGTTTTAAAGATTTAAGCATACAAAGGGAAATAGGGACAGAGAAAGCGACTCTATTTTATACTATGTAGTGATGTAGTGATATTCACTTGTCATTACATTATTTCGAACGTATATTTTTATCAGTGACTTCTTTACAGAACCCATTAGTAGTTCCTTTACTGAACAAAATAAAAAAAGAAACTCACCTTCCACTGGTAATCCCGTAAAAGCCTTAGTAGCTAACCCAAAATCTCCAATTTTGACATGATCGTTAGAATCTAAGAATATGTTAACAGGTTTCAGATCTCTATGTATCATTCCTCTTTGGTGAACGTGTGCTAGACCCTCGACTATTTCGCGGAATAAACGCCACGCGCGGAACTGTTCGTGGTATAAACCGCTGTCTATTGCTTGTCTGAAAAAAAAACCACTAATATTATGTACTTACTTACTGAATTTTTAAATGGGGCTTTTTTTTTTTTTCTTTCTTCGGTCATAGACCGAAGTTATGGCTGTGCACTTGCACGCCAATAAAAAATGGGCCTTCTGGAGCAATAATTGTTTTTGACAAACACTAAAACAGCATTTTTAGATTATTTGGAAAATTCTTTGCCATGGCCAGAAATCGAACCTGTTAATTTGACAAAAATAAAAAGTAATCATTCCAAAAGGGGTTCGGACATTTAAATAATAAATAATAAATCATTTATTGAACAGAAAAATGGTTTACAATCTGTTTACAATACTTAATATAGCCCTGTCATTCGAACTAGCCGTAGCTGTATGTCGAATGACAGTTCCTTCCCATTTGGTGATATATTTAGTTACCTATACAATAAAACAGTGCCTATAATAATAATTACATACATTTTTTTTTTTTTTTTTTTTTTTTTTTTTTTTTTTTTTTTTTTTTAATAATAAATAAATAAATATTGCAGGACATTCCACACGTCGCCATCTAGCCCCAAGCTAAGTAACTACACTTGTGTTATGGGTGCTAGACAACGGATATACTACTTATATACTTTTCTTTTGTAAATATATACTTATAATACATAGAAACAACCAGACCACAGACAAATATCTAAGCATAAATACTTGTCTGTGGCGGGAATCGAACCCGCAACCCTGTGTTTGGCAGTCCGGCATGGTAACCATTGTGCCAACTGGGTCGTGATTATAAGTAAAGCAGTTAGTACGCTTGAATGTAGGAGTAATGGGTGTGTGCCCCTCCTTCATGAGGGGGTGTGTGTGTGTGTTTGTGTATTTGTAAGTGGGTTGTGGGTGTGGGTGTATGTAGTACGGGAGCTTGGCATAGTGATTTTTAGTGCGCGGTGAATTTTGAGACAGATGCCAATCGATAGACGACCCAGTTGGCGCAATGGTCACCATGCCGGACTGCCAAACACTGGGTTGTGGGTTCGATTCCCGCCTCAGACAAGTATTTATGCTTAGAAATTTGTCTGTGGTCTGGTTGTTTCTATGTATTATAAGTATATATTTACAAAAGAAAAGTATATAAGTAGTATATCAGTTGTCTAGTACCCATAACACAAGTCTAGTTACTTAGCTTGGGGCTAGATGGCGATGTGTGGAATGTCTTGTAATAATTATTTAATTAAATTAATTATAGAAGGCATTACGGCAAACAAAAAATGTCTTTACACCGGAAATTTAAAGTCGAGTTTCCGAGAAGCTTTAGAGGTTCGGTGTGAAGGCATTATTTGTTAGCCGTAATCGATAGGTATGGGTCTCGAAATGCACCGCGGCATTGTTACAATGCCTCTTGTGTCTAAAGGCCTTCTGTATCAATCAATTGTGTTGCAGATAGAGATCAATTCCTAACCAACATAGTGTGGCAAACAACCCTTTTCCTTTCCAAGAATTTAACTGTAAATTTTCGCGAATCAGAAAAATCCAATGTTAATTAGTAATTTATTAATTGAATTCTATAATATAAAAATGAATCGCAAAATGTGTTGGTAAGCGCATAACTCAACAACGCCTGGACCAATTTGGCCAATTCTTCTTTTAGAATATTCCTTATGGTACGAGGATGGTTCTTACGGAGAGAAAAATTTAAAAAATTGCCTGAAAATGTCTAAAAACAACACTTTTCTATACTCCATACCATACAAACGATTCGTAATAATACAAGTCAATAACAACTTTAGTACCATAACATAAAGTTCAAGTTTTAATGGAGAGGTTCCGGGAAGGCAAAACAATTGAGTGACGTATAAATATTGATGTCAATCGGGTCGCGGTGTTAGTTGCCAAACTACATCTAAACGGCTGAACCGATTTGTATGATTTTTAACCCCCGACGCAAAAACGACGGGGTGCTATAAGTTTGACGTGTCTCTGTGTGTGTGTGTCTGTCTGTCTGTGGCATCGTAGCTCCCGAACGGCTGAACCGATTTTGATTTAGTTTTTTTTTATATGGCAAAACAACGTTTGCCGGGACAGCTAGTATATTATATTTACTTCTGAATACGGAGAGTCTATCCTATTTATACTACTGTAAAGCCAATAATGATTGATATACGATTCAACATGCCTATTCTCTCAATAGCAGAGATTTTATTGTTTTATTATCAGAAATAATTGGTATTGATTTTATTATTTTATTCTCTCATAATAGTGAAGAGTTTTCATACAAATACAAATAATTTAATTATAACAAAATTACATGTCAATTCGGTGTATCAAGGTCATTTGTTTCGCGAAAAATAAAAACCCATAAAAAAATCTAGGACACCTATCGCACTTCTGTAAACGGCAATGGATTGTTCTTTAATTTACCTTTATCTAATGTAATTTATATTTGCTAATATCTAAGATCAAATAGCATAAACACGGAATAAAGCCAACGTAAGCTATTTTTGTTTGACACAAATTGTGTACCCTAATCTTCAAGCTATAAATCTTAGATTCGCTAAAACAGTTTTTGTGTGATACAAATTGTTATACTATTGTGCACCCTAACTTCCTACTAATAAAACTTAAATTCGCATGATTTAAAGAAAAATGCTAATACCTTAACGTATGTTTCTCGCAGAATTCCATTTGTATGTACAATACTTGGTTCAACCGTTCAGATCTCGGTCGAGGCGCGTCGACTATATCTTCTGATGGTATGGTTTGTGATTGGTTGTTGGAATCCTGTTCGAATTCTATATCTGCACTCGATTCTTCGTCTTCTGGGCTGTGGACATGAGAATGACCGGTTAATTAAAAAAGGCATCAAAATTATAAAGGCTCAGATGAGCAGACTAAGTGGAACGAATAGATGACATACGACGACCCAGTTGGCACAATGGTCACCATGCCGGACTGCCAAACACAGGGTCGCGGGTTCGATTCCCGCCTCAGACAAGTATTTATGCTTAGATATTTGTCTGTGGTCTGGTTGTTTCTATGTATTATAAGTATATATTTAGAAAAGAAAAAGTATATAAGTAGTATATCCGTTGTCTAGCACCCATAACACAAGTCTTGTTACTTAGCTTGGGGCTAGATGGCGATGTGTGGAATGTCCTGCAATATTTATTTATTTATTTTATTTATTTATTTTATTAATATTGGCCAAGATTTATACAACGCTATCTTTTAATACATGCTTTTCAGGGCGCTGTAGTGCTTGCGATATGTGATTAGGTTTGCCAAGCACCTATACCACCTTCTTTGCTTAGTCGACCGTGTCTAGAGGAAAGAAGTCGTGAACACGTCTGGAGCCAAATAAGTTGCGAGTTTCATCATGATGTTTCCCTTCAGCATAAGAGCTATGTTAATAATTATCACACATAATTTTTCCGTCGGCCAGTATTCGAACAAAAATATTTGAAATTTATTTATTTCTTAGGCAAAAAAAATGGTCTTAAAAAATAGTAAGAAATTACAATAATAACAAAAAGCAAATTAAATGTTTCCACTACTATGACTTTTAATATAAAAAAAAAAAAAAAAAAAATAGTTTTTAATTGCATGCAAATAATTAATTACAATAAAAGGACTGGAAAAGGATTGTCAACACAATCAATAAAGTTCAATTTAGATTTAAACAACTTCTCCCGTGAGAATTTTGTGTGACGCTGTGCGGGCGCATCGTAAAATTTCACTCTCATCATTTTTTCATAACGCGCCTAAAGAAGTATAACTTCAAAATTGCGCTATGAATAAAACCGTCAAACGTGACGATACCTTAACCCATAAGGAAAAACTAAAATCAAACTATTTTTTTAAACAAACACAAGAGACCCCGCTTACCGGGATCTAACTAGTGATCAAACTTATGCATACACGCTTATTCAAAGCAAAAAAAAATAAGTTTTTTAACGAAATGTTTTTAAACTAGCGTTCAATTATACGCAGCTTGAGACTTAACTAAATGTAGTACAGTCCCTCGATTCTGAGTGATTCCCTTTGGTTAGAGTGAAAATGTTGTAATAATTAGGTTAAGGTTCCGCTGGTCGATCGTGTTTCCATACAAATGAATTTAGAGTGTTATCCATTTATTCTTTATGGAATTTGAAAAAACAAAAGTTTAATCTACATAACAAGTCTATATCTAGCCCATGTAGGCGACGAAATAGACAAATTATATATAATCACTACATACTATAAAACAAACTCGCTTTTTCTGTCCCTATTTCCCTTTGACCGCTTATATTTTTAAAACTACGCAACGGATTTTGATGCGGTTTTTTTTAATAGAGTGATAATAATAGAGAGATAGAGTGATTCAAGAGGAAGGTTTATATGTATAATACATGCATAATATAGCCATGCGAAGCCGGGGCGGGTCGCTAGTTTAATATAATTTAATATAAATAAATATAATTTGTCTATTTCGTCGCCTACATGGGCTAGATATAGACTTGTTATGTAGATTTAACTTTTGTTTTTTCAAATTCCATAAATAATAAATGGATAACATTCTAAATTAATTTGTATGGAAACACGATCGACCAGCGGAACCTTAAGACCTTTGTTTTGAACAGCAATATGTATGTTTTGGAGAACAAATAAATGTTATATCTATTTAAATATCTATTCTGACTGGTGGTACCTAACCAACAATCTTATCTATTGAAATAACTAGGATGTTGAAATAGTTTCTACCTTAAAATGTTGAACCAAGGGTCAGGATCATCGTCATCAGAATCTTCACTGTCCGACGATGTCTTCTGTACCGGACCTTCTGACATCGACCATTCCACCTTCACTTCTTGACCTAATTTCGCTACTACACCTGAAAATTAAAGAGAGTTTTAAAATTTGTGTTTTAAGAACTTTAATGCGAAACTTTAACTTCACTACATAGTTTAAAACAAAGTCGCTATTTCCCTTTGTATGCTTTAAAACTACGCAACGGATTTTGATGCGGTTTTTTGACGTGATAACGTTTTATAAATTGGTGAACACCTGCAATCTCAAAAAAGTGTGACGTCACGCGTCGTTACTGGAACGCCTCATGTTATTGACAAGGTAACTATAGCAACGTTTTATCGTTGCCATGGTTACCATCAATGTTTTCTTATGACGTTATCACGTAAAATTATCGTCCGGAAACAGACTTTACAGACAACCATTTTTTTTAATAGATAGAGTGATTCAAGAGGAAAGTTTATATGTATAATGCATGCATAATATAGCCGTGCGAAGCCGGGGCGGGTCGTTAATAATAAAATCAAAAAAACTCATAAGAGTTGATACAAAACATGGTCGAGGGGGCGTTAAAATCACTTTACAGCTTCTTAACTATAACTTCGATCTACATACTTCCAAGGTGATTATTGTAGTGAATTGAATGAGGATCATATTGCTCATTGACAGTTTGGTTGTAGTTTGAAGCGTTTTCATACAAAATGCAAAAAACTCTAATTTGGCACACAAAAGGGGGGAAATGGGGGGAAACAATAATTTCTCGACGTGCTTCCATATCGAAATTGAAGCACATATATGACAGCTACGTTCATGACAAGTTTCATGCTTTCTTCACGATGGGACCATAAAAATGATTTTTGTTAGGACTGGGAGCTGTACTAAGACTAAATAAATGAGATTTGATATTTCTAACCCCTTGACACAAAAACGACGGGGTGTTTTAAGTTTGACGTGTCTGTCTGTGGCATCGTAACTTCTGAACGGATAAACCGATTTTGATTTTGTTTCTTTTGTTTGAAAGGTGAATTAGTCGGGAATGTTCTTAACTTAGTTTGACCGAAATCTGTTTAGCCGTCTGAAAGTTATGGGGGATAAAAGTGGGTTTTTTTATTTCTAAATTTAATTTACTATTTTAATTATTTGATACAGTTACAATTTAAAGTAAATAAATATTGTAGGACATTCCACACATCGCCATCTAGCCCCAAGCTAAGTAACTAGACTTGTGTTATGGGTGCTAGACAACGGATATACTACTTATATACTTTTGTTTTGTAAATATATACTTATAATACATAGAAACAACCAGACCACAGAAAAAATTCTAAGCATAAATACTTATCTGTGGCGGGAATCGAACCCGCAACCCTGTGTTTGGCAGTCCGGCATGGTGACCATTGTGCCAACTGGGTCGTCATACAGTTAAAATTTAGAGTGACGCTGCATTTTTAGTTTTTTAAGTGAACAAACATTGTCCTGCTATTTTGGAAGTGTGGGCACTGTCTCCTTTCACACTTTCCAAGCATCTCGGTCCTTAATTCGTTCCCACCAGGAAAGACAGACTCAGACAATCGATTCCATTCTGAATAATAATCTTACCTTCCAAACTATCAACATGCTTTTTACTAGGGCTTTTAGAAATTTCTTCACATCTGTCTTGTTCAATAGTTGTTTCAATCCAAGCGTTGTAATATCGTACGACGTTCTCATGGTTAAGCCGTGATAGCAATTTAACTTCGCGTGTTATCTTCTTGTTTAGATTAACGTTTTCAGGGTTTAATTGGATTCTTTTTATCGCGTAGAAACCGCCGTCTAGCTTGTTTTTTACCTGGGACCGACAAAAATGACATAAAATGAATTATGTGTAATTACCAGCCGCGGTTTCGATCCCGTGGAATATCCAGCTACCTCTAGCTGATGAAATTTAGCTACATAGCTGGAGGTAGCTGAAACCTTGCAATAACACATATTATTTTCATTTTAATCGCAATCGGTTCAGTAGTTCTTGCGTGAAGAGGTTATAATCCTGGGTCTGCAAGGACTTGATAATACAAAAAACAATAAAATCATTTTTTTAACAATACATTTTGAAAGAATTTTAACTTGTGACTTTGGATCATTATGACAATGCGACTGCGCAACTAAGCTGACCTTATCCAGGGAAAAAATTGCCAACTTCAGTTCAAATATGGTCATACCTTTTGGTTGTGATGCGTTAGAAAGTTTATTACAACTGGACTTGATCCTGCAATGTGCAGTTGTTGAGGCAAAATGGGCATTAAGAGCAAAAAATCGACTTACCTTCAAAACATCACCAAAAGCACCTTTACCAAGCCAAGTGAGAACTTCAAACTCAGCGTTCAATCTCGAATGGCCATCTGTAGGTGGACTTGTATGAGGTACTCTTTTGATGTTTTCTTCCTAGAAGAAACACATTTTTGAAGTGAAAACTTCTTATGGCGCGTTGGGCACTTTTGTGGGTGAGCATTTTCAGCCGTTCTCGCGACAGACGACAGATTTTCTCGCGACAGATGAGATTTTACACAGATATACAGTTTTTTAATTTGGCTGTGAGTGTATTAAGACGTACATATGGTATTTTTTAACGGACGACTATTGACGGACGACTATTTGTCGGACGACAAATAGTCGTCCGACTATTTTTTTTTTCTTTCATCTAAAACTCTTTTTGCGTATGTTCTCGCGACAGATGAGATTTTTTTTATCTTTTTTAAAGTACAGGCTTACCTAAAAATTATTATTATTGCTATTATGACCTATATCGTGGGACTTTGGAAGGCGTGGGTGCAGCCGAAGCCATAACGTAGATGCTCTTTACAATAACAAGTTGTAATTGCGCAGTCGATTTAAAACTCCCTGTTTGAAATCGATAGCGCTATTACAACTTATGCAAGTTAGGCAAATTTAATAAAATTAATATCAGGACGAAACTTGATAACAGGTTTTCCGACTCAATATAATCTTTATGTCGTGGATTTTTTATTGAAGAGGTACTTTCTCAAAAACGGAATTATTTGTATTAAAAAGGAAATTGGTTGGCTCTGATGAGGATCATCGGAGTGATGAGCAGAATAGCTCTTTCTATATTAATTCTAGCAAGAAAGTTAGTGTTCGCGAGGTCGACAGTTCGCAAAATTCATCATAATCCAAGCGATGTTCCCGGTTGCATTCCTCTCGGGAGCCCGGGGTCCGCTTTCCTACTTTTACGCCTCCACTTTGCACGATCTTCGGCATCCTCGTTAGTAATGCCATTTGCACGCATATCACCACTTCCGATTCAAGCCTGCACTTCTTGGGTCTACCCAGTCTGCCATGACATAGCGGAGGCGACAGTTCGCAAAATTACTAGTGGGTATTATTAGGTGTTGCTTACCTCAGATTCGCTATCAACGTCAGTCTGTTTGCTGACAGGTTCTCTGCAAGGGTTCGTGTCAATAAGAAACACGTGGTTCACAAGTTGTTCCGCCGTCCATTGAGAATGTTCATCTTCTGTTAGACATCTGCCGAGTTGAATATGTATATAAATACTATAAGCTCTTTAGGCCGAGATGCAAAATAATGCTTAATAGTTTGTTTGTTTGAACGCGCTAATCTCAGGAACTACTGGTTGGAATTGAAAAATATTTTAGTGTTGAATAGTCCATTTATCGAGGAAGGCTACTGGCTACTTTTCATTTTCTATATTCCCACGGGATCGGGACTTACGCGGGTGAAACCGCGGAGCGCAGCTAGTAATATTATATAGAGGATATATTTTTTGTTTCTAGCCAATTGACTCCGAAACTGGTACTATGATAAAAGCCCTACGAATGTGAAAATATCTCCAAGGCGAGGTTTTGTTGTCGCTAACTTTAGCGAAAAAAAAAAGAAGTTGAATCAAAGATTTCTTGACACTGGACTTACCTTGCAAAAAAGTCCTTAGCCGTACTAGGTAGGTCGGATGGTATTTCTGAATCGATTCTATCCGGCGCGGCTATAGAGAGCAACAGCTGCCCGGTGTGGTAGATGTCTTGTGATGGAGTCTGCCTGTGCGGAGTCGATAGGTAGATATCACGGAATATTTTACATTTTAACAAGACCTGCAAGCCCTTCATGCAGCCGATTGCCAGCAAGTGGCGCAGAATAGGGTGCAATGGCGGCTTTTGGTGTCGGAGGCGAAGATCCACTGCGGGTCGCTGAGCCAGCGTAAGCATTTCACATTTTAGAGACTGGGGTCAGAGCGGTGTTAAAAAAAAGGTAAAGGGACTTCGTTTCAAACGCGTGTCCCGAGACAAGTTCAATTTTCCCAATAAAAAAATTATGTGCGCTAACTGACATTGCTCTTACGGTGTAGGAAAACATCGTGATCTTCTTCGTGTCAACGGCGGCCAATGCAATGCACCTTGTCAAAGCACTCCCGCCCAAAACTTGCCGTGTTGAGGTCTTCTGCAGAGCAGCTAAAAGGTCAGAGAGAGCCAGTCGTCAAGTGCGCCATCGTTTGGGCGGCCCTCCCACACTCACACAGAGTGTCCGATCCGGAGAAACCTCACCAAGCCATGTTTTCTTTGCAGTGGCCAATCTGGGTCTGCAGGCGATTCAGGGACTTCCAGGTTGGCCACCGCAGGTTTGCCGCAAGCAAGCAGGGATTCCGTGGGTGCGATGAAGTCTGGTGGAGGGGGGAATTTGGCAGCCCAAAGTTGCTTTTTGGCCTCAGCAGGGGTACGAGCCCAGAGGGGGCCGAAGAAAGCTCTTACAGCTGTTAAGGCGCCGCTGTGGCGTTTCGGGGTGAAACCCGTGGCTTAGTAGGCTCCAGACATATTGACAAGTTCTTTCGTCTGGACATGGTTGACTAAGCTGAGAGGGTAGTATAGGCGCTGGGCCACGAAAATAACCTAAATTCACACATTCGGACACATTTCAATGGTTTAGATTCACAATCGGACTTGGTAAGTGGCGTTTCAGAACGTGTTCAAGTCAGTTAGTTAAAAATATAGAAGGTTTTCAGGGTTCCGTACCCAAAGGGTAAAAACGGCACCCTATTATTAAGACTTCAATGTCTGTCTATCAACAGGCTTTATCTCATGAACCGTGATTGCTAGACAGTTGAAAATTTCACAAATGATGTATTTCTGTTGCCGCTATAACAACAAATACTAAAAACAGAATATAATGGAACGGAACCCTTTGTGGTACCTCAAAAGGTAAAAAAGGAATTCCTTACTCTCGTAAGGGATTCCTTTTTTTAACTCTTTGACTCTCTTGTTCGTCTGTCTGTATGTCACCACCGATTTTCACCGTGAGCCCCTACGTACTTCGGAAGGCACGCTAAGCCATTGGTCCCGCTTGCTACATCTAGTAGCAGTCGTTAGGTCAAGTTAGAGGCCTTAAGGCGATATGAAAACTCTAACAATAGGTGAGCCACACCACTATACGAGAAGAAGAAGACCACCGATTTTCTCAGGAACGGGTCCAGTCTATTGAAAGTTAATTAATTCATATTTACCTGTCACCACTTTCCCCCTCCAACATTTCACAAAGCCTCGCATCCAGCGCCGCACCAACCAACTTAACACCACCACTGTCATCCAAAAACACATTCTCACTCCTAACATCCCTATGTATAACCCCTTCACTGTGCAACTCCTTCAACGCCTTCAAAACCCCAGTCCCAACTTGTCGTAACAGTCTTAACACTTCACAATAATCTGTCAATTTAAGTCTGGATTTTATGAACTTCAAAGGCGTGCCTAATATAAAAGATCTAAAGATGTAAATGCATTGTTTTGTAGTCCGTTTCGAGGTTTCTTTACACATTTCTAAAGCGATATACGGAATGAGATTTGAGTGTTTAATTCGAGACATATGTTTGAGATCGTTTTGGAGTGAAGTTAGTTGGCGGTTACGAGTTTGGAAGTCGGTTACGGGTGGGATTGTCCATTTTTTTGTGACGAGTCTCTCGCCTGTTTCTTCATCAATTGCAAGGTAGGTTGTTGAACCGTTTATTGAGTGGCCTGTAACAAGTATTCGGAGAATAATAAAACCGTAAACCTTAATTAAATTTAGAATTAAAAAAATACCGACTTTGGTCCCCCATAACTTTCAGTCGGCTGAACCGATTTCGATCAAACATAGCTAAGAATACTCACGACTAATTCACGTTTCTAACAAAAGAAACAAAATCAAAATCAGTTCATCCGTTCGGGAGTTACGATGCCACAGACAGACACACACACAGACATGTCAAACTTATAATTACATACATAGAAACATACAGGTGAAACTAATAAAAGCGTGTTAATAAGACGTTGTTTTGCGTATTGTACAAGTTCGATATTCTTCTGGTTGGTCATTTTTATGGCTGGATATTTTTTGGTTGAGCATTTAAATGGTTGAAAAATATTATTGTTGTTGAATATCGCTAATCCTGGACATTATTCGAGTTGGACAATTCAATACCTACTTGGACATGCAATCAAATTAACTTGGTATGTTTATGCAGAAACTAGGCTTATAATATGGGTGCCAAACAATCAATACAGTACAATCTCACTAATCCGGCACTATTAAAAACCGGAGGGTGCCGGATTATTGGAATGTTCGGATTACTGGATTATACTGAAAAAATCACCAATCTCCATTTTATTATTCAAATCTAGTGTCTTGTGTTTGCGTTTATTTGTCATTTTTAACTATAAACTATTCTCACTTGAAAAAAACAAATACGTTAGCACGTGCACGTGATAAGTTTTGAGGTTAGACTGCTAGTCGACGACGCAGCGACCAAGCGCACAGGTATAGAGGGGTGAGGGAGGCGTGGGCGGAGGGTGCCGGATTATTGGACGTGCCGATCTATCGAAGTGCCGGATTAGTGAGATTGTACTGTACTTTATTTACTTTTCTATTGTAAGTACATACAGAATCATCCAGACCAGAAACAAATACTTGTAGTAGATCATACAATATATTTTGTTCCACGGGCGGGTGTACGAGGGCCCTACTACTCATACACTTGGTGGCTTTTGTTCTGAATGTTTTATCGTGCTGTTGATGGACTGATGAAAACTTCACTGAATATCTTTTACACTTTATTGACTGATTATCTATTTTACAATGAGTACACTGAGAATACCCAATTTATAATACCGTACACTGAGAGTATCCACACCATAATTAATATTATTTGACCGTAATAAGAAAAAACAGTAATGGCCGAACCAAACAATTTTCTGAATCTAGTTAAACAAGAACACGCTAGGTGGCGCCAGAATCCTTCCTATTGCTATGTTGCTAGTAAAATAAAAATAAACCGTACCAAATATGAACTATGTTAATTTGCGTTAACAGCGGGAAACGAACCCGCAATCGTAGAGGGGACGTTAAATAATAGTATTTACCTAAACAGTTGCCAATGTAGACTTTCTTATTATTCTTCTGAGTGACCCTCAACACTTGAACCCCTTTATTTTCACACGTACATGGCATTTCTTTTCTATTGCGCGGCACCTTCTTGGCTGGAGACATTTTATCGTCTGCATAGCTGTGAACAAAATAAGCTTTTTTACGAAAGTAGGGTTGCAGTTGATCTCATCTCAGCTGATGGGAAGCGACAATGAGGTGGAGGATGTAACATGTTCGTCTAGAAAAGGAATGGCATCCCTAGACAACATGATGGAACGCGACGAGTCACTTGGCTTTGTCAAGAGGGTGGTGTTAGAATCTGCCGGCCAAAGTTTACCACCGCTCTGCTCCTTGAGCGCTACTTGGAGGTCACGTGTAGGACATACTAAATCCTACGGAACGGGAGGGAGCAAACTTGAATTCCCAAAAATATCCCTCATTTAAAAAAAATACTCCAACAAAGGCAAGAGCCTTCGAAGGACACTAGTAAAGGTATGAAGACGGCAGTGGAATAAGAACTTTTTTCCACTCATCCTCCTTTTCTGGCTGCACCGACATGTATCGTTACGATATGCACGATATGTTTGGAGATCTTTCCAACAACGCCGACCCTAGGACACCCGGCGTTGTTTGAGTGGAGCTTCTAGTGTCTCCAACACCACTAAAGGCACTTGTTAATGGCAGGATATTATGTTGCGACAGCAGGAGATGGACACAGACCAGACGTATCGTAATACGTAATATTAAAACCTATCTTTCTATCACAAAGTAACCATTTTTAAACCTTTTTTTATATGCATTGACAGTGCTGCCCCCAAAATAGCGGTGGCACTTTTTTGCAACGAAACATTTCGTTCATAAACTTAAGATACTCCATACAAAATGAGCGCCACATATGTATCGGAACACAGCCAAGCCATTTGATTGCTTATTTAGCATCCACTAACGTAAGAAATCATCATCATCATATCAGTCACAACATGTCCCCTGCTGAAAATAGGCCTCCCTCAAATACTTCCAGAGCGATCGGTTGCATGCTCTCTGTGTCCAAAACGTGAGCAATAGGAACCCCCCATTCGTGGTTTATAAATAAACTAGCAGCGCTCCGCAGTTGCACCCGCGTACTTCCCGATCCCATGGGAATATCGGGATAAAAAGTAGTAAATGTTACTGTCAATGAATCAATGTATACTCATACCAAGTTTTTTCAGAATCGGTTTAGCAGTTTCGGAGCCTATTCGTTACAAACAAAAAAAAACTAAAAAACTTTTCTCTTTACAATACTATAGTAGTAAAGTAGTTTTTGGTGAAAGGGTACCTGCGCGCTCTCCATATAAACGTAGTCGACTGTTTCCTCCCTGGATAATGACACTAGAGTAAATATTTTTGTGTCATAAAACCTATAATTGCCATGACTATGCCTCTATGTTTTATTTTTTTTTCATTTTCTAATTACCATAGAACCTAAAATTAAAAAAAATTAAAAATAGAAAAAACCAAAAAATAGGGGCATGGTCATGGCAGTTATAAGTTATATGCACCAAAAATATTTGCTCTAGTGTCATTATCCAGGGAGAAAACAGTCGACTACGTTTGTAATAGTTTGTATGGAGAAAGCCCCCGGTATCCTTTCCTCTTAAAACAGAATATAATGGTACAGAGCCCTTCGTGCGCGAGTCGCACTTAGCCGGTTTTTATTTTATTGACCGAACGAGCGAAGCGAGAGAGGTCTAGTGGCGAGACGTTCGGTCGGTTGTACCTATGTATCTAAATATCTATGTATCTATGTATGTTTGTTCGACGATAACTTGAGTACAGTTGCTCTGATCTTCATGATTTTTGGTATACGAGTAGTTGAGGCCCATAGAATTTTTAAGTTCGAACATGAGAGGGATCGGTTAGGGGGCTACGGAGATAGGGGGTGCAAAAAGGGATTTACCTTTATAAAAGGCAAATAATTAAAAACTTCTTTTGAATTGAAAACTTCAAAAATGACAACAAAGAGAATATAAAACATAGATAAAACTCTCTGATAAAACTACGTAAGAAATGACAATGTCAGGTTTTTATTCTGTCATTGTTGAAAAGAATATGATTCACAGAACCATAGAAATCCATGTTTGTATACCTTCTCAAAACATCTTCAATATCTTCGTGATATTTTGATTAAAATAGATGATTCATATTATATTTGGTCATCCCAAATAAATTCAAATATTCGCGTTAAAGTTGATAGTGTAAAGTTATGCACGGAAGGTATAATTTTACTTCTATAATCCATAAACCAATTCTACTGCCATGTTTGTTCCCGATGGCCTATAAAGAAGCTAATGCTGGAACCAGCTATTGATCAGCTGAAAGGAAACCAAGGCGATAACTGGGCAACCCTACTATGGGACGTCGTCTGGGCCACTCAAGTTGTAGGTATCAACGATCCTTCGATACTACGATACTACGGGATGTACCTTGTGTGAAGACATGCTGAAGACTGTGGTTTTTATAAAGTTTATATTCTACTTTCTCCTAAATTCGACCTCTGTTTGCTTCAGTGCTAGCCATAATAAGCTTGACTTTTTATTATTTTTATTTACTTATAACAGGACATAAGTCTCAAACTTCGCTAATATATTTGTATTGAAGTCTGTCTCCTTTTTTTCTTTTTCGTTTTAAGATCACGATGAGTAGGGACATAGGTATTAAAGAATTGAGTGTTTAGTCTGATGATAAAAACCCTGATGAGAAAGGTAACCAATCACCATATTAAGAACTTATCTTCTGAGCAAGATATTAATATCATGTTGGACTCGTTTAAATCGCCTTGAAAAGTAGATACTCTTGGTACTGAAGAATCATCTGATATCTGGAATTAGGTGATAGAACACAGAACCGGAGAAGGGCCTTACCTCGCCGTGAAGTGGCGTGACATGGCCGGCTACGTATTCATGGCTAATTCTATTAACCCTAGGTCGGTAAAATATACATTTTACTGGCTACTGTGGCTACGTCAGGACGCCATCGTGCCAGAGTATCCGAGTAAGTGAGTACACATGTATACGTGTACGTGCAGCCAACACGTATCTAGAGTACCTAGAGTAGGTACTCTAGGTACCGAAAAATAAGCTGATATCTTTGGTCTGGTGATAGAGCCGGAAGAAGGCTATAGTAACTTATGTCCTAGACAAGATAGGCCTATCGCGTTTGGACTCATAAAGTCGTCTTGAGGATTAGGTACTCTAGGTATCTACTGAAGAATCAGCTGATATTTGGTTTCTGGTGATAGAGCTATAGGAACTCGTATTCTATGCAAGATGTGGGTTATTTCCGTTTCGACAGATTTTCGTTCCGTCAGTTATTTGTGTCGACAGCATAAATTCCGACGAAACGGCATGTGACAGTTCCTAGATATGATGAGTCTATAAGCAAGATAGGCCTATCGTTTGGACTCGTTAAAATGGTCTCGATAGCCAGAAGGAGGCATAGGAGCTTTTTAAACTCACACAATTTGTATTTCAAGTTGGCGATTTCAAAAAAAATCTCGTGAGGTCTCAGTTCGGAGCGAACTACTAGTTTATCATAGCGACCCGCCCCGGCTTCGCACGGCTATATTATTATGCATGTATTTTACATATAAACCTTCCTCTTGAATCACTCTATCTATTAAAAAAAACCGCAACAAAATCCGTTGCGTAGTTTTAAAGATCTAAGCGTACAAAGGGAAATAGGGACGGCGAAAAGTGACTTTATTTTATACTATGTAGTGATCTGCGCCGAAAGGCAAACGCATTTATGGCTATACTATACAGCCACGTGAACGCAATTTGTACTTAGCAAAGATACTTTGGTAAAAAAAGAGATCCAATCAATAGTACATTATTGCAAAGGCCGGAAAATAGGCAATTGCAGGTCGAGTATGAGTTTAAAGGCCGAGTCGTAGGCGAGAACTTCATAAATACGAGACAGGCCTATTGCCATTCCCGCTGAGGCATATAGAGTGCTTTTCTCAAAAGAATGCAAGCGCGGACAACAAGCGGACAAGGAGAATCAAATCCATTGCAGAAGCGTTTTTTGAATTTGGAACATTACAGCGCTCCAGTAAAGTTGCATGAAACGGCGTGCTAACGCTCCTGCAATGGATTTGGTTTTCTTTGTTCGTAAATTCGATACTTCGCGTGTTCTTTTTTCGAAAATAATGACAATATATCCATGCATGTTTGAGAAAAGAGTATTTAATAACTTAAGCACGCCGTTTCATACAACATTGTTGGAGCGTGTAATGTTCCAAATTCAAAAAACACTCCAGTAGGGCTATTCCAGGTTTTACAAAACGTAAACGATGATCGTGACCGTTTTAACGCACACATACGTACCATTTTTAGTTTTTCTAGCAGTATAATAGTATGTTTGTGCGTCACTTTTACTCGATAGAGTTGATCGAGTAACTCGATGAATGAACGAACATTGTTTTTCTCTTTTGCGTACCTCTCGAAAAATAGAGATGGATGTTTGACGTTTCGAAATTCGTGAGCTAGTTGACAACATTGACAAAGTCAATTATTATTGTAAATAAAACCGTGTGTTATTTATTTAAGAAAATAATTATCTAGTGAAAATAATGATGACTTCAGCCTCCTAATTTGAGGTTTTGGTGGAGATCATGGAGCGGTAAGTTATTGTTCATCTTTGCAAATAAAGACATTGAACTTATTGTGTTTCAAACTAAACTACCAAGACATTTTCACTATTTGTAGTCACGGAGACCTTATGAAGCCTGCCGAGAGCCCCCACGGCATGCGGTAGGTTACTGGCGATGCGGAGGTGGCAAGAACTCACCTCCGCCCTCGATGAATATGTTCATGCACTAATATTTGTTTTGCCCTGCACTGCTTTGTCTTGTAAAGCTGTGGAGTGATTTTAAGTCGAATACAAGGAGGAAGGCGGCTAAGATTGGATCTTCCGTGTCAGGCACAGGGGGAGGGATGGCCTCGACTTTAGCACTGACAGACCTGGAGCAGCGGACCCTTACCATAATGGGTCCGCTGTCTGTTCTCTTCATACATTTTCAGTCATGTCATCTTCGGGGCAAACTATTTAATAATCATCAAAATGTTCTTATTTTCAGAAAACCTTGAGAACCTGCAAAGAGTTCGGGACCTGCTGCGTCCGCAGTGGAGGTCGCTGGCGGCAGAATTTATAGCAGAGAACGCGTGACGGTGGGAGCGATGTATAGCCCCAACAGCAGGCACTATGGCAAATGCCACTAAATCATCGAAACGAGTGTTATAATGTTGTACCAAGTTTCATTTAAGCAACTCGAATTAAAATAAAGAACTTTCTTAAAAATGATTACCTTGGTTAAGTTTTTATTTGTAGTTTTTAGTTATCTATAATATAAAAATCAATTGCTGTTCGTTAGTCTGGCTAAAACTCGAGAACGGCTGGACCGATTTGGCCAATTCTTTTTTTGTTGTGTTTGTTGTAGTCCAGGGAAGGTTTAAACGGTGAGAATTTAAAGATCGGACTTACGCGGGTGAAACCGCGGGGCGCAGCTAATTTATAATAATAATTACTATAAAGCATTAGCTGCGACCCGCAGTTTCACCCAGGTAATAATTTTCTACGCAATTTTCTTAATGTTTTCTTTCATAAGAACCACCTCCTGACAATAACAAAGACAACAAAAAAAAGAATTAGCAAAATCGGTTCAGCTGTTCACGAGATTTACGCTTAGCAACACATTCAGCGATTCATTTTTTAAATATGGATTAAACTATTTTTTTTTACAATACCTACCTTATCCATCATCATTGATCATCCAACTAATACTTATATATTTATATAGAAGTTAGAAGTTTGTATGTAGGTTGATTAAATCTTTATGTAAAAAGTACTACTGAACTGATTGCGATGAATAATGGTGTGCACATAGCTGAAGCCCTGGAGTAATCACACGGGTTTGAGGCCAAATGGCACTGTGTAATGTATGAAATTGGCCAAAGCCAACACGTAGAGATTTTTTTAACGTTTTAATATCATTAAGAACATTTCATGTGGAACTTTTCAGTTTCTATGGTCACATGCAGACTAAATAGTCTTACAAAATATATATTTGAAAATTGTTACGTTCCCTAATTGAAACGTTCCTTATGTAGGTACCTATGCTACGGCTATAGCTAACGGTGTTCCGAGGTCTTGCAGCTGTTGTTTGCCGGGCTTAAGACTTCACTGAATGTAGTACTAGCACATACTCATGTGGTACTAGGTCCCAAACAGGTGGTACATCCCAACCATCTTCTCTTTTGAAATTATTTAGATGTTTTCGAATTTAAATCGCTTTACGAAGAATTCTAAGTTCATATCGGTTCTCAGTAGCCAGTACCTGTGCTTGATCGAACCGTAGATATTGGTTAGGTTTATCCAGCATGTATTCCTCGTCAGTGTTAACTCCAACCAGCCAACTAAGGCAAGCCAGAGGTGATTTATGTATTTTGTACATGAACGATGTTCGCCACCCTATCACTAGTTGCACGACCCAGGCTCAGTAGCGCCAGGTTTCCTTGGTTCTGTAAAAGATCGCACACGTACTTGAACCCCTGGAAAAGAGGAGTCCGATATACAATCCGGTGTCAATAAAGCTCGAAGAGACAAAGTATTTTGCCGCCGTTCTTCACGGCGAGCCGCCTCTTCTTCTTCTAACATCATCCATGCTAACACACATCTTGGAAACATTTTTAGTTAGTTTTTTTTATGTAAACAAATTTCTTTTACATGCTTCTCACTAATAATATTTGATCGAGTAAGAAAACGTTCACGTTTACCGTTTACGTACACGTTAACGAATTTCAAGTTGACAACGAATGTCAAATTACACCAAAATGAATGAACTCTTCTGTATACAACGTAATGTTTTTACTTATGTGTGGTATCAATTTTAGTTCCTTTACGTTTCCGATAGGGGCGCCTATTCTGAAATGTATGGAACGATATACGGATACGGTCATCGTTTTCGTATGGTTAAACCCATACTAAGGGTACTGCATTGGATTTAAATTTTTTTGTCCGTAAATTAGATACTTCGCGTTTTTTAATGAAAATAATGACAATAACGACGTGTTTGAGAAAAATATCTTTCTGACGTACTTTTTCTCTCACTACCCTCACACGTCTTATGTTGTAAATCTAACGTGATCTAACTTACATTTATGGAGTCGGTCTCGAGCCGTCGTGGAGGACGGTCGATTTTTCGCGGCACTACCGGAGGAGCTAAGAAAAATAGCCTCTCGACCTCTCTAGGAGTGCGGTCGGTGAATTTTTCGTCGCGCTCCCGCAGATGGAGCTCCCTGAGAGGTTCGTGTCTCTCAGAGGTGGCTCCCTAGGAGAACGGTGTCTCTCTGCGGTCTCTCGGCTCTTCTGAGAGGTCGGCGCCTCTCAGAGGTGTCTTAAGAGAGTGGTGTCTCCCAACTGTGCCTCTTGTTGGGAGCTGTGGCATGGCGGTCGGTCGAGTTTTCGTGGCGAGTGTAGTGTCTCTAAGTGGTGTCTCACTGAGTCTAGTTCGCATTAAGCTAGTATTTTAGTCGAGTAGCGAGTAATTTAGTAGCTAAAATACTCGCTACTGCCCAAAAACCGTTCGCACTTTGCTCGAGTACAGTTTACAAGTGAGTGGTGTATTGCAAGATGAACAAGCTACAAAACAATGCAACGATGAGGTGGCAACTAATCAACTCGACTAACTCGACAGGTTCGGACTTGTTTAGCCGGTGAGCCAGTGAGCAGGGACGCGTGGGGGGAGGGAGGCTACTCGCCACTCACCTAATAAAAATAGAATAAAATGGCTCGACTTGACTAAATTACTTACTAACCTACTCGACTAAATTTTTGGTGTTCGGACACGTTTAGCTACTAAATTACTCGGTACTCGACTAAAATACTAGCCTAATGTGAACTAGGCTGGGAACGGAATGCAGTGTGGTGTGGTGCAGTGGGCTGCCACAGCGGGCGGTCATCGTGTCGAAGATGGTGTCTCACCATCGAGGATCGCTGAGGCTGGGGTGAGGAGCAATTAACTTTGTGAGTTCTCCCCCGGAGACCCGAGCGATCCTCCTCCGCCTCCTCATCCTCTAACGTAGCGATGAGGAGGGATCTCCGAAGAGTAGCAGTCGGTGAGTCGTATACAGAACAGCTCTGCACCAGTACAATCTCATATTCATGGAAGCGGGCGCGGTCGTGACAGGTTAGAACCTGTTCGGACCTGTTTGATCTTGTCTCATACCGTGTCATCGAATGCATCATTATTTAACATTTATATAGGTAGGTAGACTAGACACGTATATAGAGGTAGGTATAGATATATGTTGGTACTAGATTTTTGTTTTGTTTAGAACTATCCCGCTCCGGCTTCGCACGGCTATATTATGCATGTATTATACATATAAACCCTCCTCTTGAATCACTCTATCTATTAAAAAAACCGCATCAAAATCCGTTGTGTAGTTTTAAAAATCTAACCATACAAAGGGAAATAGGGACAGAGAAAGCGACTTTGTTTTATACTATGTTGTAGTGAAGTGATATAGCCTTCATTCGCATGTCGCTTTTAATAAGACATTTAATTAATTTTAAGGAAACTCGATCATAATAATATGTATACTTATACTCACTAGACCAATTCAGGTGCGTCACCTTGCCCATCGTGACTGTTATCCTGATCGCTACAGCTGGTGCGTCGCGGTCGTTGTCTTCCGGCGATACGTAGCATTTCTTGTCTACGTTGGATCTCATCTTTTATCTTTTGACGCTGGAATTTTAAAGAAGGTCTAAAGTCAAGTATTCATTGAGACACATGTTTCATGTGTCTGAAGTTAGATACAAGCCATCGATCGTGTAAAATTGAATTGAAAAACATCTATGAAGTTAAGTGCGAAATGCCATATAAAGCAACAACAAAATATTCAAAAAGAAAAGGGAAAAACAAACGACAAACATGAGCAGATACGGTAAAAGAAGATATGACAACTTCTTTCTTTTGGACATATGGTCAACTAAGCTGAAAGGGTAGTATATACAAAGTTTCAGTAACACCACTTGTTTATAGAAATAATGTTTCAGGGACTTGGCCGTAAACATCTCAGTTGTTTCAAATAAATAAATATTACAGGACATTCTACACCTCGCCATCTAGCCCCAAGCTAAGTAACTAGACTTGTGTTATGGGTGCTAGACAACTGATATACTGCTTATATACTTTTTCTTTTGTGAATATATGCATATTGTACATAGAAACAACCAGACCCCAGACAAATATCTAAGCATAAATACTTGTCCGAGGCAGGAATCGAACCCGCAACCCTGTGTTTGGCAATCCGGCATGATGATACATTGTGCCAACTGGGTTGTCGTCAAATATGTCGTTTGAGGAGGTAGTGTTGTTGGGTGCCTCTGTCAAGATACACCCGCAAACTCCAGTCTCGTTGAAAATAATGTTTATAACATCTAAATATCGAGCTCTCGATAACCTATAGGTACATATTTGCTTCAGTTAATCGCAAACATAATTGACTGTCAAATCGCGGTACGTTTCTAGTTATGAAAGATTTCTGGTTCTTTCTAGTTATACGTTAAGTAGGTACTTACTTCTTCATTTTCTTTAACTTGTATGTCGTGAAGTTTAAGTTTTTCCATTTCATTCTTTTGCTTCAACATTTCGTCGTAAAAAGATAGTGTGGGTTTGTTGTGATCGTGAAGATATTGCTGAAAATTAAGAGCAAATTAAATCAGTAAGTTTTTGCCAACATGTCTGGAGCCGCACTGGTCTAAGCCGCGGGTTTTATAACGATGTTTTCCTTTAACGTAATGTCAATTAGCACATACATTTTCTGTAATAAAAATTGGTGCACGGTTGGCAGGGTTTTAGTGAGTCTATTGGCATTATATTTTATGGCTTGTCTGAAGTTAGATAGATACAAGGCATCGCGCAAAATTGAATTGAAAAACATCTATGAAGTTAGGTGCGAAATGCCATATAAGGCAACAACAAAATATTCAAAACTAGCGACCCGCCCCGGCTTCGCACGGCTGTATTATGCATCTAAAAACCTTCCTCTTTAATCACTCTATCTATTAAAAAAAACCGCATCAAAACCCGTTGCGTAGTTTTAAAGATTTAAGCATACATAGGGACATAGGGATATAGGGACGGCGAAAAGTGACTTTATTTTATACTATGTAGTGAAGAAAAGGCATAAACACACGACAAACATGAGCAGATACGGTAAAAGAAGATAATGACAAGTTCTTTCTTATGGACATATTATGGTCAACTAAGTTGAAAGGGTAGTATAGGTGCTCGGCAAGCTTACTCGTTACGCAAAAAGGACCCAACTAAGGAGATCTAATTAAAAACAGTCTGTATATAATAACAAGGGGTATTGAATGGTATATATATTACTAGCTGACCCGTGCCCACTTCGTTGGGCATAATGTTAATAATCCTTTTTTACTACAGAGTGTTATGTTTTAATTTCTGCCAAAAGGAGGGTTATACGTAGGTATATGTAATTTGTATTTGCATGCTAATACAAAATTCGAAAGTAATCTGTCCGAAAGAAAAAACATTTTCTGCGGGATTTGCGATAAACGAATTCCATGAGGACCAAGTCGCGGGAAAAGTTAGTTTGGTTATGGTAATTTTAATTGTTCAAAACTTCTCTGTAAACTATATTGGATGTAATGTTATCATTTGGTAGCAAAATATATTGTCTATCAGGAGGTCCAACCCGAGATAAGCCAACATATAACTGCCCAAGGGAAAACACGGCTTTCTCAGGTCAATGCCCAGCAGAGAGAATATTTGACCTTGGAACTTGTTAATAGTGAGGGCAAAAGAGATCTTCACTGGAAACTGTAGCCTTTTAAACGGTATGGGTAAATCAGTGGGAATCATGGGTATCCGCGGAATATAAGCCAGTTGTCCCACTGCTGGCCCTGTGAGAATGGTCGCCACGATTATATTGTCCCGTAACTCTTTTGTAAGCAGCCTTGTCCCATTAATGTTGGGGAGGCTCAAGTTTCTTAATAGCATGATAGGACAAAAATACTTTTTGTAACTTAAATATAAAAGTTAGACATATGCTGTCGTTGGCTTTTTTGTAGGCATTTACAAGCTCCACATCTTTTCTCTAGAACTCAAAAATATATCTTTCATAGATATGGCAGCGTTCGTAATAAGCGCTTTCATTCGACCGTTTTTTCTCCGATTCACTTTGCAAAACGGACTACCACGTAAAAGCCTTTTTATTTTTCGGTTTTTTATATAGCCTATGACACTCAGCAATAATGTGGCTTTCTATTGGTGAAAGAATTTTTAAAATCGGTTCAGTAGATCCCGAGATTACCCCTTACAATTTAACAAATATACAAACACACAAACTTTACTTCTTTATAATATTAGTATAGAAGTATAGATAACAGACAGACAAGAGAGTGATCTTATGAGGGTTCCTTTTTACCTTTTAAGGTATGGAACCCTAAAAATTTACATAGACTGACACCCGTATTCACAATAAATCCTATGAGTTTGCATAGTGCGCGCGAACGCATAGAGCCGCAAATAAGACGATGATTCGCCAGAGTGAAAGAGAGCAAAATTGCAAAAATGAGCAAAATACCAATCACAGGGCCGCATTTAGTGCAGTGCGTTCACTTATCCAAGAGCAACTTAAGTACTGTATGTATAACTTCAGAGCCTTTAAAGCTTAATTTATTTTGTACCTGTGTATGATTTGCGAGTTGAAATATCATGACTTCACCGCACAGTGTATTTGCTAGAGATTCAAGTTCGTTCAGTAGTGTTGCTGCATTTTCAATCGATAGTCCATTCATTTTGTGAATGGCTATTTCAGGTGGCCTGAAATTGGAAAATAATGAAGGAATAAGAGACTGCCACAAAAATATAACGTTACGGTTTGCCATACAATTTTCTTCGTCTTTTGTTTATTGTTTCGATCGTCTTTTGTTTCCATTTCGATCGTCTTTTTAACGGACTTTTAAAAAAGGAGGAGGTTCTCAATTCGGTTGTATGTATATTTTTTTTGTTTATGGATGTTCGCGCATATCTTCTTTGTTTAAACTCATCTTTTCGATCGTCTATTGTTTCTTTTTTCGATCGTCTTTTACTTGGACTAGGGGGGACGGATGAGCGTGAAAAAATCTAAAACAGTTCAGCGCTTAACGGTTCCCCAAGGGGAGTGTAGGGGACCGTGAAGACGTTTAATTTTTTTAAATCAATGCTTATCGTTCTCCCCAGTCCAGGGAGACCGTTAATCGTGAAAAAGTTCTTGACAGAGGGACCTTTTTCCGTAGGGGGATTGTTAGGGGGATGGTTAATCGTGAACAAAGATCACTTTACACCCACTTGACGACCCAGTTGGCGCAATGGTCACCATGCCGGACTGCCAAACACAGGGTTGCGGGTTCGATTCCCGTCTCAGACAAGTATTTATGCTTAGATATTTGTCTGTGGTCTGGTTGTTTCTATGTATTATAAGTATATATTTACAAAAGAAAAGTATATAAGTAGTATATCCGTTGTCTAGCACCCATAACACAAGTCTAGTTACTTAGCTTGGGGCTAGATGGCGATGTGTGGAATGTCCTGTAATTATGCCTGAGTGCGGAAAACCGGAGCCCCTAACCTGAACCTGATGTCCTGTAATATTTATTTTATTTATTTATTTTCTTTTATTCCCACTGGACCGGGCTTTACGTGGGTGTAACCGCGGAGCTAGTTAATCTACATACTTACTTTTCTGGATAATTATTACTACATGTTATATGCAGCGTCACTGAGCAGTGTATTCCTTGTATATCTGAATTGTGAAGTGGAACTAAGGTCAGCATCAGATCTAAGGGTCTCCATACTTTCCACGCTATTGCTTCTCTATTGTCTACCACTGCGTCTAGGTATATTGCCTGCAATTAAGTAATATATATTAAGGATCGCATACTAAGTAATGAAAACATTTAATGGAATTTTCATTTACATAACTTGTACTTGTATACGGGCTGTTTTCCGCGATTAGACCCTTTTTAATTGGGTCCTTTTTGCGTGAAGATGGAGTAGGCTTGCCCAGCACCTACTACCCTCTCAGCTCAGTCGACCATGTCCAGAGGAGAGAACTTGTCAATACTTCTGGAGCCAACTAAGCCGCGGGTTTCATCACGATGTTTTCCTTCACCGTAAGAGCAATGTCAATTAGCGCACATAATTTTTTCTTAAGAAAAATACATTGGTGCACGGCCGGCCTGGATTCGAATCCACGACCTTCAGAATGAAAGTCGAGGTATCTACCAATAGGCCAACACCACTCTCAGGTACATATCTGTTTTATCCGTTAAATTGCAACAAAATGTTGTTATTGTTGCTAATAGCTTCAATAGCTTATAATGTGTTATTTTAATTAAAAAAATAGAATTTTTACTTATAACTTTTGTAAAGTGATTTAAAAAAAACACACAGCCAAGTGCGAGTCGGCTCCCTCATGATGGGTTCCATACCATATTCTGTTTTTAGTATTTGTCTTTATAGTGTCAACAGAGGTATACATAATCAGAGAAAACAACTGTCTAGCTATCACAGTTCAGGAGATACAAGCCTGTGACAGACAGACAGACGGACAGTGGAGTCTTAGTAATAGGGTCCCGTTGGTAAATTTTGGAATGAAAGTTCCTTATCGCGCGTTGCCAAAGGGGGCTAGACGGAAAAAATTAAGACCAAAAGTTGTAACGACACTTTTTGCTATAGTTGTAAGCTATGCGGCGCGGCGTGCGCGTGTTTCTCTGTCTGTGTGTATCTCTCTCTCTCTCTCTCGTAGAAATTTTTGTTTCGTCTTTCTATTTCGCCTTGAACAGCGTGGTGTCGCGATGATTAGTTACAAAAAAAAAATTACAATTCCTTCACTAATTAATCGAAAGGAACTTCGTTCCATCCGGTGTCCCTTGACACCTCTCAAGTTTTTTTTTCTACATTTGGATATTATTCCTTTTTATTTTAAGCTTATATACAAACTTAATTTGAAAAAGAAAGCATAGTTAGGACTAAGTACAGATAAATTTCATAGAAAAAGGTACTTATTATGAACCGCTATTTCTATTCTAACAATATTTGAATTAGGCTAATGGCAATTCTGGTCCGCTTATCTCTGAAAGCTAATAATAGCTTTTAATAGATAAGATTGTCATGTTTATAATGGGATTAAAGATAGACCTTTGTGTACAGTCGGATTACCAATTAGCTGAACTCTACGTGACCCAAAACACACTCGCACATCTGTAAGGTTGTAAAGTAATGTTACCTGATATTGTTTTTGAAGTGAAAACTTCTTATGGCGCGTTGGGCACTTTTGTGGGTGAGCATTTTCAGCCGTTCTCGCGACAGATGAGATTTGACAGATGAGATTTTACACAGATATACAGCGCGACACATGAGATTTCACACAGATATACAGTTTTCACTTCTGCCTGCACTCCCGGAGTGCGCTGTTTTTTTATTTTTAAACAATATACCTAGGTACTTATACAATATAAAAAAATTATAAAATAGGCAAATACTACATTTTTACAGATGCTAGTGAGCTTAGAGTCATGTGGGGTTCAGCTAATTGGTATTCCGACTGTATCTATTAATAAGCTTTTTAATGGAATTTATTTAAATTGATCAGTTCTTTCTTTTAGATATGATCAACTAAAGTTGAGAATTTCCATCTAATAAAATTTCCAAGACACTAATGTTTAAATACTCAAACAACTCTTAAATATTTAGGGGTCTCCTAAATCTTTAAGATGCTCCTATCCTATTAAAGCATACACTTAAATGTCAATTTAATCACCACTTAAGATATGTAGCCTTTTAGTATTTGTGCCTTTACGCCAGACTATACTTAATATTATTTATTAGGCTATAATTTTTTACCGTCAGACCGGGACAACTGAAGAATTTTGTTTCTTCGATTTTGAAACAAATTTCTACGACCGAAAATTGTGATATTTGTAGGAATCATACACCAATTTAATTGCTGAAAATGATGTTACTTATTAGCCGAGGAAAATGGGTTAAGTTAGGTTAGAACTTCTAACCCAACTAACTTTATTGAAACTATGTCCAAGTTTCAGATCTCTACGATCAGCGGTTTAGGCTATGTGTTGATCCCTCAGTCAGTCAGGACAAAGCATTTTATATGTATAGATTTGTCCTGCATTGACTTCCTCGATAGTCATGGGCTGTCGCAGACATCTACAACGTTCAAGGACACTTGATAATAATATGATAGCAGGTTATTTTATCCGAGACCAGGGACATCGGGACACAGTTCGAAAGTAGGACTGTCCTGCCCAAAGCGGGAAGTGTGGTCACGTTAGGTATGTAAGTATTTATTTGTAGAGCTCATAGAGCAAGAATTCTACTTAAAAATTGTATTGAGTTTTATTAGGCCAGCATTATTAAGGCTAGATAAAAGAGTAGGTGAGCAAAATAAGATACTTATATTCTTGTCTGTTTGTTTTTTATTATTAGTAGTATAGTAAGATCCACCCAGTTAGGCCTATATCCGAAAATAAACACAATAGTTCAGGTTTTACTAACCTGTAAAGCGGCTAATTCGTTGTCCTGCCTCTCTTCGTTTGTTTCGTCACACATTATGCCGTAAATATTCGAACCGCACTGAACCACGAAAGCTTAGCAAGCTCACTTTTATATCGTCCACGTAAATATTAGCTATTATTGCATTATTTCGTACATTTTCCGCCAAGAATTTCATAAAATTCGTCTCTTCTCCCGTCGTTCACAATGTTTTGACTTTTGTGTGACTTTGACGTTTCGAAGTTTTGACAGTTGACGTTAATGGTTATTGACATTGACGGATAATGGATTCTCTAATGGCGTGAGAGTTTTGGCGGGAATCAAAGGCTGAAATTAAATAGTGGCCAAGAAGTGCTTGTCTTCTCTACTCATGTCACTTTATTTTATTGCAACTTTATTTTATTTTACATACATTAAAGTTATTTTGATAAAGAGGAAAGATTTGATTGTATATTTGCTTGAATTGAATAAGCTCCGAAACTACAGGAGCTATTTTAATAAAACTTGGTATGAGGTGGTATGAGCTTAAATTGATTCATTGGGAGTAACCTATGATACTTTTTATCCCGATATTACCACGGGATAGAGAGTTACGCGGGTAAAACCATATCCATAATGTGTTACAATTTTGAAATCTTTAACTCTCATAACCGCCACACAGAGTTGACTCGATAGTATAAAATTCAAGTGGTTCAGGCGGTTTATACATCAAAATGTAAGAAGGTACTTATGGGGTACTTTGGTTGTACCTACCTACCTAAGGTGGCTTCCGAGAAAACTAAGTACTTATGCCTCTTGACCAGTCTTCCAGCCCCTGATCTTCTGTTGTACTTCCCGACACGACCAGGGAGAATTTTTAAAAGATTATGTGGTTTAAAATCACTTTAGATTTCAACTAAGTATTTTGTACTTAACACTAATTTGAAAATTTGTCAGCTAATGAGAACGCACAAGACCTGGCACACTAGAGTGGCGGATCTGACCGCACCTAATCATTTCCCCATAATTAAATTTTGTGCTATCGATACGAAGAAGACCTAGGTAGGTAGGTACGATTTTAATATGTCAAATACTTACCTATTAATAAAAATTGGACGCAGCCGCACAGGCAGTAAAGTTCGTGAAACATCTTTTATCAAGTCGCAATTCTGATTGATGTACCTACATAACTAATAAGTACAACGTTAACGAGAGCGGAATAAACTCTAGTACCTAACTTAAACCAAACATTCAGCAGCAGTGGAGTTCGTGAAACATCTTTTATCAAGTCGCAATTCTGATTGATGTACCTACATAACTAATAAGTACAACGTTAACGAGAGCGGAATAAACTCTAGTAACTTAAACCAAACATTCAGCCGCAGTGGAGTTCGTGAAACATCTTTTATCAAGTCGCAATTCTGATTGATGTACCTTTTATAACTAATAAGTACAACGTTAACGAGAGCGGAATAAACTCTAGTAACTTAAACCAAACATTCAGCCGCAGTGGAGTTCGTGAAACATTTTTTATCAAGTCGCAATTCTGATTGATGTACCTACATAACTAATAAGTACAACGTTAACGAGAGCGGAATAAACTCTAGTACCTAACTTAAACCAAACATTCAGCAGCAGTGGAGTTCGTGAAACATCTTTTATCAAGTCGCAATTCTGATTGATGTACCTACATAACTAATAAGTACAACGTTAACGAGAGCGGAATAAACTCTAGTAACTTAAACCAAACATTCAGCCGCAGTGGAGTTCGTGAAACATCTTTTATCAAGTCGCAATTCTGATTGATGTACCTTTTATAACTAATAAGTACAACGTTAACGAGAGCGGAATAAACTCTAGTAACTTAAACCAAACATTCAGCCGCAGTGGAGTTCGTGAAACATTTTTTATCAAGTCGCAATTCTGATTGATGTACCTACATAACTAATAAGTACAACGTTAACGAGAGCGGAATAAACTCTAGTAACTTAAACCAAACATTCAGCCGCAGTGGAGTTCGTGAAACATTTTTTATCAAGTCGCAATTCTGATGGATGTAGCTAATACAACAATAACAAGAGCGGTATGAACTCTTGTAACTTAAACCAAACATTTCAATAGCTCCCGTAACGGTACAAGACTGAGAGGTTAGTGACAATCGACATTTGTAGACAGGTGTCCACCTGTCGGACGAGAAGAGGGTATCCCAATGATACGATAGGCTTACAGACGTTTTTCAATCTGGGTCACTTCGTCACAAACTGACTGAAGGTCTGGGGCGGACTTAGGTACAAATTTATGGGGCCCTTGGGCTAAATAGGCAACTAGGTACTTAGAAGCCTACCTAATTACACTGAATTGAATTGCTATTGCTATTTGAACTACTGAATTGCTATTTTGCCAAAAAACATGATTCTATAATTTATAATTGCTGCGCCCCGGTTACACCCGCGTAAGTTCCGATCCCGAGGTAATTTCGGAATCAAAAGTATCCTAATGTCCTTCTCTGTGTTCTAAACAAACATACAAACTGGTTACCAACGTTAGGTACCTCTTCATAATATTAGTATTGACTACCATTATACCGATCGATGGTCCAGTCGTTACAATCGAACAAATGTACAAAAAAAATATTTAAAAAAACTCTCGAATACTAGTAAGGATAAGGATAGTATAAGGCCCTTTGCCTCGTATTATACGTCTGTCTGAATAACACGTCTTACTAATTTTTTTCTAAAACCATCTTTTGTTTTCAATGGCGATTGTGGGCCCTTTTTGTATCCATGGGGCCCTGAGTTGCAGCCCAAAGAGTCCTTAGATCCGCTCCTGCCTAAGGTACTTGAGAGGTGGGTAAAGGAAATTCCTTTGTTTATTTTGTGTTTATTTTGCTCGAAGTTTCGTTTTTCTAATCTATCTGTTGGTAACCTCTGTCTGTGGCGCAACGGGCGAAATCTAATCAAAAATATTCAGAACATAGGTACTTAATTTACTTTTTAAACTCATACGATTTATTTTATTCATTTATTTAATTATTTAGTTTCGTTCTGCAGGGCTGTTTCCACACTTAGTCTCTTTTAAAAGCGTCAATTTCGTTTGTAAACTCTAAGGATGGTCTGATTTAATCTCAAAATATAAATACTTTTTAAATCGAGGTGTAATTCTGTTAATTCACTACGAATACCCTGATTAGATCAACACCAAATTTTTATAGAATCACCCCTGAGAAATTCCTTTGTAACACAAAATGAATCGTCGCAATCTACATGCAACATAACCTGTGTCCTTTTTAACACGCTTTTATTTGGAGTCTGTTTAAAAATAATAAACTGCAATTGGTTGGTTGGAATTTTTATAACAGCTAAAAACATTTAGCAATATTGTATTTGAAATATAATTATTAATTAGCTTATCTTATCATAGCTCAATCTGGTAATTTAGATAAAAATGCTTATCTTGAAAATCTGTCTTTTTCCTTGTACTTACTTCAATCAGATTTATATTAAAAACCATACGAAATTTGTGATTTCTTTAAAAATGTTTAAAATTTTATTTTGTTTTGGTTTGTTTCTAGGTATTGTTCATTGCCAAGTTGGTAAGTTAATATTTAAACATTAAGCAGTATTAAGCAGACTCCACTCTCTAAGAAATCTCCGAAACGCCTTACAAAAAAATATTCATATCAAATGGTTAGGCCGAATTCGAGTAATCGGTGAACATGCAAATAAATTAAGAATCTCATCATTTTCTTAAAGTCGGTTGAAAAAGCAAAAATGCATGGAAGGCATTTCTTTAAAGAGTTTAGGCAGTAAATATGCGAAAAGTAAAAAGTCCAAAGCGAAGTTAAAAGTTGCGCTTTATTGAATCTGATATTTTCTATTAATATTTTTAACGATCATATAGCACAATGAAATCAAGAGAATATTATATCAGTTTTAAAATTAACCTGTTTCAGTCAACAACGTACGATTAATCGGCCACATAGACTACATCGTTAAAGTCATACAAAATGTGGTCCTAGAAATTGAGGATCGAGAATGGTGCAATTTAAAAGTACCAGAAATAAGGAGCGAAGTAAAGTAAGTAGGTCTCCATAAGTTTTACTATATTCTGTGAAGTAAGTAAGCATATCCGTTTGTTTATAACTTGGCTAGAAATTGTAGCAAATGAATAGCGAAAGAATAGGTGTTACAAACGCACAGTTGCTTGTAAATAAAATTGCTCTGTTCTACTCCAGGCAATAAATCCAAGCATTACTTCTTCTTTTTTAGCGAAACAATCTTCGACGATGAATACCTAGGCAACCTCAGATATTTCAATGGCTTTGTCACTTCAATCCAACACGTTGACATCGTCCAAAATTCAGTACAACAAGTATGGTCTTTTAATAATGATGACGAGACTGGATCAGTGTCACTGAGAGGAAACTTGAGGCTTCACGATTTAACATTAGGGTATGACGTGGAAGCAAACTTGGGTGATGGAGTTCACAGATATACTGCGAAGTTCAAGCATGATCTTATTACTTTTGCTTTTGATGTAAGTATTGTCAAGAAAAACTAGATAGAAGGGAGTGTCGAAAGTCTACAAATGAGCTGCGGATGTGTACGTAAAGAAGTAGCTCCACCATTGGTCAGATAGTCTGATTGACATAATAAAAAATAATAAGAGATTTTACACACTATTATTCTTCTGCCTGCTCTTATTCCAATTTAATTGGGGTTGGTGCAGTAAGTATGTCTTCTTTCATTCATTTCTATTAGTCGTCATCTCATCGTTCACATCTATCTCTCTCATGTCTTGTCTCACGCAGTCCATCAACCTTTTCTTAGGTCATCCTCTTCACTCTTCAGGTCACAGCGTCTCCTCTCTCCTCATCCTTCCTTTTTACTTTTTGGCTGATTTTACACAACGTGAAATATAAGTTTTAATTAAAGTTTTTGTTATAGATGGTGTACAATTTACACAGAGATGAGATGACTGTGTCGGTAACGCCTCAAATACCGATAAGCAGGAATGTTATTGATTATCTTCCAAAAGATGAACTATCAGACGTGCTGACTACTTTGGTAAGATCGAACAAAGAAAAAGAGAAAGTCGTCTTTTGAAACAAACCTAACCAAGATGCCTAAGACTCAACAGGAAAAAATAATCCATACGTTCTTGTATTTGTATACGGGTAAAATTTCGCAACTAAACCTCTTTAGTTTTGTTCTTTTTGCGTGAGGATGGAGTAGGCTTGCCCAGCACCTATTGCCTATACCTACTGCCCTCTGAGCTTAGTTGACCGGGTCCAGAGAAAAGAACTTGTCAATACGTCTGGAGCCAAATAAGCCGGGTAACTCTAACGCGTTGTTGACCTGAAAACGTTTCTAAACTATTCTTGAAGTATAACTTTTCTTGGAGTCCAGAACTCCAGTATTAGCAAATGAGAAGTCTTTAATTTCAATAATGGAAGGACAACCGTAATTATCAGTATAATATTAAAAACCATCATTATGATCAAACAAAATCTGATCTGTTTTCATTTCAGTTTCAAGATTCGTGGACCCACGAGGGTATACAAGCGTGGAATGTAACGCATTTCGTGCCGATTACCTATGACGTCATTCCGACTGTCGATTTCCCCAGAATCTGCTACGATTGTCCTGTAACATAATAAATAAATAATATTTTAAATAAATAAGCGTTTATTTAATTCAAAATTACATAATCCAGTTTAGGTACATACAGAATTGGTATGTTAAAATTATATTCTGGGTTCAGTTGAACTAATGTCCGAAGTAGATAATAAGGCAGCACACCAGGTTTTGTACAGGAGCAATAAGACTTCAAAAGTTAATATTTAAAAAAAAAAATTGTAACACTCTGTAACTTTGTTATCACCTGCCTATAGCTTTCTTTTTTCAGTAATTTAGATAAGCCTTTCATGTCCTTATTCAGAACAACGGTAGATATTTTTGACACTATGCCCTCTAGACATTTAATAACGCAAACAGTAGCTACCTACCTACCTCTAATCTAATAAATAACATTCATCACACAATCAAGATTCAAGATCTATCGATTGTAACAGATTAGAGTCAGTAGCAACGAAGGTACCTATTTGATACTTAATTATTTTTAATCTTATCATTAAAATTCTTACTTTTTAATTTTCTCTCAGTCTTTTGGTCGGTCTACTTTTCGAGAAATATCGAAGTGATTCGATCATGTATAGAGTAATTTGTGTTTTGACGGCGTTTTTATTATTTGGTTGCGTGCAAGGATGGAGTAAGTACTACATTATATCTATTTAATTAATAATACCTGTGACAGGGATAATAAGCTCATGGTCTCACTAATCTCATAATCCAATCCAATTTAAAGCATAATTAAGTGTTAAATTTTGAAAAACGTTTCATGACGGATGCCACATCTTATAAGCTATCTGTTAGCTTAATTTTAGCCATCTCTTTCCATTGGTTTAAGCTTCAGTCATGCAGTAATGGCTTTCAGTTTGATTTTTTTTATTTATCTCACATTAATTCCCCATTTTTTTATTATTTGTTCTCTTTTAGCAAATTTTTAGATCCTTCTAGTATTAGGCAAATGCGTCTCGGTCTTTAAATTAGTTTTTACAACTGCTTTTCGATGACTCCAGCAACGCTACCTGTTCTCTAAACAGGTTATCTGCTCTTTTTCGAAAAGTTACACTGTAAATTAGTCGTTTAATGTAGACGTTGCAGAAAATACTAGAAATCGGTTTGAGGAAGAATTTTTTCAGCTGTAGGACAAAATAGACTAAAATATAACCTTAATATAAGTGTAGACAATAATATTCATCCAAAATTCTAGACAACAGAGGACGTGTAGACGACTATATAAAGTTTTACCATGATGCGATGCAGGAAATGATCTTTGAAGTCGAAAGGCGCGGATTTAGTTCTCTAACCTTGGAAGACTACGTCATCCCTTTCAAGTAAGTGGATGTGAATTCAGTATCAGCTGCAGTCTAAAGTGTTGGTACATTTTTTAACGTAATATAGCGGTAAATATTATCATGAAAGAACAAATCTTCTTCTACTCCTTATAATAACAACCTGATAATATTTGATCACTTTGATCGGTGATTTCTCATCGCACTCGTAACTTTGAGACCTGGAGATGAGATATTTTACTTTGACTGGCATCTAGACCCTTCGAATGTATTTAACAGTCAGAACAAGGGAAGTCCCGATCCCGTGGGAATGTCGGGATAAACCTTAGTATATGTACTAATCCAGGTTCTCAGCTATTTACTTACCGAGTTTTATTGTTATCCGGACAATAGTTTTTGCATGAAGAAGTAAGAAACAAACATACTTACACCATTATCGAGTGAATGCAAGCAAATCAGTGAGCAACAGCTAGTGCAATATATATATTTTTGAAATGTGCTAATTAAGCCCTTTCATTTGATACCCCACACGGTACATTTTAATTATTTTTATTTTTTAATCCATGACTCTATGTCCTGTAGAGGGCGCCACATTTAATTTATTGTGACGTCATATAGCGTATAACCAGCGGACCATTGAGACGCTTCTAACGATACCTCAATTGTTAAATTATAATAAGTAGTTTTGAAGTTACGTGGGAACATACATACATACATACATACATACATACATACATACATACATACATACATACATACATACATACATACATACATACATACATACATACATACATACATACATACATACATACATACATACATACATACATACATACATACATACATACATACATACATACATACATACATACATACATACATACATACATACATACATACATACATACATACATACATACATACATACATACATACATACATACATACATACATACATACATACATACATACATACATACATACATACATACATACATACATACATACATACATACATACATACATACATACATACATACATACATACATACATACATACATACATACATACATACATACATACATACATACATACATACATACATACATACATACATACATACATACATACATACATACATACATACATACATACATACATACATACATACATACATACATACATACATACATACATACATACATACATACATACAGGTCAAAAACATAACCCTCCCTTTTGGCTTCGCCGTAGTCGGGTAAAAAAAAATAGATGTTCGATTCTCAGACCTAACGAATATACACAAATAAATTCATACAAATCGGTTCAGCTGTTTAGGCGGGGTTTGGCAACTAACACCGCAACACGATTGAGTAGGTGGTTGACATCAATATCTTATCTTCTTTCTTCTTCTTAATATATATAAATCTCGTGTCACAATGTTTGTCCTCAATGGACTCCTGCCTAGCTAGCATGACGACCAAAACACGATACGATAAAGCTATATCACGCGATATAACTACATCAACTCTCAAAATATGATACATAAAGCCGCCATGTTGAATTTTTATTATAAATTGCGATAAAAATTATGATAAAAGTTCAACATGGCGGCTTTATCTATCATATTTTGAGAGTTGATGTAGTTATATCGCGTGATATAGCTTTATCGTATCGTGTTTTGGTCGTCATGCTAGGCTAGCTAAACCACTTAACCGATTTTAACCAAATTTGCACACCATGTGCAGTTTGATCTAACTTAAAAGATAGGATATCTTACAACTTAATTTACCCCGATATTCCCACGGGATCGGGAGTTACGCGGGTGAAACCGCGGAGCGCAGCTAGTTTATTTATATGATACTAACGTCACTCAATTGTTTTGCCTTCCCGGAACCTCCCCACTAAATCTTAAACTTTATATTTTGTTATTAAAGTTCAAATTGACTTTGAGGTATTATTACGAATCGTTTGTATGGGAATTGGTAGTATAGAAAAGTGTTGTTTTTAGACTTTTGCAGGCAATTTATCAAATTTTGCTCTCCGTAAGAACCATCCTCGTACTTTAAGGAACATTCTAAAAAAAGAATTATCACAATCGGTTTAGCTGTTTTCGAGATTTGCGCTTAGCAACACATTCAGCAATTCATTTTTATATTATAGAAGATTATCATTTATTGTACTCATTGTTTCAGCCTAACTCTCTACGACTGGCAAGTAGTTGGCAACGCAACTTACACCAACGGTTTCCTAGTCTCTATCCAGAAGATAGACCTTACCGTCATACAACAATCGATTGGCAATAGAGTTATAGACAATGTTACTATCCCCCATGCCACTGTTAATGGTGTATTGAATCTAAGAGATGTAACTGTTGGATTTGATGTACTTGCTGACGTATTTGAGTCTTCTAAATCTCCTACAGGACAGTTTAGGTCCACGGGGACATTTAAATATGTGACTATTGCATTGAATGTTCCGGTAAGTGTTAGTTTCTCAATCAGATCTACTTCAATCAAATTTAATGGGGTTAAGCCTAGTTCGCATTAAGCTAGTATTTTAGTCGTAATAGTATACATTAGTTTTAGTATAAATACTCAATATGCCAAAAATGTACGTCTTGGCCTTTTGCGTTTTTGGTAATTCACAATCATAGCCATTCGCGAATTGACGAATTTAAAAATGTATGTATTTTGGTGCGACGAAACTCTTTAGACTTACATAAACTAAGTTAGCATTTAGGCCAATGATGAGTTAAAATCGAAAGATTACTAAGATAAGTAAGCATAATATGAGTTTGGTCGTTATTTTATTGACTTTTATCAAAATCATTAATTACAATAAATTAAAAATAATAAAAATAAAATGTCTAAAGTAAAAAACAATGAAAAATTTGTTTTTTTATGTCAAGCAAGTCAAGTCGGTAATTTGTGTTAAATTAACAACATTTAATTTAACACAGGCACAAACAAGAAAAAAAAATGGTTGTCTGTAAAGTCGGTTTACGGACGATAATTTTACGTGATAACGTCATAAGAAAACATTGATGGTGACCACGGCAACGATAAAACGTGGCTATAGTTACCTTGTCAATAACATGAGGCGTTCCAGTAACGATGCGTGACGTCACACTTTTTTGAGATTGCAGGTGTTCACCTATTTATAAAACGTTATCACGTCAAAAATTAAAAGTTTAATTTAGTCGTTATTTTTAATTTTGTACCTACACATAGTTCGTGAGCTTGTTTCCCCCACTTTATGCTTAGTACTTACTCGTACCTCGTACTCACGCTGAGTAGGCATCGGAAGATGGAAACTGTTTACGCTTACGCTACGTTGGCATTGAGTAATGCCATTGACAATTATTCTTACTTATTATTTTCAGATAGTAAAAAACCTAATATCTGGTGAAATAACATCAACACAGTCTATAGCAAGTATGCCACCAGGTATTCGAATGGACTATATGCCATCTAGTAACATAACTGAGGTGATTTCCAGAGGAGTAAGTATCATTTTAAATTGCTTATTTCAATCTTTTGGTTCTTTTTGGATTTTTTGGTAACCATATTTCAGTAATATACCTACTAAGGGTTATTGGAAATTATACCAGCAAGCCGTTGAGGGCTACTTCTGTGCACCTTTACAAATAAATTTGTTCTACGACTTTTGAAAATTAGAAAAAAAAAATGAAAATTTTGAGGTTATGTTAATTCGAAAAAACAGCAGATTTTTTAAAACAAAGGTCATTCAGACTAAGAACAGTAAGTAGATAAAACTTCAAAATTAAGTACAATTTTAAGGTTAATGACCTCTCCGTGTAAGGAACAGCTGATTTTCAGGTAAACCTAACCTCAAAATTTTCGAAAAAATGATCGAATTTTCAAAAGTCGTGGAACAAAAGTTGTTTGTTAAGGTGCATAAAGGTAATATTACAGAACTTCTTACACACCGCCATCTAGCCCTAAGCTAAGTAACTAGACTTGTGGTATTGGTGCTAGACAACAGATTTACTACTTATGTACTTTTCTTTTGTAAATATATACTTCTAAAACATAGAAACAACCAGACCACAGACAAATATCTAAGCATAAATACTTGTCTGAGGCGAGAATCGCACCCGCAAGCCTGTGCATGGCAGTCCGGCATGGTGACCATTGTGCCAACTGGGTCGTCATATAACTTATCTAAACAATATAACTTTTACTCATAATCATACAAAGTCGCTTTTCGCTGTCTATCCCTATGTATGCCTAGATCTTTAAAACTACGCAACGGATTTTGATGCGGTTTTTTTAATAGATAGAATGATTCAAGAGGAAGGTTTAAAGTCGCTAGTAATATTATAAAAGGTCGCTAGTAATATTATAAAAGGTCGCTAGTAATATTATAAAAGGAATATATTTGTTGAATATTTTATAGGCTAGTCACAAACTCTGCTTCCGTCCATCCATATGTTCGTCTGTCTGTCACCAGGCTGTCTCTCATGAACCGTGATAGCTAGACAGTTGAAATTTTCACAGATTATTTTAATATTATTATATTGTTTCTTGTTTCAGTATCTGCACGGCAATAATAATTGGGATGGCGTAGCTGAATGGACTAGAAATATCTTACCTCCAATAATAATCGATGTTGTGACTAACAAAGTACCTTTCCCAAACGTATGCTTTAGTCATTGTTAATTAAAAAAACTAAATAAAAATGGTTGTCTTTAATAGTCGGTTTACGGACGATAATTTTACGTTATCACGTAAAATGATCGTCGTCATAAAAAAACGATGAAAAATTGAGTTTTATTTTTCCTTCCAAAAGTTCTTCTATTTGTCACTCGTCACCATAACACAAGCCTAGTCACGCACATTTCCGCCGCCGCTTTTCGTAAAAGTGACCAAGTTTAAAAACCAAAATCTAAAATTATTTTTAATCCATGCAGAAAATAATGAGACAAAATGACAAAAGTTAAAATTTGTTTGAGGACCAGTGAATTCATGACTGGCTTTATTTTCAGTTATTTAGCACTTTTTACGTAAACTTAGTAGGCAACACTAAACAGTTTTAAAGCTTATTGAAAGTTTTAATAGTATTTTTTTTAATTAATTTTTATGATTTTAGAAGTTTAATTTTAATTAGGTAGGTATAGGTATTATGAGTACATTTTAATTTTAATTTTATTATAAAAAAGATTATATTTGCCGAAGTTCATAATAATCACTATCACTTCACTACATAGTATAAAACAAAGTCGCTTTTTCTGTCCCTATTTCCCTTTGTACGCTTAGATCTTTAAAACTACGCAACGGAATTTGATGCGGTTTTTTTAAATAGATAGAGTGATTCAAGAGGAAGGTTTATATGTATAATACATGCATAATATAGCCGTGCGAAGCCGGCGCGGGTCGCTAGTCATCCTATAATGTCAGATTAACTAAGTTCCTTGACCCATTCCGTAAAATGAAGGTTTTCCCAGGTAAATAGACTTCGATGTTTTCGCTGAAAGGGTTTTGTTAATTTAATTCAATTCCCCCTTGCTTTGTATAGATTAAACAGATAGTGCCTATCTCAAAGTGATTCTCTTAATCAAAAGTTAACTTGAAATTGTCTACACAGAGAAAATACTTTAAAATCTATTTTATTTATTAAAAATCTCTCTGTACTTTTAGAAATATTCATGGAGCGCGGTGAATACGAATTTATGAATTAAAATATTGATAGATAGATAGATAAACACTTTATTTGTACAACACACAAAACATTAAAAAAAACAAAACAAAGTGTACAAGAAAGCTTATTAAATTGTACAAACAGGCGACCTTATCGCTTAGAGCGATTTCTTCTAATTAGCCAATTCCAATTATTCCAATTTCCAATTTTTTTTCTTTTAATTAGATTTTTATTTTATTTTTGAGTTATTGCCGTGTTATGGAACGAATTCAAAAAAGGGAATTAAGCCAAAAAAAGACTGGCTATGAAATCTCTGAATCACTCAATGCGAAACGGAGTGTTGGGAGACCAGCTGCCCGGTGGACCGACGACATTGTGGCGGTCGCGGGGAGTCGGTGGATGGAGGCGGCTCAGGACCGCTGTTTGTGGCGTCGTAAGGGGGAGGCCTATGTCCAGCAGTGGACACGTGTATGGCTGATATGATCAGCAATCTTTGAAGTTAAAATACGAGTGTAAAACTTGTCTTTTTTTCAACGTAGGCGCCAGCGCTGAGGGAGGATTTTTGTTATTCGAGCCCTAAAGGCGCAAACAAATTGGTTTTTCATTGGAAATATGTCTAGGTAATGTAAAACTTGACAATTTGGCTTTGTCCCAGTACCTAGTTCGATTGCTAGTCCGGTTGCCGAACTGTTATAACTTTTCTGTTTTAGTAGTTCGATTGGCCGAACTACTGCAATCTTTCAGTGTCAATGGTTCCAGTTGGAACAAAACAAAAGTTAAAATAAACACGATTTTATCCGCTAAATTAGTTTCATTATGAAAACAAAAGTTGATCGAAAAAAAAAAATACCATTTTATTTGACTTATCATTCCTCTATACAAGCACCCCTCCTACCTATCTAAATGCTAAAAAGATGGTTCCCTCCTAGCCCTTAAGTTACTTTACGATAAAATCACAAATAATAAGAGGGGCCTTTCGTTCTTAGATATTGTTTACATTAACGACCTTTTAAAAATGTAGTAAAATTAAAGTATTGTTAAATTAACATTAGTTTAATTTAACAATTTTTAAATTAATTTAGCAAGGTACACCGTGGCTAGCCGAAAATAAGATACATCGTAGAGACTGAAGGCTGGCACTAGACAGGGAACAGTGGAAAGAGGATAAAATAATAAATTGTAGGAGTTTGAGGAATTTCCAAAAGTGGCAAAAGCTTTGTACTTATCAAAAGTTTCGCCACCGATGATAGTGTCACATTTTGAAAATTCTTTTAATTTTCAGTAAGTTAAGGTTACTATCCCGTAGTATAAACAGGGTAGGAAAAGAGGTACTTGGACTAAATACGAGTATTATTTATTGTACCAAGTTCTGATAGGTATAGCCATATTCTGAGCTGACTGCCAACCTTTACTAGCTTGAGAGGCATCTTGAGTAAAAGAAAATATCAAGTGCAAAAGGTCGTAAGCTCGGAGATCGCACAGTAGCCAGTTGTGGCCGGTTCTGCTATCCACACTTCCAATAAATCCCGAAATTATATATTTTTAAAGCAATAATTAAATTCTCCGAAAAAAACAAAGCCAAGCAGAGCAACCCTTTATAAAAACCCGTCGCTTATACAAAAATCTTAAATCTTTCAATATAGATTTATTAATAAAATTGACCCTTTTTTTCGCTTTTGTCGACCCTTCCATTAAGCACCCTTTCATTTTAATGATTACACTTTGGGACACATTACAAAATTATTAGACATTTTACCTGAATAAAAAGCAATTTATGACTAAAAGATTGTGATAGAATCGCACAGTCGATTACGGTGTACACCGTACACACTACTGCATATAGACTGTATAATTATATATACCATCATATAGCGTGCGCGGCATGCGTCGCCACGCCAGAAATCGGTTTTACGTGCGGCTAATAGATAGATAGATAGATAGATAACATTATTTGTACAACACAAAAGTAAACAGAACACGATATACACAAAGTAAAGTAATAGCAAAATAAAAGAAGATAAAGAAATGATAAGATAAAAAATGAATGATGATATGTAATAGATGTTTTACATCAAAAAAATTGTACTTGCTATGAATAAAATTGTAGGACACTCTACTCAGCGCAATCTAACCCCAAGCTAAGCAAATAGGCGTGTGTTATTGGGGTCAGACAACAAATAGAATACATACGTTTTTTTTGTAAATATAAATGTATATTATCACCCAAAAAAACACCCAAACAAATATCTGTACCTATTATATTATTTTTGAGGGGAATTAAACCTATATCCTTCTGCGTTGCAGGCAGATGTTCGTTCGCCCACCGCTCCACAGAGGCCATCAAACGTCTCGTGCAAATTATCTATACAACTTAAAATAAACGCCTACGATCACCTATTTTTCCAAAGCATTCTAAGACCCTAATCTTTTTAGGGTTCCGTACTCAATGGATAAAAATGAGACCCTATTACTAAGACGTCTGTCTGTCTAAGGGTGTATCTAAACAACTGTGATAGCTAGACAGTTGAAACTTTCACAGGTTATGTATTTCTGTTGCCGCAACAAATACTAAAAACAAAAAAAATATTAAGTAGGGCTTTCGTACAACAATGTAGTCTGTACGGAACCTTTCGTGAGCGGGTCCGACTCGCGCTTGGCCGGTTTGTTTCGCTTTTTTGCAACTACCTTCATTCTCAAAAAGTAAAACTTTTTACCTACCTATAAAAAGTGTCACAAAACATTTTGCAAGTAAGTGTATAAAAATTTAATACAGTGTCAAAATCTGACCCAGAGACTGGCCTCAGTTGATTTATATGGGTCAATTTTTAAAACATTGCACGTCAGAACCTGTTGAAAAATGGCTTCGAAAACATCAAGAGGAAACGGTGCAGGTTTTTGAAACACCATTTATCAATGTTAGCGAATGTAAGCGTTAGAAAAATATGAACTGTAAGTATAATTAGCCGTTAATGTCTCTTTAAAAGCGATATTGACTTCCTACAAACACAGAATACGTAGTAGTTGCTACAAATTACAAACTTCAACAACTATTTTTACCCCTTTGGAAGTCGAATTTCTAAAAAAATCTTTTATTACTACCTACGACCTAAAAGGGACCATGTGAAGTTTTAGACTCGCAGCGCTTGAAGTTTCAGAAATTAATTGATGAGTATTTTCAATGTTATGTTTCTTGTTCTGTTTCTCTTCTCTCAGCCGTCATGTGTCACTGTTTTTTAATAATTTAAGTCTTTGACTTATTATTTTTATAACTTAGGTAAGCAAAGCGTTTCCTAGCGAACCACTAAGAATAGAATGGAATGGAATGGAATTTATTCAAACAAACACACGACACAATTTAGACACAAATAAGAAACAGTAAGAGATAGTTACAGAGAAAAGTTATAAAGCGTCTCTGAAACGGGATATTTAACCAAAACGTGATGTCCTGAGACTGTCGTAGTAAGTACTACACTACGTCGTCGTAGTTACCTAACAGTGTGTAGTTTACCTCTCTATCTATAAACTAAAATAATAACAGCAACACCTTCACAAACAATCGGAATAGTACCGGAACGATGTTCAATTAATACCCGTTCCGGTACCCGATCTTCGTCCGGCGTTCCGGACTGTTCCGGATTGTACCATGAATATTTATGTCTTCCCTACACTAATGGCATCCGGACATTCCGGTTAAGTGTGCCTACGTGGATGACGTTTGAGTGAATCGAGTATAGGGGTTTAAGATTAAGGTGTAAATAGGGCACAAACGGAAAGCTCCTCCGACTAGATGGACGGACGACTGAATTAAACTATATTCTATGCCATAATGGCGCCAACAATGTACCTATACCTACACTAAATCCACCAAACTGATTGGATTTCTTAATTTAAGAAAATACAGGGTTATTGGTAATTATACTAGCAAGCCGTTGAGGGCTACTTCTGTGCACCTAAACAAACAACTTTTGTTCTTCGACTTTTCGAAATTCGAACATTTTTTTGAAATTTTTAATCAGCTGTTCCAGACACGGAGAGGTTATTAACCTTAAAATTTTACTTATATTTTAAGTTTTATCTATTATTCTTAGTCTGAATAACCTTTGTTTTAAAACATCTGCTGTTTTTCGAATTTACATAACCTCCAAATTTTCATAATTATTTTCGAATTTCCGAAAATCGCGGAACAAAAGTTGTTTGTAGAAGAAAGAAGTAAACCCTCAACGGCTTGCTAGTATAATTACCAATAACCCTGTATAGAAAACATAGCCTTAAGCTCAATTTAAGTGAACTCTGTTCTTTTTGGGTAAATAAAGATTTTGTTAACCTCAAGGTCGTTGGACGCAGAGAGTATGCGACCGATAGCTCTGGAAGTCTTCGGAGGAGGCCTATGTTCAGCAGTGAAAGTCCTATGGCTGATATGATGATGAGGGACCAAACGCAAAATCCCTGACGCTAACTTAATAATAGCAATCATTCTACCCAATACACACAAAGAGTCTAATGATTACGTGGTCTCTCGGAAAAAGGATGTGTTATTGACGTCTGTTCAACGGTAAAGTGTGACGTCATCGCTCACGTTCCCGTCATGAGTCATGTTATTAACAAGGTGACCATACCATCAATGTTTTCTTATGATGTTGTCACGAAAAATGGTCGTCCGAAAACAAATAATATCATCTTAAAACACATTGAAAAAAACTGGTTGCCTGTAAAGTCGGTATACGGGCGAAAGTTTTACGTGACAACAACTGTGCTCGAGTGGAAGGGACGCGTGCCTTTCACTTTTTATGTCTGTCTCTCTCGCTCTTAGGCGGGCTAACCATGCCCGCGTGCCTCTCACTCGCTCTCATTGTGAGCGCATAACGTCAGCGGAGCGTAACGCAGTTTCTTGAAGTGTCACCCGGCAAACCAATTTATAAGACGTTGTCACGTCAAAATGTATTATAATTATTAATTTTATACATTTTCAATGACTGAAATGTTTATTTAGCTGTATATAAACGTTAAACCGCTCTCCGTAAATAATGAAGCTCGAAATGAGTCCATTAAAAACAGAATTTAAATTGTTTTAAACACGTTTCATCGATTTCGTTTGTTTATTCATGAACGGATCAAGAGTTCCTGAAGCTTAATAACTGTGAAATTTTAATATTTTGCTTGTTGTGAATTATTGCTTTTTATATACCTACCTATATGATTATCCCTATACAAAGTTATATGATATTTAAAGTTATTCTGTGCTACTGTACACACTGGGAAAAAATTGGAAATTAGGATAAACATCTTTGCTTTAATTTGGAAAAATTACCCCCTATTTATTCAGAATTTGGTGAATTTTTATGTGACAACGCTACTATTATTTTAATTTCATGCTTGAAAACCTGTGTTTCACAATTTATTGAAAAAAAAAAACCACGATTGTACTCTATCCAATTGTCCAGACAATTTGATATAGTATAGTGACTTTTTAGATTTTATTGCTACTAAGCCTTTTTTTACCTTTATTAAATGTTTATTTTTTAGAAATGTCCTGGTGTGGTCCTTGTATAAAGACCTACGAGGAATTACAAAATTCTTAAAAACATTATTAAGGTGACACGGGGTACCTGCGCTCTTTCCATACAATATTTTTGTGCCACAAAACCATGACTATGCCCCTACGTTTTGTTTTTTTTCATTTTTTAATTATCATAAAAATTAAAATTAAAAAAATAGAAATAAAAACAAAAAATGTGCATGGTCATGGCAGTTATAAGTTTTATGCACTAAAAATATTTGCTCTAGTCCAAGGAGAAAACAGTCGACTACGTTTGTAATAGTTTGTATGGAAAGAGCCCCCGGTTCCTCTTAATAGAATTGCTCAGATTTGCACAATTATATGGTAAAAACAGGTGTTAGTGTGATTCGAAAATAATGGTAAACATCAATATGCATCAGGGCACCGGATTGTCGCCACTTTTCAATTAAAAGTCGTGCGATTCGGCCTGCTGTGTGAATATTTATTAGTAATCTGATAGCGGGTGTGCTACTGGTATTCCCAAAAAGGTGATAGGATTCGACTGTTCGAATTTTAGGTATGAGAAGAAAGTCGCTACTTCTATGCAGTGTCCAGAATATACAGGGTTATTTGTAATTATACTAACAATCCGTTGAGGGCTACTTCTGTGCACCTTAATAAACAACTTTTGTTCTACGACTTTTGGAAATTCGAAAAAAAATATGTAAATTTTGAGGTTATTTAAACTTAAAAAACAGCAAATTTTTTAAAACAACGGTCATTCAGACTAAGAACAGTAGATTAAACTTAAAAAATAAGTAAAATTTTAAGGTTAATGACCTCTCCGTATATGGAACAGCTAATTTACAGGTAAGCATTACCTCAAAATTTTCAAAAAAATGTTCGAATTTCTAAAAGTCGTAGAACAAAAGTTGTTTGTTTAGGTGCACAGCAGTAGCCCTTAACAGCTTGCTAGTATAATTACCAATAACTGTGTACAAGGTTTTAAAAAACCTTGTATTGGCCCTTATTACCCGTAAATACCTTATTTTCTCGAATTATAGTTTAATCGAGCTGAAATGAAGATTACTTTCTTTTCGGTGACAGTCGAAGATCTATACTAAAAACACAAGACTTATTTTTAGTATAGATCTTCGACTGTCACCGAATAGAAAGTAGGTAATCTTCATTTCAGCTCGATTAAACTATAACTCGAGAAAATAAGGTATTTACGGGTAATAAGGGCCAATACAAGGTTTTTCAAAACCTTGTTATTACTGACAAAAAACAGGAAAATAAAGAAATGAATTGTTTTTCAAACTGACAATAAAGCAAATATTTATTTATTGACCTTTTTTAAGTAGTTTTTCCTATTTTTACGAAATATTTAGTATTGAATTAAGGTGGCAAGTAGCCCTTATTATCCGTAGGTACCTTATAAATATATAAAACAGAGACTCATTAACGTATCTCTGAAACTATTGCAGCTACTGAGTCTGAAACTATGAAATCGGACGAACATAATATTTTAACAAATCGAAGACTGCTATAGAGTGGCACCCGCGAGCACATACTGGACCGCGTGGTAGACCACCAATGAGATGGAAAGACGATATCAAACGACACGCAGGTCATGATTGGATGACAACGGCTCTAGACCGTCAGGAGTGGAAGAGGATGGAGGAGGCCTACGTCCTGAATTGGACAAACAAAGGCTGAGATAGATAGATAGATAGATTTTAAGAAATTACAACTCTTAGTTTAAAATGACTGATAAAGTTTGTTGTTTACGGTAACTAAATGTTATGTATTCTGTGTCTGTAAGAAATCAGGGGCCCTACCGCGGTAAGTGCGTCGGCTTCAAGCCGACGTCGATATCCCAAACCGCGTCTCACAATGGGCAAAAATTTAAGCATGCTTTTCATAGAAATTTTGAATAATTAAGTAGTGTTTTCGTGTGTTTTAAGTATGCAGGATTGTCGGGGACATCAAAACATTCAAAATTATGTGATTATGGTGTTATTATTTAAAAAAAAAACAAATTCATATTTTGTAGTGTTTTTTAGAAATAAAAAAACCAGAATAACTTATTTTTAAATGTTTTGATGTCCTCAACAATCCTGCATACTTAAAACACATGACAAAAACCACTTAATTTTTCAAAACTCCTATGAAAGACAGGCTCAAAATTTCGCCCAGTGTGGGGCGCGGGTCGGCGTAAACCGACGCGTTGGTTTGAAGCCGACGCACTTACCGCGGTAGGCCCCTATCACTTTTAAAGATATAGGATATGAGATAGGTAGGTACTGATGCGGGTAAAACCCGGGGACCGGTAGTCTATACATTATAATAAATCTGTAGACATAAAAAAATCTGTAATTGTAAAATATCCAGAAAAAAATACACAGGTCGGCTTAAAATCGTTAGCTGAACACGATAGAGTAGTTTTTAGAATTTTTGTCTGTTTGTTGGTTTGTTGGTTTGTTTGTTTGTCTGTTTGGTTGAACGCAGTAATCTCATAAACTACAGAACAGATTCTAATGAGGTCCATACGAATATGTTCAGAAAAATCAGGATATCAGGATATCATTTAGGGTATTTTTCAATTTAAGTTTAGTACAGAAATTATGATATGTGTTAAAAAATATAAAATCGAAATATTTTTGCGTAATAAACGTCATCGAACTTCAGAAGAGCAGTACTGGCCCTACTACGAGTTTTTTACGTACTCGATCAAACGTACTGTATTGAGTATTTACTGTGGAACTTCAAGTTTATAATCTTCCAAACGTTAGATCGAGTAACCTAATAAAATAACAGTCGCCGAATACATAATACTCTATACGAAACCACCTACTCAACGAAACGTGTTCTTTGTCAACTGTTTTTTATCTCGATTTTTAACAAATTTTTTTTGTAGGAATGTCGCCCTCTTACTTAGGGTTGTATTTTTCTTTAAAATAAAATAAACCACACTAACCTAACCAAAGTAATTTTCAAAGGGCATCAAATTCAAAATAGTTTCTGTGAATTACAGGAAAGTTTACCGTCGAATGTCACCGGCTGGTGTCTAGACGATATCTGCAGTCTAAAGTTTTATTCTCTTTTCGACTAACACTATTCCCTTCCAAATTGGACTTATCGAAATATTGTGGCAGGACAGTATTCGCTGTCTGGGTTTTTACACTTCTTTTCCCTAAGTTTAAAAGAGACTAGATTTAAAAGGGTTGTTTTTCACGCCTATCTTTGATGTTTGTTTGTTTGTTTGTAATAAGGTAACTGCGGGTATTATGGGCCACTTCATTATCATCTTCCTGCCCTTATCCTAATTTATTTGGGGTCGGCCCAGTTTGTTTTCTTCTTCCATTCACTCCTATTAGTCGTCATCTCATCGTTGACATTCATCTCTCTCATGTCTTGTCTCACGCAGTCCATCTTTTCTTTTATTCTTTTTATTCTTATTATTATTGTAAATTGAGTTTTCTGTTTGTGGGTCTATGGTTACCTGAATAAAGATTTTTTTTTATTTTTTATTTTTTTCTTAGGTCGTCCTCTTCCTCTCCATCCCTCTACATTCATACTCATCACTCTTCTAGTCACATGCGTCTTTTCTCTTCTCATCACATGTCCATACCCACTCAAACGGTTCCCTTTTACTTTTTCAGTAACCGGTGCTAATTTCAGGCTCTCTCTAATATATACTCATTTCTTATTTTATCCATCCTCGTTACTCCACACATCCATCTCAACATTCTATCTCCGCTGCATGCAATCTTCTCTCATCCTTAATAAGGGCCACCTGTCTCTTTAATTTAAAAACTAAGTAAAAAAAATTATAAACAGGTGACAAGATAAATATTTGCTTTATTGTCAATCTGAACAACAATAATTAATTTGTTTAATTTCTTGTTATTTTGTCACTAATTCAAGGTTATTAGAAACTTTTTAGTGTCCCATATTTCCTGCAGCTACCTTAATCTTTGTTTCTCATATCTTTCAAACCACTGGATAGATTTCCTTAGTTGATCTTCTTCTCGTATAGTGGCCCTAGGGCCTCTAACTTGACCTAACGACTGCTACTAGAGGTAGCAACCGGGACTAACGGCTTAACGTGCCTTCCGAAGCACGGAGGGGCTTACGAAAACACATTTTTGCCACACTACTAGTTGGTCACCCATCGAAGTAATGACCGCATCGATGAATGTAAACGATCAGTGAGCGTCGCTAAGCTGTGGCCCTCCCCCCTTAATTAATAATAATTAGGTTAATAAAACTGTGTATAATCAAATAAAAAAAAATGGAACTATGCGTTAATACTTCGCTGTGCTTAAAAATTTCGAATGTGTGTATTTTTTTAAACTTTAAGTTATTCTTTAAATCCAAATTACCTTTATGAAAATCATCTGACTTTCGAATAAACATAACTTTTGGTCTCATTCCTTTTTGCAAGTACCTACTTACTTATTAACTTAAATTAATAACAGAAATATTCAATTTAATTTGTTTTATATTAAAATGGGATGAGAATAAAATAGGTTGGTAATAAAGTTAAAATTAAATTAAGTAGGGACTTAATAGGAAATTAATTACTTTAATTAAAATTTCAATATGACACTCACACACATTCACATCGTTTAAACTTGTTTATATAAAAGTATAAAATTTCATGTTCTTGAAAATGAACAAAGATCTACCAGGTTTAATTCGTAACCGTAGTAATTTTGTAGCATATTGTTCGTAGTCGTAGATGTGCTACGTTCGTAGCAAACTACTACGAATCCATTTATGACGTGAACGTCTAATAAATTGTTAAAACACCTACATTCACAAAAAAGTGTCACGGTAATATTGTGTGACGTCAAGCGTCATGATAATATGACTAGACGCGTCATGGTAACTTATAAAACAGAGTATTTAATAATAATATCGCTCACCTGGGCTTGTGTTATGGTGTGACGAGTGAATAGAAGACTTATATAAAGGAAAAAAATATAAAGGAGTAACAAAAAAACTTAATTTTTCTTCGATTTCTTATAACGTTGTCACGTAAAATAATCGCCCGCTAACCGACTTTACAGACAACCATATTTTTTACTTATGAAAGTGTTTTTCAGTTTATGAAACCATTGTTTTGAAGTACAAAAACGAATAATCGAAATCAGTTCATAAACAACGAAGTTATGTCCGAGTAGCCATAAAAACATCAAATTGAGAACTTTTACTTTTTTTTAATCCATTAAGACATGGTTTTGTATGTGGTCTCCTTAACTTTTTTAAAGGAGAAAATATAATGTAGAATGTTTCAACTTAATTAGTTTGAAACTTTGACAGTTATTTAGTCTTAAACAAATTTATTTTCAGTTGTGCAAGTCAACCTGTACTTTCGATTACCTGGTAAATGCATTAAGCTAAATCTGTTTTAGCACAATCTCATGGATTGATTCCTTAATTTACAATCTCTTTTCGATCACGTAACAAAATATTATATAAAAAACTAGCTGTCCCGGCAAACGTTGTTTTGCCATTTACAAAAAAAAAACTAAAGGAAACAAAATAAAAAATAGATGTTGGCCGATTCTCAGACCTACTGAATATGCTCACAAAATTTCATGAGAATCGGTCAAGCCGTTTCGCAGGAGTTCAACTTCGAACCCCGTGACACGAGAATTTTATATATATATAGAGAAGATAAAGACAAATCGAATAATGTGAAATAGGTGCCCCCAAAAAAGTCCCCATCGATGAATGCGTTTGACATTCCTAATTGAAAGGTTTTAAAGTGCTATCAGGGCCCTCAATCAGTCCCTTTGTACGGCACATGAGTTATTTAATTTTACAGATCATTGTTGTGTTAATTTAGGTATTGATGCTGTCTATTGATTGGGCGTCGATAAATTGCCTCTTCAGTTTTGTATTCGGCTTTGTTAGGTTCTGTTGTATAGGAATTTAAAAAATATGAAAAAAATATCTACAATCAACGTTCAAAAGTCCACCGGCAACGTAACGCTTACAATCCTGTGCAACACTATTTGAACATTATAACAACGTAAACTGTAAATCGATTCCACGTCGGTTGGTGCAGCGGGTGGCGGCTTATACCACTCACAAAACTAAAGACATAGCTAACATGTTGAAAATAATAATAACACTGAGTACTTTTTAATCAAGTATTTAAGTTTGTGTGTAACGTCTATGTGAAGAAGGTCGTAAGTCCAATACTTGTTGATAGTATTATGGTAGTAAACTGCTAGGTGGACCCTATGACGCATACTGTACCTACGGTCGTCAGCATAATTGCACACCCACCGTGTAGAGTTCTGAAATTACAAGATATTATTGGAATATTTTCCTTCTAATAACTTTTGTTTGATAGATTTATGAGTTAAAAGACGTTAAACTTCAACTAAAGCAGGTGCTTAGAAACTTGCTTGTGTTGAAATTTTTTTTTAACAACCTTTTTGGAGCTCTACTGTGGGTCTGAAAACATCGTGATGAAACCCACGGCTTAAGGTCGCTCACATCAAAGAAGAAAATCACATTACACGTGATTTTTCTCGTGACGATGTCTTGAAATCGTTTCATATAAAAATATACGACCTTTAGTTGACTCTTGCTGTGTTGACGAGATGTGTTTGCTCTGGACACGGCCGACTGAACTGAGAGGGTGGTATAGGTGCCCGGTTTCGACTCTGACCGTAAATCTTGGATTGAACCGATTTCGTTCCAACCACGGGACAACCTCCACCTCCATAAATGGGGACTAAGGGAGTCACCACAGTGCGATTGCGGAGCACCTGACCAAACCCTTTCCCATGTGGTAAACGAATGCCCACTTCGCCGTTTTCCCGGTGGAATGTCGGAAGTTCATAAACTTACAACTGCCGCCGCAAGCTGGCTGAAAAACTTGGATATAGAGGTTTGATCCACGCAGGTTGAATGCCATACGCCATGATGATGATAGTATTGGTGCTGGGCAAGTCTTCGTGTAAAAATTAAATTTTTCCATTGAATTTGAAATTTACTTGAGACTTTCTTGGCATACACAGATCTGAAAAAAAATCTGATGAAAAATCGGCTGACTGCCATTAGTAGGCATCCCGCTATGAAATGTTTTTTAACCAGATCCATCCATTACTTTGATGTATGTATGTAACTGTACATAACTGTATGTTGATGTATCAGTCAGTCAGTCAAGACTTCAAATTATATCTATAAAGATTTAAGTATTCATTGTTTAATCTCTAAGTGTGTCATCTGAATTTTTAGTACCTATGACGTATTATAAATAGGAATGCACTCACAAAAAAGTGTGAAGTTATCACTCACGTTATTGACAAGTAACCATAGCAACGTCATATTATTGAAAAGGTAACCATAGCAACGTATTCTCGTTGTTATCCATCAATGTTTTCTTATGATGTTATTAAATTAAACCGTTAAACCGACTTTAAAGACAACCATTTTTCTTTAAATGTTAGGTAAATTATGTTTTACTAAACTTTAACATTTTAAACTAAATTGTAAATAAAGTTCCAATTAAAAACAAATGAATTTCGAAGCAAATAAATTTAACAACGAGACACTTTACGATTAATTTAGAGGCAGCGTCGCCCGTCGCGGCGTAAACTCCCAAAACTGTATAAAACATAAATCTTTGAATTTTCGTACAAAGTTCACCCCAAATTCTTAGTCGGATGACTGTACAATTATCTACACTCGCCACATGGCAGGAAAGAATAAGGGTACGGATATGGCAAAGATGCATCGCATATAGCACCTCGACATTACAGCTCGCACACGGATTAGTTACGAAGCAGTGTAGTGCGAGCGAGACGGAGCGTTGTGAATAGATTTGACATTGATTCGACTAATCACGAGCCAGAGCAGATTGCGCCGTTTACAATGCTGCGAAGGATTGCAATTTACCAAGCAGCGATTCATTTCTTGTGACGCGTACTGTGTTATTGCCAAGTCGTTATACCTAATTATTAAATATATTATAGAAATAACGATTGTGCTTCAAAACAAAACTGTCATATTATAACTGACTTGGCTTTACATAAGATCTTATAACTTTTTATAGTAGAAGGATTGCGCTGAGAGACTTGGCCTTCATTTGCATTTATGTTTTTGATGGGATTTGTTTTACATGAAGGTGACAATCCGTAACATCGGTGTGCGATGACCGATGTGCTCTGAATAAACCAGTGCGATAAATACGATCGTATCCTGTGGTTGGACACTAGCGCTTGGGCAATAGCGCTTCTTGCCTTCTATGTATTTCTCCCCTTAAATGTTCTATATCTGAGCAATAAATCAGTTTTCCTTTATTAAAACAACCCCTGGCACCTTCGATCTTCAATCGCCTCCTACGGGGGAGTATTCTAGAGATATATAACTAGCTCACCAAAAAGTAACTAATTACTAGGTGACTTTCAAAAATAAAAATAGGTAATTCAGTATTCACAGACCTCTATAAAAAATTTATTAAAAAAAAAATCGTACTTATCACAGCGTTTAGTTTTTTACAATATTATCTATATACCTAATATCAATAAAACACATTTTAAAAATTTAAGAAAACAAGAATAAAACAAAAGAAAATAATAATAATAATGTGATAGTATTAGTAGTAGTAACACATTCTACTCATGTGGTAGTAATACTTACCCATTTCGTACTTTTGCAATCTCATTAATTAATACAGTTTGAAAAAAATACGAAAACAAAATAGAAACAAAAGAAAATCGAAAATCAAAACACCTAATATTTCTTGTATTTTGACTTTTGACGTGATAACGTCTTATACATCGATGAACACCGTACTGCACTCACAAAAAAGTGTCACGTTATTGACAAGGTAACCATAGCAACGTCGGTCACGTTATTAACAAAGTAACCATACCTATAGCAGCGTATATTCATCAATGTTTTCTTATGACGTTATTACGTAAAATTGTCGTCTGTAAGCCGACTTTACAGACAACCATTTTTATTTTTCACTTTTGCATCGCTTTCTACCAGAATAATCACCATCAATGGCATGTTGGTCTCTTTTTAATCTTTCACCCTCCTAATCTTACCACGTTGGGACATTCAGGCTAAACATTGTTCAATGTACTTTAAAAAAATATTACACCGATAAATGCGGCTTAATGTTGCAGTTTAAAAAACGATATAGCCAGACGGTCTGAGGGATAAACATTTTTGGTTTTTTATTTAGTAAAATTTAAAAAACAAGACAACTCAGACAAGTATTTATGCTTGGATATTTGTCTGTGGTCTGGTTGTTTCTATGTATTATAAGTATATATTTACAAAAGAAAAGTATATAAGTAGTATATCCGCTGTCTAGCACCCATAACATAAGTCTAGTTACTTAGCTTGGGGCTAGATGGCGATGTGTGGAATGTCCTGCAATATTTATTTGTTTTATTTATTGTTTAATATATTGTTTATAAAAAACAGAATCACGTAACATTACTTTACAACCTTACAGATTTCCGAGTGAGCTCTGTGTCGCGTGGGGTTCAGCTAATGGGTAATGTGTCTCTACAATCCTCGTAAACAAAGAAAGATCTATCTAATTCCAGGCGGGTGGTTCTCAGTTCATCGCTACGGTTAATAGGGGGTTATAGGTTTGAACCGCTGATTTCACCCGCGTAACTCCCGATCCCGTGGGAATATCGGGATAAAAAATAGCCTATGTTATTCCCAATGAATCTATGTATCCTCATACCAACTTTCACCAAAATCGCTTATATGTTACAAATAACAGACGGACAAGAAAGTGATCTTATAAGGGTTCCTGTTTTTTACCTTTTGAGATACGGAACCCTAAAAACGGAAAAATCTTTCCTCTAAATAGTATTGTAGACTAGCGACCCGCTCCGGCTTCGCACGGCTATATTATGCATGTATATACATATAAACCTTCCTCTTGAATCACTCTATCTATTTAAAAAAAACGCATCAAAATCCGTTGCGTAGTTTTAAAGATTTAAGCATACATATTGTTATAGGGACATAGGGACATAGAGACAGAGAAAGCGACTTTGTTTTATACTATGTAGTGATAGTGAAGTGATGATAGTGTGTGTGTGATGTGTAAAGTTGTTAATTATATAATGAACTACCGTAGAGTCGTTCAGAGAACGCGTGGCATGTTGCTTGCGAACGTCGACTCTCGCTAGGTATTGGCATACGACATGCCGGAGTGAAACGACAACAATGTATGCACAGGGTGATGTTATTGGAGAAGATTGTCTGTATCGATTGGAAGCAGGAGGTGTTCTTTAACCATGACTATCAATTCAATTCAATTCATTTGTTCATCAGATAACATGGATCCATCAATGTTAGTAGGTACTTACAACTATGTTAGTAACAATTTAAATCAAATATATTATGAATGAATAGATTAATCAATAAAATAAATACACTTATTGGTGAAACCACCCGCCACCTTAATACAGTGATACATAGTGGGTTCATACATGTCTATCTTCTTCTTCTTCAGGTATAGCGGTGTGGCTCACCTATTGTTAGAGTTTTCAGATCGCCTTAGGCCTCTAATTTGACCTAACGACTGCTACTAGCTAGAGGTAATGACAATAACAGTTATGAATAACTTGCGCATGAAGCATCGTGATGAAGCGTGCAGCTTAGTTTCCTCCAGATTTATTGACAAGTCCTTTTCTCTGGACACGTTGTATTATTTTAAGTAGTACTAGAGAAACATTATGGTATCATTTGCACTACTAGTTGAACTACTTAGTAGTACTACTGATCCAGTGCAGATTGACTAAGCTGGGAGGTAGTATATTATTATTATATTGCGGATTAGAAATAATTACGTAAAATACCAAATAAATACAATTCCACAAACACAAAACACAACCTTTTAATTATATTTATTTTAACGGATATTTTTTTTAACTCCTTTTCTTATACTGCAATCTGTCACACTGAGGACATTTGGCGGTAGATTTGACAATTATGTTTCTTTTCTGGCATGACGAGTCGTGGGCGATCTTGATCCTATATGATCCAGTCGCATGTTAATAACCAATCTTTGGTGTTATTGGTCTTGTGGCATTCTGCGCTTTAGTCTTCGTTTAGTAATACAGGGATTCATCAGTGTACGTGCTAACTGGTTTGGATGTAGTGTGATGCGATTTCTATATCTGTTAGTGGCAGCTTTGATTTCCTCGAGAATTGTGGATATTTGTAGGTCTTTGTGGATGGTTGAATTTGTTACAAACCATGGAGCGTTTACTATGCATCTTAAGACCTTCGATTGGAATCTTTGGATGACATCTATATTAGAGTATGCCGCAGTACCCCATAGTTGGATCCCATAAGTTGTAACGTAGCGTTACATGTACGAATTCTCGTACTTACTATTAATCAATATAAATCTATACAGTAAAAAACAATATTCTTTTATTTACAAAAACTATTATAAAAGTAGTCGATTTAAAATACAACTAGCTCCACCTGACGCCAAGGCGTAATACTAGTACCTACTGCTCTTATTACTTTAAGCTGCGTTGTCTTCGAGTTCGTTCGATTAACTACCGGCGTTCGCCGTCAGATGTCGCTATTAACAACAGTAGTATTTAAATTCTCTTTGAACAACAGCTATTTCTTCTGCTCACATTTACTTAAATAAAATATTATTAATACATAAATATTCGGCTCGTTTCAGTAACAGCTAGATCACCTAAAGCCTGTAGGATACATAACATCTTTATTCTGTTGTTAATATCAACATTGAAACCGACTCTTACCGACGCAGCTATTGGTAAAACAGTACGAGTCCCGTTACTCAAGGAATGTAGGACAGCTTCCCTTTCTTTGCTAAATGGCCGCTGATTACGACGCACTGTTGTATTTTAAATTAAAATTTAGCGAGGCCGCTCCTAATATAATGTATTTATATTTCGTTTTGCAAGCCCTATCTAGGTAAGTGTTTTAATATATAATTAATCACCGATTTCTGTATTTTACTAAATGCTTGGTAAACGCACCGCGTGTTCCTGTCTCGAACTCCTTGCTTGGCTCAAGAATCAATTATTGCTGAGGTCACACCTCTTCTTTTTATCTAAACTTACTTAATATTCAAATATATATAGGAACGCTGCTTATTTTATTCTTAAATATCTGAAGGTTATCCCTCAGTACTTGCTGGCGTGGCACATGTCTGTTGTGTCACCGCCCCTATGTATGTTGTCTCTCTTAGGGCACATAAACAAGGACTGATTCCTTGTTATTCTTATCTTAACCTAATAATTAGTTTCTAGTAGAAATTTAATAAAACAAAACCCTGCTACGGGTTACTTCAGAGAAACTTTCCTCTTGTAATGCTTAGTTCTATCTTTACCTTAAATAACTAAATATAATCTCTTCTTTAAGACGCTTATTGTTATAACCTGCATAATTAAACTATGTACACTGTCAACCGAGGTTTCTTGCACTTAGTTGTAGGGAAACCCAGCATCGAGCGGTTGACAGTCTATATAGTATGGCAAGGCTGGACCTTGCTGACACAATTTACTGGACTATTTCAGGGAACCTGGCACCGGTTCGAACCTTACTCCCGGTATCTACTCCGCTAGAGAGAGAAGGAATAACACAGATGTCTGGTCTGAGATTGTACCCGAGATACCCATGGAGGTTCAGGACCTATACTCGCAGACCAGCCCCTTGAGGCGAATGCAGACTCGACCCCACACCAGCAGGACGTACCGGAACCGCTCAGCCTAAGATGAGTTCACATAACACCTGTGATGCTAGAGACTGGTAGTTGTAGCGACAGTGAACTTCATTTCGACTCTCGATAACCTGATACCAGTCGGCTCGATCTCCCTCTAGAACGCGACCCAAATCTATGGGAACAGTCCATGTACTTTAAACTTAACGCTTAACTTCACCTTTTCTCAAACTTAGTCTAACGTCACTCATTTAACTTAATTTCAATTTAACTTACTTAATTTAACACAAACTAGAATCTTACTTAAACCTACTTTATTCTTAATTAACCTTAAACATTCTAGATTTGTATAGCTTCACCTTAGTCTAATTAAATTTATGTTCCCTATGTTATCGGTTGCTTTTAATTTATTACCCAGTTCCCACAACCGACTGTAGCATAGCGACATATTGGCGCCCTCTTACGTGGTTCTTAGCTGGTATCAGGTTCTCCAGGAGTCGAAATATTAACGCCCCTTATTAACTTGATTCAAAAACTTATACTTAACCCTATGTTCTCATGTCTCACACCCTACCCTACCAGTCTCTGTGCAGTTAGCACGTGCGTACCTCGGTGATGGTTAGTCGCTAAACCTTGTACACTAACATAGCTCTAAGATGTATACCTAGACCTAAGATCTTAACTAACACCTAAACCCAACCCTCATCCCCCTCCCAACCTACCCTTGATAACCCTCAACATCTTACTAATAAACTTCTTTACTAACATATTCTTTATCTAATACCTAAACTTGCTAGAAGTCGGACATGGAACGCGAGGCACGTAGACCTTCCAAAACTCAACTTCTACCGATTACGTGGGCTCGACTTAAAAACTAAATATTTCCAACTAGACACTCAACTAAATACTTAAAAATTCAAAACTAGCCTTTTACTCTAATGAAACTTAAATACTTTAAACTAAAATAAACTAAAATACTAGAATCTAGACCACTCAAAAAAACCTAAAAAACTTAAATGTTCAAAGTTAGGCATTCCCTTTAACTTGAACCTAAATATAAACAACTAGGCATTCAATAGAATGCATACTTACTTATAATAACCACATTTTAGGGCCTTTTCCTTAAGATGTAGCGTTACTAAACTTAAACTCACTTATAACTGATAAACTAATAATTTTTTTTTTTACTAATGAACCACTCTTCTTAGAATAGCAAAGCATCCCTTGAACGCTTGACTATTCCCCTTAAAACTTAGTAGGCAGATCTAAAGATTTATCAACAAAGATTCTCTTAGCCCTTTGTTGGTAATAACCTACGTAACTACCCCTTATTATACAGGACGCTCTCTTAGGTGTCTTGTTTCCTCGGAACTGCATGGGCAGGTATTCAATTGACAATAAAATATCCCTTGAACATTTTGTTGTTAATACTAATGTTTCGGAGCTCCGCCGAACTAGTAATAGAACATAGCTCTGTTTTGTTGCTACGACGAGAACTTAGCGAACACTTAGTTTATTGGCCCAGTTCCCTCGCTCTCGCAGGTTCATTGGTAAAAATATCTTATTTTAACACTCGTACTTAACCCAAATAAACCTAATAACATTCAGAATAGTATACAGCTTTGGTCAAACAACTTATCTGACAGTTTGTTGACCTTTCTTATGTCACTGGGAGTTGTCAAAATCAAATTTTTGACAACGACAACTATGAAAGATGACTGAATGAAAGAGAGTGATTGCAAATGTTTGATAGACTGACGTATGGATGGATAGACTGACGAGTATGTGTGATGATGACTGATAGTGTGAGCTGTTATATTCGAGTTCCATAAAGATTTTTGCACAGGCAAAAATCTTTCCCTGGAGAGGCGGGTTATGTAACGTAGCGTTACATGTACGAATTCTCGTACTTACTATTAATCAATATAAATCTATACAGTAAAAAACAATATTCTTTTATTTACAAAAACTATTATAAAAGTAGTCGATTTAAAATACAACTAGCTCCACCTGACGCCAAGGCGTAATACTAGTACCTACTGCTCTTATTACTTTAAGCTGCGTTGTCTTCGAGTTCGTTCGATTAACTACCGGCGTTCGCCGTCAGATGTCGCTATTAACAACAGTAGTATTTAAATTCTCTTTGAACAACAGCTATTTCTTCTGCTCACATTTACTTAAATAAAATATTATTAATACATAAATATTCGGCTCGTTTCAGTAACAGCTAGATCACCTAAAGCCTGTAGGATACATAACATCTTTATTCTGTTGTTAATATCAACATTGAAACCGACTCTTACCGACGCAGCTATTGGTAAAACAGTACGAGTCCCGTTACTCAAGGAATGTAGGACAGCTTCCCTTTCTTTGCTAAATGGCCGCTGATTACGACGCACTGTTGTATTTTAAATTAAAATTTAGCGAGGCCGCTCCTAATATAATGTATTTATATTTCGTTTTGCAAGCCCTATCTAGGTAAGTGTTTTAATATATAATTAATCACCGATTTCTGTATTTTACTAAATGCTTGGTAAACGCACCGCGTGTTCCTGTCTCGAACTCCTTGCTTGGCTCAAGAATCAATTATTGCTGAGGTCACACCTCTTCTTTTTATCTAAACTTACTTAATATTCAAATATATATAGGAACGCTGCTTATTTTATTCTTAAATATCTGAAGGTTATCCCTCAGTACTTGCTGGCGTGGCACATGTCTGTTGTGTCACCGCCCCTATGTATGTTGTCTCTCTTAGGGCACATAAACAAGGACTGATTCCTTGTTATTCTTATCTTAACCTAATAATTAGTTTCTAGTAGAAATTTAATAAAACAAAACCCTGCTACGGGTTACTTCAGAGAAACTTTCCTCTTGTAATGCTTAGTTCTATCTTTACCTTAAATAACTAAATATAATCTCTTCTTTAAGACGCTTATTGTTATAACCTGCATAATTAAACTATGTACACTGTCAACCGAGGTTTCTTGCACTTAGTTGTAGGGAAACCCAGCATCGAGCGGTTGACAGTCTATATAGTATGGCAAGGCTGGACCTTGCTGACACAATTTACTGGACTATTTCAGGGAACCTGGCACCGGTTCGAACCTTACTCCCGGTATCTACTCCGCTAGAGAGAGAAGGAATAACACAGATGTCTGGTCTGAGATTGTACCCGAGATACCCATGGAGGTTCAGGACCTATACTCGCAGACCAGCCCCTTGAGGCGAATGCAGACTCGACCCCACACCAGCAGGACGTACCGGAACCGCTCAGCCTAAGATGAGTTCACATAACACCTGTGATGCTAGAGACTGGTAGTTGTAGCGACAGTGAACTTCATTTCGACTCTCGATAACCTGATACCAGTCGGCTCGATCTCCCTCTAGAACGCGACCCAAATCTATGGGAACAGTCCATGTACTTTAAACTTAACGCTTAACTTCACCTTTTCTCAAACTTAGTCTAACGTCACTCATTTAACTTAATTTCAATTTAACTTACTTAATTTAACACAAACTAGAATCTTACTTAAACCTACTTTATTCTTAATTAACCTTAAACATTCTAGATTTGTATAGCTTCACCTTAGTCTAATTAAATTTATGTTCCCTATGTTATCGGTTGCTTTTAATTTATTACCCAGTTCCCACAACCGACTGTAGCATAGCGACATATTGGCGCCCTCTTACGTGGTTCTTAGCTGGTATCAGGTTCTCCAGGAGTCGAAATATTAACGCCCCTTATTAACTTGATTCAAAAACTTATACTTAACCCTATGTTCTCATGTCTCACACCCTACCCTACCAGTCTCTGTGCAGTTAGCACGTGCGTACCTCGGTGATGGTTAGTCGCTAAACCTTGTACACTAACATAGCTCTAAGATGTATACCTAGACCTAAGATCTTAACTAACACCTAAACCCAACCCTCATCCCCCTCCCAACCTACCCTTGATAACCCTCAACATCTTACTAATAAACTTCTTTACTAACATATTCTTTATCTAATACCTAAACTTGCTAGAAGTCGGACATGGAACGCGAGGCACGTAGACCTTCCAAAACTCAACTTCTACCGATTACGTGGGCTCGACTTAAAAACTAAATATTTCCAACTAGACACTCAACTAAATACTTAAAAATTCAAAACTAGCCTTTTACTCTAATGAAACTTAAATACTTTAAACTAAAATAAACTAAAATACTAGAATCTAGACCACTCAAAAAAACCTAAAAAACTTAAATGTTCAAAGTTAGGCATTCCCTTTAACTTGAACCTAAATATAAACAACTAGGCATTCAATAGAATGCATACTTACTTATAATAACCACATTTTAGGGCCTTTTCCTTAAGATGTAGCGTTACTAAACTTAAACTCACTTATAACTGATAAACTAATAATTTTTTTTTTTACTAATGAACCACTCTTCTTAGAATAGCAAAGCATCCCTTGAACGCTTGACTATTCCCCTTAAAACTTAGTAGGCAGATCTAAAGATTTATCAACAAAGATTCTCTTAGCCCTTTGTTGGTAATAACCTACGTAACTACCCCTTATTATACAGGACGCTCTCTTAGGTGTCTTGTTTCCTCGGAACTGCATGGGCAGGTATTCAATTGACAATAAAATATCCCTTGAACATTTTGTTGTTAATACTAATGTTTCGGAGCTCCGCCGAACTAGTAATAGAACATAGCTCTGTTTTGTTGCTACGACGAGAACTTAGCGAACACTTAGTTTATTGGCCCAGTTCCCTCGCTCTCGCAGGTTCATTGGTAAAAATATCTTATTTTAACACTCGTACTTAACCCAAATAAACCTAATAACATTCAGAATAGTATACAGCTTTGGTCAAACAACTTATCTGACAGTTTGTTGACCTTTCTTATGTCACTGGGAGTTGTCAAAATCAAATTTTTGACAACGACAACTATGAAAGATGACTGAATGAAAGAGAGTGATTGCAAATGTTTGATAGACTGACGTATGGATGGATAGACTGACGAGTATGTGTGATGATGACTGATAGTGTGAGCTGTTATATTCGAGTTCCATAAAGATTTTTGCACAGGCAAAAATCTTTCCCTGGAGAGGCGGGTTATGTAACGTAGCGTTACATGTACGAATTCTCGTACTTACTATTAATCAATATAAATCTATACAGTAAAAAACAATATTCTTTTATTTACAAAAACTATTATAAAAGTAGTCGATTTAAAATACAACTAGCTCCACCTGACGCCAAGGCGTAATACTAGTACCTACTGCTCTTATTACTTTAAGCTGCGTTGTCTTCGAGTTCGTTCGATTAACTACCGGCGTTCGCCGTCAGATGTCGCTATTAACAACAGTAGTATTTAAATTCTCTTTGAACAACAGCTATTTCTTCTGCTCACATTTACTTAAATAAAATATTATTAATACATAAATATTCGGCTCGTTTCAGTAACAGCTAGATCACCTAAAGCCTGTAGGATACATAACATCTTTATTCTGTTGTTAATATCAACATTGAAACCGACTCTTACCGACGCAGCTATTGGTAAAACAGTACGAGTCCCGTTACTCAAGGAATGTAGGACAGCTTCCCTTTCTTTGCTAAATGGCCGCTGATTACGACGCACTGTTGTATTTTAAATTAAAATTTAGCGAGGCCGCTCCTAATATAATGTATTTATATTTCGTTTTGCAAGCCCTATCTAGGTAAGTGTTTTAATATATAATTAATCACCGATTTCTGTATTTTACTAAATGCTTGGTAAACGCACCGCGTGTTCCTGTCTCGAACTCCTTGCTTGGCTCAAGAATCAATTATTGCTGAGGTCACACCTCTTCTTTTTATCTAAACTTACTTAATATTCAAATATATATAGGAACGCTGCTTATTTTATTCTTAAATATCTGAAGGTTATCCCTCAGTACTTGCTGGCGTGGCACATGTCTGTTGTGTCACCGCCCCTATGTATGTTGTCTCTCTTAGGGCACATAAACAAGGACTGATTCCTTGTTATTCTTATCTTAACCTAATAATTAGTTTCTAGTAGAAATTTAATAAAACAAAACCCTGCTACGGGTTACTTCAGAGAAACTTTCCTCTTGTAATGCTTAGTTCTATCTTTACCTTAAATAACTAAATATAATCTCTTCTTTAAGACGCTTATTGTTATAACCTGCATAATTAAACTATGTACACTGTCAACCGAGGTTTCTTGCACTTAGTTGTAGGGAAACCCAGCATCGAGCGGTTGACAGTCTATATAGTATGGCAAGGCTGGACCTTGCTGACACAATTTACTGGACTATTTCAGGGAACCTGGCACCGGTTCGAACCTTACTCCCGGTATCTACTCCGCTAGAGAGAGAAGGAATAACACAGATGTCTGGTCTGAGATTGTACCCGAGATACCCATGGAGGTTCAGGACCTATACTCGCAGACCAGCCCCTTGAGGCGAATGCAGACTCGACCCCACACCAGCAGGACGTACCGGAACCGCTCAGCCTAAGATGAGTTCACATAACACCTGTGATGCTAGAGACTGGTAGTTGTAGCGACAGTGAACTTCATTTCGACTCTCGATAACCTGATACCAGTCGGCTCGATCTCCCTCTAGAACGCGACCCAAATCTATGGGAACAGTCCATGTACTTTAAACTTAACGCTTAACTTCACCTTTTCTCAAACTTAGTCTAACGTCACTCATTTAACTTAATTTCAATTTAACTTACTTAATTTAACACAAACTAGAATCTTACTTAAACCTACTTTATTCTTAATTAACCTTAAACATTCTAGATTTGTATAGCTTCACCTTAGTCTAATTAAATTTATGTTCCCTATGTTATCGGTTGCTTTTAATTTATTACCCAGTTCCCACAACCGACTGTAGCATAGCGACATATTGGCGCCCTCTTACGTGGTTCTTAGCTGGTATCAGGTTCTCCAGGAGTCGAAATATTAACGCCCCTTATTAACTTGATTCAAAAACTTATACTTAACCCTATGTTCTCATGTCTCACACCCTACCCTACCAGTCTCTGTGCAGTTAGCACGTGCGTACCTCGGTGATGGTTAGTCGCTAAACCTTGTACACTAACATAGCTCTAAGATGTATACCTAGACCTAAGATCTTAACTAACACCTAAACCCAACCCTCATCCCCCTCCCAACCTACCCTTGATAACCCTCAACATCTTACTAATAAACTTCTTTACTAACATATTCTTTATCTAATACCTAAACTTGCTAGAAGTCGGACATGGAACGCGAGGCACGTAGACCTTCCAAAACTCAACTTCTACCGATTACGTGGGCTCGACTTAAAAACTAAATATTTCCAACTAGACACTCAACTAAATACTTAAAAATTCAAAACTAGCCTTTTACTCTAATGAAACTTAAATACTTTAAACTAAAATAAACTAAAATACTAGAATCTAGACCACTCAAAAAAACCTAAAAAACTTAAATGTTCAAAGTTAGGCATTCCCTTTAACTTGAACCTAAATATAAACAACTAGGCATTCAATAGAATGCATACTTACTTATAATAACCACATTTTAGGGCCTTTTCCTTAAGATGTAGCGTTACTAAACTTAAACTCACTTATAACTGATAAACTAATAATTTTTTTTTTTACTAATGAACCACTCTTCTTAGAATAGCAAAGCATCCCTTGAACGCTTGACTATTCCCCTTAAAACTTAGTAGGCAGATCTAAAGATTTATCAACAAAGATTCTCTTAGCCCTTTGTTGGTAATAACCTACGTAACTACCCCTTATTATACAGGACGCTCTCTTAGGTGTCTTGTTTCCTCGGAACTGCATGGGCAGGTATTCAATTGACAATAAAATATCCCTTGAACATTTTGTTGTTAATACTAATGTTTCGGAGCTCCGCCGAACTAGTAATAGAACATAGCTCTGTTTTGTTGCTACGACGAGAACTTAGCGAACACTTAGTTTATTGGCCCAGTTCCCTCGCTCTCGCAGGTTCATTGGTAAAAATATCTTATTTTAACACTCGTACTTAACCCAAATAAACCTAATAACATTCAGAATAGTATACAGCTTTGGTCAAACAACTTATCTGACAGTTTGTTGACCTTTCTTATGTCACTGGGAGTTGTCAAAATCAAATTTTTGACAACGACAACTATGAAAGATGACTGAATGAAAGAGAGTGATTGCAAATGTTTGATAGACTGACGTATGGATGGATAGACTGACGAGTATGTGTGATGATGACTGATAGTGTGAGCTGTTATATTCGAGTTCCATAAAGATTTTTGCACAGGCAAAAATCTTTCCCTGGAGAGGCGGGTTATGTAACGTAGCGTTACATGTACGAATTCTCGTACTTACTATTAATCAATATAAATCTATACAGTAAAAAACAATATTCTTTTATTTACAAAAACTATTATAAAAGTAGTCGATTTAAAATACAACTAGCTCCACCTGACGCCAAGGCGTAATACTAGTACCTACTGCTCTTATTACTTTAAGCTGCGTTGTCTTCGAGTTCGTTCGATTAACTACCGGCGTTCGCCGTCAGATGTCGCTATTAACAACAGTAGTATTTAAATTCTCTTTGAACAACAGCTATTTCTTCTGCTCACATTTACTTAAATAAAATATTATTAATACATAAATATTCGGCTCGTTTCAGTAACAGCTAGATCACCTAAAGCCTGTAGGATACATAACATCTTTATTCTGTTGTTAATATCAACATTGAAACCGACTCTTACCGACGCAGCTATTGGTAAAACAGTACGAGTCCCGTTACTCAAGGAATGTAGGACAGCTTCCCTTTCTTTGCTAAATGGCCGCTGATTACGACGCACTGTTGTATTTTAAATTAAAATTTAGCGAGGCCGCTCCTAATATAATGTATTTATATTTCGTTTTGCAAGCCCTATCTAGGTAAGTGTTTTAATATATAATTAATCACCGATTTCTGTATTTTACTAAATGCTTGGTAAACGCACCGCGTGTTCCTGTCTCGAACTCCTTGCTTGGCTCAAGAATCAATTATTGCTGAGGTCACACCTCTTCTTTTTATCTAAACTTACTTAATATTCAAATATATATAGGAACGCTGCTTATTTTATTCTTAAATATCTGAAGGTTATCCCTCAGTACTTGCTGGCGTGGCACATGTCTGTTGTGTCACCGCCCCTATGTATGTTGTCTCTCTTAGGGCACATAAACAAGGACTGATTCCTTGTTATTCTTATCTTAACCTAATAATTAGTTTCTAGTAGAAATTTAATAAAACAAAACCCTGCTACGGGTTACTTCAGAGAAACTTTCCTCTTGTAATGCTTAGTTCTATCTTTACCTTAAATAACTAAATATAATCTCTTCTTTAAGACGCTTATTGTTATAACCTGCATAATTAAACTATGTACACTGTCAACCGAGGTTTCTTGCACTTAGTTGTAGGGAAACCCAGCATCGAGCGGTTGACAGTCTATATAGTATGGCAAGGCTGGACCTTGCTGACACAATTTACTGGACTATTTCAGGGAACCTGGCACCGGTTCGAACCTTACTCCCGGTATCTACTCCGCTAGAGAGAGAAGGAATAACACAGATGTCTGGTCTGAGATTGTACCCGAGATACCCATGGAGGTTCAGGACCTATACTCGCAGACCAGCCCCTTGAGGCGAATGCAGACTCGACCCCACACCAGCAGGACGTACCGGAACCGCTCAGCCTAAGATGAGTTCACATAACACCTGTGATGCTAGAGACTGGTAGTTGTAGCGACAGTGAACTTCATTTCGACTCTCGATAACCTGATACCAGTCGGCTCGATCTCCCTCTAGAACGCGACCCAAATCTATGGGAACAGTCCATGTACTTTAAACTTAACGCTTAACTTCACCTTTTCTCAAACTTAGTCTAACGTCACTCATTTAACTTAATTTCAATTTAACTTACTTAATTTAACACAAACTAGAATCTTACTTAAACCTACTTTATTCTTAATTAACCTTAAACATTCTAGATTTGTATAGCTTCACCTTAGTCTAATTAAATTTATGTTCCCTATGTTATCGGTTGCTTTTAATTTATTACCCAGTTCCCACAACCGACTGTAGCATAGCGACAAAGTCCATATGGGTTTGATGATGCACTTATATATCAGAAGTTTGTTTTCAGTGGAAAGTTGTGATTTTCTACCGATGATCCAGTACATAGAACTTAGTATGATGTTCAATTGCTTTCTTTTGGCCGTGATGTGTTTCTTCCAGGTAAGGGTCCGGTCCAGGTGCATTCCCAGATACTTTGCTTCACATGATTGGGAAATTACCACACCGTTTAGAGTTACAGTCGGGCAGGTTCCACGTCTTGTTGTGAAAGTAACGTGGACGGATTTGGTCTCATTAGCTTTTATTCTCCATTGCTTGAGCCAATCTTCTATACTGTGCAGATGGTTTTGCAACTTTTTAGAGGAAGTTATAGGGTTTTCATCAGACGCCAATATAGCGGTATCATCAGCAAAAGTACCAAGGATAGCACTATCAGGCGTGGGGAGATCTGCAGTGTATAAGAGGTATAATATAGGACCCAGCACGCTTCCTTGGGGCACACCTGCTTGGATGGTGTGCAGTTTTGTAAGTGCCGTGCCAAACTTCACCAGAAATTGTCTCTCAGACAGGTAGTTCCTTAAGAAAGTGTAGTAGTTTATTGGAAGGTTAGATTTGATTTTACATAACAAGCCGTCATGCCAAACCTTATCGAATGCTTGAGCAATGTCTATGAATATAGCAGAGCAGTATTTTTTCTTCTCAAATAACGGATATAATCGCTTTTTTATGAATTTGTTTAAACATGACGTTTCGGAAACTTTGCCGATCCCATGGTCACAGACTGAGATGACAAATTCGTCTTACAAAAAATATGTGGAATATTGTCAAACTACCATTTACTTAAAATTAATAAAAAGATTTCATCTAACGCAGAATTGACTAACGGTGTCTCGAGGTCTTGCAGCTGTTGCTTGCTGGGCTTGAGACCTAATCAAATGTAGACCAACTTAAGAGGTTTAGTTACGGACAGTTGCAACCCCTAAATTTTATTGTTAACAATAATTATTTTTTTTTTGTTCGTATCGCCTCACTAAGTCGTCGTGGTAGGATGCAAGTCACTCGTTGCTAAGTACTACTTCTATAATATTATTTTCATTGTCATTTCAAAACACCCCGTATCTCAAGTTCTGTCAACAAGGCATTCCAGCGCGGTGGGCGGTGCTATGCAAATCGATAGCATTATTGCAACGTTAAGCTATGTTCTATACCTATTTATTAGGTACTATTATATAGATAGATAGGTGAAATGAGATGACTCAGATCCGCAATTATGTTGGGAGGGTAATTATCGAAGGTAGGGGCACTTATTGACAGTCGACTGCATAATTGCAGCCCCCGGTAGAGTTAAAAAAAAAAAACAGCGCACTCCGGGAGTGCAGGCAGAAGTGAAAACTGTATATCTGTGTAAAATCTCATCTGTCGAAATCTCATCTGTCGCGAGAACGGCTGAAAATGCTCACTCGTGTATCAGTGATGGCGCTAGCGTGCGACGCGAACTGCGTACGGCAGCTCGCTGCGAACCTGCACCATCCACCGAGAGATGTCGCTGTTAACACTGTTGTACAGAAGTGAGTATCGTAGTTTGGCCGTTTGCACAGAGATGGCGCTGTTTTCAATATTGCATAGTAGTAGAAGCACAATAACTGTTAAAATCTCATCTGTCAAAATCTCATCTGTCGCGAGAACGGCTGAAAATGCTCACCCACAAAAGTGCCCAACGCGCCATAAGAAGTTTTCACTTCAAAAATCAATATTATTGGCATGTTTTCATTCTAATATATTTGTTTGACAAATTCATGAGTTGGAAGACTTTAAACTTCAACTAAAGCATGTGCCAAGAATCATGCTTGTGTTGAAAACATTCTTATAACAGCCGTTTTGGAGCTCTACGGTGGGTCTGCAATTATGCAGCCGACCATACTTATATCTACTAGAGAAGTTACTTCTGAACAGTTTTCCAGTAAGTAATTAAAGACTCAAAGGTTTATCTCAACCTCCAACATATCTTATATACACACACACACATATCTTATCTCCACATATGCCAAAAAAGCGTCAATTTATATTTAAAAAAAAATTACATACTTAAATAATATTATTTTTCTCTGCAGGTATGAAACCACATTTTTGGAGGCTCAGATCAGCCTTTAAAGTATCGCACGAAAACAATCGATGACCTCACTTGCTATTCTTTGATAGCTTACTTAATCAAGAGTATCACAAGTAGATAGTATGACGTTGCTGTTGTGTCGATGGTACCTAAAGCACATGATTTAATTAGGTACTCTAAAGGAACCCCAATGCGAAGTTTCAGACTTTTTGTTGTAGTTTCAAAGATTTCTTGCTAAGTATTTTTTCTTTTATATACCTACTAGCGACCCGCTCCGGCTTCGCACGGCTATATTATGCATGTATTATACAATATATAAACCTTCCTCTTGAATCACTCTATCTAGTAAAAAAAACCGCATCAAAATCCGTTGCGTAGTTTTAAAGATTTAAGCATACATAGGGTTATAGGGACATAGGGACAGAGAAAACGACTTTGTTTTATACTATGTAATGATAATGATATTTATTTACCTACATAATATGTTTATGTAACCTATGGGCATCGATCTACATAATGTGAAGATTTTTTCCAAGTTAAAAAACAACAATAGAAACCCTTTAAAGAGTTCTGCAAACGATTTTCCTTTTCACACCCATTTCAATGGTGAAGACACTCCCTTCAAATATTTAAGCTTATAAAAAAATCTAAATGTTCAATACTTAACCCCTATGCAAATACTTTTATTCTGTGGTCCAAGTTTATGTGCAAATATTTATTTAAATAAAATCTTATTTATATTTATATAAAAACATTCTTAAGATGAATACTCGGAGGAAACTGCACTATTCAAATATGGTGAAGAGAATATTAAGGGGTAAAAGGCCTACTTATCTGTATTCTCTTTTGCAGTGGAATTTAAAGGGTAATAACTTGGATCACCGAGCTCAAAACGCGAATAGGTTAAAGATACCAAGACATAACCTGGTGGGATATAAAGGTAGTTTTAAGTACAGCGCGGCAAAGATCTGGAACGACCTCCCACCACCGCTACGGAAATCTGATATTTCAATGTTTACTTTTAAAAAACATGTACGTGCTCCTTATCTAAAGCAGCAGCAACTGACAGATTTTTAGGCTAGATATAAAAAAAAAAAAAAAAACTATGTATAAGTATTTCACTGTAATGCAGAGGAGTGTCTGCTTTGGTAGGTCCTTTCTGCGTATGTATATTCTGATTGCTAAAGTAATTTAGTGAAAATTTGCGAGATTTTATTTATTTATCTTTACTAGTTTTTTTTTCTCTCCTTGACCTTGGATGTATTGAATTTTGGGAAAATATTGCATTTTATTTATTTATTGTTGTAACTGTTGATAATAATATACTTTTTTATCACAGTTGCTCATAAAGTGGATCTTATTAAACCGCTTTTAGGCTCATAATGCAACGTATTATACACGCGTGCAATAAAAAAAAATCCAACTAGTGCTAAAATAATACGTCATCCCGATATGTCAAACTGCTAATGACATATAGTAGATGAAACATTCTTAAGGACATCGTTCAAATCGTACCCAAAAATTAACGTGCCGGCCACAAAAAAAATGTTTCTATCTTGTAGAGAATAACATTTTAAATAATGTTTAATAAGGCAACAAAGAGCTACGATGAACCATCGTTGAGTTATTTTACATTGAAAACCCAAAAAAATGCATTTTGTAGAGATCCGTTTGACCACTTCTAAGATATTACTACAGAAAAAATATAAAAATAAGTAGTAAATGGATAAGTTTTGTCTGTTTTTATTATATTTATATACATAGGTATATCCAATAACCCTTTCAGAAGTTATAGTGGGATCTTAAAAGTGGTCAAACGGATCCCTATATAAAATGCATTTTTTGGGTTTTCAATGTAAAATAACTCAACGATTTTTGATCGTAGCTCTTTGTTGCCTTAGTAAACATTGTTTAAAATGTTATTCTCTACGAGATACAAATAATTTTTATTACTGGCCGGCATTTTTTTTTGTGGGTATTTTTTGTTAGAAACATGAATGATCTCCTTTATCTGGGTTATACTGTTTTGATGTATAGAAAAAGGTACCATCCAAAGAGTTTTTAAGCCTTGCTGGCTTAAAACTCTTTGTTGGTACCTTTTTTCTTCTTTTCAAAAGGTTGTCTCTAAAGTCTGCGAACGATAATATTACGTGATGACGTCTTTGAAAATAATTAAAAATTGAGTTTTGTTTTTATTTTGTTTTTTCTTTAGGTACATAAATATATTTTTTTTATATATTCTGTTTTTAATGAAACCCGGAACTAATATATTCTGTTTTTAACCGCCGACGCAAAAACAAATGAAAAAAACCCTAAAAAAATATTGTATGTCAGACGCTGTATAGGTTAAAAGTCTTTTGCCTAGCCTTTCGGGAGTGTAATTAACAAAAAATAGTAAACATAACCTAAAATTCTTAAAAACTTTTTATTATTAAAATTTTAACAAGTCTTTTTTTTTTATTCGCAACTGTGATAAAAAACGTCGTACGATACACGTGTGAATTGATCATTCCATCTCGGCTTTTGCCACGCTCGCGTTCCGCTCGCGCGTCATAAACCGCCTCTATGGAATGATCAACTTTCCACACTTGTATCGCAATGTACTATTAATGTCGAAATATTTAAATATTTTTGGCTTTGATCACAATTTATTGTAACTTGATTTTTATTATCTGGGTTTTTATTTTATTTTTGTGCATGACTACCCTAAAATAATAGAATTACAGTGAGAAAGGGTCAGGCTGAAAACCAGCGCTGTGCAGCTACGTCTCACAGCATATGCTGAGCCTGCTCCTTTTGCCACACTTATTATTAGTTTATTTAATGTATAATTTTTTGGCAATAAACGATTATTTATTTATTTATTTATTTATTTATATTAAATTATTATATTTCGGTTCTGTGCCTCGGACCTTTGGAAGACGTGGGTGGAGCCGAAGCCAATCCGTATTAGGCCCTTTACAATAACAAGTTTATTAGCAAAGTATGTGAGCAAAAAACCGTCTGTTATCCCCTGTTGCTATCCCTGGCTGCAATATAAAATACAGCCAAGGAGAACCTCCTTATATATTAACTATTTTTATTTATTTGAAAAAATATTTTTATTAGTTGTTATAAGTCTTAAGAGTTTTTAAACGACTAGTAACGTTACGTCTGTTGGCATCGCCGATCACACCACCGCCTATAAAAGCGAGCGCTTTAGTTGAGAGCGGGTTCATTCTCTGCTTGTTCGTCAGTTGATTTAATGATAAAAACTCCTGATTTACAATAATTTGTTAATTCCGTTCCACTGTACAGTAGTTCAAAGGCTTCCTTCTATTTCCACTGTTCCCTGTCTAGTGCCAGCTGGGTCCAGTCCCTACGATGGGAGTCCAACTCGTCCTGCCATCTCCTTCTGGTCTGCCAAACACATTTCCCTCCGTTTTGCGTTGAGAATCTTCTTTTTGCGCGATGAAGAATGAGCTGACTGAGCGGATTGCGCTATTCAAAGTAGGGTAATTTAAATTCACTAGTGACCAAGAAACTTAAGGTGCGAACATGGATTTTATGTTATTGACAAGGGGTGTATACAGGGTTATTGGAAATTAATTGACACGGCGTTAAGGGCTTCTTCTGTGCACCTTAACGATCAACTTTTGTTCTACGACTTTTGGAAATTCATTATAAAAATATTCCATACAAAAATAAAAAATTAAATCCAACAGTTCAAATAATACTCAACTCTACGTCTACGTCACAGAATCAATCATAGTAGGTATGGTACAACCCGATCGGGCTGCGCTGCGCCCCGTGCCGATCGCGCGCGCCCACTTGCCGCATAGACATAGAAAATTACCAGACAGTACGAGAATCACTTAGATATTTTTTTTGGGATATGTATTAAGTTTCGACAAAAGTCGTAGAACAAAAGTTGTTTGTTAAGGTGCACAGAAGAAGCCCTTAACGCCGTGTCAATTAATTTCCAATAACCCTGTATCAAAATCAAAGTTAGGTTCCTTTTATAATTTATCATTTTAATTTTAATTTCAAAGTCATTTATAAGTACTGTAAAATTATCCCTCTATCATCTTTTACTTAGACCACCCATCAGACGCTGACTGACACCCCTAAACAAGAGCTCCCCTACTCCATTGTGAATATTTCTCGATTTCGAACACAGCACAAAGTATTGAAAACATTTTTTCACCCCTAAAAGAATTCCAGTCTTTATTTAGAATAGTAAATTCACTCTTAGAATTTTCTGACAAATGAAGTACAAAAACGCTTTATCATTTTTTTTACTATTCGCCTAAGTGTATACTTTGCCATTGGCCTATGTTAAGCGGTATTTTCAAACCGTAATTACAAATTAAGTTACGTAGTAGGTATATAATATATAATACAGCTAGCGACCCGCCCCGGCTTTGCACGGCTATATTATGCATGTATTATACATATAAACCTTCCTCTCGAATCACTCTATCTATTAAAAAACCGCATCAAAATCCGTTGCGTAGTTTTAAAAATTTAAGCATACAAAGGGATATAGGGACATAGGGACAGAGAAAGCGACTTTCTTTTATACTATGTAGTGATAGTGATACTGAAGTGATTACGTATCCGATAGATCATTTGAACATTTTGCAGTGGCAAGCCAGGATCTCTTTTGTGGCAAGCTTGTCAGTCTTTTATCCATACCTACATTTCGGGGAGGGTGCAAGAAAACCATACGACCTAATATTGCTATTGCCATTCTTTCGTCTGGGCCAACTGTTATGCGAAATCGATTTGTGCAAACTGTTTTTCCCGACACACTTGACATAATAATATCTTAGAACGGGTATCTTTTAGAAATTAGGCAGCTATGATAGTGGTCAAACGCTGACTTGATCTGGCTGATCATATAAAAAAATACATGTGATAATAAGAAAAATATACTTTTAAAAGCTAATAAAACTATTGATTTTATTTGTTCTTAACATTATCACTGTTTTTATCTGTTTTAGAAACCTTAATTTCCGGTACAGAAGAATTTTCGCCTTCTGTCTTTATAGGTAGAGTCTTTTCTTTAGGTACTTTAGCATTATCCTTTGTGTCTTTCTGTTCTGTTTCTGTGTTTTTCGCTTCTTGCTTTGGAATATCTTGCTTTTCTTCAGATGATGTATGCTTTATAGATTTATTATCTTCTATAGGTTTTGAATTATCATCTGCAGTTTCTGGTACCTTTTCTGTTATTACTTCTTTTGTTTTCTTTTTGGTATCTTCTTCTTCTTCGTCGTCTTTACGTAAAAGTCGATTCGATGGAAATTTGAAATCTTCGGGGCTAGGAGGTTTTGGTTTCCAATAGACAACATCATAAATATGGTCCCAGAATTGAAAAAACTCTTCGAATAAGTTCTGCTTGTTCACAAATTCGTAACCTAATTCCATATAGCTAGGATCTTCGTTTGTATACTTCTTCCATTTGGCTGTCAATTGAGAACTCTCGAAAGCAGTTGGGTTTCTGAAAAATATAGATGAAAAATGTTTTAATTTATTATGTAACTAGCGACCCGCCCCGGCTTCGCACGGCTATATTATGCATGTTTATACATATAAACCTTCCTCTTGAATCACTCTATCTATTTAAAAAAACCCCATCAAAATCCGTTGCGTAGTTTTAAAGATTTAAGCAGTCAAAGGGAAATAGGGACAGAAAAAGCGATTTTGTTTTATACTATGTAGTGATGTTTTAAGACTTCTGCGGCCCAGTTGGTAAACATCCGCTTGCGACGCAGAAGGTTGCTGGTCGATTCCTGCCGTCTGATAAATATAGATATTTCTTTCTATCGACAAAATATTTGGTGTGATTTGGGTGTTTTTCTAGGTGTTCTTAAGTATGTTTTTACAACAAAGAATATTAGAAATTCTTTCCGTTATATGATCACTTAAACACAAGCCTAGCTTGGGGCTAGATGCCGCTGTATTCAATGACAAGATTTACTTACCCATATTTAATGAAATCAGCCCACATTGTAACCATGACGTCCCTCATATCCATATCAGTATAATTTCTAGTATAATCATAGAAGTCGAAGACATAGGCAGTCTGGTCACGATGGCTGGCCCCTTGAATTCTATCCATGTAGAAATGTTTTGTATTGAGTTTACCAAAGTAAGTAAACTCGTACAAGTAAATAGGCCGTACTGATTTTTTAGCGTGTAACTTTGTTGATTTAATTATATTATACTTAAACATTACGTCTGAGGCATAATCAATAAACGCTTTCAAACTTTCATTATCATCGGTTGTTAGTTCCTTGTTATTGAAGTACTTTTCCTTTACTAATTTTACGACGTGATCTAAATCAGATTGCTTTTTGAAAATCAAATCAACTGGCAAGTATTCATGCAAGTTCTCATTCATATCTTGGATCCAATTTTCAAATTGACTTGTTCTACTGATACCTTCCATGTTTGCAAAACCTGTCAGCAGAGAGAAATCACTGTATTTTCCTTTTTCCATTATTTCAAGCGGTGATTCTGTAAGTACAGCAGTTTTACTAGGGCTCTCGATACAAGGCCCAAATCCAAAACTACTGTTTTTCAAAAAGAAGTTTCTGCTTAGAGCTTGGAGTTCTACTAGAGGTAGTTCTTCACTACGCAGAAAGTCATTCAAGTCTTCAAAATCGTCTTTAGGGTTAAATCCGAGCTTCAAAGCGATATTCTTTGCTGTGGTCACAGGATCCCTATTGATGGCAAACGGTGCTAACGCAGATCCACTATCCAGAATCAATTTATCGAACAAGCCTGTAGATTTAGGAGACAATGCTACCAGTTCCACAAGTGTTGCTCCTACACTGTATCCGTACAAAGTAACTTTCTTTGGATCTCCTCCGAAGTATTTGATATATTTCTGCACCCATTCGAGAGCAGCAATAATGTCTTTCAAACCAGCATTACCAGGTATATCCTCAGTGCCAAGACAAGCGAATCCTATAGCGCCAACTCTGTAATTAATGGCTACGACTAAGACATCTTCTTTGGCCATATTGTGGTATTTGGTCATGGTTGCACTACCACCTGCCAACGCTCCACTGTGGACGACCACTACAACTGGCACAGGGGTTTTCTCGCCTATTATGGGTACCATCAGATGAGCAATTAAACATTGCTCTTCACCGGCTAATGATATCTCGGCATCTGGATCAGAACTGTAGTAGACCTGCTGACATTGAATAAGACCTCTGTTGGCTTTCAATGTTTTTTCCCACTGTAGAGGTGGTAGAGGTGCCTGAAATGTTTAATTAAGCAATTAGAATAACATTTCACAGGGCTAGAAAATATATAAAACTATATCGTTATAGAACTGGCTGGATGGATATGATATTCTTATAGTATTATATTAAGAATATCATATCCAGCCAGTTTCTTCTTACTGACTATCTTAGTCAGATTTGATTCCTTGCTAGAACAGTACCTACCTATAAGATATTTTGTTATTCTCAGTATTTTTTATTTGACTACTAACCACTTCTTTCTTACAAAGCTTCTAGCCCCTGACTATCTTAGTCAATTTGAGCCCTTGCTAGAATATCACTTCAAGGTATTTTAGGTCTTACCTTAAATCTGTCGGGTCCTCTAGGCGCCATAGCATAGGGTACACCATAGAACTCATGAAACTCTCCATCCCAGTATTTCAGGCCAGTAACTTCACCTAATTCACCAATTTTCACAACCTTCGTATCCTCTTTCAAATGCTCCTCCTTACATAAGACACTTATAAAAAAAAGACTTATTAATATTATTTTTAACATGTTTACTGTCATAAAAATCCATTCAAAATAAAACGATTAGGTGATAAATTTTATTTCCAAGACTGATAAAGATTTGATAGTGTTATATAATCGGTAGAAAATTATCTAATTAGGTGTAGCCACGTTGGTGTTAAGATTAGGTATTTCTTATTGATAAATATTTGATGAATTGATTTATTTCTGTTATCTTTATAAAAATGCTATTTGAAATGTTTCTGTTGGCATGGTTTAGGACTATAAATTCTGTAGTTTCCAGTTGCAATGATAAGAGTAGAAATATTTTGAAAATGGTAGCTAAGAATAAGTAAAAAATAATTAATATTTTAATTTTGCATTTAAAGAAATATATCACTACATAGTATAAAACAAAGCTTTCTCTGTCCATATGTCCCTATGTTTGCTTAAATCTTTAAAACTACGCAACGAATTTTGATGCGGGTTTTTTAAATAGATAGAGTGATTCAAGAGGTAGGTTTATGTATAATACATGCACAATAAAGCCGTGCGAAGCCACGGTTTCGCTAGTTTTAGATATAAGTAATATAAATTATGTATCTGTTTTGTTGCGTCCCAGTTTAGTACATAATACTTACCAGAGAAATAAATGGTTGTCTGTATAGTCGGTTTACGAACGATAATTTTACGTGATAACTTTATAAGAACTCTTTGGTCATTGACATTACCATTTTGCATTCTTTAATACGTTACTATGGTTACCTTGTCAATAAAGGTAACGTGACATGACATCACGCTTTTTTGTGAGTGCAGGTGTTCATCGATATAAAAGAGGTTATCACGTCAACAAGTAAGTCTTCAAAGCACTATGACGTCATCAACGTGTGACAAATTTTGAAAGTTTTAACATTTTTCCACAATTTTTTTAAAATAAATACCTATTTGTCACATCCAAATATTTCTTTGAAAACTTGAAACTGTCTCCAACTTCACGCTATTATGATCTCTAATACATTTGTATGACCAGACGCACTATTCAAAAATCACTAGTGTTTTGTTGTTTCTAGAGTCGCAACTGTTCGTGTACGTTTGAATTTTATTTTAATAGAATATATGCAGGACCACTTACCGAAAGTGCAAATAAAAATTTACGATATTACATTATAATAATGAGCACAGGGGTCAAGACAATCCAACAGTGCACATTTTCAGCGACACAAAGTCGCCAAGCAAAATTGACGTAATGACATAACATCACATTAAGGGACGAATAAAATATGGTTATCTCGCAAAATATTATGGTGTATCATAAAAATAACATAAACGAAAATAACGTTTGGCGGAAAATCGCGAAGGCACGGAGGCGCGGTGCAAAATATATTACCATATGATATCCTATGTGGGTACATTTCTTGTGTCCGGCTGGCAAGTGCTGGTTCGGGGGGAGCTTTTTGCCATTGTACGATTTTGTATGAGAGTAAAAAAGACTTTCATTCGGTAGGTCATGCCAAAGGATTTTTCTTACGTAAAAATGTGCCTTTGCTCTTACGGTGAAGGAAAAAATCGTGATTAACACCGCAGATTAGTCGACTCCAAACGTATTGACGAGCTCTAAAAAATGCCACTACGTTTAAATTTATTTGAAGACTGGAATATCAAAATATACATTAATTATAAACTTATTTTTTTAAATTTTTAAATTTATTTATTTTTGTATTGATTTACTTGTTTATTGTTTTTAATGATTGTGATTTTCTTTTAGTTTTATTTGCTTAATTCCTTATTAAAACAATTATAAACATACATAACTTTTATTGGGTATACGTAATGTGCCTACCATATTGTGTTAAATAGATATTCGGCGAATTTGATTTAGTTCTATATTCTCTAAAAAATGACATAGTTATTTGTCTTTTTAAGAATACAATCTTTGAACCTAACAAATTAAACGCGTTTGATTCGGGAAATTATTAGTTTTATTTTGTAGAAATGAGTTCAAATCGTATAAACTAAGAACATACTATCGTGTCGTATGTTAAAAAAGCAAGCGACACAGCTCTCTATGCGGAATACATTCAGTTTAGTAGGTTTCCATGTAGACTTGTGCATAAAATATGTTATTTTCCTCTCTCACATCGTCTCTGTTGCTGGATATTTCTATTTTGAGGTTCACTGATGTAATTCACTTTTAGGAAATGGTTCTTTTGTCTGCGGAGTCCTTGAATTTGGTTACTAAATCTTTCCAAAGGAAGAGAAGGTAGCAAATGTTTTTTGTAGGCTTAGTATGTTGTGTAGAATCTTTTGAAAATTCGCTAAAATTTAGATCCAAACAAACATTTTTATTTATTAGTATACAAACATAATATTTTAATTAGTATTTCAAGTTGACTTATTTGTTCCAAAAAATAAATCGTCGGGTCATGGCAGACTGGGTAGACCCAAGAAGTGCTGGCTCGATGTCGTCGTAAAGGGTGATATGCGTGCAAATGGCATTACAAACCAAGATGCCGAAGATCGTGCGAAGTGGAGGCGTAAAAGTAGAAAAACGGACCCCGGGCTCCCGAGAGGGATGCAACCGGGAACATCGCTCGGATGATGATGATGTTCCATAAAATAAATCAAAATAATATATTGTTCACTAAATTAAAAAAAAAGATTATAGAATAGTAAGTATAAAAAATACAAAAAGACAGTCGGATAAAAAGCAAATTATTGAAACAGTCCATTAGTGTTCGAGGTATCAAAAATGTACTTTTACAACTGTGTTAAAATGTATATTCAGTCACCAAAGAGCTGGTGCGGTAAACAGTGTTGAGTGAAATTCGAGGTAAGTGCGTTTTGCTGAAAACACTGAAATAGGTTTATGGCGCTTTAGTGTACAGTAACTTTCAGTGGTAAATGTTTACCTTTGTCTCTTTGGCGTTGTTTGGCTGTGTTCCATTTACAGTTACGATTTTGGCAAAATAAGTATGGATGCTATTCAAAAATATCGCCCTGATGACCATATGTACAGTCACATTACCAATTAGCTGAACCCCACGTGACCCAGAGCTCATTCTCATATCTGTAAAAAAATATAGTATTTACCAATTTTGTTATTTTTTATATTGCATATTGTATGTATTTATTTAAAATAAAAACAGAATCAGGTAACATTACTTTACAACCTTACAGGTTTGCGAGTGAGATCTAGGTCACGTGGGGTTCAGCTAATTGGTAATGTGACTGTACAAGTTAGCCCCACATATTCCAACGATGGACCGAAACCGCTAAAGACTTTCCACTTATGGTCCAAAATGATCTAAAACACCCGACATTGACTTAGTATCCAACTGTACATAAAAAATAAATAAAAATTTAAAAAACCGACTTCAAAAAAACCTGAAAAGAAAAACTAACAAAACCTGAAAAAAAACCAAACAGTGAAAAATAATCCATTTCGGGTCACTAAGACAGCAGATAACTTAAACATAAGTACTTACTTGGAAGTCGGACTGGGTTAGATTGAATGTTGAGAGGTATAAAGAAAACAGTCCGACTTCCAAGTAAGTACTTATGTTTAAGTTATCTGCTGTCTTAGTGACCCGAAATGGATTATTTTTCACTTTTTGGTTTTTTTTTCAGGTTTTGTTAGTTTTTCTTTTCAGGTTTTTTTGAAGTCGGTTTTTTAAATTTTTATTTATTTTTTATTTAACCATTTTTAGTGCCACTGTCACTGAAAATTCTACTCCATGAGGCGAAAGCGACTGTTTCTTCAAATTGCAATCTGTACCTAATCGTAACCCATTGAAGAGTTTGGTGATAAGAAGGTGTTTTCGGATGCCCCATTCATCCTTTTTGTGTATGGGCCACTTCTATTAGTGGAAATGGAAACCTGAGCAATTTGTTGAATCTCGCTGTGCAGATCTGTTCATCACTCCGAAGATCCTCATCAGATCTTCATTTAGGATAGGGTTTTCTATCAAAATTCATTCAAACCCAGTCCGGCGAGGCAAAAGCGAATATTTTATTCAAATTGTAACCTGTAATCGTAACCGATTGAAGAGTTTTCTGATGAGAAGGTGGTTTCAGATATTCCATTTATCGGTAACTATTAGTTTATGGGCCAATTCTACTGGTGGAAATCGAAAAATGAGCAATTTGCTGCACTCTCGAGGTGCATTTCTGTTCATCACTTCGAAGATCCTCATCAGAACTTCATTTAAGATAGGGTTCTCTATCAACATTAATTCAAACCCAGTCCCGCGACTAAATTCGACTAAATTCTTCAAATTGTAACCTGTAATCGTAACCGATTGAAGAGTTTTCTGATGAGAAGGTGGTTTCAGATATTCCAGTTATCGGTAACTATTCGTTTATGGGCCAATTCTACTGATGGAAGTCGAAAAATGAGCAATTTGCTATACTCTTGAGGTGCATTTCTGTTCATCACTTCGAAGATCCTCATCAGAACTTCATTTAAGATAGGGTTCTCTATCAACATTCATTCAAACCCAGTCCGGCGACTAAATTCGACTAAAATCTTCAAATTGTAACCTGTAATCGTAACTGATTAAAGAGTTTTCTGATGAGAAGGTGGTTTCAGATATTCCATTTATCGGTAACTATTCGTTTATGGGCCAAATCTACTGGTGGAAATCGAAAACTGAGCAATTTGCTGCACTCTCGAGGTGCAATTCTGTTCATCACTCCGAAGATTCTCATCAGATCCTCACCAAATTTTTATGGGACCACCCCTGAGGTATCACAAAAAAAACATACAGACGAATTGAGAACCTCCTCCTTTTTTGAAGTCGGTTAAAAATTTAAGAAAAAGATAAGGAAGGTCTAACCCAAACAAACCGAAATGGTATACCATGCGATATCGTAAGCATGCGTAGTACTCGTATTAATCACTGTTTCTTGTATTAAACTGTGAGAGAATTTCTTCTTCTGCCTGCTCTTATTCCAATTTATTAGGGATCGGTGCAGTTTGTCTTCTTTAGCCGTCATCTAATTGTACACATCCTTTGAAACTATGCATATGAAACTACTTTATTTAAACTTAGTAGAGTTTCTAGGTCTTTAGCAGGTAGAGCGATTCAAGCAACGCGTCTGTAATATTGTCATATTAACAAATCGTCATAAATACGTCTTTATGACGATTTCCACGACCACGTGGCGTTTAGTTCGAGCATTCGTAACAGTTTGAATAGTCCCATATAAATATTAATTCCCAAGTGTGAAAGTAAAGGTAATTAACATTCAATAGGTAGGTACAATCTATTAAAAACTAGCTGAGCCCCGCGGTTTCACCCGCGTAATAATTTTCTACGAAATTTCCTTAATTTTTTCTTTCATAAGAACCTTCTCCTGACATTAACAAACACAACAAAAAAAGAATTGGCCAAATTGGTCCAGGCGTTGTTGAGTTATGCGCTTACCAACACATTTTGCGATTCATTTTTATATATAAGAAAGAAGATATGAGACATATTGTGAATATTAGCCGTCATCTTATAAATACATAATCATACCATTTATAAATAATATACATTTATTCTCAATTTTATTTATACAAATTGTTTGATACACCGAATTTCCATCTCTCTATACTTTAACTATTGGAAATTATCGTATAACTAGCGACCCGCCCCGGCTTCGCACGGCTATATTATGCATGTATTATACATTTAAACCTTCCTCTTGAATCACTCTATTTATTAAAAAAACCGCATCAAAATCCGTTGAGTAGTTTTAAAAATTTAAGCATACATAGGGATATAGGGACATAGGGATATAGGAACAGAGAAAGTGACTTTGTTTTATACTATGTAGTGATTATACTGAACCATTTCTTGTATAACGATATATCTGTCAACTGTCAATAGTATGAAACAAAATGACGCAGAATTAAACTTTTTTTCTCTCTCCTTTTGAATTAGACTATAGATATATTACGTACGTGCTACAGTTTTAATTGAAAAAGCAATCGAGTGTTATCTCGTGAATTTGTCAGCGTTTCTAATTAGTTGAACCTGTAATTTCCCAAAGGATGTATACCTACATACTCGTAACATAAGTATGTAGGTAGGTATTTTATGTAGGTACCTACTTAATGTGTTAACGACTTAATAAATTAAGTGGTTTCATTGTAAATGATTGAATTACTGGTGAAGGTAATATAGTGTACATTTTTGCCATTATTATTTTAGGATTTAACGTTATAAATAAGTAGGTTTGAATGGGTTAGTACCGGAAAGACCCGATCGCCGAGAGAACCGTCCCCGAGGCTCCCAATTTCTTATTACTTGACAAATTTTAATGACGATTTAGAAAACATTTTAAGTAGAAGTAGCGTAAGAAAGTATTTATTGTTTATATTTTGTTGGGTTTGATATTTCTAATATTTAAATGTTTTAAGTAATTTTAAATAGCAAAAATAAATTAGTAAATTAGGGTAGTTTACTATTGTAGGTATTATAATATACGTTTTAAATATTTTTAACAGTGAGATGTTTTTAAATCAAACTTAAAGATTAGGTACCTACCTACTTAACTAAACTAGGGTACTTATTTTAAGTTGATTTTCATTTAAAAAGTAAGTAAGTACGCTACAATCTATATAAAATTGATGTGCCTTGGAAAGCATGAATTAAAATTAAGTGTTATGTATCTATATAACACTTAATTTTCTTTAATTTATTTAATTTAATAATCTTATTTTATTGATTTCTAAAATAAAAACAGACAAAAATTCTGTAAAAAAAAATGACATTTATTTTTTACAATCCTCCAACTTGACACATTTGCCAGACTTCAAGTTTCTCACAGTTGGCCGGTTGCAGAAGCACTGTGGCACACTGCATAGTCCCGAAGCTGGTACTAAGTCATGGACTGTAGGATTATCACATGACGGTTCAGCTTTCTGAGGACAGTAGAGAACGGAGTGCTCGCCGGGTGGGCACAACCCTGGAAGAGAAAAATATTATTAGTTAAAAAGGATAGAGACACATTTAGTTTGGCTTTTAGACCAAAGTGGCATAACGGGTCATATTTAAAGACAAATATTTAACTCCTTTCTAAAAAAAATATACCTAACTTAAGAGGAAAGGGTGTGGAAGGAAAGGGTGTGGAAGGAAAGGGTGTGGAGGTAGATATCTACTTGTTTAATGTCATGGCTGTTATACCTAATAAAGATTTTTTTATTCTCACTGGAATTCTAGCTTAATATATGTTTGGGTGCTTAGAAATCTAAGTACTAGCACAAATATTTTTGACATAGGGGCATGTTCATGGCAGTTATAAGTTTTATGCAACAAAAATGTTTGCTCTAGTGTCATTATCCAGGGAAGAAACAGTCGACTACGTGTGTATGGAGAGATACCCGAGTACCTTTCCTCTTAAACTAATATTAAATGGAATCTTAACTCTATTGCGAAAGCTAACCCATTGACAAACGAAAAATCGAATGATTTTTTTAAAAAGAGATACTGGTTATAATCGCCCGAACGGAATACCGAAAAACTACTACCGTGCCACCAGATAAGTAGTACATAGATTTCTAAGCACCCAAACACGCTCTAATACAATTATAAAATAAACGATTAAGCTACAATTCCAGTGAACGTAAAAAAACTGGTTGCCTGTAAAGTAAAAACGGTATAGGTACGGGCGAAAGTTTTACGTGACAACAACTGTGCTCGAGTGGAAGGGACGCGTGCCTTTCACTTTTTATGTCTGTCTCTCTCGTTTTTAGGCGGGCTAGCCATGCCCGCGTGCCTCTCACTCGCTCTCATTGTGAGCGCATAACGTCAGCGGAGCGTAACGCAGTTTCTTGAAGTGTCACCCGGCAAACCAATTTATAAGACGTTGTCACGTCAAAAACCTACATAGGTATAACAGCCATGACATTAAACAAGTAAATACCAAAGCAATAAATAGATTTTAGAAACTCCCACAAAATCTAAATATTCGGGTGAACTCGCAGAGTTAGCTAGTATACTCACGAGTAGGTATCCCCTGCCCACTTGCAGCTGCAGTGAACACCACAAACACACCCAAGACCAGCACGAAAGTATTCATTATTGCAACTGACTGACTTCACATTCCTTGTACATCTATTTAAATGAACGGTTAAGGAAAACTAAGCGAGAATAAAGAAAAAGCGTCTTTGTGATGTCAGTTTAGGCTCTGAACAAACCAGCAAGACTTCTCACTAATAGCCCACTAATCTTTTTGACGTGATAACGTTTTATAAATTGGTGAACGCCTGCAATCTCAAAAAAGTGTGACGTCACGTGTCGTTACTGGAACGCCTCATGTTATTGACAAGGTAACTATAGCAACTTTTATCGTTGCCATGGTTACCATCAATGTTTTCTTATGACGTTATCACGTAAAATTATCGTCCGGAAACAGACTTTACAGACAACCATGTTTTTGACGTGATAAGGTCTTATAAATAGAATATAATTTATTCAAACAAACACACGACATAGACACAAATAAGAAACAGTAAGAGATGGTTATAGATAAAAGTAATACAAATAAGAAACATTAACGAGATAGTTACAGAGAAAAGTAAATACAAAGAACAGACAATAAGAATAAATATATCTGAGAAGTCGAAATAAGAATGCACTTATAAAAAAGTGTGACGTCATCGTTCCCGTTATTGACAAGTAACCATAGCAACAAAATTATCGTCCGTAAACCGACTTTACAGAAAACCATTTTTTTTACAAATCAAAATCAAAAAAATGAAAAAAAAAAAAAAAAACAAATCAAATTTATGGTGGTCAGCGTTTGACCACCATCACAACTATGGGGCCTAAGATGTAGCACGCTTTCCTAGAAGAACCCTATTTACTTACTTATAGTGAGTATTTTAAGCGGGCCGTTCGCCGTATTCTTATGCAGCGCGTCTGCGTTAGCGTCATAACCATGGGTCACTATATAGATTTCGTATTGCCCTAATATCTTAAGACGCACCGGTCACGCAAACCTAAACGTCGCGCGCTCGCCATATAAATTTTGACGTGACATAAACGTCAAATTTATTGTCATCTAGGAAGATTAGTCAAAAATTTCGTACGGCAACTTGTTTCACGCGTTGGTAACGGTTACGCATAGCTTCATTTTACGGGAATACCGATTATTGTTTGCGTGCACGTTACGTATGCGTCAACTGGACGTACACTTGAATAATGCGTCATAAGTTACGGCGATCGGGGAGCAGGTTTTCCTAAGACCAGAGATTTAACAACCGTAGCGTTAGCACATCGAGTTAGAGAAGACATTACCACCGATGTAATGACCGCGGCAGACGTTGCTTAACCCACATGACCACACAAGATCGGCGAGCGCATACCAAGAGATCTTAATGTCGCGAATTTCGTTCGACTAGTCGTGGCGGTCTGTACAGAGCTTAATGATATATCGTTTTAATGTTTTAAGTTGCTAATAAGTACAAAAGCCAAAAGAAATGATGACAAATCTGTAGATTGTAAAATCATTGGTAAAGGGAAGTCCCTTAAACAACATAATAAGGTACCTATATCTGACTGAGGGGATTTATTTTACTACTGCGAGTATTCCAATTGCATAATAACAGGAAAACAATAAATTAATAACAACCAAGTATCTATAGGTACAGTATGCGTCATAAGTCCACTATCAGTTTGCTACAATAATACTATAAACAAGTATTGGACTTACGACCTTCTTCTAATAGACGTTACACATAAACATTAGGTACTTGAATTTAAAGTACTCAATGTGATTATTATTTTCGACATGTTAAAGTTTGATCGCTTTTCTATTATATACAGGAAAAGTATTTTTGTAGTGAACATTTTTTTTTCTGCTGAATATATGTCAGCAGTGGAGTACATTTACGCAAAAAAAATAATAAAAAAAAACAGCGCACTCCGGGAGTGCAGGCAGAAGTGAAAACAATAAACTTGTTATTTCTCATAGAATATTTCTTGAAACGATCTGCTACTGCCATCTATTAGCACTCACTTAAACAAATATAGTTTATTTTTTACTCGCTAGATGGCAGTAAAAAATTTAAATCAGCGCCATCTACATTCGAATAGCGGTCTTTCTAGAAACTAAGTTTCTCAATTTGTGTAATAGATGGCAGTATAAGTTAAACAAAAAGACTAACACAAATAAAATCTCATCTGTCGCGTCAAAATCTGTCGCGATAACGGTTGAAAATGCTCACCCACAAAAGTGCCCAACGCGCCATAAGAAGTTTTCACTTAAAAAAACCAAAACTTAATGTGAAAAACTTCCTGCAATTTCTAAATTATTGGGTATCTCAGTATTGATACACACAGTGACACGTAGGTACCTACCTTCATTTAGAGCGCGCTATTAAACTCGCTGGCGCTAGTATTGTGTCCATGGACTTCGTCGTTTTGTTAGAAACACTTAAATGGTTATAGCTCTGAGAGTTTTTGAGTTAGCTCCAAAATAAAAAAAACAGTATTTTTTATTTTAATGTGCTTAAAACATACCGAAATTTGTGCACTACAAAAATACTTTTCCTGTATAACAGGTAGTTTTTCGGCAAGGAAATTTCTGTGGCTCAAAAGGCCAAAACGAAAGAGGGAGTGACATCTCTACGACGACATACCTACTTGGCAAATAATTGAGCACAAAAAAGACTCTTTCTCTCCGTGTGCTTTGCGAACGAAAAAAACACCCATCTCCCTGTGTGCTTTGTTAAAATTTGAATAAGTCAATATAAAAACCTCAATCTAAAAAAACCGTTAAACTTATCTTAAACCTCATTAGAATTATCTAAAAATGCAATCACATAACACATCTCCGGTATTTTTACATTTCGAGGGTAAAGAGTAAAGAATGAAATAAAGGGCACTTGTATATACAAAATATTTAGGTGCGTAGAGGTACTACCGAAATTATTTTTTGCGATTTTCAAGGCGATTCAATAGTGTTTTACTCGTAGGGGGATCGCTATGAAAGCATCCGTGCTCTTGTCTTTAATTTTGTATTAATTTGACATTTGACACTGGGTATATGAACAACAGACCACGGTTGTATTGCAAAGTGTCAACTGTCAACTCTATGGAATGCTGTTTTTGCGAAGAGGACATTCTCTTTGACATTTTTTGCGATATGATTGTACAATTGAAATTGCACATTTTGAGCATAATCATTTGTAAAGAATTAGAAATATTTCTTTACTTTCTCCAATGTCTATTATTCATTTCTTTGTTTTATTGCAAAGTTGGAGTTTTCGAGTCTAGAGAGAATGCTACATACTATTCAAAATAAGATTAGCAATCTACCATAAAACCTCAATGATCAGGTAGACATAGAGAGGGAACGTAGAGCACTGGCTGTTAGAGCTAATATGATCGCGCGTAGATTTGCGAAATGCAGTGTAGGAGTTAAAATCACACTTTTCCGAGCATTTTGTCAAAGTTTTTACACCTGCAGCTTATGGATGAATCATACGAAGCAGTCGCTAAGTGCTCTACGGGTCCAATATAATGACGCGTTTAGGATGTTGATGGGACTGCCACGGTGGTGTAGTGCATCTGGGATGTTCGCGGATGCCGGAGTAGATTGTTTTCATGCAATACTACGAAAAAGAGCAGCCTCTCTGCTTGAACGGGTACGTGGTAGCTCCAACAGCATCGTAAACGTAATAGCTAACATGTATGAACCCACTGTGTATCACTGTATTAAGGTGGCGGGTGGTTTCACCAATAAGTATATATATATTTTATTGACTAGACTATTACTTAATATATTTTATTTAAATTGTTACTAACATAGTTGTAAGTACCTACTAACATTGATGGATCTATGTTATGTTATAAATAAATTGAATTGAATTGAATTGAATTGAATAAAACCTGAATCAGTTCTTTTCCATCCAAAAGTTGCCTGGAAGAAATCGCTTTCAGCGATAATGCCGCCCATTTGTGTAACTTATACTTTCAAGCTATTGCTTTACCTTCTACTTTTCTTGTGTTGTACAAATAAAGTGGTATGTCTATCTATTATTATCCTGAAATACCACACCTTCTTGTCTATAAAAGTACCCAAAAGCGGTATTAACTTTACGGTTCTCGTAAACACGAAACAGTAAACAAAGATAAGCCGAAAGTCTTTGTTGGACTTTTTTAGGCCTATAAGGTGGAAAAGTTGTTAGGTTAATTGAAAGGCGGGGGGCCTTTTCCGGAAGGTAAAATGGTGGTTTATTGTTCGGCTTGATTTTCACGTTGATTGCTGCTTGCGGCTGTTTAGATATCTACAGGTTTTTATAAGGTTTATACCTAATCCTGTTAAGTTTATTTTTAACCTACTTCAATAAGGAAAGAGTTTCTGAATTTATACTTATTTAAATACTATTTAAACCATTTGGATCGTCTTGTTTCCGTTTCGAACGCCTTTTATTAACCACTTAGTTGAGTAGTTTGACTACGAGGAAATTTATTCCTTTTGGACAAACTAGTTTGACCAGAAAGTTTGATCAGCAGCAACGTACCTACCATATTTACAACGACTGCTGATTGAGATTTTTTTTTTGTTGGAAAAGGGGTTACGTCATGCGTGGTCACATAAAAATAAACTAACTAACCCACGCGTAAAAAACATTGGTGGTGACACACGGACAGACGGACAAGAGAGTGATCTTATAGGGATTCCTTTTTTACCATTTGAGGTACGAAATCCTTAGGATCTGACTAGGGTCTTCTTGAAAAATATATGCGCGATAAACTGAGAACCTCTTTTTTTGAAGTCAGTTGACAACAAAACAATCTCAAGGGTTCTACGTATCTTCATATCAAATTCCACCAAAATTGGTCCAGTAGTATCAGAGGCTATTTATTACAAACAAAAATAATAAAAACACAAAGCTTTCCTCTTTAAAATATTTTCTGCAATGTTTTTGTAAAACGTAGCGCATCAATTTATTAAAGAATCGATTCATCGCTATTGCAGTTATTTGCGATGACGCAGTCTTGAAGTGACCCGAGGGAAATTTATTAAGTGGCCTTTGTATCTTCCATCGTATAGTTCGTTACTTACTTACTTATTTATTCATTTCAATAGTTAGTTGTACCTGTAAATAGCCACAATATACTGAGAAGTCGACTATTGAGAAATCTAAAATGAAATACTTACTACCATTGTGCCAACTGGGTCGTCATTAATAAGTAATGACGACCCAGTTGGCACAATGGTCACCATGCCGGACTGCCGGACACAGGGTTGCGAGTTCGATTCCCGCCTCAGACTAGTAGATGTGAGCCTTCAAGGCTATATCTTAAACTGTATTATAAAGCGAAAAATTCTGAAAGGAGTTGCGTGCCCGATTTTGACAAAAACGAAAACTGCATCATTATATTTTTGAAAAAGTTATTAAGTTATTATCCTAGCCAGGAATCGAAAAAGTTGATTTTGCAAAAAAATAATCATCCAATATTTTTATATCAATTGATAGTGTTGCTGATAGAAATTAATTCCTGGAAAGAAACATAGTAAGGCAAATTAAATGGCTATCGGAGTCTATCGCCTTTGTAAGTGAGTTAGGTCGCCAGGACTTTACTGCTGCTACTGACTTTGATGAAACACAACTGTTCAGTTCAGGGTCGTAATTGGTATAAAGGCTAGCCATTGCAATACAGATGCAATGCTAGTAGGATTCTCGGCCAGCATTATTCAGTGGCCCCCTTTTTACTTCGCCGATAAACAATCACCAACAAAAAATCTAACAGATTTTAATAGCCACCTAATTATCAAGTTTAGTTTTGTCCAGCGGGCCGATCGCCGTATTCTTATGCACCGCGTATTGACTGCTTTCGCGTCATTCATAACTATAGAATTTGTATTGCCGTAATTTCTTAAGACGCACACGTCACGCAAACCTAAACGTCGCGAACAACTGTACATGCACTCGACTAATGCGTCATAAATTACGGCGATTGCGGGGGCTGATCTGTTATTAAGTGTAACCTGGAGAGAAGTACCAATATTAGTACTGACAGTATCAGAATTTAAGCAGAGATAGGTGCTTCGCTCATTCGGTAAAAAATCTATGCTTACCATTACAAACCATCTAATTTCAGAATCGTTCCAAACGGTAAAACTTCGAAGGCCCAACTAAAGCTCATGTACTCAGTAAAAGCCAAAAGTCATAAAACTATCGCATAGTTTCGCACTTAATATAATAGTTCTAATAATATTAATTAATTATAGAGCTTTATTAAATTAATTCCAAAAGCGGAAACTGAACCGGATGTTCATTATAGTAGTTTGTAGTTTCGAACTGGCCCTCAGTTGTAAGTGCTATTAGGTAGCTAAGTGTACGATTATTTATTAATTCTAGTATTATTTACTGTTAAAATTAATTACCAGGTGCAATAAATTCCTATTAAGTAGGGTCAGTTCTCCTTATTTCATGGCGTCAAGATAATCTGTCGTCAAGGTTTATTGATCCAGATTTGGTTATCTGGTGCACGGTCAAATTCGAAAGAGTTTTTGTTGCACCTTAAATTTTGTACTAGATTTTTGACTTGAATTGAATTTTGACGACCCAGTTGACTCAATGGTCACCATGCCGGACTGCCAAACACATGGTTGCGGGTTCGATTCCTGACGCAGACAAGTATTTTATGCTTAGATATTTGTCTGCGGTCTGGTTGTTTCTATGTATTATAAGTATATATTTACAAAGAAAAGTAAATAAGTAGTACAGGTATCCGTTGTCTGGTACCCATAACACAAGTCTAGGTACTTAGCTTGGGGCTAGATGATGATGTGTGGAATGTCTTGCAATATTTATTTATAAGTTTTTTATATTGGAATAAAATAAATAAATCAAAAGATTAGGCTGATTGCGTCTGTCTTTTCTGACGTGTATAATTTGAGGGTCTTCAAGACATGAGTAAACAAGTATCTTCTAGGTAAGCATGCTACATTTTAGACCACATCGTCACTTACCAGCAGGTGTGATAGTGGTCAAACGCTGACCTATAATTTGACGCTTGGTCATTTTGAGACCAAATAATTATATTGTGAAAAGTGTCCATTTTTTGTGCGGAAACAGCCTCGTTAAACTAAACTAAGTCCATTTTTTAATAAGTAGGTACCTTTCATAAACATTTTAAAAGTCTCTTTTTAGGTACCTAAAATGTCGTGGGTGGTATAAATTTTTTTGTGTTAGGTCTGAGAATCGAACAACATCTAAGTATAGGTATTATTTTTTTTCCCTAATATTTCTTTTGTATATATGACAGCTAGTTCTACTACTTATAAAGGTACATTTTATGCAAATAGAAAATACTTGAATATTTAAAGGTTTTTTGGCGTCATGTCAACATCGACTAGGGATCGGTCGATCAATTCAATAAGAGCAAACCGTTTAACAGAACCCTAGTACAAATAGTGAGAGGTTATCGACAGTTCGGTGCCAACAAAGGATGCAATTTGTCAAATCAAACAGGCTATGGGGAAATTCAAGGGTTGATTTTGTGTATCAAGACGTTTTTGGTCGTCTTTTTTTCTGTTTTAATCGTTTAGTTATTATGGTTGTTGAAACTTTAGACTAATCCTTCGGTAAGACGAAACTAAATTTTATACGATCTGAGATTGATGACAAAAAAAAAACTGGTTGCCTGTAAAGTCGGTATACGGGCGAAAGTTTTACGTGACAACAACTGTACTCGAGTGGAAGGGACGCGTGCCTTTCACTTTTTATGTCTGTCTCTCTCGCTCTTAGGCGGGCTAACCATGCCCGAGTGGAAGGGACGCGTGCCTCTCACTCGCTCTCATTGTGAGCGCATAACGTCAGCGGAGCGTAACGCAGTTTCTTGAAGTGTCACCCGGCAAACCAATTTATAAAACGTTGTCACGTCAAAATTGTTTAGACTACCCCCTATTTAGACGAAATTGAAGTTTAGACAAGTTTAGACAGTAGCTTTAGACCATTTGCTGCAACGAGTTGCTACCTTAGACGATTTGAGTAAGCGACTATTCGATACTAACTCTTGACTTTTAATTACTTGGAGTGAAACTTAAAGTAGAATCAAATCCATCACGGATTTTTGTGGATTTGTTTGCTGTTTTGGAGTGGAAATAAAGATAATGTTTTGTCTCTCATAGAAAAATGAGACGCAATATAAAAGTCAGAGTTTTATAATTTCATTCTGACTGTAGGTACATTTAATCATCAGGCAGAGCATTTTTTGTTAGGTAATTTTTAATCAGGTAGAGATAGGATCGGGTAGAGTGGGGACAAAGCCAAAAAAACTAGTTGAGGAGTTGCTTCTGGAAAATACATTATAGGTAAACTACTTAAAAATAAATAAATACCGAATTATTGAGTTTATATAATAATAATATCAGGGTTAGAAGTATTTTACACTATCGTTTAAAAATAATACTTAATTTAACTTTTCTCGACGAATATTGTCCCGTGAGTTTAAAATAGATTGGTGTGCCATCATGGGCGGTCGAGAAGTCGAAGACGGGGCGGCTAGTAAGGACTGTGCCACTATTTATCGCTCCCGTTCCGACTCACAGATCGATTTTAATTGAATTGTAGGTAGGTATATATAACTACAGCTATAAATTAATAGAATATAATGTTTAATTTATCAATAAGTACCTACGTAGATTTGTTAATTGAAGAGATAATAGGTCTATCTATGAAGGAGACATTGTACTGTGGTGTGGGAAAATACCTTTAAGTTATTAAAACACTGAATGTATACTGTTTACTTATTATTTATTGAGTAAATACGGGGGTTTTTATACTAATTAAACTAGGTATATACTACGTCACATGACCTTCTAATACAATATTGATTCCTGTATAACCTTGCCCTTGGCACATCTTCATATCGGTGCAGGTGCGATGCAATATCGAATTACTATGTTTACATTATAGTTTTGCCTATAACTTTTACCACTGGTTTCACTTGCCTGCATTCTTACACTACAGTACTAAGGTACCTACCTAAGTAAAGATGAGTATGCTACGCTATAGCAACAAACTGATGTGTTATAAACGCTAGTCTAACACACTGAAGTACGACATAACTGTAGTGTAATACACTGAAGTGCGACATTACTGTAGTGCGACAAACTGAAGTGCGGTCATCACTGTAATGCGGCACACTGAATTGTGACACCACTCTAGTGCGACACACTGAAGTGCGACATCACTCTAGAGCGACAAACTGAAGTACGACATCTGTGAAGTGCGAATAGAATAGAATAGAATAGAATAGAATAGAATAGAATAGAATAGAATAGAATTCATTTATTGTCAAACTGTGTACATGAGCCGATGATAATGCTTAAAATAGTTACAACAGTTTACCACACTGGGCATACAATATTAAAATTAAAATTATTTATAAAATTGTAAAGATTAAATTCAGTTCGACATCACTGTAGTGCAACAAACTGAAGTGCGACATCACTTAGTACGGTACAGCGACAAACGGATGTGCGATGAACGTTTGTGCGACATTACTGTAGTGCCCAATTTTAGCGCAGAGCGTTATTGAATTTCTAATAAAAAACTTGATGAATTTTGACACTCTTTTCAATGAAAAAACTTCAATTTAAACTGAAAAGACACGACCTACATTTCAATTCAAATTCTTTCACAGGCGACGTTTTTCCGGGACGATTGCCATTCGAAATTCAAACACCCTCCGCCATGATTGATGACGTTACTCGCAAGAGCCCGTGATTGGCTGATTTGATTTCCGAAATGGCATTCCATTCTTAAATTGAGTGTTGACGTAATGAGCGTTTTGATTTGTGATTGGACCTTCATTATAATTTTTGTTGAAATATCTGTCGATAAATTATAAAGGGAGGTTTTGCCACCATGGGAAAATTGTGGCTATTATAAGGATTCCGTACCTCGAAATGTAATGAATGCAACAAATCAGTGAGCAAAAGCTAGTGCAATATATATATTTTTGAAATGTGTCAATAAGCCCCCCTTAATTTGATACCCCACACGGTACATTTAAATCATTTTTATTTATTTATTTATGCCTCTATGTCCTCTAGAGGGCGCCACATTTAATTTATTGTGACGTCACATAACCTATAAGCAGTGGATTATTGAAACACTTCAAACGATACCTCATTTGTTGAATGTTAAGTAGTTTAGCCGTTATGAGGGCAAACAAACATACATACAAACATAGATCGTGGTCAAAAACATAACCCTCCTTTTGCCGTAGTCGGATAAAAAAGAAACACTTAAAAGATCACTCTCTTGTCCGTTTATCTGTGTGTCACCACCGCTTTTTTCAGGAACTGATTTATTTGCTTAGAGCATGTCAGACCACTAGATCACTTGGCTAGAGTCCTGAAATAACTTATAGCTTAATTTTTATCCCTATGCAATGTTATGCAACTTTTTTCCCTATGTATGCGTGTAAAACCGCAGTGCGCTAGTTAGGTAGAATATGTAAAAAAAAACACCAGTGCTGGGGCCAAGTCTAACACAATTGTGTTTCAATAGAGTGTCGATATAATCGTAATAGAAATTTATTGTCAAAAATATGACATTACATTATGTCAAATTGGTATTCTCCTAACGTTAACTATTCTATCGAAACACCACTGACACACCACCGACTCACTTCGGTATTCTGCCCTAGAATCGTGGCTCAATGGAATCTCGATAGTTGTCAAAACGGTATATCGCTTAGCAATGTACTATGTTGCTAGGCAACACCTGCAACGTATCTATTACCATTCCATTGAGACTCCATAATGATTCTATTGTGACGTTATTAATACTTTAGCAGAATCCTACTAATCCTACTAATATTATAAATGTGAAAGTTTGTGTGTGTGTGTGTGTGTGTATATGTGTGTATGTATGTTTGTTACTCCTTCACGCAAAAACTTCTGAACCGATTGAACTGAACCGAAACCGAACTGAACCGATGAAACTAGGTCTGTAGATAGATGGAAACCTGGATTAACACATAGGCTACTTTAACCGACGAAACCGAACTGAACCGATGAAACTAGGTCTGTAGATAGATTAACACATAGGCTACTTTTTATCCGGATATTCCCACGGAATCGGGACTTACGTGGTTGAAACCGCGGGGCGCAGCTAGTACCAAATAAAGTTACAATCTCGATACAATATCAATAGAGTCTCGATATAATGACAATGGTAAATCCATTAATGCAAAATAGCAGAATAAGGCCCCTAATCCCATCACGTAGCATCCCTACACTTCACGGTTAATTTAACAACCTCTACGGGAAGTAACAAAAAAAATTATATTCTTCTAATATTATTTTTTATACTAATTTTACAATTTGACCCAATTAATTTATGAAAATTGTAATTATTTTATTTTATTTATTTTATTATAATTTGGATTTTTAAACTCGCCTTAACTTACATAATAGTAAGTAATGTATGATTTTTGTTTATTTGACCTGTAATGCCTTACCAATAAATGAGTATTTGAGTATTTTAGTATTTGAGTATTTGAGTATTTGAGTATTTGAATTAAAGCCCTTTAACGCACCACGGTCGTTCACTCAACTTAATTCTTAACCTCTTCGTAGACGTTAGTTTTTACTGGGATCCTTAATAATATAAACTTGAAATTAAGTAGATAATTAGATTTATTTATTTTATTTATTTATTTCACACACACAATATAGAACATAATACACACCGCTTAATTAGAGCCAAACCTACGTATTATTGTAACTGCTGAGGTGTTTATGACAGTAGCCACCCATATAGATCAATAGATCTGTGCTTGGGTGTACCACATAAATAGCGACACATTCATCGTTCATACGCGGGGTAGATAGTTTTAATTAGTAAATAGTAGATAATTTTATATTTTTTCTATAGTAAAAGAAAATTTATGAAATTGTATGTTAAACTGAAAATCGTTCTAAATATTGTACAATTCAAAGTCCTGACTGACTAATGCTGTGATTCGACAACGGTTTATTTCGATGTTCACATCTTACTTATAAGAATAATTTATTAAATAAAAACTTTAACAAAATATTATAATAATATAGCTACCACTGCGGGACAGCGAAACAACTTTTAAAATTATGTCCGTTATTCACCACTAAAGAGACACAATTTTTTAAATTAGTTTAATTGCCCACCACTGGTACGTACCTATCTTATTTTTTTTATCATTTTGAATGGCTTGTGTGTGATCACAGTCAAAATGTACCCGAGAAATTACACGCTGAATACCACAAATACAATTATCATTTAGAGGTACTTAAAACACAGTGGGACAGTGCAGGCTCTTAATAACACAGGGCACCTTGAGGTGAGGTGACGGGGAGTAACGACCCCGCGGTCCCGAGTTCTCCAGGGGGAAGTCACCGTTCCTCATCTCCGGCTTGCCTTGGTTGGCTGGTCGGAGTGAATATTGACGAGGAAGCGGTCCCCCGCCTCTGGCTTGCTTTCACCAGCCGTCCAGAGTGGAGTCGCAAAGCATGCCGAACGTCAGTGATGAGTTGGCCCGCTCGCTCGGTCTACCAGCGATGACTTAAAATCCATTGAGGCCTCTCCATCCTTCAAGCCACTCACGTTCTTGTTGCCCCCTTTGCTGTAATTTACTCGGCTAATTAGGGTGGCACAGTCTGAGAGTTGGCGAGTCTCCGCCTGCCATTTTTACGTGTTTATTGGACATTGTTACGGCAGGTGCCATAGTATCCATAGTTCCCCAGTATCTAGTCCACTACCATCCCATAACAATAGCTCAAGTGGTTTTGTCCTGTAGATTATCAATAGTTTTATCCAAACCGGAGGTTGTCCTTGGTTGCACTTTATAGTGTAGACAGGGATAATCACCAGTTTAGAATCCACCCCTACCCCCACATTCATTTATTTATTTATTGAGAATATAGGTCACAATTTTATTAGTCTTACTAATAAAAACATTTAGTACAGCTATGTTCATTGTTCAACCTTTTCGTCGTTCAATATAAATAAAAATAGGTACATTTTGGGACTATTATAAAGTTAGATGTCAAATGATTACTAAATTACACAGATGTCACTTTGAAAATGCAATAAAAATAAGAATTGTCAAAGAGTAGTTACGTGCTTAATCAATTAAATAGCTAAATTCATGATAACAATTGAACAAATGACATAATATCTATGAAATAAATGAAACACTAGAATTGAAATCATTTCAATAGATACTTACTTAAGGATTTGTCATATTTTATAAGAATTCGGTTATACTGCAGTACGCCTTGTCTTTAACCTACGTTTATCAATTCTTTATCTACTACTAAATAGTTCAACAATCCATTGCAGCCAACAGTAAATAAAACAACCCTTTATCCAAAGGCAACAAGGAAGTACAATACCAACATTCAAACAATTAAGAATGTTGAACAAAGCAAACCCATTCTTAACTAAACCTTGGATCGTATAAATTTAACTGGAGTTAGCACCACCTTTACTTGAAAGTTAAGTTAAAGTTAAACTTGCATTGTGACTCTGATATATTTACGAGCAAGGATTAATTAAATTCTACACTGTTGCTTTTGATTAATTAGTATTAATCTATACTCTGAACTGTTATTAATTTTGGTTTTGGTTTCTAATAAAGTGGGCTTTAAACGGCAGAAAAGACGTAAATCTACCAAGGTCACTTTGACCATTTCTGCCGTGTAGACAGTTGTTTCCTGATTTGACATTCGATGCCAACAAGGCACTTTGACATATTTACTTTTTCTTTGCAGTCTATTAGTGCTTTAGACTCTGTATTTACTGCGCTGATTATGATGTAGTTCAATATGGAAACATTTTTAAGAAAATATGCATCTCCAAAGTGCATCGCGGGCTCGGACTCGCGACATCCCGGGTACCATGCGGGTGTGATAACCATACCACGATAATTAGGATATGGAATAACCATTTCATTTCCTTGTTTTACAATTCAAATTTTGTTAGCTGTAGCGACATGGGAAAGATATGGGAGGCTTTTGCCCAGCAGTGGGACAGGCTAAATAAATAGTAACGACGTCTGTTGCTATTGAGTTGCATTAATAATCTTAACCCAAGAACTTAGTTAACTTTGGCATACAGACAGTCGTGAGTTCGAGTCTCGCCGCGGTGCAGCGGCGTTAAATTTTGGGGAATATTGCCATATACTACTTTTTATCATGATATTTCATTTCTTTAAAATATTTTCATAGGCTAGTTTTTATCCTGATTTTCCTTTCGGTAACATATTTCCTTAGGCTACTTTTTATCCCAAAATTCCTTTAGGATATAAACTTATACGGGTGAAACTGTAGAACGCAGCTAGTTGCACATAAAACCCGTCACAATATTTTCGCATCTCCGGGAATGAACGAGTTCTGTGCGTAAATTTTTAATGCTATTTTTAAAGCTTCAATACTTACTCCGACAAGTCTCAGTGTTGCCAGTTTATTACTGCCATTTGCTTTTTGAATATTTTATAATGGCAACAATTTGTAAGGGCCCTTTTAAAATGCAGTAAAATGTGATGGGGCTAAGAATACAAACAAGAGTTGTTAAGTTAAAATTTAATTAAAGTGTGTTTTAAGTGTGTTTGTTTTTTAATACCTACATCAATTTAATATTGGCGATACGCCTTAGACCGGTCGGTACAACAACCCGCGATCGAAGTCAACGAACGCGAGCAATACGAACCCCCAAAATCCGGGAAAAAAATGTGTTATGTATCAATTCACAAGAAAAGTTAACAAAATATGCTTTAGTGTCACAAAAATATCTAAACAAACACGAAATATAAGCATAATTCGATGATTTTTTAGAATTTTCTTCGACTTTTTAGTAATTCAATTGAGGAAATTGTAACTAATCAATTCAGAAACGAACTCATATTGCAAAAATAATTAAAAAGCAATTAGTAATAATACTAGACATTAAAATTCGCCCATGTAATTGAATTCAGTTTGCATAATACCGTCCAGCCTGCATTAATATGCGGCATTCGCCGCAGCGCAACCGGACTGGATGGCTTTATGCAAAATTACATATCGGCAAAAAGCGATTGTTTATCGTGTCAAAATTTAAACAAGGTTGAACGGTTTCGTTAAATTTTAATCGGATGTTTGTGAAAGTTGCTCTTACATTAAAACTATTAATTTAGGTACCTATTTAATGTCCTGCAATATTTATTTATCTATTATTTTTTTTTTAATAAAAAAATAAAATCAATTTTAATTAATCAAAAGCAAACACCATTTTTAAATTACATAAAAAACAAATATAAACAAAAGCAAATAAAACTAAAAGAAAATCACAATCATTAAAAAAATAAATAAACAAATACTTAAATCGATACAAAAAAAAAAAAATATAAAAATTAAAAAAAAAAAAAAACATCCTAAAATAATAAAAACTACAAATAAATATATAAATATCTAATAAATATCTTACACAAATAAATATCTAATCAAATAACCCGCCCCGCGACACTCCCGGCACAAAAGATGCGAGAATACAAGCAGCATTCCCCCGCTGGATGGCAATAGCTAATCTTTGAGCCAGGAATGCCCCGGAGCGATTATCCAGCCCCCGCGCCCTAAGCCGACGCCCGATCTCCCGGACAAACCCGATGGCCTCACTACCCCACGCTCCAGACGTCTCCACAGCCACAGGGACAAACAAATACCTACTTTGGAGAGGAGCGTACTTAATGTGCCTATTTACCTATTTATTTATTAACCTATTTAATTAGTTAATTTAAAAAACAGCGTGAAAAACGGACTTTGACCTAAGGTTAAATATTATTATGATTTTTCATTATTAAGGTTTTTCAGTCCCCTTTATCTTCTCTTTCAAATGAATCTCCAACGTTTAAAGTGGATAGTCTTAAAAAATATTATTTGAAAATAATGTAAAATTGGCAGTGCTTTGCGGTTAAGTCTAAACTAAGTCATTATCCCATAGAAATACCAAGATAAAAAAGAGCTTATTATTCTTTCAGGTTTTAATATATCCTTATACCAAGCAGGTATATCAAAGTCAGTTCCGTAATTTCAGAGCTTATTCATATTTTTCATAGCTCAAACCAATGGAAACATCGGGGATAACATAGCATACAAATAGCTATTTTGACATAGGCATCCGCGAAGAAAAGATTTTAGAAAATTGAACTCGTAGGTAAAAGCTAGTCAAAGTCAAAGTAAAATTTATTTATTCATTTCGATGATTATGTATATTTATACATAGATCACATTGAAACGTCTTAAAAACTAAGTTAGGATGTGTGCCTTCGGAACGCGCCCACCAATGAGAAGAAGGCACAAGAAACTCATGGGGATTTCTTCCTACTAATTATTATAAATGTGAAAGTTTGTGTGTTAGTAAGTAGGTATGTGTCTTTGTCACTCATTCACGTAAAAACTAAGTACTTAATTGACGATAGTCCCATGGAATCAGGACTTATGCGGATTAAGGCTGCTTATGCTGCCAAACGCAACGCGCCAGAGATACCCGTCGCCTACAACTAATATTGTTGATTGTAACCAATGTGTTTTGTTTTTCTCAAAAGTGCTGAGATGGAATTGTAGGTGAAATGTTTACCGATTGGTAAACATTATTATTATTGATTAGATTTAATGGAGTAATTTTGAGGCGAAAATTCTTTGTAATTTCAAAGCTAGACTAGTTTTAATTCTTAATTTTAGGATAGCTTTAAAACTATAGGAAATATTTGGCTCAAAATCACACTAAAATGTCGGTAAAAATTTCACCTATAATTCCATCTCAGCACTTTTGAGAAAAACAAAACACATTAACAATCAACAATTTTCACCAACGAAGGCAACCGGTGCCGGTAGTAACTATTTAGTAGGCCGCGGGGCGCAGCTAATCCTACTAATATGATAAATGTGAAAGTTTGTGTGTTAGTATGTGTTTGTTAGTCCAAAATAAAAGTTTTTAAACAGGTAGGCTGGACAGTGAAAGCTCTATCTAGAAGTTATAGCAACACATCGTATTCACCTCAGACGAAAACCAAGACAGTGTGAAATAAGTTTCCACCTTCCAAGACGTTTGTAAACATGACTTATGAGAAGCTCACCCGGGGGAAATAAGGTGTGAATGTTTGTTGACCGTTGACCTCAGGTGTGTCCTCTCTTATATTTCTTTTACCCGACCACGTTGAAAACGATGAATGTGGCGACTTTATGTATAAAATAAATAATCAATCTATACATATAAAATGCTTTGTCCTGAACGACTGACTGACTGACGAATCAACACACATCCTTATCCGCTGATCGTAGAGACCTGGGGCCTTATTCTGCTATTTTGCATTAATGGATTTACTATTGTCATTATATCGAGACTCTATCGATATTATATCGAGATTGGGACTTTATTTGGTATTATGCTAAAGTTTTAATAACATCGCAATAGAATCATTATGGAGTCTCAATGGAATGGGAATAAATTATACGTTGCAGGTGTTGCCTAGCAACAAGGTAAGTATATGTTGCTAAGCAATATACCGTTTTGACAACTATCGAGATTCCATTGAGCTACGATTCTAGAGCAGAATACCAAAGTGAGTCAGTGGTGTTTCGATAGAATATTGGTGGTGTTTCGACAGCATCAGTGGTGTTTCGATAGAATAGTTAACATTAGGAGAATACCAATTTGGCATGTGATGTCATATTTTTGACATTAAATGTCTATTACGATTCTATTGATACTCTATTGAAACACAATTATTATTGTGTTAGGAGACTAGGCCCCTGAAACTTGGAGTGTATGTTCTTTGTATGACGTAGGCATCTAATAAGAACGATTTTGAAAAATTCACACCTTACGCTGAGGACATTGCGAGCAAAAGCTAGTGAAACTATTATAAAATAATTTCCATTAATAGAAAAATGTCAAAGGCAAAAAATTACAACAATAAAATTAACTGGGTATAAAAATGATAATAACTAAACTACCGTATGAACTGCGTATGAAAGTTTCTTCCTGGCTGCAAAGAAAAGGGAAATGTTTTTTGGGCCTATCTTTGTATTATTATAAAAACTAAAATGGCGTATAAAGTTTTTCTTAACCTGAATGTAAGAAAAAGAGTAATGTTTTTCGCGCCTATCTTCGGATGTTTGTTTTTAATATAACGATAGCTCAGCCAACTAAATGAAATCTGGGAAACTGAGGTTTAAATCAATCTTAATATCGAATTTTAGTATGAAGTTCGGTAATTTATTACCACCAACTTATTAGGTGGTAAGTGGTAATACCTACCTACAGATGTATTGTTATTACCACCAACTTATTAGGTGGTAAGTGGTAATACCTACCTACAGATGTATTGTTATTACCACCAACTTATTAGGTGGTAAGTGGTAATACCTACCTACAGATGTATTGTTATTACCACCAACTTATTAGGTGGTAAGTGGTAATACCTACCTACAGATGTATTGTTATTACCACCAACTTATTAGGTGGTAAGTGGTAATACCTACCTACAGATGTATTGTTATTACCACCAACTTATTAGGTGGTAAGTGGTAATACCTACCTACAGATGTATTGTTATTACCACCAACTTATTAGGTGGTAAGTTGTAATACCTACCTACAGATGTATTGTTATTACCACCAACTTATTAGGTGGTAAGTGGTAATACCTACCTACAGATATATTGTTATTACCACCAACTTATTAGGTGGTAAGTGGCAATATCTACCTACAGATGTATTGTTATTTTTTTAGTCCTAAAATTCGTCCTATTTCGGCTGCAGGTATTTGGGATGAATCAAAGGGTCACTTAATAAGTTTAGCTAGGAGATAAAGAAGCCTATCATTTTATTTTAAAGATGAAAAAAAATATCAATCATCTACAGTTGAATCCCATTATTTTTGGCGTCAAATAAAAAATCCGATTACGTTTTCGTCGCTCTTCGTTTAAATTAAAACCATCACTACAATAAATTAAAAAAAGGAAGTGAAAAATTAAGCGATATAAAGTTGTCATCAACAGGATTTCTTTCATCCGCCATTTAATTAAGAAAATCCGATGAATTAATTAACGTATAAAATTAAGCTCGTATCAGCTTTTTTCGGATTTTTTAATTTATTTTCCTGTAATGGAAATTAATTTGCTTTAGCTAAGAAAATATTGTGGGTAGTTCGAGTGACTTTTAAAAATGAATGTCGGCTATTTTCGATTAGGGGTCCTTTCTTAAATGCGAATTAATTTTTAGTCTAAAACAAGTTTTCCAAAAAGAAACACAAATCATAAGTACCTAAACTTATTGCAAATTTAATGAAGAAAATGAATAAATTAAACAACTACTTCGATAAAAATAAAATACCATATAACAATAAGATCACTACACCGGCACACAAGAACAGCAAAAAATAATAAAATATCTCGAAAAAAAATTAAATAGGTATTTAAAATAATAAAATTCAATGAACAGAAAATTTATCGAATGGCGGACGAATACTTATGTAAAATTACTCATGTAATTACTTATGTAAAAACCCAGTGACTCTATGTTGATTTCAATATTAATAATTAAACGAAAAATACTACGGAACCACATCGCGTCAACGGATAAAAAAATCACGAGGCTCATTTTTTGCCAAAAAGATTGATTGGGCAATAAAATTTTTTGTTTAACTTTTTGGGGAAGTAATTAATTCTGCTTTCTCATGCATAAATATTAATTACAAAGTAACAATTTCAGATGAAAAAAGAAAATATTTTCCCGGTAACTTCGTTTTAAATGAGTTGGTAGATAGTTAGTAGGTAATCTTCTGTTAAGGTCCGGCTTGAGTCGTCACCACACATTACACGTTAGGTCTAATAGACATTTGGTATTGTCGTATTCTATCATAGAAACTTTAAGTTTATGAGAAAATTATGAACATAACACTAAGGTATGTACAGTATGGGTCATAAGTAAATGATCAGTTTGCTACAATAATACTATCAACAAGTATTGGAGTTACGACCTTCTAATAGACGTTACACACAAACTTAGATACTTGAATTAAAAGTACTCAGTGTGATTATTATTTTCAACATTTAGCTATGTATGTGTGAGTGGTATAAACCGCCACCCGCTACACCAACCGACGCGGACGTGGGTTCGATCCACAGGTTACGTTGTTATAATGTTCAAATAGTGCTGCACAGGATTGTAAACGTTACGGTGGGCAGAGACTTTTGACCGTGTACAAGAACATTGTACATTTTGACGATCGAGCATGCGTAACAACCAACCAAACAACCACAACTAAGTTGGCACCAGACGTATTACTAGTTCTTTTTGAATACGGTCGATTAAGGTGAGTCAGATAATATATAGATATATATAGATGCTGGGCAAGCCTACTTCATCCTCACGCAAAAAGAAGCCATCTAAATAGGTCTAATTGTAGAAAAATATGCCCTATACGTATAAGTAGGTTCAACATAATACCTGAAAATTTTTGACTAGACGACAAAAGATATCAGCCTACCTCAAATAGGTAAATTGAGATGAGGGTAGGAATAATATCAATTTTCTAAGGAACCACTATCATAATAAAAACAATGGACAAGTCTTGATTTCGAATAAGTATTCAATACGGTAATTTCAATATATTAATATTGGATACCATCAATATTACTATTATCCACTGCAATTGTATAAAACACAATTTTCCGATGAATTAAACAGGACTCGGATAATCCCTGCCATCGTTTCATTGTGACAGTAGAAAAAACGTTTATATAACCGTTTACTATGGATAAGTTGTTCTTTCAAGTCAAGCTGTAAGCAAAAAATTACGCATATTATGTAACTCTTAAAAGCTCTTTTACAGCAATTTAACGAAATATCGATTCGACTTAACCTTGTTTTAGTTTATACATCTTTTAAATTAGGTATGTCAAAATGTGTGGATAAAGCATGGATAAAGAATCGATTAAAATTCAAAATTTTCCACTTGACACTTAGGCAATTTTGTTTTAATTTTAAAGTCAGCGGATTCATTCTACGCTGATTCAAAATATTATGTATAGGATTAACTGATCCCGCAGAATCAGTATCAGTCTACTAAAGAACCATAAGCAACTCAACCTCGACGGGTCAATATAATTACATTGGTAGATAAACGGATAACCAAAAAAATCTTCATATTTTACTAATAAAACTTTGTTTTATATTGCATAGCGGTATTCAAAGTCACATCTGTGCCGTAGCAGGCTTTGACCATAAATACTATTTATGATAGTATTTATGATCGAAGGTCGCAGGCAAGTATCTTCTCTCACAGCACTTTCTACAGTTACTAATACAATCAACTATTCTAAACTAAACAAAGCATGAATATGAAATAGAGGTATTCATTTTATCAGTAGTCTGGCTTATTGGTAAATAGTTAAGCTTCCATGAAATTATATTCAGTAGGTATGCACTAGGAACGCCCTGCGGTTTCACTCGAGTAAGGCTCTATGTCAGAATATCGGGATAAAAAGTCACCTTTGCTAAACTCGAGCCTGTCGAGGCAAAATTGTATACAAATGCACATCAAGATTTGGATTTAGTTGTGGGTAGGTATTTTAGGTTATTCTGTGTGTGTATTTTTTTTATAGGTCGAATTTCCAAAAAATCTTTCTTATTGCTATCCTACGTCATAAAAGGAACCCCTATGCGAAGTTTCTGACTCGTAGCTAATTTCTTTCAGTAATTTATTGATGAAGCTTACTCTCTTATACCTATATATTTTTTCTTTTTTACAAGGTTATTGGTAATTAAACTTGCAAGTCGCTATTTCTGTGCACCTTAACAAACAACTTTTGTACCAAGACTTTTGGAAATCCGAGAAAAAAAAATTAAATTTTAAGGTTATGTCAATTTGAAAAACAGCTGATTATTTAAAACAAAGGTCATTCAGATTTCAGACTACTACGAGAACAGTAGATAAAACTTAAAAAAATAGTAAAATTTTGAGGTTAATGACCTCTCCGTGTATGAAACCGCTTATTTTCAGGTAAAACAGGTAAAGGTCCTAACCTCAAAATTTTCTAAAAACTCTGCAAATTTCCAAAAGTCGTAGAACAAAAGTTGTTTGTTTAATGCACAGAAGAACCCTCAACGGCTTGCTGGTATAATTTCCAATAACCCTGTATATACCTACTGTACCCCGAGGTGGCATACGCGTAAGTCCCGATCCCGAAACTTCGGGATCAAAAGTATCCTATGTCTTTTTCCATACCTATGCCGATTTTTATTCAATTTCGGTCCAGTCATTTGATTGTTAAGACAAACAAACAAACAAATTCATAAACAAACTTTCTTATTGTAATATTAGTTAGGATATTTTTACGTACCTACCTATTATTTTTACCAATTTTACAATATCAATGGAAACCATTTTCATAAGTTTCTGATAGAGTTCGGATTATCCAAATTGCTTTATCAGAATTGATAATGTTGGAGCGGATCAGACAGATGAAATAGTCAGCACTGTTTTGCATAACGGTGCTTTTTTATGCTTTGTAATATTAAACAATATTAATATTTTTGAACTTATGAAATGGCGTACCTATATCAAAAACAAAAACATTCCACAATCTGAATGAATATTTTGAGTCTTAGGTAAGGACTCAATGCGGTTAAGAATTTAATATTTATCTACTTACCCACTCAACTTAAAGTTAAGAACATACATAGTTAACTTATAGATTAGGCTTTGCTATATATAGGTACTAGCTGCCCTACACGGTTTCACCCGCGTAACTCCCGATCCCGTAGGAATATCGGGATGTAAGCTATCCTATCTCTCAAGTTGGATCGAACTGCACATGGTGTGCGAATTTTATTATAATCGGTTAAGTGGTTTAGGAGTCCATTGAGGACAAACATTGTGACACGAGATTTATATATATTAAGATTATAATTTTACCTATTATTGTACATCCGTAAAGGATAAACTGCTAGGCAATGTATCATGAAAATACCATAACACCATATTGTACCCATTTCTTCAATAAATATTTTCTGGTTCTGATTTTGAACATTTCGCACAGTGCCATCTAGTATTATTGTAACCAGACAACGGACAGAATACTTAAAATACAAATATGACGGCGCATTCATAACGCCATCTATCAAATTACGTCGGAACTAGATTGGACAACTGCTGTCATCTAGCGGAACGTCATGTCGTTGGTTAGCGGCCATGTTGGCGGCCATTGATTTCGTGACCGTCATCGTGAGCGCACCACGTATTCGACGAATCGCTCTTGTTCCACGTAATCCTACGATAATTATTGCTAATTGTGATTGATTTTAATAGTAAAAGTTATTATTTTAATTATAGTGCACTGATTTTTGGATTAAACTGTAATTTTGTGAAGTAAATTAATTATATACGATTGATTTTGGATTTTTAACTTGTTCTTCGCCTATACGCCCACGTGAATAATCATGGCTAATCCTGATAATGGCAACCCCTCGCCGTTAAATACATAAACACTTAGACCAAAAACAAATAAATAAATAAATATTGCAGGACATTTCACACATCGCCATCTAGCCCCAAGCTAAGTAACTAGACTTGTGTTATGGGTGCTAGACAACGGATATACTACTTATAATTTTCTTTTGTAAATATATACTTATATTACATAGAAACAACCAGATCACAGACAAATATATAAGGATAAATACTTGTCTGAGGCGGGAATCGAACCCGCAACCCTTTGTTTGGCAGTCCGGCATGGTGACCATTGTGCCAATTGGGTCGTCTCTATATATGGGAAATATCTAATATATGCTTGAGGCAGAAATCGAATCTACCGGGTTGCGGATGTGTTTGCTTAATTTTATGTCCAATAAAAATCTTTTGGATATCAGGAACCCATGTAACTCTGATCCCGCGGAAATATCGCGATAAATTTAGTAGGTATGTGTAGTTTTGTCACTTAAGTTTTTATCAAACTAATGAACCACATTGTAATGCAACAACCGCAAATTAAGAAATTATTCCAATCTGTTTTTCGGATAGTATTCTAGGATGAATGTGTTATCGCAAACATAATTTTTATTTTTCTGAACAGGCACAGTGTCCTCTATTCGTTGCCCGCTTATCCGTTCATTATGGGACACCCTGTATATGTTTGAGGTGAGGATCGTACTTTTCAGGTTGTGGTGTATTTATCAAATTCTATGTCTGATATAAAGTCCTTTGGATATCAGGAACTTATTAATACTAGTTTTATCCTTCGGTTTCACCCTTGTAACTCCAGATCCCGCGGAAATATCGCGATAAATTTATATGTACAGTTTTATCTCGTAAGTTTTTATTACACTAATAAACCATATAATAAACTCAACGTCTAATCTTCGCCTAAGTCAAACCACGGAACACAGCACACCACAAAGCACAGCTAGGTACCTAAAATATTCGCAGTTATGGACTAATCCAATCACAACATTAACAAAAACCGTTCGGAAATTCCTGGAAACTTGTCATATCTGAAGACAGCTGGTGCCAAAATTTCCCTAACCTTAGCCCCTTTACTACCAGTTAAATGCTAGAACCCCACGGTCTTAAGTCGAGGGATTAAGGTTGATTATTGAATGAATATTTTACAAAGTTTCGATAATTTTAGCCCAGAGAACCGCCAAAGTTTGCATCGCATCAACATAAGGTGCGCGATTCGGGTGTGCTTTAAGTTACCTTTAGTAGTTCAGATAGAACCTTGAGAAGGAATGCTTTGTCTCGCTCTTGCTAGTGATATTTTAAATTAGCGAGAATGAGATAAAAAGAAATGCTTGCTTAAATTGCTTCTAAAATTGAGTGCAGCCGTATGTGATTTTAATGTAGGTCGTTTAGTTGGTATACTATTCTTAGTTGGTGCCATACGTATTGAAGAGTTCTCTCCTCTGGACACGGCCGACTAAGCTGCATCTGATACATGTATCAAGCACTACCTATAGTGTCCAAAATAGGATAAGAGTTGCTGTCACTTTATAAAAATTGTCTGGATTTGATGTAAATTAGCAACACTACCCTACCACCTACACTATTAGAATTACGATTGCAAGGATGGTTGTCTTATTATCTAACAGGATATATAAATTATCTATTTTATCTAGTTTTTAATTATTTTTTATTTATATTTTTTCACACCGCCGTCACCTATTAAGCACTGTCCACCAAATACTATGGGAGGGCAACGAAAAAAATCAACGTACATTTTTATATTTTGAGCCTAGGGTTAATAAAATGTGGTTAATAACAAGCTTGAAGCTTGGGTTTTATCAAGTGCTTTTGAAGAAAAAGCTATTATTTTATAAGATCTAGTAATAATAATAATGTCCGAATCATTAAATTTAAGGGATTCCTTACATATTCCCTCCATTCTCTCACAACTCAACCCATGAGCCTGTCTCCTTCAATCCGACGCAACAAACTTCTCCGACAGCTCGACATGTCTCAGGAATAAACAATAGAACGCTTAGTATTTGCGTTCCTAATCCGTTAATACACATCATCTATAGATATAAAATTTAAAGTCCTGACTGATTTATTAAGAACAGCTAAAACAAATAGACGGATCGGGGTTAAATTAGGCACATTATATACCTAGATGTTATAATTTATTTTTTGTTTATTTTAAAGTCGGTTTTTTTTTATTTTAATTTATAAAATACTAGCGACCCGCCCCGGCTTCGCACGACTGTATTATGCATGTATTATATCTTAAAACCTTCCTCTTTAATCACTCTATCAATTAAAAAAAACCGCATCAAAATCCGTTGCGTAGTTTTAAAGATCTAAGCATACTTATGGACATAGGGACATAGGGACGGCGAAAAGTGACTTTATTCTATACTATGTAGTGATAGTGAAGTGATAGTGAAGAAAGAAATACTTAGAAAGGATTTAGGAAAATTTTAATCCTACGCGGACAAAGTCGCTTGCAAAAGCTAGTCTATCTTTACCTACCTACTTAAAATATGGAAGAAAAATACAAAAAGTCTGTACTAGAATAAACGATATCAAATCTAGGGGTCTTTAGAATAAACAGAAGAAAACGATTTCATTTCATTTCATCAATTTTAGTACGATTTCTCTCTTATTTTAAAAACTATTGAACCGATTGATCTCTGGGTTTTACAATTGGATATATAGCTCTATTTTCAGAAAAAGTCTTAGTGTCCTTTACATTAAAATCTACTAAGGAGAAACTAAATTATAGAAGTAACGTAACTAAAAACTGCATCCGCCTTACGGAAATGCAATATCCGGCTTCAATTTATTCAGATTTTCCTACAGGATTAGTTTTACCGCGGGTAAAACCGCAGTGCGAAGCTAGTCTTCAAATAATATTTGGAACCAAGTTTGAATCTCTGTATGAACATAATAAGTACCTACTAACTTATGGTTTGTCTACAAGACATTAAGAACTTATACACAACAAACAAACTAAAGATATTAAAATTACCATGTTACTTACTTTAATTTTAAAGTACTCTATGGATTGTTAAAAGCACCATTTTCACGAGAGTAGACTTTTGCGTGTTGATTTAGACAGTTTGGGGCTTAATTTTAAGGTTAGATGAGGTCTAACACAAGCCTGTTTTACGTAAAAATAATAGTCGTAATAGTTTAAAATCATAATACACTGCCAAAAATACTTAGTTTAGAAAAAAAAAAAATTCTTATTCTTCGTAAATTGATTCAGATCAGTAGCAGTGTTAATGACTAACATTAACCTTGGGTCGTTTAGTCTAGTAAGTAATTATTATTTAGTAGCTAATCGTGTCACAATACCAAATATTTAGTCGAATACGTCGATCCATTTTATTCAGTTTTTATTGGGCGAGTAGCGACTCTCACCACGGGTTCATGCTCACTGGTTCTATGGCTAAACAAATCCGAACCTGTCGAATAAGTCAAGTTTTTGTTGTCAAGTCAAGTTGCATTGTTTTGGAGAGAGTTCATCTTGAAAAGCACAACTTACTTGTAAACTGTACTCGAGCAAAGTGCGAACGATTTTTGGACAGTAGCGAGTATTTTAGTTACTACTTGCGACTCGTTTCGGCTTTGCACGGCTATATTATGCATTTATTATACATATAAACCTTCCTCTTGAATAATTATATTTATGAAAAAAACTGCATCAAAATCCGTTGCATAGTTTTAAACCTCTTAGCATACATAGGGACAGACAGCGGAAAGTGACTTTGTTTTATACTATGTAATGAAGTTACTCATTATTAGACCAAAATACTAGCCTTTCGGATTTAGGCATATCTACTTAGTTGATACCGCACACTTCAACATTCTTGGTAGTAAATTTTAACTGCTTCTAATAAGAATTCAGCACGGCCAAGGTTGTTACAAAATTAAACTGCACTTTAAACGTTTACGATCAACGGTTAAATTAAGTTTACAAAGTAGAGCGGAATTCGGAAATATATTTGTAGCAATATGGAGGTAGCTTTGGGTACTTATCGCTGACACATTTATTATTTAACTTTACTTTGTTTCCTTTACTATTGACTTCGAAGTCTTTCATTAATATACAAGAAAAATTATGAATCAAAACCTAGACCTTTTTTTCGCGGGTAGGTGTAAAAACGTTCAACACCTAAATTTAAAATTAAAATATAAATTTTGTGTTTAAAATTTAATTATTTAACATATTTTAATTATTAATGTATATTCGTATTCTATAACACCCCCTACCTGCCATACGTTGTTTTCTCTATTGGATACCAAAATCTCACTCACTTCACTTCAACATCACAATATCACTGGGAAATGGACTCAAATTCGGACATCAGGAGCACAATGGCCGAGATGATGGCGTCTTTCGGTAAGCAGATGGCGGACTTCGAGACCAGGTTGCAACAGAAGGACCCTACGCCCACCGTGACGAACCTGGCCGCTGACTTTGCTTCCTTCAAGACATTCATGTTGGCGTCGCTGCGGGCACTACAGGAGCAGGTTGTTAACCTGGCACATTCTCAGGACCTTCTTGAGATGCACAGCAGAAGGAAGATACTGCTGATCCATGGCATCCCTGAGGAGAAGAAGGAGGACCCGGCCGCGGTCGCTGCAAATGTTGCAGTTGCTAAGCTGAAGGTGACCGAGTTCAGTGTGAAGGACATCAGCCGGTGCCATAGGATGGGGCGTCAATCGGCGGGCCGTCAACGTCCATTGCTGGTAAAGCTCCGTGATGTAAAGATCCGAGACAAATTGTGGTTCTCCAAGGCTAACCTTAAGGATACAGGTATCACACTCTCCGAATTCCTGACGAAGAATCGACACGACCTCTTTATGAAGGCCAGAGAGCACTTTGGTGTGTCCAAGTGTTGGACGCGGGACGGTAAAATCTTTGTGGGCGGTCCCGACTTTACCAGGCACCGTATCAGCAGTGCTGCTGATCTGGAGCGGCTCCTCAGCGCGCAATTGAAGTCGCCCGTAACCAAGGAGGCCTCTAGTTCGGCCGAAACTATCGCTGCGAGATTAAGGCGAAGAAAATGATTTTCCCGTAGTCTAGCTTAGTAAATAGCACCATGTTGTTGTTATTTACATTCTCGTGTGAATAGTAGGTACCCTTCTTTTGTTTCTATGGTTTCACTACCGGTCAATCTTACTACTTAATCCGTTTTCACTTCATCGTTATTTAAAATAATCTACATAAACTGTAATTATTAGATAGAATCAGGGTAGACTTTTTAGGTTATTTCTTAATGTTTGACAAGTTCCGTATTTTGACAGCTGCCCGATTAGTAACGTTCCAGTATCACTGTACGATTGTGAGCATTGTTAAGTTTTACTTTTTTTTTTTTTTTTTTGTGGTTTTTTCTTCAGTATAATGATGTAGCTTATAATTTCTATCTATCATTTCTTTGTCAACATTTAATTTTATGTATTTACAAAGAGATTGATGGTAGGTATCTTAATTTTTTATTTGCAGTTTCTTTTAGGCAACTGGTAGGTGGATAATGGTAACCCCCTTTTTATTATATTTTGTTTATAGATTTTATTTATTTATATACACATAATTCATATTAAGTATTATTTAATTATTTATTTATTTTTTATTTTATTTTTGTAATGATTGATGATATTGATACTGATATTTTTTTATCATGTTCTGATGGGTCAAACAGCTTTGATGAGAGTTATGTTAGCTTTCCGACACTTGCCGAAACCGTTGATTCAAAGTTTTCGGATGTGTCGAAGAATTTCAACGTCATTCACATAAACGCACAGAGCATTCACGCACATTATCCTGATCTAGTAACTTCTTTCGATAACAAGCATGTACACGCCGTCCTAGTCTCTGAAACTTTTCTCAAGCCATGCCTATCCAGCACTTCTTATTTGTTACCTGGTTACGAACTAATCAGAAACGACAGAATCGGTGCCCGTTGTGGTGGTGTTGCCATTTACTTAAAGACCCACATTCCTTACTCTGTGGTCAGCACATCACGTCAACCACCACCGGAGAATGCTGGTGAGCATTTATTCATTGAAGTGACTCTTTCTCGAACCAAAGTATTACTGGGAGTCTATTATAGCCCGGACAAGAATGTCAATTATTTCGCTTCATTTGAAAATCTCCTTGAAGACCTAACTCCGTCTTACAATCACACTATTATAATGGGTGATTTTAATACTTGCCTTCTTAAGTTAGACCACCGAACCAGTAAATTAAAGCAACTTGCTCATTCTTCTAATCTTACTATTTTGCCTCTAAATTCCACTCATCACTTTCCTAACTGCACTCCGTCTCTTCTGGATCTCATGCTTGTTTCTTCCCCTAATAATGTGGCTAAACACGGACAGTGTTCGGCGGACGCCTTCTCCTACCACGATCTGATTTTTCTTTCCTACAAAATGCGCCCTCCGAAACCCAAGCCTCAAATTCTTCTGTGCCGTAATTTCGGTGGCATGGATTTGGAGGCTCTCCGTAGTGATGCCCGGGATATTGATTGGTCTGAAGTTGCTGACGCTCAGAATGTTAACGATAAGCTGGCAGCTTTTAACGTGGCTATTACCAACCTGTATGATAAACATGCTCCACTACGTAAAATTAAAATAAAACAACTTCCTTCTCCTTGGCTCACAGATGAAATCCGTTCACTCATGCATAAAAAAAATGTAGCCAAAGGGAAATGGAAGCGTAACACCACATCTGAAAATGAAGCTAGATATCATAAAATACGCAATCACTGCAACAGAGTGTGTAGAGATGCATTACGCCGATATATTCACGAGTCTGTTGAAAATGAAGACACTTCCAAGGTCTGGAAGTTTCTTAGGTTCATGGGAGTTGGAAAATCACGTTCTAGCAGTAAAGTAACCAAAGATCTTGATATAAATAGCCTCAACCAACACTTTACCAGTTCTTCCAATCTTCATCATTTATCTAAATCTGATACTCTTTCTTTTCTGTCTTCAAAACAACTACCAAATACTTCTCCTTTTTCTTTCTCTCAATTCTCCGATGTTGACGTTAAGAGAGCCATAAATTCTATTTCTTCAAGCGCAGTAGGTACTGATAGCATTAGTCGAAACATGATCTCGCCAATTATCGATGAGATAGTACATGTCATTTCTCTCATTTTTAATCATTCTGTCTCCACTAATTCCTTTCCTGTGTCTTGGAAAGAAGCACAGATAATTCCACTACCTAAAAAACCTAATCCTTCATCTTTCTCCGAGTACCGTCCAATATCTATCCTTCCGTTTTTATCCAAAGTGCTCGAACGCCTCGTTCATCAACAACTGAGCGTCTTCCTTTCCAACAATTCCTTGATGAACCCATTCCAGTCTGGCTTCCGCCCAGGACATAGTACCACTACAGCATTGGTTAAGATAACTGATGACATTCGACTTGGCATGGATAACCAAAAACTTACTGTGCTTACACTCCTTGATTTCAGCAACGCTTTTAACAATGTTGACTTCGACTTACTCCTTGGGATCCTGCGCTCTCTTAACATATGTCCGTCGGCGATTGATTGGTTTCATAGTTACCTGTATGGGCGCCGGCAACGTACTCGGATTGACGAGAATTACTCGTCCTGGAGTCCAATATCTGCCGGTGTCCCTCAGGGCGGCGTACTTTCTCCTTTACTTTTCGCTGTGTATATAAATACGATATCTACCAATCTTTCTTCCTCCTACCACCTGTATGCAGATGATTTGCAAATTTATACACAGGCGCCTCTAGCACAACTTAATTCTGCCATTAACAGACTCAATGATGACCTCAACAGAATCTGTGACTGGAGTAGTTCTTATGGCCTCAAAGTAAATCCTAGAAAAACGCAAGCAATAATTATAGGTAGCTCGAGACTTACTTGCAAAATAAAACATACACAGCTTCCACCGTTAGTTTTTAATGGCACATTAGTACCTTTCAGCACCGAAGTCAAGAACCTTGGTGTCACTATGGATAGCAATCTAACTTGGGACTCGCAGCTCGCTGGGCTGAGGCAGAGGATGTTCGCATCTAATGCTTCGCTTAGAAGGTTGCGAAATTTCCTTCCCACTGCCACCAAAATTATGTTAGCACAAACTCTCTTGCTCCCTATTCTTGACTACGCAGACGAATGCTTTCTTGACTTGACTGAGGCACAACTAAATAGGCTTGAGCGGCTGCAGAATCTCGCTATTCGGTTTATTTACGGTCTCCGTAAATACGACCATGTCTCGGAATATCGCAATAAGCTCAAATGGTTGCCCATTCGTCTGCGTAGAGATTCTCATGTTCTTTCTCTTCTTTATAGAATTCTGTTCCTACCAACTTCCCCTTCTTATCTAAAATCTCGCTTTCAATTTCGTCATTCTCCCTCTAAATCTGTCCGTTCCTCTAAAGTTCTTCTTCTAGCTGTTCCTGACCGCTCCTCTTCTTTCTACCACAACTCCTTTACCGCTCGCGGTGTACAACTGTGGAATGCTCTGCCTGCTTTCGTTCGGCAATCGAAATCTTTGGCTGTTTTTAAAGCCAATGTGTACAAGCATTACCTTGCTCTCGCTGAAGCTTGTAAATCAAACATATAGCTGTCCTATTATTTATTTGTACGTATATTTAGGTGTAGGTATATTTATATATATATATATTTATGTATGTATGTATGTGTAGGTACGTATTTTATTGAATATTATGTGTTTTATTATTATTATTATTCAGATTATTTTATTTTCCTCCTTATATTCCTATCAGGTTATGTACAACCCACCCATCCCCTTCTTTAATTCTTGTCCATCCAAAGGTTGCCTGGAAGAGATCGCTTTTAGCGATAAGGCCGCCCATTGTGCCATATTGTAAGGTATTATTGTTTTTGTAGCAGAATGTATGTTAGAATTAAGGTTTAATGTGGTACAATAAAGAGTTTATCTATCTATCTATCTATCTAACCTCAAAAACTTATAAATTTAACTAGCTGTCCTGACAAACGTTGTTTTACCATTTACAAAAAATTATAAAGGAAAAAAATTGAATAGTGTTCGATTCTCAGACCTAACGAAAATACACAAAAAAGTCATACAAATCGGTTCAGCCGTTTAGGTGAAGTTTGAGAACTAACACCGCGACAAAATAATTTTATATTGGGATAAAATATTTAAAAATACACTAAAATATTACAAAAATCCACTTATGAAGTAGTAACTCTTAGTAATTACTCCTTAAGTACTACTTATGGTACTTGGTAGTAATAATTATTCACCGCACCAATAGCACAGTAAACGAATTTTGAAGATGCATTTTCCTCGAAAAAAAAAAAGTTCCAGAAACGCCTAAATTGGCAACACTGAATCCATTTCAAGGGAATATGTATCTCCAAAATATTGCACCGCACTAAAAGCATGGTAAGCACGGCGAATTTTGAAGATGCTATTTTTCTCGAAAAAAGTTTCAGAAACGCCTAGTGGTGGCTTACTCACTGTAAATAATATAAAAACATTGGCAGAACTGATATATCACTTTTATTTATTGTGTAGCTGGTGACTTCGTATAAGGCTTTTCACCTGCCTCCTCTAATTCTTCATCCGTATAATCAGTGTACTTATTTATCTCGTATTTTCTTTGAGGATCTTTCTCATTAAGTTCATTGATCTCCTTCAAATTGTTATCAAAAGCCGCCCGGTGTTTCCTTTGGTCGGCATTGTCTTTAAAGGTTTTCCCGTATTCTTTCCTATATTTCCTCCAGAGAGACCCCCCTGGATTCTCGTACCTTGTGTCGTCTGCTTCAATAGCGACGAGTATACAAAGTGTTGTGAGAACAATTAACAGCTTCATAGTTCTTGATCGACTGTTGGTAAACTGAGTGTAGGTAACTTTACAAGCAATGTTTATGATTACAGTTCTAGAAAAGTACTAGAAAATAGTCGACTGCGTCATTTGGGGACCTAATATGGCGCCTTTAACGAATCGTATTCGAATCGTAATACGAGTTAGATTTCACATATTATTTTGTGTAAAAATCGAGTTTCGTCGTGACCATCGCGATTTAAATTGCTTATTTGCCGCGACCATCGTGATTTGTATGCCGATTGACTGATAGAAATCGAGATGGTTATGATCGGCCACCATCTTGAAAAGTTCCCATGGAAGATGACAGAAATAACAGAATTACACGACGCTAATCAAGAGTACTGTCTTTCGATGCTGCCATTTGACACCATTTTCCATAAAAACGAATCCGAATCACATTGCTACCATCACGTTTTGTATGACCATTTATCTATATTAAGGTGAAAGGGTACCTGTGCTCTCTCCATACAAACGTTCAAACGCACAAATATTTTTGTGCCATAAAACCTATAACTGCCATGACTATGCCCCTATTTTTTGTTATTTTTCATTTTCTAATAATAATTATCATAGAAATTAAGAATAAAAAAAAACAAAGAATAGGGACATGGTCATGGCAGTTATAAGTTTTATGCACCAAAAATATTTGCTCTAGTGTCATTATCCAGGGAGAAAACAGTCAACTACGTTTGTAATAGTTTGTATGGAGAAAACCCCCGGTACCCTTTCCTTTTAATACATTTATTATAAAGAAGAAATATTTGATTCTGTTTTCATTGAATAGGCTCCGAAACTACTGGACCGATTTTGATGAAACTAAGAATGAGGCTTAGGTACATTGATTAATTGGGAGTAAGATTTGTTAAAACCTAAAGTTTATAATTATTATGGAAGAAGAACAAGAGCGTATCAAATACCTACAATTTTAAATAGCTGTGCAGGAGGGCAGTACCTATACCTGTGCAGGAGGGCAGTATGTCTAAGTATACTTACAAATGTAAGCTTAAGTACAATTTGTTGTCATTGTATAGTTTATCTCTTCTATAATCATAAATAAATACATACATAGTGTAGCAATGTAGCAGATTTAGATATAGGAACATACATTAATTAGGTAGGTAACTACTAGATTGGGTTATATAAGTACATATAAACTTTTATATTTTTATTTTTTATAGTTTAGGTACATACATACTTTAAAAACTTTTTTTTATATTTTGTAATTTTTAGGGTTGGCAGGTGTTTTTTCTTGAGAGTATATTTTTCCACCTACAAACTTTCTTTAAAGTTTGGAGGATTTTTTTGTAATCTTTGCCTATTTTCTTTTAATAAAGTTTTATTTAAAAAAAAAATAATGATTTATCTCAATATTCTCACGAGATTGAGACTTACGCGGGTGAAACCGCGAGGTGATGCTAGTTGTAAATAAAAAAAAGAGAATCTCTTCCTTTTTTTTAAAGTCCGTTTTGTATTACGTTTCGGATACGATTCATCTTCGAATGTAATTATTTTAGACCTGCTGATCGGCATGAACAATATTATTTCCTTGCCCGGAAACGATCCTCGCATGATACTCTAAAGCCATAAAACCTTATCTTTCTGATTCAAGGTTATAATTTATTTTATGCTAATGTACTCTGATGGTGTATCATGGTAATAAGATAAAATATTATGGGATTTTTCTTTCAAAATTATTACTCGTAAGCATGCAAATTTTTATAAGCCTTTATCCTTGATAGCAGCGCTCCGCGGTTCTACCCACGTAACTCGCAATCCCGTGGGAATATCGGGATAAAATGCTATGTTATTTCAAATGAACCAATGTATCCATATATCAAATTTCATCAAAATCAGTCCAGTAGTTTTGGAGCCCATTCGATACAAACATAAAAACAAACAAAAAATCTTTCCTCTTTAATATTATTGAGTGTAGATCATTTTTAATTAATTAATTGGACATGTCCCGTATGCAGATAACTACGTCAGTTCAGTTCAGTTTAGCAGGGTTGTTTCCGCACTTAGGTACCTACGTCATTCACAGGCGTTTCCTCAATATAACGCAAGGAACCTAATTAACGGCACATAATATATCAACTCGGAAACGGATCGTCACCGTATCGCCTCGCCGTCAACCTAACGTAAGCGCGATGCCAAGCGATCGGCAGCTCCGAATTAACTCGGCTACGGCTAGGCGGGGTGCCACCGCGCGGTTCGTCAGTATCCGAACGTGAAGTGTAGACGAAGAAACGCAAGCTAGGGTATGGAGAGTCGTAAGATAGCTTACGGTGAGATGTAAGCGCGGGTACGGCAAGTCGAGCACGCACCGTACCGCGGTTCGTGAGCTTGTCCCGAGGCGAGGCAATTCCGTTACGATTCCGATCAGTGTGCGTTGCAATAGGGAGTTTCATACAAAGAATACTGAACTGCTCGAGTTGATACGTTTACGTTCCGTTTACGAGTTGTTAAATGTGCTACGACCTTAAACTAGCATCCTGGGATATTTATGTTATCACTACATAGTATAAAACAAAGTCGCTTTCTCTGTCCCTATTTCCCTTTGTATGCTTAAATCTATAAAACTACGCAACGGATTTTGATGCGGTTTTTTTTAATAGATAGAGTGATTCAAGAGGAAGGTTTATATGTATAATACATGCATAATATAGCCGTGCGAAGCCGGGACGGGTCGCTAGTAATGTTATAATTAGGTCTTCCCCCACAATATCCCTACATTGAAACGTAACCTTTACTCTTGTGTTTTCCTTATTATGATACGAGTGCAGGGTGAATGCCATGCTAGCAAAGAGGCTGCAGTGGGCAGTAGTGAAAGGTTCATACAACTCGATGCCTGACGGCATTTTTGGAACGAAGTTCCGCCATCATGGATTGGCGAGGGGACGTAGCCGAGAAAACATGTAACGCGTTATGAAAGCGAAAAACCGTAAGAGAAAAACAGAATGTAGGAGACCGATTCATTTTTTTTCGTTTGGTTTTATCAACATTCAATAACCATGCAAAATTATCGGTTAAATAATAAAAAAAAACCAGATTGCTATGAAATTGACCTATGAATTTTATTGGTGGTCAATTTTGCACTAATGGCACTTTATCTAAAAGTCTAAACTTTTTAAAAACTTAATTTTAGTAGTTACATCTTTGACAGTACAGTAGATTAGTTTAGTTTTACGGGGCTGTTTTCGCACTTAGCCTCATTATTTGGGCCATTGTGCGTGTGTGAGTATCCTACTTGTCACTCCAATCATCCCAGGTCCTCCCAGAAAGCTAGCAGCCTTTTCAGGTTGCTACAGGCCTCCGGAAGAGATGTCGGCGATTGAAGAGACCGAGCCCGTTGATCTGATCTTTGACAGTAATTTAACACCTTTTACGAAAACCTGGTTGGCAACACTGCTTATCAAAATTCAAGGTATCAATTGAACAAGAATTTATGGCACAAAAGGCCTGCCTCGTCCCTCGCTGTCTAGACTAGATCTTGAGTTACAACACTGGAAGAAATTGGGGTTTAACTGTGATTTAGATTGCAGTATTTAAGAGGAAAGGGTACCGGGCGCTCTCTCCATACAAACGTAGTCGACAGTTTCCTCCCTGGATAATGACACTAGAGCAAATATTTTTGCTGCATAAAACCTATAACTGCCATGACTAGACTATGCCTCTATGACTTGTTTTTTTTTTGTTTTCATATCTTAACTTCTATGATAATCAGAAAATGAAAAACGAACAAGACGTAGGGGCATAGTCATGGCAGTTATAGGTTATATGCAACAAAAATATTTGCTTTAGTGTCATTATCCAGGGAGGAAACAGTCGACTACGTTTGTATGGAGAGAGCGCCGGTACCCTTTCACCTTAAGCTGGTTTCTGGGTTCCTATATTTAATCTTGGATTGGAAGAGATTTCGCGATAGGAAAGGGTTTTTAAAGATAGAAAGTTTATGTTTTATTTTGGGGACTTGGTTAGAACCGGTCGCATTTTAGCTGACTTCTACCAGGTCGGCACATGGATTTGTAAAGTGAGCTTGAAAAGGTACCTTTTATGCGCGTAAAATGGCGATTAGTTCAGACATGTCAAAAGGATGCTACGCCATTGCGGCGCTTGCTAACACGTATACGTATTATCGGACTGGGTACTGAATGATTTGAAGTCGGGCATGGAACTCTAAAAATCGGAGAGTAGTTAGTATTCTTCGGTACGATTTATTACCACTGAGTTTTGTCCCACATAATAAAATCCTGGGTCGTCCCAAGCATTATGCTTGCTTTGTCCTAAAATGTTATTTTTTTTCAATTTCCGCTTCGTTCTATTTTACATTCCTTCTACGGCCTATTTTTTTTTAAAATAAATATTTCAAGACATTCTTCACATCGCCAACAAGCCCCAAGCTAAGTAACTAGACTTCTGTTATGGGTGCTAGACAACGGATATTCTTTTCTTTTGTAAATATATACATATAATACATAGAAACAACCAGACCACAGACAAATATCTAAGCATAAATACTTGTTTGAGGCGGGAATCGAACCCGCAACCCCTGTGTTTGGCAGTCCGGCATGGTGATCATTGTGCCAACTGGGTCGTCAAATGCTTCTTATTACGTATTGTAGGCTACGACTTTTAGATACATCTAGGCTACCTAACTATTTATAAAACAGCAATACACTATCTTGTTTCACTGAAAGGCATCCACTCAACGTTATTACAATCATAAATATTACTCTACGGTAGCCATTCGAGAATTATGAGAAACTTGTTGGCCTTAGCTTGTTTGATATTCACTACGACCAAGCGATGTATGAGCAATGCCTCTTCAGTGGAGAAGGGAGAAATAGTTTACTCCGTGGTAAATAAACTTGGGAAATATTGGCAAAAATCATTTTTGGACAATCGTGAAATATTTTATTAAAGGGGTTTTAATTATAAGTATAATATATAAGTATATTTTATATATAAGTATATTAATATAATATATAAGTATATTAATATAATATATAAGTATATTTTATTTTTCTTATTTTTATTTTTTATAGCTTAAGTAATAATTATTGTGATATGGGATTTTATGCCTGAAATAAATATTTTATTATTATAATATATTATTATTATTATTTAAGTATAATATATAAGTATATTAATATACTTATATATTATATTAATATAATATATAAGTATATTTTATTTTTCTTATTTTTATTTTTTATAGCTTAAGTAATAATTATTGTGATATGGGATTTTATGCCTGAAATAAATATTTTATTATTATATTATATTATTATTATTATTATTTAATAATAATTGTAATTGGTCAGATATTTTTTATTATTATCTGCGTGACGACCTTTCAAACCTATGGCAAAGTACAGATGACTTAGAACAACAAATGCCATGTAAATCTTATAAGGTGTTAGGTTTTCCTGTATTGTGGAAAATCAAAAATAAGATTACTAGTTTTAGCTTCGGGTGACCAAAGGGCTGGCTCCTACCTCGGACAACAGATAAGCATCGCCATCCAACGTGGTAACACTGCCAGCCTTTTGGGCACACTTCCTAGGGACTCCATTTGGACTTTTAATTTAGTATAAGTAAAGTAGGTAGGTAGTTTATTTAATTAATTTAAGTTTTCGTCATTTAATTTTTATTTAGTATAGTATTATTTACATAATTAAATAAATTCTTGCCCAGATTCTTACTAAATAATATTTTTTAACATCAAATAACAGGCAGGATTTTGATAATGGCATTTGTTGTTTTTTAAATCTCCTCTATATATAGCCATAGGTTTGAAAGGAGGCCCGATCATTCTCAGAAGATCCATTTACCAGATCCAGGATGGATTTAGTGAGACAATTTTTTTCTCATTGGATCTAGATTTCAAATTGTTGGTCTATTGAGATTTTTCTTTCTTAGTCGATTTCTTACCAGATCCATTATAGACCTAGCAAGATACTTTTAAATGACAGGCAAAACAAAAAAAACTACCAAAACATTGAGGCGAACACTTTGCCAGTCTCTATACTTATATGATACTACACTTTAAAACGGATTTCATTTGTTAAACCGTGAAAAATAACAATGACATTCACCGTAGAGTTAAAAATAGCAGTGTCAGCGAGCATCAACGAACGTCATCAATCAGAATTAATGGGCAAAAACAAATTAATACATCAGCAAAGCCATAGGTAACTTTCCAGACATGATGAAGAAAAAAATGATATTAAAAAATGACAAATATTAAAAAAAATTCACAGTTTGTAGCATTTAATATTTATTATATACTTTTACATAATTTATTATCGAACCTAAATACATTTATTCACTAAAACACTATTTTTAAATTACATTAATAAGATAACTTTTAAATTACATTAATAAAAAAAGGAATTAATTACCAACACCTTTACCTAATTTATTTCATAACATATTATTTTGACGTCATTATACCTAATATAAATTTTAAAAATGTCAAATTATTTCTATAAAATATCTATCTTGAATGGGTATAAATAATATCCTGTCCCTAAATTCCCTTAAAATACGAAGACCGTTTGTTGTTCTTGTTTATTATAACTAAAAACAATACGTGAGTACAGTAAGTTAATACACAAAAATTGAGGGACAAAATATTTAAAAAAACTATCTTTTTTAGGCACTTACGTTGTCTCAAATTGTAGGTATTTGAGACAACATAAGTGCCTCAAACTGGATACTATGAAATAGACAGACAAAGCAGCAGACACGCAAAAAATACCATTGAATATGACCATATTCAATGGTATTTTTTGCGTGTCTGCTGCTTTGTTATAGAGGTAGTGGCATCGAGGGAGCATCCCTAGGGATGCAAGTTTCATTACTATTCACTGAACCAAACATTGGTTAACAAACAGTCTTTAAGTAACTTAGATTCATTAGTGATAGCTTAGTTCGTAACGCAGTTTCGTCTGCTGTCTGACTTGGATTATTTTTTCATATGCAATTTTTTTCGTAATATATTCTTGTCTGCCTCTTTTGATTATGGTTTGTGGGGACAGGTATAAAGCGTTTGTATTTCAATCGTTTTTTGTTTTCATTTCGATCTTCTTTTGTTTACGTTTCGATGGTCTTTTGTTTCCATTTTGATCGTCATTTGTTTTTGCTATGTATATTTCTGTAGGAAATTAATTTCACTTTTAAGAGGTTAATTTTTTTTGATTACCTATTTAAATTGTAATTTTATTATATAATTTTTTTTATTATGTAAATATAGAAATTGTTAGTTAGTTTGTTAATTAGTAGTTAGGAAGGGCGTCGCGAAGATGCTTTACATAAAAATCCACCAAGTAGAAACTAAATGATCAACGAAAAAACTACGACCGTCTCTCGTTTTCACGGTATTGACCCTAAAGCGGAGAAAGCCACTGGGGGCAGCTAGTAATATATAAACCTTTCTGTTCGTTATTTCACACCCACTTCCGGAAGCGCCATCTATCAAAGAATATCATCAAAGAATTTTCGTGCATTTCGTCTGTGACAAACAAATGAAACATTTCTAAAAACTTATTCCGATTCAATTATAGCGGCTTATACCTTTATTGTATTGTCTGTAGTTCGCCTTTGTTAGGCTTTACAAACAAACTTTAGCTATATCAATATTAGTATTGCTTATTAATTATTAAGGCTCGTTTTAGGTATTTATAATTAGGTATACATAGAAAAGTGGGCGCATATTCTTGCTGCTTGAGTTGATCAAGGAGTTAGGAACTAGTACCAAAACGACCCACCGGCCTAAAGGTCGCTGCATACACGTGACGGGATTTTTCTAATGCCGGACGGAACGTGATATTTAAAAAGGGTTATTGGAAATTAAACTAGCAAGCCGTTGAGGGCTACTTCTGTGCACCTTAACAAACAACTTTTGTTATACGACTTTTGGAAATATAAACGGGGGCCGTTAATTTGAAGGTCTTTGAGTCACCAGCGTAGGTATCTCTAGGAAAACGTGAGGAGGCTCACAGCTAAGTGACTTTCGCTAATCGTTTACGGTTGTGTGGGTTAAGCGACGCGTTGCGCGGTAATTACTTAGATGGGTGGCCCTTTAGAAGTGTAGCAAAAATGTGTTTTCGTGAGTCCCTCCCTGCTTCGGAAGGCACGTTGAGCCATTGGTCCGGTTGCTATCTCTAGTAGCAGTCGTTAGGTCAAGTTGGAGGCCCTAAGGCGATCTGAAAACTCTAACAACACTTATTGTTAGAGTTTTCAGATCGCCACACCACTAACGAGAATAAGAAGAAGGAAAGCGTGCTACATCTCAGACATCTGTTAAACGATGACATACCTATTTAATATAAAAAGGCAATGATACATTATAAACAAATTCACAATTTGTCCATAAAATTCCGCTTATCAGCAAAAATTCCCTAATTCCCCTGAGGATTACCAACAATACAAAAGTACTCACTTGTTCCCTACACCAGTAAAGATGGTATTTGTACTTTATGCAGGGGAGGAAGACAAACTGTTATTGTAAAGCTTTGTTTCGAGAAGCTGTTACTTAACACCTTGGTTGATTGCAATGGGGTACGGTTTTGAACCGAATAGGGTTGACAAATATTTAAAATTATTTTACAAGTCGTTACAGAATAAAACAAATTAAAGAACTAAGGAACCACGTTGTTCAAATGAAAAAAACCCTAAAAAAATATTGTATGTCAGACGAGGATGTATAGGTTAAAAGTCTTTTGCCTAGCCTTTCGGGAGTGTAATTAACAAAAAATAGTAAACAAAACCTAAAATTCTTAAAAACTTTTTATTATTTTAACAAGTCTTTTTTTATTCGCAACTGTGATAAAAAACGTCGTACGATACAGGTGTGGATTGATCATTCCATCTCGGCTTTTGCCACGCTCGCGTTCCGCTCGCGCGTCATATGGAATGATTAACTTTCCACACTTGTATCGCAATGTACTAATAATGTAATTATCATTTAGACTCAGTAACTAGTAAGTACAACGGGTTAGCAACAAGGATCATGACAGTAAAATATTGGAGTGCCATGATACTTTACCACATAAATATTTTGTGACTTTACTCTAAGATCTTACACGTATTTTCTAAGAAGCGTTTTGATCGATTCATATTACTTGGAATCGATATAGTAATGGAAGATAGCACTCACCTAAGCAAAGTGATTAAACAAAATGGAGATTGTTGGATTCGAGTATCATGTAGAACACTAACAATAATGTACTTTTTATTAATTCAATGCCCTAAAACATAACGACTAGAGGTGGTATTAAAAAATAAGCTATTTATGATAAAATAATAGGTATAACTTCATTTTGTTCTTGGTAAAGCCAATTAGGAGTTTGGTATTTTAGCATCAAAAGTCTAATTCGACATCACTAAATCTGCAGCTAGTTTTTTCACTCTCTATTTTCAATTGACGACCCAGTTGGTCCAATGGTAATGCCGGATTGCCAAACACAGGGTTGCGGTTTCGATTCCCGCCACAAACAAGTTTAGTATTTATGTTTAGCTATTTGTCTTTGGTCTGGTCGTTTCTATGTATTATAAGTATATATTTACAAAAGTAGTATATCTGTTGTCTAGTATACCCATAACATAAGTCGAGTCACTTAGCTTGGGGCTAGATGGCGATGTGTGGAATGTTCTGAAAAAATCATTTATTTAATTATAGGGTTTAGCATCAAAATTCTAAACCGACATTACTGATCAGCAGTCAGTTTTTTCACCCTTGAACCACACAGCTAAAGGCGTTAGTTAATTCCCTTTCTTATGTCCAATATACCAGTGAATCCATTCTAGCCTAATTTGGAAGGCCATTATGCCTTCCCCAGACTATCTCGACAATTTATGATAATGTCCCATCCATGTTGCCTAATAAGAAAATGGTGTGAGGACTGTGTTTAACAAGTTTTATTGTGTTAAGGGTCGTGACCTTAGGATAATGGGGTAATTTGTTGAAGTCATCGTGCGGTTTTATCATGGGAGGTAGGTACAAATTAAGGGGTTTTGTAAGACTGTTGCAAAACCCACAGGTTGGGGGCAGACTATAAATAACTTCCCTTATGATCGACAATTATTCCTTTTAAGTACTAGTACCACACTAGTACTTGACATTACTAAACAAATGAATGAAATAATTATATAATTTCTTGTTTATTATAAGTATACTTATACCTATTTACAAAAGAAAAGTATATATGTAGTATATCCGTTGTCTAGCACCCGTAACACAAGTCTAGTTACTTAGCTTGGGGCTAGATGGCGATGTGTAGAATGTCCTACAATACCCCAATTTACTGATAAGATCACCAGATGTGCCAACATTATTACTGCAGTTAATCTTAAGGAAAATAATCGTGTTTTGAAAATTCAGGGTAAATAAAAATTAATAAAATACCTTTACTATATTTTTGGGTAAGGTCCGTGTGCACCAACTTGTACCCAAAAAAGTTTGAACTTTAGAAGAAGAAAAACAAAAGGAATAATAGGTAGTTGGATAAGTACCTATTCCTTTTTATGTTAAAATCATACCCCACCCGAAAACCAAGTAGGTACCTACTTACCAAATCCAATTCAACAAAAACAAAATTATCCATCACAAACTCACTTTTCAACTAAAGACTGAACAACAGAAACCAATTCAAATCTTAACAAACACTCGACGGAAAATTGGTCTGTTAATAACGCAGTGAAAATCGCATTATAACAGCCCCAGTTTTGTCACCTGACTTAATGATCGTACACAATGAAGTGAGCGACTTGCGACGTTCACCAGCGACTTGAATTCAGTTTAGTTTTGAATTAAGACTTAGAACTATAGTGTGTCATAAAAATGAACAATTATTATTGACAGTATTGATATTTAATTAATTTAAGTAATTCAGATACCAGAGATTTATACATAAGTATACAAATTCCGTTATACTTATTTCGGAACCGGGTTTTGTGTTAGGAAAAAAAAAGTCATGTTAAGAAACTGGTTTCGTACGAAGAGAATTTTGGTTCGAAAATGGAGTTACTTTAGGAACTGATTACGAACCTCCGGTTTTCTATGCGGGATATTTTTTATGATTAAATGAAGTTATTTAATTAAATCATTGATTAATGCAAGGGAAACCGAGTTTATATAAACTCAAAATATTATGAATTTATCACATAAGAATTTACATATACATCAATGCCCTTAAAGGTACATTGAACCTCTAGGTAAAAGCGACTCAATTCAAATTATTATCACGAATTGTCTCCATCGCATCGCACTCCATTGTGTCTTGTTATTTCAGAGAGGGTGACAAGGTAGCAATAAATATGCTAATCCTACCACTTCACTTCGGTTCTTTAAAATAGTACTTTAATATCGAACTCGGAACGATGTTCCATTGGTTGGGGAGACAAGGGGACTAAATTCAGGAGGTAATTTTTAATCAGCGTTTATTTAACGTACAGTTTAGTAAATTAAAAAATATAGTAGCTTTTCGAAAAGCTTCACGCAACTGCGGATATTTATTCAAGAAAAATGCATCTCGAACGTTTAGCACTAAATGGGTGCGAGTGCGATAATCACTATCACTATTCACTATCACTACATAGTATAAAACAAAGTCGCTTTTTCTGTCCCTATTTCCCTTTGACTGCTTAAATCTTTATACGCAACGGATTTTGATGGGGTTTTTTTAATAGATAGAGTGATTCAAGAGGAAGGTTTATATGTATATAGTACATGCATAATATAGCCGTGCGAAGCCGGGACGGGTCGCTAGTATATAATAAAGTCACTTTTCGCCGTCCCTAGTCCCTATGTCCCTTTGTATGCTTAGATCTTTAAAACTACGCAACGAATTTTGATGCGGTTTTTTTAATAGATAGAGTGATTCAAGAGGAAGGTTTATATGTATAATACATGCATAATATAGCCGTGCGAAGCCGGGGCGGGTCGCTAGTCTTAGATAAGTCTAAGATCCTTTTTATAACGACCTTTGCCGACTTGCTTAATGGATAAAAAGTATTTTGCATCAAATTAAACAGGTCAATAAATATATTGCAAATGGATTGACTAAAAAAAATTTGTCCTTTTGAATTTCATATAAAATTATTAATCCACTAGCGACCCGCCCCGGCTTCGCACGGCTATATTATGCATGTATTATACATATAAACCTTCCTCTTGAATCACTCTATCTATTAAAAAAAACCCATCAAAATCCGTTGCGTAGTTTTAAAGATTTAAGCAGTCAAAGGGAAATAGGGACAGAAAAAGCGACTTTGTTGTATACTATGTAGTGATGAAAAGTAAAATAGGTAATTCAATGTTGTTTAAAAATGTATAAGTCTTATTGGATTGATAATTATATTGACATTTATTGATAGTTTGAATTGAATTCTGTATAGTTTAATTTTATTATAATTTAATTTACATTTGCACGCTGATTAAGCAATTGATATAATGTTGTACGCAAATAAATGATTGAATCTTGAATCTTCACTTTCAAGTTTGTTAGCGAAATTTCCTAAATTACCTAGTGCTAGCTTATACGCACTATAAATAATCATGTCACGCAACTAGTTGTGTTTATTCAGAGACTAAATTAGAGCCTACAAAATACTATGTTACTGACTAAATGGGTACTGCTGACTAAATGGCTACCTACTTCAGCTTACACTACACGCTCTTTAAATGAGGTAGGTACATGCGGAGTTAAAGACATTCCGGAATCCGGAGTTTTAAGATGAGTTTACATTGCCTATAACAATTTTTAGGATTCCGTACCTCAAAAGGTAAAAAAAGGAAACCTTATAAGATCTCTTTCTTGTACATCTGTCTGTCCGTGTGTTACCACCGATTTTTTTTAAAAGAATTGCGTTTATTTTGTTGGAAGGGTAAAAATAAATACTTATAGTTTTTTTAGAACTTCGACGGGCGGGTAATTAAAGAAACTATACCCTAGTTAATAATAAAAGACCCAAATTTTAAACACTGCATGAGTTTGTCCGATGATTATTTTTTTTTCAAAAATAATTTTCTTCCATAAAAATGAAAGAAACAAAGTTTATTCAAAGATACAAATAAAGTTATAACCTGTAACTTAAATTGCGATCGCTTAAAAACCTCTATACTTACCAAGTAAGAAAACATCTCAAAACAGAAATGCAAATATATACGCCGCGAACACACTCGCTCAAGTTTATAAAGTGATGTCTTGTAAATTAGCAGGAACAATGCCGTGTTCTCGAAGTTTCTGGGCCAGAACTCTTCATGTGCGGCCATAATAATAATATGGTCTAAGCGGTAAGCTGCAGCGGTCGTAGCTACAGACATGATCGGTGTGTAGACCTTCTACTGTACCGTGTACAGTAATAGTTATACTTTTTAGGAGGACGAGGTCTGGGTAAATATCAAAATTCTTTAATTCCATCTCACCGTGTTAGACTCTCTTTTCGCCTGCTTTACGTCAGTCGTCGTGACCACAGTCCCTGTAACGTGATAGAAGCGTAGTTCTAAGGTAAATTTATTGTAAATTTACTCAAAATAAACACAGTTTTTAATACACAGAAATAAAAAAATGTCACTGTTTCCATAATCCGCTGCTAATACTGCGATAATGAACTCAATAATTAACGTAATTGAGCGTTAATCCATCATTAACCCTGATAAAATAGCACATTTCCCTTCGTTATAATTCTTGGAACTTTGTACATACAGCCTGCCGGCTGCCTTCTGATGGAACTAGCAAGTTTTACTCAGCCGTCAGCGATATGTGTCAATGTTCAAATACCAAATAATTATTAATGCAAACATCGGTGTAACAAATATAGTAAGTGCATTTATTGGCATTTGGTATAGTAAAAAAGTGATTTGTTCTTCAGAGTACCTATAAACCACAATCGCGTAGGCAAAGGCAATCGGTCAGAAGAAAGAGAGAATAGAGACTTGCAAAAACCAAACGATTGATGTGATGTTGTTATTCCAACGTCTTTGGATCATAGTAGAACCCAAAAGGTTGCATTAAAATAAGGACTATTTGGTTAAAAAGGCGTTTTTACGCCATGCTACCCGATTTTCTTTTCAGACTTTTTGTCCATCCAAAAGATAGCCTGAAAGAGATTGCTTTAAGCGATAAAGCCGTCCTTTATAATACTTAAACTTTAGTTTGTTTACAAATGTAATGTAATCTAATAATGGTGTTTACAATGAAGAATTTATCTATGTATGGCAAGCCATACATAGATCAATTCTTTTGTGGTGCATCTAGCCAATTTCATGGCCAAACTCTTTACTTATATTGCGGATACTTAGCGACAGCGACAAACTTGTTAATGGTACTTATCGCTTTGTGTGACGACCTGTCAGTTTCGAGGTTACACTGAAATTGTTGAAAGGCGTTCTAAAGTTATACTTGTGTTATTAACCTCGGCACTTTAGAGATATGACTTTAATTAGTTTAATTTACAAGTACCTTCATTTACTTCTTCCTGTCCTTATTTCAACATAATATATTTATTTGAAATCAATGTCTTCTTTCTTTACTTACTTACTTAATAATAGTAATCGTAGGTTAGTATTATAAAGTGATAAGATTTTTTCTTTTTTTGGTTGTTTGTAACGAATAGGCTTCAAAACTACTAGACCGATTAAAATGATACATTGATTTATTTTGAGTATCATAGAGTTGTGCGGGTGTAACCGCGGAGCGCTGCTAGTCTCCTATATACTGCAAAATACTTACTTCCTGTGACGCTACAACCCTTTGCCTCAACAGCCTTCTTCCATTTCATTAGATACCTCGCTAGTCTCCTCCTCCCCGTTCTTCGAAAGTCTTACTCCACGCAGTCCTACACACGTTTTTTTTCGGTTCCAGAGCCTCAAAAAGTAGATATGAACCTATGTTCTATATAATAGTCCACTGAAGCCTTAAAAATATACCTATCTACCTTTGCACAAATAATTTTCTCTTTTTCATTATTTTTCCCGGAACATTTTAACTTACAACGCTATAAAAAGACTGCAGAACAAAAATAATGCAAGAATACACCTCCATGCATTTATTTTATAAAGTTTTTCGTAAGTTTTATTTTATTTGCTGGTAGAGAAGCGGGCAGGTGTGAAATATCTAAGCTAGAAACCAAGCTTTACTTAACTCCACCTCATGATATAGACTTTCTTTCCTTTGATCAGAGTGTCTAACTTTTATTTCGTCTACGAAGCAAAACGCCTAAAATTACAGCAAATTAAATCTGTAAATCGCCTAGAGATCAAACTTTTCTCATTGACAGGCTCCTCGTCAGTCTTCTAAACATTTAGGTGGTGGTTTGCGTTTCCACTCCAAAATTACTAGGTGGCGTTTTGCGTTTGTGGGATTGTACGTAGTTGGTATTTTACGTAATTATTTCTACTAATCAGCAAAACACCACAAAACCTCGAGTTGGTGTTTCGCGTCTATGGTGTTTTGCGTCTAAAGGTTCGTGTCCACCGTTCCTGCAACGAAACGATTTGTCGTATATAAGGTAAATTTATAAAAAAACCTCCTAAAATAACCAAAAAATTTTTACGGAAACGGATTTTGATGCGGGTTTTTTGAATAGATAGAGTGATTCAAGAGGAAGGATTGTATGTATAATACATGCCTATTATAGCCGTGCGAAGCCGGGATTGGTCGCTAGTGTTAAATAATTCGATTGGAAGCTACGACGCCACATAAAAATATACAAAAACAACAAATAGTCATAATAATCAAACTAACAACATATTTCGCCATTCGGGAGTTAAAGAGGCATTGCTCAAATGGCTCGGTAATTCAGCCCGGCTATTAAAACGCTTTATTATTCCCAAACAACCCCAAACCAGACGTTGAAAACTTTTAAACTCCATCACAGCGTCCAATAATTTGATACATACAGTTTAGGAATTCAGCCAGGACGGGGCTCGTACCGAAATATTTGAACGAACTTACTGGCCCGAGGGGCAAACAATGCAAATGAAAACTATATTATACCTTTCTAAAATATTCTTCATTGTTATCGAATAGTTTTGACGTTGAATTTTGTAAAGTTTTAGCTATATTTGTGAATACCTTTAAACGAAGACAAATATTTATTCATCAAACAATAATAATCTATCAAATTACTTAATAAATCACTAGCAACGCTCCGCAGTTTCACCCGCGTAAGTCCCGATCTCGCTGTAAGTCCCGATCGCCGATCCGAAAGTAACCTATGGGTTTATCCAGGTCTTCAGCTATCTACACACCGAGTTTCATTGCAATCGGTCCAGTAGTATTTGTGTGAAGGAGTAACAAATATACATAAACACACAAACTTTTACATTTATAATATAAACTAGCTGTTGCCCGCAACTTCGTTCGCGATGTGGTTTTGGTTTATATAGAATGCCTAGCATTTTCCCGCATAGATACTATTTAACGTTCGGTGTAATTTATAATAACAAAATAGATACATTGTTTTTAAGCTATATTTTTTGATTGATTTGGCAAAGGCACTTATGTAGGTAAGTAATATTTATATTTATTTATTTCACTCAAATAGAACATAATACACAACAATATAATAAGCTAAAACTAAGTCCAATTCATATTCGCACAAAACTTTCAACATTCTTTGTCTTCCTCATCATCTCATCTTTGGTTTTTTGTAAATTAAAGTAAAAAAGAATTATTAACTACCGTTGTCCCTCTATCCATATTTTTGTATTCATAATATAAGAGGTTATCTATATATATAAAAGAGAAAATCACTGACTCACTGACTCATTCACTCATCACGATATCTCAGAAACTACAAGTGCTAGGAGTCTCAAATTTTGCATGGGGGTTCCTTTTATGACATAGGTGCTCACTAAGACGGGATTTTGCGAAATTCGACCCCTAAGGGGGGAAAATGGGGGGTCGAAGTTTGTATGGGACAACGTGATTCCTTGGTCCAATCTACTTCAAATTTTGCATAAACATTGTTTAACAGAATTAATGGAACACGTGTTTCGTATTTTATTGAAATTCATCCCCTAACGGGGTTAAAAAGGGGTAGAAAATTATTTTGGGGGTGATTTGCTTCGAAGTTGATATCAATACTCTTTAGTGCTTTTGATTAGATTGGTAACACGTCACCTCAAGCTGTCAGCAGCTGATGTTAACGTAAAACCAAAGAGGCAAAAAACTTCGAACATTGAACTGAAAAAAGGTGTCTTGCCATTTAGTACTGGAAACTTGACATAGTATTTTAATGCCCGGTATTTTTGAGAACCATAGGTACCTATCGATAGAGGACATTACGGCAAATGAAATATGCCTTTACACCAAATCTCTTATAAGCGTCTCGGAAATGGGGTATTTGACCAAACGCGATGTCTTAATTTTTTTCAAAAATGCACTGTGCACAAATAATGCTTTCTACCAAACTTCTAAACCATCTCGGAGACGGGATATTTGTTGAAACATGGAACTGTTATATCTGTTATTGCGTAGGGATTTTGGAAAACAGTTGGATAGCCCATTTATCGGGGAAGGTTATAAGGCTATTTTTTATTTCGATATTCCCACGGGATCGGGACTTACGCGGGTGAAACCGCGGGGCGCAGCTAGTAGTATTTATAAACACCAACATCATGCAAATAATAATCTATTTTGGTGCAAATAAAATTTTGTTTTTTATTTTCAAATATTACTATTAATGATTAAATATGAAAGGCCATTGGACAGAACAGATACTTATACATAAAATAACGTCCTTACCTATTGATAGCGGGCATTACGTTGAACAAAAAATGCTTTCACACCAAACATCTAAAACGTCTCGGAAATGGGGTATTTGAAGGAACATGATGTCCTATGATTTTACAAAAATGCACGATGCCCTTAGAGACCTATACCTATCGATAGAGGACATCGAAGAAAACAAATAATCCCTTCACACCAAACTTCTAAAGCGTATTGGATACAGGGTTTTTGAAGAAACGTGATGTTCCATGATTTTCCAAAAGTGCGCGGTGACTTTATGCCAATAATAATTGTGTAAAATTACGATATGCCTAGGGTTTTTTTATGCTAAAACGTTTATGACAAACTACAAAAGGACATTTTGTTTATGCCAAAAGTGTGGTTCCCATCTAAAACCTCTAAGCCAACCTCCAACTACTAAAGCTTCTGGGAAATAGAATATTTAAAGAAAAATGATGTCCTATGATTTTTCAAAAGTGTGCGGTTCACTTTGAGACCCATACCCACCTAAATGAACAAAAAATGCCCTCATACAAAACCTATAAAGCGTAAGGGCATTATTAATCCATCGGGTCTAAAATCACAGCGCAAAAAACATAACACTGCCACGCTCCCATACTGAATGTCCGGACCCTTTTTGCAATTTTCTGAATTCTAGACCAAATTGCCCAGATTTTTGCCAGGCTACGTAATTTTGTGGAAAACAAAAAAAAAGTAGCTGTGACATACGGCAGACAGACAGACATGACGAATCTATAAGGGTTCCGTTTTTTGCCATTTGGCTACGGAACCCTAAAAATTGATTTTTACAAACATACCTTATCTAGTATTTTCTAAGGTTTTCGCGACTCGAACTCATAATTATAAATATATTTGAACGGATACCTTATCTATTATTCACTTCAAAAACTTCAAAAAAGGAGGAGGTTCTCAATTCGTCTCGTATATTTTTTTATGTATTTTCGCCGATTACTTACTCGAAAACGCTTGAACCGATTTGGAAAATTCTTTTTAGGGTTTCGTACCTCAAAAGGTAACAAAAGGAACCCTTATAATATCACTTTCTTGTCTGTCTGTCTGTCTGTCTGTCCGTGTGTCACCACCGATTATCTCAGGAACGGTTGGACTTAGCAAGTTGAAATTACTGAAGTCTATGGTCCCATTAGGTGTATAAAAATCAAGGTGTATAAAAACTAATGAACGGAACCCTCGGCGCGCAAGTACGACTCGCACTTGGCCGGTTTTTTTATTTTCTAAGGTGTCCGCGACTTGAACTCATAATTCAAACTATTTAAATAAATTGGTTGAGCGCGATACATAGACTAATAGATTTTCTAGGACCATGGCGCGATATAAGTGTAACATCGAGGAGGTCTTCGGTAAAGGAGAGGTAATTTTATGTAGTAGTACCTCTTTGTACTAACCTCATTTTCAGTTTCACGTAGGTAGTAGATATATGCAAACTATTTGGTTTTATGACAACTGTCATCTTGAGCGGAGGCATGTACCTGTACGCCTAGTATGACTTGTTGAAGCACTCGAAAATAAGGAACCCTTATAAGGTCACTCTCTTGTCCGTCTGTCTGTCGGTGTGTCACTACCGATATTCTCAGAGACGGGTGGATCTAGTAAGTTGATTTTTAGGAAGTTTCATAGTAAATACTCAATTTAGTAAGTTTGATCGAATACGTAAAAAAGTAGTGCTAAGCGTACTGTTCCTTTTTGACGTTTGATTACGTTTTACACGGAAAAATATTTCGATTTCACATTTTTTAAATGTTTTTTTATCAAATTTCATAATTATTGTATTAAACTTAAATTAAAAAATACCCTAAATGTTAATCTGGTATTTTCTGAACATATTGGTGTGGAGCTCGTTGAAATCTGTTCTCTAGTTTATGAGATTACCTGGTTCAAACAAACAGACAAACAGACAAACAGACAAACAGACAAACAAAAATTCTAAAAACTACCCTATCGTGTTCAGCTAATGATTCTAAGACGACCTGTGTATTTTTTTTCTGGATATTTCACAATTACAGATTTTTTTATGTCTACAGATTTATTATATGTATAGAAGATATAAAGAAAAAAAAAAAAAAAATATATATATAATATACTAGCTGCCCTCCGCGGTTTCACCCGCGTAACTCCCGATCCCGTGGGAATATCGGGATGTAAGCTATCCTATCTCTCAAGTTGGATCGAACTGCACATGGTGTGCGAATTTTATTATAATCGGTTAAGTGGTTTAGGAGTCAATTGAGGACAAACATTGTGACACGAGATTAATATATATTAAAGATAAAAGATATATAATATAGAGGATTAGTAGGACTAGGCATAGGATAGATAAGTCCAAATAAGGCCACCCATGCATTGTCCACAGGATGCTAGCAGCATTCCTTTACTGAAAAAAAAAAACTTCTGCCTGCACTCCCGGAGTGAGTGCAGGCAGAAGTGAAAACAATAAACTTGTTATTTCTCATAGAATATTTCTTGAAACGATCTGCTACTGCCATCTATTAGCACTCACTTAAACAAATATAGTTTATTTTTTATTCGCTAGATGGCAGTAAAAAAATTAAATCAGCGCCATCTACATTCGAATAGCGGTCTTTCTAGAAACTAAATTTCTCAATTTGTGTAATAGATGGCAGTATAAGTTAAACAAAAAGACTAACACAAATAAAATCTCATCTGTCGCGTCAAAATCTGTCGCGAGAACGGCTGAAAAGTGCCCAACGCGCCATAAGAAGTTTTCACTTCAAAAATCGAATTTCCAAAAGTCGTAGAACAAAAGTTCATTGTTAAGAGGAAAGGGTACCGGCGCTCGGATAGATAAACGCTTTATTTGTACCAAAATAATCTATACTAATATTATAAAGTTGAAGAGTTTGTTTAATAGTTTGAACGCGCTATCTCAGGAACTCAGGTCGTATTGAAAAATTATTTTTGTGTTGGATAGTCCATTTTTCGAGGAAGGCTATAGGGTACTTTTTATCCCGATATTCCCAAGTGATCGGGAGTTGCGCGGGTGCTAGTTATAAATAAACATGATTTAAAGTGAAGTATGTTTATGGGTACCGACGCTCTTTCCATATAAACATAGATGACTGTTTCCTCCCTGGATAATGACACTAGCACAAATATTTTTTTTATTTATTTGGAAAACCAACAGCTTTACAAAAATTATAAGAAACGAAACAAGAAACAGAAAGCCAATTATAGGTTCTCACGAGTAGAAAATAGAATATGTATAGATAGATACAAAACAAGCAAGCAAAAACACAAATCACAATCCAGCAAGAATTAATTATTTTTGTTGCATAAAACCTAGAACTGCCATGACCATGAAAATGATAAAAACCAAGACATACGGGGTTAGTCATGGCAGTTCTAGGTTCTAGGTAAAAATATTTGTGCTAGTGTCATTATCCAGGGAGGAAACAGTCAACTACGTTTGTATGGAAAGAGCGCCGGTACCCATAAACATACTTCACTTTAAATCATGTTTATTTATCACTAGCACCCGCGCAACTTCCAAACCCTTGGGAATATCGGGATAAAAAGTAGCCAATAGCCTTCCTCGAAAAATGGACTATCCAACACAAATAGTACATTGTTATCCTAGGTGTGAAAGTCACTCATTACAAGTCCCGAGACGGAGTTTGGCGCCCGAGCGTAGCGAGGGCGCTAATAGTTCGAGGGACTTAATGAGTCTTTCACCCGAGGTAAACACTGTGCTTTTCATTACGAATAATACATAAAATTCTTCCTAACAACGAGAGTGAATGAGAGACTCCATCCTCTTACAAGGTTGGGACCAAAGAGGTTATATACATGTAGTGTTCTTCTTTGGTGTTACTTAAAGCAAGGAGGTTAGGTTTTTGAAGTTCATAATGCGTAATGATACGGATACTGGCTACATGCACATTGCACAAGCCGTGCCAAGCCATAATTTGACATGACAGCTGTCAGTGAAAGCGATTTTCCCTAGGGCTGAAAGTTTTATTTTCTACACGCTCTTCAGGCATCTTTAGACCTACTTTCGGAGTATGAATAATGAAAAATATTTTTTTATCACAGTTGCTCATAAAGTGGATCTTATTAAACCGCTTTTAGACTCATAATACAAAGTATTATACACGCGTGCGATAAAAAAAAATCCAACTAGTGGTAAAATAATACGTTATCCCGATAAGTTACGTATCTTACTGCTAATTACATATTAGGTAGGTAGATGAAACATTCTTAATTTATCTGGGTTATACTGCTTTGATGTATAGAAAAAAGGTACCATCAAAGAGTTTTTAAGCCAGCAAGGCTTAAAAACTCTCTTTGAGCAAGGCTCTTTGATGGTACCTTTTTTCTTCTTCTCAAAAGGTTGTCTCTAAAGTCTGATAACGAACGATAATTTTACGTGATAACGTCTTTGAAAACAATTAAAAATTGAGTTTTGTTTTTATTTTGTTTTTCCTTTAGGTACATAAATATATTTTTTCCTTACCATTAGGTATATTGTTTTTAACCGCCGACGCAAAAACAAATGAAAAAAAACCCTAAAAAAATATTGTATGTCAGACGAGGCTGTATAGGTTAAAAGTCTTTTGCCTAGCCTTTCGGGAGTGTAATTAACAAAAAATAGTAAACATAACCTAAAATTCTTAAAAACTTTTAATTATTTTTACAAGTCTTTTTTTTATTCGCAACTGTGATAAAAAAACGTCGTACGATACAGATGTGGATTGATCATTCCATCTCGGCTTTTGCCACGCTCGCGTTTCGCTCGCGCGTCATAAACCTCCTCTATGGAATGATCAACTTTCCTCACTTGTATCGCAAAGTACTATTTCATTACGACCCGAGTTCCTGAGATAGCGCGTTCAAACTATTAAACAAACTCTTCAACTTTATAATATTAGTATAGATTATTTTGGTACTAATAAAGCGTTTATCTATCTACTTATCTACCTAAATGGATCACAGTTCGTTTACAAATAGTAGGGGAATTGTCCAACGATGAGTTTTATTACCAACTTTAATTCAAGTTTAACGCTGTAGTAGTGCTAACAGAGGGGCAACTGCAGTATTGTTTGGTATATTGTCGACGCTGGCTGGAGGGCTATAATTTTGTACTGCTTTCACACTTAGGTACACAAAAACAATGTGTTTGGACGCAGGGTTTTTAATTCAAACTAGCTGCACTCCGCGGTTTCACCCGCGTAAGTCCCGATGCCGTGGGAATATCAAAATAAAGAGTAACCTATAGCCTTCCCCTATAAATGGACTATCTAACACATAAATAATTTTTCAATTGAACCCAGTAGTTCCTGAGATTAACGCGTTTAAACAAACAAACAAACTCTTCAGCTTTCTAAGATTAGTATAAGGGTTTTAGACGTCTAGGCAAACAGCTTTTATTCTACAACTTTAGAAAATTCGAACTTTTTTTTCGATTTTTTTTAGGTTAGCTGAAAAAAAAACAGCTGTTTCTTAGAGTTAGAGGTCATTGAACTTTGCACAGAGAGTACTGTCAGATACAGGCAGTGTAATACTGAATACCATAGAATAAAAATGCTGTTAAAATCATCAAGATTAGACAAAAAGGCCAATATTTTTTGTGTATTTGCGGGGTTTTCATTTATTATTACACTTGTGAAAATATTCTACCTACAGCGTGGAAATGCACCAGTGTGAAATGTTTATAATACTTAACCACTACAAATTCTCACTTGTGCAGTACGGTATGTGACAAAACCTTACGTTAACACACTTATAAAACGTTGAGAAAGAACAGAAGTGTTTTATATTGCGTTTTCTATGTACTTACTTAGGTATCACATATCCAAGCTACTTATCTACGTAGGTGCTTATTCGAGAAACCTGTCTAAGTTTAGTAGAATATAAAAACATAAATATTGTAGGACATTTCACATACCTAGCGTCATTTAGACTCTAGATAAATACATTTACAAAGTTGTTGTTTACCTGTACCTAAATATTACAATATTGTAGGTACTTAATACAGTAACAAATATATTTTATGTAAATACTAAATGACGTTTTTAATGTATTATCTTACAGCATTTTTTGTTTTTTTTTTAATGGAAAATGCATTATTGATCATCCCTCCACCAAGAAGGGTGGCATGGCAGACGACCGGAGATATTTAATTACACCCACTAAAACCCATTGGTTATCGAAGTCAAACATCAGGGTTTGATGAGGTAACAGGTATACTATAACAAGGCTTCAGTGACACTATACGACCTTCACACTCCAAGCAAATCCTACCTTAGATTGCTTTTCAGTTTAGAAAAAAAAAATACAAAACAGAAAAAAAACATCGAGAAGCAACACTGACTACGTCGCCAAGTAATCTATTAGAAATAACATCTAAATATAAAGTCCAACAACGGTTTCATGGTAACAAAACGACCGTACAGTATTCCGGCGCCTTTATAGTATTTGAGAGCAATTCCCCGCGTTCCGATTTGCTCACTCCATCTTTTCAGGCGAATCAATTCGGAAGTAAAGGAACCCTTTGTGAATTCGCCTAGCGCTTACTATTTCAGGTTTGACCACTGTCTGTGTGAACTTTGATACAGGGAGAAATGTTAAGGGTTACAAATTTTAGGATATTTTGTTGCGTACTTGCTTTGTTAGACCCGATTTTCGTAATGATCAATAATATCAATATGGCTGAGATTTAAGTTCATGTCTTTTATTGTTTTTTTATAGATTTTAATAAAAAATACAAGTAAGCACCAACCGAATTTTAAAATGAAGATGCCTATTACCTATTATATTATTATTTATTTATTATGTTCTTACGGCTTCTGATGGAAATTATGAAATAGAAAACCTACGTGTTTCTACGATGAGTTTCTAACACGTAAGGGAGTTTTTCCAGACGTCTAGACAAAAGACTTTTGTTTTTTTACGACTTTTGAAACGACAATTTTTTGTTGAAGTTTATGTATAGGTACAATTGATTTTTAGTAAAAAAAAAACTAAAAATTACCAAAATAAAGTTCGAAATTCCAAGTCTTAAAACAAAAGTTGTTCTCCTCGACGTCTAAAACCACCTCATTTTGTAAAAGATTCCTACTGAAACACGTTTATAACTTGTCACTTCATTATCACTATCACTACATAGTATAAAATAAGTCACTTTTCGCCGTCCCTATGTCCCTATGTCCCTATTTCCCTTTGTATGCTTAGATCTTTAAAACTACGCAACGGATTTTGATGCGGTTTTTTTTTAAAGATAGATTGATTCAAGAGGAAGGTTTTTAGGTATAATACATACATAATATAGCCGTGCGAAGCCGGAGCGGGTCGCTAGATATTTTATAAATGAACAAAAAATAGCCCAAGTTCATAATTAAACAAGTCTAACCTCCATTATGCTCTGAAGTACTCAAAAACCGTGTTAGCGTGTTACGAACGACCTCCTTTTGATGGCACCCCTACCGTTCTGTGCCCGTCTTTAATCTGTAAGCTGACATCACTCTTAGAATTACATAGGGCTGCCAAGGTGTAAGATTTCTGAAGATTTCTGTAGTACTTTGTTAGTTTGATTATACTGAGGGAAAATAGTTTAAAGGTACGTAGGTACCTACACGTCGTCATTACTGAGGTTTAAAATTTCTTTAAGAGAAAAGGGTACCGAACGACGCTTTCTCCATACAAACGTATACGACTGTTTTCTCCCTGGATACACTATAACAAATATTTTTTCTTGGATAAAACTTATAACTACCCCTATATTAAGCTATTGCATAGCTTTTATCGCGGGCTTGGAGCGCGGCGACCGAATCAAGAAATACCGTAACGAAAATAAAACCTAACACCCCTACTCCACTTACCATGTAGCTCGGCCGAGCGTTCGTTCAATAGCTTTACTGTGACAGTCCCCGAGTGCCACACGTCTTTTTCTTTTTTTTTATCTTTATATTTTCTATGATAATTAGAAAATGAAAAAACCAAGACATAGGGGCATAGTCATAGCAATTAAAGGTTTTATGTGACAAAAATATTTGTGCTAGTGTCTTTATCCAGGGAGGAAACAGTCGACTACGTTTGTATGGAGAGCGCGCCGGTACCCTTTCACCTTCAAATTTATGAAAAAACTCATCTATCTATATATCTATCAAACCGGCGATTATCCCTGTCTGCACTTTAAAATGTAGCCAAGGACAACCCCCTATTTCGATAGAACTATTAATAAACTACAGAAGAACCGCTTGGGCTACTATGATGGGATGAAAGTTAACTGGCTACTGAGAAACTATGGATGCTATGTCGTAGTAATTAAAGTCTTACTATAATATCACAGAGAGCTTTAACAAAGTTTAAGCCTAATCAAAGAGAATCAGGTGACTCAAAATGACCAGTTACAGGTGGTCCAGAGCGTTTGAGACGGCTTTTCTCTTGACCACCAAATGTCCTCGTGATAAAGATTGTTCTATTTCCACTGGTAATAAAATTAACCGGAATATGTAGATCAAAAAAGAAACAAAAGACGATCGAAATGGAAACATTTATATCGAAACCAAAGGTGGTTAAAAATGGGATCAGAAAATGAGATCTTGAGATTTTTGGTACTCAAAACCCTTTAGACGCATCAACAAAATAACAAAATAGTAGTAGAATCGTCGAAGTAAGAGAAAAAAATAGCGCAGTTATGAACCAAGAACTTCCTCGCTGCATTCTGCTATTTGTTTATCAATATGTGTGTTTGAAAAACGAAAAAACGATTACTTTCTATCTTAAATATATTTTAATATCACCTGTAACATGTTATGGTAGTTGTTATGCGTCATATAAATCTCATAATTTTCAGGCAGGCCCTGCAGTTTGAACTTTCCCTTCCCCCGGAAGGTCTGCACTTGAGTTTAGCATAATTTCCACATTTCTATGCCCATTCGATACAAACGCATAAATTATTCGCTGTAGGTTCCGTGTTTACTTGGGTTTCTGGTGACTTTGCGCAGATATCTACCGAGTCATGTTTGTTTTGTTCTCATTCCCAATGTTCCTACTAGCAACTGGAAAGAAAAACAGACAGACGGACAAGAAAGTGATAGATTGATAGATAACTTTATTTGTACAACACAGGAAGAAACAGAACACGATCTACACAAAGTAAATAGCTAGAAAGTACGAATTGCACAAATGGGTGGCCTTAGTTATAGAAGAGATAAGATAGAGAAGATTTTACGAAAGATTAAACGTGAGGTGTTAAAAGAGAAGTAGGTATTTAAGAAATGTCATATACCTAGTTATTTTATTTTTATCAAAAGAAAATCACGTATAAATCTGACTTTACATCAGTAAAAGGTCAAAAAATAACTCGAGAAATTCAACAAAAGAAATAAAACACATAATAACTTCCCACTCCTTTATTCTGAAGCTACGAACAAACATATAAAGGGGGAAAACATACGGGTTTATTCAAGAATACTGTATAAACCAAATATTTCGGATCCACGTTCACGACAAAGGGGCGAAAATTGGTCTCACTCGTTATTGTGAAGAAATTTGCGTTAGATATTTGTCTTTTGCATTTGAAAATTCTATAGGGGAACGTGTTTTACGTACTAAAGATCGGCTCGGCTGCATAATCGGAGACCCACCGTAGAGCTCCAAAACGGCTGTTATAAGACAGTTTTTTACACAAGTAAGATTCTAGACACATGCTTTAGGTGAAGTTTAAAGTCTTCTAACTCATCAATTAATCAAACAAAAATTATGAGAATGCAAACATTCTAATAATAGTAATTTTCGAACTCTACCGAGGGCTGCAATTATGCAACCGACTGTACCTATAATTAATGGTTTCGAATTGAGGGTCTTAAGCGGCTAGTTCTGACTGATAGGTTTGATTGACTGACTGACCTTTCTAACTTGGTCTTAAGCTGATAGGGTTGACTGATAGGTTTGATTGACTGACTGACCTTTCTAACTTGGTCTTAAGCTGATAGTGTTGACTGATAGGTTTGATTGACTGACTGACCTTTCTAACTTGGTCTTAAGCTGATAGGGTTGACTGATAGGTTTGATTGACTGACTGACCCTTCTTACTTGGTCTTAAGCTGATAGTGTTGACTGATAGGTTTGATTGACTGACTGACCTTTCTAACTTGGTCTTAAGCTGATAGGGTTGACTGTTAGGTTTGATCGACTGACTGACTGACCTTTCTAATTTGGTCTTGAGCTGATAGGGTTGACTGTTAGGTTTGATTGACTGACTGACTGACCTTTCTAACTTGGTCTTGAGCTGGTAAGGCTGACTGATAGGTTATAATTGACGGTCTGACTGACCAAAGTCAAAGTCAATTTTTTTTATTTCTTTGGATGCTTAATACATTAAAATTTGTACAAAGACCACACCATTCTTAATTATTCTTTAAACTTGTATGAAACCTTCCATGCTAGCCGAGCAAATTATTTGTCTTACGATTTATGTGCACTAATTAAATTGACATTGCTTTTACGGTGACGATAAAAATCGTGATGAAACCCGCAGCTTAGTTAGCTGCAGACGTATTGACTAGTTCTTTTATATAGACATGTTCGACTGAGCTGAGAGGAGCCCGATCCGTCCATTGACTTGAACTGTACAGTCGGCTGCATAATTGCAGCCCTCGGTAGATTTCGAAAAACACTATTGTTGGAATGTTTGCATTCTAATACTATTGTTTGATTAGTTGATGAGTTAGAAGACTTCAAACTTCACCTAAAGCAAGTGTCTAGAATTTTGCTCGTGTTCAAAACATTCTTATAACAGCCGTTTTGGAGTACGGTGGGTCTGCAATTATGCAGCCGACCGGCGACCGTACGTTGATATTCAGTCAGTCAAACTTTGAATTAGATTTTGACAGATTTGACGTTTGCAAAACTCTATTAAAGTAACCTGCTGCATAACGAACCATGAACAAAATTGAATATTTCAAATGCACTCTTTCAAAATAAAATGAAAGTTTTAAATCCTTAAATAATAGACTATAAGCCGCTCTGGAGGCTACTCAGGAACCAGGTGTGCTAAACTGGAATAGCTAAAATGAGCTTTACGTTCAGGGATTTATGTTTCAATTTTGAATACAGATTACAAAGTGAAAATATTGGTGTTTTGCCACGACTTCCTCTTTGTTTTCCTTTGTCATTATTGCTTTTAGTGTTTTCAAGATGTTTTGAGAAAATATCGATAAAGGTGTGCCCACAGTACAGTAATACTGTGGTATACATATACCGAATAATAATTAGCCTTGTTTCTAGCGCAGAGGTTAGCCATCGCCATTCAGCGTGATAATGCTTCTAGCTTTATGGGAACCTTTGTGCTAGGAACGTTATGGGGCGGGTTATTTGACTAACTGAAGACCAAGTTATTAACAAAAATTATAGGTATTTCCTGTTATTCACTGGCTACCCATAAACTTTCATTAAGCATTAGCCTTTACAACCAATCTATATGATTTAAATACCTTTTACAATAGAACTCTGTTGAACTCGTAGTTCTACACCTTTTACAATAGGACTCGGTTGAACTCGTAGCTCTACACCTTTTACAATAGAACTCTGTCGATGTCGTTGTTCTACACCTTTTACAATAGAACTCTGTTAAACTCGTAGCTCTAAACCTTTTACAATAGAACTCAGTTGAACTCATAGCTCTACACCTTTTACAATAGAACTCTGTTGAACTCGTAGCTCTACACCTTTTACAATAGAACTATTTTGAACTCGTAGCTCTACACCTTTTACAATAGAACTCTGTTGATGTCGCAGCTCTACACCTTTTACAATAGAACTCTGTTAAACTCGTAGCTCTAAACCTTTTACAATAGAACTCAGTTGAACTCATAGCTCTACACCTTTTACAATAGAACTCTGTTGAACTCGTAGCTCTACACCTTTTACAATAGAACTATTTTGAACTCGTAGCTCTACACCTTTTACAATAGAACTCTGTTGATGTCGCAGCTCTACACCTTTTACAATAGAACTCTGTTAAACTCGTAGCTCTACACCTTTTACAATAGAACTCAGTTGAACTCGTAGCTCTACACCTTTTACAATAGAACTCTGTTAAACTCGTAGCTCTACACCTTTTACAATAGAACTCTGTTGAACTGGTAGCTCTACACCTTTTACTATAGAACTCTGTTGAACTCGTAGCTCTATACCTTTTACAATAGAACTCTGTTGAACTCGTAGCTCTACACCTTTTACAATAGAACTCTGTTGAACTCGTAGCTCTACACCTTTTACAATAGAACTCTGTTGAACTCGTAGCTCTACACCTTTTACAATAGAACTCTGTTGAACTCGTAGCTCTACACCTTTTACAATAGAACTCTGTTGAACTCGTAGCTCTATACCTTTTACAATAGAACTCTGTTGAACTAGTAGCTCTACACCTTTTACAATAGAACTCTGTTGAACTCGTAGCTCTACACCTTTTACAATAGAACTCTGTTGAACTCGTAGCTCTACACCTTTTACAATAGAACTCTGTTGAACTCGTAGTTTCAGAAATCTCTAAACTCGTTCAAGAGCTAAGAGTCTGGTTCCTTTTAGGACATAAGCGAGCACTAAGGAAGGAGTTTTGGAAATTTCACATCTAGAGGGGTGAAAAGGGCTGATAAAGTTTATAGTTTACAGTAACTATTCGGTACATTCCTGCTGATCAAACTTTCTGGTCAAACTAGTTTGTCTGAAAGGAATAAATTTCCTCGTAGTCACACCAAATGAGTAAAGAAGTAAAGTCAAACTACTCAACTATGTAGTTAACAAAAGGCGATCGAAAAGGAATAAAAGACGATCGAAAAGAAAAAAAGAGGATCGAAACGAAAAAAAAAGGATCGGAATGGGAAACAATGTTTGTGGAAAAAATTATTAGCTAGTTCTATCTAAAAATGTGAAATTTTGTGTGTGTGTGTGTGTATATATGTATGTATGTTTGTTACTCCTTCACGCTAAAACTACTGGACCCGATTGCAATGAAATTCTGGATGTAGATAGCTAGAGACCTGGATTAACATTAGGCATACTTTTTATTCCGATATTCACACGGGATCGGGACTTACGCGGGTAAAACCGCGGGGCGCAGCTAGTACAAAATAAAACAAACAAAATGTAAAAATAATTACTATTGTTATAGTCAGACAAACAACCGGCCGTTTCACGATAAATAGGTGCCTACCTCTGTAATGAAAACAGGGTCTGGCTTAGATATCGATGTTTGAACAGTTACTGTTTGTTTGTAAGCAAAGTTACTACAATTGCACTATAAGTACGCTCATTAACATTAACGCGAATGTATCGTTATCTTATGTGTTGTTTCTTTTGTATTGATGTTATACTTTCACGCTGAACGACCTGGAGAAAGGCGTGGTCTAAAAGTGAATTGCGCTCTTTTGTTTCTTTTTTCGATCGTCACTTGTTTCCATTTCGGTCGTGTTTTTTTTTCTTTTTTCGATCGTCACTTGTTTTTGCATTTCGGTCGTGTTTTTTTCTTTTTTCGATCGTCACTTGTTTCCATTTCGGTCGTGTTTTGTTTATGTTTTCGATCGTCTTTTGATTTCCTTGTACCTACTAGGGGATCCAATTTAGAATAATATGTGTGTGTGTTTGGTGTTTTTTGCGTTCCCACTCCAAAATTTCAAGGTGGTGTTTTGCGTTTATGGTATTATGCGTCTAAACACCGAAAACTGGGTCGCGTTGTGCTGCGCCGGATATTGTATAATACCTACTGATAAGATCGTTCTTTAACTAGACCTTCTTTAGTTGGTTTTTTTTTTGCGTGAGGATAGAGAGAAGTAGACTTGTGGCTGATCTTAATTAAAAAGATCGTCCTGACTTCACTGGCTTTGCTAAATCAAAAGAATGGAGAAGGATACTCTTCATCGATTTTAAAGACGTACGTCACTTCCAAAAACAAAATCACCTTTTTTTAATTCGGATTTCTACTATTTTTTTGGTATGAAAAGCTAAAAAATCGACTAAAGATACTCGTTAAGAAATTATGCGATTTATTTTTACTTGCGTTCTTTTTCTTTCAGTGACACAATAAAGAAAAACAAAAAGACAATTTCTGTTTAAAAATCAAAGTAAATAAGTCGTAAATTGTGACAAATTAAAGGTCCTTAATAGCACAATGGAGGCGCGATCGACAGGACACTTTGCTACTAAAAACTTGATTGCTTTTAGAGAGCGATAAAAATGGATGTGGCATAAAAACAACTTACAATATTTTTTTATAAATATAAATATAACAAATTCATTGCAATTTTTAAAATTCTTGACATTTTACAAACTTTTAAGTTTCTATAGTCACGAACACAATATCATCTTTTTTTAAAGTAGGTTAAACAATGCAAAATTTTTCGAAGAATTAACCAAAATAATAAAAATATATAGGGGTTTAGAAAATTCTAAGTTAAGTGAGGTAATTTTTTATTTTATTTATTGCTAAGTAATTTCATCATCATCATCAACTTCCTTCATCTACCTTCTTATAAAATTGGAAAGTAATTTTTTAATTTTCATTCAAAAATATTTAATAAAATAATGTTTTTTTAAGAAAATCCTGGATATTGCTACCTATAAGATTTCCGGTACTTACTTATACAAGTATCTAGGAGGGACAGGTTTACACACTATATTGACATAACACAAGTCTAGTACTTAGCTTGGGGCTAGATGGCGATGTGTGGAATATCCTGCAATATTTATATTATTATTTTTATTTATTTAGTGTATCTGCGCCTACTCCATTTTTTCCAACATCCGAAAACGTCAGCAAAATTCTCTTGGACGTAACTGACGGAGGCTTTTACTGAAAATTATGAAAGCGCCTTCGCAAGTTTTAAGTCAAAATCATTTCGGTCGCCTCCAGGATCCCAAGGCTTAATGCTATAGAAGACTTCTCTAGGAATTTCGTAAACGTCAATTGTTTGGAAGTCTGTAAACTTCAATAATTTGTCGTTTTGTTTTTATAGAATTTCTAAACAAATGCACGCCCTAAATATCACAAAAAAATAAACGACACGACTTCAAATTAGGTGATAAAATATATGCACGGTTTGTTTTTTGTCAGATTTTTTTATACGATTGTTGGGAAACCTTAATTTTTAGGGTTCCGTACTCAAAGAGTAAAAATGGAACCCTATTCCTAAGACTTTACTGTCTGTCTGTGACCAGGTTGTGTTTCATGAACGGTGATAGTTGAAAATATAACAGATTATGTATTTCTTTTGCCGCTGTAACAACAAATACTAAATACAGAATATAAAAAATGGGTGCGTGTACTTTTGTACGCCCGTGAGATTTTATACTTCTTTGGCATCATTAAGAAATATTTTTCCAGTCACATATATAAATAATTAATTGTAGTAGTAGGTACCTCTTTGTACTAACCTCATTTTCAGTTTCACGTAGGTAGTAGATAATATATGCAAACTATTTGGTTTTATGACAGCTGTCATCTTGCGGTTTGCGGACAACTTCAACATGTGAATTTTCCGTGTGACGGTGCTGCGCGCGCATCATAAAAATTCACTCTCATCATTTTTTCATAACGCGCCTAAAGAAGTATAACTTCAAAAATATTTAAGTGGGGCTCCCATACAACATACGGAACCCTTTGTGCGCGGGTCCGACTCGCACTTGGCCGGTTAATTTAAATAGGTATAGGTAGGTATCACAATTTTGCTTCCACAACGAACTATAAAACTATTACAGTTTCGTTAAACTTTGAAAACATAAAAGTTTGATCATTCGGTCACAGTATGGTCACAGGTGACGTTATTGAAAAATTCCAAACCAAACTTCAGTTACTTTTAGTACTTGTAGTAGAAATAGTTTTTACTCGCGACTTTGTTCGCGTAGGAATTAAATTTTCCAATAAATACGCTAATATACCTAATTAGGATAAATGATTTTTAAGCTATTGCATAGCTTTTATCGCGAGGTTTGAGCGCGGCGACCGAATCAAGAAATTCCGTAACGAAAATAAAACCTAACAACCCCCACTCCGCCTACCATGTAGTTCGGCCGAGCGTTCGCTTAACGTGTCTGTATATGGTACGACTGTACGATGCTCGCACGATGCACAGTAGCTTTACCGCGGCAGCCCTCGAGTGCCACACGTTTTTTTGTTTGTAGCGAATAAGCTCCGGAACTACTAAACCGATTTTGATGACACTTGGTAAGAAGATACATTGATTAATTAGAAATAATATAGGCTTCTTTTTATTCCGATATTTTCACGGGATCGGGAGTTACGCGATTGAAACCGCAGGGTGCTTTTAGTCCTTAATAAGCGGATGCCTACATCATAATAACTATCTGTATGATAATGCCAAATTTTAGCCTGATCCGATTTATTTGAGCTGTGCAATGTGCATTGATACATTAGATAAACTTACGCCCGAATACTGAAAGGCTACTTAATCTTAAGCGGCGTTTAAATTGATATTTAAGCGTACGCTTTAATAGCAAACATACACTTAACGTAAATTTAAACACCACTTAAAATTTAGCAGGCCATGCTGTTAAGTCCCACTTATTCGTTAATTTAAGTTAATTTGGTATACAGAAACGACAATTAGCGTTTGACAGCTGACTTAAATACCACTTATTTATCATAAGTGGTTGACAAATTTAAGAGTGCTTTGAAGCTATCTTAAATATAAAAATTGATGGATTATTTTCCTTGGTCACGGCATCACGCGTGAACGGCTGGATCAATTTCACTAATTTTTCTTTTGTTGTGTTTCTTATTGACAAGAGAAGGTTCTAATGAAAAAAAAAAGAAAATTGGGCAGAAAATTATTCCGCGGGTGAAACCGCGGGGTGCAGTTAGTCTTAAATAAATAGTACTTCGCCCTGAAGACCTCACGAGTTTTTTTTACTTATAAGCGTAATGTAACAAATACCTAATATAATTCAAACGACGAAATAGGTACCTACCTAGGTACTTACCTTTTCCAAATAGTACTAGAGGTCTATCTAGTTTATATGATAGGTGCCTATCGTTATCATCTGACCCTGGAATCAGATAATTTAGCACACCCAAGCATGATAGGCCTATCTTGTTGAGACAATGTGTTCCTAAAGCCTTCTTCCAGGTTTTATCACTAGATCCAAGATATCAGCACCGGGAGGTCAGTTATGAATACACCATATTACTCATTGATATTTAACAGAGCCCATAATGGGAGTTTTTTTAGAAACATTACTCTCACTAAACTAAATTTGTATGGAAAGTTAAAGCTTCGTATTAGGTCCGCTATGCTTTACAATGTTTGTTATATGAAAAGACTCGCTCTCTAGGTACAGAAGGCCTAATAGTCCACTGAAACCTTTGGGTTTTAAAATACTGAGGGGTCATGATTAACTAGTCCTACTAATATTATAAATGTGAAAGTTTGTGTGTGTGTGTGTGTGTATGTATGTTTGTTACTCCTTCACGCAAAAACTACTGGACCGATTGCTATGAAACTCGGTATGTAGATAGCTGGAGACCTGGATTAACACATAGGCTACTTTTTATCCCGATATTCCCACAGGATCGGGACTTACGCGGGTGAAACCGCGGGGCGCACCTAGTAATAAATAAATCTTTATTTATGCCAAATAGTGTAGAACATGTTAAGGTAAGTAGGTACATATTTTTCAAGTAAGGTACATAAGGCAGGAATGCACACAATTGAGTCACAACTGAACCCTAGCTAGATTAATAATTAATCTGTGTTATGGGTATCAGTCCCATAATATTCCTTCGTTCCATAAGGGATTGTGCGGTTGTGCTAATGAGAAAATTTATTTTAACATACAAACATCCTACCAATATTATAAATGTGAAAGTTTGTGTGTGTGTATGTTTGTTACTCCTTCAGGCAAAAACTACTGGACCGATTGCTATGAAACTCGGTACCTAGATAGCTGGAGACCTGGATTAACACATAGGCTACTTTTTATCCCGATATTCCCACGGGATCGAGACTGACGCGGGTGAAACCGCGGGGCGCAGCTAGTCTATAATAAAACAATAATCGATAAATTAAACAGGAATTTAATACAGAATTAATAATAAGTACACGTCCACAGGGCACCTTGAGGTGAGAGGTGTCGGAGAGTAGCGACCCCGCGGTCCCAAGTGTTCCAGGGGGAAGTCACCATTCCTCATCTCGGGCTTGCCTTAGTTGATTAGTCGGAGTGAACACTGACGAGGAAGCTGTTTAAAATCAAGTGACACGTATTCATCCTTTAGCCGCTCAACACTGATCGGCAACTCTCTACCAGCACTTCCTTTTTTGTCCGTTTGTCTCCGTATTTTCCAAGATGGTCCAAAATCCAGAAGAAAATACAATATGAGTTTAACTAAGCAGATAGGCCCGTCGAGTTGATCATTGGTATAGGTTTATAAAACCTACTTATTGTGACTAAGATCCACCAATATTTGTTTTTCTGGGGCTGTGTAGTTGCAGCACCTTTTTTTATTTGTAACGCTAGACATTTCACAGTAATATGCATTCACCTAAAAACACCGTTCGTCATCTCCAGCTTGCCATAATTGGTTGGTCGTAGTGAAAACTGACGGGGAAGCAGTTTAAAATCCAGTGACGTTTCTCCATCCTTTAGCTGCTCTAATACTGCTCAGCAACTCTCCACCACACTCCTTTTTTTACCGTATGTCTCCTTATTTTCCAAGATGTTCCAAAATACAGAAGAAAATACAATATGAAAATATTTATGCAGGCCCGTTGAGTATGTGTGAATAATCCACCAATATTTGTTTTTCTGGGGCTGTGTAGTTGCAGCCCCTTTTCTGTTTCGTAACGCTAGACATTTTTAATAGTTACAGTAATATTTATTCACGTAGAACAACTCGAAATCGAAAAAACTTGTAAACAATAAACAAAATAATAATTATTTTGTTGTCAAATATTTCCAATCACAGAGTGTAAAGAAACGTTTATTTTTATGAAATGTATCAACTTTTACTCCAGTTTAGTGCGTGAAACGAAACTTGTTTTTAGCAATCACGGATCAAGCAGAAAATTGTAATAGAAAACGAACTTTTTTGATAAAATGTTGCCATTTGGTAAAAGTTTAGGCCTGCTTTGTTAAGTATAATCTTAAATCTCGTAAATAGCCTTTGTGAATACCACTAAAAATTTAAATCCAACTTAAAAATATTTAACGCTTAACGAAGTCGATAAGATAAGTAGCCTTTCAGTATTCGGGCGTTAGAATTTTATTTTTATGGATTTAAGTAATGTTGGACTAGGATTTAACAAAACATAGTTATTATTTTTATTTGTCATTATTTCTAGGCTGTGTGTTAGGTATGGGTTAATTGTTTACCTGTACTAAATCAATTTGATTTATTTTTATAATTATTATCACTATTTAATTTTAGAGTTATTTAAAAAATGTTTTGACTCCAGTCTCGTGAAAATGATGCTTGTAGTATTAAAATAAACGAAATAAAATAAAAAATAAAGCGCCACGAAATAAAAACAAAAAAATGGAAACGGTGGCTTGCAGGAGATTGTGCAACAAATTCTATTTTATTAACCATAAGGTTCATTATTGCCTGATTATACAAGTCGATCTAAATATTCCATCTTCTAATAATACAAAAATGAATCGCTGAATGTGTTACTAAGCGAAAATCTCGAGAACAGCTGAACCGATTTCGCTAATTCTTTTTTTATTATGTTTGGAAGTGTCAGGAGAACGCTTAATTTTACTTTAAATTTATAATTTAACGAGAAAATTTTCTTATTTTTGACTTTCTGAAAATTATGAAAATTGCGTAGAAAATTATTACTCGTGTGAAAACGGGGCGCAGGTAATTTTAAATAATTTTATTGATGTCGGACTTAAAATATCTATATTAAGACTAGTATCGTCCCACAGTTCCGACCGCGTAAGTCCCAATAGAGCAGTCCCCACCACGTCGCTCGCCGTACACAAATGGCAAATTCACCGCATCAATTAATTATAAATAATTGAATCGATTCAAAACGTACGCACCCTACATTTCCTTTGTTAAGTAATGTATTGATAGCAATAAATTTAACTAGGTAGGACTAATTTGATATCTATACCTATTGTTTTGTTAAAAGAAGAATTATGAGGGCCTTAGATTACGTCATCTATATAATAATTTGTAAAAAATGGGAATTAGTAATTGAGTGTTTTTGGGGTTCCGTACCCAAAGGTAAAAATGGGAAAATTTTACTAAGGCTCCACTGTCCGTTTGTTTGTCTGTCTGTCACCAGGCTGTATCTCATGAACCGTGATAGCTAGACAGTTAAAATTTTCACAGAATCAGATATGTATTTCAATTGCCGCTATAATTAAAAAAAACTAAAAACAAAATAGAATGGTACGGAACCGTTCGTGCGCGAGTCCGACTCGCACTTGTTATTATCATAGTTTGCTCAAACGACTTAGTCCCATCGGCCCCGCTGGCTCTGCCCCGCTAGCGGGGCAGATGGGAAAAAGTGTTGCATCGGCCCCGCTGAACGCAGACGCGGACGCTAGCGGGGCCGATGAAACAAATTAAGTTTCATTTGCCCCGCTATAGGACTTACTTCCGTCGGGCCCGCTAGCAGATGGGAAAAAGCCGACGCTAGCGGGGCCGATGAATCAATCTGATTCATCGGCCCCGCTAGCGTCGGCGTCGGCGTTTTGCGGGGACGATGGGTAGGTACAGATCAAGTTACAAATAGAGGCAATCAATACTTAGGTTGCCGAAAAAGGAATGTCTGTAATTAAAATGGTTTGTATGTTAATCAGTTTTTATTGAGTGCTCAAAATACATAATATTTTAATAATAAAAAAATACACACAACAAGAACATCACATAAACATTTTTTAATTTTCATAATCATAGATGATAGTCACACAAATTACATTAATCAGTCTTCATTAATGAACATTAATGCCTAAACTGCTGACAGTTTTGTAAGATGAATATAATATTTTAGGTAAACAACATAACATAAAAAATACAGTATTTGACAAAAAATCAACGAGAGAAAACATTAACATTACAAACTATGTCAGTGTTTCGAGAAAATGTCTACTGGTTATTGGTCCATTTACAAATTTCAAGATCAAGTTATACTATTTAAATAATCAACAAAAAAAAACACAAAACAAGGACATTACTTAATAACTAGTTTCTTAATTTTTAATAGAGCCAGCCGGGCCGATGGGAGTAAGTCTAAGATAGTACCAAAAAGTTAAATGCAAACTCAATATTTTCTATAATATTCTTATAGAAAGTCATACACTGCTTAATGGGACACATCACTCTTGATACATTTGCACACTCAAACTTCTAACTTTTAATAGTTTTTTCATAAATGGTCTAACTTTTACAAGAATTAGAGCAGGAATATAAACAATAATTCAGTGCTTTTATTTATGTAATTGTTATCTTGAACAAAATATGTTTATATTACGTAAAAAACAAAAGTCAATTTATGGGACACATCAAAATCAGAATTCAGTTTTTTTTTGAGAATTGCACAATATGTAACAGCTAAAGAGTGACTATCTCCGAACTTCGCTTTACTTTACTGCGACACAATAATTAGTAATTTCACGTTTACACGGTTGTCATGGATTTGACTTCGCGCTGTCTATAGACGCGTTTTGATTTGAGTTGAGTTGAGGTTTGGCGTTGGACCAAAAAGTTTTTTAAGTTTCTTAAGATGGACCCATGGAAAGTGACAGATGTCAAAGTGACAAATGTCAAAGTGACAAATGTCAAAGTGACAAATGTCAAAGTGACATCTGTCACTATGTCAAATTAATCAGCCAAACCGAACCGAACAAACACCTTTTTCTCTCACCAAAAAAAAGGGTCCATCGTAAGAAACTTAAAAAACTTTTTGGTCCAACGCCAAACCTCAACTCAACTCAAGTCAAAACGCGTCTATAGACAGCGCGAAGTCAAATTCATGACAACCGTGTAAACGTGAAATTACTAATTATTGTGTCGCAGTAAAGTAAAGCGAAGTTCGGAGATAGTCACTCTTTAGCTGTTACATATTGTGCAATTCTCAAAAAAAAACTGAATTCTGATTTTGATGTGTCCCATAAATTGACTTTTGTTTTTTACGTAATATAAACATATTTTGTTCAAGATAACAATTACATAAATAAAAGCACTGAATTATTGTTTATATTCCTGCTCTAATTCTTGTAAAAGTTAGACCATTTATGAAAAAACTATTAAAAGTTAGAAGTTTGAGTGTGCAAATGTATCAAGAGTGATGTGTTCCATTAAGCAGTGTATGACTTTCTATAAGAATATTAAAGAAAATATTGAGTTTGCATTTAACTTTTTGGTACTATCTGAGACTTACTCCCATCGGCCCGGCTGGCTCTATTAAAAATTAAGAAACTAGTTATTAAGTAATGTCCTTGTTTTGTGTTTTTTTTGTTGATTATTTAAATAGTATAACTTGATCTTGAAATTTGTAAATGGACCAATAACCAGTAGACATTTTCTCGAAACACTGACATAGTTTGTAATGTTAATGTTTTCTCTCGTTGATTTTTTGTCAAATACTGTATTTTTTATGTTATGTTGTTTACCTAAAATATTATATTCATCTTACAAAACTGTCAGCAGTTTAGGCATTAATGTTCATTAATGAAGACTGATTAATGTAATTTGTGTGACTATCATCTATGATTATGAAAATTAAAAAATGTTTATGTGATGTTCTTGTTGTGTGTATTTTTTTATTATCAAAATATTATGTATTTTGAGCACTCAATAAAAACTGATTAATATACAAACCATTTTAATTACAGACATTCCTTTTTCGGCAACCTAAGTATTGATTGCCTCTATTTGTAACTTGATCTGTACCTACCCATCGTCCCCGCAAAACGCCGACGCCGACGCTAGCGGGGCCGATGAATCAATCTCTTTTTCCCATCTGCTAGCGTTCCCGACGGAAGTAAGTCCTATAGCGGGGCAAATGAAACTTAATTTGTTTCATCGGCCCCGCTAGCGTCCGCGTCTGCGTTCAGCGGGGCCGATGCAACACTTTTTCCCATCTGCCCCGCTGGCGGGGCAGAGCCAGCGGGGCCGATGGGACTAAGTCGCTCAAACTATTTACTTTTCTTTCATTAATAAATTACAATGAAAATAAAATATGAATTATTACGGAATACAAATTTAAGTACTTAAATCTAAACATACAATTAAACCACACACACACAAAAATAGAAAAAAATAATAATTATAATAATAATAAATCTTAATATATATAAATCTCGTGTCACAATGTTTGTCCTCAATGGACTCCTAAACCACTTAACCGATTATAATAAAATTCGCACACCATGTGCAGTTCGATCCAACTTGAGAGATAGGATAGCTTACATCCCGATATTCCCACGGGATCGGGAGTTACGCGGGTGAAACCGCGGAGGGCAGCTAGTAAATAAATAAATATTTCAGGACATATTACACATCGCCATCCAGCCCCAAGCTAAGCAACTTAATGCTTGTGTTATGGGTGCCAGATAACGGATAAACTACTTATATATATTTCATTTTTTTTGTAAATATATACATATTATACATATAGGAAACACCCAGAACCAGAAACAAGAATTTATGGTCAGCATAAATACTTGTTCCCGGCGGGAATCGAACCCGCATCCTTCTGCGTCGCAGTCGGGGGTTCGCCCGACGCGCCACAGAGGTCGTCAAAAATAATAACCCAACAGAACAGTTCTTTAATTTAGATAGTTAGAATACAATAATAAATACATAGGGAGGTATATCACTACATAGTATAAAATAAAGTCACTTTTCGCAGTCCCTATGTCCCTATTTGTATGCTTAGATCTTTAAAACTACGCAACGGATTTTGATTCGGTTTTTGAAGTGAAAACTTCTTATGGCGCGTTGGGCACTTTTGTGGGTGAGCATTTTCAGCCGTTCTCGCGACAGACGACAGATTTTCTCGCGACAGATGAGATTTTACACAGATATACAGTTTTTTAATTTGGCTGTGAGTGTATTAAGACGTACATATGGTATTTTTTAACGGACGACTATTGACGGACGACAAATGTCGGACGACTATTGACGGACGACAAATGTCGGACGACTATTGACGGACGACAAATGTCGGACGACTATTGACGGACGACAAATGTCGGACGACTATTTGTTGGACGACAAATGTCGGACGACAAATAGTCGTCCGACTATTTTTTTTTTTTCATCTAAAACTCTTTTTGCGTATGTTCTCGCGACAGATGAGATTTTACACAGATATACAGTTTTCACTTCTGCCTGCACTCCCGGAGTGCGCTGTTTTTTTTTTTAATAGATAGAGTGATTCAAGAGGAAGGTTTTTAGATATAATACATGCCGTGCGAAGCCGGGGCGGGTCGCTAGTTAACAAATATAATGCAAAGTGTCCCCAATATGAAGATGCGATTTTCAATATTTTCCCGCACAATGACACATTTTTTTTTTTCATATATTTCAGAGGCCGTCGCGGCTCCAAGTCGCGGGAAGATTTGGATGCAGAAGGCATGCTCTGGTAGTTTTTGGGGGAGGCCTATGTTCAACAGTAGACATTCTAAAGAATATGATGAGAAAATAAAAAACCAAAACAAACGTCTCTTTTTTAAAATTTAATTTAAAAGTTCGGAATCTTTCTTCACCATAGTTCTACGTATCCCTAAGCACCGCGTGAACGCGACAAAGTAAAGACACCTGTAACTACAATTTATACGAATTTAATTAAGTTACCTATACTTAGTAAGTTTTCACTTACCTTAGGGAGCTCCTCATATGATTTGAGTGACTATGTTGGTACCGTTTGCATAAGTAGCCAGAAATAGTCACTGTGGCAGAAATTGGTCAAGAAGACATCATCATCATCACCGTTTGGCATGAAATATCATTGTTGATCGTGCCGAGGTCCAAGATACGGAGCAGCGGACCTAAAACAGGCTGTCACTTTAATTTATGATTACAGGACATACATATCTTCTGCAAAGTTTGACCCACATTAGTTGTCAAGATTTAGAGATAACTAGCAGCGCTCCGCGGTTTCACCCGCATAACCCCCGATCCCGTGGGAATATCGAAATAGAAAATAGCCTATAGCCTTCCTCGACAAATGGACTATCCAACACTAAAATATTTTTTCAATTCGAACCAGTAGTTCCTGCAATTAGCGCTTTTAAACAAACAAACTATCTTATCAACAAGGTATATCTATACCTATACTAACAAATATTAGTATAGATATGCCCAAAAATCATAATCAAATCATAATCCGTCAAAATTTGCAAATTAAATTTGACCCACTTCCCGGTTATTTTAGATCTCGGCTGCTTATGTGGTTCAATTTTTGTAGAAGATATTTCCAAGATGATATCTACCAATATATTAAAACGGTAGTATTATTTCTAGACCAAGCGATTTGCTTCGTCATTTCTTATTCTTACGTAGGGAATGGAGTCCGTTGCCTGCCTGTCTTTTCTGACGTGTACAATTTGAGAGTCTTCAAATCGCGAGTGTAAAGGTATCTTCTAGGAAAGGTTTATATATTTTAGATCGCATTGTCATTTGATCACTATCAGGCAGGTGTGATAGTGGTTTTGACCACCGCTGACCTATCTACATGGAAACAAAAAAATCAGTCAGAAATGACTGAATTTATACGAATTCCTCCCAAATTTTTACCCGAAGTAATGCGAAAACCAGCTGAATTGGGGCACTATTAACTGATGATATTTCAATCCAAGTAAGTGTCGGTACCACCACAGTCACTCAAATTATCTGGGGAGCTCCCTTACTAAGTGAATTAAGTTGAACTTAAGAAGATTACTCAGATGTCGCGGTTGCTTCTTCTGCTTCGGTAGTGGAAATAATCTAAACAGTTTGCGATTCAAATTTGTAACGTGTGAGTGCTTTGCTTATAGTAGATTTAATGTAGTTCCATGAATATAAAAAGTGTTTTCTAAAAACACATAATAAATGGGTAGGGCCGTAGATTTGGTCTCTAGCAACATAAAAGTAGGTACTTCTAAGTTAAGGAAACATAAAAGTACTTAACATAAAAGTTCCATTCACAGTGGAAAGAACTCGTCTCATCACTATCACTACGTAGTATAAAACAAAGTCGCCTTTTCTGTCCCTATTTCCCTTTGAACGCTTAGATCTTTAAAACTACGCAACGGATTTTGATGAGTTTTTTTTAATAGATAGAGTGATTCAAGAGGAAGGTTTATAGGTATACCTATACATGCATAACATAGCCGTGCGAAGCCGGAGCGGGTCGCTAGTCAATACTAAAAAAAAACTAAGCCGCGGATTTCATCACGATGTTTTCCTTCACCGTGAGAGCAACGCTAACTGCACACATTTTTTTGTAAGAAAATCCATTGTGGGATTCAAAAGTGGTGTTAACCCAGTGGTAGACAATTAAACTTATATTTTCCGAGAGTCGTGGGTTCCAATAAACAAACAACATCTTAATATATATAAATCTCGTGTCACAATGTTTGTCCTCAATGGACTCCTAAACCACTTAACCGATTATAATAAAATTCGCACACCATGTGCAGTTTGATCCAACTTGAGAGATAGGATAGCTTACATCCCGATATTCCCACGGGATCGGGAGTTACGCGGGTGAAACCGCGGAGGGCAGCTAGTCTAATATATAAAATTCTCGTATCATAATGTTAGTTACCATACTCCTCCGAAACGGCTTAACAGATTTTTATGAAATTTTATATGCATAGGTCTGAGAATCGGCTCCTATCTATTTTTTATTTTGTTTCCTTTAGTTTTTTTTTGTAAATAGCAAAACAACGTTTGCCGGGACAGCTAGTCAATTTATAAATGATTCGAAATAAAATATCTAATCTAAAATCGATTTGAAATATCACTTCGGATATTTTATTCGATAAAGCGACGACATAAACCTATAAACGAAATGAAACATAAAACTGAATATGTTTCGATACAAAACTGAATAAATCTTCATTCAGACTGAAATAATATATTAGCTATATACAGTTTGTAGATAGGTTTACATGAAAATTATTGTTGTACAAATATTAAAACATTGTTTTTTGAATGATTAGACGGACCAAATGGATCCAAAACTAAAAAAAAAAAACAGCCATGTGCCGTACTATTATATTCCCTTTTTCCATATTTCTTGTTATAGCGGAAACAGAAATACATCATCTGTAAAAATTTCAATTGTCTAGCTATCACGCTTCATGAGATACAGCCTGGTGATAGACAGACGGAAGGACAGTGAAATCTTAGTAATAAGGTCCCGTTTTTGCCCTTTGGGTACGGAACCCTAAAAAAACTATAGTTTCAGATGCCTTGATGCCAGACAAAACACCATTGCCACAGCACGTCATCATTTCAAGATGACAAGACGATGTGATGTGGCATTGATAAAAAAATATAGCCAAATTGACACTGGAACATTTCGATTATTTTCGACCCTTATGCATTATACCCCACATTAGGACTTTTGCACATTTTGACACTAAGACTATGTTACCTATAGACACCTTGACTTCGAAACATTTAGTACTCGGTCCCATTTTAGTCGTCAGGTACTTTTGTCTGTAAATATTTTGCAGACGGTGTATAATAAGTCTAAAACGTTTGGCGGATGATTAAAAATATTGAAGTGTGACATACGCTTCCTAATTTTATTGTAATCTTGAATTAAAATTTATCTATATTGGTTACTATAGGTGCAGTTAAGACTATTAGACGGTGAGTCTTGTTGTCATAGAATAAGTACTTATATTTTCAGTCATCTAGAGGTTGTCGTATAAAGTGACTTGGGAACTTACGCAAAGTAATTGTAGCAAAAATTGGGATATGGATGAGATCTCTTTCTCCTTGTCACATTTTTTGGGATAAGGATAAAATCTAATAAAAAAACAAAAAATACGCGATTAAGACCCGGGAAAATAATTACTATGAATACAAATCGTGTGAGTTTAAAAAGTTTATTAGGATAAAATCTCTTTCTTAGCCCAAAAAACTGGGATAAGTATAAGATCTCATTCTTCTTTTCCAAATCCGAAAAAAGCAGGAGAAAAAAAGGAAAAGAAAAAAAGAGATCTTATTCAAAAGCTCTATTTTCCTTTTCCCAATTTTTGGGATACACGAAGAAGTGACGTCATAAATCAGTCGTCGCTCTCCTGCCTCGAACCAACTAAACATCAAAGTTCATCAGACTTCAATGTAACCTGATTATAGAACTCAATCAACGAACATTGACGACACGAAGCGACGACGCGACGTAGGTAAGCTCTATTAGATTATGCATTATTCTCAGCTTGCCATTGCAGCATTGGTTTGGTTTTACCCGCTTTCAAAACAAGGAGGAAGTTCTCAATTCGTCGGGATGTTTTTTCTTTCTACGTGGAACTAGCAAGAAAAAAAATCTCGCTAGTTCCATGGAGCAGTTTCGTAATGGAACCAACATAAACATAAGACAAGCTAGGAATATTTTTTTTACGTATGTTTCCCGATTACTCAAAAACGCCTCGACCGATTTGGATTATAATTTTTTTGTTTGAAAGGAGATGTCTCCGAGGTAGTCCCATAAAAATTTGGTAAACATCAAATGAAGATCTTAGGAGTGATGAACAGAATTGCACCTCGAGAGTGTCCCAGCCAGCCTAACCTAACCCAACCAGGTCCTGAATTCTACGTTTTTGATTTGTCTAAAAATTGCACCAAACATGACTTAGCTACTGGCCATACGTAGATAGTAATCATTTTTTTTTAATGATATTATGGCTTGTTATCAACCCACAGGCCTCAGTCGTTTCGCCCAGCGGAATTGTCCGTGTTCTAATAAGTAGACCGGTGCAGCTTCAAAAGGAGTACAGCAGGCTAATTCACGAACCATCGGAAGGCTACCGAAACGAATAAAACTCAAAAGACAAGGATGGCAACACGTCAAAAGTCGCGGGAGTGAAAGAGCAGCAACATTTTCTTTCGTTTCGGTTGCCTTCCGACCGTCTGTGAATCAGGGGGCAGGTCGGAACAGTTTTTGTTCCAGTGCCGTCTTCTTACTCACGTCACTCGAAGGCCCCTTTCTATTTGACGGTCTTTGAGCCACGAGCGGATAGGTATCTTCAAGGAAAGCGTGTTACATCTTAGACCGCATCATCACTTACCATCGTATGAGGTAGTGGTCAAACTCTGAACTTTTTCCAAAATTTTATTTTTATCTATTTTTATGATATTTTTATTATATTTAAAAAAAAAAGAACGTTTTGTGGGACACACGTTTGGAACAGCAGTTTACCTTTTTTATTGTTTAATTATGTTTTATACCTACCTAGGTATTTGAGGTTGTGTGTGTTTATAAAAGTATGACAAAATATCGGTCTTCTTCATTCCCATTTTCGTAAAGCGTTACATTTTTTCTCGGCTACTTCCCTTCGCTAAAACCCGATTTAGGGAACTTCGTTCTAAAAAGTAGATTTACAAACTTAAGTTCTAACTATGTTTTATACTAACAAACCTACCTACCTATAAACTTTTTCTAATTGGTTTTAATGTTACTATAGCATAATTTCATTAAATTCCCATTTGTATCAACTGTTGAGCTGTCTGCATGAATTACTTACTTTTTGTACGTCTAATTGTTTTATTATTATACCATTAGAGTAATAACATAGCTGATGCGTTTCATAGGATAATGGCATTTTCTTTTAACAGGGCGAAATGAAGGTTTTGTTATAGATAGATAAAAAATTATTCAGACATAAAATGGGAATATTTTAATGGTTTATTAAGTAAGAATCATTAAAATCGTTCGACGTTTTTGGCCTCTGTAACACCACATAGAAACCATATTTTTACATGGGCCTCCTAAACTATAAAAGATAGCGAAAAATGCTGAACGGAGTTGCATCATGGCCGATTTTGACAAAAACGATGAATGCATCATTAGATTTTTGAAAAAGTCATTGCCCTCGCCAGGAATTGAACCTCAATGGTTCAATTTTTTTTGGATACTTTTTGGATTTTTTTTCAAAAGTTATCCATCATATATTTTTATAACAATCAATAGTGTGAGCATATAGAGATCAATTCTTGCGAACAAACATAGTACGGCAAACGGCAAAGCAAAAGAAATAGCTAATTTTTCGGTCGACTAAGCCGACTAAGAGATAGGTATAGGTGGTGCTGGGCAAGCCTTCTCCATTCTCACGCAAGAAGGACTCTATTAAATACTGAGTTCTACTTACGGAAAAACAGTCCGCATACAAGTACAACTAACTACTTGTTGTAAAGGTTACCTGGAAGAGATCGCTTTGAGCGATAAGGGTGCCCTTTGCAACACTTAGACTTAAGCTTTGTTTTTTTTTATTATAAACTAGCGACCCGCCCCGGCTTCGCACGGCTGTATTATGCATGTGTTATATCTTTAAACCTTTCTCTTTAATCACTCTATCTATTAAAAAAAACCGCATCGAAATCCGTTGCGTAGTTTTAAAGATCTAAGCATACATAGGGATATAGGGACATAGGGACGGCGAAAAGTGACTTTATTTTATACTATGTAGTGATTTTATTTGAAATTGGAGTTTACAATAAAGAATTTATCTATCTATCTATCTTGTTGTGAAGACAAAACACAATAATTATCTTCTATGCTTGCTTCATCTTAGACCGCATCGTCACTTACGCTCGTGTGAGGTAGTGGTCAAACGATGACTTTATTTATTATAAAATAAAACTCCGGGAGTGCCAACAGAAGTGAAACTTTTATAAGAACTAATAAAAAAAAAATTTAAAACTTAAAAATAAAATTTAAACTTATTTACTAAACAACTACAAAATATAATGTACATGCATATATGCACACACTGTAGCTACGTCTCGTAACGGTGTCGCGAGTTCAGAGATTTTATCTCATCTAAAAATATGCGTATACAGCGCTAAAAGAAGTTTTCACTTCAAAAATCCTGTCCTACTTCCTACTTTCTACTAATATTATAAACGTGAAAGTTTGTATGTATGGATGTCTAGATGTTTGTTACTCTTTAACGCAAAAACTACTGAATGGATTTTAATGAATTTTTTGCAAAAATAATATAGTTTATACATCAGAATTTATAAAGATATTGTGTGAATTGTCCAAAATATAACGAAAATTGTCGAAAATTTTACACTTTGGCATCTATCAAATGTCACTTTGACATCTGCCACTTTTTACGGGATCGGGACTAACGCAGGTGAAACCGTGGGGCGCAGCTAGTAATTTTCATAAACCCACCATGACACCTCAAAGAGATTAATTAAATAAAAATTGCGAAAATCTCACCAATGACCTACGTCCTTTACTCTACAAACAATGCTACGTCAGTCAATTTTATTTACCCGACCGCGACGAACTGGACAGTCATGTAATTGTTTTTCATTCCACAGTAATTGACTTGCGGTGAATGTCGATAAATGTTTTTACATTTCAGTAAAGAATGGACTATTGTGAAAGTTTTTGTTTAAATAAAATGAGTGAGTTTGTTTTGGAAATTATTACTTAGGCAAGGATTTTTAATGATTGCCTTATTGTTATTGAGTCTTTAGTCTTAAGGCTATGCGGTTCTTTAGAATGCAGTCAGCCGCAAGATGCGGTTGCGATTACGGCTAACCGCAAAACGGTAGCCGTAATGGCATGGAACATTAAGTACAGGTTGAATTGTATTACCCTAGCCAGGAATCGAACCCGTTGTTTTGAAAAAAAAAATCTATACTTATATTTATATACCAATCGATAGTGTTGCTGATGTAGATCAATTCCTAAAAATAATCATAGTATGGCAAATCAAAGTAGTAGTAGTGCTTAAAGAAACAATTTTCATATAGGTACATACATACCTAAATATTGTTAGTTGCTACTATTACCTCTGTGGTTGCTACCAACCGGATGGCTGAACGTTTATGGCCCAACCACATAATATTACGTTCTAGCTGCGCTCAATGTGTGTATTATATTTTTGAGTTTATTAAAAAACTAATTACTGAATAGATTTTCCTCTGCTACCCGTGCGAAACCAGGGCGGGTCACTAGTTACTTCATAAAATAAGTCAAATAAACATTCAAAACGAACAAATTAAAATAGAACACCTAAAATAAACAGATAATAATATACCGTTCCTTTTTGATCCTTTGAGAAAAAAATCTTTTGAAAGCATTCAATGCGAGGCGAGGTGTCGAGAAATGAGCACACCTTTGAGATGGCACCTAAGCCGTGGAAAGGAAACGAAAAAAATGGCACTGTTTACTAAGATCTACTTTAACGGAGATACCGGTTGGTCAGTTTCACTGGAAAATGCATGGAAAATAGAAAACTAACCTTTGTTATTTTTAATTAAAACAATCATTTTGAAAGGGTATAAGAAGTTATGAATATGGAAACTGTCATAATTAATAGTCGCATAAATCTGTTATTTGATATCACTACATAGTATAAAACAAAGTCGCTATTTCTGTCCCTATTTCCCTATGTATGCTTAAATCTTTAAAACTACGCAACGGATTTCGATGCGGTTTTTTTTAATAGATAGATAGATAGATAGAACGCTTTATTGCACACACAAGTTACAGAAAATTAAAAACAAGACAATTAATTTAAATTATAAAAATAAAAACAGTGGCACAATAGGCGGCCTTACCGCTGGAAGCGGTCTCTTCCAGGCAACCTTAGGATGGAGAGGATTTGACGTAAGATTAAGGGTAAAGTGCATTAAGAAAAAGAGATAATATAAATAGTACCTACAACTACAAAAAAACTGAGAAAATTAAACACAATAATATTATACATTTTGATAGAGAGATAGAGTGATTCAAGAGGAAGGTTTATATGTATAATACATGCATAATATATCCGTGCGAAGCCAGGGCGGGTCGCTAGTAAAAAATATTTACCTATTAAGTAAAATTAAAATGTTATTTACCACATAATAATTTAAGGAAAACCTGACATGATTTTGACGAGATTTTGAATTGCATTTGTTGTTTGTATTAAAATGTCCTCTATTGATATTGGTATGAAAGGTTATCGGAAAGTAATAAAAATGGCTAAGCTAGGGTAAAATGTAAAATATGTTTATTATAAACACGAAAAACGTCGTAACATACACAAAAAGTGGATGAAATCTTGTTAAAAAAAAAAACAGTAATCTGGCTGTTATAACTACTTGCTTTAGTATCAGGTGCAACTAAAAAAATATTATTATAAAAAACCTAAAAATATGTTTTTTTTCGGCAGCATCATTATTCTTAAAGACCCCTCGTGGAAGGGTGCAACGAAACCCTGCAAGGGTTTGTGTGAATTACACCCTTCATTCATCTCGTTTTAAGGGTGGAAAATTGCGATCGATATGGTTACCATTAGAGGTATCAAAGACTTTTGATATTCATGTTTAACAAGCTGTTTCCTGTGGCTTCACCCCTGTTTTTGACACCAGGAGTGCAAATTTTTTTTGATCAATCAAATTTTTTTTTTCCTAACTTTTAACACGTAGATATGTATGGCCAATCAATGATGAGTCTCTCTGACTTTTCTATATATAGATAAGTGAGATAACAAAGAGTACATTAGAATAACTAAGAAATAGTTTATTTTCCAAAAAATATCAATTCGATGCCTAAACAATTAACCGCTTATTTCCAATTAAGTATAACTAGACAAATGGGAAAATAACACCCAGTCGTTCCTAATAAAGCACTGAATGACTTGGCTTGCTGGAAAAATATAGGAGCTCACCTACCAGGAAATCATAAATAATGAAGAGCTCTCATTTACGAGTGTATCTCTGAACTTAGACAAGTCTTTACTTCGACACGACATTCCCTATGTTTAATTACGTAAAAACTACAAATGCATAAAATAGTGCAGAATATGGTCCTGATAAACTCATGCCTACCTACCAGGCGATCAGAAAATAAGGAACTAGATTTTTTACCTTGTAATTACGGCAAAAGGGACAGTACTTATTTCATCACCTGATGATTTGCTAAGAAAAATGATATAATAGTTTACAAACGTAACATTAGTGACATAATGTTATCTAGTAGTTATCGCCTTATATGAAAACACCCAATAGTACCATATTCGCAGTATATTTAACATATTCAGAATGCTTTCATTAACGACAGGGGTGACTTAATCAAGTTTATTTGACGGAGGAAACAACCCCACGCCATTAGGTGCAGATTGACTTATAGAATTCCCATTGATGGTGCAAAATCAATGTAATCCCTTGGTCTTAATTATTCGGAGAGGTAAAGTTTGCCGGTTTGATAGTTTAGGTACCATTATGGTTAAAGAACTTTATTTCTCAAAAAAACTTATTAAACAGTTCACATATATGATATAAGTGAACTGTTTGATAAGTTTTTTTCATATATCAGAACTTAAAAACTATTGTTTTTATCTCTAGTTGAGACCTAGCAGAAGGTCGGTAGTTAGGAAAGTGACATAACAATTTTATTTATGTAGGACAGTAGGTACTTACTCAAAAACATTTACCACAATCATACTTCACTACATAGTATAAAACAAAGTAGCTTTCTCTGCCCCTATGTCCCTTTGTATGCGTAAATCTTTAAAACTACGCAACGGATTTTGATGCGGTTTTTTTAATAGATAGAGTGATTCAAGAGGAAGGTTTATATGTATAATACATGCATAATATAGCCGTGCGAAGCCGGAGCGGGTCGCTAGTAAACCAATATTCAACAAGTATCTAAATACAGATACGCAACCATTCAAATTAGGTACTTACCATTAACAGTGAAACTCAAAGTTCTTCTTCATTTTAAGCACAAATTAAAGAAATAAATGATTAGATAGGGCTACTCCAGTATGCTGTCAGGTCTAAGAAGTAGCACGCTTTCCTAGAAGTTACCTGTCCACTCGTTACTTGAAGACCCCTAAATTGTATCCGTTTGGCAAGAAAAACGCAGGCAACTGTTTTCTATTAAGAGGAAAGGGTATCGGGTGCTCTCTCCATACAAACGTAGTCGACTGCTTCCTCCCTGGACAATGACACTAGCACAAATATTCTTGTTCCATAATATTTATAGCTGCCATGACCATGCCCCAATGTTTTGTTATTTTTTGGTTTTTCGATTTTTAAATCTTAATTTCTATGATAATTAGAAAATGAAAAAAAAAGACATAGTCTAGTATAGTCATGGCAGTTATAAGTTCTAAACAACAAAAATATTTGCTTTAGTGTCATTATCCAGGGAGGACACAATCGACTACGTTTGTATGGAGAGAGCGCCGTTACCCTTTCACCTTAACAATAAGGTTTGGCTTTCCAGCTACTACTTTACTTTGTTTATTGCTTGTTCTATGTTTCTTTCTGTGTTGAACAAATTTTATCTATCTATCTATCTCTGTCTCCCAAACAAAAGTTAATTTCAAAACTACTAAATTACTTATACACAAACACGAATTCAACATAAACTAAATATACCTACCAGTTGAACAACCCAAAATCAGGCATTCCCTTTATTTGTCCCTGCCGAGTGTTTGCAACCGAAATATTGTACCCTACCCTTTGAATATTAACTATGAATCCCTTCTATTTAGTAGATTCTAAATTATTCCAATCTCTGCATATTGACCGGCTGAATACGGAATGCAGTCGCCAATTTGTGAGGACCTTGTCAACAGGACGATTCTGTAACTTGGACGAATTAGAATTGGTATCACTACATAGTATAAAATAAAGTCACTTTTCGCCGTCCCTATTTCCCTTTGTATGCTTAAATCTTTAAAACCACGCAACGGATTTTGATGCGGTTTTTTTTAGTAGATAGAATGATTCAAGAGGAAGGTTTATATGTATAATACATGCATAATATAGCCGTGCGAAGCCGGGACGGGTCGCTAGTTTATTATATCTTTCATTTATCTTGCTGTGCGCTGTTCCCCCAAACTACAACTTTAGAGTCTTCAAGTCTAGAGTGAAGCAAAACTTTCGATGCAAGCATGTATATCTTCATCCTCAACCTTATTCTCGTTGCTATAAAGTGAGATGAGGTTAAATACAAGCCTATTTTAAGTCATACCATCTAACTACCTACCATCACTTTTGTTTGAAGACATAACATAAAACATCAACACAGCCGAATTTTATTTATTCAAATGCATTTTCTATTTTAGAAAAGTTGAAAATAGAAAATTGAAATTACTCCCGGTGCAAAAGACAGTCGTTAAAGTTAGAGAATCAGCAAGCAAAGTTCCTATATTAGTGAAGATTTACTAGAAAGATCTAAGGAGTTTGACGTAGGAGGGTTCAAGGTATTCTAGGCCTATGTATTATGAATAATCCTCGCACACCGCAGACTTATTTGCGACCGATTCCATGTAACTTTCGGCATAGAATAGGGTTATCGCATATTCTTCTGTGTGTGCTTTGGACAGCGAATATGGGGAACCTTGTGCTAATCATTGCACCTTTTAGTTTCCATAAGACGGCTGCGATAAACCATCTGCAATTCACATGACAGTCGTTATAAAGAATTTTAACGAATAGTTCTGGAAACAGGTAGACCTCTGAGCATAATCTTCTGCTCATCATTCCGATGATCCTCATCAGATCTTCACCTAATTTATGAGACCAATAAAGCTTCTAACTTCAATGGTCATGAGACCATTGAAGTTTTCAATGAAAGAGGGCAGATTAGCCATGAGGCTAATATGGTCTCAATACACGAAGAACTACCATTCAAATGAAAAATTAATTCTTCATTTTGACATGAGGGAGATATTCAGGAGATATGCAGTAGCCTCCTTTACACCTTTTTGGGGGAAGTACAATATTGATAGAGAAAAGCAAATTTTGCTAGATTTGTAGACGAGACGCTTCGCTCGTTAGTCAACTATTATTTTTAGCCTAGCTTTTTTATTTATGTCAATATCATATCGTCAGTGGAAAGGCTACTTGGCTAAAGCGCCATATTTACCAAAATACGTTTTTTATATCATTGGATTGGATTTTTTTTTCTGCGTCGAGTGATGTCGGTTTTGAGTCAATCTGAGCACTTTTTTGGCGCTTTAGTAATCCAAAAAGTTAAGAAAAATGTTGAATATCAATGACTAAAACGACCCTAATACGTTGATTTTGCAACTGACGTCGCTTAGGAGCTACAATTTTCGGTTTCGTAGCGCTTAAGAGTTTTTTTGTTTGCCACATTTTGTTCTCTTCAGTAACATAAGCGTTTCTCCTTTTCTTTAAGTTTGTTGACATTATTATGTTAGCTGTTTTTGCTTACCATGGAATCAAAAAATATGGCGCTTAAGCAAAAGTCTTTGCATAACATTTTGAGATTTTGCGTGGAGTTTAAGCAATTTTTATTGACTTTTGTTTGCTTATAACTTATTGTAATTGTTATACGTTAGCGAAAATGATTGTTTAAAATCTAGTACTAAAAGTTGAGTTAGCAAAAATGTCTAAATTATTTAGTATAATATAGGGTTGTTCTCAGTCTGCGACTATTTGTTTCCTAAGGCTGTGATTAAAATTTGGGTTTAGTTCCTGACGTACGTCTAGTACTAGTAAATGGTATTTTTTAGTTTATTGACTAGATATACATAACCTTTATTTTTTTATGAAATAGGTTGAAAATTAGGTATCCACTGGTATGGTCAACTTGTAAAATAGGCACAATATAAACTACAAAATAAATAACTATTATTTTTAAAAGTAACTTTTTTTATTCGTTGAGTTCACTTGCTATTTTTAATCTAATTATCTTTGTGACCAAAAAAATATTTAACGATTTTAGCTAAAATAGTTTTTTTTCATTACTAAAGTTACAGGTATTTAACCAACGAATGCAGTAAACGCACGCGATGGAAGGTAGTCCGATTAGGTCTTTAGAACAAAGGAGTTTCCTTGCTGTCGAGACGTACCCGAAAAACTCTTGTCTCGTAAAAATGGGTGCTATAGCATCGAAATATCGAGATTCATATAATAAAAATCATAATATCCCATTTTCAATAACTTTAGGAATTTACATAATTCTCCGGCCAAAAATTGTCTCTACCTACCGCGTTAAATCTAATTGAATCTGCTATAACAATTACACTTACAAAAAAGAAGTGATAGGTTATTATTTTCCGTTTAATAATAATATGAATATATTATATTCAATTTTGTAATAACGATAATCCATACCTTTAATTAAGGAAGAGAGGATAAAAAGTCTATACTTAGAAGCGAATCAAAAATCTATAGATAAACAAAGACTAAGGCCTTTGTTGGCTAATATGGATGTTCGTCAAATTATTATAAAATTTATTGAAATATATTGCTTAACTAAGTAAGTGTAATTTTTCTAGTGGTGTCATTACATAGCCTCTATGAGCTTTAATTCAAATTTTAAGAAAACTACAGCTTTTGATGGTCGTACATAGTCATCGAGCTTCGCAGCATTAGAAACAAAAATTTTTTTCGATATAAAATTTAAAATCGTAGCGACAGTAATTTATGGAAAATATTTATAACAAAAACAATGGAATCGCGGCGGATGGGAACAACCTGGTCCGAAAAGCACTTATAGATTATGAAACTACTGAAACTAGTTTTATTTTTATGAATATTTCATAACAAAAATTGATCAGTCAATAAGAAATATTTTAGGATTATCTTATTTAAGGTGAATAAGCAATGTTTATAATTCACAAATATCAGAACATTCATAAGATACCTACGTAGTTAGCAACTTTTACCTAATTTTGTTTCATAGTTATTCGTTTCTTAAGCGATTTTTCATTCCATAACTTTATACAATTAATACATTTTTAGTTTATTAGTAATTTTAATTTACTGTGTTTAAGCTTAATATTATTTATTAGCAAATTTAATGACTACATTTGAGACGTTGATGGTAAATTAGCAATTTTTCCCTGACTAACACTTTGTTATAACCTAGGTAATTTTTGCTAAAGCGACACTTATTTCACGAATCAAGGGATATATAGACCTAGAAACATATTCTGATTGTGGACGCGTGTATAAATAGATACATTTATTAATTTGAACTAGTTAACGTTAAAGGAAAAAAAGATATGAATTTTTTTCGTAAAAAAAAAACTTTAAGCCTCATTTCCCAACAATGTCAGTTTGGCGGTTTAGCCAAGTAGCCTTTCCACTGACGATATTATTAATCTCTTTGTTTTGAAGACGAAACTATCGGCTGATACAAAATCTACTGTGTGTGTAAGAAGTCAAGGTTTCACTTTGTTGACGATATGCTAAGGCGTATTACATCAGTATAAATGTATATTATGCAATTCACCCTGATGTCTGATGTTGACATTTAATGGTGGGGTAAATAATTAATTAGTAGGTAATTTCAGCAGATTTCAATTATTCACGAATTTTGCTTGGTAATAATGTGTTAAGGTATCCTTATGAAATTCGTATATTTATGCGTAATTTTTTGAAGTTTTCTTCATACAGACCTCATACTATTTCGAAAATACAAGACGTTTGCTGGAAGAGTGCAGGTCAACTGATTCATATAATTTACAAAACATTAGCAGAGTATTTAATTTATTGGCCAAATTGCCCATACCTATAGCCTATAATAGACTTATAGCCCTCTATAAGTCTATTAGGGGGCTATAATGAAACTCATAGAAAATTGACAGCAAAACTTATTTATTGAAATGAAATTTTTCCTTCAACGTACTTGAACTAGCCCCCTCTTTTGTCACTCGCTACATTTTAAGGGTTCCGTACCCAAAGGGTAACAACGGGACACCTTTCCACTGCTCCACTGTCTGTCCGTCTGCCTGTCTGCTTGTCACCAGGCTGTATCTCATGAACCGTCAGTTGAAATTTTCACAAATGATATTTATGTTGCCGTTATCTATAAAAACAAACCATTATTGGGAGGAGACTCACAGCTAAGCGACGCTCTCTGATCGTTCACGGTCGTGCGGGTTAAGCGACGCCTAATGCGGTCGTTACTTCGATGGGTAGCCAATTAGTAGTGTGGCAAAAATGTGTTTTCGTGAGCCCCTCCGTGCTTTGGAAGGCACGTTAAGCCGTTGGTGCCGGTAGTAGGACCGCTCTAGTAGCAGTCGTTAGGTCAAGTTAGAGGCCCTAAGGCGATCTGAAAACTCTAACAATAGGTGAGTCACACCACTATACGAGAAGAAGATAAAAACAAATACTAAAAACAGAATATATCGGTACGAAACCCTTCTTACGCCAGCCCGACTCGCACTTGGCCGGTTTTTTACTTTAATTTTGACTTCGCACGACTTGTGCATAATAGCCAGCGCTACCTTATATTATTTTTGAAAGTACGTGCCTGTATTTACTTGATATTTTCAGTACAGTAATCAACGTCAAAACAATTACAAAAGCATAAAACATGAAGAGACGCGAACATTGAACTATATAAACAAACATCGCCTTTAAAACTTGGAAATATTTTGAAAACAGGATATTGTTTGAGTTGACGGGATACCAGCAAAATGTTACAATTATAATAAATGCGTAACTCCGTCTGTTTGTCTGTGTTCTTATTTGTTCCAGTCAGTCGCAGATATCATTTCTATCACTTAGGCTGCGAAATGGATATCCTATAAGTTTCTCGTGTCTTCTTTTGAGTTTTGTGCGCAAAGACACACATCCTAACTTAGTTTTCATGACGATTTAATGTGATTTTTTGAACCATGCGAATGTTTCCAACTGAATGAAGAAATGCTTACTCTGACTGTGACTTAACATAATAGAATAAGTAGTCAGTTTATGCCTAAATGTAAATTAAAAAGAAAAAAAATCGGGAGAAATTTAGTGCACTTAAATAGAAAGCAAATCAGTACATTTCGGTAAGAAATACCGAAAAAGTTGTAGGTTCGAGGTCACTATTTTTTTATTCTAATAAGTTCTCTTTGATCTTTAATTTTTTTCCCTATATTCTCATGGTATCGTCACTTAAGTAGGTGAACCCACGGAGCGCAGCCAGTAAGCCATAATGGGAATTCCTTCAGCGTCCTAAACTTCGTAATAAAACACAATAGCTGAACGGTTGAATAATTTGACACGGCAAATGGGAAAATTAACCGTTTTATGACGTACTGTCGGCACTTATACTGTGACGTCACAAATATCTGACTCGTCTTGAAACATCACAGGGTGATTTGTTTTTTCAAGATACTATTTTCTTAAGGTCTGCTGGATGTCTGACTATATTTGGGTAAAAACCACCACGGACTGGGTCCTGAACAGCAGGCAACCCCATGGCAGGCCCTGATGGAAATGGCGGGATGAGTTGGACTCGCACTGTGGTTGCCGTGAGTAGGGACTGGACCCGGCTGGCACTAGACAGGGAACAGTGGAAACATGGAAGGCCTTTGCTTTTTGAATAGGTTAAAAATAAAAAATAAAATAAATTTTCTTAGCTCGACTTGAACTCCTAATAAAAAAAAACAGGATATTGTTCTTAGCGCCATCTAGCCCCAAGCTAAGCAACTAAGCCTGTATCATGGTAGCTAGACAACGGACTAGTTTATTTAAGTACTTTTTTTTTGTAAATGCATACAGAAAGAACTGAAACAGATCTGTTTCAGGTCTTTCTGTATGTTTAATTTGTTTAATATTTGCTTAAGGCGAGTAGCGAACCAACACCCTTTTACATCGCATGCAGGCGCACTATCACAGGCAGACATGACCAAATTGACTAATGACTTAGGCTAGATTGACATTATAATAACTTTAATAAACACTTTGTATACCCCGGGCAGCGAATGGATGATGGAAAGTAGATGGCGTATACGCTGAACTCAATTTTCATAATATAAATATCGAGTTCTACGCATACCTCTTCCACTTACCGCAAAGCAGAGCTAACCTAAGCTCTTCTGCACCTTAGAGGCAGGCGCTCGCCAACGTCACCACAAAGGTCCTCTTTACAGCTCTCACGGTCACAGGCAGACATGACCAAATACTTAGTTAAGATTGACATAAAGATAGAACTGTAAACATCCTGTACATTTTAGAAATTTAATTAAGAAACAGGATTAATGTTTGAATTAATTGTTTTCAGTTATTTAAATGAATTCAAAGAAGCAATATATTTAATGATCCTTTGAGAATTGCGTTGTAGATATTCAGTATTTTATTTACCTATAGGCACAATCAGGCAAAAAAGTGCAGACCCACAGTAGAGCTCCAAAACGGCTATTATTAAATTATAGCCGGTATTATTTACGGTTTAGCCGGTATTATTAACGGTTTAGTCTTAAGCAATGAAGGTTCTGCTTGAGTTAAGGTAAAGTCCTTCTTTTCATGAATTTATTAGATAAACATTATTAGGATGAAAATATTTAAATAATAGTAATTTTAGAACTTAATGTGTCTACAATTATTATGAAGTATTCAAGCATAGGCAGGCATAGGTATCATTCCTAGGTCTATCTATTGACACAAGTCAACAAACAAAATAATGTTAAAAATTCCACTTCGCCTTACAAAATTAAAATAGCAGATAACTTTTACCGGCTTACCTTAAAATAAATTTTTGAAACTTTGTTTATTTATTTGTTTGTTCCCTCTTCAAGCACGGACCATCAAACGACTTGAGATCATTAGGAGAAGGACATAAAAAAACTTTGATCAAGAACAATAGGTATTTTTACAAGAAATCTGTCACATTAACCACTATTTAACTATAATCGCATCCGGAGTGAAATCTAAAGTAAAACCAAGTACAGAATTACTAAATTCATGCAGGACATCGTACGCAACCTAGTCGGACCCTCGGGAAATCTATACTGGCTTGTAGTACCTGAACAAAACGGGACAGGTACTGTGGGAATCAATGCTCTTTTGCCTTCAGATTAGCGGGAAATTCCTCGTGTATTGTAAAGGATTTAAAACTAGAATGTGGAGTTAGGGCTTTGAAGTTTAATCCATTATGCTCACGACTATTTTTAGCCCTCGACGCAAAAACGACGGGGTGTTAAGTTTGACGTGTCTGTGTGTGTGTTTGTCTGTGGCATCGTAGCTCCCGAACGGATGAACCGATTTTGATTTTGTTTCTTTTGTTTGAAAGGTGCGTATTAGTCAGGAATGTTCCTATCTATGTTTGATCAAAATCGGTTTAACTGAAAGTTATGAGGGCTATTTTTTTTTAAATCTGCCATTTGCGTGATTTTTGGGTTTGCTTATGAAGGAGTAGATGAAGAAAGAAGAGAAGGAGTATTTTGAACTCGATATCGACCCTTGGGCATATATTATAATTAATTTTCATGTGGTACGCTAGTTTGTTATGCACGTTCAATTTTCTTCTGCCAGCCCTTGTCTCAATTTATTTGCAGTCTGCACCGTACCTATGTCTTCTTCTCCCATTCTCCGCTAACCGAGGAAGCGCTAGAATTACTGTGAAGAGGAAGACCATCAGCGATTGAAGAAGTGATAAGAACGACGAAGTGACGAGAATGAGTGTTTGAACGACATTGAGCAAGAAAGTGAAGGAGACCAAGGTTGTAACGCAGCATGGGCCCAAGTCTGCTAACACAATTGTGTTTCAATAGAGTATCGATAGATGGAATAGAGATACATTTATTGTCAAAAATATGACATTGCATGTCACATTGGTATTCTCCCAATGTTAACTATTCTATTCTATACTATTACTATTCTATCGAAACACCACTGACTCACTTTGGTATTCTGCTCTAGAATCGTGGCTCGATGGAATCTCGATAGTTGTCAAAACGGTGTATATCGCTTAGCAATATTGCTAGGCAACACCAGCGACGTATCTATTACCATTCCATTGAGACTCCATAGTGATTCTATTGCGATATAATTAAAACTTTAGCAGAATGTCAAATAAAGTCACAATCTCGATATAATAACCATAGAGTCTCGATATGATGACAATGGTTAATCTATTAATTCAAAATAGCAGAATAAGGCCCCTAGAAGTAAGTAAAAACAAGTGCAAGTCGGACTCTCGAATGAAGGTTTCCGTAACATTATATTCTGTTTCTAGTATTTGTTGTTATAGCGGCAATAGAAATACATTATCTGTGAAAATTTCAACAGTCTAGCTATCACGGTTCATGAGATACAGTCTGATAAAGACAGACAAACGGACGGAGTGGAGTCTTAGTAACGAGTCCCGTTTTTAGCCTTTGTTAAAAACGTTATATCGAAGATGTTAACGTTAAACCAGGGGTTGTAAATCAGAACAAAAGAACTTCCCTAGATTTTAAAAGACAAAATCCTCATGAAAAGCCTCGCTAACGCTACCTAATTCACAAGAAACGCCTAATACACTCTAAAATTCCTGAATCTTTATCTCCACTTCACATGTGGCGCCTTGTAATTTTCAATTTACAGTCCCCCAACCGAGATCCATTTAAAATACTTTTGACATTACAGAGTAAACACATTCTTTGTTAACAATTTTAATTCTGGTAAATTTTCACTGAGTTGGTAAGGATGTTTCTGCTCTGTGTTTTACAATTTCGTTAGGGTCGTAATGCTAAGGTTTTAAAATGTTTAATAAGCAGCCCTCGAGGCAAGAGTGGTACTTAAGGTTTTCAAACAGTTTCTGTGTTACTGTCTTCGGCTTAAATTCGACGACATTGTGTTAAGACGGAGAATGAGTTCAGCGTTTTGTTGTAACGAAAATGTGTCTTTGTTTCTCTAGAATTTAATACAAGAGATCTTGAATAAAGAGGATTTTATACCAGACGTCTGAAAATTCAAAAATAATATAGGTACCTACAGTTTGTCGTAAATGTCTAGCCGAAACGTAAATATTGGATTTAACCCTAATTAATTGACGTAAAATATCTTAAAATAATAAGGTTCTGAGCTGGTAGCGTATTTTTTTGGAAATCGTTAATTTATAATTGACCTTCCACAAAAAAAATATAAAATAAAAATTATTTGGCTCTACCTCTTGCGTTAGTTGGATAACTGTTTTGCAAAAGGTAGAATAATATAATATAAATATATAGAATAAAAATTGGTAGTTATATGATTTATTATTTTGACTACTAAAATTATTCAAAACAGGATATTTATCATACGGTACGGGATGTTCATTGTTCATCGGGTAGAGACCCAAAACGAAACTTACACAATAAAGGGAGGTAGCTCCAGTACCTCAAACTATCGAGATCTACCCGCAATCCAGTTTTGAAAAATGACGCTTATATTAGCATCGAAAAATTGAGCTCCTCAAAATAAAATAAAAAAAAAAACATATTGAATTTTGAATAACTTTAGTATTATTTCTGTGACTCTACTTTTACTATAATCTTAAATTTTCCAACTTTTAATATTATACATATTTTATTGTAAGTTCAAGTTTCAATGTTTGTAAGCGCTATCACGTTTGAAGAAATATTTAACAAAAAGTATAATATTTCGCGCGCTTCCAGTATCAATTCCCCTTAAGCACCAACTTTTTCACTCGAAGTACGAAATGTAATTCGGGAGTTTTGTATTCTAATTGGTGATTAAATTATTTTGAATGACGTAAATTAAGAGGGAAGTAAAGTAATTGTATTGTTAATATTTTAATCGGGTGCTTCCGGTTTTGTTAATAACAAGAATAAGTACTCACTTAAAACATTTGAGTAATACTTTATTATGTTAACTAAGTTTGTGACCACGTTTACTACGGAACAAAAATATTTTGATAAAAAATGGTTGTCTGTAAAGTCTGTTTCCGGACGATAATTTTACGTGATAACGTCATAAGAAAACATTGATGGCAACGATAAAACGTAGCTATAGTTACCTTGTCAAGTATCAAAGTATCGTTGGCTCAGAGACAGAATACATGGGCCGGTGGGCGCGGGGCGCGGGCGGCGGCGGTGGCGGTGGAGGGGGCGGCGGGGGTCGATGAGGCGTTCCAGTAACGACGTGTGACGTCACACTGCCTTGAACTGGCAGGTGTTCACCAATTTATAAAACGTTATCACGTCAAAATCATTGCACTTATAAAAAGGATTGTAATTGGTATAGTAAACGGTTAGCTATTTGTTGCGCGGCCACTTTCAAACTAATAGCAATGGACATTAATACAAACAACAAATAATAAATAACAAAATCTTGTATAAAAATGCTCAAAACAAACTCAAAAAACCTTATTTTATCTCCTTTTTATGGATTTTTTAATTGTTGGAATTTGTTTATTATTAGTATTTTTTGATTATTTATTTTTATTGTAACGTATGGATTTTATTATCTGAAATAAATGAATTGAATTGAATTGAATTGAATTATACACAAAAATAGGTATTCGTGAAAATTGTGTTAAGTACTTAAAAATACTACTAAAATCTTGTTAAGTCGACACTTAACAAGATTTTGTAGCATTTTTTAAATTATTACTTTTTTTGTTATGTACCGACACATAAATAAAATAACCTTAAAAGTGTTTTTTTAACATCAAACAACGGGCAAACTTAACACTTTACGAAATTTTGATTGATTGATGCAGTTTACGTCTGTCACTTAGGTAGCGAGACTATTCAGTGCTTGCCCAGACCATAATAATAGACCATTGTTTTTATTACAAAGATCAGTAAGCTGAGATAAAAAACGCAATTAAAGTAAAGCAGAAAAAATGCAAATGCAACTACATTTCTTAGACTTAAGGCGCATAGAGAAGCCAAAAAGAAAAATGCCTTTCGCCTAGAAATAAAATTATTTATTAATGCATAGAAAATTCTTAATCAGTGTTGTCATGCACACCGTTTGTAAGAGATTTTATCTTTTTTGCATTTTGGTATAATTTAAGATCGAATTATTTTTGTCGTTTCTGAAATTATTTAAACTTAAGTCGAAATAAAAAAAAAGATATATTTTTGAACTTAAATGTGGATAGGGTTTGAAACAACAAAGAATTTTGTCTCTAAATTTTATGAAAATGTAAATTAAGATTAACTTAAAAATGTACACACAAAATTTTAGTCATCTGCGAAAGGAATATTTATTTAATTTATTTGCATAAATGAAATGCGCCTTAAGAGAAATAATAAAAATAAAACTCAATAATTACGCAGCAGTTGCCCATAATGAGAGCCTTCTCAACGAGAAAATGTCAGTAAGTTCCTCTCACAAACAAATTATTGTAATTAAATACATGTCGTTATTTTCTTCACAAAGTAAACAGTAGGTAGTGCAAAACCACTGAGCGATTTATTTCAAACTCGTTTCAATTTTTCAAAAGAGAACATGAGGAATAATGATTTTGTAGAGTCAGCAAAAACGTCTTCTTACTAGTAAGGACGAGAACTTGGAGAAACTAATCACCTTATTTTTATTTGTTTTTGGAACGAAAGTTCCTTATCGGGCGTTGCGATAGGACGGAAAATATTTAGACCAAAATTTGTAACGACACTTTTTGCATAGAAAGCAAGCCAGTTATTTTCGTTACGTCTTTCTATTTCGCATTGAACAGTGTGGTATCGCGACGATAATTTACAAAAACAAAATTTTTATTACAATTCCTTTACTAATTAATCGAAAGGAACTGCGTTCCATCCGGGTGTCCCTTGACACCTCTCATTTTTTTAAATAATTAATAGGTCAGCGTTTGATTACTTTCTCACAACATGGTGGTAAGTGCCTTGTGCCGACTCGTGCCTTAGTATAAACTAATATAGCTTTTGCCCGCGTCTTAGTCCGCGTAGAGGTTAAATTGTTTAAAATAATTTGTTTGCGTATGTCTATGTTATACTACTAATGGTACCTATGCTAAATTTTAGCACGATCCGACCATTGATTTGAGCTGTGCGTTGATATATCAGTGAGTGTTTTTTTATTTAAAGTCATTAAGATCAGTCTACTAAAGGGTCATGTTAAGACATATATTTTATATTCTATGATTTTTTTTTGCTAACGCTACACAAATCCCACCCAGATCAAGGCGGAATGTAAAAAGTGCCCGAGCGAGAGTCGAACCGGCGATCCGAGCGAATTATCTCAAATGAAGACATTATCCAGTCCGAGGGCGTGCGCCGGCGCAGCTACGTGCTCTTTTTGCCGCCATTATTTTAAGGGCAAAGTTGAAGGTTTTCTGTGTTTAATTTCGCCCGTATTTTATGGGAATATTCGCATAGCTTTTTTGTTGTTCGCATTTTTATTGGATCTTGTTGATTGCTTTATTATGGTTCGATTTATTGCTATAGTTTTTGTTATGTTGCATTTTTGATTACTTATACGGTCTAATGATCTTGTTTTTAACTGAGACACACTGACTTCCAATATTATAATCAATATTTTTTTCTGTCAATTCGTTAATTAGCTAAATGACGACAATCAGTAGTAAAAAACACAAATTTCAATGTGCCACGATATATTGCATCACTATCATACCGGATTAAAAAACTGAAAGATGTCTATAACCGGTCGAAAAATCGAAAATATACCTAACATTCTTGCGTAATCGCATGTGCTTTAAACGATTTTATTTTCCGAAGAACTAGGATGGTCAGATCTCTATTTCAAAGTTAAAATTTAAAAGTAAAAATGTCTACTGCCATTGTAACCCTGGTCAAACAGAGCAGACTATGCCTCATCTGCTGGAGTGTCCCTCGTGTCCGGTTTCATGCTGCACACAAGACCTCTATGAGGCGACTGATGATGCCGCGGCTGCAGCCACTTATTGGGCTGGATACTGTATATAGCATTATAATAATATTAATAAAAAAATTTAATTAAAAATTAAATACAAAAACATTTTTTTTTAAAACTAAATAAAAAATATAAAAAAAATATGTTTAACGAAATCGACACGAAAAGAAGAAGTTAAAATTATGAATAGTAATCGCATTTTTAATTTTTAAAGTTAAAATAATACCTCTTTATTAATTAATGTTCTGTCCTGTTTATTCCCACCAATTTTTACTGTAATTGACACAAGAAAGTCGTTTACAAGGCATTAACATGTTTTTGTTGTAACATCTACACGATACAAGTTCTTACATATCCAGTAAAAAGTGGTGCAAAAACCTAACATTGTGCTATTAAGTCAGTCGCTCGTTAAGTACTCGATCTAAGTATATTTTATACAACAGATCTTAGATTTCTAGATAGTCTAAAGAAATCAATAACAGATGCATTTTTATGGAAATAGGTATACTTACCTAATCTATACTGATATAATACGTATTATAAAGCTGAAGAGTTTTTTTGTTTGTTTGTTTGAAGGCATTAATCTTAGGAACGATTAGTTCGAATTGAAAAATTATTTTCGTGTTGGTTAGTCCATTTGTCAAGGAAGGCTAAAGTCTATTTTATATTTCGATATTGCCACGGGATCGGGAGTTACGCGGGTGAAACCGCGGAGCGCTGCTAGTTTAAAATAAACTAGGTAACTATAGTAATTTGTTACTATCGAAAATAATTTTCCAACTACCCTAAATCTATTCAAATGACTCGCGAACGTCGTATTTTCAGTTCAATTTGGCCCTAGTCAGTACTCCTTATAAATACTGAATAAAAAGCACAATGTCTAAAATACAAATGGCAAAATGTATAAATTGCAAAGATCTAAAATAACAACATGATTGAAACTTAGAAAGTCTCAAATGCGCAAAGGTACAATTTGAAACAAACATTTATTAAGTACCTCTTGACACAAAGGCTTATTTAGATAAATCACTTTTTATGTGCCTTATATAAAACAAAATGTAATCAAAATGTGAACCTCAAAATGCAAGTGCATCGTGCGTGGTCATGCTGGAAACTTGACGCTTGATCAACCATTAACTAAACACTAATAACGTATCCAGTACCCTTAACCATTCATAAATAACAAAATAGTTAACCCTAATGACGAGGCCTTGTAAATATCCTCGTTACCTTAATGGTTTTATTATGAAGCCGTTTTCGCATAATGACGGCCGGCAGTCGCCAGGCGCTGGCACCGTGTGAACCGGGCTTTAATTTTATTTTGATATTGTTAACCTATCACGCTCTATCACGTCATCGCTCACGTTCCGTTATTGACAAAGTAACCATAGCAATGATAATACGTTGTTATGGTTACCATCAATGTATTTTTTTATAATCAGCGTTTCACCACTATCTCACACGATGGTAAGTGACGATGCGGTCTAAGTTCTAGCACGTTTTTCTAGAAGATACCACATGAGTAAAGTTTGACTTAAAAACCCCCCAAAAACGGGAGACTTCAAATTTTTGATATTATGGCTGTTAAGGCACCCCCGCTACACCCCCGTTCAATACTACGTTTTTAATTGGGGTCATATGTTCTACATGCGGTCTATTAGATAGTTAAATAGATAAATTCTTTATTGTAAACACCAATTTCAAGTAACATCACTACATAGTATAAAACAAAGTCGCGTTCTCTGTCCCTATATCCCTATGTATGATTAAATCTTTAAAACTACGCAACGGATTTTGATGCGGTTTTTTAATAGAGTGATTCAAGAGGAAGGTTTATTATGTATAATACATGCATAAAATAGCTATGCGAAGCTGGGGCGGGTCGCTTGTTAATAATAAAAAACAAAGCTTAAGCCTAAGTGTTGCAAATGGTGGCCTTATCGCTCAAAGCGACCTCTTCCAAGCAACCTTTGAATGGACAAGAAGTTGAGGAAGGTCTATTAACCTGTCCACCTTGCGATCAAAACGTCAAAATGACAGGGGCGCGGCGCGGAATGCGCGGCGCGACGTCGAAATTCGCGATGCCGCGCAATTTGGGATTGACCTTGAAAAGAATCCGAGCATAGACTAAGTTTTATTTTTGTTCAGGGAACAGGCAAATTTATCAAAGAACGGATATCGTCAAACTTCTTCATACAAAAGTAAACTCTAACTACTTGAAAATAAAGCTCAAAGTCGCGTGGACGAGGGCGGTGCAATTGCACCGCTTGGGGTTTGACTGAGGCGCAATATTTCAAAATGGCGCGGTGCAATTGCACCGCTTGGGGACATAGAGGAGGATAATCTGTGTATACAGTTGTATAATAATAAATAATAATAAATAATAATAAATTAATATTTATTTCTTCCTCTTAATTTAAATACACTTATAAAGGTAAGTACACTGTGAAAATAATAATTATGTAGAGGAAGCTGGTGTCTGAATAAGGTATCAAAATGATACCTGTTTCACAGATCACCAGGACCCCCAAACTCTAGTTACATGATAAATAGTAGTAATTAATGTGACTTGAATTTAAGTAGATTTAAGCCAACTGACATATTAATAAGTTTGAATTTTAAATTTGATGTAAGTATAATAATTAAACAAAAAAAAAATGGTAGGATTCATAGTAGGTTAGGTATACAAAATAATATTAAACAAAAATAATAAGATAAATAATAGTAAAAAATAATATTTTATATAAATAATAAAAAATCATTAATAAAGATATTATAGATAAGTACATATTACTATACATGCGAAAAGTTAATTATATTTATATATTTTTATCCGTCTACAAGTGTGTAAAATTGTATTTGAGGGCCCTCCCTCAGGCATTTTTAAATAATAATTTAAGAATGCTCTATTAGTCTAGTACATGTAATAACAAAAAAACTACAAATAATTAAAACACCTTCCAACCAAACCAGTTTATTTATATAAGCTATTTATTTCGCAGTCGATCAAATAGCTTATAGCTCAATCATGTCTATGTGGAATAAAAAATAAGATAATTATCCGATAGTGATTGCACGCCTTCACTCCGTAGGTACCTAATGATAGGTTTCGGACTGTTAAGGGGATTGCAGACTGGTGAAGAATTTTATGAACAGAATTAAACTGATTTTTTAGGGTAAAAACGAGTAACGAGTGCCTCTTTTGCAAAGACTGCGCTCTCAGTCCGTCTGTCTATCACCAGGCTGTATTTCTAATGAAGCGTGAAATTCGAACTTTTTTCGAAAAAAATTATACTAAGTAAGTATTAAGTATATTTTTTGAATTCTTTTATATCTGGGTAAATTAGAATAATTTTCTATTCTGTTTTTAGGATTCCGTACCTCAAAAGGTAAAAAGGAACCCTTATAAGATTACTTTCTTGCCTGTCTGTCTGTCTGTCCGTGTGTCACCACCGATTATTTGACCAAGTTGAAATTCATACTAGACACTGAGGTCTAAGGTCCCTATTAGGTGTATATCAAAGTTCTGAGTCAACATGATAAAAAGATATGGGCAAAGGAGATCTGCAGATCTTCATAGAACCTTGGGCGTAAAATGAACAAAAATGAAAAGTGACAATTTGCAATCCACATTTAATAGTAATTTCATAAATATCAGCTTCATTACCCTAGCACTCCGACATTATGAGATATTTGCAGTCATACTTGACCAACTTATTGTCAATTTCATTACTTAATACACTGTATTTTTATGTTTGCTATCACTCCTAGTTACCTTTAATGAAACTAAGATTTTGCCGCATCTGTCTGTCAATGCCTGCCTTTGAATAGAAACGTTGCAAAAGGCCGTCGATTTAAAAAAACTCGAAAAATACACAAAACATACCGAAGATTTACAAAGCAAAAAAGCAATGAGAATAACAAACATCTGTCAATCAATCTCAGAAAAAAAGTGCCACAGATTCAATATCGATCTATAATCGATTAATTAAATCGATATAATTTTTATTTCGTTCGATTAACTTAATAATTGAATATAGCTTTAGTATTAAACACAATTATCTTTAGTAGTTCACAAAATGATAGATTTCATTATATAAAAACCACTGACCTCCAAAGTACTAGATAAAAACGAACAAAACGTAAAAGGGAATGTATCGGTAAAAAAATATTATTCGATTCTAAATCGTTCGATTATTATTGACCAAGCAATTATAGTCACTCCTGTTTTGAAGAAATTGCCATAACAAAAAAAATGAAAATGGTAGCTTTTTGAGGTAAGTGAATCTGTGATAAATAATATTTTTATAGTAAAAAATGATTCCCGACTGGTAGGAGAAATCTAATATGCAGGCGCAAGACTAAAAATATAGCACTATTCTTTGAATATGTCAAACATCTTGTCTATCCTAGCCCAAGCTTGCATATCTCCTTTACGTTTTCGCAAAAACTTGTAAGTACCAAAATTTACCTTATTTTTTTTTAGTTCAATTTTGTGTGTGTGTTAAATGTTGGTGTATGTAGTAAATAAATAATCCAATGGTACTCTTTAGCGTAATCATTATCGTAGTTAACAATTTTATTTAAAACCAACGACAGACACGCACTCTGCAGGTGTCTCATAATAGTAATTACATTTCAACGAATTGACAAATAAGCATTACCAGTTCCAAGACTGATAATTTCCACATTGACTTATTATATACATTTATCATTTTGTTCACTAACTTCAACTACATTTTCACATTAGGTAGAGTCGGCAAAATAATTGTCGTCTCAGGACTTTAAAGTCCTGCTTGAGTTGGAGGATTTTAAGCTTAAAAACTAAAGCATGACCCTAAAGTCCTACTTAAGTTCAAAACATTCCATAACAATTTTTGTGGTTGTTTCTATGTATTATAAGTAGGTAGATATTTACAAAAGAAGTATAAAAGTAGTATATCTGTTGTCTAGCACCCATAACACAAATCTAGTTACTTAGCTTGGGGCTAGATGGCGATGTGTGAAATGTGTGGAACGCGTACGAAGTAGCGGGCAACGGCTATATAAATAAATAAGTGTAAATGCAACTTTACAACAAATCGTGGTAGTGTGAGTTACGCGTAACAATTTACGCGGGCGGCTCTCCAATCATATTACTGTACCCTGTACAGAACACACGGTAATTGAGACATTCGAAACTTATTCCAAATTGCTTTACTAAATAAGCGTAGCGTTCGTAGTTGTGCAAGAGAAGGAAAATAACTTTGTTATGAAGTAAATCAATGTAAATGGATAAAACCAGCAAGGTTGAAATGGGAATGGGTGGGCCATATATCGAGAATGGCGAAATAGGCTAAACAGCAACAAGCTGGATACCTCAGGGCGCTCCGTGGCGTCGAGGTCGGCCACGAAAGCGTTGGCGATAGGCCGCCTCGAGCCAGCTTCGCCCGAGGACTACGACCGATGGAAGGAGATCAGGGCGACCTTTGCCCAGCAGTGGGATACTGGGGGTTATGTAGTAAAATAGAGACAAAGTTTTTTCATATTGATATTTATCAGAATCTTAAAAAACTTAAAAGAAATTTTACAAAATTATCATAAAAAAAATACAACTCTTCGCTATGCACTGTGCGTTCTGGAAGTCGTTCCAAAAAGCAAACAATTTCTAACCAAACTACAAACTAAAAGTTAAAATAAATTCACTAAAGGTTGCAAAGCCTGTGAAGGGTGCAAACCTGTTTCACAAAGGGTAACTGGAACTAGCAACTAAGGGTAAATGTAGGTGGGAGACTTTTCTACGTATCGGAAGATAAATAGCTCGCACATTTTCGCGTTTGAAACAAATAACTTAGTTGGTAATAACCAACTTAGTTACCTTAGTTGGTATACTTAGTTGGTTGGTTATTCTCAGCTACGAAAGTTATGAACTGTATTGCAGTGGGATAGCGATGCTGCCAGAATTAGGTATGCGCATTTTGCACATTGCACATAGTTCCATTCCGGGGCAGACTTCATGTATGAGCACAGCAAATCTTTATTTTAAATTATTAGGCATTATTCAAAATAAGTATAATAATATATATATAATATATATAATAATAATAACAAAATAAGGTACCACGTGCAATAAAAATAATATTTCGAACATGAAAATCTGTATGGTATGGTTATTTGAGATGTGGAATATACATAAAGGACATTGTGTGGTTTCAGGCGCAGAGGTCTTCTTGTAAAGCGAATTGTATCGAGTTGGCCTATTATCGGCCGACAAAAAGTATGTATTCAGATTTAATCCTAACCAGCTAACGTAGATTTTTAGTTTCTTCTACCTACAGGGTGTTCGCCTCTTTGTAGTTGCCGTTTGAAAAACAGTTGCCTTTTTTTGTGTTTAACTTTTATGCACGTTTACTTTATGTGGTTTTGACAGATCTGTAATTGCTTTTATGTAATTTTTATTTTTATTTTGAAAATAGATTTAACACAAAACTATTTCATTTATCCACAGTATCAGCATCCACTTAATATATATGTCCCCCGCAGTTTCACCCGCCTAAGTTACAGTATTTTTTTGGGATATTTTGTGGATATTCCATGAAATTAATAAATATATTTAAGCTATACAGCAACATAGACGGTATAAATTGTAGGTAAGTTTAGTTACATTATCTGTATGTATAAAAATCAATGCCACTTTTCGTTGTAATTTTATAATAACTCAAGAACGGGCTCACCTATTCAAACCAAATGTTTAAGCTTTGTTCGGACTATTTAGTAGATGGTTTATGTGAAGTTTGCATAAAATCGGTCGAGCGGTTCTTTATTTTTTATATTTTTTTATATGACAAAACAACGTTTGCCGGGCAGTTACTTTATTATAATAATTGGCGAACATACATAAAAAAAAAATATATACAGGGTTATTGGAAATTAATTGACACGGCGTTAAGGGCTTCTTCTGTGCGCCTTAACGATCAACTTTTGTTCTACGACTTTTGAAAATTCATTATAAAAACATTCCATACAAAAATAAAAAATTAAATCCAACAGTTCAAATAATACTCAACTCTACGTCTACGTCACAGAATCAATCATAGTAGGTATGGTACAACCCGATCGGGTCGCACGCAGTGCGCCCCGTGCCGATCGCGCGCGCGCACTTGCCGCATAGACATAGAAAATTACCAGACAGTACGAGAAACACTTAAATATTTTTTGTGGGATATGTATTAAGTTTCGACAAAAGTCGTAGAACAAAAGTTGTTTGTTAAGGTGCACAGAAGAAGCCCTTAACGCCGTGTCAATTAATTTCCAATAACCCTGTATATACGCGACGAATTGAGAACCTCCTCCTTTTTTGAAATCGGTTAAAAATTAAATAACACAATATTGCAATAAAGTTTTACTAAATTCCGCTTAAATCTTAAATCGCATTTCCCGATAGGTAGATACTTTTCTAATACACGATAATTCGATATCGACTTTAATTTTCCTTCATGCCGTTCAAAATATCTGTGAGAAATAAGCCAGGTGCTCTCATCCTCTTAGTACCCTTTCACGAGAAATCTTCCCGAAGCGTTACAAGTTTAGGGTGAATATTACAGACTACTGATTTTTATCGGGCAATATTTTTCTCGCCTTATCACTACATAGTATAAAATAAAGTCACTTTTCGCCGTCCCTATATCCCTATGTCCCTTTGTATGCTTAGATCTTTAAAATTACGCAACGGATTTTGATGCGGTTATACATAGAGTGATTCAAGAGGAAGTTTTATATGTATAACACATGCATAATATAGCCGTGCGAAGCCGGGGCGGGTCGCTAGTACTAACATAATTTGAAAGCGAACAATGACAGATTGACAACAAGAGGCCTTAAAGATTTGTAAATTAAAAATGTTGTTTTACAAAGCTGTGTTGGCTGAGTGGTAGATACCTCGACTTTAATTCTGAAGATCGTGGGTTCGAATCCCGGCCGATTCTGGGGATTTTTTCTTAAGAAAAAATTATCTGCGCTAATGACATTGCTCTCTTACGGTGAAGGAAAACATCGGATAAAACCTGCGGCTTAGTTGACTCCAGAAATATCCCAGCTAACAAAATTGTGATAACGGGCAAACTTTTATCACTAAGTAGTGATATTTAAGTCATATATTAGTAACTCTATAACTGCTATTTGTATATCTGTGTTTTGAAACACTTATTAGCTGTATAAGGATATACAGCTAAATTGCGCTATTAACTTAACACATAAACGTTTAGTCAGCTGCTTTATACAACATATATAACACAACTGTAAATTGATACTTTTAACTTTAATAAAGAGCAATTATGCTGCACAGAAGGTTTTATGATGCCACTAAAACGCAAATGGAAACTAATGTGACTTTAAGATCACTAATATAGAGCTAGTTATATATTGATCACCACTGTAGCTAACCTATGATATAATAGATGTCATTGTAGCTCTTACATCTCAAATATGCTTGATATAAGCTTCTATTAACACTTGTGCTAAATTAATGATAAGGGGATCTGTATTAACATTCATAAGACGCAAAGAAGATTTGTGTGCGCTCATATATCTTCAGTGACATAAAAATGTTTTCATTTCTAATATAAAGCTAAAAAGACACATAACTATTTCCAAGGACATATTTATATGACCTTTGAAATGAAATAAAATAGTCAATAAAAACGAAATTCTTTATTTATAAAGCAATCTACATCCATGACGACTACATTTTTCCGTGAAGATTGAGATGACTGAAAAATATAAGTTTTATTAAGACGGACATAGTTAAGGTTTATTTTATGGCTTCTGGAGAACCCTAAAATTGTAATGGCTGCAATATGTTGTATATCGTTTGATTAGTAGCAACAATAACACTTATTAATGAAATAATGGCGCCTTCAAAAACAGTTTATAAATAAAATTATTTTTATTTATTAAGTATTATAAATTCGAGTGGGCCACTAAAAAAATGATAATAATATACCACTAATTTATCAATAAAATTGCAAGCGCATGTGATTTTACACTATTTATGACTTTTAAACACAATTCACATATTGCACTTACAAAATGGAAAACAAAATGGACAAATGATTGTAACTTAGATAAACATTATAAACACTACTTACCAGAATTACCAATATTTTTCTGACGAGGCACAGTCAAACAGTGATTTAGTTTATAATAGAATCACAATCACCGATATATCATCAAATAACTGGATATTGGTGTAGCCGCGACCCTTTTGCAACTTTATTGTGTTACAACTGATTTAAGGTTACGGATATAACACTAAGAAGACGAAAAACACACAGATATATCACTAATATGTATCCAATTAGTCCTAAGTGGAGCTACTATAGATAAATTATATTACTTAAAAGTGCTAAAAGTGGGGCCATTTTCGCATGGTATACACGTTTCTAACACGCATATACGACTGTTTGTATCATCGATATACAGCTATAATTAAGGTCAATTTGCTAGTTGGGATGGGACATGGTCGACTAAGCTGAGAGGCTAGTAGGTGCTGGGCAAGCCTACTCCATCCTCCCGTAAAAAGGACCCAATTAAAAGGGTCTAATTGCGGAAAACAGCCCGTATACATGTACATGTTGTTTAACACTTTCTTTCAGATCATCGTTTATTTGTCGAGAATTTAGAAATTGGGAAGTTCGGAAACGGGTTGCTCCGATACTAACCCGATATTTTTAAAGACTCCCGTTGGTTTACTTGAGGTCCATTAGCACTTACCTTCAAAGTACTAGCACGTAGTACTACGCTGGATACTTTGATTTTATTTAAATTTGTATTTTTCCATTTTGGCGCTGAGATCATTATGGAAGGGTAAAGATACTGGTACTAATACCACATGAGTAGAGATATTTACTCATGTGCTAATACTAGCCAACAAACAAAGATTGTGCGAATTGGAGACGTAAAAGCAGGAAAGCGGACCCCGGGATCGCGAGTGAGATGCAACCGGGAACATCGCTTGGATTATGACGATGACTAGTACACAAACGTTATAGAAATAATAGTTTTGCAGTGTTCTTAACGGGGGTATTTTGATTAGGCATAAAATATAACTGACGTTTTGAATAGAATACTAAATAAAGCGTTTTGTAAGATATTAATATACAGAACCCTAAAAAAATGTGTTCTACTATCGGGTCATTCCCTTATTTTCCCTTGTGTTATTGGTCGACTGAAAGTTTGTGGTATGTTTAAGCCTAGGGAAAAGTGAGTAGGTACTTTCTTAGTTTTTTTGTTGAAAAATATTTCTGTGTTATAGCGAAGCGTTAAAAAGTTTGGACACAAAAGTTTTGTATAGCAATGAGACAAAATGGACTGTATCTTACTTTATTTTTGTCACTCCACAATATGATTTAAGCTTAAATTAATTAAGACGTAAATAACGGTTAAAAATCTCCTTAAAATATAATATTATAAAAATTCCAAAATTGAAAGGTATGCTTCTTTGTTACTTTGCATTAGCTGCTTTTTCTTCTGCTTCTTGCGCCAACTCCTCCATCCTCTGAATTGCCTTCTGCCGTCTTTTCTCCAACGGAGTCTTGAACCACCATGCATCCGCTGCTAGTTCCTGAACAAGACACGTTATTAATATTCTACTTAAAAATTACCTCAAACATTATCGTGACCAAACTACTTAAAAATTGATATACCTACTCGTAGGTTTATCATTTGCGAATGTGTGCTTAAATTGAGGAGCTCTATTCGTTATTGTTAAAACTTCAATACCTACCATTGCAGTGTTTATATCAGTAAGTATTTATACCAGTGAGCTGTTTGACATGTCACTGATTTATATAGGTACTAACACTCTGCTAACACTATTAACATACCGACCAATCCTGACTGTCGTTCTCACTCACACAATCACAATCAAGGCTATTATTTCGTTTATACCACAAGTAAAGGCCATGTCGATTCGTTAGAAGCATAAATACAATTCATTATAATGTATGCAATTCTGATACAAGTATTTAACTTACATGTTCATAGAATACAGGCTCTCTCGTGCTGAGAGCAACAGCAACTTCCTGAGCTGTCAAAGCTCTAATTCTCAATTGCAATCGTCTCTTTGTTGTAAGAACTTCATCTAGTGCTGAGATCAAAGTACCTGTAAGAACAGGTATCCGTCAGTATCGTCATATCATTGCAGGTACTATACAAAAAAAATTAGAAGTGGTCAAACTTGTGAATGGTAACACAAGTTGTGGTGGTGTTTGACCACTTTAAAAGTTTCACTTCATTTCACTTCATTCGGAGGTTAAAAAGAAGCAATAATTTATAAACAAAATAATTCGCACTCGCAGGAAACTTAACTTACCAAAGGTGTAGGAATCCGAAACTCTTGATAGACAAGAAATCTCCAACCTCGGTGACAATGCCCCAGCTCTGTGGAGCCTAGATCTCCAGAACAAAGAGATACTTCCATAGTCTGGTCTGGGAACGGGTATCAACTTTTGATAACATTGGAAAAGAAGCTTTTGTTCTGCATCCCAAGGAGCTCTTGAAGTACCAATGAAAATCACTCGGTCTTCGGGACATATTCCTGAAACATATTAAACGCCATTTACGATTCTTGCAAAGGGATCATTTTATAAATGGTGACTGATGATAATATCACATTGCAGCAACTAATATGTACAACTAATAGGCCTAGAATTGTATTACTTTTTAATTATTTGACGCTAATTGGAATCAGAATACCTTTAATAATCTTTGCTAAATCTTTCTTTAAACGTTTAGGATCTGTCTTATCTGTCTTCGGTATCTTCTTCACAAATGGTTTCTCTGCGTCATCCATCCATATCACTGAAGGTTGCAGAAGTCTTGACACTTTCATCACCAAGTGTATTAACATGATCAACCCTGTTTTACCAGGGTACTTTCCAACAATGTTTGCTGGAGTTAGATCGAACAGCATTGCTCCAACTTCGCTGCAGACAGCGTTAACTAGCATCTTTTTTCCACTTCCTGACGGTCCTAGAAAAGTTTACACTGGCAATACCATAAATAATCAGTTTCCTAACAAACAAGAGTTTCCTAGCATTTTTCCATTTGAACTTTGTTCAAAATATCTCCCTTATATTAACTGATTTATCTAAACATACCTGATAGAAGAACAGATCTAACTAAAGGAGCATGAGTCCGAACATGTTCTGATCCTAAAGGAAGTATACAATATTCCTTGACTAACTGTCTAATGTCTCCGAGACAAGGTGCTGCTTCTTTCCCTTCAGCTCTGAACTCAGAACCAACGAAACACTTTTCTCCTATAAAATCGTCTATCTTCACGATTGGATATGGTCTTATTATGCCGTTTGATACTAATTCCTCGAACAGTGATTCAGTTGTCCTGTCTGGTGTGAGATCTTTTTCTTTCTTCTTTTTGCTTTTCTTGCCTCCACGACGAGCCTAAGAAAATGAAACTTTTAAAAGAAATACGTTTAAATTTTCATTTAGTGAAAAAAAGGTGATAAGTATAAATTTTTACCTTCTTTTGTGGCTTCTTAGATTTTTTGCCTTTCCCCCCTCTGTCTTTATCAAAAGCAGTTTGAAGCAGTTCTAATTCGCTTCTCATCATTTCGTCAACTACATTTCTTATTTCTTGCTCTAATTTTGCCATTTTGTCTCTCTCTATCATGTCTTTGTAGTATCTTTCGTGTGGGTTATCGACATCATCCTTATATTTCCAAATATCTTCAAACCTAATAATCATAAATATTTTATGATGAAATGCATTTAATAGAAAGATGTTCATTTTACACATAGGTACGATGAATATATTTAAGTTTACTTACTCCTCATTTGAATTAACTATGTCATCCAAAAACGATGATTTGTTACATTTGTACATTAAAAAGTCTTCGCCCTCGTCTGCTGGTTTTTTTGTTTCTTCATTTTTGCTACTCTTTTTATCTTTGCTTTCTTTACTTCCTTTAGATTGTTTTGAAGACGAATGAGGTGATCCTTTACTTAGTTCACTATCAGCTCCTGTAATAATACAATTTTTAAGAGAAATACATTTCTACGAATTTTATTACAAAGTTTTCCTTTAACAGCATTTACCTTGTCTACTATACATTGCCCTGCTTCCACCGCTTTCTTCGGAAGGCATTTCGGGAAATCTGCCAGTTCTGTCATAGTATTCTCTAATCCAACGCCTCAGTTCATCACCAATTTGCTCATTAATCCTCACTCCATGTTGAGCTCTAAGCTGTTCATCAATAGACAAAATTGCCTTTTGATATTCTTCTTCTCTTTGCTTCTGTAGCTTACGACGATATTCTTTCACCTAAAAATGTTTAATTTCATTTATTATTTTTTTACAGTAAATACTTAACTTTAAAGTAGCGTCATTTAAGTTTGACGCAAGAGCTTACTTCTTCTGCCTTTTTCAATTGTTCGGACTCCTTGTAAGGACCAAGTTCCATACCAATTAGTAGTTGTTCATCTCTCTTTCTCTTTTTAGTCGCCCGCCTAACAATGAATCCTCTCCACACTTTTTGAATTGCAGTTGCTGCAGCTGGTGACATTTCACCTTTTTGATCTCTACCTTTTTCTTTTAGGAGACGAATTTCTTTCATAAATTGACCTCTGAAAGTAAACAAAACTTTCAGTATCTTAGGTCTACATCCACTGTACGTTATTGTTTCATTATAACAAATATTGCGATAATATTTGGATTATTATTTACTCTATTTTGAACTAAATAGAGTAAATAACATGGACTTAATATGATTTAATACAAGTCCATGGTAAATAATGAATACTAAAATAATTTTAAAACTACATAAGCAGCCTACCTCAATCGTCCTTGACGTGCTCTTTCGTGGCTTTGTATGATTAGTACCGCTTGTTGCTCAGTAAGCACCAACGGTTTTGGCTTCGGTGGTTCATATCCCAACTTCTTCAAGGTGTCAAGAACAAATTGTCTTCTACTATCTATCTCTTCTTGTCGCTCACTTCTGAAATACTGCGGCACACATGGTTCAGCTTCGAAAGGCGTTACTTGGAGTTTCTTCAAAGCCTGATGCAATAATTAATATGAAATTTCGACTGCTCATAGTTCTTAATATCTATCAATCCTATCACAATTTTTTTCTAGCATTACTTATTATTAAAAGAGGGTTATAGCGGTTTATGATTTACAATTATATGTCTTAGAGTGAAGTACACAATATAAGATAATATTATGCCATTCCGAGACACATTTGTTAGGATACTGCTCACCTGGCTAACTAATTTTTTTCCTTATTATCTAGTTCATAAAAATATAAGTGCTTTACAAACCTCATCGTCATCAAAAGTAAAATCCGAAAGATGAAGTTCGACTAGTTCATGTTTAATTTCTACCAGCCGACCAAGACATCCTTCGACCAACCTCTTCACAATAATTCTTTTCTGAGGTTGCAAAAGCTGATCGTAAACTAAATCTAGTCTTTCTAGAAGGGTTGTATATCTGAAAAATCAAATTGTTTTGTTAAGGTACTATATCATATTTCCGAATGGAATTAACTGATTTAAATATAATATCATATCTGAAAGTTAAATGTGTTCAGTCAGTGCAATAATAGTTTTACGTACGTGCAACTTACTATTTTAATCGCGTTCTCTTTTTTGTAAGACGCTTTGGAGGTTCCGGGTGAAGGCCTTATTTATTAGCCGTAATACCTTCTATCGATAGGTATATGGACTCGAAATGCACCGCGCATTTTTGGAAAGTCGTTCGACAACAGTTATGGTTAAATATCCCGGCTTTAAGACGCTCGCTATAGACGTTTGTTGTGAAGGCATTATTTGTTTGTGGTAATGTTCTTTATCGATCGGTATGGCTTTCCAAATGCATTGCGGCATTTAAAGTTACAATGCCTGTTGTGTCAATTTAGTTAAAAATCTAATTCTAATGAGTCAAAAGCTTGTCTCAAAGGCATTACCTAACTCGAAGCTCAAGAAGTAAAGGCTGTAGTGTAGTCCTATCAGCTTCTCCCGCTTCGAAGAGCGCTTCATCAGTCTGAGTCGCTTCTCCGATCAGCTCCGAAGTTTCGCATAGTAAATCACTGTACGTCTTATTTGCCATTTTCTAAAATCTAAAATAATGAATATGTTTTGTAGAAAATGTGTCATCTTGATTAATAACGGTAAAATTCTGAAGATAGAAAGAAATAGGTTTTTTTGGCAAGGCAAAGGAAATAGGTTCTTTTTGTTACTAACTTTTAAATATATTTCGCATAAACCGTTTTATAATGTAACCAAAGCACCATATTTTCTCGTACTTTGCCAATCTTTGCTTGTAAACTTTTGTTAAAATTCACGTACAAGTTCAGTTACGTATGATAAAGAGTATCCCGTATAGTGGATCAGATATATGACTTTCGATTTAATAATTTTTCTTTCAATTAAGTATTTCATTCCACGGCAGGCACGTAAAAATGTTTGTCCTGGTTCCTTTATTCCTTTCCTTTTTTTTTGGTGTGATAGTGGTCAAACGCTGACCTATCATTTGTAAAAAAAAATGTATAACAGATGTAACAGGCCTTCAGGCAACCTGATAACTATAACAAATACACTTGAAGAGCTTAGGAGATGGACTAGATAGGGTGTAGGCTCACAATACACAACTCTTACCTCAAACAGCGGCCTGTTGTTTGGGCACCCTTGCTATGGACTTTTAATTTATTACCTATCTTATTTAGGTTTTCATTATTTTATTGTTATATCAATATTTGTACACACAAAATATACTAAACACACATTCAAATCCATTTTATAAACGGCAAAAAAACAACAACAAAAGGTCTAACATTTCACAATATTTAAAAAAATATTAACTTCTCACAAGCCACTGGCCCGTTCAATCGGAGTTATCGAATAAACGATGAAAACTATGGTTGCTGTGTTACTATCAGGCGTTACGGTTGGATAAACTCTCTTTGCTATATTTAAACGAAATTATAATGGTGAGAGTATTGAATTTTAAATAATATTTTGGGGGCCTTACTTGTACTTGTATAAGGACTGTTTTTTAGCAACTAGACTTCTTTATTTGGTACTTTTTTGCGTGGGGATGGGAGTAGCACCTATAATACCTTCTCAGCTTATTTGACCGTGTACGTCTGGAGCTAACTAAGTGATTTTCTTATTGCCATAACCTCACGAAATTCCAAAACATGTTTGAATTTACAAAAGTCGTAAAACAAAAATTCTTTGATAAATGTACATAAGTACCACTTTCTTAAAACTATATGTGTTGATATTATATAGATTTAGTATACAAAAAAACATGTACCTATCTATAAAAAAATACTCTATCACCGAATCAACTATCAATATAATTGTCTTAAAACTTCCCTACTGTAGAGATAATTCGATACGATATTGTAGCATGCGTCTCTTCTCTAACAAGCATTACTTACACTAACGGAACACGATCAAAGTTCCTCAAGAATATAATATCTTCAGACCAGAGATTTGAAGACGAACAGACATGGAAATTTAAAAACACCGACGGCAGGGATATTCAATAATTGATTGTATCAAAAACCTCTCTCCATGAGCGCGTTCCGAAGGCACACATCTTAATTTTTAATCGCTTCTATGTGATCCCGTACAAACTGTATGATTCCAATAAAAAAATAACTTTGATTTCGACTTATCTCAGGGAATAAAATAATACTTTTAACCTGAGGACGCTATTTTGAATACAGAGCAAAGTAAAGGATTCTAGAGTAGAATCCCAAGCATACTCACCCGAGGTAAAAATCGTGTCAGAATTACCACTTAGTACACTAAAAGCAGGTTTGATCTCCACTAAAAACTGTTGTTATTGTGTGATGTAAGTGTGACTATGGTAACATGAAGTCGCTTCTATAGCAACTGTTTTGTTACTATGGCAACTATAGATATCAAATTATTTTTTCTTAGCAACAGTAGGTACAGGTATAAACAGAGGGTGTAATAAATTGTGAAAAAAATTGAATATTATGAATTTTTAAAAGGTTGGGATTATTCATTAATTTTTTTAATTATTCTAACACGTCATAATATGAAGCATACGTAGCTTCATTTGACAAATTCAAAACATTTGTCAGGCAAAGGACATATCTATTGCGGCCCTGTCCTACTTTCGAAGTTCCTTTATACTTAATTACCTTTTTATATTTAATTACAATGCCATTTCTAAATATTTATTAACTCTATTATCTAAGTACACGTTTAAGGGCCTCTACATATGCAAGTCTTATTTACTTAAGTGGAAGCCTTTCCTCAAGCAAATTGCTCAAAACAGAGCCTCAAGACATGACTGTGCCGGCGTGATAACTGCCACTTAAGTGTTGAGTTCCCTTTAACATTGTGTATATACGTGAAGGAAATGTTTGAAAATATAATTATTATTCTGTAGCATAACTGGGAACGTATTTTGGGAAAAGTGGAACAGATGCGTTCTAGGTGCATTTGAGTTGTAGGGAAAAGTGGAACAGATTGATTCTAGGAGCATTTGAGTTGCGGAAAAAACTGGAAAAAGTTGATTCTAGGACATTTGAGTTGCAGGGAAAAGTGGAGAAGATTGATTTAAGAGCATTTGAGTTACTGGAAAAATGGAACCGATTGATTCTAGGAGCATTTGAGTTGCGGGGAAAAGTGGAGCAGATCGGTTCCAGGAGCATTTGAGTTGTGGGGAAAGTGGAGCAGATTGATTTAGGAGCATTTGAGTTGCAAGGAAAAACGGAACAGATTGATTCTAGGAGCATTTGAGTTGTGGGGAAAAGTGGAACAGATTGATTCTGGGCCTGGGTCGAAGTGTTGCTGGCTCTGTCAGCCCCCGAAATAAGATAAGATACTTGTATTTACCTACTATAATAATAATCACCGACCATTCGATTACGATTTCGTATCATTAGGTATATTCTGTTTTTATTATTTTATAGCGGAAACAGAAATACATCATCTGTGAAAATTTTAACTGTCTGGCTGTCACGGTTCATGAGATACAGCCTGGTGACAGACAGACGGACAGACAGATGGACGGTCAAGTTTTTACCCTTTGGCAACGGAACCCTAAAAATGAATTGTGTGCTTTTTGTTATGTATATTATTATTATGAAAATCTATCCAGGTAGGCCTTTTTTCGCAACCCTACCTCATTAAAATTCCCTCCTTTATTTGCACACCGTACAAAACACGATTAATCACAATGTTTGTATACATACGTAGGTACAACATGCACAAATTATCGTCCAACAATTGTAGTACACACCGAATTTAAAATTCATGCGATATGAGGGCTCGCCAATTCGCCAAATTCGAATATTGTTACATTTCGCGTTAATGATGAAAGCAGACCGTTTAGTGCCTACAGTGTTCGGATAAACAACGCAGGTTAAACTGTAAACCGTCGGGTGGCTACATAGAATATTCATGGGGAACAGGCCTGCCTTGCTTTCGGGTAATTTGCTTTAGCCACGTCTTGTTTTCCTCTAACGTGGTAACAAACAGTTGTCAGCGATTGGCGACAAACTATAGGTAATATTTCATGATATTAAATACATTAATATTTTTAAAACGAACGAGGGCGCCATTTTGAATCTTTACGGATTGTAGAATTCTAGAGTAGAATCATACTAGCGAGGTATTCTTGCCTTTTTGACGTAATAACGCAAAAAGTGTGTGACGTCATCGCGTTTCATAGCAACGTCATGTTATTGACAAGGACCGTTCCATAGCAACGTTATTGACAAGTAATCATAGCAACGTTATTGACAAGTAACAATAGCAACGTTATTGACAAGTAACAATAGCAACTTTATTGACAAGTAACAATAGCAACGTTATTGACAAGGTAACCATAGCAACGTAATGGTAAGTAATGCCAACGATACAAAAGAGTTCATAAGATGTTATCATGTAAAATTATCGTCCGTAAATAAACCGAATTTACAGACAACCATTTTTTTTATTGAGGCACGTGTCTTAACGGCCAGTAACTTTATTCATACAATGACATTATTTGGCGTTCATCCTCTTTGATCGCAATGTGAGCGATACATAAGAAAATTCATGTTCTAAATTCAAAATCTTCAGTCCAATCAGTGCGCCTAGTATTGAGGAACAAAATGTCGGTTTTCGAATAGATAGGATGAAAAACCCATTTTAAACTTCCCAAAGTAATTTTGACCACGTTATAACTATAATAATGTCGTATAAACGTTAATCTAAGGACCTCTATATAACCAGATTAGCCGAATTATAAAGCAGGTGGGTCAAGCCATAACTTGGGTAATCCCGTTAAGTTCATTCGTGAGTAAGTAAGTAAGAGTAAGTATGGTTTTGTGTTATTCGAAATAGTTAATCACTACATAGTATAAAACAAAGTCGCTTTCTCTGTCTCTATATGCTTAAATCTTTAAACCTACGCAACGGATTTTGATGCGGTTTTTTTAAATAGATAGAGTGATTCAATAGGAAGGTTTATAATGTATAATAATACATGCATAATATACCCGTGCGAAGCCGGGGCGAGTCGCTAGTGATAGATAAAACTGATTTTTTAATTGTAACTTGGTAAGTCAAAGTCAAATAAAATATAAAAAAACAGTTAAATAAATAAATAAATAAATATTGTAGGACATTACACACATCTAGCCCCAAGCTAAGTAACTAGACTTGTGTTATGGGTGCTAGACAACGGATATACTACTTATATACTTTTCTTTTGTAAACCAAACCTCAGACAAATATCTAAGCATAAATACTTGTCTGAGACGGGAATCGAACCCGCAACCCTGTGTTGGCAGTCCGGCGTGGTGACCATTGTGCCAACTGGGTCGTCACTCAGTTGGGACCTTCGTATCACATTGAATCGTTTTAAAACAAAGTTAGGATGTATGTCTTCGGAATGCGCCCACCAATGAGAAAAAAAACACAAGAAACTCTTAAGGGATTCTTAGTTAAAGAAAATTAGTAATACTTATCCATAATATAATTTTCGTTATAATAATAAAAATTAAACATTGCTTACACAAGGAACTAAATTCAATTTGAATTTTATCAAACACTAGCAGTGCTCCTCGTAATGCGTAACTCTCGATCTCGTGGGCATATTGGGATAAAAAATAGATATATTATTCCTAATGAATCAATGTATCCTCGTACCAAGTTTGATCAAATATCGTTAAAAATAAAAAAATCTTTCCTGTTTAAAATAATTATAGTATAAATATAATTATTTAAATTTATAAATTTAAAGAAGTACAGAAATATAGATGAGATTTTCTTTTTAGACCATAAAGTACGGTACAAGATTTTTGTAGCGCTGTTTCCGTACGTTTATTTTTATTTGGCAAAACATCAAAATCCATCGGACCAAGTATTCTGAAATCACACGTAATAACACCTCGCCACACGAAGGGGATACCAATGATAAATGACATAGCCATGCCATCAAAGAGGTTAAATTCGAAGTGGAATAGAAAAAAAATCCATTTACAAAAAATTTTATGTGGTTCAAATCTTCTTTTTGTCAGTATTGTAATTAAATTTATTTAAATGTCAAAAAATTACACGTTTAAGGCGTTACAGATTCTACAAAAACCTCGAAAAAAGATTTCGAGGTTCAAGAAAATATTAAAATGTGACGACTAAGGTGTTGCTAATACTGGAAATCGGAATAAAGTTTTTTCGATGTTCAAATGCTCTATTTACAGTACTGTATAGCTTGTTGATAAATTCATTAAAATACCAAAATGTATCACTTTTAAGGTGTTACTGACAGTTCAAATAGTATAATGTTAATAAATTGATAAACATGTCAAAATGTAACACTTCATAGATAATGATGACACTGAAAATAGGAATGAAAAATTTTTGAAGGTTCAAAATATTATGGCACTAGTGAGATGTTACTGTTTACTTTACTTTACTTTAAGTTTTTTCGACGTTAAAATGTTATCTACCATTAGATAAATGGTTAAATTTATGAAAATCTTAAAATATAACACTTTTAAGGTGTCACAGTCACTAACAAAAAGTTACGAGGTTTAAGGATATGAAGTGACACTACAGTACTGAGGTGTTCCTTTGAAATCAGTCTTTCTTCGAGGTTCTATTTTGTTCGATTTTCCATTACTTAAAATACCTTGATGAAAATTAAAAATGTGACACTTCTAAGGTGTTACTAACACTGAAATTAGGAATCAAACTTTTTTCGATGTTTTATCTACTCTATTGTAATTTTTTTAAATTAACCTTCTTTGGTCGCCATGCACTCCATCCACTTTCTATGGCCCCTAGAATGACTCTTGGCTTGGCTTTATAGGATTTTGGAGCTGGCGTTAAATTGACTGACTGCGGTGTGATTTATAATGTGTTCACGTTTGTTTATTTTGGGGATGTGATGAGGATTTTTGGGTAAGTATGTTGGACGATAGTCTCGTTCTTCTATGAATATCGGGGTTTTTCACGTTTTTTTATTAGCTTTCACAATAACGAGTACAAAACGCTTGCTTAAACTTAGTTTAGTTTAGTTTTACGGGGCTGCTTCTGTTTTGACGAGAAATTGATGGAAAACCTGCCTTCACGAAAAAGTGTCTGTCAAACAGAAACTTTTGTCTGACATCGTCATGTTCCAGTACCATAACGGCGAGCGTCATGGTAAACGGCACGCCTCTCGTGTTTGTTTGATATAATTGTTTAAAAATAATATCGCTCATCTGGACTTGTGTTATGGTGACGAGTGACGAATAGAAGACTTATGTAACGGAAAAAAGAAAAAGCAAAAAATGTATATAATTCGATAGAGTGATAGACTCACACATGTGCTAGTTTTGTGATGTACTACTTTACACTTACCCCTAATGTTTAAGGCTTCATAAAGAACAAATCGAGCGATCTCCAGGCACATCTTGTGTATCGAAAAAATGCTGATAGGCCCTACGATTTTGTCAGATACAAAAATTTCCCATTTTGTTTTCCCCCTAATAGCAATACTCATTATAAGAGATCCCCTTTCATCCCCTATCTAAGCTATATCCTTCAAATAGTCAATCTATCTAGCCCGAGGCGTCCGACACATAACAGCCTACCCCACTTTCTTTAAGATCTCTCTCGACGCGTAATACAATAAATAATAACGTCTATCCATATAGTCTTTGCCAATATTACCTTCTTGTAGGGGACACATAATCGTTAAAATGTACGGGTGATCATTCGGTACGATATTTATCCGGTAACAATAGCCTTTGGACACTTTGGCATCACTACATAGTATAAAACAAAGTCGCTTTCTCTGTCCCTATTTCCCTTTGTATGCTTAAATCTTTAAAACCACGCAACGGTTTAGATGCGGTCTTTATTAGATAGAGTGATTCAAGAGGAAGGTTTATGTGTAATACATGCATAATATAGCCGTGCGAAGCCGGAGCGGGTCGCTAGTATTATCTTAAAATGCTGCGGTGCATTTTGAGACCCATGCCAATTGATAGAAGGCATTATGGCATTAAATCATAGAAAAAAGCGACTTGAATAGTCGGGACCCATTAACATATAGGCTTAAATCCTCACAATAATGGGTCTCAACTTCTCAAGTCGCTATGTTCTATGCTTTTGAATTTATTATTCGTTTTATTCGTGTTTCGATCACGAAATTATTGCCACCATATTAGTTATTCAATAGTAAGTACAATCCACGGTCAAAAGTCTCTGCCCACCGCACCGTAACATTTACAATCCTGTGCAGCACTATTTGAACATTATAACAACGTGACCTGTGGATCGAACCCACGTCGGTTGGTGTAGCGGGTGGCGGCTTATACCACTCACACAAATAAAGACATAGCTAACATGTTGAAAATAATAATCACACTGAATACTTTTAAAGCAAGTATTTAAGTTTGTGTGTAATGTCCATTAGAGAGAAGGTCTTAACTGCAATACTTGTTGATAATATTCTTGTAGCAAACGGATCATTTACATACGACCCATACTGTACTTATGTAGGATAGAATCCTGCACTTGTTTTTTCTTCTTTTGATTTTTTATTTAATTTTCATTTTAACGCACTTATTATTTTTTTATTTTCACCTTTTTTTGCAGTCGGGTTTTATAATTTTTTTGAGCGTAATTTTTATTATTGTATGAATCTCTCGCTACTGTTTGGCAACCGGACAGAAAATGCAGACGTATATTTCAACCCTACATGGATTAAGCGGTATTACCGTCCCCTAGCACGTAAGCACTATATATATTATTAAATATCGCCCAATATTATTGTTATGGAGCAGGTAATGTCTGGTGAAAGGTTTTAACAATTTTCTATTATGGTCTAACTAAGAGCCATTAAAATTTGAGAAAATTGATACACAGTTATTACGTACAATAGAACTGTAAAAAAATATATTTTGGGTTATTATGATCAAAATGATAATACCTATTTTTACCCGACTACGGCGAAGCTAAAAGGGAGGGTTATGTGTTTGTTGACTTGAAAAAGAGGAGATTCTAAATTCGACTGTTTTTTTGTGTTTTATGCCTGTTTGAGCATGACTGATAAATCGATTTTGATAATTCTTTTTTGTTGGAAAGGGTTTACTTCATAAAAATTTTATGAGTATTTAACAAAGATTTTCGGAGTAATTAACATAATTACACCGTTACATATGGCATAGACTGAGAAGGCTCACAGCGCTCGCTGATCGTTTACGGTCGTGGGGGTTAAGCGACGCCTGGCGCGGTCATGACTTCGATGGGTGGCCAATTAGTAGTGTGGCAAAAATGTGTTTTCGTCAGCCCCTTCGTGCTTCGGAAGGCACGTTAAGCCGTTGGTCCCGGTTGCTACCTCTAGTAGCAGTCGTAAGGTCAAGTTAGAGTCCTTAAGGCGATCTGAAAACTCTAACAATAGGTGAGCCACACCACTATACGAGAAGAAGAAGATATAGCATACATGTGTATTCATTAGCTTTGTTAGCAAGCTTAGTTGCTTAGCTTGGGGCCAAGTGGCGATTTGTGTATTTTCCAGCAATATTTTTTATTTTATTTATGTGTGTACGGACTCGCACTTGACCGGCTTTTATCGTAAAAACGGGATCCTTTTACTAAGACTCCACTGTCCGTCTGTCTGTCAGTCCCGGGCTCTAAACAGTTATTAGCTAGACAGTTGAAATTTTCACACATGATGTAATTTCAGCCTGCCTAGCATGAAGACCAAAACACGATACGATAAAGCGATATCACGCGATATAACTACATCAACTCTCAAAATATGATAGATAAAGCCGCCGTGTTGAATTTTTATTATAAATTGCGATAAAAATTATGATAAAAATTCAACATGGCGGCTTTATCTATCATATTTTGAGAGTTGATGTAGTTATATCGCTTTATCGTATCGTGTTTTGGTCTTCATGCTAGGCTAGCTGTTGCCGCTAACACAACAAAAACTAAAAACAGAACATAGTGCAGTTGACGACCCAGTTGGCACAATGGTCACCATGCCTTACTGCCAAACACAGGGTTCGATTCCCGCCTCAGACAAGTATTTATACTTAGATATTTTTGTCTGTGGTCTGGTTGTTTCTATGTATTTAAGTATATATTTACAAAAAATAAGGTTAATAAGTAGTAATATCCGTTGTCTAGCATCCATAACATAAGTCTAGTTACTTAGCTTTGGGCTAGATGGCGATGTGTGGAATGTCCTGCAATATATTTATATTTATTTATCCTTCGCGCGCAGGTCCGATTCGCACTTTGCCGGTTTTTTAACAAGATCTTCAAATAAAACAAACGCCCCCGGAAACAAAGCTTTGGTATTCTGCCAGCAACAAAACCTGTGACAGTAACTGAACAAGAAATCTCTAAAAAACATTGGAAACGTTGAAGCCATATGCGAAATGATTTACACAACGTTCTCAGAGAAATATGTTTTTGAATGTAAGATATAAATCATGAAGTTTGAGACGTTATGCGTCGTAAATAATGAAAATCTGTCTTTTGATTTTTCATGTAACAAATAAGATGTTTTGAAAATTGAATAGCAAATGTTTTTAAACTCACACGATTTGTATTCATAGTAATTATTTTCCCGGGTCTCCTCGGGACCATGACTATTGTAACATAGTCGAAACGTCGAGGTAAGAGAAATAAAAAACAAAAAATACGCGATTAAGACCCGGGAAAATAATTACTAGCAAATGTTTTATTGTTATTTTTCAATATTTTATTTAATTCTATATTTATTTAAACGGTATCTTATAGAAAATCGTGCTAGATAGATAGAATCGTGTTAGATTCGTGCTTAGACCGCATCGTCACCTACCTTCATAGGCAGGTGTGAAAGTGATGAAACGCTGACCTGTAATTTATTAACCAATATTTATGACATAAAATTAATACAGATAGCTGGTTAGGGTATTATTGACTGAAAAAAGTTTCGGTCGGTAAATGTTTTGTCGGTCAATGTTTAGTCGGTCAATCTTTGTCGGTCAATGTTTGTCTGTCAATGTTTTGTCGGTCAATATTTTGTCGGTCAATCTTTGTCGCTCAATGTTTTTTCGGTGAAAGTTGATTGTTAGGGTATTTTTGACTAAACATTGACCGACAAAACATTGACCGAAAAAAAGGATTGACCGAAATAAACATTGACCGACGAAACCTTCACAGACAAAACATTCACCGACAAAAGCATTGAGATGGTGGACCATAACGTCCTACTAATAAAAGTACGTAGATCTACGTAAAAAGACGTAGGGTTGGCAACGCTGCTGTTAATCAAGAATGAAACGTCAACGTAAACTATTTTTAACCGACTCCAAAAAAGGAGAGGGTTCTCAATTCGTCGCGTATATATATATTTTATGTATGTTCGCCGATTACTCGAGAACGCATGGACCGATTTGGGAAAATAGTTTTATATAACACAAATTGCTATACTATTTGTACTTACCATTAAACACCTAACCATAAAGTTAAGATTCACAAAACTAGTTTTTGGCGACTCTATATTTCGGTGAATGTTTCGTCGGTGAATGTTTCGTCGGTGAATGTTTCGTCGGTGAATGTTTCGTCGGTGAATGTTTCGTCGGTGAATGTTTCGTCGGTGAATGTTTCGTCGGTGAATGTTTTGTCGGTGAATGTTTTGTCGCTCAATGTTTAGTCGGTCAATCTTTGTCGGTCAATGTTTTGTCGGTCAATTTTTTTTTCGGTGAAAGCTAGTAATACGCAGATAGCTATAGAATAAGATATCTGTCTATCTTATCGAGCCCCACAAAATAAAAATCTACAGATCTCTCACATAGCGCAACTATCAAAGGCATTGAAAATGTAATTTAGAAATAAAGCACACTATAAAATTTGACAAAAAAAGGTCTTGGGAAATTCTAAATCAAAGTCTGCATTTTTTTTTTCAAATTGTGGCAAATTTTGACAAAACTCAAACCGACTTTAAAGTATGGCAAATGTCACATTTTCATAAATTTTAATATAATAATATACATTTCAAATTATACTAGATCACGAAAACATTTTCAATGTTAAAACAAAAAACAATACCTATCTCGTTTTAAATAACTTCAGTAACAAACATACCAACATAAATAATCATATCAATACAACGTACCTAATAACAACTGTTAAACCCTGAGGGTGTGTTCTGTAAACAACTCATTTATAATTTCACAAACCCTTTGTATGTATTATTCATAGTCCACTGTAAACTTAACTGGACTAATGAATAGGGGACGTAGGATACCTACGTGTAAGGTGGCAATAACAAATAGAATACCTACATTTAGACTGACAATAACGTACAGTATGCGTCATAAATCCACTATCAGTTTGCTACCATTATTGGACTTACGACCTTTTTCTAATAGACGATACACACAAACTTTATACTTGAATTATAAGTTCTCAGTGTGATTATCATTTTCAACATTGTTAGCTATGTCTTTAGTTGGCCGAGTGGTATAAGCCTGCACCCGCTACACCAACTGACGTGGGCTACGTTGTTATAATGTTCAGATAGTGCTGCACAGGACTGTAAACTTTACGGTGCCGGTGGACTTTTGAACGTTGATTGTACATTGACAATATTATTAAATTAGAAATAAACGGAAAAGAACCGGCTAAGTGCGAGTTCGACTCGCGCACGAAGACTTCCGTAACATGGTGTATGGGAGCCCCACTTAAATATTGTTTTTCTGTTTTTAATATTTGTAATAAATAATATTTTTTTCACACCTGCAGCACTTTGCTCACGGATTAAAGCCCTATTAACCTCAACTTAAAGCAAGACTTTATTCCCAAGGGAGATAATGTTGTATGAAACTCCCAAGGGAATAAAGTGATTTGAATTTAGAACGTTGAAATTCATGTGAAAACTCTTGGATTTAATTTTGAACGTCTCAGCAAATAGGTTTTATTTATAATAAGTAATTTGATTGGTCTACAAAAATCTAGCAGGCCACGATTTATTTTTTTTATTTTGATTGTTACGTTAGGTCTAAGCAAATAGGTTTTGCCTATAATACCTACCAAATATTTAGTGTCATGGTACCATCTCATTGCAATTGCCCCATTTTTTTTAAAGTGGATTTTTTTCAAATAGGGAATTGGCCAAAACAAGAATAAAAAATAATGGAATGACGGTATGAAAAGTAGAGTATGCACCTCGGGATAACGCATGTATTCGTCTTGGGCGGCTTGAACCCCTCGCTTCACTCAGGACTCTACTTAACCTTAAACTCTCTCGCTGCGCTCGGGAGTTAATCCGAGAGTCCCTCGTTACACTCGGGGTTCAATATGCCACCCACAACATAAGACATAGCTTTATGCCCTTGATGCGTAATCTACTATATCACAATTGCTCATAAAGTGGATCTTATTGAACCGCTTTTAGGCTCATAATGCAACGTATAATTATACACGCGTGCGATAAAAAATATCTAACTAGTGCTAAAATAATATGTTATCCCGATAAGTTAAATACGTATCTTACTGCTAATTACATGTTAGGTAAATGAAACATTCTTAATTTATCTGGGTTATACTGTTTTGATGTATAGAAAAAAGGTTGTCTCTAAAGTCTGGTAACGAACGATAATTTTACGTGATAACCTCTTTGAAAACAATAAAAAATTGAGTTTTGTTTTTATTTTGTTTTTTCTTTAGGTAGGTACATAAATATATTTTTTCCCTTACCATTATATTCTGTTTTAAACCCCCGACGCAACAAATGGATTAAACCCTAAAAAAATATTGTATGTCAGACGAGGTTGTATAGTTTAAAAGTCTTTTGCCTAGCCTTTCGGGAGTGTAAGTAACAAAAAAAAGTCTTTTTTTTTATTCGCAACTGTGATAAAAAACGTCGTACGATACACGTGTGGATTGATCTTTGTATCTCTGCTTTTTTAAACGTCCTCGCATACCGCTCGCGCGTGTTAAACCGCCTCTATGCCAATATCAATTTTCCACACTTGTATCGCAATGTACCTACTATTATGTTATAGCGGCAACAGAAACACATATTCTGTAAAAATTTCAACTGTCAACTGACATACAGTCAAACGGTGAAGTCAGTACCTAATTGTGCTAATACGGTCCCGTTTTGACCCTAAATAGGAATAGGTACGTAAAGTCACTTACCATCAGTGAAGTGGACAAAAAATGTACTGAAATGAAAAAAGCACTACAGTCATAGCTAAAATTATCAAACACATAATTCCCCAATCGAATAACAAAGTTTAAGCATGTAATTAATTACAGCTAAGGAATTTGATTCATGTGTCTCCATCACTATTAATGATAAATTAGTAAACATAAATCAAATTAATGATATATATTCCTAAGATCTCAAGTTTATCCGCAAAATGTTTCATAATACATAGGTACGTAGCTTATGTAACTATATTAAATTACAGTTACGACCAATGAAATTACATCTTCCAAAAAATATGTAATTAATTTGGGATCGGAGAAGTTTCCTTACAAAATACGAATACCTCTTACTTAATTCTAGTAAAACGAATACATTCTAGCAATCTACAACAAAATAGAATCGTCTTAATCAGTTTATTAACATTTATGTTATGCCCGTACAGTCATAAAAATAAAAACATGTATAGGTACAGACGAATTGAGGACCTTTTCTTTTTTTAGAAGTCTGTCAAAAATATGCAATACTAGCTCCGTCCCGCTCTTTAAATCGCGTAAGTCTCGATCCCAAGTATTTATGCTTAGATATTTGTCTGTGCGCTGGTTGTTTCTATATATCATAAGTATATAATTATTTACAAAAGAAAAGTATATAAGTAGTATATTCGTTGTCTAGCACCCTTATCACAAGTCTAGTTACTTAGCTTGGAGCTAGATGGCGATGTTTGGAATGTCCTGCAATATATTAAGATATTGCATAGCTTTTATCGCGGGCTTTGAGCGCGGCGACCGAATCAAGAAATTCCGTAACGAAAATAAAACCTAACACCCCCCACTCCGTCTACCATGTAGTTCGTCCGAGTGTTCGCTTAACGTGTATGTATATGGTACGACTGTTCGAAGCTCGCACGTTATATTTATTTATTTATCCCTATATTCCCGCGGGATCGGCGGGACTTACGCGTGTAAAACCGAGTGGCGGAGCCAGTAGTCTTAAAATGGTGATCTTAATTAATTGCCATAAATCGCATCCTGCTTAGGTATTAATTGACAAATAGATCTACAAACTTTGGTCCCTTCTTGGAAGTGTTTTGAGTTATCGACCCAGCATAGTGTAACATACTGCTTCCTTCCAACTTTGTATTAGTTTAGATTTTAAAGTAATTGGGCTAAATTGACGGTTATAAAGTTAACATTGCAATTGCTACCTCGTTAGGGCTAAAAAATTGAACCGAATTTGATGTCGTCATTTCGAGAATGAAAGCGCAATGGTCAGAGGGTAAATAAACAAAAGAAACAAAATCAAAATCGGCTCATCCGTTCAGGAGCTACGATGCCATAGCCTGTTGTTTTTGCATCGGGGGTTAAAAATGGGTCGTTTATTTCTTTATAACAAGTATATTGATATATTTTTTTTAATAAAACCTAGGGTTTGAGAACTTAACAGCTCTCATGGTCACAGGCAGACGACACGGACGTGACATTTGTCTTACAAAAAATGTTTAAATGTTGTAATCATTACATAGTATAAAACAAACTCACTTCTTTCCGCTGTCTGTCCCTATGTATGCTTAGATCTTTAAAACTACGCAACGGATTTTGATGCGGTTTTTTAATAGATAGAGGAAGGTTTATATGTATAATACATGCAATATAGCAGTGCGAAGCCGGGGCGGGTCGCTAGTACAAAATAAAATGTAAACGTTTCGTGTCCTAAGCCTTGCAGCTGAGGTATGCTGGGCTTATGAGTTCAAATCGCAAAAACCTTAGAAAATAAAAAACTTGAAAAAAAAGTTGGTGATATTTAACGGATTATTCATAACATGGTCATAATCTGGGGTTCGAAAATGTTGTTTTTGTTTTATAAATATTTTGTCCATCCTCACCCACCATATTTACTAGAACTCTAAAATTCTGCGATCAGTTGGCGGACGGTCATGATTGAAATGAATGAATGAAATTAAAATTAACATTAAAATGAATGGACCTTCAATACTAATAAATGAAAAGTTTTCTTTTCTGGATGAAACAAACATAGTGACCGATAACTTTAAGGGTCTTCCATGGGGTTCCACTCCCATGGGACTTACGAAATAAAGGGTGCAAAGTGATAAAAATAGGTATGCGAGGGCGTTTAGAGTAAATGGCAAAGTTAGATGTTTTATATTAGGTACACAGGGCAAAATAGCACTTGAAATGGAACGGAATGAAATGGAAAAAAAAAACCCGTTACGAATATTTATTTACAAGCAGTAGCAAGGATAGATTTATCCTCCTTGGTTACTATTTGTATATGAAGATTATTTTACATTAATACACAACCAGTGACCAATTAAGATTTTTCTTGTAACCTACTTACTAATATGTCAGATAAAATGTTCACAGAATTCTCAACAATTTGTGAAATGGACTGAAAATAATTTGGTCAATTGCAACGTATGTAAATCTGACGAAGATTTTTATGTTGTCGAGAGTAGAACTGAGCAATTTTGAACAAAGGAGGGTCGTATAAGATACCATTTTAGAAAGTTCGATTGATAAAATAAAATATTCTCTAAGTCTATTTTACATACAATATTGTGATCAAATTACATGCAAACAACCCTTTTGTGTTTTGAAGTGGTAATCCAACAGGGTTTGATTTCAAAACACCCCGATTTTAATCAAAACTAACCCTCGTAGTAAAATATGCGATGGCCTTCATTATTCTGGAGATAGATTGGAATTAGGTATTCTAAGGGTTTGTTGTTTTGAAAATAATATAAATACCCATGTCAACTTAGGCGTAACTGAATAAGTTTTTTCTGGCAATGAACCACCTCATTCTTCCCAGCATGCTTAGTTCTTAGATCACTTTCTTGGCCGTCAGTTTGTTTAAAGGGAATATAATCAGTTGATTGCGTCTGTCTTTCCTGACATATGTAATTTGGGCATCTTCAAGTCACCAGTGAACCAAAATCTTCTAGACGCACGTGCTACATCTCAAATGTCACTTATAATTATCATCAGAAGGCCGATTCTCGTGAATTACATTTCAATATAATTTCGATTGCATTTCGATCTGATACAGATACAGATCTTTATTGATAACTCCAAGTTACAAGTCAAAAATAAAATAATATAATTATTTGATCATTAAATACAAAATAATTGAGTTGATCTCAAATAATACCCTCAAAGTAGCTCAAAATACCCTCAAAGTTAGCTTTTTGTACAAAAAAACTGACTTTGAAGGTATCTTTTGCAATCGAAATGCAATCGGGATGATATTGAAATGTAATTTAAATAATATTATTTACGGGAATTGGCCTTCTGGTCAGATATTGATCAATCGCTGTAAAAAATGACTGAATGAAAAAAGCTAGTCTAAACTACCTACATCTTATTTTAAAATGAAAAAAGAAAAAAAAACTCAGAAATACACCCTAATTCAACATGAGAGTAGAATTAAAAAAATTCGTTACGGAATTTCTTGATTCGGTCGCCGCGCTCAAAGCCCGGGATAAAAGCTATGCAATAGCTATAATAATTGACGTAAGGTTATTTATTATTTATACGTAAATTATTATACACCTAAATAAAACGACAGGTATCGTTCTGAATACAATTAATTATCGTTTTTTTTTATCGATAAGTATCGTTTTGTTTTGTGGTATTATCAGTCCCAAATTATTATTGCGTTTTTATCATTGTTGTCAAACATACCTATATAATAACATACTAGCGACCCGCTCCGGCTTCGCACGGCTATATTATGCATGTATTATACATATAAACCTTCCTCTTGAATCACTCTATCTATTAAAAAACCGCATCAAAATCCGTTGCGTAGTTTTAAAGACCTAAGCATACAAAGGGACATAGGGATTAGGGACGGCGAAAAGTGACTTTATTTTATACTAAGAAGTACTAAAATACAGAATTCCTAAAACTAGGTCTGCAATTAGGATCACACGGTACTGTATGTCAAAGCACAGTGCAAATTGCTAGGCCTTTTGTGTGCCTTTATCACTGATTCTTGATAGATTAGTTTGGTCGACAGGATTTTGAGTAGCGCAGACCTTTAGTTGTTGCACGATGGTGTGGAATGATTAGAGGCTGTGATGTGTGAAGAAGTGATTGGTTATTTAGAAAAAAACTGAAAAATAAGCTATTTTTGAGCCAGACAGATTTGGTTTCTGTTTACCTTTCGATTGTATTTTGTTTCCACTTTGAGTTTGAAATGAAAATAATCATTTTTAATGTCAGTTGGGAGTAATCCAAATAATCGCTTGATGTAATAAATGACTTCAATATTAAGAAACTAAATAATTTGATACTATAATAATGATTTGTATCAAACTCAAACATTTCTTAAAAAAACAAATCTTTTTAAAAAGTACAATGATTCGCGCTAAATAAAAGACACATCCAATTTACTTTACTTCAAAAAACTTTACGAGACAACACCTCAATCTTGAGTCCATTTCTCAAAGACATTTCCTCAATATCACGACAAAAGAAGTTGGGAAAAAAATCAGGTTCCCAAAATAAAATGCTCAAATCATGGAGTGACGGAAAGAAAGCCTACAATCAAACTTTTTCCATTTTCAGGGGGAGAATTTTGAGTGTCAAGTTATTCATAGATTTTTTAATCTTGTAAGCAACACACGCTACATTTTGGTACATTATTGTAAAGACAGTTTTTATAATGTAGCTGCAGCTTTACCGGCACCCTTGCAATGACCAAAAGTCGTCGGTACGTTGACCTTTTTTTTTAAATATTTCAGTTTATTTATGTTAAAAAATTTATGCCAAAAATAATTCTTATTTAGTCGTATTAAGTCATTTTTATTTCCGTATAGATATTTTTTTGTTTCAGTTTAGATCGTCTTTTGTTTTCATTTGATCGTTTTCCAAAAAAAAGTTGCCAAGTCTTAAAATAAAAAAACCTCGAAATTATAAAAATACATTTTACTACAAATACATGAAAAATACCTAAATAAATACCTAACTGAATTATTTCGAGCCACCACCAAGCTTTACCTCTTCAAAGGAGTGTCCGTTTCAGCGTTCAGCAATCTTAAGAATCTCTTTAAAACTCCTGAAACTTTTGAATGATGATGCTTTACATATTTTGCTTTCATGAACTCGCTTTGAGACAAAGTTTGAAATACTTGTGTTACAGATAAGTGTGGAGTCATTGTTTTTTAACGAGTTTCTAAGTGATGATGCAATAATTTGACGACCCAGTTGGCACAATGGTCACCACGCCGGACTGCCAAACACAGGGTTGCGGGTTCGATTCCCGCCACAGACAAGTATTTATGCTTAGATATTTGTCTGTGGTCTGGTTGTTTCTATGTATTATAAGTATATATTTACAAAACAAAAGTATATAAGTAGTAGGTATATTATACGTTGTCTAGCATCCATAACACAAGTCTAGTTACTTAGCTTGGGGATAGATAGCGATGTCTGGAGTGTCCTGCCATATTTATTTAATAATTGTTTTTAAAGGTTAAAATTTTATTATGATAAAAAAGGTTTTGTAATATTGCATAGTAGGTCAAACGATCAGCCACATTAATTTTTTTAGTTGAATTCATTATTAAAAAGATTGTAAAAAAGTCAAAGTCAAAATTCTTTATTCATTTAGAATCATACAACTTCCATGAAATCACATTGAAACGTCTTAACAATTAAGTAAGGATGTGTTCCTTAAAAAAAAGATTATTTTTAAATACAATGTTACGAAGTCAAAATGTTAAACAAGAAATGAATTATGTAACAAAATCTCATGCAGTGTCAGGATTTCCTGTTATTTAATGTAAAAAATAATATAAAGATTTTTTTTTATTTGCCACGTATCTAACAAGTTTGATAGGTATCCAGAAAATCCACGCAACAAAAAAAATAATAAAAATGCCAGTTTCTATACCTACCTCCTTATACCTATTTCACTTTATATCCCTTTCGTTTTTAATAGGTAGGTAGGTACATGCTTTGTCCTGACTGACTGACGGATCAACGCACAGCCTAAACCGCTGATCGTAGAGACCTGAAACTTGGAGGGTGTGTTCTTTGTATGACGTAGGCATCTGATGAGAAAGGATTTTCCGAAATTATACCCCTAAAAAGGGGGGCAAATTTTATTTATTTATTTTTGGAGGTAATTCTGTTAGGTACCTATCTCTTCAAAAAGGAAGTAGGGATATTCTTCAAGAATCTGAAGCTGAATTATTATTTTAGACTTCGGAATCTAACCTAAAATATTTTCAATGCCCGTTTAACTACGCTAAAGATGACTTCGTTGTCTCAATATTCTATAACGTAGAGAAAATTCTCAAAAGTTATTCCTTATTTTTTGAGTAAAAAATATTAATTGCAGGACATTCCACACATCAACTGAATAAACTAAGATTAAACCTTTTGAGTGTGACATTTGTATGATTCTTTTTTGAAATAATAAAGTAAAAAGTAACTATAAACTAAGCTTTATTTAAAACTAGCGACCCGCCCCGGCTTCGCACGGCTATATTATGCATGTATTATACATATAAACCTTTCTCTTGAATCACTCTATCTATTAAAAAAACCCCATCAAAATCCGTTGCGTAGTTTTAAAGATTTAAGCAGTCAAAGGGAAATAGGGACAGAAAAATCGACTTTGTTATATACTATGTATGTGTGTGTAAGCAGAAACTGTCCATCAACAAAATAACACAAAAAAACATGGCTAAAATTAATGAGTACCATATCTCCTATTCCATTTTGCAGGATAACTAAAAGTGCTCGGTTACCCTAAGGACTCTTGGGAAATGCAACAAAAGTACCCCATTCAGATGTTGTTGGGGTAACATGCGTCCATCAACTGGACACGAGTTTTTTATATTCAATGGGAGAAACTAGCAAACAGAATTGTGGCCAACAAAGGATGGAAAAGTGGCCGGTAAGAACGTCTGGACTTTGACACTACTATTGGTACTCGATGTCTACATTTACACTAATATTTTTGAAGTGAAAAAAATAATAATCTATTATTGATATTTTTGTATGAGAAGGCATATTATAATTTAAAAGATTTTCTGGATGAAACCGACATTTAAGTAGTGATGCCTCATAATTTTATAATAAATCGACATTTAAATATTACCTGACATGTGAATTGAAAAATAAATTGACATTGTAATTTAATTGACTTCTGTAATCGAATTTTAAGTAATTTAAAGCCACTTATATTTTGCATGCTTTCTAAGTAAAAATACAAGGACATTATTTACTATTTTTTGAGATCTGCTGTATGCTGTACTGTATTTTGGCAAATAAATAAATAAATAAATCTGAATCTGAAAATTTCTTTTAGCGCGGTACGCATATTTTTATCTATACTATATAAACTATCTATTTAAATAAAAGAGAAAATCACTGACTCACTGACTCACTCACTCATCACGATATCTCAGAAACTACAAGTGCTAGGAGTCTCAAATTTTGTATGGGGGTTCCTTTTATGACATAGGTGCTCACTAAGACGGGATTTTGCGAAATTCGACCCCTAAGGGGGGAAAATGGGGGGTCGAAGTTTGTATGGGACAACGTGATTCCTTGGTCCAATCTTCTTCAAATTTTGCAAAAACATTGTTTAACAGAATTAATGGAACACGTGTTTCGTATTTTATTGAAATTCATCCCCTAACGGGGTTAAAAAGGGGTAGAAAGTTATTTTGGGGGTGATTTGCTTCGAAGTTGATATCAATACTCTTTAGTGCTTTTGATTAGATTGGTAACACGTCACCTCAAGCTGACAGCAGCTGATGTTAACGTAAAACCAAAGAGGCTAAAAACTTCGAACATTGAACTGAAAAAAGGTGTCTTGCCATTTAGTACTGGAAACTTGACATAGTATTTTAATGCCCGGTATTTTTGAGAACCATAGGTACCTACCTATCGATAGAGGACATTACGGCAAATGAAATATGCCTTTACACCAAATCTCTTATAAGCGTCTCGGAAATGGGGTATTTGACCAAACGCGATGTCTTAAATTTTTTCAAAAATGCACTGTGCACAAATAATGCTTTCTAACCAAACTTCTAAACCATCTCGGAGACGGGATATTTGTTGAAACATGGAACGGTTATATCTGTTATTGCGTAGGGATTTTGGAAAACAGTTGGATAGCCCATTTATCGGGGAAGGCTATAGGCTATTTTTTATTTCGATATTCCCAAGGGATCGGGACTTACGCGGGTGAAACCGCGGGGCGCAGCTAGTAATATTATAAAGCTGAAGAGTTTGTTTGTTTGTTTGTTTGAACGCGGTAATCTCAGGAACTGCTGGTTCGAATTGAAAAATTATTTTTGTGTTGGATAGTCCATTTATCGAGGAAGGTTATAGGCTACTTTTTATCCCGATATTCCCACGGGATCGGGAGTTACGCGGGTGAAACCGTGGAGCGCAGCTAGTATGATATAAAATCTCTAAACTCGCTACACCGTAACGAGACGCAGCTACAGTGTGTGCGTATAATAATATGCATGTCATATTATATTTTGAAGTTTTTTTTTTATTTATTTGTCTTTTTTATTTTATTTCACATTCGAACAATTACAAAATAGGTAAGTACATAAACCCCCCACTATGACACCTGACGACCTCTGTGGCGCGTCGGGCGAACACCCGACTGCGACGCAGAAGGTTGCGGGTTCGATTCCCGCCGGGAACAAGTATTTATGCTGACCATAAATTCTTGTTTCTGGTTCTGGGTATTTCCTATATGTATAATAAGTATATATTTACAAAAAAAAAAGTATATAAGTAGTTTATCCGTTATCTGGCACCCATAACACAAGCATTAAGTTGCTTAGCTTGGGGCTGGATGGCGATGTGTAATATGTCCTGAAATATTTATTTATTTATTTTACTATGGCAGTCTCTAATGAGAAGGGTAATAGCAGAGTTCCCCTTACTGCCACCTCTATAACTGCTAGTCTGCCTGTGTACACTGGTCTTATTTTTACTCCCTACATAAGTTTCGTTTGTAAGCTACTAACATCTAGTCGTATAAGTTTTATTTTATTTTGGATTACTAACACTTTTTGTATGAACCATATTAGTTGTCTGAAATAAATGATTTTTATTTTTATTTATTTTATAAAACAATAAAAAAAATAAAACTCAAAAAATAAAACTAAACCTAATCAAACAAACCCCTCCCCAGCGTTCCAGGTGCAAAGCTGGACAATATGCAAACAGCTTTACCCCGCTGAACCGCTTTCGACAGCCTTTGCACGAGGATTTTGTAGATGTTAAGTAAATAAGTTTTTTTTTTTAGTGTAAATTAAAAGTTTTTTTCTTCTATCGGCACCGTTTTTTTTTTTTATTTGTGACGAATAGGCTCCGAAACTACTAGACTAATTTTGATGATTCATTCAATTTTGATTCATTTGGAATAAGATACTTAGGCTAATTTTTCTTACATAGGTTAAACCTCGGAGGGCTGCAAGTCTATCGTAAAACCATTTAATAACGAAAATAACAGAAGTAGCGGTTTTACCAGCCTAAGCCCGTTTATGGAAATTTCGCGGTATTCTAGCGATCTAGCTATCTCAATGTCAAATGTCAAAATTGGTTAAGTTGTGTTTGCGTGTAAAAAGCACATAGGTATTATAAAAACGAACGTCTCAGTATTGATCAAATTAAACAAGAAATATGATATTACAAACGGTTATTATTCCAAAAACATGAATTGCTAGCTAAATATTATAATATATTTTTATAGTACTAGAAAGACACAAATTCTCCTTTAAAAACCTCATTGAAACCCAATAGTAGTGGTAACCATACTCTAGCTAGAGTCTAGCTAGTAGCTACTGTTTAGAAAATAGTCCGGGGATTTCCATTCTGACTGCACTTCCGTTTGAGGTAAGAATGTATTTTGAGAGAGCCAAGTTTGGAATATTGAAGCCAGAATTGAAGTAGGTAATAAGTATGAAAAGAAAGCAGTGGTTTGAATGTTTATTAGTAGTTTGTAGGTTGGTTTGAACTAAAATAGCGCTTATTTTTGGACAGAGTTAGACAGCCATAGATTAGAGAGATGTGGAAGTGATGTGTAGGTATTAGATGTGGAAACAGTTGCCTGCGTCTATATTTCCTGACTTGTTTTAGGATTGTATAAGTCGCGTGTGAGTAGGTGTATTATAAGAAAGCATGATACATCTTAGGCCGCATCGTCACCTACCATTAGCAAGGTGATAAAGTAGCTATAGTTTGTAACATTACAAATATAAGATATTGACGTGACAACGTTTTATAAATTGGTTTGCCGGGTGACACTTCAAGAAACTGCGTTACGCTCCGCTGACGTTATGCGCTCACAATGAGAGCGAGTGAGAGGCACGCGGGCATGGTTAGCCCGCCTAAGAGCGAGAGAGACAGACATAAAAAGTGAAAGGCACGCGTCCCTTCCACTCGAGCACAGTTGTTGTCACGTAAAACTTTCGCCCGTATTTAAGATTTACTTGATCATTGTGTTCTGTAGTTTCGCTACTGATAAAATACCTAACAAAAAGTGCCGCTATGCTGCGAATCAGATTCTCGTACTATCGAAAGGAAAATGCTTATCAATGTTTTACAGATAAGTCACTCAAAGTTAAAAAAACAGTCTCTACTCACTAAGAAAGCTTTATGTTTACACTTCAAAACAAAAATCAAAACACAATCTCAATAATTCAAGTAGAAAGCAGTAAAACTGACATATTGCTCAAGTGTCCTAAAATTTGCGACACATGCGTTTTACTGCACCGAATCGGAGGGACATTACTTGAATTTTTATTGGGTAATTTGTATGAAAATCAGGAGGTTTTTCGGGGATTTTTCACCGATGGGTATTATTGGTTTGGCTGTACCTATAAGTAATACAATGTTCCAATATGTTGTTATTTTATTTATTTATTTTTCGAATAATGGATTCGTAATCAAATCCTACGAGTACGCCAATATACGGACCACTGTCTCTACTAAGTTAAAATGTATATTTGGAAAATGTCCAGGTTGTGTCCACAAAGTGAGCTGACGGTATAATTACGGCACCTGCAGTACGTGTCACGGCTGTGCCAGACGAGATTTTCAAAGCAAAAGGAATTTGGAAGGCTTTGTGCTATGGTTAAATGGAAAGGGGAAAATTAAAATGATTTTGTCACTAATAAATGAAAGTTTATATCTATATGTAGGTACCCAGATCCACCTCAATATCTACAGCTGCATACTCGAGAACAATTTAAGGAATAAGTACGTCAATTAAATATCAAATAATAAAAATAAATAAATATTGCACAGGACATTCCACACATCGCCATTTAGCCCAAATCTAAGTAACTAGACTTGTGTTATGGGTACTAGACAACGGATATACTATTTAGGTATATATTTTTCTTTTGTAAATATAAACAAACATCATTTTAAGAATTTTAACTAATACCAAGGAATTATTCTCTAGCGTCTATTGAGAGAGCAATTTCCTTGCTTCAAGGAAACCTTTTTTTCGGCGCATCATTTTAAACAAAAAAAAAAACTGGTTGCCTGTAAAGTCGGTATACGGGCGAAAGTTTTACGTGACAACAACTGTGCTCGAGTGGAAGGGACGCGTGCCTTTCACTTTTTATGTCTGTCTCTCTCGCTCTTAGGCGGGCTAACCATGCCCGAGTGGAAGGGACGCGTGCCTCTCACTCGCTCTCATTGTGAGCGCATAACGTCAGCGGAGCGTAACGCAGTTTCTTGAAGTGTCACCCGGCAAACCAATTTATAAAACGTTGTCACGTCAAAAAATATGTGGCACTCGGGGACTGCCGCGGAAGCTATTGCATCGTGCGAGCTTCGTACAGTCGTACCATATACATCGGCCGAGCTACATATTAGGCGGAGCCCACTCCGCCCAGGGTGTTAGGTTTTACTTTCGTTACGGAATTTCTTGATTCGGTCGCCGCGATAAAAGCTATGCAATAGCTTAAAAACATGGTGAATGTCCCGTTGTAAAAAACTTGATTATTTAAAAATTACCTATATCGTTTTAAATCCTATAATGCCTAAAATCCTGAACGATGCCTCGGGGAGACGTGCTTGAGGATGTCTTTTTTTTGTAATTTTAAGCTATTGCGTAGCTCTATCGCGGGCTTTGAGCGCGGCGACGGAATCAAAAAATTCCGTAACGAAAAAAAACCTAACACCCCACCATGCTCGGCCGAGCGTTCGCTTATCGTGTAAGTATGTATATTTATTTTATTTTAGTTTTCTTTATATGACTTAAATTTTAGAAACTATAGAAATAAATATTTATCAGTAAGTAAATCCTAAAATGATCATGACTATTACATTAAACGTAGACTATTTCATAAGCGTGCCGACGTACCCTGACAAGGCACAAATTAGTCGTAATCACACCAATTTTTTCATCTACTAAAATAAATAGGGTAATTTTCTGGGATTTTTCTTTCGCATTGTAGAAGGCTAAGCCGAAATCAGTCAAATTAATTGTAATGTCTTAGACAAGATTTGTCTTAAAACAAAATAAATTTGTTTTTAATGCTTTGATGAATAAATAGACCTTTATAGGATTTTTTTTACATTTAGAACCGTTTGCGTCAAATTATTTTTACTTGAGTTTTTTGTGATTATAGTTTTTCGGAGAGAGGAGCTTAGTTCTTTAGGCAAGCAAAAAATGTATTGGTACAGACAAAAAAAGATGATGCCCACTAAAGAGTTTTAAAATTCCTAAACTAATTAGAAATTTGCACTTAAGCAGCAGGACTTTCAAAAGCCCTGCTTGCAATCTTATCATCATCATCATCCGAGCGATGTTCCCGGTTGCATCCCTCTCGGGAGCCCAAGGTCCGCTTTCCTACTTTTACGCCTCCACTTCGCACGATCTTCGGCATCCTGGGTTGTAAGGCCATTTGCACGCATATCACCCTTTACGACGTCAAGCCAGCACTTCTTGGGTCTACCCAGTCTGCCACGACCCGGCGGAGGCGCCATGGCAAGACATTTGTTCCCCACGTAACTAGCCGGTTTTCGCAAGACGTGGCCGTACCAGCGTAAGCGACACTCTTGCAATTTATCTGCAATGTCTCGGACATGAAGGCTGCCCCGGATGCGGGAGTTCCTGACGCGATCCTTTCGCGTCACTCCACACATCCAGCGCAACATCTTCATCTCCGTGACACGCAGCTCCTGCTTATGTCGCTCAAACACCGGCCACGCCTCACTACCATACAAAAGGACAGGTCTAATGATGGTTTTATAGACCTGTCCCTTTAGTTTAACCGGCATTTTGGGGTCGCAAATGACACCAGTCACCTCACGCCACTTGGCCCAAGCCGCTGAAATGCGTGACTTGACGTCGCAATCGATGTCGCCGGACGCGTGAAGCACAGACCCCAAGTACTTAAACTGGTCTGTCCGCTCGACCATATGACCGTCTACGCAGACAGGTGTGTGATCTGTGGTATAATAATAATAAATAATAATAAATAAATATTGCAGGACATTCGCCATCTAGCCCCAAGCTAAGTAACTAGACTTGTGTTATGGGTGCTAGACAACGGATATACTACTTACTTATAGACTTTTTTTTTTGTAAATATATACTTATAATACATAGAAACAACCAGACCCCAGACAAATATCTAAGCATAAATACTTGGCTGAGGTGGGAATCGAACCCGCAACCGTGTGTTTGGCAGTCCGGCATGATGACCATTGTGCCAACTGAGTCGTCAAAGTAATGGGTAAGTAACTATCTATATTTAAGCTTAATGTTTGTATATGCATCTAAATAATATCTAAATAACTTTTCAAAAGTTTCTTTATTCTAACCATATAAAATAGACGGACAAGATAGTGATCTTATAAGAGGTCCTTTTATTTACCTTTTGAGGTACGGAACCCTAAAAATTTTACATTTAAAAATTTACCTAACTATAGGTACCAGTAACATAATACTTTAAATCCTGTGTATTTTAATTCATTTCCCTTATTTGTGTTAAAGTATTCCAAAATGGTAAACGCAAACGTTGCGTTTTTATATATAAAAATAAAACGAAATATTCATTTCATATTCACTCAAATAAAATTAATAACTACAGTGTGTTCCACTCCGCTTCCCAAATCTACATTTTTATATTTTTGGCAAACCAATTGGCTTTAAAAGCGCGAAACTAACATTTCAATAAAAATAAATACAACGTTAACATGATTCAGGGTATTTTTCATGAGAATAACAATATGGGGATCAAATCTCTCTCTGGGGTGCGAATCGGAATTACTCCGGTTTTCACCCCAACAAAACTCGATTTAAAATATGTTCGGAAGTAATTTTTTGGGGGACAAAATTTATTGTTTGCACATTTCGAAATTTGGATACAAATAGGCATGTAGATTGCTTTGAATTTATTATACTTTTGAATTGATTTATTGACTGTAAACCTGAATTATTTTTAAAATGACTAAGTAGGTACATAGCTATTACTAGATAGTAAAAAACAAAGTCGCTTTCCGCTGTCTGTCTGTCTGTCTCTATGTATGTGTAGATCTTTAAAACTACCGCAATGGATTTTGATGAGGTTTTTTTATAATAGGAAGAGTGATTCAAGAGGAACGTTTTAGTTAAAAAAGAATTAGACTCATTAACAAATCTCTCAAATTACAAAAGCTACGAGTCCACACCACACACAAATATCTAAGCCTAAATACTCGTCTGAGGCGGGAAGTATTTATGCTTAGATATTTATCTGTGGTCTGGTTGTTTCTATGTATTTTAATTCAATTCAATTCAATACATTTATTTCAGATAATTAAAATCCATAAAATACACATAATCACACTAATAAAATCAATAAAATAAAAAATAATCAAAATCAAAATATATAACAAAATAATAAAATTCAATGTCATCATCATTTTAATAAGTACTTATATATTTAAAAAAAAAGTATTTAAGTAGTATATCCGTTGTCTGGCATCCATAACATAAGTCTAGTTACTTAGCTTGGGACTAGATGGCGATGTGCGATGCAATATTTGTTTTATTTTATTACTAGCTGCGCCCCGCGGTTTCACCCGCGTAAGTCCGATCTTTAAATTCTCACCGTTTAAACCTTCCCTGGACTACGACAAACACAACAAAAAAAGAATTGGCCAAATCGGTCCAGCCGTTCTCGAGTTTTAGCCAGACTAACGAACAGCAATTGATTTTTATATTATAGATTTTAAAGAAAAGAAAATACTTGAAAAAATCTCCATACCTACCTACATGTTTTAAAGAAAGAAAAATACCAAACACTTAACTTACCTCAGGTAAACCATTTCTCACTAAACCACAAGTATATAATTTATAATCCAACTCGTACCTGTTAATTCGAGTCGGTACTTTAAGTGCCGGAAGTTCCGCCACCGTTTTCAGCTACTTCCGGTTACTAAATGTTCTGTTACCAGAGCTTTTATTTGTATTTAAAGACTGAGGGATGTTGAATAAAATACATTTGGGTTCGTTTACTAGTGGATTTCAAGATAAGTTGGTGGAAAACTTTGCTTTTATGTTGTTTTTGTTTAAAATTTTACTTGGTTTTCGAATTTTCTATGGCTGATGGCCGGGGGAATGTGTTCGCATCATCGCAATAACTATACAGTTTAAATGCTTTGTCCTGACTGACTGACTAACGAATCAACGCACAGCCTAAACCGTAGAGACCTAGACTTAGAGAGTGTGTTCTTTGTATGACGTAAGCATTCAATAAAAAAGGATTTTGAAAAAATCAACTACGCAAACGAAGCCGCCGGTAAAAGCTAGTTTGTTACAAAATTAAAGGAATAATAATAAATAATAATAATAAATATTGCAGGACATTCCACCCCTATCTAGCCCCAAGCTAAGTAACTAGACTTGTGTTAAGGGTGCTAGACAACGGATATACTAGTTATATACTTTTCTTTTGTAAATAATATACTTATATAGCAACAACCAGACCACAGACAAATATCTAAGCATAAATACTTGTCTGAGGCGGGAATCGAACCCGCAGCCCTGTGTTTGGCAGTCCTGCATGGTGACCATGGTGCCAACTGGGTCGTGCAACATAAACTGCAACATGAACTCTTTCGAATTTGACTGTGACAATTAGGTAAACGACATTTCCTCTCTAGTAGGTATGTTTGCTTAAATTCTTATTCCTTTTACCATAGTATGGTGATCCGTGAATACAGGCTTCTAAATCAGACACTAGCTCCCCACACCATTAATTGGTTAGTACCTTGGGCAGTTTTGCACCGGGAACGCTGGAATGTGGCTTATTTGACTAATTGAACTTCATTTATTTATGTTATTTATTTTTTGACGTTGAAATGTTTTTGTATTTCAATTGACATTTTATAATTTTTATTATATTAAAAAGCCTTGTATTGTAATTGTAATTGCCAATAAAAAAAAAGGAAAATAATAAAAAAATAGATCGATTCTCTGACCTAACGAATAAACACAAATTTCACACAAATCGGTTCAGCCGTTTAGCTAAGTGGAGATTGGTAACTAATACAGCGACACGGGTTTTTTATATACATCTCAAGGTATTTTAATAAATAAATATCGTCAGTGGAAAGGCCTAACGGCCAAAATGGAACTTTAGGAAACATTTTATCAATAAAATTCCTAATAGGTAAACCTTATTATTTATCTATTATTGATTTAATATTAAAAAAAGGCTCTCTAAACTCGGAAAAGAACAAAATCCAAACAGATAAGGCAACAACTGTAGGGTATTATCGAAGATAACTTTTGCTTAAGGCTACACATAACCCGTAGTAGTGTAACAAATGGCACCTCTGGGAAACTAAACGATGTGATTTGGAGACAAAAAGACGTGGTTCTTTGAGATATTTACAGCATCTTTACGTATATCGGCTGTAATGATAAGAAATTTAGTATAAAAGACTACTTCAAAGATTTTATTTAACGAAAGATAAGTAGCGAAACTATCCAACTCGTGGTTTTGTGGTGTTTTGCGGATACTACGCTTACATGTTATATTATTTCACAAAAAGTAAAACTAAAAAATAAGTATAACTTAATACCTTATAATTTTTAAGTGATTCCAAAAAAAGTTAATTAAAAACAAGATAAGTACATATACAAACATAGTTTATAATGAAAATAATTATCAAAAAAAAAGAAACTAAAATAAAACAATTTTAAGGGGAGAAAAGAGCTAATTAAGCGCGCTAATTAAGCTAATTTGTATGGTTAACCATACAAATAGAAATAGCTCTTTTCTCCCATGTAAGCATGCGGTATTTTTCCCTCATAATAGAATTGCATTTAAAACTCCGCACGCGAAGTTGATTGCGGAGCGCTATTGGTGGAAACGCCGCCGCTCCTACCTCTCTCCGCTTCTGTGGACAAGCAGCTTTAACGCTATAAAAAATCGGTAAAAATAATTTTACCAAGAGTGGATACAAATCGCGAAAACCTCACAAAACACTAAACATTGTGTCAGCTAGTTTCTCTTTTTCATCTCCATCTATCTAGACTTTTCAAACACAAACATCAAAATAGGTAGGTACCTCACTTCAGTTAAAAACTCCAAGCTTTTATAGACAAGACGGATGGGGGGTCAAAGTCCTGACATGGAACCTCACTCGGAGACCGGAAGTCGAGGAAATGGAGGCGGCTTCCGGTCCATAGGGCGCGAATCGGTAGCGCGTTAATTTTTATTACTGAGTTTTTAAGACGATGAATAGAAGGTCATGTTTAGTTATTTTTATGGTTTTTTTAGTAAAAAACATAATAGGTACCTATATAAGACTCTATGATTTACGAGAGTTTTACTCTATGATTTTATCTGTAATTGATGATTTTATCTTTTTTTAACAAAATTGTCGTTTGTTTAGAGGTTTTTGCCAAGTACTATTATGCGTGTAACCCTTAAAATAGTTTAATGATCTTCATTGAGTCTACTCTTACAATGTTTTTATTTGCCGGTTGAATAAAAATTTCTCTAAATATTTATACCAGCATCACCAACTACCAGAGCACAAGCTTAGATGCTTATCGTAGGGCTAGATTGAGCTGCTCGAAATATTTGGATAGGTATATTTATTTTTAACTTTTCTCTGACTTTAGAACACAGTCATAACAAAAAAAAAAAAAAACAAACTCAAATTGTCAAATTTTAGATGACCTATTTTAATTGGTTGAAATCAATGATTTAATAATAATAACGGCTGTTATAAAAAACGCGAGCAAATTAAACAGTCTTGACCACTCAAAATGGCTTAGTACACTTGGTGGCACTAAAACCGTACGAGACAAGATAATAGAATTGGCCGGCTTCCAGATTGTTATACGGCTTGCCCAACTCGATGATGGCATGGATTAACAAATGTTTGCACCGCAGTGTACTGTAGCACTTGCGGCCGAGCGAACTGTGTCGGATTAGCTTGTGAGCTTGCTTGTAGAAAAAGTAAGATACCCATGTATAGCATGAGTACCTTACAAAAAAAGGAACACAGGAAAAAAATATTTTTTGATTTGGAAAAAATCATTAGGTAGGTAGGTACTACCAACGCTTAACAATTTTTTTAAATATTATAACACTATTATTAACCTAAAGGCTTGCTGCCAATTGGTGTTGCCACAACTTGGAGATACGTTTTTCAGTAAATTAGGGTAATTTACCTAAAATGTTTATAATAATAATTCTTTATTTTCATGAAAAATAAAAAATATTCTTCAAAAAAAAGTATTCTTACGTAGTCAGTTATGAAACTCTGGTTACAAATACGGCGGACGGAATAATTAATGAAAATACCGGTAACTGTAGCCGTTATTTGCTCCAAATCAAAATAAACAATAATAAAATTGTATAATGTTCGTGTCAACATGAAAAAAAAAAACAATCTGAAAACAATTTTCACCAAAAAACAGAACAAAGTAAACAATTTTACATTCAAATAATTAAACAAATTTTACTACTCACTGGGCAAAAAAACGCGGCCGCTTTATTCTATTAAGTAGGTACTAATAATATAGTAAACTCAAAAGTTTGTTAGTGTGTGAGTATTTATTTATATTATTCTGTCTTTATTCTCTTCGTAAAAATCACTGAACCGAATGCGGAGATACTTAGTATGTATAAACATAGATAAAAATGATTGTATTATTAATAAAAGAACTAAACAAATCTATGGTACCATACAATCTAATGATACCATTGATGGTACTACGCCAATAAAATAAATAAAATATGTAAATCACTGTCCGATTGACCGATTGTCAAATCAAACATTGTTTTGGGAATGGATGTAACGTATTCTTAGAAAAAAGATAAACGTTAATTTATTGTATCCCAACATTCTCACAGGATCGAGGCTAAAACGGGTGAAACCGCAAAGCCAGCATAGTCTTTAATAAAAAAATAACCGATTATACGTCTCACTGCTCAGTAATATTGTAACAAAAATACGACAAAGAATTTTGCTACTAGAGAGGATAAATCATTTTTCAGGTGAAATACGATCACATAAAAGCGTTTCCGAAAGCAATTAGTTCCTGTTACGACCGCAGTTGTGGGACATGAAAAAATAAACGTTACGCACTGGTTTTGCTTGACGTAAATTATTTAGGCAATTATGTTTAATTTTTTACCAAAAGCATATAAAACTAATAATCAAAAATAATTTATTGTGATTTGGTCCGATGACACAGTTGAATTTCAAGAACTAGGATTCGACGGTAGTCAGACATCGCGCTTAGTAATACTCTCAAGAGACAATTAAAAAAAATCATCTGTCTGTCTCTGGTAATATTTTATTTTTGATAAAAGTGTTTTTCAGATTTGGCAGACATACAACAAAACTTTTTTGTTTTGTACTTTCTACTCGTGAAAACTGTGGTGAAAATGCCTCTCTGTTTCTTTTATAAACTCCATAATATAAACTCCCATGGTTATTTTTACTTCTACAGGTTATTTAAAACAGGAATTTTTCATTAAAATAAAATAAAATTACAGTTTCTTTCATACGTTTGAATGTAAATCTGAAGTTGCCTTCAAAAAAAACCGCGTCAAATCGACCCAGTGCGTAAACAAAGTTAATAAAAATAAATATTGTATCGTAGAAACGTACCGGGTTTACGATATAGCCACGATAATTTAAAGCTGACCGTTAGATTAGGTATTTATTTAACCAATAGATATTGTATAGATTTAGTTTACTGCGGTTACCTATTGGAGTTTGTTAGGTACCTATAGGAGTTTATGTCCCTATTAATTTAGTATGAAATTGTGCTTGAAGATGGCGGAGAATAGATATGTTTGATATAGTGGATTGGATGGATTTCATACCTATTTAGGTAATCATAAGACTTAAAACTTAGTACAAAATATATGTTAAGTATCTCGTTATTTAAACTTGTTCGTGTTATGTATAACTAGCTGCGCCCCGCGGTTTCACCCTCGTAAGTCCCGATCCCGTGGGAAAATCGAGATATAAAGTAGCCTATGTGTTAATCCAGGTCTCCAGCTATCTAGATACCGAGTTTCATCGCAATCGGTTAAGTAGTTTTAGCGCGAAGGAGTAACAAACATACATACACACACACGCACACACACACACACACAAACTTTCACATTTGTAATACTAGTAGGATAGACTAAAGATACCTATATTATACAGGGTGAATTTTTTATGTGGGCCTTCAGGGCTATATCCTAAACCATAGTTTAGGATATGTTTCCAGGAATTTATCTCTATTAGCAACACTATCAATTGATATATAGTATCAATTAATATAGAATGATTATTATTTTGGAAAATGAACAGGTTCGATTCCCGGCTAGGGTAAAGACTTTTTCAAAAAACTAATGATGCAGTTTTAGTTTTTGTCAAAATCGAGCACGCAACTCCTTTCAGCATTTTCGCTATCTCTTATGGTTTAGGATATAGCCCTGAAGGCCCACATAAAAAATTCACCCTGTATATTCCCTAAAAACGCTAAAGTATAACTTCTTGGTTTGAGTAAAAAAAATTATAAGCAGTATTCATGATATAAAAGCAAGATTATTTTATTCGTAGGCATTAAGAAGAAAATTTTGTCTGTATTATAAGTTTTTATTTTACCAAAAAAAAATCTTACGTCTGAGGAATTGGTTTTTACGGTAGGTATTACTTGCTCCGTAATGCCTATCTATTCCATTCCAGCATCCAGAATTCAGCTCTTTCATAAAACCAAGGTTTGCTTTACACGTGCCTCTTTGATTGACAAGGTCATATTTCCTTTAGTAATTAGTTAAATAAAACCAAAGGAAATTATAATTTAACAGATCAATTTGTTAAATTGCCTCATTAATTAGAATCAGTTCCACATCATTGTATTCGTTAACAATAATTAACTTACCATAAAAATTTTGATTAATCAGAAACTAGATTAGAAAATCAAACAGGTATAAAAAGAGGGACATTTCCTTTAGCTGTACTTTAGTTGTTCAGAAAGTAAAGTAAACCCAGTTAAATCATGAGATTCTTTACTTTGTTGTTTGCCATCATAGCTGTGGCCGTCAGCGGCAGTTTGGCCGGCCTGTGAGTATCCACCTTATTTATTTATGTAATTCACAAAAAGGAAAAAAAAGAAGAAAAATATTAATATTACTTACTTACAATTATTTCTAAAGAGACTAAGTACTTTGCCAGTAGTTTTAAATAAATAGATTAACTTGGCAATCGTACTAAAAAATCTAATTCAATATAATATGTATTGCTTGCGAGATACATTGTGTTTTCATGCGATTGCCAAGTCAATCTATTTATTTAAAACATAGGAAATTTTTAAAATTGATATTATGGTCTCTTTAGGAAGTTGTTAGGTAAGCGTATTACGAAATAACTTAGACAGAAAGTCCCTTTAGTAGGGACTGAATAAATTAACCGACTTGGTATTACATGGAGATCCATGATGATTATTTTAAAAGTTGTAAGATTACAACTTTTTACGGTAGAAGAACTGGGTTGCGAGACTAGTTTTTTTTACAAGTTATGTTTTTGATGGGATTATAAGTATAGATAGTGATATAAGTGTATATAAGTATTGATTATTTATATTGATTTTAACCTTATTTCAGTCCGCCGCCGACGTCGACACCGCCACCTGCTGACGATGTAAACTGAAACTGAATGAATTCGAAAAAAATATAACTGGCCAGTTTGATTTCATTCCTGTAACTATGAAATATAAAACCTAAAACAACGTGATTTTTTTATTTACTACTAGCAGCGCTCCGCGGGTTTACCCGCGTGTCTCCCGATCCCGAGGGAATATCGGGGAAAAAAGTAGCTCGGTCGGTCCAGTAGTTTCGGACCCTCAAACAAACAAAAAATCTTTTCTCTTTATAATATTAGCGTAGATGTGGACTAGCGTCCTCTGGATTTAACTGAAAAATAACTTTTTAAACATCTCTCAAATGGGTACATGGGTAATGGGTACAGTATGGGTCATAAGTAAATGATCAGTTTGCTACAATAATACTATCAACAAGTATTGGAGTTACAACGACGTTTTTCTTATAGATGTTACACACAAACTTAAATTAAAAGTACTCAGTGTGATTATTATTTTCAATATGTTAGCTATGTCTTTAGTTGGCCGAGTGGTATAAGCTGCCACCCGCTACAAAAACTGACGTGGGTTTGATCCACAGGTTACGTTGTTATAATGTTCAAATAGTACTGCACAGGATTGTAAACCTTACTGTGGACAGAGACTTTTGACAGTGGATTGTAGATTCAAGGCAAATTCTCGTTAATAACATTGTTAATATTACATTGCAATATCATTCCAATTGCATTTCAATTACAATAAATTCCCTAACCCCACTAATTTTACCCACGCATTAGATTTTAGGCGTTTCATACCACAGTATTTTTCAATTTCCTTTTTATCCAACTTGTCTTCTTTCACAAAACCGTCTCAGTAGTAATGGTACCTACCGTCAGACAAAAACATATATTAAAATTTTCAAATATATATTTTTAATTAATAATAAAAGAAATCAAACTTAACAAACTCTAAATACATGTTATAAGTCTTTTAGATTAAAATTCACAAATCTAAACTCAATTTTTTTAAAAATCTGACTTAAAGTGTATTTCGCACTACTTTGAAGATATTCATTTCGTTCGATTTATTCCGGTCGGATCCCCTGTATCTGATACCCTGGGGGATCAGTTTTATTTTATAATATTTCCTATTCCGGTCTGATTCACCGTGCAGGGGATCACAAATAAATTTCAATATTTTATTCCGGTCGGATACCCTAGCTACCTATTAACACATTTATGGGACAATCAGCAACAAAATATTTATTCACGGCTTATATTTAATTTATACATATAATAAATTCGAAGTTTTGGAAGTAAGCGTTCTACGTCCATAATGATCTCAGATAATTAGAATTTGCTAACCTTATATAGCTCCGGTAGAAAAAAATCTTGATAGCGCGATTCAGGTTTTCTTAAATTTATAAAGTCACAAATTCATTTATTATTCTTTTTATTCTGCTTAAAATTTTTGTACACTTATGTATTATAAGAATACATAGCAATGAACACATTTTTTTAACTAAAAAATAAAGTAATTAATATAATAAGATATATTTTTTTTTAATTTTAAGTAACTAGTGCCATCTCTTCGTTTTCGCGGAACTACCATTTTTGCAGATTTTTTTTAATTTTGTTTTTACCTTTGTTTTGTGCACTCTAATTTCGGGAACTAGGAACCAGATTTTAATACAATCTTCACGAATGTGTTCAGAAAATATCAGAAGAGGTTTAGGTATTTCAGGTAGATTTATGTTACTTATAAATATAATATGATATTTATTGGCGTAAAAAATAAACCATAATATTTTTGCATGAAAATGTACAAAACGTAGAGATGATGTCAAAATTGACATTTTGACATACGGAAAGACGTATCTGGCGCCATCTTTTTTTATTTAAGATTATGGCTTCGAATTATCGTGCATATAGCCAGAGTCGAGTTACCATTCTATTTAAAGGTCAAAGAAAATTAAATCTAATGCAGGAGCGTTTTTTGAATTTGGAACATTACAACGCTCCAGCAAATATTGTATGAAGCGGCATGCTGGGATTATGAAATACTTAAATACTCTTGAATTGGATCTCTTTTATCAAAACATACCAAAGTCTCTTTGCTTAGTACGAAATGCGTTCTCGTGGCTATACAGGAAAAGTATGTTTGTAGTGCACAAATTTCGGTATGTTTTAAGCACATTAAAATAAAAAAATATTGTTTTATTTTATTTTGGAGCTAACTCAAAAACTCTCAGAGCTATAACCATTTAAGTGTTTCTAACAAAACGACGAAGTCCATGGACACAATACTAGCGCCAGCGAGTTTAATAGCGCGCTCTAATGAAGGTAGGTACCTACGCGTCACTGTGTGTATCAATACTGACATACCCAATAATTTAGAAATTGCAGGAAGTTTTTCACATTAAGTTTTTGTTTTTTATTTATTTATTTTTTTGCGTAAATGTACTCCACTGCCGACATATATTCAGCAGAAAAAAAATGTGCACTACAAAAATACTTTTCCTGTATAGCCATAAATGCGTTTGCCTTTCGGCACAGATGATTTAAATAAAAAAATTACGGCAAAGCTAAAGATTCGCCTTGATTTAGGTACTGATTTATAAAACTGCGCGGTTTCACCCGCGTATGTCCCGATCCCGTGGGAGTATCGGGATAAAAGGTAGCCTATATTTTTAATTCGATCTAGCAGTTCCTGAGATCAGAGCGTTCAAACAAACAATAGAAGCCCTTAAAAAGATGAATAATTTTCCCCGTATTTTCCACATTTCCCACTGATTATTAGCTCTTATTGGTCGCAGTATGTGATGTTTTATAGCCTAAAGCCTTCTTTGATAAATTCAACACAAAAATAATTTTTAAATCAAACCAGTACTTTCTAAGATTTTGGCGTTCAAACAAAAAAACAAACAAACAAACTCTTCAGCTTTATAATATTAGTATAGATAAGTTTAATAATTAACATGATTTCCAACGGTTCAGAGAGGGAAACGGAGATTCACCACAATCACAAATTCGCAATGGAAAACCTGCTTCCAGCGAAGTCAAAACAAAACTACATGAAAGTATCTAAATGTATATAAGAATCCCAATTTGAATTGGTCACGACATCACGCGTGAATGGCTGGAGCAATTTTGCTAATTCTTTTTTTGTTGTGTTTATTTTTGTCAGGAGAAGGTTCTTATGAAAGAAAAAAATGTGAAAGTTGCGCAGAAAATTATTTCGCGGGTGAAACCGCGGGGCGCAGCTAGTACAAAATATTTGAAATACATGTACAATCCACGGTCAAATGTCTGCCCAGCGTACGGTTTACAATCCTGTGCAGCACTATTTGAACATTATAACAACTTATCCTGTGGATCGAACCCACGTCCCACGGTGTAGCGGGTGGCAGCTTATACTACTTGGCCAACTAAGTTAAAAATAATAATCACACTAATAGTACTTTTAATTCAAGTATTTAAGTTTGTGTGTAACGTCTATTAGAAGAAGGTCGTAACTCCAATACTTGTTGATAGTATTAATGTAGCAAACTGATCATTAACTTATGACCCATACTGTACATAATACTACTTATTGTAATGGAAATGTTATGATAGTATTGGAGAACAACTACCCTACTTGTCTTGGCTTAGGTATCTAGTCTTAGGGCCAAGCCAGCCTGGAGGAGCTGGCTAGCCCGAGAGGGACCGCTCCACCGACTTCCCCGCAACGTCCGGTGTGAGCGGTACGAGAGGTAGGTCGCAGTGCTGGATGGGCGGTACTGCGACTGAGGCGGGTTGCGGTGTAGTATGGGCTGCACCGCAACTGAGGACTAGGGGCCACGGGGGGAGAGGGTTGCCATTTCCCCTACCTTCCGTGGCCCTGACGGGGCCGCCACCGTTAGATGGCGGACGCGGTGGGGTCGCAGAGGAAGAGGTCTGTCGGTGTGTCGTTGCCGCTTTTCCTGTCCTCTGCGACCGGAGTGACTGGCGATGGTGCTACTTATCTGACCCATCGCAGGGGATCACGGGCGTCCAGACGTGGGGCTGTCTGGCGTCCATCCACTTGGTCCACGAGAAGGCGGTTGCCACGTGCCACGTGCTCTGGTGCGTCGCAACAAGGGGGGAGGAGAGGGCCTACTAAGAGAAGGGTCCTCACGGAAAAAATGCCGTCGGGGCTGCTGTGGCATGCGAAAGCTATCCAGGTAGCCCCGACAATAGGCATCGAGACGGAGCACCCTGGGGTTTTAGTCGGTTGGAGCCCGACATAACCACTTCGTTGGCCCCAACAACGGATTGGTACCCGACCGGGTTTCCCCAGGACAAAAAAAAAACATATATACAACCGAATTGTGAACCTCCTGCTTTTTCTGAAGTCGGGTAAAAAAAAGGTAGGTATCTAGTCGTGGCCAAGTCACCGGACCTTTTTAATATTTTTTTATCACAGTTGCTCAGAAAGGGGGTCTTTATCAACGTATTATGCACGCGTGCGTTATATATTAGTAAAGCGCTATAAAGTTATCCCGATAAGTAAAACAAAAAGCCAGCAAAAAGGTTATATCTAAAGTCGGTTTACGAAAGATAATTTTACGTAATAACGTCTTAAGCTTCAAACGCTATCACTTTAACCATACCTCAATGAACATTGTATGAGCGGCAGCGTTTAGCACTTTATTGAATTTCTGGAAAATTCCTACGCACGCATGCCGGACGAGGACAAGTTTTAATTCGCTTGAAACGTTGACAATATTAACTTCATATAATTTTGTTGGAAATTGTATTGTAAGTTTTTTTATTAAACTTTTTCGCTCTGGGCCGAACGTTACGCGACGGTTTGTAAAGGGCTTTAAATTTTAAAACAAATCATTTTATTTTGATAGATAGATAAATTCTTTATTGTAAACACCATATTAGAATAACATTAAATAAAAACAAAGCTTAAGTCTAAGTGTTACAAAGGGCGGCCTTATCGCTCAAAGCGATCTCTTCCAGGCAACCTTTGGATGGGCAAGAAGTTGAGGAAGGTGAAGGGTAGGGTGTTCAAATTTAGGATAACTAGGATGCAAATAACAACAAAAACATGATAATAAATACATACTTAACTACATAGGTACTATTAATTATATTAAATTTGATCGAGGTCGACTAAGCCAAGTGACTAAATAAACAAGTTTTCGCGAAAATCTAAAAGAGAATGGGCATAGTGTCCCACCTATTGTATAGATGCGAGTTATATGTCATTTGAAACGTCATAACAGTAGCTTTATTTTATTGTATGACACCAACCCTGTAACTCGAATAGGGACGGATCTAGGACGTTTTTAGTTTTTGAAAAAAAATCTTTCCCTTTAGGTCGAGATGTACGTCATTTGAAAGCTCTTGACAGCAGCATTATTTTATTGTACTACACTGGTCCTGAAATATGAACAGGGACGGATCTAAAACGTTTTTCATACTTAAAAACATTAAAAAGTTGAGATCGAGATGTATGTCATTTGAAAAATACTGTTAGTAGCTTAATTGTATTGTGACGGACTCACTCTGAAATCCAAACAGGCACAGATCAAGGATGTTTTTAGTAAAAAAATATTATTGTCGAGATGTATAACATAGTTTGAAAGGTCGTAACAGTAGCTTTATTGTGTGACTCCTATCTGGAAATACGAACAGGAACAGATTAAGGACGTTTATAGTTGAAGAACAGGTTGATGTTGCTATGTACGTTATCTGAAAGGCTGAGGTGTATGTTATTTGATGCAGCAGGCCTTTTTGGAGGGTAAACAATTATTTTGCTGCTCGAATCCGTGCCGTGAGCATAAGTCAAGACGCTAGAACAAGCTTTTTTGACGTGATAAATCTTTTAAATCGGTCAGAAGAGTAGGGGTTTAATTACTTGTAAAGATTAAATGTAACGAACGTTGTTACATCATAAATGTGTTATAGCGTGTAAAGGGTGCATGGAAAGAAGACGTAGCTAATCTAACCTTCTAACAATGACTTTGATATATAAGATATATCTGATAAGAATCGTGTTAATTTGACGTAAAATAAAACGTTTTATGAATTACACTGAGGCTGCGTCCTCGACAGAGTCTACCCGTTTTGTCCTTGATTTCTTTCTGGCGACTGGTCTTGGACGTTGTCATCATCACCATCCGAGCGATGTTCCCGGTTGCATCCCTCTCGGGAGCCCGGGGTCCGCTTTCCAAGCCTCCACTTTGCACGATCTTCGGCATCCCGGTTAGTGAGGCCATTTGCACGCATATCACCTTTTACGAGGTCAAGCCAGCACTTCTTAGGTCTACCCAGTCTGCCACGACCTGGCGTAGGCGCCATGGCAAGACATTTGTTCCCCACGTAACTAGCAAGTTTCCGCAAGACGTGACCGTACCAGCGTAGGCGACATTCTTGCAATTTTATCTGCAATGTCTCGGACATGAAGGCTGCCCCGGATGCGAGAGTTTTTCGTCACTCCAGACATCCAGCGCAACATCTTCGTCTCCGTGACACGCAGTTCCTGCTTATGTCGCTCAAGCACCGGCCACGCCTCACTACCATACAATAGAACCGCTCTAATGATGATTTTATAGACCCGTCCCTTTAGTTTGACCGGCATTTTGGGGTCGCAAATGACACCAGTCATCTCACACCACTTGGCCCAAGCCGCTGAAATGCGTGACTTAACGTCGCAATCTGTCGCGTCGCCGGACGCGTGAAGCACAGATCCCAGGTACTTAAACTGGTCTGTCCGCTCAACCATATGACCGTCTACGCAGACAGGTGTGGGGTCTGTGGTAATGCAAGCCAAGTACTCTGTCTTCGCCACATTCAGTTGCATGCCGCCGTTCTCAAGTGACTTCTTCCACGTGTGTACACGTCGGACCAGCCGCCCCTTATCCGAGTCCGCCAGCGCAATATCATCAGCGTACATGAGCAGCCACGGAGGCTGCTCGCGTGCATCTCTGATGGCTACAGACAGTGCATCCAATATTACGCTGAACAAGAACGGGCTTAGGACGGAACCCTGGTGGACTCCAACGGTAACAGGGAAGGACTTAGTGTCACCAACAGCAGTTCGCACCATGGAATTAGGATTTCGGTACATGTCTCTGATGATTTGACCATAAGCTTTCGGCACCTATTTGGGCCGCAGCGCCCACCAGATCATCATGCGAGGAATAGAAAATGCAGAGGCGTATTCTTCGTGCTGTATTTCACCATAACGATCCTTAGGGCGAAAGGGTCCATGGTGCCATGCCCGGGGCGGAAACCATATTGACACCCAGAGACAGTGCACTTCTGTCGGATCCGAGAGTCAACTATCCGCTCGTAGAGCTTCATGGTGTGGGACATGACCTTTATACCTCGATAACTGCCACACTCCTACACCGATCCCTTGCCCTTGAAAACTGGGGTAATAACACTCAATCTCCATTGAGCAGGGATCTCGGCGGTCTTGAGTATGCGGTTATAGAGCAACCTCTATAACCGCATACTCCCATCGCCTTCCATGTTCTTGGACGTTGTACATAGGATTAACTCTGGATGGTGAAAATGGCGAAAAGTCACATCAACCACTTGTGAGCCGCGAATACCCCTTAAACTGAAGGGTCAAATCTATAAAACCATGATAAGACCTGTCTTCATGTATGGATCGGAATACTGGGCCATGAAGAAGAAGGATGAGAGAAGATTACATGTAGCGGAGATGAGAATGTTGAGATGGATATTGTGTGGAGTAACGAGGATGGATAAAATAAGTGTGTAAATTAGAGCAAGCCTAAAAGTAGCACCGCTTACTGATAAAGTAAAATAGAACCGTTTGAGTTGGTATGGACATGTGATGAGAAGCGAAGAGATGCATGTGACTAGAAGAGTGACGAGTATGAATGTAGAGGAGTGGAGAGGAAGACGACGACCGAAGAAAAGATGCATGGACTGCGTGAGACAAGACATGATAGAGATAAATGTGAACGATGAGATGATGATTAATAGGAGTAAATGGAAAAAGAAGATATACTGCGCCGACCCTTAACCAATTAGGTTAAGGGCAGGAAGATTATAATGTCTGGTTTTGAGACCATAATTGGCTTGGGCAGAACAAGTCATGAAACGAACTGCTACAAAACGAAAGCGTCTACAGATATCAGAAATGTTACCTACTTGATCTAATGTACCGATTATCGCTGGAGTTAAACTCGTATTGGAGATTTCTTATTGCCAATATGGTAGTGCCACCGGTATACTTACTACTGCTACTGCTATAATGTTCATTGTCGGAGGTTAAAGCAGTCATAGTCTAAACCTAGAGGAATGTAGAGTGGAAGAGTGGGCTGAATACAACTTTAGATAAAATACTTGCTTTTTTAAATATTGGTCGTTACAAAAAAGGTAACAACCAGGATTTAATTCATGACAATGAAATCTTTGTTCTGATAAACATGAGTACTATTACCTAAGTTTTTGCTCACTACAGTTCAAAATCCTTATTTTGTCCTAGTAAATAGGAAACCTTCAATTTAAAACATTCTAAGTTTGCTACCAGAATGGGGTTAGTATGTGGCGTAATACAATGGATTGCCAAAGGATAGTGACCCTAATTTTTGAATCTATACTCCCAAGCATAAAACACTAAAGCTTTTTGCCGATGATATAAGTTTCACCCTGCAGGTGAAATCTTTTGAGTGCGTAGAAGAAGGATTTATCAAACGCTTCCAGGATGTTACTGACAACACAGTGAACTAGCTAAATACTAATTCGACTAAGAACCAACTCTGAGCATTTAACCTACGTAAATAAATGAAAAATTATGGGTGACAAAAACCAGCAACTCTAAAATATTAAGTCGTTGTGGTAGACAAAATATGTTTAATTTAAACAGCACTGTCAGAACACTAAAATAAAATGTGGGTTTAGAAAAAACGAACGGTATTCCGATTAGAGGATCAACCCACGCATGATGTATACCATAGGTCTGCTGCTGTATGCTATTTCTGCCTGAAAAATTCTTTGCATAGCCATCGAGTTGATGTCACCCTAAATAATGCATCTGTAGTCATCATTTAAGTTCAAACAAAACAATGTCTGAAGTTCAGAAAGTTATTTTTAACTAACATCTCTCATAACTGTTTCTACAAGAGGATTGAAACTAACTCCAATAATGGGAAAAAATTACTCGTTTAAGGAGGCTAATTTTGACAACCCTGCTAGTCCGGCGATCCTAAAAAGAACTTTTTGGAGTCTCATTTTCTTCCCATGGATTACATTTCTTATACTTCAAATATAAGTGGGATTTATATGTGGATTAATTCATTTAGTGACTTGCTTTGGTGTCATAGTTATACTATTGGTGAGAACCAAATGGTTAATCAATTAATAACTACAATTTCTTAAGATTTTCCACAAGACACAAGATAGTTGAGAAATCATAGAAAATAGTTAATTCTTGTTTCAATCACTATCAAATCAACTGAAATAGATATAGATAGTTTTTTAACGTGATGACGTCTAATGAATTGATGAACATTCACAAAAAGACTGTTGTCAGGAGTCATGGTAACAATATGCCAATGACGCCGTTATGTGTTTGTTGTATCATCATCATCCGAGCGATTTTGTTTTATATTGTTTAATTATAATATCGCTCATCTGGCTTGTGTTAAGGTGACGAGTGACGAATAGAAGAATTGAGTATAAAAAGAAAAAATATATATGAAAAAAAAGGAAAATAAATATAAAAGAAAATAATAAAAATAAAAGCTAATAAAAAAATCACAATTTTCCATCGTTTTCTTATGACGTTATCATGTAAAATTATCGTCCGTAAACCGATTTTATAGACAACCATTACTTTTTTCAATTAATTGATGATGCGCTGTATCCGTTCCAGTTCGTATCTCTCTAGAATGGTGTTAAACAATAAAGCTACTGTTACCACCTTTTAAACTATATAAATCTGGACAGCGTTTTTACTAAAATCGTTCTAGATCCGTCCCTGTTCTTATTTCAGGATCAGTGTCATGTAATAAAATAATGCTACTGTCAAGAGCTTTTAAATGACGTACATCTCGACCTAAAAAGAAAGCATTTTTTTTCAAAACTGAAAACGTCCTAGATCCGTCCCTATTCGAGTTACAGGATTAGTGTCAACAATAAAATAAAGCTACTGTCATGACCTGTCATATGACATATAATTCGACTCTATACAATAGGTGGGACACCGTCTATACGAAAATGCCCATTCACCTTTGTCCATATCTTTTTATTGTGTAGACTCAGGACAGGACGTTAATATGCATACACCTAATACGGACTATAGACCTCAGTATCACTACATAGTATAAAATAAAATCACTTTTCGCCTTCCCTATGTCCCTATGTCCATATGTCCCTTTGTATGCTTAGATCTTTAAAACTACGCAAAGGATTTTGTTGCGGTTTTTAATAGGTAGAGTGTTTCAAGAGGAAGGTTTATATGTATAATACATGCCGTGCGAAGCCGGAGCGGGACGCTAATCTGGTATTAATTTCAATTTGCTAGGTCTGACCGTTCCTGAGAAAATCGGTGGTGACACATGGAATGTCAGATAGAAGCACAAGAGAGTGGTCTTATATGGGTTATTTTTACCTTTTTACCATAGTCCTTTATTAGGTATGGACCCCTAATTAAGGACTACGGATATTCTGTTGATGTCTTTACCAATTTTCCAATTTACCAACTACCAATTTTCCAATTACCAATTTACAAAAGAAATGGTTGTAAATAAAGAATAGAACGAAGTAGCGCGAAATACCCTCTAAGTCAGCTTTTTGAACAGAAAAAAAAAGTGAATTTGAGGGTATTTATTGTAATCGAAATGAAATCGGAATTATATTGCAATGTAATTTATACATTGTTAATGTAATTTATACATTATGAGAATTGGCCCCAAGACCAATTCTCGTTATCGTAATGTACGGTAGGTACGCATTTAATTTTGAGAGACGTTTAAGGTTTTTTTTTTTTTTTTTCGGATAAATCCAGAGGACGCTGATCTACATCTATACTAATATTACAAAGAGGAAAGATTTTATGTTTGTTTGTTTGTGAACTGATTTTAAGGAAACTTGGAATGAGGATATTATTATATTAATTCATTGCGAATACACTAGCTACTTTTTTCCTCAATACTCCCACGGGATCGGGAGATACGCGGGTAAAACCGCGGAGCGCTGCTAGTAGTAAATAAAAAATCTCGTTGTTTTAGGTTTTATATTTCATAGTTACAGGAATGAAATCAAACTGGCCTGTTTATTTTTTTCGAATTCATACAGCGGGTGGTGGTGTCGTCGTCGGCTCCGGACTGAAATTAGGTTACAATCAATATAATAATATAATCAATACTTATATAAGTACACTTATATCACTATCTATACTTATAATAAAGACAGTGTACAGCCTATCGCTATTTTATGGTTGACTCGTACCTTTAATATGGCAATCAAAGTAGAGGCAAAATTTCGTTTGTAATGACGAATATGCTCCGAAACTACTGGACCGATAATGAAAAACTTAGTATGAACATACATTGATTTATTAGGAGTTATACTTAGGTTAGTAAGGCGATTCTGCCCCGCACTCTCAATACCATCACTACATAGTATAAAACAAAGTCGCTTTCTCTGTCCCTATTTCCCTTTGACCGCTTAAATCTTTAAAACTACGCAACGGATTTTAATGCGGTTTTTTTTAGTAGATAGAGTGATTCAAGAGGAAGGTTTATATGTATAAAAATCATGCATAAAATAGCCGTGCGAAGCCGGGGCGGGTCGCTAGTAATTACTATACTGATAACTATGATTGTGATGTTTTTGTGGATAAATGAAAGGAACTCATGTTGGTTTGTTTGAAATTGTAACAATCTAATATATAAAAATCTATTGCTGTTCGTCTGTCTCGCTAAACATCGAGAACGGCTGGTTCGATTTAGATGATTTCTATTTAGAAATGTTTGTCGTCGTCCAGAGAAGCTTTAAACGGTGAGAAAGATCGAACTTACGCGGGTGAAACCGCGGGGCGCAGCTAGTAATGAATAAAATTTACTTAATAAATTATTTTTTTATAATTATTGTCAGTAGTCTCTTTAGAAATAATTGTAAATAAGTAATATTAATATTTTTCTTCTTTCTTTTTTCTTTTTGTGAATTAAATAAATAAGGTGGATACTCACAGGCCGGCCAAACTGCCGCTGACGGCCACAGCTATGATGGCAAACAACAAAGTAAAGAATCTCATGTTTTAACTGGGTTTACTTTACTTTCTGAACAACTAAAGTACAGCTAAAGGAAATGTTCCTCTTTTTATACCTGTTTGATTTTCTTATCTAGTTACTGATTAATCAAATTTTTTATGGTAAGTTAATTATTGAACGTAAAATGCTAACGGATACAATGATGTGGAACTAATTCCAATTAATACCGCAAAAATAATAAATTAATCTGTTAAATTATACTTTCCTTTGTTTTATATAGCACTAGCTGTTGCCTGCGACTTCATTCTCGTTGTAGTTTTGCTTTATTTAGAATACCTAGCATTTTCCACATAAATACAATTTATTTTTCGGTGTAAGTTAAAATAACAAAATAGCTGCCTACATTGTTTTTAACTGGGTTTTAATACTTGTATTTATTTACACAAATAGAACATATTATTACCTACACACACACACACACACACACCTATAAGCCAAAACTAACTCCAATTTTCACAAAAATTAGGACATTTCAGTTAATGCCAAAAGTGGGGTTACTCACATTCAACCTTAAAACCAACCTCCAATGTAAAAAGCGTCTCGGAAATGGGATATTTAAAAAAAAACATGATGTCCTTTTATTTTTCATAAGCTCGCGGTTTTAACTTTGAGACCCATACCTATCGATAGAGGGCATTGAGAAGAACAAATAATGCTTTCACACAAAATAGAGCGTAAGGGCATTATTTGTTCATCATCACTGTGCAAAATAAAACACTATGCCAAGCTCCCATAAATGTCCGGACCCCTTTACGAATAAATAAAATAAATAAATAATTAAATATTTCAGGACATATTAATCAAATCAAATCAAATCAAATCAAATATCTTTATTTTCTTTGGATACTTAATACTTAAAAGTATACAGGACCACATAAAAACGTCTTAAAAACTAAGTTAGGATGTGTGCCTTCGGAACGCGCCCACCAATGAGAAGAAGGCACAAGAAACTCATGGGGTTTTTTTTTTCATGTGGTCACGCTCACAATGGTCAATATTACAGTATTTGAAAGTATTATTTGAAATGGAGCAACTAAAGTCATGTCCATGGGTTCTTATCATTAAGATAAGACGAAGTATCATAGTATGCCTTACTGCACAATCTATGCTTTATAAAAGTTTTGAACCTGTTAATGGACATGTCATATACATCTTTAGGTAATTTATTATAATAGAGCACACATGTACTATTAAACGACCTGTTTATTTTCCGGAGCCTACTACCGGGCACGGTAAGTTCACCCTTATTTCTTAAATTGAAATTATGAATATCGCTGTTTTTACGGAAAATATCAGGATTTTTGTGAACGTAGAGCAAGTTTTCGTAGATATATTGTGAATAGAGCGTTAATATATTTATCTCTTTAAATTTTTCTCTAAGTGATTCCCTGGGGCCCATTTTGTAGATAGCTCGGACAGCTCTCTTTTGCAATATGAAAATAGCATCAATATCTGCAGCACACCCCCACAGTAGGATGCCGTACGACATGACACTGTGGAAGTAGCCGAAATAGACTAGGCGAGCAGTCTCAATGTCCGTGTATTCGCGAATTTTCTTAACGGCGTAAGCGGCAGAACTAAGTCTATTGGACAATGCTTCCACATGTGGGCCCCACTGAAGCTTAGGATCTAAAGTTATACCTAGAAAGACAGCCTTACTGACTAATTCGACTTCCTCATCATTAATTTTTACAACAGTTTTTACTTGTTTTACATTTGGAAGTGTGAACCGAATTAATTTAGTTTTGGATCCATTCAGTAATAAATTATTGGAATTGAACCAATCAACTATTCTAGAGAGAGCATTGTTCACATCGTCAACGTTGGACTGACGCCTTTTAACCTTGAACACCAAGGAGGTGTCATCTGCGAACAACACTATCCCATGGTTGTCCCTTACAAGGTAAGGTAAGTCATTTATATAAACTAAAAACAGGAAAGGTCCTAATATGGATCCTTGAGGAACCCCCATTGCTATCGCAGATCCGGGGGATCGTTTCCCGTTAACATCAACACTCTGGATCCTACCGCTCAAATAAGAAGAGATAAGATCCAGGGCGCCGTCCCTAATACCGTAGTGGTGTAGTTTCATGATCAATGTATTATGTTGAACGCAATCAAATGCCTTGGATAAGTCACAGAATATGCCATACGCATCATGTGACTCCTCCCAAGCATCAAATATGTTTTTAATTAACGCTATACCCGCATCAGTAGTCGAGCGCCCCTTACTAAACCCGAACTGTTTATTATGTAAGATATTATTATCATGGAAATGTTTCAGTAGTTGCTTTAAAATAAGTTTTTCAAAAATTTTACTTAACGTGGGTAGTACTGATATTGGTCTAAAATTGGAGGGGTCTGAGGTACTACCAGATTTAAACAGTGGAACTACTTTACTCAATTTCATTAAATCAGGAAACACACCACAATCTATACATCGATTAAATATAATGACTAGTTCTGGTATAATCAGTTCAATAATTGATTTAACAATCGGGACAGACATCCCCCATAGATCTTTAGTTTTCTTGAGATTTATTTGCTTAAGCACTACAATAATGTCATGATTTTTAACATATTGGAATTTAAATGTTTTATTACAATTTGGTACATTCGTTTTTAGCAAAGCTTCTGCAATGGGGGTAGAAGAATTTAAAGCCTTCGTCAAAGTAATAGCTACATTACCGAAAAAAATCTCAAATTCGTTTGCGATATCTTGATCATTATTAGTTATATTTCCATTAATACTCAATTTAAACTCGGTGTTTTTGGCTGCGACTCTCCCTGTTTCAGCGTTAATTACTTTCCATGTAGCTTTTATTTTATCATCACTAGTTTTAATCACAGATTTAATGAAGAGAGATTTTGCCAAAATACACACTCTTTTAAATATCCTTGAATAGTTTCTAACGTAGGCTCCAAACTCCTCTGATGTATTACTCTGTCTTTCCGCGTATAACTCATATAGTTTATGTCTACTGCGGTGAATACCAACCGTTGCCCAGTCACTAAACTCGCGTTTGTCGGAGACTACCATAGATCTGGATGTAAAGATAGACTGAAATTGGTTATTAAGAACCGAAAAAAAGTTATTATATAATACATTTGGATCCGTATCACAAGGCAGAAACGGTAAAACGTTAGCTAAATTCAATCTAAGTTCCTCCAGACGAGCAGCAGTCACCGGTACGTACTTTATTTTCCTTTTTGGTATCGATTTTATGACAATAGCAAATTTGACAAACTGACCACTATGGTCTGATTCTAATTTATTAATGATAGATTTGCTAATCGTGGATATATTATCGGTAATATAAATATTATCAATACATGTCGCAGTAGTGTCAGTGGTTCTAGTAGGCTCCAGAAACACGTTAGATAAATTGTGTGATTTATACAAATTCAGAAGTTTCGTGGAAAAGGTGCTTATTTTCAGTAAATCTACGTTAAAATCCCCACATACAAGTAATTGTTTTTTTGATTTAGATAATTTTGTTAGCATTTCATCCAATATCTCAATAAATTCTTTAAAATTTTCAAAAACAGGTCGTCTATATACACATACTACTATTAATTGCTCCAGTTCTACACAAGATATTTCCGTTACACATTCCACAGACATAGACACGACATCTTTTCTTTCTTTATATTTTAATTTATTGTTCAGTATTATAAGAGACCCCCCCTTTGCCGTGTTTACCCTGCAGAATGCGCTGCCAACCCGGTGGTTGCTGAAATTGAACATGAGCTGGTGCGCCCGGAGATGATGTTCGGTTATGCATACAATGTCAATATCCTCAGCGTTCATGTACAATTCCAGTGTTAGTATTTTGCCCTCTGTCATCCCTCTGATATTTTGATGCACCAGGGTAATATTTTTTTCATAATTTTTATTTACTTTATTTATTTTAGGGCATTTATTCCAGCAATCATTATTATTTGACTCGTTAGATAATGAAATCAATAATTGGCTTATATTGTTATCTGAACAATTTTTTTTATTATTATTACTTGGTAATGTGCTAGAGGATATCTCCATTGTCTTAAAACTACTGCAAGAGCGTACCTCTTTTGTCTGATTATTTAATTTAAATTAATCGGATAAAGACAACTATCCGCAGTCTGAATAATATTTATGTCATTTAACTGCGCAAAAGGCGCAGTATATGTAGCCAAATTCTTGGCTGTAAAATTAAAAAAATAACATAGCGAAGTTGCTATCTGTCTTTTGATTGAATCCGGAAGCTTGTGCTTTCCCTTCGTCAAATAATAAGTATTACTAACAATAGGGTTAGTGTCAATAACATTGAACTTTTTACTATAACATGATATAGTGTTCAATGCTAAATTTAAATTATGTCTAAGTGTATTTTCCGCAGCTGGCAAGTTTTTACAGTAGGGGAGTGTAAACATTACAATATTGTCTATGTTCAAGGAGCACAAAGTATCACAATATTTCAACATTTCCTGTTTGTTGACACTTCCCCTATTTCCAATAAAAATAATTAAATTATCATTTTTTTCAAATTTATAGCTACTTATTCTTTTCATAATTTGGTGATAGGATGCAGAAGGCATACAGTAATTTATAAAAGACTGTCCCTTTGAATAAAAGTTTAATTTTGAGCCCATATCCATTCCAATTTCATCGCTAAACATGATTGTTTGATTTTTATTATTAATTATTTGAGAACTTAAATTAGAAGATTTACATAATAGCTGTGCACGGTTACACAGCTGCTCACTCGATAAGGAAGGTGTATTCAAAGGCTCGGGCTGGCTGCAGCGGTCACAGCCATAACTTGTTTTGTCTGCCAAAGAGTCAAAACGGTCCACATAGTCAGATGTTGAATTAATAAGTTTACCCATTGCCATTGAATATTCCCTGATAATTTGCTTTGATTTATCATACATGATAGTCACTGATTCGAGTGAGTCTTGCAAGTGTCTAAGCTTAATTTGAAATTTATTCGTATCGGCTGCATGTTGCCTTTGATAATTTTCTAATTCTAACGTGCATAAACTCAATTTATCTAATAGTTCCAATCTATTTTTACAATTTTTAACGTTTTTAGATAGTTTTTTATGATTTTTGATTAAATTTTTATTTTTTCTAATAAATTTATTAATTTTTACAAATTTTTTAAGTTTTTTGCTGCTGCAAAAGTCCAAATGCACCTTGGCTGACACTGAACGGCGTAGGGGAGTGTCGTTAGTGAGATCAATAATGTCTGTGTGCATAGGCCTTGGAGCAGCAACCAACTGCGGGGACCTCCCTACGAGCTCGTCAAATAATGATTGATTTTGTTGTGTGGTAATTTCCTGGGTGGCTGCTTCAAGGTGTGAGATATGTCGATGGGCCTCACAGAGCTCCTGTTCCAGGTCAGATATGCGTCGTAAAGCCTGCTCGTACTCTGCACTACAACTATCAAACCTATCTAACAATAGTTGGAGGTTATCCCGCTCTGTAGTCACATCTTCCAACTTAACATTAATTTGTGACAATTGGTTTTTTAATTTCCCGTTTTGTTCTATTGTACTAATAAGTTCTCTTTCGTTATCGTCCCGTTCGCTGTTTAATTGAACAACCTGCTCATTTGCGGTCTTTAATTGTTGCAAAGTCATTTGCAGTTTCGTCGCTTCCTGACGAGAAGCGACAGCGAAACCCTTCCTAGTCTGCATTTTGAAGAAATAACAGGTAAAATACGTCTGGAAAAACGAGCAGGAAGTTCCCCAAGCAAGTGGGTAGATAGGTTACCGGTATGTCAAACTATTGTACTTACATGGAATTTGTATTAATTACCTGGCTGTTATCAGCGTAGGATATACTATAACATATATCCAGGAGAACAAACGGTAAACAAATCCACCAACCACTAAATCACTTTGAATATCTCCACAAAATATTCAAAAGAACACAAGTAAACAATGTTGACAATCCGATAACTGATCGACATAAGTTTCACGTATTATTTACGTATTTTCACACTATTTAACAATTAGATATTGATTTAACTATAATTATAGTTGCGATGAAATTGTAATTGGGCTTTAAATACACAAAATAACCAATAAAATAATAAAATATTTTGGGACAAATTCAATTCAGCTGTTCGCTCTAGTGTTGCCAGCGCGGAGTCAGGAGTACACATCGCCATCCAGCCCCAAGCTAAGCAACTTAATGCTTGTGTTATGGGTGCCAGATAACGGATAAACTACATATATACTTTTTTTTTTTTTTGTAAATATATACATATTATACATATAGGAAACACCCAGAACCAGAAACAAGAATTTATGGTCAGCATAAATACTTGTTCCCGGCGGGAATCGAACCCGCAACCTTCTGCGTCGCAGTCGGGTGTTCGCCCGACGCGCCACAGAGGTCGTCAAAATATCGAAATGTTTCACCAAACTGTTCAGAATATTTCGATTTTTTATTTTTTTTACAAATATCATATTTTTTGTATTAAAGTTAAATTGAAAAATACCCTAAATGTTAATCTGGTATTTTCTAAACATATTCGTGTGGACGTGTAAAGATAAATAATTGTTTTTCTAACAACTGAGGAGAGGATTATTCTAACTGCTAGAAATCTGTTTTTACCGTGTATTACTTGCTCAATAATGCTTATCTATTCCATTCCAGCATCCAGTATTCTTTTTCACTTTTATAAACCAAGGTTTGCTTTACACGTGCCTCTTTGATTTACATGGTCATTTTCCTTTAGTAATAATTAGTGTTATATAAAAACATATTATAATTTAACAGATTATTTTATAATGTTTGCGGTATTAACTGGAATTAGTTCCACATCATTGTATTCGTTAGCAATCACGTTCAATAATTAACTTACCATAAAAAAATTAATTAATCAAATCAGAAATTAGATAAGAAAATCAAACAGGTATAAAAAGAGGAACATTTCCTTTAGTTGTACTTTAGTTGTTCAGAAAGTAAAGTAAACCCAGTTAAAACATGAGATTCTTTACTTTGTTGTTTGCCATCATAGCTGTGGCCGTCAGCGGCAGTTTGGCCGGCCTGTGAGTATCCACCTTATTTAAGTAATTCACAAAAAGAAAAAAAAAGAAGAAAAATATTAATATTACTTACTTACAATTATTTCTAAAGAGACTAAGTACTTTGCCAGTAGTTTTAAATAAATAGATTAACTTGGCAATCGTACTAAAAAATCTAATTCAATATAATATGTATTGCTTGCGAGATACATTGTGTTTTCATGCGATTGCCAAGTCAATCTATTTATTTAAAACATAGGAAATTTTTAAAATTGATATGGTCACTTTAGGAAGTTGTTAGGTAAGCGTATTACGAAATAACTTAGACAGAAAGTACCTTTAGTAGGAACTGAATAAATTAACCGACTTGGTATTACATGGATCTTACAACTTTTTACGGTAGAGGAACTGCGTTGCGAGACTAGTTTTTTTTACAAGTTTATAATTTTGATGGGATTATAAGTATAGATAGTGATATAAGTGTATATAAGTATTGATTATTTATATTGATTTTAACCTTTTTTCAGTCCGCCGCCGACGTCGACACCGCCACCTGCTGACGATGTAAACTGAAACTGAATGAATTCGAAAAAAATATAACTTGCCAGTTTGATTTCATTCCTGTAACTATGAAATATAAAACCTAAAACAAAGTGATTTTTTTATTTACTACTAGCAGCGGGTTTACTCGCGTATCTCCCGATCCCGAGGGAATATCGGGGAAAAAAGTAGCTCGGTCGGTCCAGTAGTTTCGGACCCTCAAACAAACAAAAAATCTTTTCTCTTTATAATATTAGCGTAGATGTGGACTAGCGTCCTCTGGATTTAACTGAAAAATAACTTTTTAAACATCTCTCAAATGGGTACATGGGTAATGGGTACAGTATGGGTCATAAGTAAATGATCAGTTTGCTACAATAATACTATCAACAAGTATTGGAGTTACAACGACGTTTTTCTTATAGATGTTACACACAAACTTAAATTAAAAGTACTCAGTGTGATTATTATTTTTAATATGTTAGCTATGTCTTCAGTTGGCCGAGTGGTATAAGCTGCCACCCGCTACACAAACCGACGTGGGTTCGATCCACAGGTTACGTTGTTATAATGTTCAAATAGTACTGCACAGGATTGTAAACGTTACTGTGGACAGAGACTTTTGACAGTGGATTGTACATTCAAGGCATATTCTCGTAAATTACATTGCAATATCATTTCAATTACAATAAATTCCTTAACCGCGCTAATTTTACCCACGCGTTAGATTTTAGGCGTTTCATACCACAGTATTTTTCAATATCCTTTTCATCCCACTTCTCTTCTTTCACAAAACCGTCTCGGTAGCAATGGTACCTACCTACCGTGAAATTTTCAAATATATATTTTTAATCAAAGAAATCAAACTTAACAAACTCTAAATACATGTTACAAGTTTTTAGATTAAAATTCACAAATCTAAACTCAATTTTTTTTTCAAAAATCTGACTTAAAGTGTATTTCGCACTACTTTGAAGATATTCATTTCGTTCGATTTATTCCGATTGGATCCCCTGTATCTAATACCCTGGGGGATCAGTTTTATTTTATAATATTTTCTAAACCGGTCTGATTCACCGTTCAGGGGATCACAAATAAATTTAAATATTTTATTCCGGTCGGATACCCTAGCTACCTATTAACAAATTTTTGGGACAATCAGCAACAAAATATTTATTCACGGCTTATATTTAACACAAAATATTTGAAATACATGTACAATCCACGGTCAAATGTCTGCCCACCGTAAGGTTTACAATCCTGTGCAGCACTATTTGAACACTAAAACAATATAACCTGTGGATCGAACCCACGTCGGTTGGTGTAGCGGGTGGCGGCTTATACCACTCACACAACTAAAGACATAGCAAACATGTTAAAAATAATAATCACACTAAGTACTTTTAATTCAAGTATTTAAGTTTGTGTGTAACGTCTATTAGAAGAAGGTCGTAACTCCAAATACTTGTTGATAGTATTATTGTAGCAAACTGATCATTAACTTATGACCCATACTGTACATAATATAACACTACTTATTGTAATGGAAATGTGTATGTTAGTATTAGAGAACAACTACCCTACTTGTCTTGGCTTAGGTATCTAGCCTTAGGGCCAAGCCAGGCTAGAGGAGCTGGCTAGCCCGAGAGAGACCGCTCCACCGACTTCCCCGCAACGTCCGGTGTGAGCGGTACGAGAGGTAGGTCCCAGTGCTGTATGGGCGGTACTGCGACTGAGGCGGGTTGCGGTGTATTATGGGCTGCACCTCAACTGAGGACTACGGGCCACGCGGAAGAGGGTTGCCGGTATTGCGGTGAGCCGTTTCCCCTACCTTCCGTGGCCCTGACGGGGCCGCCACCGTTAGATGGAGGACGCGGTGGGGTCGCAGAGGAAGAGGACTGTCGGTGTGGCGTTGCCGCTTTCCCTGTCCTCTGCGACCGGAGTGGCTGGCGATGGGATACTTATCTGACCCATCGCAGGGGACCACGGGCGTTCAGACATGGGGCTGTCTGGCGTCCAACCGCTTGGTCCCCGAGAAGGCGGTTGTCACGTGCTCTGGTGCGTCGCAACAAGGGGGGGAAAGCCTACTAAGAGAAGGGTCCTCACGGACAAATGCCGTCGGGGCTGCTGTTGCATGCGAAAGCTATCCCGGTAGCCCCGACAATAGGCATCGAGACGGAGCACCCTGGGGTTTTAGTCGGTTGGAGCCCGACATAACCACTTCGTTGGCCCCAACAACGGATTGGTACCCGACCGGGTTTCCCCAGGACAAAAAAAAAACATATATACAACCGAATTGTGAACCTCCTGCTTTTTCTGAAGTCGGGTAAAAAAAAGGTAGGTATCTAGTCGTGGCCAAGTCACCGGACCTTTTTAATATTTTTTTATCACAGTTGCTCAGAAAGTGGATCTTATTAAATGGCTTTTAGGCTCATAATCCAACGTATTATGCACGCGTGCGTTATACATTAGTAAAGCGCTATAAAGTTATCCCAATAAGTAAAACAAAAAGCCAGCAAAAAGGTTATATCTAAAGTCGGTTTACGAAAGATAATTTTACGTAATAACGTCTTAAGCTTCAAACGCTATCACTTTAACCATACCTCAATGAACATTGTATGAGCGGCAGCGTTTAGCACTTTATTGAATTTCTGGAAAATTCCTACGCACTCATGCCGGACGAGGACAAGTTTTAATTTGCTTGAAACGTTGACAATATTAACTTCATATAATTTTGTTGGAAATTGTATTGTAAGTTTTTTTATTAAACTTTTTCGCTCTGGGCAGAACGTTACGCGACGGTTTGTAAAGGGCTTTAAATTTTAAAACAAATAATTTTATTTTGATAGATAGATAGATAGATAGATAAATTCTTTATTGTAAACACCATATTATTAGAATAACATTAAATAAAAACAAAGCTTAAGTCTAAGTGTTACAAAGGGCGGCCTTATGCTCAAAGCGATCTCTTCCAGGCAACCTTTGGATGGACAAGAAGTTGAGGAAGGTGAAGGGTAGGGTGTTCAAATGTAGGATAATTAACTAGGATGCAAATAACAATAAAAACATGATAATAAATACATACTTAACTACATAGGTAGGTACTATTAATTATATTAAATTTGATCGAGGTCGACTAAGCCAAGAGACTAAATAAACAAGTTTTCGCGAAAATCTAAATTTGTCCATATCTTTTTATTGTGTAGACTCAGGACTGGACGTTAATATGCATACACCTAATACGGACTATAGACCTCAGTATCACTACATAGTATAAAATAAAGTCACTTTTCGCCTTCCCTATATCCCTATGTCCATATTATGTCCCTTTGTATGCTTAGATCTTTAAAACTACGCAAAGGATTTGATGCGGTTTTTAATAGATAGAGTGTTTCAAGAGGAAGGTTTATATGTATAATACATGCATAATATAGCCGTGCGAAGCCGAAGCGGGACGCTAGTCTGGTATAAATTTCAATTTGCTAGGTCTGGCCGTTCCTGAGAAAATCGGTGGTGACACATGGAATGTCAGATAGAAGCACAAGAGAGTGGTCTTATAAGGATTATTTTTACCTTTTTACCATAGTCCTTTATTAGGTATGGACCCCTAATTAAGGACTACGGATATTCTGTTGATGTCTTTACCAATTCTCGTTTCGCAAATGGTTGTAATTAAAGAATAGAACGAAGTAACGCCAAATACCCTCTAAGTCAGCTTTTTGAAGAAAAAAAAGGTGAATTTGAGGGTATTTATTGTAATCGAAATGCAATCTGAATTATATTGCAATGTAATTTATACATTGTTAATGTAATTTATAAAGTATGAGAATTGGCCCCAAGACCAATTCTCGTTATCGTAATGTACGGTACACATTTAATTTTGAGAGATGTTTAAGGTTTTTTTTTTTTTTTTTTTTTTTCGGATAAATCCAGAGGACGCTGATCTATATCTACACTAATATTACAAAGAGGAAAGATTTTATGTTTGTTTGTTTGTGAACTGATTTTAATGAAACTTGGAATGAGGATATTATTATATTAATTCATTGCGAATACACTAGCTACTTTTTTCCTCAATACTCCCACGGGATCGGGAGATACGCGGGTAAAACCGCGGAGCGCTGCTAGTAGTAAATAAAAAATCTCGTTGTTTTAGGTTTTATATTTCATAGTTACAGGAATGAAATCAAACTGGCCAGTAATATTTTTTTCGAATTCATACAGCGGGTGGTGGTGTCGTCGTCGGCTCCGGACTGAAATTAGGTTAAAATCAATATAATAATATAATCAATACTTATTTAAGTACACTTATATCACTATCTATACTTATAATAAAGACAGTGTACAGCCTATCGCTGTTTTAAGGTTGACTCGTACCTTTAATATGGCAATCAAAATAGAGGCAAAATTTCGTTTGTAATGACGAATAAGCTCCGAAACTACTGGACCGATAATGAAAAACTTAGTATGAACATACATTGATTTATTAGGAGTTATACTTAGGTTAGTAAGACGATTCTGCCCCGCACTCTCAATACCATCACTACATACTCGTAGTATAAAACAAAGTCGCTTTCTCTGTCCCTATGTCCCTATGTATGCTTAAATCTTTAAAACTACGCAACGGATTTTGATGCGGTTTTTTTTAATAGATAGAGTGATTCAAGAGGAAGGTTTATATGTATAAAAATCATGCATAAAATAGCCGTGCGAAGCCGGGGCGGGTCGCTAGTAATTACTATACTGATAACTATGATTGCGATGTTTATGCGGTATATAAACATCCCGATAAATGAAAGGAACTCATGTTTATTTGTTTGAAATTGTAACAATCTAATATATAAAAATCAATTGCTGTTCGTTTGTCTCGCTAAAATTCAAGAACGGCTGGTCCGATTTAGATGATTTCTATTTTGAAATGTTTGTCGTCGTCCAGGGAAGGTTTGAACGGTGAGAAAGATCGAACTTACGCGGGTGAGGGCACAGCTAGTAAAAAATTTACTGAATAAATGAAATTTTATGATTACTGTAATAGTCTCTTTAGAAATAATTGTAAGTAAGTAATATTAATATTTTTCTTCTTTCTTTTTTCTTTTTGTGAATTACTTAAATAAGGTGGATACTCACAGGCCGGCCAAACTGCCGCTGACGGCCACAGCTATGATGGCAAACAACAAAGTAAAGAATCTCATGTTTTAACTGGGTTTACTTTACTTTCTGAACAACTAAAGTACAACTAAAGGAAATGTTCCTATTTTTATACCTGTTTGATTTTCTTATCTAGTTTCTGATTAAACAAATTTTTTATGGTAAGTTAATTATTGAACGTAAAATGCTAACGAATACAATGATGTGGAACTAATTCCAATTAATACCGCAAAAATAATAAATTAATCTGTTAAAATAATCTTTCCATTGTTTTTATATAGCACTAGCTGTTGCCCGCGACTTCATTCTCGTTGTAGTTTTGCATTATTTAGAATACCTAGCATTTTCCGCATAAATACAATTTATTTTTCGGTGTAATAACAAAATACCTATTACTACCTACACACACACCTAGAAACGTTATGACGTTCCTTCAAATGTTTCGTTTCCGAGACGCTTTAGATGTTTTGTGTGAAGGCATTTTTTGTTTATCTTATGCCCTCTATCGATTGGTAAGGCCTCTACCGTCATCGTATGCCCTCTACCGTTATTTTATGTACAAGTATCGGTTCTGTCCAAAATTAAATATTTCAGGACATATTACACATCGCCATCCAGCCCCAAGCTAAGCAACTTAATGCTTGTGTTATGGGTGCCAGATAACGGATAAACTACTTATATACTTTTTTTTTTGTAAATATATACATATTATACATATAGGAAACACCCAGAACCAGAAACAAGAATTTATGGTCAGCATAAATACTTGTTCCCGGCGGGAATCGAACCCGCAACCTTCTGCGTCGCAGTCGGGTGTTCGCCCGACGCGCCACAGAGGTCGTCAAATGCCTTTCATAATAAATAAATAAAAATAAATGTTTTGCTTTTATTATGATTAAGTACAAAAATATAAATCGAGGGACAAAGGATGTTCGTTTAACTTCGATTTATAAAAAACCAAACAATAAATAGAAAGACTACGCATGTTGTAAGTTTTGTGAAAATTGGAGTTAGTTTTGGCTTATAAGGGTGTGTGTGTAGGTAATAATATGTTCTATTTGTGTAAATAAATACAAATATTAAAAACCAGTTAAAAACAATGTAGGTAGCTATTTGGTTATTATAACTTACAACGAAAAATAAATTGTAGGTATTTATGCGGAAAATGCTAGGTATTCTAAATAATGCAAAACTACAACGAGAACGAAGTCGCGGGCAACAGCTAGTGCTATATAAAAACAAAGGAAAGTTTATTTTAACAGATTAATTTATTATTTTTGCGGTATTAATTGGAATTAGTTCCACATCATTGTATTCGTTAGCATTTTACGTTCAATAATTAACTTACCATAAAAAAATTGTTTAATCAGAAACTAGATAAGAAAATCAAACAGGTATAAAAACAGGAACATTTCCTTTAGTTGTACTTTAGTTGTTCAGAAAGTAAAGTAAACCCAGTTAAAACATGAGATTCTTTACTTTGTTGTTTGCCATCATAGCTGTGGCCGTCAGCGGCAGTTTGGCCGGCCTGTGAGTATCCACCGTATTTATTTAATTCATAAAAAGAAAAAAGAAAGAAGAAAAATATTAATATTACTTATTTACAATTATTTCTAAAGAGACTACTGACAATAATTATAAAAAAATAATTTATTCAGTAAATTTTATTCATTACTAGCTGCGCCCCGCGGTTTCACCCGCGTAAGTTCGATCTTTCTCACCGTTTAAAGCTTCTCTGGACTACGATAAACATTTCAAAACTGAAATCATCTAAATCGGACCAATCCGTCCTCGAATTTTAGCGAGACTAACGAACAGCATTTGACGACCTCTGTGGCGCGTCGGGCGAACACCCGACTGCGACGCAGAAGGTTGCGGGTTCGATTCCCGCCGGGAACAAGTATTTATGCTGACCATAAATTCTTGTTTCTGGTTCTGGGTGTTTCCTATATGTATAATATGTATATGTTTACAAAAAAAAAAAGTATATAAGTGGTTTATCCGTTATCTGGCACCCATAACACAAGCATTAAGTTGCTTAGCTTGGGGCTGGATGGCGATGTGTAATTTGTCCTGAAATATTTATTTATTATTTATTATACACTCATTCATTTATTTTTCTTAAATTTAGGTTTTTACAAAAACAAACTGAATACAAAATATATACATCACTATATAAACTTATAAAAAAATTCCATCTAAGCACTTACATACTAGGTACCTAAATAAAATTAAATTTACAAGTCTTAACAATAACGTATAAATTTTGCATATAAAACAGTAAATTATTATAAAAACCTAAACCTAGAAGACCGTCGGCAGCGAAGCAAGGCCCAGGCTACCGATGGTTAGGGCTGCAAAGACAGAAACCTTCTTACGATACGTGCCGTATCCAGAACGACTGCCTTTTGAATCTGACCCTTGACCCAACCATCCAGCGAGAGCCTCTTCAGATGTTTTATTATTATTATTTATTTTATATATTGGATTGTCACAATTTCGAACAAACCAAACACGAGTTCCTTTCATTTATCCGCATAAACATCACAATCATAGTTATCAGTAGTGAGTATGTCTGTTATTGAGAGTGCGGGTCAGAATCGCCTTACTAATCAATGTATAATATTATTATATACTAAGTTTTTTCAATATCGGTCCAGTAGTTTCGGAGCATATTCGTTTCGTCATTACAAACGAAATTTTGCCTCTATTTTGATTGCCATATTAAAGGTACGAGTCAACCTTAAAATAGCGATAATTAATATTGTCGCGGATGTTTTTTTAAAGCGATTGCGTCCTACGGTTTTTTAACAGGTTCCCTGTCCAAGTTTATAGAGTGGAAGTGCCTCACACGTCCAGCATAAATATATTCCGTTTTCATAAATTTAGGTTAATTTTTGTTCAAATCACGATATCTCGAAAACGTCCGTTCTTCACGTCCCAACCCTTTTTGGTTTCTACATGATATGTCCTCTCACGTCCGCATCAAATAAACGCCGTTCTCTCTACGTCCACGGGTCTAAAAACATTCAAATTTGTATCGTCGAACAGACCGCGTGTGGTCTGTGAACTTGTAGTGCTTTCCGTTTACAGACCACATATGGTCTGTGGACAGGAAACCTTTATCCGTTTAACTCAGCGCAAGCGACAGCAGCTATCAAAAGGAATATTTTTCTCCGTTTTTGCAACATTTTTCATTGATGCTCCGCTCCTGTTGGTTATAGCGTGATGTTATATAGCCTATAAGCCTTCCTCGATAAATGGACTATATCCAACACAAGAACAATTTATCAATTGGAACCAGTAGTTGAGATTAGCGCGTTCAAACAAACAACCAAACAAAGCAGTACACTGTATTATAAGTATAGACAGTGATATAAGTATTGATTATAATATTATATTGATTTTAACCTTATTTCAGTCCGCCGCCGACGTCGACACCGCCACCCGCTGACGATGTAAACAGAAACTGAATGAATTCGAAAAAAATATAACTGGCCAGTTTGATTTCATTCCTGTAACTATGAAATATAAAACCTAAAACAACGAGATTTTTTATTTACTACTAGCAGCGCTTCGCGGTTTTACCCGCGTATCTCCCGATCCCGAGGAAATAAGTAGCTAGTGTATTCGCAATGAATTAATATATCCTCATTCCAAGTTTTATTAAAATCAGTTAACAAACAAACAAACAAAAAATCTTTCCTCGTTGTAATATTACTGTAGATGTAGACAGCGTCCTCTGGATTTATCTAAAAAAAATTATACCTCAAACATCTCTCAAAATTAAATGCGTACCGTACATTACGAGAACGAGAAGTCGCCTTGAGTCCAATTCTCTTAAATAACATTGTTCAAATTGCATTTCAATATCATTCCGATTGCATTTCGATTAATAATAATAATAATAATAAATAATTAATTACCCTTAAAATCACCTTTTTTTTTTTTTTCAAAAAGTTGACTTAGAGGGTATTTGGCGCTACTGCGTTCTATTCTTTATTTACAACCATTTGCGAAACGAGAATTAGTAAAGACACAGAATATCCATAGTCCTTAATTAGGGGTTCGTACCTAATCAAGGACCATAGACCACTCTCTTGTGCTTCTATCTGACTTTCCGTGTGTCACCACCGATTTTCTCAGGAACAGGTGGACCTAGAAAGTTGAAATTTATACCATACTAGCGACCCGCTCCTGCTTCGCACGGCTATATTATGCATGTATTATACATATAAACCTTCCTCTTTAATCACTCTATCTATTAAAAAAACCGCATCTAAATCCGTTGCGTAATTTTAAAGATTTAAGCATACAAAAGGAAATAGGGACAGAGAAAGCGACTTTATTTTATACTAGCGACCCCCCGCGGCTTCGCACGGCTGTATTATGCATGTATTATATCTAAAACCTTCCTCTTGAATCACTCTATCTATAAAAAAACCGCATCAAAATCCGTTGCGTAGTTTTAAAGATCTAAGCATACAAAGGGAAATAGGGACAGAGAAAGCGACATTATTTTATACTAGCGACCCGCCCTGGCTTCGCACGGCTGTATTATGCATGTATTATATCTAAAACCTTCATCTTGAATCACTCTATCTATTAAAAAAAAACCGCATCAAAATCCGTTGCGTAGTTTTAAAGATTTAAGCATACAAAGGGACATAGGGACAGAGAAAGCGACTTTGTTTTATACTATGTAGTGATACTGAGGTCTAATAGTCCCTATTAGGTGTATGCATATTAACGTCCTGAGTCTACACATTAAAAAGATAATGGGCAAAAGATTTTATCGAAAACTTGTTTTTATAATCTCTTGGCTTGGTCAATTTCAATCAAATTAAAATGATTTGTTTTAAAATTTAAAGCTATACAAACCATAGTACGTTCCAAGCGCGTAACGGTATGTCCAGAACGAAAAAGTTTAATAAAAATATTGATGGTAACCATGGCAACGATAAAACGTTGCTATAGTTACCTTGTCAATAACATGAGGCGTTCCAGTAACGACGCGTGACGTCACACTTTTTTGAGATTGCAGGTGTTCACCAATTTATAAAACGTTATCACGTCAAAAACTTACAATTTTCAACAAAATTATATTATAAAGTTAATTTTGTCAGCGTTTCAAGCGAATTAAAACTTGTCCTCGTCCGGCATGCGTAGGAATTTTCCAGAAATTCAATAAAGTGCTAAACGCTGCCGCTCATACAATGTTCATTGAGGTATGGTTCAAGTAATAGCGTTTGAAGTATACAGGCTGATTTTTTTTATGTCGGCCTTAAGGGTTATATTATATATCCTAAACTATTAGAGATAGCGAAAAATGCTGAAAGAAGTTGCGTGCCCAATTTTTACATAAACTTAAACTACATCATTAGATTTAAGAAAAACTCATTGTTGACTGTTGATCAATCAACCTGTTGATTTTGCAAAAAAAAATTCCATATTTTAATACCAATCTCTTATAGTTTAGGATATAGCCCTGAAGGTCCATATCAAAAATTCAGCGTGTATAAATATCCATTTGAAGTTTGATATTAAAAAAATCAACTGCTATCAAATCGATGAATTGATTACATTTATTTACCTATTTACAATTTATTATCTAGATGCAAAAAATGCCTAAAGATACATCCTACTAATCCTATCCTATCCTACTATCCTGATCCTTTAATATTATAAATGTAAAAGTTTGTATGTGTGTTTGTTATTCCTTTACGCAAAAACTACTGGACCTATTGACAGTAGGGATATTAATTTTAACTACCTACTAGTATTAAGAGGAAAGAGTACCGGCTGTTTATCCATACGTAGTCGACTGTTTTCTCCTTGGTTAATGACACCGGGTAAATATTTATATAGCGTAAACTTAATAACTGCCATGACCTTGCCATGGTCTTATTATTAGGTATATATTTTTAATTTTTTTTTTTTTACAAGACAGTTATAGGTTTATGCTATAAAAATATTTGGTCTAGTGCAGGGAGGAAACAGTTGACTATGTTTATACGAAGAAAGAGCCGGTACGCTTTCCTTTTAGAAGATTCCAAAATAAATTAGATCGCCGTCGCTCAACAGTACGACCGAACCTCATCAACTATTTTAATTAACTGCGATACAGGAATTTTCTTTATTGACCACCGGAAAAGTGTCGAATACGAGTTTATTAATTGATTAATGAAAGCTCTTCGTTTTAGTTTCGATTTGAAATGATTTCTTTCATAATTGCATTTTGTTCTTAGTAATTATTGAAATGTTCCGCTGTTTCCGCCCGTATTCATAAACAGTACTTAAGTTTCTCTTGGATTAGATAGATAGATAGATAGATAGGATTAGTGAACGCACTGCGCTAAATGCGGCCCTATGGTCAATTTTGTGCTGCTCTGTTCCTCTGGCGAATCAGCGTGTTATAAATGCGGCTCTATGCGTTCGCGCGTACTATGCAATCTCATAGCGTTGATTGTGTATACGGGTGTTAGACACAGAGGCCATCTAGGGAACTAGACTTGTGTTAGGGTTGCTCAGCCACCACCCAGACCAGATACAAATATATGCAAGATTATAAAATATTTGTATAAGGCGTTAAGATTTTAGTTATAGACGCAAGGCATTTTTTTTATGATGATTTTTAATTTTGGTAAAATGTATGGTCATGGTAGTTTAATTTAAGCTATTTATTCCGGTCGCGTTAATCGGAAAGAAGGCCAACCTTAAATAATAATATTAATACAAGTATTATTAATTAATATTGATATATTTATCTTGGTATTATTACCCACTGAATAAAGCTATGTCGAAAGTCATGTTTGATTTTATATTTCAAAAGAATTTTATGCTACATCTCGCCTACCACACAATAAAATATATTAGTAAATAAATAGGTAAGTAATTAATATTTAAAATATGAAATTAAAACATTTTATTCACCAATTTCTTATTTAATACTAAGATTTCACCATTATTCCAATCACCGTACGAATGTAAAGGCGTCGTCACACTCACATATAAAATTAACATGTCAACATTTTATTAATAGACAATATAATTAAACTATCGTCTATGGTGAAGTAAAATGCAGTAAATTGTAATGTAGGCGTGATTTGTGGAGAGAAATGATAGGTTGTGATACCCGTGCGGGTAGAAAGTCGCTACTGTGTGGTGAGGACCTTATTTTGTTGTACCACAGAGTATTTACGGAACAGACAACTCACACAAAAGGCCAATTCTCGAAACTTACCTTTCGTAAATTAATTCTCGTAGGTATATTTTTAATGTCGAAATATTTTTAACCGACTTCAAAAAAAGGAGGAGGTTCTCAATTCGGATGTATGTTTCTTTTTTTTTATGGATGTTCGCGCTTATCTTCTTTGTTTATTAACCGATTTGGATGAATCTTTTTAATACTTTATATTATCACCTATTTTAGGTTATGTTTATTAACTTTAATATCTTGCTTAAATGAACTCACAAGCTACCATAAAAGCAAAATCAGTTCTTTTCCAACCAAAGGTTGCCTGGAAGAAATCGCTTTCAGCGATAATGCCGCCCATTTGTGCAACTTGTACTTTCTAGCTATTACTTTACTTTGCTTTGTGTTTTTCTATGTTCCTTACTGTGTTGTACACATTAAGTTATCTATCTATCTATCTACTTAAATATTATTAGCTTAAAGCCCATTTATAATTTAGTTTTTATGATCAGGGTTGTTTAAATTTTATTTTTGTGCTACCTTAAAGTAATACAAGAAACAGGGAGAAAGGGTCAGGCTGAAAACCGGCGCTGTGCAGCCGCGTCTCACAGCATATGCTGAGACTGCTCCTTGTGCCATACGTATTAGTTATTTACTGTATTAAAATTGTAATTTTGTGGCAATAATCGATTATTTAAATATTTTATTTCAATAGCATTGTACTAATTGCATTGCAATATCATTCCTATTGCATTGCAATTACAAAAAATACCCTCACATTCGTCTGTCTTGAGATGCAACAAAAATATTTGCTCTAGTGTCATTATCTAGGGAGAAAACAATCGACTACGTTTGTATGGAGAGAACCCCACTCTTACCCTGCTGGTACCCTTTCCTCTTAACGTGAATAACTATTAATTTTTGTAGTTACCTACACCTTTTATGACTAAATTATTAACCATCTCTTTGTAAGTCGGCTAATAAATAGGATGTTTCTAACGGTACGTTTTAATTAAGTTACCATCGAAATAACAATACTCTATTGATATATCGCCGAGGTCTGTCCGTGATTGCTTTAGGCAAGATGCTGATAAATGGGGTTTTACAATATTAATATTGAATAGATATTTAATAAGTGTATCTTTGTTACAAGTTTAAATAATACTAGCTGCACCCCGCGGTTTCACCCGCGTAAGTCCCGATGCCGTGAGAATATCAAAATAAAAGTAGCCTATAGCCCTCGATAAATGGACATCCAGTACCAAAATATTTTTTTCAATTCGAACCAGTAGTTCTTGAGATTAGCGCGTTCAAACAAATACACTCTTCAGCTTTATATATTATCACTATGACTACATAGTATAAAATAAAGTCACTTTTCGCCGTCCCTATATCCCTATGTTCCTTTGTATGCCTAGATCTTTAAAACTACGCAACGGATTTTGGTGCGGTTTTTTTAATAGATAGAGTGATTAAGGAGGAACGTTTTTAGATATTATACATGCATAATACAGCCGTGCGAAGCCGGGGCGGGTCGCTAGTAAACAATATAATAACTAGCTGTCCCAGAAAACGTTGCTTTGCCACATAAAATAAGAAAAATAAAAGATGTTGTTCCGTTTAGGTGCTGCCAAACACCGCACGAGAATTTAATATATAGAGAATATAATAAAACCGGCCAAGATAGAGTCGGACTCGCGCACGAAGGGTTCCGTATCATGTTGTATAGGAGCCCCACTAAATGAAGTTGATTATATCCGTCAACGGCTACCTCAAAATTTGTATTTTTTTAGAAATTTTAGAAAAGTTTAACACTGCAAACTTTTTCTACTCACTTCTAATCGTGTTTCAGTTTCCAAGAAAGACTAGAATATCTATACTACTGTTGAAAAGCCGAAGAGTTTCTTTGTTTGTTTGAACGCGATAATCTCAGGAACTACTGGTTCGAATGAAAAACTTATTTTTGTGTTGGATAGTCCATTTATCGAAAAAGGCAAAAGGCTACTTTTTCTTTTGATATTCCCACGTGATCGGGAATTACGCGGGTGAAACTACGGAGCACAGCTAGTTTTTACTAAAGATAAAGTATTTATATTTTATCCTTTCTGAAAGCCGGCTAAATAATAATAAAGCTGTCTTTCACATGACATTCAGACAAAAACACTCTACACATTTAATAGAAAAAAGGAGTTGTATAACAATGGCTTAAGTGCCAAATGTACGATAAATAACTCAGAAGCCGTCCCTTTGGGCAGGTACGTGAAATATTTTTCCATATTTAGGTACGTATCTACTAAGAAATAGGAAAATTGTTACAAGTTTACTGACATACAAACTTGATGGCGTATAGTTACTGACTGAGGGGTTCGATTCCTTCTACGGAAATAGTATTCAAGGCAACTCTGGATCATTCAGACCTGCATTATGTCACAATGGCGTTTTGTCTTTTGTACGGTCGGCTGCATAATTGCAGACCCACCGTAGAGCTCCAAAATGGCTGTTATAAGAATGTTTTCAACACGAGCAAGTTTCTAGACACCTGCTTTAGGTGAAGTTTAAGTCTTCTAACTCATCAATTAATCAAACAAAAATTATTAGAATGCAAACAATCAAATAATAGTAATTTTCGAACTCTACCGAGGGCTGCAATTATGCAGCCGACTGTACATATTGACACATGATTTTTGTACATTTTGACACTAAGACCTTTATTCATCTTGCCTTCGTGATATTTTGGTACCCGCCCCATTTTATTCAGACACAAAAACAGGGGCGTAAATGAATAAAACAAATTTGGTGTTGCCAAAAAGTGTCAAGATAACAATAGGTTTTATGTAGATCTTCTGAAAAACAATGGTTACACAAAAAAAATGAAAATCAGGCAAAAACAAATAATATTGTACGACGAATTGCCAAAGTGCTAAAACATTGTCCAAGTCATCTCTTCTTGTGACTTAATGTGACTTGTGTGTGCAATAAAGCGTTCTATCTATCTATCTCTCCACCTCCGAGGGGAGGAGGAAACAGTTAATTATTGTAAGTGAAAGCGAAAAACATTGCAGATCAGTTGCCTGCGTCTGTCTTTCCTGAACCATTTGGGAGTCTTCTAGTCGCGAGTGAAAAGGTTTCCTCTAGGAAAGCGTGTTACATCTAAGGCTGCGTCGTCACCTGCCATCAGGCGGGTTTGATAGTCCTCAAACGCTGACCTATCAGTAAAAAAAAGAAAACATTGATGGCAACCATAGCAACGATAATGCGTTGCGCGTTGCTATGGTTACCTTGTCAATAAGGTTGCTGTCTAAAACGATGTCCAAGTCCTAAGTTAATAAAATCCATAAGATGTAGGTTAGTTTCAACAATGGTCAACAGATGGCGCCACTCAAATACATGTAAATTTCTAGATCGCGCAAGCGTTGTCGCACACCGAATGGTGAGGTACCGTCGAACATTTTGTACTATCGAGTTATTGAGTTAGTAAGTTTGAAGTTAAAGTTAGAGTGTGGGAAGTTAGCACCGCACTTTTGGATTTTTCAAAATTTGACGATTGTGCTGAATTGTGCTAGGTTTGTGCTGAGTTGTGCCTTAATTTTTTTTTCTCTAAAGTCAAAACTGAAGTCAAAAATCCAATTAAACCAAATTCCACCCTGGCACCGCACTTTTGGAAAATCGGTTTTTTTAAGATTGTGCTAGGCGTTCTAAACGTTGTGCCGCAAATTTCAAGTTTCTAGGTTTTGAAATGGCGCGTCAAAGTGGAAAAATGTTTTTGAAATTTGCCCCGCACTTTTGGATTTTTACAATTTTGATTATTGTGCTGAATTGTGCTAGGTTTGTGCTCCGTTGTGCCGCAAAAATAAAACCTCTTACGTCAAAACTGAAGCCAGAAAGTTGAAAAAACTGTAAAAAAAATTGAGAAGTTAGCACCGCACTTTTGAGTTTTCGCAATTTTGATTACGGTACATAGTTGTGCTAGGTTTGTGCTAGGTTGTGCCGTAAAAATAAAACTTCTAACTTCAAAATTGAAGCCACAATGCATATTAAACCAGAGCTCAAAACCGAGAAGTTGGCACCGCACTTTTAGATTTTCGCAATTTTGATTATTGTACAAGGTTGTGCTAGGTTTGTGCTAGGTTGTGCCGTAAAAATAAAACTTCTAACATAAAAACAAAAGCCATAATCGTCAAAAAACAAATTTTTTTAAATTCCCTCAAAAATCGCAACAATGTGTATACTGTTGCGTTTACTCTTATAAGTTCAGCGTTGGATTTTGCCATCGCGATTCAGGAAATTGGTTAGTTTTCCTAGCGCCATCTAGCGGCCGATGGAACAATCATCTACCAAGCGTGTCTGCATTACAATTAAAATTTTACCGGTGGATCTAGACGACGATGACGTGACATTTTACACAGTGGTACTTAATGAGACGAAAATGGGAATTTATAAAGATTTTTGGGAAAAGCCCGCGGGATTTCACAAAATTTAAACTGCTAGGCTGGTTTAGCCTCGTGAAATTTTGTACAGTGGTACCATAGGTGACAAAAAGAGGAATTTATGAAGATTTTTTGGAATATCCCGTGGGATTTCATAAAATCTAAAGTGCGAGGACTAGACCCTTGAAAATTTAGACGGTGGTACCTCATGTGTTAAAAATGGGAATTTATGAAGATTTGTTGGAATATCCCGTGGGATTTCACATAAATGAAACTGCGAGAAAATTTGCACCTTAAGTCGTACCTTAAGTGACAAAAATGGGAGTTAATAAAGATTTTTTGGAAAATCCCGTGGGATTTCAAAAAATTTAGACCGCTAGGTCTAGCCTAGTGAAATTTTGTACAGTGATACATTACGTGACAAAAATAGGAATTTATGAAGATTTTTTGGAATATCCCGTGGGATTTAATAAAAACTTAACTGCGAAGAAATTTTACATAATGGTACCTTATGTGACGAAAATGGGAATTTATAAAGAATTTTGTGAGAATCCCGTGGTATTTTATAAAATCTAAACCACAAGGACTAGACTCGTTAAATTTTGCACAGTGGTACCTTATGTGACAAAAATACGAATTTAGGCTGTTTTTTTTAATATCCCGTGGGATTTAATAAAAACTTAACTGCGAGGAAATTTTACATAGTGGTACCTTATGTGACGAAAATGGGAATTTATAAAGAATTTTGTGAGAATCCCGTGGTATTTTATAAAATCTAAACCACAAGGACTAGACTCGTTAAATTTTGCACAGTGGTACCTTATGTGACAAAAATACGAATTTAGGCTGTTTTTTTTAATATCCCGTGGGATTTAATAAAAACTTAACTGCGAGGAAATTTTACATAGTGGTACCTTATGTGACGAAAATGGGAATTTATAAAGAATTTTGTGAGAATCCCGTGGTATTTTATAAAATCTAAACCACAAGGACTAGACTCGTTAAATTTTGCACAGTGGTACCTTATGTGACAAAAATACGAATTTAGGCTGTTTTTTTTAATATCCCGTGGGGTTTCATAAATACTAAACTGGGAGGACTAGACCGTTGAAATTTTACACAGTGGTACCTAATGTGACGAAAATGGAAATTTACAAATATATTTTGAAAAATCCCGTGGGATTTCACATAAATGAAACTGCGAGGACTAGATTCGTGAAAATTTGCACAATGGTAACTTATGTTACGAAAATAGGAATTTATAAAGATCATTTGGAAAATCACGTGGGGTTTAATAAAATCTAAACTGCGAGGACTAGACTCATGAAAATTTACACAGTAGTACTTACCTGTTGTGAACTTGTGACATAAATGGGAATTTATAAAGATTTTTGTGAAAATCCCGTGGTATTTTATAAAATCTAAACCGCAAGGACTAGACCCGTGAAATTTTGCACAGTGGTACCTCATGTGACAAAAATGGGAATTTATAAAGATTTTTGTGAAAATCCCGTGGTATTTTATAAAATCTAAACCGCAAGGACTAGACTCGTTAAATTTAGCACAGTGGTACCTCATGTGACAAAAATGGGAGTTAACAAAGATTTTTTTGGAATATCCCGTGGGATTTCATAAATGTCAAACTGCGAGGACTAGACCCTTGAAATTTTACATAGTGGTACCTTATGTGACGAAAATGGGAATTAATAAAAAAATTTCGGAAAATCCCGTAGCATTTCACAATTCTAAACCGCTAGCCTTTTTATAAAGAAACTAGCTGCGCTCCGCGATTTTACCCTCATCAGTCCCGATCCCGTGGGATTATCATAATGAAAAGTAGCCTATTGCCTTCCTCGATAAATGGACTCCAACATAAAAATAATTTTTCAACCAACAAACAAACAAACTCTACAGCTTTATAATATTATAGCTGTTCCGGCAAATGTTGTTTTGCCATTCTAAATCTGCTCTAGTAAATTTATTGGTCAGGCTTTTCATAAACTATGTTTGATACCTTATTATTTTTAACCCCCGACGCAAAAACCACGGGGTGTTATACGTTTGACGTGCTGTGTGTGTGTGTGTGTGTCTGTGGCACCGTAACTCCCGAACGGATGAACCGATTTTGATTTGTTTTTTTTGTTTGAAATTAGTCGGGAGTGTTCTTAGCCATTTTTGATCGAAATCGGTTCAGCTGTCTTAAAGTTATGGGGGATAAAAGTCAGGATTAAATATAGAATGAAAGTAGATATGCCCGAGTGGGGTATCAAATAAAAGGGCATAATTTGTACTATACAATTATCTATCGAAATTGGTTCAGCCGTCTGAAAGTTATGAGGGATAAAACTCAGGAATAACAACCGAATGTAAGCATCAGATCAGATATGGCCGAGTGGGAGTATCAAGTTAATTTGCGCCTTTTGGCTTCGTTTGGATCTTTTTTACTTTTTGGGGGTCCGTAGTCAAATGGCAAAAAACGGAACCCTTATAGATAGGTCATGTCTGTCTGTCTGTCTGCCGTATGTCACAGCCACTTTTTTCCGAAACTAGAACTATACTGTTGAAACTTGTTAAGTAGATGTATTCTGTAAACCGCATTAAGATTTTCACAACAAAAATAGAAAAAAAAACAATAAATTTTAGGGTTCCCATACTTACCTAGAACTGAAACTCAAAAATTGTTTTTTCATCAAACCCATACGTGTGTGTACCCATACGTGGATAGGTCTTTAAAAATGATATTGAGGTTTCTTATTTCGTTTTTTTTTCTAAACTGAATAGTTTGCGCAAGAGACACTTTCAAGGTGGTAAAAAGTGCCCCCCCCCCCCCTCTGTAACTTCTAAAATAAGAGAATGATGAAACTAAAATATATGATATACATTACCATGCAAACTTCCACCCAATATTGGTTTGAACGAGATCTGGTAAGTAGTTTTTTTAAATACGCCATAAACCGTAAACCGCCATTTACCCTTCATTCATAATTTGTTTTTGCGTCGGGGTTAAAAACAAAATATAATAGTACGGAACCCTTCGTGCGCGAGTCCGGTCAAGGTTGTGCTAGGTTTGTGCTAGGTTGTGCCGCAAAAATAAAACTTCTAACATTAAAACTAAAGCCGTAATCGTCAAAAAACAAAAATTTAAAAATTCCCTCAAAAATCGCAACAAAGTGTTTAATGTTGTGTTTACTCTTATAAGTTCAGCGTTGGATTTTGCCATCGCGATTCAGGAAATTGGTTAGATTTCGTAGCGCCATCTAGCGGCCGATAGAACAATCATCTACCAAGCATGTCTACATTAGTATTAAATAAAAATATTACAGGACATTCCACATATCGCCATCTAGCCCCAAGCTAAGTAACTAGACTTGTGTTATGGGTGCTAGACAACGGATATACTAATTATATACTTTTCTTTTGTAAATATATACTTATAATACATAGAAACAACCAGACCACAGACAATAAATACTTGTCTGAGGCGGGAATCGAACCCGCAACCCTGTGTTTGGCATTCCGGCATGGTGACCATTGTGCCAACTGGGTCGTCAAAATTAAATTTTACCGGTGGATCAAGACGAGACGATGACGTGACATTTTACACAGTGGTACTTAATGAGACGAAAATGGGAATGTATGAAGATTTTTGGGAAAAGCCCGCGGGATTTCACAAAATTTAAACTGCGAGGACTAGACTCATGAAATTTTGCCATAGGTGACAGAAATGGGAGTTAACAAAGATTTGTTTGGAAAATCCCGTGGGATTTCACAGAATTTAAACCACTAGGTCCAGGCTCGTGAAATTTTGTACAGTGGTAGGTACCTTATGTGACCAAAATGGGAAATTATAAAAAATATATATTAAATCCCGTGTGATTTCATAAAATTTGAACTGCTAGGACTAGACTCGTGAAATTTTGCACAGTGGTACCCTATGTGACAAAAAGAAGAATTTTTGAAGATTTTTTGGAATATCCTGTGGGATTTTATAAAATCTAAACTGCGAGGACTAGACCCTTGAAAGTTTACACGGTGGTACCTCATGTGTTAAAAATGGGAATTTATGAAGATTTTGTGAAAATTTGCACAATGGTACCATATAATATGTGAAGAAAATGGGAATTTATAAGGATTAAAAAAAAATCTTGTGGGATTTACAAAAATATACTGCGAGGACTAGACCCGTTAAATTTTGCACAGTAGTACCTTATGTGACAAAAAATGGGAATTTATGAAGATTTGTTGGAATATCCCGTGGGTCAAGGGCAAGTCAATCTATATTTATTTAAAACATAAGAGTAATGGTCACCATGCCGGAATGCCAAACACAGGGTTGCGGGTTCGATTCCCGTTCGTATTTATTGTTAGATTTTTGTCTGTGGTCTGGTTGTTTCTATGTATTATAAGTAAGTATATATTTACAAAAGAAAAGTATATAATTAGTATATCCGTTGTCTAGCACCCATAACACAAGTCTAATTACTTAGCTTGGGGCTAGATGGCGATATGTGGAATGTCCTGTAATATTTTTATTTAATACTAATGTAGACATGCTTGGTAGATGATTGTTCTATCGGCCGCTAGATGGCGCTACGAAATCTAACCAATTTCCTGAATCGCGATGGCAAAATCCAACGCTGAACTTATAAGAGTAAACACAACATTAAACACTTTGTTGCGATTTTTGAGGGAATTTTTAAATTTTTGTTTTTTGACGATTACGGCTTTAGTTTTTATGTTAGAAGTTTTATTTTTACGGCACAACCTAGCACAAACCTAGCACAACCTTGTACAATAATCAAAATTGCGAAAATCCAAAAGTGCGGTGCCAACTTCTCGGTTTGGTGCTCTGGTTTAATTTGCATTGTGGCTTCAATTTTAACGTTAGTAGTTTTATTTTTACGGCACAACCTAGCACAAACCTAGCACAACTTTGTACAATAATCAAAATTGCGAAAATCCAAAAGTGCGGTGCTAACTTCACAATTTTTTTTACAGTTTTTTCAACTTTCTGGCTTCAGTTTTGACGTTAGAGGTTTTATTTTTACGGCACAACGGAGCACAAACCTAGCACAATTCAGCACAATAATCAAAATTGTAAAAATCTAAAAGTGCGGGGCAAATTTCAAAAACATTTTTCCACTTTGACGCGCCATTTTAAAACCTAGAAACTTGAAATTTGCGGCACAACGTTTAGAACGCCTAGCACAATCTTAAAAAAACCGAATTTCCAAAAGTGCGGTGCCAGGGTGGAATTTGGTTTAATTCGATTTTTGACTTCAGTTTTGACTTTAGAGAAAAAAAAATTACGGCACAACGCAGCACAAACCTAGCACAATTCAGCACAATCGTCAAATTTTGAAAAATTCAAAAGTGCGGTGCTAACTTCCCATACTCTTAAAGTTAATAAAGTGAGTTATAAGTAAACAAGTAGTTTGAACTAAATAAAGTGTTGTGCTTAACATATGGTGCCGAAACCAGGGAGTGACTAGTGAACATAGTGCAAAGTGTTAAGTGAGGGCCAGGACTTGTAAAATTTCACGTAAGTGTCAAAGACTTAGAAAAATCCGTGTTAAATTCTCTTGGACTTAGATTCTGGCCCTCTATACGGGACTTAGAAAAAATTCGTGTTAAATTCTCATGGACTTAGTTTCTGGCCCTCTATACGGGACTTAGAAAAATTCGTGTTCAGTTCTCAAAGACTTAGTTTCTGGACGTCTATACGGGACTTAGAAAATTTCGAGTCAAAATTTCATCGACTTAGTTTTTGGTCCTCTATACGACACTTAGAAAATTTAGTGATCATCGACTTAGTCTCCACCACTCTATACGGAACTTGTAAAATTTTGAGTTGTTGTTTTGAGACTTAGCCTACAACCGTCTATACGGCACTTAGAATATTCTCGCCATGGAAGACTTTATAGTCAGTCAAGAAGAAATAAGTCTACAAATTCGCAAGCATTTCAACAACTATAAAAAGACACCCAAAGAGAGGTTGACTAAGGCGTATATTGATGTAAGAGCAGGAAGTATAGAGTCGTTATGGAAGAGATTTGAAGATAATCATTTCCAAATTATTACACTAAGAGGCAAGGAGAAACCAAAGATAGATTACTTCACGAATGATGTATATGGGATAACCGAAGAAATTTACATAATTTACAAGATCAAATTAATGGAAGACCGAGAGGAAAGGGAAGCGGTTCCTGTGTCACCTCAAGGCCCGGCAATATCGTCGAACGCGAATGATACGCAACTACCCACTATTAAGTTGCCGACTTTTGCCGGTGCCTACGAAGATTGGGAGACGTTCCATGATATGTTCGTGTCGTTGATACACAATAAGAGGAACATAAGTGCGGTCCAAAAACTACACTATTTGAAGAGCGGCCTGTCTGGTGAACCTGCAAATTTGATTCGAAACTTGGCCATTACTGAGAGTAACTACGAAGAAGCCTGGACAGCTTTAAAGAGACGGTACACCAACAAGCGGTACAACGCGAATGAAGTCATGAAACGTCTCTTCGAGCAGAAAGCTATGGCTACTGAATCGTCGATAGCGATCAGACAGATGTTAGATACAACGACATCATGTATGACATCTTTGAAGAACTTAGGAGTTAACGTTGACTCTTGGGATGTTATCTTAATTCATCTGGTTGTGTCTAAGCTCGACTATGCAACTAGAAGAGCATGGGAATACGAAGTTAGTCGTTCTGACTCTGAAGAGTTGCCAACCTGGGCAGAGTTAGTGAAGTTCCTGGAACAAAGATTTAGAACCATAGAAGTGGTCCCCAAGGTCGAACCAAAAAATACAAAGATTGCACAATATAATAAAGTCAAGACTCCCACTGCAAAATCATTTCATACTACTACTGTAGAGGATAAAGGCATTCTTACGCCAAAGAAATCGAGCTGTACTTTATGTAGCCAAGATCATCTGCTGCATAAGTGTACTGAGTTCGCTAGCAAATCCCCCCAAGAGAGAGCTGAGTTTGTTAAGACCAAGGGATTCTGCTTCAACTGTTTGTCTCCTCGTCATACAGTAAGAACTTGTCATCAAGCTACTTGCTGTCGTCGCTGCGGCCGACGACACCATACCTTGCTACATCTCGAGAGAACTCAAGTTCTAGAAACTATGTCGGCGGCTAGAGGTCCAAAGCCTTCTTCGGATGCAGATTCATCAGAGAAGAACATAGTAGCTCATTTTACAATCGAAGAACATCATCCAGAGGTGTTATTAGCTACGGCTATAGCCAAAGCTAATTCAAAGAATGGCTACTCTCAATTAGTGCGTGTGCTTGTGGACCAAGGCTCTGAAGCCTCATTTATTAGTGAATACACCGTTCAATGTTTAGGTCTTAAACGTATTCCTGTTAATGGTTTAATTTCCGGTGTAGGTAATGGTCAATCTAGAACTAAGAGTATGGTTACTTTTGATTTAGCATCACTTCATAACTCCGATTTTTCTGTTAATGTAAATGCCTTTGTTTTGAGTTCACTGACATCATTTCTTCCTTCTAACAAAACTTCTATCGTTGACTGGCCTGAAATCAAAACCTTACCTCTTGCAGATCCTAGGTACGGTTCACCGGGAAAAATTGATGTGATTTTGGGCGCTGAGGTTCATGGTGAGATATTGCTGGAAGGTTTGTTAAAACACCCGTCGCAGTCTGGTCCTATTGCACAGAATACCCAACTAGGTTGGATTCTGTCAGGTAGAGTTTCACAAGAAGCTCTCGTCAAACCCCAAATTGTGAGTCTACATTTACAGGTTAAAGAAGACGTCCTACTGAAACAATTTTGGGAAATGGAGCGAAAACCGGACTTGATTGGGAGAAGGTTGACAAAGGAAGAAATCAAGTGTGAAGAGATATATGAGAAGAATACAGTGAGAAACAAAGAAGGGCGATATGTGGTAAGACTACCATTTACTTCCGAAAACCCAGAGTGTGTGTACGGAAGATCTAAGGAAATCGCTATGAAAAGATTTCAACTACTTGAAAGAAGATTAAAGAAGAATTCTACACTACAAGAAGAATATGAAAAGGTAATTAAAGACTATGTAGATCAAAACCATATAGAGATACTTACAGATGAAAAAGAAATCGACAATCCACGCGCAGTCTACCTCCCACACCACGCCGTGGTGAGAGAAGATAAAGATACCACTAAAGTTAGAGTTGTTTTCGATGCCTCTTGTAAGGGTGTCAATAATGTGTCACTCAACGACAACTTACTTGTAGGCCCGAAGCTGCAACAAGACTTGCGCCATATTTTAGTGAGATGGAGAACACATCCATTCTGCATAGTAAGCGATCTGAAGCAAATGTATCGTCAGACAATAGTGTCCCCACAGGATACTGATTTCCAGAGAATTTTGTGGCGTTCGAACTCTGAACAACCCATTCAGCATTACAGACTTTTAAGACTTACTTTTGGAACTGCATGTGCACCATACCTGGCAGTTAAGTCCCTCCAACAGCTGGCAATAGATGAAAAGGCGAAGTATCCGGTAGCTGCAAAGATAACGTTAGAAGATTATTATATGGATGATTTGCTTACCGGGTGCGATACGGAAGAAGACGCTAAAGCCATCTACGAACAGATGAATAAGTTAATGATAGCAGGGGGACTCCAGCTCCAAAAATGGTGCAGCAACAGTCAGAGTCTGCTGAATCATATAGAAAAGGAGAAGCAAAGTTCGAACGAATCGTTTGTTTTCAAGACTAGTAATATGATTAAGGTGCTTGGCATATCGTGGAATAAAGTAACTGACAATTTTGAATACAATTACAATCTTCCAGACACAGACGGACAAATTACTAAGCGCAAGGTCTTGTCAGACATTGCAAGGTTGTACGACCCGTTGGGTTGGATCGCGCCCGTTATTATTGTGGCCAAAGTTTTTATACAAAAACTTTGGAAGTCTGGACTAGCTTGGGATGAAGAGCTGACACCTGAATTGTTAAATGAATGGTTAGCTTATAGAACTAAGTTAAGTCAAGTAAGTACTATTGTTATACCAAGATGGTTAAATACGTATAAGGTTGACTCGGTGGAGCTGCATGCTTTTGCTGATGCGTCACAGAAGGCTTTTGCTGCAGCTATCTACCTGAAATGCAAGAACAGAGACGGCATTCATGTCAGATTAATAACAGCTAAAACTAAAGTAGCACCTATTGAAAAAGAAATTTCTATCCCTCGTCTGGAGCTGTGTGCTGCAGCACTCGCAGCTAAGCTGATTCATGAAATATCGCAGGTGATGGCAGTCCCAAAAGAGAAGCTGTTCGCTTGGTCAGACTCGACTGTCGTGCTTGCGTGGTTACGTGGTGAACCGAGTAGGTGGACTACTTTCGTTAGCAATAGAGTGTCAGAAATCTTGACTGTTACAGATCGTGAGCAATGGAACCATGTAAGGACAGAGTTTAATCCGGCCGATTGCGCGTCGAGAGGTACTTCCATTGCTGACTTAGCCAAATTCAAACTGTGGTGGACGGGTCCTGACTTTCTTCGACAGCGGGACGACTACCACACAAAAGATATTAGTTTTACTACTCGTGAAGAAGAGAAACCTGTTAAAGCTCTAGCAGGTGTAGTTAAAACTGAAGAAGATTTTATATGGGTTAGATTTTCGTCGTTATCTAAGTTATTGAGAGTGCTGTCCTACTGTAGAAGATTTCTCAATTTAAGATTACCCAAAGAGCAGAGAAATCGAAACACAACAGTTTTACCTGAAGAGCGAAATAAGGTTTTAGAAATTTGTGTTAGAAAAACCCAAGGATTCTATTTTGCGAACGACTTAAAACAACTCAAGTCTCACGGACATGTCTCTAAGAGTAGTTCACTTCACGCTCTTTCTCCATTTCTTGATGGAAATGGAGTTCTAAGAGTTGGTGGACGCCTTGAACAAAGTTCAGAATGTTTTGAGAAGAAACATCCCATTGTTATGCCCAGTGATAGTCATCTCACTGCGCTTATAATCTTGGACGCTCATCAAAAAACGCTTCACGGCGGTCCTCAAGTCATTATGAACTTTTTAAGAGCTAAATTTTGGATAATTCGAGCTAGAGAACGAGTTAAGAAGTGCTACAGAGAGTGTATTCGGTGCATTCGTTATTCTCGGCAAAATAACCAACAATTTATGGGTCAGCTTCCGTCGGTTAGACTGACTCCAGACAAACCATTTCGTTCTTCAGGAGTAGATTTTACTGGCCATATAAATATTAGATTTTCTCCTGGACGGGGATCTAAATCGTTCAAGGGATACATTTGTATCTTCATTTGTATGGTATCCAAAGCGATACATCTTGAGGCTGTATCTGATTTAACGTCAACTGGATTCATTGCAGCTTTTCGAAGATTTGTATCTCGAAGAGGTCAATGTCAACACCTATATAGCGACAACGGGACCAATTTTGTGGGTGCTGACAAGGAACTAAAAGTGATGCGTGCTCATGCTATATCTCAGCTACCCGACGAATTGGCTCAATTATTAGCAAACGAAGGAACAACGTGGCACTTCATTCCGGCGCACGCACCAAATTTTGGAGGCTTGTGGGAGGCAGGCGTCCGCTCAACGAAGATACATCTAAAAAGAGTAGTAGGAGACGCGACACTAACCTTCGAGGAACTATCCACTGTCCTAGCCCAAATCGAGGCATGCTTAAATTCGCGCCCGTTGTCCTTATTAAGCGATAATCCAGATGACCCGTTACCTTTGACTCCAGGTCATTTTTTAGTCGGTGAACCGCTGGTCACTATTCCCGATGAACATTATTCTGAGACAACTAAACTTTCCGGTCTTCAACGATGGAAGTTTACTCAAAAGATGGTTAGTGATTTCTGGCGTAGATGGTCTGATGAATATTTGGTGAACTTAAATCAAAGGTATAAATGGACTACTAAAAGACCAGAGCTTGAATTAAATGATATTGTGATTATTAGAGATTTCAACATACCACCTGCAAAGTGGTTGTTAGGTAAAATTGTAGAGAAACATCCTGGTAAGGATGCAATCACCCGTGTAGTCACGGTGAAAACTAAAAACGGACTCTTAAAGAGACCCTGTAATAAATTATGTGTTCTAACTAAGTCAGAAAATTAGAGTTGCATTGTGTTGTTATAAGACAAATTTTCAATTTAGTATTATTGTAAACCTCATCACTTGGCATTTTGAGACCTTACGGTGGGCGGCTGTTGACCATCAAAATGTAATACCCACACGGTGGGCGGTTGTATGTAAGTCACATAAGTAATTAGTCTAACTGTTGTTTGTTGAATTTGTTCAAATTAGCGTAATTCAGAACCAATGTTAATGTAAGAGAAAAGAACGACGTTCTTTGGTGGGCGGGATGTCTAAAACGATGTCCAAGTCCTAAGTTAATAAAATCCATAAGATGTAGGTTAGTTTCAACAATGGTCAACAGATGGCGCCACTCAAATACATGTAAATTTCTAGATCGCGCAAGCGTTGTCGCACACCGAATGGTGAGGTACCGTCGAACATTTTGTACTATCGAGTTATTGAGTTAGTAAGTTTGAAGTTAAAGTTAATAAAGTGAGTTATAAGTAAACAAGTAGTTTGAACTAAATAAAGTGTTGTGCTTAACAGTTGCTATGGTTACTTTTGTTGCTATGGCTACTTGTCAATAACATGACGCATGACGTCACACTTTTTTGTGAGTGCAGGTGTTTAACGATTTATAAGACTGAACTTTTTGACGTGATAACGTCAAAAAGTTCAGCTTTACTCATTTTGATGAAGATTGAATTGAAACAACGCCATATTAAAATTTATCCGAGTGAATCCACGAGGTGGTGTTAGTGTAGTTTCTAGTCCCCATATTTACGTTTATGAATACTTTAGTGCTCTTACCGTTCTGACGGGTGCTCGCTTATCACTGAACAAGTAAACGTACGTTTTAATGTCATTTTTTGATATTACGTCTCACTCGAGCGAGCTTTTTTAAGCTTTTCTTGGTAAGACTTGATTTTTTTGTTTCTGACAGCGTGGATAAGGCGTTGATGGACTTGTAATGAAGTGCCTAGTACCTAGAGTGCGTACCAGATTTGTCTGCGCGCGATTGGTGCTTTTTTTGCTTTTAGTTTTTGGCTTGATGACGTAACAACAAAGGCTAGGAAAAACCGGTTATTGGAAAAAAAAATTCTCTTTGGTGTCTTATATACAAATAAATCGAATTTAATACTCAATTAATGTTGTAAATAGTTGTGCTGAAACAAAAGGCTTGAAAAACACAATTAGTCGAGCTGCTGTCAGTAAGGTAACACCAGAGAGTATAAAAGCTCATCATGTTATTGCTTTGCATTTAAAGTTCCTTATACTAAAACAAGAAACATAAAAGACGAAAACACTGAAAACCTCAACCTCTACGGCTCAGAACCTACTGGTCCGCTGAAATTCACACCCTGTGCCCACTCGTCCCCTCTAATGTTTCATGTTCCCACTCGCCCCTGACCTTTTATTTATATTAAAATATAATAAATAAAACAAAACTTTGCCACAATGAAAATAGCAAATTGGAATGCTCAGAACCTAGTGGTCCCCTGAAATTCGCACCCTCTGCCCACTCGTCCCCTGATCAATTATTTAAATGAAAACAAATTTTGAATCATACATGCACTCTACTTACCAAAACAAAACTTTGTAATAAAGCCAAACATTGTCACAATGAAAACACCAAATTGGAAAGTTCTCGAGTTATCGAAGGCATCTTCATCGATGCCGGAAGTAGCGCGTTAAGGCTTTTGTGGGTCCTCAAACAGGCTACAATGTTAGATCACGTACGAAATGCAACCTTCCGTGTTGGCTCACGTAGTGTCGCCAGAAAGGAGTAGGGATTGGGTGTGTTTGGAGATCTTATCGATAAAACGTAGAAATAAATTCCTTTTTTTACTCCTTTATTAGATGAATATATAACGATGCTCCTCGGGCTGAACCACCTAGATCCTGAATCTGCCGAAGTTTAAAAAAACATTGTTCTCATGAAAGCCTTCTCATGAATGTCAAATAACTAGACCCTGTGGTTCGGCCTTTGCATTGTCATTTCTATTGAAAAGTTTTTTTTTAAATTAGTAATTCAAAGTGATCAAGTTAATCAAAGTTATCTTTGAATGCAAAAATGTTTTTGCATTCAAAGATTTCTTTGGTTAACTCTGGAATGAGATCCCAGTGCCGTCTATCGAACGCAAGCACCTCAATAACACCCTACAAACCTACAAGACCTGTAAGCAAACTTTTAAAAGGGCAAGTCAGCAAAATGGCGGCTTTTGTTGCTCCAATAATTTTTGCGTTTGACAATCATTGACAGAACGAAAACTAGGGTCATTCAATTTGTGATTTAAATGGTGAATCGGTAACAGATTCTGTCAAAACATGATAATGATGCGGTTCCTCATTGATCGAGCGATTCAAAATTAATTTTGTTTACACTAAACTGCACTAAACCAACTGAAATAAAATAGACCACACGAACTTAAGGCAATTGACTCTTAATCCCTCGGATGCTTTCGGATATGCACAAATAAACGCATTCTTATTATTGTGTCACAATAAAGTAATACGAAGTTCGGATAACCACTCAAAACTGTTACAACTCACTGCCAAACTGAGTGCATATCGACATAACAAAACCGGGTCACAAAACTCCATTTCCCACTCCATTTTAAAACCCAAAACTGTTTAGTTTACCACCTCGATATTAATCAACAAATTTGAATTCAAGCGAACAACACATAAACTGTAACGTTATTCATAACATTTTATAAGGCAGTAACGTATCAACCAACGTTAGCTCGAGGGAAATTATACCAAGTTTACAACTCTCGTAACAACTTAGAATCGTTAGTTTGAAATTTAATCGCTCAAAGCTGTAGTGTGGTGAAAATTGGGAATTCACTAATTGAATTGAATTTAGATGGTTTGGACAGTTGCGGTTGGAAAGCAATCGGTAACTCAGGTATTAATTAATATTGTTGGATTGATTTTAAGATCGGTTTGATTAAATCCTTGGGTCTATTTGTATTGGATTTAGATTTTAATTGGTTATTATGTTGAATTAAGTTATGATTTTGGGTTAATAATAATTATGTAATAATTACGTGTAAAGTTTAACTTTTTAAAGTAAGTCAGCGTCTCTAATTTTAAATTAAAATATAATAATATTATTTTCAATCAAATATTTTTATTGTATAGCCTGTGTGGGTACGAGCTCTTACAAAGATTTTATTATGTACTATACTCCTTAAATTTATAACAGTCGGCAATTGTCGTTTATTAAATTACTTATTTAATCTTAAAGAACAAAAAAAAAACAATAAGAAATGTGCATCAGGATAACTAAATACCTAAACTTAACAACTTATGAATGCAGGTTTTCCATCAATGTAGGTATATGACGTTATCACGTCAAAAACGAAATTAAATCACATTACATCTAAAAACAATAGTAGATTAAAATAAAATATTACCTATCATATTTTCTGTAACTAAAAAATGTAACATCACTACGAATTTTCAGGAAGCAAAGCATGCCACATATGCAGCATAAATTGCCTGCAAAACATTTATTTTAATTTTGCATAGTAATATTAAATGCGGTAAACTTTAGACAGTTTTCCTCTGAATTTCCTAGATTTAATCTTAAGACTTCCTTTTGTTTATATTTGGAGACGTGTTTCGTATCTTAGAACAGGATTTTTGGGTGGAATTTTCATATTACAGGTAAATTAAAATACAGGATCATTAAGCAGCAAGCTCTGTGTGTTTTAACCGACTTTAAAAAAGGATAAGGCTCTCTATTCATCGTGTTTATACATTTGTTATGTGTATACATCGATTACTCGAAGACGGCTCAACAGATTGAGATGATTATTTTTAGGGTTCCATTCCTCAAAGGGTAAAAAAGTAACCCTTATAAGATTACTTTTTTGTCCGTCTGTCTGTCCCTCTGTCTGTCTGTCTGTCTGCATATGTGTCACCACCGATTTTCTCAGGAATGGGCGGACCTAGCAAGTTGAAATTCATACCAGGTACCTGTAGTCAAGTATAATATGTATAAAATTCAAGGTCCTGAGTCAAGACGATTAAAATATGGGCAAATTTACATTTTCGCAAAAACTTGTAAGTACCAAAAATTACCTCAACATTTTTTATTTTGTTGAAATGGCATACTGCAGGAGAGTAGAATTTGGTGAGGTTGTAATGAGGATCTTCGAATTGGTAAACAGATTCACTTCGAGCTTGAGGCAAATTGCTCAGGTTTTTTTTATTTTTGAAAAATGAGGAAGCTGTTGCTGAGTAAAATCGGCTCTTAAACCAATAAGTAGAGGTTGGTGGAGCATCTGAAACTACTTTCTTATCACAAAACTACTCAATGAGCTACGATTACGGGTTCCAATTTATAGATTTAAGCCGCTTTTGCCAGTCATTTTAAAGTCATCATCCTTCAGGTATAGGTACAATCAACGTTCAAAATTCCACTGGCACCGTAACGTTTACAATCCTGTGCTGCTGCACAGGATACGTTAGGTACGTACAACGTTATCTGTGGATCAAACCCACGTCGGTTGGTGTAGCGGGTGGCGACTTAAAACACTCGTTCAAAGGCATAGCTAACATGTTGAAAATAATAACTGCGAAAATAAAACACACTGAGTACTTTGAATTCAAGTATTTATATGTTTGTGTGTAACGTCTACTAGAAGAAGGTCGTAAGTCCAATACTTGTTTATAGTATTAACGACGCAAAATTATAGTGAACTTATGACGCATACTGTACATCATTTTAACCTACCTACATCTTCAGACCTGCTCCATATAATTCACCAAAAACAACGATGGCACAGTCAGTATAAGTTGGCTCTAGTTTCATTCCCTCTGGAACTAAATGACCACAAAGTTATCCGAAGTTAAACTCCGTTTAATTATCACCGCAGTGTCTATGGAGAGTCCAACTTAGTTAAGTGAATCAAGTTTTAACTTAGTACCACTAAAATGTGGGCTTAAAAAATATTTGTCAGCATTTTTTGTAACTTCAAACGAAATTGTCGTACTGTATCTTTTTTATTATCTAAATATGGTTTAAAAAAAAAACAAAGAAAACTAAAACCAAAACCTACTTCCCAATAAAACTTAACATAAACATTACATGGACATAAAATAAAATAAAAAATAATTAAGTATAGAGATATGCGAGACATATAAATGGTATTTAGATTTACTTTTACTTTAGTAGAGTATACTGTTTGTCATCCATTAATAAATAAAATAGCAAATTAGGGGAAAACCACCTAGCTAAAATAACCAAACTAAATAATTTAAAATCCAAGTGGTTTGTTTAAGCGCATTATTATCTATTCAATGTTATTTCAAGTTTATACTTAATTGACTTGCAATGTTTGTATGTATGTTCGTCTGGCTGTTGCATTCCACAAATTCCCTCTTTCTATTTCCCGGTCAAATTATGTTTTTCGCTATTCCGGAAACACAATTATTCGAAATTCAAAACCACACCAAACTATAAAGTTCAAACATCTAAAAATCACATTTGACCCATTTCAAGTCAGAATAGAAATTCTGAATTCAAAATGCAACCGTCTACCGGAAATGAATCCGTTGGCGGGACTCTTCGATACGGATCTGATGGACCCGAGTCCGACATCCGGTCGGTTCCCGCCTTTATAGCTTTCAATTTCAAATCGGCTGCCGAACGTCGGTTATAGATTCCATTTTTAAACTGTCGCAGCCATTTTAGATATTTTATCTTTGAAGGAAAACACAAAATATTTGTCAGATGTTACATTGTTGCATGTTGCATTTACACGACCTCCTTAACGGGCAACGTTATGGATTGCAGCTTCGATTCCCACCGCAGAAAAAAACATTTGTATGATCTACAGATATTTTGTGCTCAGCTAATTAGGGTGGCTCAGTTTGAGAGTTGCCATTTTTACGTGTTTGTTGGAAATTGTTACGGCAGGCGTCATAGTCCCATAGTCACGTATAGTATCAAATCCACTTCTATCCCATCACAGTTTTCTCCTGTAGTTTATCAATACTTCTATCCAAACCGGAAGTTGTGACTGCATTTTATAGTGCAGACTTGATAATCGCTGGTTTGATGTCCACATCATATTTTGCCATTAAACTTGTTATTGTAAAGGGCCTCTACGTGTTGGCTTCGGCTCCACACACGCCTTTCAAAGGTCCGAGGCTCCATGGCTCCGTGATACGGGACACATAACAGACAATAAATATTGTAGGAAATTCCACACAGCGCCACCTAGCTCCAAGCTAAGCAACTAGGCTCGTGTTATGTTGGCCAGACGACGGATAATATATAGGTACTCATAGGCTACAATTTGATCTCTTTTTTTTTAATAACTGATGCCGTGGCAATTATTTCGTAAAACATATGAAACGAATAATAAATTCAAAAGGATAGAAAATAGTAACTTAAGGTCGCTGCATACCTAACATGATTTTTCTCGTGCCGGACGGGACGTGATGATTTCTTGACATCGTTTTATATAAAAACTAGCTGCGGTTCGCGGTTTCACCCGCGTAAGTCCCGATTCCGTGGGAATATCAAAATAAAAATAGGCTAGCCTTCCTCGACAAATGGACTATCCAACACACTAAGAATTTTTCAATTCGAACCACAAGTTCCTGAGATTAGCGCGTACAAACAAACAAACTCTTCTGCTTTATAATATTACTAGCTGCACCCCGCGGTTTCACCCGCGTAATAATTTTCTACGCAATTTTCTTAATATTTTCTTTCATAAGAACCTTCTTCTGACAATAACAAACACAACAAAAAAAGAATTGGCCAAATTGGTCCAGGCGTTGTTGAGTTATGCGCTTACCAACACATTTTGCGATTCATTTTTATATTATAGATACTAGCGACCCGCCTCGGCTTTGCACGGGTATATTATGCATGAATTATACATTATAAACCTTCCTCATAGGGACATAGGGACAGAGAAAGCGACTTTAATATTATGTAGTGATGAAAGTGATAGTGATGATATCACGGATTGATGATATCACGGATTAAAGATACCACGAACACATTATAATACCATGAAGGATGCACGTCAAGTCCCCGTCCCTTCCGAGGTTTTTCCCGTTACGTATGCAGCGACATTTAAACAGTCGGAACCGGGGAAGGTACCTACAGATGCACTCTCTACACCACAGCTGTTAATATATTTCTCAAGTACATATCAAAGCTAAATCTAATCTCAAAGTACATACATAAACAGAAGTACGGTATAAATAACAATGAATGTGCGAACAGATCCCATAGATTCTGGAATCGAACGCAAGTACCGCTGCCGAGACCGGCTGTACTTTACTGTTGGTTTGTACATTCGAAGATAGAGGTGCTTGTCTGTTTATTCCATCTATATATAATATATACCTACCAGGGTTATAAGTAATCAAATAGAAAAGCCGTTGTGGGCCACTTATGTGTACAAACAACGACTTTGTCTACGACTTTCGGAAATTCCATTTTTTTTGGACATATTTTATATCTAGTTACAGACTCCAGAGAAAGACTACAGAGAAAAAAACCAATTAATTAATTTAAAAAAATTAACCGTCTATATAACTAACTATCTCGGTTCATGAGATACAGTCTGGTGACAGACAGACGAAACGGACCGACAGTGAAGTCTTAGTGATATGGTTCCGTTTTTCCCTTTTGGTACGGAACTCTAAAAAAGTCGACCCGCACTTAAGTATTTCCCGTTTAAAACTCACTCTTGTAAGAAAGTAGGTACACATAAGCTAAGTGCATCACAGACGAAGCTTGTAAGAAATTAGATTACGATGCCGTCGGCGTCGTGTCTCTGCTAGGCTTTCACACCGGTAGGGGTTGATTCTAGGGGTGTATTACATGGTACGGGAATTGAGGAGATACAAAGAAACAATTTGTAACTAATAAATAAAATAAATAAATAAATATTACAGGACATTCCACATTTAGCCCTAAGCAACTAGACTTGTGTTATGGGTGCTAGACAACGGATATGCTACTAAGATACTTTTTTTTTGTAAATATATACTTATTTATACATAGAAACAACCAGACCCCAGAAAATAAATACATGTCTGAGGCGGGAATCGAACCCCCAACCTTGTGTTTGGCAGTCCAGCATCGTGACCATTGTGCCAACTGGGTCGTCAAATGAAAAGTTATTAAAAAGGAAAAATGCGTCTTCTAAAATTACTACTTAGATGAGACTTGGATTTGAGACGCGTTATCGATTGCGTCACACCGTGAAAAAACATAACCCTTTTCTTGCCAGTTGGGTAAAAAGAAACGCATTTTTTATTTCACATTTCGAAGATGTATTTATCCTTAAAGTTTTAAAAATCGGCTTTGTGCTATATTGGGCATCCTGCTATGAAATCGTACCTACCTTTCCCTTTTTTCTTTTTTTTCTCTACTGTATTCTCTGAATTTTCTGTCATTCTATCTTATTCTTTTAATTTCCTTTCTATTTATCTTATTCTTTTGTTTCTTAATTTTATACATGTCAGTGTTCAAATGTTTTGATTTGTCAACAACTCTCAACTGTTTTATACTTATATGTTTTGTCGTTGCTTGTCCAAATAAATGTTTATTTTTTATTTTATTCTATTCTTTAAATATTAATTAAAATACTTTGTTATCAACTCTTGTACCGCATCATAAGCTTATAAATCCCTGTCATTGTGAACGTGGAGGAAATTTAATACCACAGTCTGTCCATCTGGACTACCTATCCTTGAAACCAACTATTGGAAATAATAATTGAATTTTATACCGTCTTAGACCCCGTTTAAAAACGTTTCTTAGTGATAAAGCATTTTCTTCATAAAGAAAAGAAAATTGGCGCTTTTAGGCGGTAAGGCCGGGGTTTTTTTTTTGCAAATGACAGGTCATTGTGACTTTATTCTTTGATCTATTGTTTGACTTATCTTATATTTTACTTATTGGCTTTTTAGTAAACACATTAAAAAATTAATCTGTATATTTTTATTATTAAAATGAAAATTATGATATCCTGATTTGTTTGTTTTGATATCTATTAACATTTATTATCTGTAAAATGGGTGTAATTTGCCTGAATAAAGAGTTATTTTATTATTTATTGTTTGACTATTAATAAACCTGCCTAATGGTGACGATGCTGTCTAAGATGTAACACGCTTTCTTGTTTTCTCTTAGAAGTTCTCTCGCGACTTTAAAACCAAATTGTATACGTCAGAAAAAAAGACGTAGGCAACTGATTCCATTCATGTACGAATAAGGAATTGCGAAGCAAAAGCTTAGTGCAGGTATTTCTACTATGAATCTGTATATTTCTTTGCTTTCGTTTGCAGTAATCTATCTATCTATTTAATTTTAATAGACTTTGACACGTCATTTTTTTATGTCTCCGTAAAAATGGGTTTCAAATTCACAGTTTAAATTTGCCGAAAGTACAAAATTATGGTTAAACCAGTAATTTGATAAAATGTATAGAATTTTGTTAATCACCTCTTACAGCAATCGTACTGGAAAATAGTGCATCCAAAAATCCATCTCGATACCCGTATCGATAAAATGATTATTTCGTAAAAAGAACATTCAACAATAGAGCACGTTGCGAATAAACAATACGTCGGACGTGCGTGATTTACGCGCGTTCGGTTATTGTTGAAATTCGTCGATAGCGCTTTTGTTTCGCCGTCTGGCTTCTTATCGGTAGAGGGATGGGATTGTCGATATCGATTAAAATAAAACGTTTTAATCGTGTGGTGCTTAAAACTGATGGCCGTTGGGGCAGAAAAGGTCTAGACTTTGACTCCGGCTACCGACTTCTTCTTCTTTTCGTGTCAGTGACGTTCGCGCAGTCAAATTTTTCCTGCCCAGTAGCTAGCCACTGCAACTGCAGCAACGTTGGCCTCTAGCAGGTCCTCCAATGTGCAGGTATTAGGGCACAGTGGGCATTGGAGTAGGTGCACCATGGACTTCGACGTGGCTCCACACTAGCATTGCTCCTCAGTCGGCGCAATATAATATGCCCAAATGTCAAATTGTCAAATTTTGTCTGCAACTGCCTACTTTAGATGGAGAGACGACTTATTTAAATTTAAGGTCGCGGGAAGTCGTTGTACGCAGAGAGCATGCCAACCGACCGATAGCTCTGGAAGTCTTTGAGGGAGGCATATGTTCAGCAGTGGACGTCCTGTGGTTGATATTATAATGATAATGAGAAAAAATAATTACGTTAAAACTTTTTTAATCATCCATAAAAATATCTAGGTAAGTTGGCATTGTAATACGTCAATTATTGTGATAGACAGTATTTTCAGTTTTAAGCTATTGCATAGCTTTTATCGAGGGCTTTGACTGCGGGGACCGAATCAGAAAATAAAACCTAACACCCCCCATTCCGCCTACCATGTAGCTCGGCCGAGCGTTCGCCTAACGTGTATATGGTACGACTGTACGAAGCTCGCACGATGCAATAGCTTTACCGTGTCAGTTCCCGAGTGCCATACGTTTTTATTTTTAATTTTAATTTAGTTATGTTTGTCTATGATTGCAATCTATGACGGCTATGGAAAAAATATTGTGATTATGACTTATTGACACTCGTGTATATATACACACTTGCACGTATATTTTCTTCAACTCTTTATAATATCATTCTCTTTTTATTAAATAGAGCGTTTTTTATTTGTCAGTGATAAACTAATGGTAAATTGGCTTTAGAAATAGTTTTTCTTATTTTGCTTTTTATTGGCAAAAAAACAGACCATTTTAAATTATCGATTACCTATTTAGGTACTCACGACAATCCCATCACTAAATTGTGGCAAAACTGCATCCACATGGTGCCACGAAAAGCAAAATATTTAAACGCATTCAGATCTACCGTCGCAAACCTTCAGTTATAGATAAAAACCATTCATTTTTATTGTTAAAATTAAAAAATTGTGACTCGCGTACAAAAAACTAACCTATTTGAAACAAATTGCTTAGAATTTTGTGAAAGTACATTAAAATTAAAAAAAAAACTGTATACCTACTGACTGACTGATGCACTAATTATTAAAGAGCTCTCGAACCGTGGTTTTAAATGTGACCGAAGCGGATTTGTACTGACAAATAAGTTTTTTATAATTAATTATGTGACTTTTATAAACAAACTAATATATTTTTCAGATGTTTTACTTAATTAAGTAATCCCCGAATACTCAAATGCTCCTATTCTATTTAAACATGACACTTAAATGTCAAATTTAATCGCCACTTATGTTAGTAGACTTTTAGTATTCGGGCGGAACTTATACATTTAATGTACCTATGAAAATATACCTATTACTGCATCTCGTGGTAGGGATTTTTCAATGGAACCTTTTTCACTTTTGCACACAAACAAATCCACAACCTAGACAGCATTCTGAAAGCCAAAAAAATGAATACAGCATTGTTTAAGTACTAGACAGGTACGAAACTCCGAACAAAACATTATGACATAGAACACTAGTCTAGAACAGTGCCTACTAGTGTTGGCGAAAATTAACTACCATATCGATAGGTCTATCGATAGTATTATACTGTCGGTATTATACTTTCGTCCGCGACTTAGTCCGTGTAAGGTTTGAATTTTCCAAATTCCTAACTGATACCTTCATCATACCAAAAAACACTCCCCAAATTTCAGCTCTCTACGATCAGCGGTTTAGACTGTGCGTATATAGAGACCTGAAATTTGGACATCACCTGAAAATCCGACAGTCAGTCAGTCGTTCAGGACATAGCATTTTATAAGAGTAGATTTGATTTTTCTGACAAGAAATGATGTGCGCTAATGACACTGCTCTCATCATCATCCGAGCGATGTTCCCGGTTGCATCCCTCTCGGGAGCCCAGGGTCCGCTTTCCTACTTTTACGCCTCCACTTCGCACGATCTTCGGCATCCTGGGTTGTAAGGCCATTTGCACGCATATCACCCTTTACGACGTCAAGCCAGCACTTCTTGGGTCTACCCAGTCTGCCACGACCCGGCGGAGGCGCCATGGCAAGACATTTGTTCCCCACGTAACTAGCCGGTTTTCGCAAGACGTGGCCGTACCAGCGTAAGCGACACTCTTGCAATTTATCTGCAATGTCTCGGACATGAAGGCTGCCCCGGATGCATGAGTTCCTGACGCGATCCTTTCGCGTCACTCCACACATCCAGCGCAACATCTTCATCTCCGTGACACGCAGCTCCTGCTTATGTCGCTCAAGCACCGGCCACGCCTCACTACCATACAAAAAGACAGGTCTAATGATGGTTTTATAGACCTGTCCCTTTAGTTTAATCGGCATTTTGGGGTCGCAAATGACACCAGTCACCTCACGCCACTTGGCCCAAGCCGCTGAAATGCGTGACTTGACGTCGCAATCGATGTCGCCGGACGCGTGAAGCACAGACCCCAAGTACTTAAACTGGTCTGTCCGCTCGACCATATGACCGTCTACGCAGACAGGTGTGGGATCTGTGGTATTGCAAGCCAAGTACTCTGTCTTCGCCACATTCAGTTGCAAACCGCCGTTCTCAAGCGACTCCTTCCACGTGTGTACACGTTGGACCAGCCGCCCCTTATCCGAATCCGCCAGCGCAATATCATCAGCGTACATGAGCAGCCATGGAGGCTGCTCGTGTGCATCCCTGATGGCAACGGACAGTGCATCCAATATTACGCTGAACAGGAACGGGCTTAGGACGGAACCCTGGTGAACTCCAACGGTAACAGGGAAGGGCTTAGTGTCGCCAACAGCAGTTCGCACCACAGAATCAGAATTTCGGTACATGTCTCTGATGATTTCAACATAAGCTTTCGGAACCCCTTTGGACCGCAGCCCACCAGATCATCATGCGAGGAACACAGTCGAAGGCCTTCTGCAAATCTAGGAATAGAAAATGCAGAGGCGTATTCTTCGTCCTGTATTTCTCCATAACGATCCTTAGGGCGAAAACAGGGTCCATGGTGCCATGCCCGGGGCGGAAACCATATTGACACCCAGAGACAGTGCACTCCTGTCGGATCTGAGAGTCGACTATCCGCTCGTAGAGCTTCATGGTGTGGGACATGACCTTTATACCTCGATAACTGCCACACTCCTGCACCGATCCCTTGCCCTTGAAAACTGGGGTAATAACACTCAATCTCCATTGGGCAGGGATCTCGCCGGTCTCGAGTATGCGGTTAAAGAGGTTGGTCAAGATGCCCACACCCCGAGGACCCATCGCCTTCCACACTTCGATAGGGACTCCATCGGCTCCGACAGCTTTCCGATTCTTCATGCGGCGAAGAGCCTTGCGGACTTCGTCAGGCGTAATCGGTGGCACAAGTCCTTGATTCGGAGGGAGTTCCGGCGGCTGCAACTCTTTGTACTGCTTATTCAGCAGCTCGTGGAAATAAGAGCGCCATCTCTCCTTCACCGCGAGGTCCTCGCAAAGCAGGTTGCCATCGGGGTCTTTTACACAGCGGCACTTGGATATATCCTGCGCCGCTTTTACCCTCGAACGTGCCAACTTATAAATAAGCTTCTGCCCCTCAGACGTTTCCAACTTATCGTACAGTGACTGCAAGCTTCTGGGATTTGGTTTCATCCAGCATCCACCATCTGATTTGGCGACGACATTGCTCAGGGTGTTTGTCTTTGGGTTTCACACAGAGATCCATGACAAGAAGACGGTGTTGATCAGTAAGACTCTCACCGGGTATGACTTTGCAGTTAGCTACGTTGCCGATATGATGTCTCCTGGTGATTAGAAAATCGATTTGGGTAGCGTGCCTTCCACTCTTGTAGGTGATCAAGTGGTCGGGTTTCTTTTTGAAGTAAGTGTTTATGAGGGCCAGGTCGGCAGTGGCACACGTACGTAGGATTTCTTCCCCTTCCGCATTCCGACTGCCGTATCCGTAGCCTCCGTGAACACGCTCAAATTCCACCCCCATCTCGCCAACATGACCGTTCAGATCACCACCCAAAACGATCCCCTGTGACAACGGGATAGCTCCAAGGACCTCACCGAGTTTGTTCCAAAACAGTATCTTATCAGCGTCGCTACAACCGACCTGCGGCGCATAGGCACTTACTAAGTGGGTTACAACCCCCTCAATAAGGACCTTCACGGCCATAAGTCGGTCGCTAAAGCGTTTTACCTCCAAGATACAATCATGAAACCCCTCAGCGAGCACCACAGCCACCCCGTTCTCTCCACCAGGTGCACCCGTGTAGATCAGCTTGAAGCCGTTCCCAATGTGCCGGGATCTGCTGCCTTTCCATCGAGTCTCCTGCAGGAACGCCACGGCCACTTTTCGCCTGGAAAGTACGTCGGCCAGCTCCCTCGCGCGTCCGGTTAGCGTGCCAATGTTCCACGTTGCGAAGCGGAGTTTCTTTTTGTGAGTTGGGGCTCGCGTCTTTGGCCGTGCCCGCCCATGGCACGGTAGCCCTCGTCCACTTCCCACAGGAGTCGGGCGAGGCTCCTGCGCGCCGTTATGCGGCGGCGCCCTATTTGTGGGACAACTTCTTTCGAGACTTTCCATAATTATGATGCGGCTTTATTTTTGACTTTTACGGGAGCGACTGCCGTCTGACCCCCCAACCCCAGAGAGGAAAAGTCAGCGCCAGAGCCTCGTCCGTTTCTCAGCAGGTGCACCAGCTTGCAGGTGAGGTTGACTTGGGCCCAAAGATCTTCGCGGGCCCCATACACCCTAATACATACACCCTACGCTAATGACACTGCTCTAATGGTTTATAAAAAAACATCAGTTTAGTTGACCTCAGAAGTATAAAAAAGTTCTTTCATCTGGACACGGTCGACTAGTCGAATTAGGATGGAGAAGATCTTCTCAAGACATCTTCTCCTCTCCTTCTCCTCTCCTCCTCCTCATAGTCTTCTCCATCCTCACGCAAAATGGACCCAAGTAAAGAGGCCTAGTTGCGGAAAAAAAGCCCATATAAAAGTAAGATTTTTATCGTTTTTTTTGTTTGTTTGTAACGAATAGGCTCAGAAACTACCGACTTAGATCTTTTGTATGAGGATACATCGATTTATTGACAGTATCATTGCATACTTGAGCAGGAGCCTATTTGGCGGCGACATTGTTACTGTGTTATAAATAACATAGCTTAGAAGAATTTGAATATTTAGGTGAGTCTGTTATTTTTAGTCATATCAAAAAGAAGTTGTCTAAGTTTTAGTTTTGTTGTTGGCCAAATAAAGATATATCTATCTACTTCCAATATTCCAACGGGATCGGGAATTACGCGGGTGAATTCTAAATACTCTAGTTTTTGAGCTTTGTACAAGTTGCACTGTGGACAAGTTGCGGCTAAACAAATCGGATTGTACCCACAGTTTTTAGTCAGAAAAAAGTCATTTTCGCTTGTGTTCATTGTTCAGTGTATTTTTTGATAGACTGTGACGTCAAATGGAAATATGGATCTAGATGAAATGGGTTTCGGTTTGGTCATTTTAATTTTCAATCATCTGAATGACATTTTCGCGGTTGTTCCGTTGATTAAAAAGCTTGTTTGTTTATAGTGGGTATTTTTTTGTTATTTTACCTGAATAATAAATTAATATGTTTGTTTAATATTGTCAACGCTTATTATAAAAAAGATTAGTTTTAATGCCCTTATAGATAGCAGCGCCTCTTTTTAGGTTAGGTATTTTGATCTTTAAGCGATTTACAGCATAAGTAATGTAGGTGATTTATTTTAAGAGGAAAGGGTACCGGGGGCTCTTTCCATACAAACTATTACAAACGTAGTCGACTGTTTCCTCCCTGGATAATGACACTAGAGCAAATATTTTTGGTGCATAAAACTTATAACTGCCATGACCATACCCCTATTTTTCGTTTTTAAATTTTTTAATCTTAATTTCTATGATAATTAGAAAAAAAAACCAAAACATTGGGGCATAGTCGTGGCAGTTATAGGTTTTATTGCACAAAAATATTTGTGCTAGTGTCATTATCCAAGGAAGAAAAAGTCGACTACGTTTGTATGGAGAGAGCGTAGGTACCCTTTCACATTAAGCATTTAAATTAGCTTGACCCGCATTCTCATGACTGAAGATAATGGTGGTTTTAGAATCTACAGTATGGGTCATAAGCAAATGATCAGTTTGCTACAATAATACTATCAACAAATATTGGAGTTACGACCTTCTTCTAATAGACGTTACACACAAACTTAAATACTTGAATTAAAAGTAGGTACTCAGTGTAATTATTATTTTCAATATTATGTTAGTTATGTCTTTAGTTGGCCGAGAGGTATAAGCCGCCACCCGCTTCACCAACCGACGTGGGTTCCATCCACAGGTTACGTTGTTATAATGTTCAAATAGTGCTGCACAGGGTTGTAAACGTTACGGTGGGCAGAGACTTTTGGCCGTGGATTGTACCTACTATCTATCAAGCGATTTGGTGCTAGTTTGAAAAAAAAAACCGTAAGTAAGTATCTATTTGACGACGCAGACGACCCAGTTGGCACAATGGTTACCATGCCGGACTGCCAAACACAGGGTTGCGGGTTCGATTCCCGCCACAGACAAGTATTTATGCTTAGATTTTTGTCTGTGGTCTGGTTGTTTCTATGTATTATAAGTATATATTTACAAAAGAAAAGTATATAAGTAGTATATCCGTTGTCTAGCACCCATAACACAAGTCCAGTTACTTAGCTTGGGGCTAGATGGCGACGTGTGGAATGTCCTGCAATATTTATTTTATTTTATTTACCCTAGTAAAATGTTCCCTATTTATTTTATTTATTTATTTTAAGGAAACTCAACAGCTAATTAATACATAATTATATAAACAGTACAACAGAAAGCCAATTACAGAGTTAATAGAGTTAATTAATTAGGTAGTCATTTTTTATTTACTTTGACTGTTTAATAGTTTAATACCTACCAAGGCATCCTTTATTCTTTCTTCTTACAGTTTTTCTTTTTTATTTCCCGTTTTATCTCCCAAATCCCCCATAAAAATTCTATCAAGGTTTTTTCAACATTAAAACCATCATTAATTCGACACAAAATCCTATACCGTAAACAAAAAGATCCATTTTTTTCACTCTCTTTAAATTTCCCGCCTACTTGAACCAAGAGGGTTGGAAATGACGTTTACAGCCGACAATGACGTCATAAAATGAAGCCAAGCCGTCCGTAATATGCTTAAAGGTTTCGCACCTGAGTGACCCTACTGAAGGTTCTCGAATTTAATTCACTGATACTCAACATGTAAGATTCAATTACAAACAGTAGCATATATATAACTTAGGGGACTTCAATTGGGGAGTGAAAGCTTCTAGTAGAAAAACGTGCTATATCTTTTACCGCATTGTCACTTATCATCCGCGGGTGTGATAGTGGTCAAACACTGACCAATCATTTTTTTATAAGTAGTCCACAGTTTGAATCAAGACTGGATTTGCAATAAATCTATTCCACACCTTAATGTGGAATAGTACATTGCGATACAAGTGTGGAAAGTTGATCATTCCATAGAGGCGGTCTATGACGCGCGAGCGGAACGCGAGCGTGGCAAAAGCCGAGATGGAATGATCAATCCACACCTGTATCGTACGACGTTTTTTATCACAGTTGCGAATAAAAACAGACTTGTTAAAATAATAAAAAGTTTTTAAGAATTTTAGGTTATGTTTACTATTTTTTGTTAATTACACTCCCGAAAGGCTAGGCAAAATACTTTTAACATATACAGCCTCGTCTGACATACATTATTTTTTAAGGGTTTTTTTTCATTTGTTTTTGCGTCGGCGGTTAAAAACAATATTATAATGGTAAGGAAAAAATATATTTATGTACCTAAAGAAAAAACAAAATAAAAACAAAACTCAATATTTAATTGTTTTCAAAGACGTTAGCACGTAAAATTATCGTTCGTTATCAGACTTTAGAGACAACCTTTTGAAAAGAAGAAAAAACGTACCAACAAAGAGTTTAAGCCAGCAAGGCTTAAAAACTCTTTGATGGTACCTTTTTTCTATACATCAAAACAGTATAACCCAGATAAATTAAGTATGTTTCATCTACCTACCTTATATGTAATTAGCAGTAAGATACGTATTTAACGTATCGGGATAACGTATTATTTAACCACTAGTTGGATTTTTTTTATCGCACGCGTGTATAATACGTTGCATTATGAGCCTAAAAGGGGTTTAATAAGATCCACTTTATGAGCAACTGTGATAAAAATAATATTTTTTTATCTGATGGCGACTTATTAGCGTCTCGTGCGTGGTTATTAGTCTACGAGTCTTCGGCCCCAACTGCCATCAGTTTCACAAGCCATATGCCCCAAATAAGCCTGAATAAAAAGTAAAAAGCTTTTATCACGAACGCAGCTTAAATTGATTCTAAAAAACAAAATCGTATTTGAACCTTTCAGATGTTTTTATTCAGATGAAAACTGGATAAAAAACCTCAGAAAACGTAGGAACTTTTAATCAAAATTATCTGAAACTAAATCTTTTTTTCATATAGTAGGGGTCACGTTCACCCGAATAAGGTTTTTAATTATAAAATGAGACATAAAAACCTTAACTACGGTATTACAGCTAGCACTTACATTACATTCAGGTTAAAAAATGTCAAATAGCAATTCATTAAATCTTGGCTCCTTTCCTGAATACTCTATTACTTTCAAAGCACCGGGGAAATGATCTTTTTTAATAAAAAGTTAGGCTGAAATTTAACACGTTGAGTGGCAGAAAGTAAATGGCCGTTGCTTCATATTCGAGTTAATATGACACAACGGATATGGACGACTTTCTTTGAGCTTTGATGATAATGTAAATAGATTAGGCTTACCCAGCACTTATATCTCTACTCATGTGCATATACTACCCTATCTGCTTAGTCGACCGTGTACCGATATATGTCTGGAGACAACTAAACTGCGGGTTTCATCACGATGTTTTCCTTCACCGTAAGAACAATAATATCAATTTGGCGTACTATTCAATCAACGATCAAAAGTCTCTGCCTACCGTAACGTTTACAATCCTGTGCAGCAGTATTTGAACATTATAACAACGTAACCGGTGGAACCGTCGCGTCGGTTGGTGTAGCGGGTGACGGCTTATACCACTCACACAACTAAAGACATAGCTAACACGTTGAAAATAATAATCACACTGAGTTCTTTTAATTCAAGTATTTATGCTTGTGTGTAACGTCTATTAGAAAAAGGTCGTAAGTCCAATACCTGTTGATAGTATTATTGTAGCAAACTGATCATTTACTTATGACCCATACTGTACATATAATACACATAGGTACATATAATATTTTCGATAGTAAAATCAATTGGCCGGGATTCGAACCTACTTCACTAGCTCTATGCTTAAGTCGTGTGAAGCTATTGAAATAAAAAGTTACGCGTGCTCTTAAAATATCGAACTCAGATATCAGTGCAAGCAAGCCTTATCAGTATTATATCAATTTCAGTACACCAGCCCGCTTGTGTTGCATTGTGAGAACAAGCGACAAGCGTTGTTGGGGTAGCGGATGTTGTATGGTTTATTGTATGAGAGACTGGATATTTACTTTTATATTTAAAACTAGCTGCGCCCCGTATTTTTACCAGGGTGTACTCGCCGACGACATAAAAGGCACTTCCGTGCCATGTTTCATACTCATACCCTTTGACGTGTCTCAGATTTCGTGATATTATTATCGATCTTCAATATACAAAAATATTTATTAAAACTCATCACTATCACTATCATCACTACATAGTATAAAATAAAGTCACTTTTCGCCGTTCCTTTGTCCCTATGTATGCTTAGATCTTTAAAACTACGCAACGGATTTTGATGCGGTTTCTTTTAATAGATAGAGTGATTTAAGAGAAGGTTTTTAGATATAATACATGCATAATACAGCCGTGCGAAGCCGGGGCGGGTCGCTAGTTTTACTTAATAAACTAATCACTAAATTTTAAAGAGAACAAAAATAACACATATGCCCCAACTACGAAAAATACCTCAAGAAGTAAAACACCAAGTTATTATGCCGAGAAATGCCTATCAAAAACGAATTTCATAATTTTGTTTTCAAGCTCCAAGAATTTCGTTTAAAGAAGAAGAATGACGCTTGTATGGACTATCTTCTTTTTCAGGGAAATAACCAAAAATGTAAGGTCGCCATGTGATGTAGGAAAGTTGGAGACTTATTAACACACTGAAAGTATACTGTTCACTGAATATTTATTGAGTAAGTCACATGACCTTCTAGTACAATATTGATTCCTATATAACCTTGCCCTTGACACATCTTCTTATCGGTGCTGGTGCGATGAATTATCACATTACTATGTTTACATTGTATTTTTGTCTATAACTTTTACCACTGGTTTCGCTTGCCTTCATTCTTACACTACAAAAAACTTTTAGAATGTATTAAAAGTCCGCTACCTCACCTGTTTTAAACCAAGCTTATCGCGATACTAAGAGACAATAGCGCTATTATTCAAAGCCGAGGTCCGAACGTTGATGAAGTGGTACGACCTTATCGGAACCGAAATACTGCACATTTTTAGGTGATATTTTAAAGGAAAATATAGGTAACTTTTTTACATTTTAAAACTTGGAAAACTTTGGTAATTTTTTTAACTGGAACACCAAACCTAGTAATAATTTTTAGGAGTGATTCATGGTTTGGTCTTATATACCTACGGCCCAAATGGCTTGAATGCGTGGGGTCACAAAATAGGTAAACCCATTATTGGTGAACACTTAAACACACTACAATTTCAGTAATCTATGTCTCAATTCTTAGTATGAGTGCGTATTAGTTGGTGTACCTAATAAATAACACCCTAATAATTTCCTAATTTTTCAAGCTTAGAGTAATAATGCCAGGAAAGGTTCTCCATTTTTGCTGCTGTAAGAGAATGGTATCTTGTTAGAGGTAGAGGTTCCAACCATGGCTTTGATGATGAAAGCTGATGGTGATGATATAACAGAATCATTTATTACAATGGGCAAGAAATCGTTGTCATTTAACTCTTTACTCCACGTTCGCAATTACTGATCTTTGTCAAAGTCAAATTTCTTTATTTCTTTCGATGCTTATGTATAGGTATACACATGATCACTTGGAATAGTCTTAAAAACTAAGTTAGGATGTGTGCCTTCGGAACGCGCCCACCAATGAGAAGAAGGCACAAGAAACTCATGGGGTTTTTTTTTATGTGATCACGCTCACAAAGGTCAATATTACAAATATTTGAAGGTTTGATAACCAGATACGAGCATGTTTTTTTTTTTGTTTGATAAACTGTTACGAAAACGGAATTTACTTGTCGTTTTCGTAAACTTGGTTAATTTTAACAGACTAACTTGTGAGTTATTAACTAATAAATATTATTTCTACTACTATTAAAATGCGACAATTCGTTTATTTAACAGTTTTTACACTGACTTTTGATAAAAGTTGATACTCTTCATCTTGATCTAATCTATGTAATTTCTAAATTAATTTTCTTTTATTTTTTCTTCAAAACTTGTATAAGTTTTATAATTTCATGTAGAACCAATATTCTCTAAAACGATCTCACATAATGAACCTCAAACTTTTCTTTTAGTGCCAACTGTACAGTATGCGTCATAAGTACAGCTGTATGGGTCACTCATAAGTAGATGATCAGTTTGCTACAATAATACAATCAACAAGTATTGGACTTACGACCTTCTTCTAATAGACGTTACACACAAACATAAATACTTACTTGAATTAAAAGTACTCAGTGTGAATATTATTTTCAACATGTTAGCTATGTCTTTAGTTGTGTGAGTGGTATAAGCCGCCACCCGCTACACCAACCGCCGTTGGTTCGATCCACAGGTTACGTTGTTATAATGTTCAAATAGTGCTGCACTGGATTGTAAACGTTACGGTGGGCAGAGACTTTTGAGCGCCGATTATACCTTTACATTTGCAAAATACTTCGCTCCAACAATTCCTATTCCGATATCAATAACACTGATCAAATACAAGAATATTGAACAAATATAAGAGTCCTTTTCCACAAGTTCGCGGAACGCGGCGTTTCCTCGATGTATCGGTGACGTAATACACTGTTCTAGAGAACGTTGTACGGCCGCGCGGCCGGGCCGTACGTGCCTTGATTTATGCGTTGACGGACAACACGCCGGCGCACGGCGATAAATATAATTGTGCCGTGGTGACCCACCCATGGAGCAAGTGGATAAAGCTCTTTACACATCGTAATGGATTTTTTATCAAGAATTATAAGTAACTAGCGACCCGTCCCGGCTTCGCACGGCTATATTATGCATGTATTATACATATAAACCTTCCTCTTGAATCACTCTATCTATTAAAAAAACCGCATCAAAATCCGTTGCGTAGTTTTAAAGATTTAAGCATACATAGGGATATAGGGACGGCGAAAAGTGACTTTATTTTATACTATGTAGTGATTAGTAGTTCAAAAATGAAAAAGGTTATGCGTAGTAATCCTTCAATAAGATATTTTTTTGGAGATAAAATTATACGCTCATGTAGGAGGAATGAGGAGCGCTGTTGGTCTAGTGGTAGATACGTCGACTTTCATTGCGAAAGTCGTGGGTTCGAATCCCGGCCGGTCGTGCACCAATGATTTTTTCTTAGGGAAAAATTATGTGCACTAATTGTCATTGCTTAGATTACGGTGAAGGAAAATATCATGATGAAACCCGTGGCTTATTTGGCTCCAGACGAGTTGACAAGTTCTTTCCCCTAGACATGGTCGACTAAGCTGAGAAGTTGCTGGGAAAGCCTACTCCATCAGTCCCAAAAAAAACAATCTAGAGAGGTGTAGTTAAAAAGCCTAGGTCCGTATACAAGTAAGTACAAGATGCTCACAAATGAATCAAAGTCTAGAATCTCCTTGATCGGAATTCCTATATTTATTCTTACTATTTTGTTGAACTGTGGTTAGTCAGAAAAGGTTTTCATTTAATAATAGGCAGAAAAAACTTTAAATATGTAGTATCCTTTGCTGCAGTTTTTTCATCTGAGGCGTGACCCTTGGCAAACGGCTCCTTGGAGAGTTAAATATTTTTCATTACTCATACTCCGAAAGTAGGTCTAAAGATGCGTGAAGAGCGTATAGAAAATAAAATTTCCAGCCCTAGGGAAAATCGCTTTCACTGACAGCTGTCATGTCAAATTATGGCTTCGCACGACTCGTGCAATGTGCATATAGCCAGTATTAGTATCATTATACATTAGGAACTTCATAACCTAACCTCCTTGCTTTAAGTAACACAAAAGAATAACACTACATGTATACAACGTCTTTGATCCCAACCTTGTAAGAGGATCAGGTAGTATGAAGTCTCTCATTCACTCTCGTTGTTAGGCAGAATTTTATGTATTATTCGTAATGAAAAGCACAGCGTTTACCTCGGCTGAAAGACTCATTAAGTCCCTCGAACTATTAGCACCCTCGCTACGCTCGGGCGCCAAACTCCGTTACAAGTCTTTCACACCTAGGAACAATGTACTATTTGTGCTACCATACTACTTATATTTGTATTTTTTTTACCCATAACACAAGCATTAAGTTGCTTAGCTTGGGGCTGGATGGCGATGTGTAATATGTCCTGAAATATTTATTTATTTATTTATTTATTTATTAATGTATCCTCCGGTTTCATTCGCGTAAGTCCCGGTCCCGTGGGATAAAAAGTCTGTCAATGAATCCACCGAGTTTCATCAAAATCGGTCCAGTAGTTTCGGAGCCTATTCGTTACAAAAATCTTTCTTCTTTATTATATTAGTGTAGATATAAGTTGTACTCGTAACTTTAAACTAATTTGTGCTTATTTATCGTGTACCTTTTTGTCTGAATATTTTTTATCTTTATAATCAACTAGCTGCCCTCCGCGGTTTCACCCGCGTAACTCCCGATCCCGTGGGAATATCGGGATGTAAGCTATCCTATCTCGACCGTTGGATCGAACTGCACATGGTGTGCGAATTTTATTATAATCGGTTAAGTGGTTTAGGAGTCCATTGAGGACAAACATTGTGACACGAGATTTATATATATTAAGAAATATTTTTTTTTTATTTCTTTATAATTATATATATTTCTAACTTCAATAAAGGTACCGTAAGTATTAATATCGTGGGCCTAATGACAGCACTGCCTATTGATAAAACGAATTTGTATGTAAAATATACAGTTTAATAATGTATGCAAACGTGAAGCCGCCAACGCTACATTTTCATAGAAATAACCGCAAATGAAGTGTGAAAGTAGCTTAGAAAATATATTTTAATTTTAAATGACACTGCCTTAGTTGTTGAATGAAATTAACAGGTTTTTTGTTCATTAACTGAGTGAATTATTTAACTGTTTTAGTACTGGCTTCTTTTGAGTTCTATCGTTAAGTCTTCTGAGCCTACATTTTATGCAGGTATTATTAACATGATTCCCAGAAACATGTTTATACTAAGTAAAAAAAAAAATATCCAAAATTGCACCCCCTATTGCAAATTACACATATTTTAGGAAAATATTATGTTACACACACACCCTTTTTTTTTGCATTTAAGAAAATATTTCTAGGAATACAAAGCCAGGTTTATTAAGAAGTGGCTGTGACATTCGGCAGACAGACAGACATGACGAATCTATAAGGGTTCCTTTTTTGCCATTTGGCTACGAAACCCTAAAAACACGATTTGTAAACTTATTATCGCAGAATATATTGTGCAAAATAAATCTTTAATTATTTTTCCAGAAGTATTAAAAATAGTTGTGTAACGTCTTTACTTACCTACTGTGTGACCGAATCCTTACATTTCGTTCTACATTCAGGAAAAGCACTAACTTTAACCAAAGTCAGGTCAAGAATCGTGTACATTGACGAAAATATAAACATAGTAGCGTACATAAGTTGAATACTTGTAAAAATGTATTGTAGATAAAATATCTCTTTGTAACATGAATTGAAATGAAAAAATCGTAATTTAATTTTAGATGGGGTATGCATGATTAATCCATGCCAAATTATTTAATTTGTGCCATTGATTAAAAGAAGAAGAAAAGTTAACTAAAAAAATAGGCGCTTTTCATTAGTTAGGTACAGTCACATTACCTATTAGCTGAACCCCACGTGACCCAGAGCTCATTCGCATCTGTAAAAAATATAGTAAGTATTTACCTATTTTGTTATTTTTTTATATTTTATATTGTAAGTACGCTGCATAATTGCAGACCCACCGTAGAGCTCCAAAACGGCTGTTATAACAATGTTTTCAACACGAGCAAGATTCTAGATACCTGCTTTAGTTGAAGTTTAAAGTCTTCTACCTCATCAATTTATCAAACAATTTTTTTTAGAATGCACACATTCCAATAATAGTCATTTTCGAACTCTACCGAGGGCTGCAATTATGCAGCCGACTGTACATATAGTATTTTGTCTAAAAAAACAGAATCAGGTAACATTACTTTACAACCTTACAGATTTGCGAGTGAGCTCTAATTAGGTCACGTGGGGTTCAGTTAATTGGTAACGTGACTGTACCTAATAATAAAAAAGTTTTAAGTAAATCGCAACACAATTATACTAGTATCTCAAATTCAATCACTAAATAACTTGTATATCATTAAAAGCGCCATTAAAATCGAAGATATTATTCCACTTTGAATAATCATACTACATCAACAAAAATTTTATCATCTTTCTAAAACGATAAAAGATAAAGTTTAATCAAGATTAAAAAGCCGTATAATATATTTATTTTAATATCAGGCTCTGACATTAACTAATCCTTAAGCAATAAGTAATTTAATAACATGGACTATAAAGTTTTATTTATTTTTTCTTTAATTGTAGTAGTTAGTTTGGGCGCGAAAACTTACGATGGATACAAACTATTCAGAATTATACCAAAAAGTGAAAATGAAGTGAAGTTAATTAAAAATTTAAATGAAGAAGGAATAGAGTTTTGGGATGACACATTCTTTGTGAATGATGATGTAAGAGTTATGGTGGCTCCGAACAAACAAGGGATCTTTGAAGATATGATTCGAAAAGCAGATATTGAAGTGAATATTTTGATTGAAGATATTCAAGGGTAAGTACCAATAAAATGTGCAAGATTAAATGGTAAAAATGGTTAAGAAAATGTATAAGTTTATGAATAAATGTTTAGTATTATTATAGTTGTTCTTATTATAAAATCAATAGTGGTCAGGGAAACTATGGCATAACTAATGATATGAAAAGAAAAATAGGTGTATTATTTTTATTATTTCACAATAATGAATGCTGTAAAAAAATGTTAATACCATATATTTCAGAGCAATAAACCGCCAACTACAACCAGCTTCAATCAGAAACTCTGAAGTTTTATTATCCATGAATTGGGCACACTACCATGATCTAGACTCAATCAACAACTGGCTCGACGAACTCGCTGAAAACTACCCTGATATTGTCACTACAGAAATCATGGGCACATCAGTAGAAGGACGACAAATTAAAGGGATTATTATTAATTACAATCGTGGTAGAGACGTTACACAGTTCGGTATGATAGAAGGTACTCTACATGCGCGGGAGTGGATATCACCAGCTGTAGTCAATTGGGTTATAAAAGAGTTTTTGACTAGCACTGATCCTGAAGTGAGGGAAATGGCTGAGAACTTTGAATGGCACATCTTCCCTGTTGTCAATCCTGATGGATATTTCTACACTTTTACTGAAGTAAGTTGTTGATATTAGACATTTAGGTACTGTTGAGATTTTGTTTTCTTGTAGAATCTCTCTTGAAACCATTTAGTTTTATTTAATTTTCAGGATCGAATGTGGAGAAAAAATAGAAGTAAAGCTAGTTTTACCAACTGTACTGGCGACGATGACATGAGCAACGGTGTCGACCTTAACAGAAATTTCGAATACGAGTGGATGAGTAAGTATAAAATATTATACTACCTACATCAAACTTAAATTTAATTTTAATAATGATACTGATTAAAATTGCACCCACTCTAGCATGATGTAAAAACTTTACCGTAGTTGAAGCTTGATTATAATATTTTAGCAAATAACATTAGGTATCTTATGCGGTATCGTCAGAGACTCTGATGGTTTAAGTACGCTTTTAAAATCTAATAGACTTGGCAAAGTATCATTCATAATCTATTTTATCATGTTTTAGCAATTGGAGCAGTCCAGGATCCCTGCAGCAACACCTACGCCGGCCCAACTCCTTTATCAGAACCCGAATCACTTTCCATCGCCAACTACGTTAACCGTCTCAACGAGAGAGGAAATTTAATCTACTATTTCGCTTTCCATTCTTACACGCAGCTGATCATCATTCCTTACAGTCACTTGCTTACTGTCAATGATCCTGGACTACCTAGTGACTATGCCAATATGGTGAGTTATTAAAATTAATAGGAATTTTATTATTATAATAATAATAATAATTAATAATATGCGTGCGTGGAGCCAAAGCTAACACGTAGAGGCCATTTACAGTAACAATTTTAATAGCAAATTGTATAATGTTGTATGATGTAAGTATGATTTTGAAACCAAATCGGCTGTTATCCCTGTCGGCACTATAAAGGACAACCTCCTTTTTGGATAGAATTATTGATAAACTACAGAAGAACACAACTATTAAGGCTATTCTGATGAACTGTAGTGAACTGGATACTGGGGAAATATAGAAGACAAATACAGTTATTTGAATAAGTTTCAACATCATGACAGCTGTACAAAATGGTACTGAAACATAATAATCGTTTTGAACTGGTCACTCTGAGACTTAAAGATACCTTATATGCATTTACTACCACAGGAACCATACTCAGCTAGAACATAGCAGTGTATCCTTACGAAAATGAAAGTATGGTGGAAGTACTTTTTAGATAAATGCAGTAATACTTCTCTCATTTACAGTATGATATAGCACAAAGAGGGAGAGATGCAATGTACCTGAGATACAACACAACGTTTACAGTTGGAATATCAGCTGATGTTATGTGTAAGTACAATAATTGTATTAAATGACGTTAATCTCGTAAAGGCCGAAAAGGACAAGGAAACTAAGGACTTGGACTTGGCCCACGAGATTACCGCCATGTAAGACGTTGATTCGACGAATATTGTTCCGATAGTTGTATCGGCAAATGGACTAATAGCGAAAAGCCTTGATCAACACATCTAAAGGCTCTCGTTGGAATATGGTTCGGTCAATCAGTCATTTTGGATACGGCACGTATTGATAGTTCCTAAAAGCCTCTTAGACAGAATTACACAGACTTAGTGTTTGCTGTTTGTTACTCGTATCGATTAAAATCACAATTTGCAACGAATGCCTTCATAACAACTAAACTGTAAATTAACCTTCGACACTGCAGATATTCTTTACTTTACAAGGGCTTTAAGATAGACTAAATTGAAAAAAATATCCTTTATAAATTTTGTCCACTTTCTTACAGATCCAATGAGCGGTACCAGTTTTGATTGGGTCAAACTCGCAACCGATGTTCCAGTCTGCTACCTCATAGAACTTCGAGATCAGGGAACCTATGGTTTCCTGCTAGCACCAGACCAGATCATTCCAAGCGGTTTGGAAACCGTGGATGGATTAGTTGCTATGCACAAAAGAGCAGGAGAGTTAGAGTATTATAAGTTGATATCATCAGGAGCAATGGTCCTTCATTCTTTAGTGCTGATAGTTAGTGGTATTGTTGTTCTTAAAGTACTGTGATTAGAAAAACGTAAATGTCTATTATTATAGTTATTATCTATTTCCAACCGACTTTAAAAAGGGGCTTTATTATTGTGATTTTATAAATATTATATTATTAAGTTCTTTAATGTATTTAAGTTGAATAGAGTAAATAATACAAAGTAAATATTTTTCTGTTTTATTTACTTCTAATTATTGAGTTGGCTAGTACCATCACTACATAGTATACATAATAATATGCATATTAGACTGTTATTTAATCAGAAAAATACCTAAATAATAATTTATCGATTGATAAGCTATCAACATATTTATCGTAATGCTTGATAAACCACGTCTTAAGGTCTTCGTCGTACATCTAGAAACGCAACCGGACTGGTATTTTTCCCTGTACCATTTCGATTTTCTTTTGATGATGATGTTTCTAAACAAAGTGTACCGGCTACGGACCTAGTATATAGGATAGTAGTATGATACAGTTAGTAGATGAAGACCTTAAGAATTTGTAGGCTAGTGAGATTTCTAAAATTAATCAGAATTTATAATATTTTTGGTACCGAAAATTAATGAACCAAATCTTTAAAACGACTCAGAAACATGACAGATATTATTCAAAGAAACGCATTGTGTACGAGTTTTTCAATACCTATTTGATGGGTATGAGTTGTAAAGTGCACCGCGCAAATAAATATATAATATAAATATTCATAGAGATAATAATTATGTACATCTAACCTACAATCATTTTTGTTAGCTAATCTAGTTGTTATCCGTAATTCTATGATCCTTAATTAATCTATACCTTATCAACGTCTACAATCATTATTACCTGCCATTAATCAAAATTAAAAATTTGGATTAATTCAAAGGTATTTTACAATTTTTTATTAAAGTTATCTTTATTATAGTTAGGATTATTGATAAATTGTTTATTGTACTACATTTACTTCAATAGTAGGTCCAACAGCTGAAGGGCGTGTTGTGAAAATGTTTTTAAAATGTTTAATATTTATTGGACTGCTAAGTTTAGCAGCAGCAAAGATAAGCTATGAAAATTACAGAGTCTATGACGTAGTTCTTACATCTGAGACACAAGTACAAATGCTCGAAGATCTAAAGAAAGGTTACTCATTTTGGAACGATTTTATCGTAGTGGGTGATGCAGCCAGAATTCTGGTCTCTCCAGATCAAGATGAGGAATTTTTGAAATACTCTAAAAGTGCTGGTTTAGATGCTAAGCTGACTATCAAGAATGTTCAAGAGTAAGTTTAAATTAGAATCATATTTTATTAATTTTACTGTTTCAGATTCGATTTTTTTTTTATAATTTCACCGCATCCATACATTTTATTTTGTTTTTTAGGCTAATTGACTTTCAAATGACACCGGTCAACATCGAACGCAATTCCCGAACCAGTCTCGGTTCTTTCAACTGGACCATGTACCATCCGCTTGCTTCAATCCATGCATGGCTCGACGAACTAGTAGCACTCTTCCCTAATGTTGTCACCACTATTGAAATAGGCACATCTTACGAAGGTCGCAGCATCAAAGGCGTAGTTATCGACTTCAGACGCGAAAACAGACAAGGAACCCCTCTGATTGCAATGATTGAAGGTGGTATTCATGCTAGAGAATGGATTTCTCCCGCAACGGTCACTTGGATTATTAAAGAGTTTTTGACCAGTGAGGATGCTGATGTTAGGTTTATGGCAGAGAATTTCATCTGGCACATTTTCCCCGTTGTTAATCCCGATGGCTATGATTATACTTTTACTACTGTAAGTGTGTCTCCGTTCACGCAAACTCTGTAAAATATTACTTTATTGAATTTCTTACGAACTATGTGTTTGCAAATAGTTTTAGTTTTATTACTTAAGAATTATTCTGTTTTAGAATCGTATGTGGAGGAAAAATAGAAACCCTACCAATTATGTACCTTGCCCTAACCTAGATGCAGGAAATGGAATTGATTTGAATCGAAACTTCGACTATCTTTGGATGAGTAAGTAAAAATTAGTTTTTAATACCTGTTTTCAGCTTTCAAATCAGATGAACTATTACCTTTTCCATTTAATATTGGTAATTAAATGCAATGTTTATCCTACCTATGTTTTATTCTTTTACAACAAGTATTTAATTGTATATTACAAAAATTACAGCTGTTGGCGCTTCACAAAATCCTTGCACAGAAACCTACGCTGGTCCCTCTGGCAGCTCCGAATTAGAAACCCTGGCTATCTCCAACTACGTTTTGACTTTGAAAAATGCTGGAAATCTCCTGTACTACTTCGCTTTCCATTCTTATTCTCAAATGATACTGATTCCGTTCAGTCATGTTGGTGGATACGACGTATTGACAGCGCCTAATTATGGTGACATGGTAAGTTGGACAAACTCAACCCAATTCCGCCCACTTCAGTATTCTGCTAGGTCTTTGGCGTTTTGAACTGCAGCATAGTCTGTTATAGCGCTTCACATTTGATATCGAATTTAATTAATTTTGAAAAAAAAAAACATATTCTAGAATTATTTACAGATTAAATTAATAAGTTTTCGAATATTAACCGTTAATTTATTTATTTCAGTATGAGATTGCTATTCGAGGTGCTGAAAAACTTGAGGCTCTTTACGGTACTCAATATCGAGTTGGAACTTCACTGGATATTCTTTGTAAGTATATTTGTGGCTCTATTACGATTTTAAATTGATGTTTAAATGATTTGTCGTTTTCTTTCATGACATTTTATTTAATATCATGCACGAGATAATAAACAGTAAAAAAATATGTTTTCAAACCTAAATAAAAACATAAATAGGAATGGTTTTGGTGGAATACTATAGAATTCATCTGTTCTTAATTTAAAAATAAATCTTAAATTTTAAATTGGTGGCCGGCCTCTTGCCGCTGAAAGCCGTTTTTTCAGGCATCCCTAATTCAATAATTTTGTGTCTACAGATGAAGTAAGTGGCTCCAGCTTCGACTGGGCGAAAGGCTTCGCAGAAGTGCCCATCAGCATGCTGTTCGAGCTCCGTGACATCGGACCTTACGGCTTCCTCCTTCCTCCTGAACAGATCATTCCCAACAATGAGGAGATCATGGCCTGCCTCGTCCAAATGGATAAAACCACTAGGGATTTGAGGTATTATCAAGGCTATAGTGAAGGAGATGATGCAGGGAATGGTGAAGATATTGAACCTGAAGAAGGTGGATCTGAAGATAACGGAGCTGCCGGCGTTGCATCGTCGGTAGTGTCACTAATGTTGAGTGCTGCGTTTATGGTGGTTATGAAATAAAATTCTATTAAACTTTTCTCTTCTCTTCTTCATAGGTTTCTAAACTTCTCTTCTTTATAAGTTTCTCTGTTTGGTTTATTTTAGGTGCAATAGGTGCAAATAATCAGGGTTAGAAGCTTCGTGACTACATCTCAATATCACTAGATAGTAGGTACGACTTATTGCTATAAGACTAAATCTCGAAATGACTACATCGCGTAAAAGTTAACATTGCTTTTGGCACTTAGAATATTTCCACCAATTTTTGTTTATAGGTCTTATCATAGATTTTAGATCTGAAGGCCAATTCTCATTCTTTTTACAATTCTCATCCTCAATTCTTATTCTTCTCATTCTCATTCCTATTTAGGGTATTTTTGGGGGGGTATTTTTTGAATTCGGAATGAAATTGCAATGTAATTTGAACAATGATAATTACGAGAATTGGCCTTCTGGGAGAACAGACTTTTTTTTAGGAATGTCAGTTGCAATCCAAGTTTGTATCCAAGAAAATAAGTAGCACCTTGCTAAAGTTGTATCAAAGCCCTAGTTTTATCGTAAAAATATCTTAAAACTACCCTCAAATGCACCATAAAACAATAGCTATTAAACACAGAGTAAATAAATCAAAATTTCCACATCATCACCTAAATTGGGGTTTAAACGATTTATGCCGTTTAAAAATAAACCACCCTTACGTCAGGGGTGACAACACTGGAGGAAAGGTAAATAATAATAAATTATGGCACCCCATCGCAGATAGCTCAACGCGTGACTGAAATCAAATGTCACAGAAAAACCACAAATCATAATATTTTCTGTTAGACAGAAAACTGTAGAGTCTTCCTTATATTTTGTAATTTAATAAAAAGTTTGAAGAATAATTTGTTTCATATTCTGTATTAGATCTTGAATAAATTGTGTACTTTATATTTTGTTTTTACTATTCTACCAATTTCAATTCAATTGTTAGTAACTTCATTGTTTGTAAAAAACGACAAGAATATTTTCTAAACTTTGATCTAAACACAGCTAATGATCAAAATCATTGATCTGTCATTCAACTAGAATCCCCCCCCCCTCCCGGTTCAAAAAATGACAGTTTTATTAACCCTTGGTAGCTGATAGACAGGACATTAATTTCGCTCCAAAGTATATTGGGATAAAAAATGACACAGCGCACAGGAAACGCGATTCTGAAAACTTTTGACTGTCATAAGAGTCAAATATTTTTTAATAGTCAACAACTCCTGTGCTTTCTTGTTTCTTAGAATATATAGTATTCAATTTATATGATAATACCTTTAAATGACCCTCTTTATTGTTTTCTTTTTTAACCTTGCGTTAAATTAAATTACCCTGTATTTTGGAGAATTATATATTTTTGTGAAGTTTTAACATTTCAAGGTTTTAACAGGTTCAAGGTTTTTCAAGTAGGTACTTATAAATAAGGAACTAGTGGTACAGGAAGCCGAATAGCATTGACGAGTTAATCAGATAAATATCGTTGTAGAAAATCATTGGCGAGTTAATCAGATAAATATCATTCTAGAATATCATTGGCGAGTTAATCAGATAAATATCATTCTAGAATATCATTGGCGAGTTAATCAGATAAATATCATTCTAGAATATCATTGGCGAGTTAATCAGATAAATATCATTCTAGAATATCATTGGCGAGTTAATCAGATAAATATAATTCTAGAATATCATTGGCGAGTTAATCAGATAAATATCATTCTAGAATATCATTGGCGCAGCGTCTTCGCTGACTTGACCATATTAAGCGAATGGGAGAAGATCGAAACGCTAAGAAAGCATACGTGTGTCACCTAACCGGTCGAAGACCGGTGGGACGACCCAGGTACCTACAGCTGGAAGGACATAGTGGACTTGCGCGAACATCAAGTCAACAATTGGCGAGAAATAGCGCAGGACGGCTGGAAGACTCTCGTTTTGGAGGCTAAGATCCACTTTGGGTCGCTGAGCCAGAGGATTAATTAAGAATGGTATATTTTTTATTAAGTGATGAAATATAACAGATACTTTATTATAATGTATAGTACTAAATCTTTTGCTACACCTTAGTTTTAGTTTTACGGGGCTGTTTCCGCACTTAGCCTCATTATTTGGGCCATTGTGCGTGTGTGAGTATCCTACTTTTCACTCCAACCATCCCAGGTCCTCCCAGAAAGCTAGCAGCCTTTTCAGGTTGCTACAGGCCTCCGGAAGAGATGTCGGCGATTGAAGAGACCGAGCCCGTTTATCTGCCACGCTACTGCACACCATGAGCACGTGCTGTGCTGTGGGTTTTCTTCTGCCTCCATGCATCCCCTGCACAGAGGGCTATCTGTAACACCTATGGTAAATAAGTGTTTGTTTAATGCACAATGACCGGTTATGATACCTACACCTTATTGAAAAGTTAAGTTTTTAACTTCGTTCTTCCGGCTTAAAAAGCGCAATGTGATCGATCAATGGGTTAGAGTGGGACAGACGATTATTTCTTGCTGGTTTGTCTAAAGATATTTCGTAACAGTAGAAAAATAATAAAAAAAGCAATAGGTTATTTAAGGTACTTTAAGTATCCCATAAATCATTAACTTCCGTTTTTTTTCTCATAAGTTAATGTTTTTTAAAATTATTATTAATTAGTAGTTTTCTAACACAAAAGATTTTACGAGTGTTATGTTATGTAGATTTCAAATCAAATCTCACTATCTTCAAAATCACGACCGGTATAAATTGAACTCTATTTTATAAATAAAATGTTTGAATAGTCAGGCATCTTAATATTGGTCGTCTTGTGTTGTAAATACTTTAAAATAGTCGTTTATGTCAAAAAGAATATATCGGTCATAAAAAAGAGACAGTTTCGTTCAGTTAAAAACTTATATTTTTGAGATAATTGCATGTGAAGTTATTTATGTAGGAGGAAAACAAAGTTCTTGGGAACTAAAGATGGCTAATTTAAATTTTTTTTATAGTGCGTTAGCTAGCACTATTTGCTGAAAATGTTTTCAAAGAAAAATGCAACGCTGACCTAAAAAATTAAAATAAAAAATGTCAAGAACTACAATGTAACATTTGAATATCGAATTGCCCAATTGTATGTACTTCATTAATCCATATAAAAACAAACATTGCAACATTCGACCATCACTAAATTAAATTAATAACAAAAAATATAATTTTAATACAAAGCGTATCATAACTCGTATATCAAAATAGTCCACATAATGATATTTCTGTACTTTTGTGGGCATCGTGGTCGTAAAATCAATCTATTTCCAATTCAAGAGGAAATCATATTAGTAATAATTAGTGAGATGGCTCCTAAAGGGTTATTTTTACTGACTCCGGATCTTGAGTTTGAGTTTATTTGATCATTAAATTATGATTAACGATGATTTTAATTGGGACAATGGCGGAAGAAATTGTTTTACGATATACGGTTGTATTTGATTTTGGTTGGGTTTAATGTTCTATTTTTAGTGTAGGATTTTGAAACGAATCTATATATATAAAAGAAAGTCGTGTTAGTTACACTATTTATAACTCGAGAACGGATGAACCGATTTGGCTGAAAATTGATGGAGAGGTAGCTTAGAACCAGGAGAAGGACATAGGATACTTACTTTTTTTTTCTTTTTTTTTTTTCGATATTCAAACGAGATCGGGATTTACGCGGGTGAAATTAAATATACGTATGAAATATTCTTTTTTTTTTTCGATATTCAGACGAGATCGGGACTTACGCGGGTGAAATTAAATATACGAATTATTCCATATTCAAACCCGCATAAGTCCCGATCCGTGGGAATATCCGGATATACACTATTATGTATTCTGTGACGTTCGTCTTTGTTGTAAGGCGTTCGACCGGGGGGTTTTCTCGAGCGGCTGTAGTTTTTTTGTTGATTACTCAGCACCTACTAATCGGATTTTGATGTCAAGTATACCACGACTTTCCTGAGATTTCACTTGGTTTAGGCGTTTTTAATTGTAGATTATGTAACAAACAAACAGATAGACAGATATATTTTTGTTCTATTACTTTTTCGAAGTCCAACAGACCCTAATTTTTTAATTTGTTGTATTATATAGAAATCAATGCCACTTTTCGTTGTAATTTTATAACTCAAGAACGGGCTCACCTATCCAAACCAAATGTTTAAGCTTTGTTTGGACTATTTAGTAGATGGTTTATGTGAAGTTTGCACAAAATCGGTCTAGCGGTTCTTCATTTATCACATTTTTTTTATATGGCAAAGCAACGTTTGCCGGGACAGCTAGTAATCTATAATTCTTATACAGCATTACAGATATAGTGTATTTTGGTGTCAAACTAAGCAGAGATGAAAGCAAATCTAACACATCAGCCCTCTTAGACAAGATTGCTTTCTATTATCGATATTGCCAATCGACTAACTTTTTTTTGGAATGAAATATTCATTAGCCAACGAACAGTCACGTGGTTTTGCGTTAGTGTACAAAAATGGTAGACAAGTTTCATCTTATGCTCATTTCATACAATGCTTTATGTCAATTTCATACAATAAAATAAAATAATAAAAATAAAAAATATCTATTTGTTTCTAAATCTATATCTATACCTATCTAAATTTGTTGATAGGTATAGATATAGATTTAGAAACAAATAGATATTTTTTATTTTTATTGGCGATATCGCTAGTAGAAAGTAACCTTGTCTAAAAGGACAAACCATAATATTATGTAATAAATAAAGAATTAGTTAGGATTTAGTTTTTTTTTAAATTTGGTTTAGTTTTAGGGTGTAGTTGTTGTAATTTAATTTTTGCGTTTTTGTTCATCATCAGCATATCAGCTTATACACGTCCACTGCTGGACATAGGCCTCCCCCATACGATGTGACAAACAGCGGTCCTGAGCCGCCTCCATCCACCGACTACCCGCGACATCCACAATGTCTTCGGTCCACCAGGCAGCTGGTCTCCCAACACTTCGCGTTGCATCGCGGAAGCCACTCGAGAACCTTTGACCTCCCCAGCGGTTGTCAGTTTTACGAGCTATATGACCTGCCCATTGCCAATTCAGCTTACCAACCCTGAGAGCTATGTCGGTGACTTTGGTTCTTCTACGGATTTCCGTATTTCGGATTCTATCACGTAGAGAAACTCCGAGCACAGCTCTCACCATAGCCCGCTGAGCTTATGAACGAGGCCTATAAAGTCAGCGACCACGTCTCGGATCCGTATGTCATCGCGTTTTTGTTAATTTAGCTCGTTACCCAAAGTGTACTTAGAATTTTAGGATTACATAATACAAGATCACATCCTAACTTATTTTTTAAGGCGATTCTTGGGTGATTTTAAGCAAATGCTTGCAACAGAATATTTTTTACTCAAAAAAAAAAAGTTAATTTTTAAAAGCTTGAACGGAAGGTGTTAAGTGAACACTAAACATATATATCAAAATGTCTCCGTTCAAATGTGTTGAGTGAATGTACACCATTTTCAGATTTCGTAACTTATCGACGTTGCCCGCCCATCGCATCTTTCACGTCAACATAGTTGAGTTAGGGTAAGGTTACGTTTGTAGGGTAAGCGTTTCAAGTTCATAACTTTAAATGCTTATTTCTCAATACCGTATTTTAAAATAGAATATATTATTATTCATATCACTAGAAGAGTACAGGATTGGAAGTAGATAGAAAGATAAATAATTTTATAAATAAATAAATATGACACATAAAACATTGAAAATAAACAAAAAACGGAAAGCTTATTAACTAAAAATTTATTATCGCCTACAGATAGATAGATAAACACTTTATTGCACCATAAAAACAAAACACAAAATTATTACATAAAAAAAGTAAAATAAATTCTAACATAAGTAACTGCTAATAGAAAATTAATATCCACCACAGCAGTTTCTCCTAGGCAAAAGGATGAAGATGGTCTGTCTAGCTTAACTGTGGTGTAAGCTAAATATTAAATAATAGTCGTAGAGCAAGAACATGACCAAATAAAAGGTGGAAAGGTTGCTTAGATGTTAGTCTTGGTTAGACACCTACTTATTTAATTTTTTGGGGAGGATAACTTTTTCAGAAATTACCTTTACCTGCCATTCAAGTCATGGTCTACTAGATACGGCTTGAGCCACTCGCCACTCGCTCCGCTAATCGCTCCGCTTACTCCAAGAACACAAAGACCATGTGCAAACGAGAAGAAATAGAGCGATTTAAACTTTTTCCCCGAATTCTTCCAGCGTTTGGGGACACATAAAATGGCGCTTCGAAGCAATTATATTGAAAGTTGTGACTTCCACCGAAAACTTTTTGTCAAAATTCTTCGGTCCCTTGTTTTCATACGTTAATTAGTAACCATCATTAGCGGTTCAAAAGATTTTTTGTGCGAACATTTTAGTGTCTCCCTTTCAAGTTTTGTGAGAGGGAATTCTTTGAGATTGCGTTTAAGTTATGATCTATTTTTTTGGGAACTTTATGAAGATGGTCGTAATTAATTAGCTCGTCGATTGTGGCAGCATTAGTTAAAAAAATACCTACACTTTGTTACTGCTTTTCATAATTATATTATCACTATCACCACATGAGTAACTAAGCTATCACTACATAGTTTAAAATAAAGTCATTTTTCGCCGTCCCTATGTCCCTATGTCCATTTGTATGCTTAGATCTTTAAAACTACGAAACGGATTTTGATGCGGTTTTTTTTAATCGATAGAGTGATTTAAGAGGAAGGTTTTTACATATAATACATGCATAATACAGCCGTGCGAAGCCGGGGTGGGTCGCTAGTTTATTGATAAAAGGGAAATAGGGACAGAAAAAGCGACTTTGTTTTATACTATGTAGTGGTTAAGACTACAATTCCTTGCCGTTCTCATCGTCAACATTTTTAACCCCTGACGCAAAAGTTTGACGTGTCTGTGTCTGTGGCATCGTAGCTCGAGCGGCTGAACCGGTTTTGATTAGGTTTTTTTGTGTTTGAAAAGTCAAAATTGGTTCAACCGTCTGAAAGTTATGGGGGATAAACGGGGGAGGGGGGGTTAAGTTATGGGTCGGGGGTTTTTAAATTCTAAATTTTATTCCAAAAGTCGTTTAATTGGAAACACGCTTTCTAACTACCTAACCTAAAGTTAACTTAACTATGTTCACCATCTGTATCTACTTGCATATTTGAAGAGATTTTCAGTACCTTATACAGAGTGCCGGATTCCAAATAGTTTTGAAACCAAACTTGCTAGTTGCTTTCGGTTTTCGGTTCCGATGGCCAGCAAGAATTAAATTTAAATTAAACTAGCTGACGCCGCTGGCATCGGCTTGTTACTTTACTGCCTTTGACAAGTAAACGAGATTAGTTCAAAGTTGTTTAGTGTGTTTTTTTTTCGAGTTTCGCTTCGCACGATTTGATTTGAAACAGATTTACCTACTTGACTCCGCATTGTAAGCAAGTAAATCTGTTTCTGATTTTTTCTTGTTAATCGTCACCTACCTATCTTCTTTTTTACTTAAGACAGTATGAAAGTAACGAAACCTTGTCTTGGAGTTTGAAGCATCGAGATTGATTCAATGAAACACTAGTACCATCACATGCACAATAGTCTAAATGAAGAGGCTAAGTGCGGAAACAGCCCCGTGGAAGAAATCGCTTTAAGCGATAAGGTCGCCTGTACAGTTTAATAAGCTTTCTTGTCCTCTTTGATGTTTTTCAATGTTTTATGTGTTGTACAAATAAAGTGTTTATCTATCTATCTATAACTAAACTAAACTAAACCATCACTAATCTATAATATAAAAATCAATTGCTGTTCGTTAGTCTGGCTAAAACTCGAGAACGGCTGGACCGATTTGGCCAATTCTTTTTTTGTTGTGTTTGTCGTAGTCCAGGGAAGGTTTAAACGGTGAGTACTTACGCGGGTGAAACCGCGGGGCGCAGCTAGTAATAGAATAATAAAATCAAAACAAAAGCATGTCAGTCTTTGGCATAGAATTCCACGTTCGTAGCTCATGGCACATGAGCACATGAGTACCTACTACTCATGTGCCTCATTCTTTGGCCCCACTCCTTACCAAAAATCTAAACAGTTTTTGAAATAACAGCTTATGAAGAAGTTATGTTCTTTCTGAAATTGAAGGCCAATTTTCGTAAATAACATTGTTCAAATTACATTCCAATATCATTTCGATTACATTTCGATCGCAAATAATACCCTCAAATTAGCTCAAAATGAATTGAGAATTGGCCTTAGCTGAAATTACAGCCCACTATCAAAACCGCATAAAAATAATACCTACCGTCATTTTTTAACGTCTATCATCTATTCTGGAATCACCTAACAGGAAACGTACAAACAAACTAACAAACGTTAGTTATAATTGATGGGGAAACGACGTCCCGTTTCGTCAGCTGTCTGCCGACGATGACATCTCAGATGACGTTTTGTGTGAACTTTATAGGATACGATTTATTGACCGATTTCCAGTAGAATAACGATTTTAACAGGTTCCAATGTCAATCAAAAATTTCGTAAAAGTATCCCTTTTTAACAGAAAGGAATCTACTAAATTTATTTATGCAAAGAAATAAATAATACACGAACATACATCAAAAGACAGTCAAATATAGAACCTTTCAATTTTTTGACGATGAACGGGAGAGGTTGGCAATTAGTAGCAGTAGAAATAATTGTAACTTTTTGACCGTGTTTGTCTGACGAAGGACTGTCACCTCTTTATCTTTATCTTCTGCCAGGTAATGCCAATACTGGTGAGTTTCGATTTGCAACTTTTTTTAAAGATTTTTGAAGTGAAAACTTCTTTAGCGGCGTTGAGCACTTTTTCTGTAATGGGTATAAAATCTTAAACTCGCGTCAGGACACGTGATCTGATCGAAAAAGCGTAAGACGGATGGAGAGTAGACAGCTATCCCCTCTCTACGGCGCGGCGAAAATGTATGCCTGGGACTACTGTTTTTAATTTGGCTGTGAGTGTATTAAGACGTACATATGGTATTTTTTAACGGACGACTATTGACGGACGACAAATGTCGGACGACTATTGACGGACGACAAATGTCGGACGACTATTTGTCGGACGACTATTGACAGCGACAAATGTCGGACGACAAATGTCGGACGACAATTTGTTGGACGACAAATGTCGGACGACTATTTGTTGGACGACAAATGTCGGACGACTATTTTTTTTTTTTTTCATCTAAAACTCTTTTTGCGTATGTTCTCGCGACATATGAGATTTTACACAGATATACAGTTTTCACTTCTGCATGCACTCCCGGAGTGCGCTGTTTTTTTTTTTTAAGAAATTTTGCTTAAAGTATTACATTTGTTTGGTTTTTTTTTGATAATTTCTTTTTTGTAATTAGATTTATCCTTGTATTTAAAAAAAAAATTGCAACTTCAAGTGCTCTATATGTTCATTATGTTTTCTCGCCAAACAGTGCTAGCACTATTTAAATTTAAAAAAATAGTAGGCCTACCTACCTCCCTAATATTTGTTTTGAATTGCCTACTTTTCCAAACGAACTAAGGTTTTATCTTGGTGCTTGGACGAGCACACCCATTTTTTTTGCTTTTACTATCTATAGTTGTATTCTTTTTGTGGTGCTATAAATCTCCCTATTTATCAATGCATAACTTTTCTAGTGAGTAGCTCGTTTGAATGTCGGACAGATAAAATCGTATCGCATAGTATAAAATGTAACAAATATCAATTCTCGAACGGCTGCATTCTATTTAGCTCTCGTTTTGAAAGCGTTCGTTCCGTTTATTATTTCAGTAATAGTTATACTAATGTCCATTTATTTGTCATAAAAATGTTACTGGTTCATATTTCGTTTCACAAATTAACTTTGCTGTTAGTTTTAATGGATGGGCGTTTAACTGGTTGATATTTTGTGTATCGGTTGTTATGGAAGTTTTATTAAAATTATACAAGTGTACCTTATTACACTATAAAATATTACAAAGAGGAAAGATTTTTGTTTTTTAGTTCCGTACCTCAAAAAGAACCCATATACAATCACTTTCTTGTCCGTTAGTGACAGACACATAACGTTGTTTGTCTGAAACCAACGATTTTTTTAATTATTAATTCATTTATTTCAGATTAAATTACATTAAAATACAATTCAAATATAAATTAATCCATAATACTAAACTAGATCCAATTTAAAAATAAATGTTTGTAAGCTAGGCTTCTATATTACTGGACTAATTTTGGATGAAATTTGGCATAAAGATACATAAATTAATTGGGAGTAACATAATATGCTACTTTTTATGCCGATACCTACTTCCATTGCATCAGGACATACGCATGTGAAACAGCGGGGCATTGCTAGTAAGCAAATCACTACATCTTCTTATATATAAAAATGAATCGCAAAATGTGTTGGTAAGCGCATAACTCAACAACGCCTGGACCAATTTGGCCAATTCTTTTTTTGTTGTGTTTGTTATTGTCAAGAGAAGGATCTTACGAAAGAAAAAAATTAAAAAGTCACCAAAAAAATTATTACGGGGGTGAAACCGCGGGGCGCAGCTAGTAGTATATAAAACAAAGTCGCTTTTTCAGTCCCTATTTCCCTTTGACTGCTTAAATCTTTAAAACTACGCTACGGATTTTGATGGGGGTTTTTTTAATAGATAGTGATTCAAGAGGAAGGTTTATATGTATAATACATGCATAATAGGTCGCTAGTAATATTATAAAGCTGAAGTGTATGTTTGTTTGAACGCGCTAATCTCAGGAACTACTGGTTCAAATTGAAAAATTATTTTTGTGTTGAATAGTCCATTTATTAGGGAAGGCTATGGGCTTCTTTTTATTTTGATATTTTTACGGGATCGTAACTTATGCGGGTAAAACCGCGGTGCGTAGCTAGTAAGCGAATATAATATAATAACACAAAAGCTACTAAAATGCGTACGATTGTCCCAAAACACATCAAGTCCATTAGCGAGTCATGTCAAGTCACTATCCTATTGACAGATGATACCATTTCGGACGGGAATCGAACCTCACACCCGCAACTCGAGGGTGAACTAACGATCCGTATGATTTATTACAGTCATTACGAAATCGGAACTGAAACGAAAATTATGACGGTGTATTGAGATATTTTGACTTATGAAAGAGGGTAATTTGGTTTAAAATAAACCGTGTCTAGACCATGCAGCACTATATACTGATTTGGCTACTAATTTCTGTGACTCTAGAGGAAATTTTTTTAGGATACTAAGGTTAAAAAAATGGATGATTGTACTTATTTTGTACGCGCGTGAGTCTGTCTGTCCGTCCGTCCACCATCCCATCCCATCCCAACTCACCCCACCCCAACTCATCATATCCCAACTCATCCTTTACCAACTCATCCCATCCCAACTCATCCCACTCAACTCATCCCATCCCATTTAGTAGGCCCACCGTAGGGTTCTAAATCCAGCCAGGGTCTTTTGGCCGTGGGCTGCAGCACAAAAATCCGTCTACCCCTGATTCAAAGCTATGATTAATAAGCGGTTTGAGGACAGCTTCAACATGTGAATTTTCCCGACACGCTCCGGCTTCGCACTGCTATATTATGCATGTAGTACATAAACCTTCCTCTTGAATCACTCTATCTATTAAAAAAACCGCATCAAAATCCGTTGCGTAGTTTTAAAGATCTAAGCATACAAAGGGACATAGGGATATAGGGAGGGCGAAAAGTGACTTTATTTTATACTATGTAGTGATATTTTTGACGTGATTTATGAACACCGTATGCACTCACAAAAAAGTGTCACATTCTGTTGAAATGGTAGCTAACCATAGCAACGTATTTTCATAAATCTTTTCTTATGACGTTATCACGTAAAATTATCTTGCGTAAACCGACTTTACAGACAAATGCTTAACTAAAACAGACAGATAGACGGACAAGAAAGTGATCATCATCATCATGGCGTATGGCATTCATCCTGCGTGGATCAAACCTCTATATCCAAGTTTTTCAGTCAGCTTGCGGCGGCAGTTGTAAGTTTATGAACTTCCGACATTCCACCGGGAAAACGGCGAAGTGGGCATTCGTTTACCACATGGGAAAGGGTTTGGTCAGGTGCTCTGCAATCGCACTGTGGTGACTCCCTTAGTCCCCATTTATGGAGGTGGTGGTTAGTTTTCCCGTGACGAGCGTATCAAAAACCAGTTTGACCTAAACGAGGCGTGGCGTTCGGAGTGGGGCCTTTTTGAACACGTTAATTTCAATCTCGTATCGGACCCCACGAAGAAGTTGCCCGGTTTCGACTCTGACCGTAAATCTTAGACCCGATTGACCCGATTTCGTACCAAAAGGAAGTGATCTTATATGGGTTCCTTTTTTACATTTTGAGGTACGGAACCCTAAAAATAGAATAATTATTATATTTTTGTGTGGAGGTACCTAATATTGTAATTTTTAGTAACAACAGCCTTGTATGCCCCAAATATGCAATAGTAAATTTGAACCTTATTAGGTAGGGACTTAATTTTCAAATTCAAAAACCCTACCTAGTTAATATTATCTCTCGAAATGAACCGCGCAAAAAAAAAATGGCAAGACCCCTTTTGCATGGGGGTTCCTTTAAGGGCGTGAGTGCTCAATAAGAAAGAGAGAAATTTTTGGAGATTTTTGACGACCCAGTTTGCGCAATGGTCACCATGCCGGACTACCAAACACAGGGTTGCGGGTTCGATTCCCGCCTCAGACAAGTATTTATGCTTAGATATTTGTCTGTGGTCTGGTTGTTTCTATGTATTATAAGTATATATTTACAAAAGAAAAGTATATAAGTAGTATATCCGTTATCTAGCACCCATAACACAAGTCTAGTTACTTAGCTTGGGGCTAGATGGCGATGTGTGGAATGTCCTGTAATATTTATTTATTTATTCGACCTCTGAAGGGATATAAACTGATAAAGTTTGTAGTTAATATTAAGTATTCTGTGTCTATAGGAAATAAGTAATCACAATTAAAGAGACGCTAACGCAGGTATAGCCACGGGAAACAGCTAGTAAACCATATAAATGGATTATAATAGAAAACCTACATATTACTCTACCAAAGTAGACACCATTTTCTAAAATTTTCAAATTCAGCGTCTACCTGGATCCAACATAATATCCCGCTGGGTCATCCATTCTTTAATAGTAGGATTTATGTGCTAACCGTAAATCAGGGTGGGACATTTTACATCCACTTAACCGCATGTAGAGAAAACGGGTTACCGGCACGTGCTATATTTGATTAATTTTGTTATGGAACATGTTTTAGGAACGGTAAGGTACTTTTTCGCGGGTTGGCTAGAGAACCGAGGAAAAATGTAACGCGTTACAAAAACCATAAGAGAAAGAGAGAATGAAGGAAACCGATAACGTAATCCACCAATACCTACCTAGGTATATAAACGAGGAGGCTCACAGCTAAGCGACGCTCGCTGATCGTTTACGGTCGTGCGGGTTAAGCGACGCCTGGCGCGGTCATTACTTCGATGGGTGGCCAATTAGTAGTGTGGCAAAGATGTGTTTTCGTGAACCCCTCCGTGCTTCGGAAGTCGGAAGGCACGTTAAGCCGTTGGTCCCGGTTGCTACTTCTAGTAGCGGTCGTTAGGTCAAGTTAGAGGCCTTAAGGCTATCTGAAAACTCTAACAATAGGTGAGCCACACCACTATACGAGAAGAAGAAGAAGAAGGTATACAAAAAAATAGAAAAGGTAAAATAACTTAGTTTTAAATGCGTGTCTGGCGACATGTTTCTTTACACGTCCATTTATTTTTCAGATGCTCAGAAAAGACAGACAAAAGACAATTAATTATTGAAGAATTGCGAATTGCGACAAAGACCCTTGTGCTTAGGAGTCGCTGGCGTGCGCTTAGACGACAAGCGTGATCAGCTGATGAGAAAGCCACATTCTGCCATTGTTTACAACTATAAAAACGGAGTCCTGACGTGTGCTTGCTGCGGACGAACTTTTGTAAACAAAATAGGTAACATAAATCACCAAAGGGCTAAACATTCGAACCCATAAGGGTTCTTTTTGCAAATACCAGTCGCCGAAGTCGAAATTGACTAGGAGGATGATGATGATTTATTTTTTACTTCGCCTTATGTGTCCCACAGCAGCTGTGGCTGGGCAAATGCCTCCACCATATGCCTTTATGTGCCCCGATCTTCAACTATTTTTTACAAAATCATGATCAAGAGGATACTGAAGTAGTGGCGAGCGTGATTATCTCGTGCTGATAGTTGAGCGTAGGGTCGAGAACCAACACTAGGTTTTATAAACAGTTTTGTTAACAGTCCTAAGGGCCGCGGCACGCCACACTCACATCATATCTAAAGATATATCCGGGGATAGACAAAGTATAAAACTTCCCCTTATCAATCTCAATAAAACTCCGCAACGTTGAAACAAAATACTAACCATCAAATCGTAACGGTTTATTTGATATTTTTTCATGATATTTAATGGGGAGAAAAAGGAGCAATTTATAGCATAATAAATTTCATCGCAATTTGTGTATACGCCCTGCGTCTGCTACTTAGGGATCGGGTTACGTGCAGTATTGTTTTGGGAAGATGGTAAGAGTTTCAGAGACATACGGCTTCTTATCTATATCTATCTATTAAAAAAAATTACGATATATTGAAACGATTATAGCAAGGCGTGAAACGATTATAGCAAGGCTTTTGATTGTGTGCAATGGGGAAAACTATGGACCGTTCTTGTTGAAATGGGAGCACCGCAACACCTGGTGGGGTTGATTCGTCAACTATACGCCGATAACCGCTGCTCAGTAAAAATTGGAACCGAATTCTCAAACACCTTTGAGACAAAAAAGGGTGTTCGTCAAGGGTGTATACTCTCTCCAGCCCTTTTTAACATATACGGGGAATATATTATGAGAAGGACCCTTGATAATTGGAACAGAGGTTTCAGTGTCGGTGGGAGGCGTATATCGAATCTCCGGTATGCTGATGATACCGTCTGGTAGAGTTGTTCCAGAAACTCGAGAGAGAAAGTGAGGACATTGGGCTCTCAGTCAACAGGGCGAAAACGAAGCTCATGGTCGTAGATCGAACAGGAGCCTTGTCTGACTGCGATAACATCATCTCAGGGATTCAAGTAGTTAATCATTACATCTATCTTGAATCCCAAGTCCACAATGACGGCAGTTGTAGTCCGGAAATAAAGCGCAGAATCGGAATGGCTAAAGATGCGATGGCTCGATTAAAGAACATATGGGTAAAGCGTGGAATCACAAACAACACCAAAATGCGCTTGATCAGAGCGTTGTTATTCCCTATTTTCCTATATGGAGTCAAAACCTGGACCATACTGGCTCGAGACAGAGCAAAGATCGATGCGTTCGAGATGTGGTGCTGGAGGCAAATGTTGAGAATACCATGGACCGCCAAACGCACCAACGTGTCGATCCTCTCACAGCTCAGAGTGAAGACGCGCTTGTCCACGATTTGCCACCAACGCATACTGGCATATTTCGGTCACGTGATATGGAAGGGCGATGAGAACCTGGAGAAACTCATCGTGGTTGGGAACACAGATGGAAAACGCTCTCGAGGCCGATCCCCAACCAGATGGACGGATCAGATTAAGGACTCATCAGCTGTCAAGTTCCATAACATTGTACGAGATGCGATGAATAGAAGCCGTTGGAGACAGATCATCCGATCTAAATGCAGACTTCCCGATGATGACCACGATCCTCAGTCATGAGGGGCCGACTATAGAGAGATTAAAAAAATCCACATCAAAATCCGTTGCGTAGTTTTAAAGATCTAAGCATACAAAAGGGGCACACAGCAGAAAGTGACTCTGTTTTAAACTATGTAATAATACATTTACAAAAGAAAAGAAGATAAGCAGTATATCCGTTGTCTAGCATATAACCCAAGTCTAGTTATTTAGCTTGGGGCTAGATGGCGATGTGTGGAATGTCCTGCAATATTTATTATTGGTGACTCTAGTTAGGACACAGAATATATAATAAATAATACTAGCGACCCGCCCCGGCTTCGCACGGCTATAAATATTATGCAATATGCATGTATTATACATATAAACCTTCCACTTGAATCACTTTATCTATAAAAAAATACCGCATCAAAATCCATTGCGTAGTTTTAAAGATTTAAGCATACAAAGGGATATAGGGACATAGGGACAGAGAAAGTGACTTTGTTTTATACTATGTAGTGATAGTGTTATTGATAGTGATAGTGATAGTGATTAGGATGCCTTAATTCACTCCAACCAATGTCTTCTTGCTAAACAAAATTGACTACTTCATGCCAGCAAATATATCTCATTAATTACCTTAATGTATAAGGGCGTGTACGTACACACTAATCAACTAAAACAATGTGAGTTGTAAGATTTGATAAATAAGCTTAATATGTCATGTTAGACGCGCCCTCTGTTTGTGTGACGTGTCGAATTTTGGTATGTTTTTAACTAGACGATGTTTTAAATAAAGAATAGCTAATAAAAAGTTCCATTATGCCTTGAATCTCGATGCATAAGTGGAAGTAGTGAAATGGCAGACCCGGTTTGCTACAGGTTAAGAAAACTGAAAGATATCTATGACCAGTGAAAATCCCTTACTAACTTGGTGGATAACTTGGTAGGTAACTCGGGAGGTAACTCAGTAGGTTACTCAGTAGGTAACCTGGTAGGTAACCCGGTAGGTAACTCGGTAGGTAACTCGGTAGGTAACTCGGTAGGTAACTCGGTAGGTAACTCGGTAGGTAACTCGGTAGGTAACTCGGTAGGTAACTCGGTAGGTAACTCGGTAGGTAACTCGGTAGGTAACTCGGTAGGTAACTCGGTAGGTAACTCGGTAGGTAACTCGGTAGGTAACTCGGTAGGTAACTCGGTAGGTAACTCGGTAGGTAACTCGGTAGGTAACTCGGTAGGTAACTCGGTAGGTAACTCGGTAGGTAACTCGGTAGGTAACTCGGTAGGTAACTCGGTAGGTAACTCGGTAGGTAACTCGGTAGGTAACTCGGTAGGTAACTCGGTAGGTAACTCGGTAGGTAACTCGGTAGGTAACTCGGTAGGTAACTCGGTAGGTAACTCGGTAGGTAACTCGGTAGGTAACTCGGTAGGTAACTCGGTAGGTAACTCGGTAGGTAACTCGGTAGGTAACTCGGTAGGTAACTCGGTAGGTAACTCGGTAGGTAACTCGGTAGGTAACTCGGTAGGTAACTCGGTAGGTAACTCGGTAGGTAACTCGGTAGGTAACTCGGTAGGTAACTCGGTAGGTAACTCGGTAGGTAACTCGGTAGGTAACTCGGTAGGTAACTCGGTAGGTAACTCGGTAGGTAACTCGGTAGGTAACTCGGTAGGTAACTCGGTAGGTAACTCGGTAGGTAACTCGGTAGGTAACTCGGTAGGTAACTCGGTAGGTAACTCGGTAGGTAACAAGGTAGGTAACTCGGTAGGTAACTCGGTAGGTAACTCGGTAGGTAACTCGGTAGGTAACTCGGTAGGTAACTCGGTAGGTAACTCGGTAGGTAACTCGGTAGGTAACTCGGTAGGTAACTAGGATGCCAAAATTAATTAAAATCAGGGGTGTTGTTTCTATTTAATAAGCAGATATGATAAATATACTAAAAATTGATTCTACAGTGTAGTTTTCACCGTATTTTCTAACAAAAGCATCCTATTTAGCATGATAAGAACCAAGTTTGTACTGAACTCGGCAAAAGTTGCAATTGTTTACAAACTTGGCCTGTTTTGTTCGACCTGTCTTTTGTTGGTCTCTGTTGCTTAGTTTCTTGAATTATTGTTGTACTCATAAGTACTTTTGGTGAAACTTATTTAGTTATGTACTAGTTAAATTTGACACCTTGTAGTTGCGATATTGTAAGGATAGATAAGAGATAGATAGATAACTTTATTTGTACAACACAGTAAGAACCATAAAACATGATAATATACATAAAGCAAAGTAAAGTAATAGCTATAAAGTACAAGTTGCACAAATGGGCGGCCCCATCGCTGAAAGCGATTTCTTCCAGGCAACCTTTGGATGGAAAATAACTTATTTAGCTTTTATGGTAGGTTGTGAGTTCATTCAAGCAGGATAATAAAGTAAAAATATATGTTTTATATGTTGCCAGCGAATTTGTATGCGTGGTAGTTTTGTTTATACTAAAATCTTCATCTGTTATTACATAATTCATAATTCATTTATTTCGCCATAACATAACATTGCATGGCATATCAATTTACACAATTTTAATAAAATAATAAATACCAATATTGTAAAGTTTTACAATAACGACACAAACTCTTTAAAAATCAAATTAATTATATCATTGGGTTATTTCTAGTCATGCAAATCAAAAAATGAATAAGTCAAATATTCGGAGACATCAATGAATTAACTTAAAAAAATATGGATTTTATTTTTGAATTCATTGTAAGGAAGTTGTCTTATAGGGTAAGGAAGTTTATTATAATGTCAATTTTAAAACTTAAGCCTAATTTACGTGTACTCTATACTCTTACTCTATACTCTACCAGTCAGTTTTCTTCTACGTAATTTTTTTTTAGATTGGTCAGAAGAATAAATAGGGGGTCACTTCCAAAAACCAAATTAGATTAATATGACGTCATAAATATTAATTTGTAACGGCTGTTACTAATCTGATCTCTTTGGGTTATTAATGTTATCCTACTAATCAATGACATTCTCTACTAATATTATAAATGTGAAAGTTTTCCTGTATGTGTGTTTGTTACTCTTTTACACTAAAACTCCTTAACCAATTGCAATGAAATTCGGTATGTAGATAGCTGAAGATCTGGATTAACATATAGGCTACTTTTTATCCCGATATTCCCACAGGATCCGGACTTACGCGGGTGAAACTTGAGCGCTCGTTGCTTTCATAAAATGAAAACTGTTTCAAACATGATGTTTTCATGTCTTTACTGCGGCCACTGCGGCCTCATTAATAGATAGTGTAGTTTAAGAATGAAGGCAAGCGATACCAGTTGCAAAAGTTATAGACAAAACTATAATGTAAACATAGTAATTTGATATTGCATCGCACCTGCACCCATAAGAAGATGTGTCAAGGCCAAGGTTATATAGGAATCAATATTGTACTAGAAGGTCATGTGACGGGATATGTACCTAGTTTAATTGGTATAAAAACCCCTGCTTTTACTCAATAAATATTCAGTAAACAGTGCAACTTCTATGTGTTAATATCTACTCCATCCTCGCATCACAATAGTTTTTTTTTTTTTTTCAGTATTATATAATCACTAGCTGCGGTTTCACTGAGATACTTCTTGACTGGGGGTCCGTTAAGCGTGGACACTCAATTTGACGCGATTTTTTTATAAAGCTACCTACATTATACAAAACGACGAGAGGCTATATTAAAAAAAACACTACATAGTATAAAACAAAGTCGCTTTCTCTATCCCTATATCCCTATGTATGCTTAAATCTTTAAAATTACGCAACGGATTTTGATGCGGTTTTTTTTAATAGATCGAGTGATTCAAGAGGAAGGTTTATATGTATAATAGATGCATAATATAGCCGTGCGAAGCCGGGACGGGTCGCTAGTGTATAATACATGCATAATATAGCCGTGCGAAGCCGGGACGGGTCGCTAGTGTATAATACATGCATAATATAGCCGTGCGAAGCCGGGACGGGTCGCTAGTGTATAAAACATGCATAATATAGCCGTGCGAAGCCGGGACGGGTCGCTAGTGTATAATACATGCATAATATAGCCGTGCGAAGCCGGGACGGGTCGCTAGTGTATAATACATGCATAATATAGCCGTGCGAAGCCGGGACGGGTCGCTAGTGTATAATACATGCATAATATAGCCGTGCGAAGCCGGGACGGGTCGCTAGTGTATAATACATGCATAATATAGCCGTGCAAAGCCGGGACGGGTCGCTAGTGTATAATACATGCATAATATAGCCGTGCGAAGCCGAGGCGGGTCGCTAGTTAAAATGAATAAATAATATTATCTTAGGTTTTGTATTTAGAAATAATATAAAAGACATAAAATGCCGTTTGCACCTAATTCAAATAAAATTTATATAAAACTACGCTCTCCTCATAGAAGTAGCTATTCATAACACAAAGAACGTTATAATTTATTTTTATTACACATTCTTCATAATCTTTTATTTGAATTAAAGTCCTAAAACCTGTTTAAAGCAATGAAAATTGTCTTTGTTCTTGTGATCAAAGAACAATATAAAATTGGGATTTTGCATGATATAGTATACTAGCGACCCGCTCCGGCTTCGCACGGCTATATTATGCATATATTAAACATAAAAACCTTTCTCTTGAATCACTCTATCTATTAAAAAAACCGCATCAAAATCTGTTGCGTATAGTTTTAAAGATTTAAGCATACATAGGGATATAGGGACAGAGAAAGCGACTTTGTTTTATACTATGTAGTGATGACTAGGTGTCGCGGAAAACGTTGTTTTGATATTTACAAAAAAAAACTTTAAAAAAAATCTCACGGAATTAAATAAAAAATAGATGTTGTTCGATTTTCAGACCTAACGAATATACACAAAAAATTTCAAACAAATCGGTTCAGCCGTTTAGGTGTACATATGTTATAACACCGTGACACGATAATTGTATATAATGTATATAGGGTTAGGGACTAGCTGCCTTATGTTCCCATTTTACTCCAAAACGGCTTGACCAATTTGGCTAAGGTTTTCTATAAAACATTATTTTCCTGTAGTATTTCGCGCTTCACTTTTCAATTCTTCTTTGGAAATACCTTTTACCTGCTAAGGAAGTTCTCATATACATCAATATAATAATTAGTTCCTTTTACATCAAACCTTTTTAATTTGAAGTAAAGATCATAATCAAACTGAATTTTTATTGACAGAGTTATCAAAAATAAGTCCATCACATCTGACATTTTCGAACATAAATCTTGCACAAATTACAGAATAATGAAATCAAAATAAATGTAATTTAGAAAATGAACGCTAAAATTATTCCAGTTTTCTTATTTACATCGTGTTATATATTTTTTACCTCGGGTCATAATCAAACAAAAAGATATGATAATTATTCTCTTTACAAAACAATACCAACGCAGGTTGGTCATGTAAGGTTTTTACAGAACTTAGAAAAACAAAAGTATGTGGACTTAATTTTCTGGAAGAGAGCTCACAAGTTGTATGAGGAGGTACATTTTATTGTGAACCCGAAAGATGAAGCAGCTTTCATTGAAAGAACTCATCATTTTGGTATTACTGTTAAAAAACTACTGAAAAATGTTCAAGCGTAAGTTGTTTTTACAAATTATGGAAATATGAAGTTGCATTCTTTTTACATAATTATCATAAAAAAATTAATTACATTTCATTTATATAAATAGTAGAATTCATTTGTTACTAAAGACTTATCCATATTAGTTATTTTAATATTAGTAAATTGAATACCGTTTTACTTTAACATGAAGGAAGAACAAACAGAACTTACAAACCCCCAATTTTTTTTTTACCTTTTATAATAACTAGTTGCTTCCACGGTTTCACCTGCATAACTCACGATCCCGTGGGAATATCGATATATAAAATAACCTCCCTCGACAAATGGACTATCTAACACAAAAATATTTTTTCAATTCGAACCAGTAGTTCCTGAGATTAGCGCGTTCAAACAAACAAACTCTTCAGCTTTATAATATTAGTATAGATTATTACTATATAGATTTTTTTAGTTTCTCATCAACTGAGAAATGATTTGTCATTCTCATTCCAGAGCATTTGATGCCCAAACGATAATGAGAAATATGTACTCACGCGCTGCGTTTGGAAATTATTCCTGGAATACCTATCACTGCTTAAACGACATATACCAATGGCTAGCAGACATAGCTATAACATACCCAAATATTTTAAAGCTTGAATCCATAGGAAAGTCTGTAGAAAACCGTGACATATTTGCTATTGAATTTAAAAACCGTCAGGCTAGGGAAAAGGTCATAGTAGAAGGAGGTATCCATGGTAATGAATGGCTTGCTGTGGAATTTGTAATTTTTCTGATAAATGAACTGCTGAAGGCATCGAATGGTTCAAACTCTAAGTTAAAGGAATTGGCTAATTTGTACAGTTGGTATTTGGTGCCGATATTGAATCCAGATGGTTATCAGTATAGCCAGATCGAGGTAAATCAATAAATCCTTTATCATCATTTTCTAAAAATCGCCCATTCAAAAATATGGTTAAAAAAAACGTGTGGCACTCAGGGACTGTCGCGGTAAAGCTATTGCATCGTGTGAGCTTCGTACAGTCGTACTATATACATACACGTTAAGCGAACGCTAGGCCGACCTACATGGTAGGCGGAGTGGGGGGTGTTAGATTTTATTTTCGTTACGGAATTTCTTGATTCGGTCGCCGTGCTCAAAGCCCGCGATAAAAGCTATGCAATAGCCTAATAGATTATGTAGTTAGTAATGATTTACCATCGACGGACACGCTATAGACTATATTATTATCATATTTATCTGCTGCATCACCACACTCTATGATACATGTGTGTTAGAGTTAACCACTTCAGAGCATAATTCGAGACACAGTGTAGAGTTCTAAAATTACTATTATTGGAATGTTTTAATTATAATAATTTTTGTTTGATAAATTCATGAGATAAAAGACTTTAAACTTCAACTAAAGCAGGTGCCTAGAATCTTGCTTGTGTTGAAAACATTCTTATAATAGCCGTGTTGGAGCGCTACGGTGGGTCTGCAATTCTGCAGTCAACCGTTACAAAACGCAAAATGAGCATGACACACAAAATCCACTGGTTTCCGGCTGCTTCTATGATATCCTTTAACCACTAGACAAATGGTCTGCCTACTACATAAGTCAGTAGTGTAGTCTACCTTCATTCAGCTTTGATATTTATCAAACTATTTTAAAATTAATCATTTAATGCTTCATTTTTTTTTGTCTCAGGATCGTATGTGGAAAAAAAACAAACGTATAATGGAAAATGGAAATATTGGTGTCAATCTTGACAGGAACTTTGATTACAGTTTTGGAAGTAAGATTTTATTACCAAGGATCTTTAATGCTGTGGTAGATATGCGTATTAAGATTTAACTTATATTATTCACTAGCGACCCGCTCCGGCTTCGCACGGCTATATTATGCATATATTATACATATAAACCTTCCTCTTGAATCACTCTATCTATTAAAAAAAACCGCATTAAAATCCGTTGCGTAGTTTTAAAGATTTAAGCATACATAGGGAATAGGGACAGAGAAAGCGACTTTGTTTTATACTATGTAGTGATAGTAATAGTGATATAGTGATGATGTAGGTATGTTACTGAAGCTATTAAAAGACTATCGTAAACATTGTATGAAAAATTTGTCCGTACCATTTGTACGTATGATACAACTTGACTGCCATTTTTTTTTTGTTTTGAAATTTTAAACAAGTACTGACATTATGAACAGACTAGCTGCCCCAGCGGTTTCACTCGCGGATCCCGTGGGAATATCGCCCACGCAAATCTCTGAAACACATCATGATTAGTGTGTTAGTTAGTTGGGTAGAATTTCGAAAAATTATTTCTTATCGGATGCCTACATCATACAAAGAACACACCCTCCAAGTTTCAGGTCTGTATACGATCACCGGTTTACGCTGTGCATTAAGGTGAAAGGGTACCTGCGCTCTCTCCATACAAACGTAGTCGACTGTTTCCTCCCTGGATAATGACACTAGTACAAATATTTTTGCGCCACAAAACATAGGGGCATGGTCATGGCAGTTTTTATGCAACAAAAATATTTGCTCTAGTGTCATTATCCATGGAGAAAACAGTCGCCTACGTTTGTAATAGTTTGTATGGAGAAAGCCCCCGGTACCCTTTCCTCTTAATTCGTCAGTCAGTCAGTAATTCAAGACAAAGCATTTTATAGGTAGGTCTATGTACTAGCTGTTTCGGCAAACGTTGTTTTGCCATGTAAAAATGTAATCAACAGTAATACGTTGCTAATAAAGTAATTTAAACCTTTTTTTAGAATACGACAGCAGTTTCGATTCTAAAGATGAAAATTACTGCGGTACAAAAGCACTTTCTGAACCTGAAACCCAAGCGTGGTCAAGTTACGTCAACAAAAACTCGCGTAACCTGAAATTTTACTTTGCTTTCCACGCGTATGGACAAAAAATTGTTATTCCGTATGGAGATACAGTTATTCATGAAGACAATTTTGGTGAGATGGTAGGTAAAGTAAAAAAAAACTGATGTTTAGCTTTTTGTATGTAACTAATGCTATTGCGTTGCCGCCATGCCGGGTATTTGAGACCAGATAGCAGAAATAAATTCGTTTCAAAGCATCAAATACTGACAAAATGAATGAATGTTATTCATTTGCAAGAAACAAAGATGTCACTTAAAAATGTTATAGTTCAACAACAAATTCCAGAACTTTCTTGTCATGCAAATATTTAAAAGAAATTGAATGGTTAAGTAAATAAAAAAAAAGTACTATAAGTAATGTCAAATTGATTTCAATAATATAAAATAATTTCGTTATTTCGATTGAATGTCATGCATGAGCCAAGTTTATTTTATTCATTTACTAGCGACTCGCTCCGGCTTCGCACGGCTATATTATGCATGTATTATACATATAAACCTTCCTATTGAATCACTCTATCTATTAAAAAAACCGCATCAAAATCCGTTGCGTAGTTTTAAAGATCTAAGCATACAAAGGGAATAGGGACGGCGAAAATTGACTTTATTTTATACTATGTAGTGATTACAATGTCAGTTACTTAAAGGCTAAAACTTATGATTTTGATATTCTTGGAGAGAGTAATACCAGAATGGATTTCCTATGTCTTATTCTCCGCCCGATTGTCGATTTCTTCGGCCGCTTGCTAGCTATCCCCAAGCTGGAGGCAGCATACCCTTACTATTTTGCCATAATCCCTTCCCCCTTTGGGGGAGTGATGCAGTAATAGAACTAAAGTAAAGTTTGTTTTCAGGAAAATTATGCAAAACAAGCTATAATCAAAATGTACAAACGCAGCGGTGTCAAATATAGGACTGGTACCACTTACGATACGTTAGGTAAAAATATATCTAGTAAATCTAATTGATACAATATAGAATTTTTAACAAATTTCAACATTTATTTTTGTAAAGGTCTAAAAATTTCTGGAGATAGCGCAAGCTGGGTCAAGAAAACTCATCACGTAAAGTAAGTAAGCTTTATTTTTTATAATTTAAACTCCGTTTACGCTATTAGTTTCAATAATTTGGTTACGATGTATTTTTTCATACTCGTTCCTTAGACCTACCACGCTTATTTTTCCAAATTTTAAATATATTTAGCCATACTAATTTGACTAGAAAATCGAACGGCAGACATTTTATCGAGTATCTTAGACTACTCATAATTTATCTTTAGATCACATTTTGATCCTATATTGATCATATTATTTTGTCTAATATTCCAACGTGTTTGTGTTTTATATAAGGTTAACGAAATCTTTATTTACCCAAAAAGAACAGAGTTCACTTATATTGAGCTTAAATCTATGTTGCTTATATTTAAGTACTTAAATTAGTTAGTCTGGCGGACTTAGTGAAAAGGTACATTGTTGGCGTCATTATGGCATAGAATATACATATTGTTTTAATTTATTTATAAATAATCTTAAGGTCTCACAATTTTTGACATCATTCGGTAATTCATTATATAAAAATACACCTTCACACATAATACTTCTACTACCATACTTTGTTCTAGCAGTTCTTACTTTAATTTTATTTATATTTCTTAAATTATGTTTGAAACGTCTTTTTGTAAACTTTATTTGTGATTGTAATTCTGCAGATGAAATTTTCCTAATTAAAATACAAGTTGTGTAGGTATATAACTGTTTTATATTAAATATTTTAGTTTCATTGTAAATAATATCTGTACTTGTTAAAAAATCATAATTGAATAAAACCTTAACTAATTTATTTTGGGCAATCTGAACAGCTTTGAGATTTGTATTGGCTGCACTTCCCCATATTTCTATTAGGTACTGCAGATGTGACTTCGCTAATGAGTTGTAAATTGTCATACGAAGTTTGCGAGGTATACAGCCTGCTGCCCTACGCAAAGCTCCTGTTATAGATGACAATTTTGACTTTACGTGTTCAATATGTGCTCGCCAATCTAGCTTATTGTCCAGCCGCAGTCCTAGATACTTTTCTTGGTGTGAACGATGTATCATTGTGCCATTTATAGTTAAAGGTGCATAAGGTGGTATTTTTTTATTTTTTGCACAGAAAATCATGTAAGAAGTCTTGTTTGCGTTTATTGTCAATAAATTACTTTGGCACCAAGTATTAAATTTAAATAGGTCAGATTGTGCTTGTTTGACTAGGTCAGGTAGATTACGGCCAAAGTAAAAGAGGCATGTATCATCGGCGTATAAGGTTACATGTCCACTGAGTTCCATTTTACTAACATTATTAATATACACCAGAAACAATAATGGACCCAACACGGACCCTTGTGGGATTCCACAGGTAATTTTTTGGGGTTTGCTTTCGGTTCTGCCCATTTTCACTACCTGAAATCTGTCTGTTAGATAGGACTCAAATATTTTAAGTGCCATACCCGTTATACCTAAGTCATAAAGTTTATTTATTAGTATTTTGTGGCTGACAGTATCAAACGCCTTTTTGAAATCGATAAATACCCCTAAACAGTAACATTTTTCATCTATGTTGATCCTTATTTTTGTTATTAAATCTATGGTTGCGGATAACGTACTTGATTTTGGTCTAAAACCGTATTGATGTTCAAATAGAAATTTTAATTGAGTTAAATGATAGTCTAATCTATTATACAATATTTTTTCAAAAACCTTAGATATAACGGGTAAGACAGATATAGGCCGGTAATTTCCCGGTTCAGTCTTACTGCCTGACTTGTAAATGGGTGTAACCTTAGCCAGTTTTAAACTATCAGGGAAAATACCTTCACTGAGACATTTATTAATACAATTTGTTAAATCTTGGGCAATAGTGTCACTTATATTCCTCAAAGCTTTAGTACTTATACCATCAAGACCTGTACTAGTGTTTAAGTCAAGATTCTTAATAATTCTAATCACCTCTGCCACACTACATGGGCGCAATTCACTAATTTCAATTGTTGGTCTGTTGTTCATATAAGTCATAGTGTAATAAGTATTGTTGGCGTAAGTGTTAGGTATTGCCTTGGCCAATTCTGTACCTACAGATGAGAAATAGCTGTTAAAAACCTCACAGATCTGATTAGGATCATCTACAACGTTTGAATTGCTTAGGATTAGTTTAGGGGGTGTGATATTATTTTTGTGTTTGTTAGTAACTAAGGAGTTGATTAACTTCCAAGTTGATTTCGGGCCTTTACAGTGATTAAATTCTTTTAAAAAGTATCTTTCTTTAGTTTTTTTAATTAATAGACCTATTTTATTTCTTTCTAGGATAAAATTATGTTTTAACTTTTCATTATTCGGTTCTTTTTTTAGTAATTGCCACAGTAAGTTTCGTCTGTTAATCCCGTCTATAATTTCTTTATTTATCCAATCATCCCGAGGCAAATTTTGTATTTTTGTTTTAGTAACTTTACTTCTTTCTATGTGTTCTTTAATAAATGACTCTAATGTAGCGTATGATGAATTATTGTTTGTAAAATTTGCCTCCGAGATGTAGTTACAAAGATTTTTATAATCAATGGCTTCATACTGTACTTTATCTTTTTGCACTGGCTTACATTGTAAAAGTTCTAAGAACAGCTGTTTGTGGTCAGCCAAAGGTGAATCAACGATAGTTAAATTACACTGTAAATGTCGAATATCCGAGCAGACATGATCGAGTAATGTTTTCGTGGTACTTGTTTCCCGTGTGCAGTATTCTTCGTGTATTTTATTTACTATGTCGTATCCAACTTCTTGTAACATGCTCAGGTATGCTGTGGTGTCGCTTCCATTTGATAGTAGGTCTATGTTAAAATCACCTAGAACTATACATCTCTTTCGATTTTCTAATTGTGATGAGTATGTTTCAATAAACGTCTGCGTTTTCGATTTATCCGGTTTGTAAATAACTCCAATATTTAAAGCAAAACGATGTAAATATATCCATAAGTAATGTATACCTTCACTATATAATTCTTCTGATAAGTCATATTTTAAACTACTGTGCACATGAATAGAAACACCTCCACCGCGTTTCTTCGTTCTATAGTTACAAACATGTTTATATTCTGGCAGACTATAGTACCTTTCTTCTTGATATTTTTTTTAAACAAAATACGCTTGTATTCGACCTTATCTCACATTATGGGAAGCTTCGATGCGGGCGAGTATGTAGCATGATCGCCTAGACAGAAAACGGCATCCCTGGACAACATGTTGGAACGCGACGAATCATTTGAAAGAAAGAAAAGCCTTCGCCATGCCTTTGTCCAGGGTATGGGCTTAGAAGCCACCGCCCGGCCATTCAGACAAGAACAGCAGATAAAACTTAAAAAAAAAGTACATTTTAGGGTTAATGACCTCGCCGTGTAAAGAACAGCTGATTTTCAAGGAAACCTAACCTAAAAAAAATCCTCAAAGTCGTAGAACAAAAGTTGTTTGTTTAGGTGCACAGAAGTAGCCCTCAACGGCTTGCTAATATAATTTACTAGCTAGTATAATTTATGTCTACACTCTACAGGATTACCCTGTAGAGTGTAGACATTAAAATTAAGTTATTTATTTTTGTTTCCAGATACGTTTTCACAATGCTCCTTCGAGATGATGGGTCATATGGCTACGCTATCCCCAAAGAGCAAATATTGCCCACTTGCTATGAAACTCTCACTGGCCTCATAGAAATCATGACAGCGAAACAACGAAAGCTTAGGACTGATATGTTTAGTTCAAATTGTACCAGTCTGTTTAAAAATGTTTATGTTTCTACAGTTGTTATTATTGTGATGTTCTTAAATTATTTATTTTGAACACGGTTTGAGTTTTTTTAATACCTATGAAATTCAACAGTGAAGTTTAGACTTTCAAAAAATATTTTTTTTAAGATCCATTCCATTTTTAGAGTACCTGTTGACACAATGGTCACCATGCCAGACTGACAAACACAGGGTTGCGGGTTCGATTCCCGCCTCAGACATGTATTTATGCTTAGATATTTGTCTGTGGTCTGGTTGTTTCTAAGTATATATTTACAAAAGAAAAGTATATAAGTAGTATATCCGTTGTCTAGCACCATAACACCAAGTCTAGTTACTTAGCTTGGGGCTAGATGGCGATGTGTGGAATGTCCTGCAATATTTATTTATTTATTCCTATTTTTTTAATAAGCTATTAGTGCTGTGAAAGAAAAGGATACATTATCTCATTGAAATAGGTCTCACTATTAACATTATATCAGCCACGGGACGTCCATCCACTGCTGAACGTAGGCCTCCCCTAAAGACTTCCAGAGCAATCGCACTTTATAAAAAAAAACAATTTCTTTAATTAAAGGAATGAATAATTGTAGCTCTAGTCAAGTTGCCAAGTTGCCACTTGCCAAGTCACCAAAATCTTCTTTTTGCTTTTGCCACAAAGAAAGATTTTTAAATAATAATATAAGCATTTACTTGACTCAATATTGCCATTCATAGATTACTACTAATATACCTACTAGAGATTGTCATCTTCCGAGCAAGACTGATTTCTCTCATTCTGCGTAAATATAACTTTATAACCGACGTCAAAAAGGAGGAGGTTCTCAATTCGTCGCGTATCACTTCATTATCACTACATAGTATAAAACAAAGTCGCTTTCTCTGTCCCTGTGTCCCTATATCCCTATGTATGCTTAAATCATTGGCTTAAATCTTTAAAACCACGCAACGGATTTTGATGCGGTTTTTTTTATTAGATAGAGTGATTCAAGAGGAAGGTTTATATGTATAATACATGTATAATATAGCCGTGCGAAGCCGGAGCGGGTCGCTATTATATATATATGTCGGAGCGAGCGGATTAGGGGCTCTACAACATCATATGTGTCAGTCTAGGTATCCATTATTTGTGGGCCGGAGTGGGTACACACACAAGTAGGCAAAATAAGTTCATACTGTCACAACAATTGCTTCACTTTAACACTTCAACTGCTACCAACTCAATACAACAACTGCTACCAACTGCTACCAGTTACTGGTAATCAACAATACGTAACTATGTAATGCACAACTAGTCTTTTGTGGTTATCAGTCTTAATAGGCTTGACACTTAACAACAAACAAGGGCCAATATCCCACACTAAACTTTACTTATGGTTTACTTTAACTTTAAACGAATAACACTAAATTTATTTACGAAACGGAAACGAATCCGCGGGCCACGAGTCACAGCGCACAACACGGCATCCAGCCTCTATCCCGGTTCCAAACAGAATGCCTTAATATACTCGGTAACCGAGCTTAGAACAAAGCACAACAACTAGCATTCATTCAGTACTCTGGCCCACGGCTACGTTCGGCAATGTAAACACTGCCCCGTTCCTAAACAATACAAACAGAGATATTCTTTGTCTTCAAATTCTGATAAGAGTTAATGCTGTTAATGTAAACATTCGACCGGCACCGCGCGTCACCTGCGCGGGCGCCGCTGTGTAGATACTTAAGGTACCTCGCGCCGACATATATATATTTTATTAAGTTACACACAAGCTGTGTGAAGCACATGAGTAAAGAAATGTAGTGTTGAAAAACGGTGTTTTGACAGTTTTAGCTCCCCTATACTTTCTGCATAGCCCCCACTTTTAGTATGTTCATCAGGAACTCTCAAGGTATAACTGTTACCAATTGTCAATATTTAACTTCAAGTATTATTTCGTCTGATTTTCTTAATTTTTAGGGTGGAACCCTCGAAAGGAAAAAACGGAACCCTTATAGGATCACTTTGTTCTCCGTCCGGCTGTCTGTGAAGAAACATTTTTTGGACTACTAGACTATAAGTGTGCTATAAGCATAAGCAACCTGGCTAGGCTAAGAGCATTTAGGTTTAAAAACTTATCGATGAAGCCAAGGACATGCGATTTCTACTCGGAGGAATAGGTTTTGTACATAGATATAGAAATTGTTAGTCTATGGTTTTGTATGATTGTCTGGGAGCATCGCCATTGTAGAACAATTCTCAGTTTACACAAACTATCAGATGTGCTATCAGTACGTACAATGAGCAATTCGTATCCTATGTCTACCGATATTTAAAAACAAGGAGGTACATGCGATTTCTACATGATTTCTATGATCACAAGTAATAAACCATAGAGAACATCATGTAATGACATCGAGTTTTGCGGCCGTCATCGGGTCTGTCACAATGTGCAATTAATTTACGTGTGAATCTAGTTGGTTTTGAAATCTAAGAAAATGTTTGCAATTATAAAATTGGAATAATGAAACGTGATATTATAAAGATAATAATCGTTTTTTGTTACATTTCCTATTGTTATAGCAAGCGATATGATAATTATACTTTGTATAGAGGCATACCAGTATCTAAAGATCATTTGAATTTCTTTAGTGACTTGAGCAGTGTCTATGATGTTAACTTTTGGAGGGAACCCAGTTTGGTGAAAAGACCGATAGAGTTTGTAATATCACCAGGAGATCGACATGCGTTTCTAAGAAATGCAGAAAAACATGGGATTTATCTTACAACTATAATGGAGAATGTTCAAAGGTAAGATAAAGAGGTTGTGAATGATTGTTTTCCATAAGCCCCACACTGCATTTTAATACAGAAAAAAAATAGCACAGTAAAAGCTTCCGAGGTACTACATGGTACTACTAACTGATAAAACACAATCTCTGTTAAGCTAAGGATAAGTAGGTTATCAATATCAGCAAATGCACAACTATACATACAGTACTCCGCGCTCCGCAGTTTCACACACTTTACTCCAGATCCCGTGGGAATATCGGGATAAAAAGTATGAGTAAGTCTATGCACTCCCAATAAGTCAATGTATCCTTAAACCAAGTTTCAATAAAATAAGTCAAGTAGCTTCGTAGCCTATTCAATGCTAACAAACAAACAATTAAATCTTTCCTCTTTATAATAGTAGTAAGGAAAATAACTACTGCGATGTAAGTGAAGTATTGCAAATTAACTGATGTTGTACAATTTATAAATAAACTTATTATTATTGCTAATAATAAGTTTATTTATAGGCTTAGTAAGACTTGGTCTTACTTACTAGTTAGAATTGTACTTGTACAACCGTGAATCGCATGTAAAAATAAAGGCCTCATTCGTGTCGCTTGCCAGTTCAGAAGAATACAAAAATTTGGAAAAATGAAGTAGTTTCTTTTTGGTTTTTATAGTGCTTTCGACGAACAAACCGTCTCATCGTATATTAGAAGAAATACAGCGTCTTTCGATTGGCGACACTACTTTCGCATCAATGATATCAACTCCTGGCTAAAAGATTTGCAGAAAGCTCACCCAGACAAAATGGAACTCAGTACGATTGGCAAAACTCATGAATTTAGGAATATTATGAGTGCGCGTGTGTTTTTAAAAAATGGTCCGATACATCGGTAAGTTTATTTTAAATTCTCTTTTTGTCATGGTGTATTAATTTACGAGAAACTGTAACAGGAGTGTTGCCACATCTTCTGATTTTAAAGTAGATGTACAGATTTGACCAATGGACCAATGGATTAATTGTACGGATTTTGAGATCGGCATTATACCGCGGCCAAGCTTGTGAAGAAATGTTCCTCATTCCTATATGAACATAATAATTTAATTTAAATATTTTCAGCTATATTTTGATACAGCACTTTTTTTTTAATCAAGATTTTTATTAATTTGTCTTTAGTATTTATCTCATTCTTTAGTTATTTACTCTGCTTGATTTCAATAATAAATAATTTTTCTTCTATTTTCAGTCCTACAGTGATCATCGAAGGTGGAATCCATGCCAGAGAATGGATATCTCCTGCCTTCGTCACATACTTCTTGAACCAAATTGTTACTTCTTCTGAAACTGACGATGAAAAATTAAAACTAATAGCAAAACACTACGAATGGATATTTGTACCAGTTTTAAACCCTGATGGCTATGAATATTCTCATACTGATGTAAGTTTTTCTATTGGTATTGTTTCTTCTTTTTTCTATTTTGATCCCTAATTAAGTAAAAAATATCTTGTTACTTATTTTATTAGGTTATTTATTTTTTTGCTTAGGTATCTATCTTCGTTCATTCTACAAATATGGCATGCCCAATGCCCATAGCCGCCCAATCTCATTTCAACCTTTCCGATTTAGTTTCCGATAATCCTACATCTGTGATTTTAGTTAAATTGTTATCTTAAAATATTTATGCATCTTCATTATTATATTTAAGGATCGTCTCTGGAGAAAAAATAGAAGAGACAGTGGTGTTGATATTAACAGAAACTTTGGCTATCAATTTGGCAGTAAGTTTTTTTTTTCTATTTGGCTTATATTCTGCCTTTTCTCGAGCCAACTATACCCCGGGTTTCTTGACGATGTTTCTAATAACCGGAGAAATATAACTGACTAGTTCTTTGCTCTGGACATGGTCGATTAAGCTATGAGAGAGTGGTATAAGGGTGCTGGGAAAGACTTTTCCCAAGAAAGAAAGAACTAGTCAGTTATATTTCTCCGGTTATTAGAAACATCGTCAAGAAACCCGGGGTATAGTTGGCTCCAGAAAAGACCGAATATAAGCTAACAAGAAAAAAGATAGAGATATTAGATAGAGTAGTCACTTTATCTAATAAATATACAAAGGCCCTGTATACCATCATCACTCTTTCATAAGTTTCGTTTCGTTAACAGGCGTTGGCGTAAGCTTTTTAAAAACCTCTGACATCTACGCCGGAGAAACTGCATTTTCCGAAAAGGAATCAAGTGCTTTGAGAGACCTCGTTATTCTTAACAATAAACATTTGGACTTCTTCTTAAGTTTTCATTCCTATGGACAGTTTATGATATTACCTTATGCTCACAGCAAGGGTCATCATGCAAACTTCGCAGAAATGGTAAGCCTACGTTAAGACAAGCTAAACATACTAGACTCGTAGTATTTTTAGAGCGCCTAAAGGTCTGGCAAACAAACTAAAGGTCAATTCTCTTAATTAACATTGTTCAAATTACATTTCAATATCATTTCGATTGCATTTCGATCACAAATAATACTTTGAGGGTATTTTGAGCTACTTTGAGGAGCTCAATATTCTTATATTACTCAAAGTTCGCTTTTTGTAAAAAATTAACTGACTTTAAGGGTATGTTTTGCAATCGAAATGCAATCGGAATGATATTAAAATGTAATTTAAACAATATTATTTACGAGAATTGGCCTTCAGGTCTACTACCAGAAGTTCCAGAACTACTTTCAAGTGGCGTTCACTTATAAACTTTTGGTATAAGTCTCTGCCCACATAAAGGGATTCTTAATATGTTTATATTTCTTATTTCTCAAAATATTAATTGTTATGCATTATACCATGTTATGAAGATCAGCGCCACAATCAAGCATGACTGTGGCTCATTTAGAACATCACACTGCTTTTATTTATTTTTTATATTTTTTAAAGTATATTTTTTCTTTTATGTCCTTGTAAATTTTTGTCTATGTTTTCGTGTGTTTCGTCTCAAATAAACTATTTTTATCTTCTACTAGCGACCCGTCCCGGCTTCGCACGGCTATACTATGCATGTATTATACATATAAACCTTCCTCTTGAATCATTCTATCTATTAAAAAAACCGCATCAAAATCCGTTGCGTAGTTTTAAAGATCTAAGCATACAAAGGGACATAGGGACGGTGAAAAGTGACTTTATTTTATACTATGTAGTGATGATATTGGAGCGAAGATCCTTATCGCAGGTTGGCGTAAAATAAAAGCCTAAATAAAACTAGCTAAAAAATAAAAAAACACAATTAAAAAAAGTGGTTGTGACATACGGCAGACAGACAGACATGAAGAATCTATAAGAGTTCCGTTTTTGAAGTTATACTTCTTTAGGCGCGTTATGAAAAAATGATGAGAGTGAAATTTTACAAAAGCGTCACACAAAATTCTCACCATGAAGTTGTCCGCAAACCGCAAGATGACAGCTGTCATAAAACCATGTTGAAGTTGTCCGCAAACCGCAAGATGACAGCTGTCATCTGCGGTACTACTACTACATAATTATTTTAATGTAATTAATTATTTATATTTGTCGGAGGAGTTTTTTTTTTTTATATTTTTTTTTTTTTTTTTTTTTTTTAATAATGCCAAAGAAGTATAACTTCTCACGCGCGTACATAAGTACACGCACCCATTTTTTTTTTTGCTATTTGGCTACGAAACCCTAAAAAGGTGAAGAGACTTTGTTCCAAATGCATGTCTAGTGACACGTTCATTTTTGACGTGAGAACGTTTAGTAAGTTAATGGAACACCTGCATTTACACAAAAGTTTCTAATCCGGTAACATGACGCGTCCCGTTCCGGACGCATGATGTCATGGTAACATGAGAGTATTTATTAATAATATCGCTCATCTGGGCTTGTGTTATGATGACGAGTGACGAATAGAAGCTGATATAAAGGAAAAAAATACTTGAATAAAAATAAAAAAAAAGTTTACTTAACAAAAAAAATTTAAATTTTTCTTCGTTTTCTTATGACGTTATCACGTAAAAATCGTCCGTAAACAGACTTTACAGACAATCATTTTTTAATTTCATATAATTTTTAGGCAGAAATTACGAGAACTGCAGCAAATGAAATAGAAAAAGTGCATGGTGTCAAATATAAAGTTGGAACTGCTTATGATACTGTTGGTAAGTTACTATTTCCTATTCACCTGTGTTTGGTAACATTATTTGAAAGAATTGAAGACTAATTTAAACTGTAAAAAAAGACATCGTATCAGTGCCTAATGCCTATGCAAAGTTTCCAAACTTCAAATTATATCTGTCGGCGCCCGGCGTTATAGGAGACGCACGAAGCCAACATATACATTAAAAAATAAAAAATACTTACGTCAACGTCAAAGAAAATGGTCATATCATTGTAAAAAAAAAGGAATTTTATTAAATACTTATGTACTCGTTTGGATTAAAAACTAACTTATTATATAAAGAAACTGCAAGGCTTTCCTTTTATTGAATATCGTAAGCTTCCTTATGTGCGCTTGCACATAAATTGGGGACCGTGACAGGACACTACAAGTCGAAGGTCAAAATGCAAGTCATGCCGGCCGGTCTGCCTTTGTTCACGTGAATAATACACCATGGATTTCTATCTCGAGCCCGGCCGTATCCAGCCCAAGATCGATGGCTGATGTTTGCCGCTCACCCTACTAACAACCACGGAGCAGACGCAGTACCAGAGGGAGAGGGTGAAGAGCTTTCATTTGGACTTAACTCGGACCCCTGCCTATACCGTTCAGGAAATGGAGCGAAAACATCAACATGAGTTCAGTTAAGTGCCCTGCTTCCCATTCCTCCTTCCTAATTGCACAAAATTCCCATAAAAGTTAAAATTAGAGGCATTACAATCTAAAGGTACCAATAATAAACAAAATGTGCCACATATATGGCTAATTCAAAGCCAATTTTCCAGCGATTTTGCATAAACTTAAACTAAAATACCAAATAAATTGGTTCCTCTCCCTCTCATATCTGTTGTTGCGCGTTATTCAGCAATATTTGGCCGACTATTTCAGGTTAAACTCAGTCATGCTTTTACCTAACTTCCTGGCCGCGTGTGCTGGGTGATATTGGCTGATTTGACGAACGGCTACTGGACGTACCTATCTGCCTGCGTGAGCTAGTACGTCCTGGGCTCCAGGTGTCGCCGTGTGTTGAGAGTGAGAACGTTCCTTTTACATACCCTACCTTCAATTTAAGTGCTTGTTTTGTGGCAATTTACTTTAGTTTTACCTCAAATCATGGATAAGGACGGTGCAGCTACTACTAAAAACGTAGAAAGCAGCACACAGTTTAAAACTTTACTTACAAAGCGTAGTTCAATCAAAGGTCAAATAACAAAGTTTAAAAACTATTTGGATAAAGTCACAAAACAAGACACTACATTAACAGCTGTCGAATTTGCTGAGTTATGCTTGAGACACAGCAGGTTTGAGAGCTTGGCTACTAAATTTGATGAATTGCAAACTGAGATAGAGATATTTAATGCTGACAGTTTAGACTTTGAAGTTGACGAGCGTGAACGCATAGATCAGGATATACTTTTATGCTCGGCAATATCTACAAGTTTAATTGAAACTCAAAATGAGATTAAATCTATACAACAAGAAAAGAAACGTCGTGAGTCAATCTATCAAGAGGCCGAGGCAGTTCAGCCAGCTTCGTCTCACCCGTGTAAATCTTGCCATAGCGAGGACTCGGTACAATTACCTAGAATTGAGGTTTCTAAATTTGATGGCACATTATTTAAGTGGTTGGAGTTTCACGACACCTTTTCTGACTTAATACATAAAAATACACGTCTTTCTAATGTACAAAAATTTCATTACTTATTATCCTACCTTGAGGGCGAGGCAAGACGCGTGGTCGCTAACATGCAGGTTACTTCTATTAACTACACTACTGCTTGGGAACTACTTTGTAAGCGCTACAATAATAAGCGCTTGTTAATTGATTATCAGTTAAATTCTCTTTTTAATATTCAACAAACCCGAGAAACAGAATCTTCATTAAGGTTTTTAGTTGATCACATCACTAAAAACTTGCGGTGTCTTAACAGTCTAGGTCAACCCACTGACCAGTGGGACACATTACTCATCTACATGTTAACATCTAAGCTTGACAGGAATACATTATTGAAATGGGAAGAACAGCGTAAATCATTGAAAGAAATACCTACATTGGAAGAATTTAAAGAATTTCTTGTTGAACGTGCGGATGTACTCGCATCAATACGCAACAAAAATAGGACTGTTAGTTTCACGCCCCCGCCGATAGGTGTCGCTAGTAGTAGCAGATCAAACACAAGCACTAAGTCTTTTATTTCAAACAACCAAGAGAATGTATTTTCAACTCAATGCATTATATGTAAACAGCGCCATCGAATTTATGATTGCCCCACGTTTAAATCTAAAAACTTTAAAGAAAAATTAAATGATGTTAACAAGTATAAATTATGCTCGAATTGTTTAAGGCAAGGTCACTCTTTAGGCGACTGCCAAATGGGCCCTTGCAGACACTGTAGAAAACGTCATAATACTTTATTGCATAATCATAGTCTAGAAACTAGTGTCAATTGCTTAGAAATTCAAGAAGATAACTTAGAATCTCAGTCAATACAAGAAGAACTCTTTGAACCCAAGTCGATGGTTAACTTTTCGACACAAATAAGTAGTCAAGTGCTCTTGTCTACCGCTCAAATTAAAGTAGTTAACCCTGTAACTAAAGAAGCAACCCAAGTACGTGCCCCACTTGATTCCGGCAGTCAATCTACATTCATTACAACTAATTTAAAAAATAAATTGTCATTACATACTATTCCTACTGATTTAAATGTTTTCGGCATTGGTAACTTTCATGCTAATACTATACGCGAACGATGCTCCGTTGAGCTGCAATCTATCAACACACAATTTAACGTTCTATTCTCGTGCTTCGTTTTAAATGATTTGACAGGAAAACTTCCACAGTATCCTGTAAACCGAACTATGTTTAATATACCAAATTATATTCAATTAGCTGACCCACAGTTTGACCAGCCAGCTCCTGTCGATGTGTTGATTGGAGCCGATCTTTTTTGGGACCTCATAGGTAGTGAACAACAATCCTTAGGTGAGTTCATGCCTAAGTTGCAAAACTCTCAACTCGGTTGGTTACTCGGTGGACGAATAAAATATTTAAATAATTCCAAACTTAAGGGGTCTACTGAAGGTCGGCCCAAACACAAGTTTAAGTCAATCAAACAAACCGGCCCGAAGCAGGAGATGGCTGCAAACTCCCACAGGGTCCTGTTACATAATACTAGCCATGATCTTCTTCGGCAGGAGTTCAACAAAGACTCCCACAGGAACGGTCAATCAGACTCTCGGCAGGAACTCACCGGAGGTTCCCACAGAGTCCCATTTTATCATTCAGCCATACTTGGCCCTAGGCAGGAATTCATTAGAGATTCCCACAGGGTTCTATTTACTAATTTAAATTTTCCGTGGCACGACTTCAATCAAGACTCCCACGGAAATGATCGGGCAGACTCTAAACAAAAAATTAGTAGAGACTTCCACAGAGTACAATTCTCTCGCTCGACCCTATCCAGCTCTAGGCAGGAATTCACTGGAGATTCCCATAGAGTCCTATTTTTTTACCTGAACACCACTCGCCCTCGGCAAGAACTCAATGGAGATTCCCATGGGGTCCTCTTACATAAAAATAGCGCAAATACAATTTGCTTTAGGCAGCAGCGCAACGCAAATTCTCCTAAGGTCCCATTTGACTCTAACAAAGCCGTGGTATCACGCCAGGGTCATCCCAAGGAATCACAAATTGACAGTTTACTTCCCAAATTCTGGGAGTTGGAGGAACTACCCCAGAGATTTTTATTTAGTGACACCGAAATGGCTTGCCAAAATCATTTCGTGCAAAACACAACTAGATTGAGTACAGGCAGGTTTTCTGTAAAATTACCTCTACGTGATTCACCCGATTGCTTGGGAGATACGTATAACATAGCCAAAAAACGTTTTCTCAATCTCGAAAAACGGTTTAAAAAAAATCCCAGTTTAAAGTTACAATATGTACAATTTATACAAGAATATGCAGCTCTAGGCCACTTGTCTAAATCCAACGTTAAATTACCAAACCCATCTTATTTCTTATGTCACCATGCTGTTTTCAAAGAGTCTGAATCCACCCAAATACGCGTGGTATTCGACGGCAGTACTCCTTCTACTTCAGGCTATTCTGTTAACGACTTGCAAATGGTAGGTCCAAATATCCAAGATTCTCTTTTTTCTATTTTGATCTGAGCTCGACAATATGAGTACCTACTCACAGGGGACATTGAAAAAATGTACCGCCAAGTAGAAATCCACCCAAGTGACAGAATTTGCAGCTAATATTGTGGAGAGAAGATGAGTCTTCACCTATCCAAACTCTGAGACTAAATACTGTCACTTACGGAACCGCAAGTGCCAGCTATTTAAGCACTCGATGTCTTTTGCAAGTCGGAGAAGAATGCACAGATAATCTAATTAAAACCATTATAAAGAGGGACTTTTATGTAGATGACTTGATTACGGGATCAAATAATAGGGATGAGTTGACCTTTATCAAAGAATCAATAACTAAGGAGTTAAAAAAGGGGTGTTTTAATTTACGAAAATTTAAGTCTAATCTTAAATCAATTTTTAATGACAGCGACAAGCAGGAGACCTTAACAATTAGTGAATCTTCTAGTACTCTGGGACTCGGCTGGAACCCTAATGACGATACTCTACATTTTCCCATAAGTGACCCCCCAAGTGATGGGATGGTTACTAAACGTTTTATAATGTCGCACTCATTTCGGATTTTTGACCCACTTGGCCTCGTAAGCCCCTGCATTATGCAGGCCAAACTAATGCTACAAGGTTTGTGGCAGAGTAAATTGGACTGGGACCAACCCGTTCCAAATGATGTCAAGAAGCAATGGGACAGTTTCTCTAAAAACATACCTGTTTTTTCCACAATTCACATCCCCAGGTATATTTTGTGTAGTGCTCCTAATTCTATAGAATTTCACACATTTAGTGATAGTTCTCAGGTTGGCTATGGAGCTTGTATCTACTTGCGATCCATAAACAGCGCTGGTGAAGTCTCTATCAATCTTCTGTGTTCTAAGTCCAAAGTGGCACCATTAAAGCCGACTTCCATCCCGCGCCTAGAATTGTGCGCCGCTCTTCTTGCTTCCCGTTTATCTACAATTGTCACTGAATCTATGCGCTATATTCCAGATAGAATTGTGCACTGGTGTGACTCCAGTGTAGTCCTGGGGTGGTTATCAGGTAATCCTACCAGACTCAAAACCTTTGTTGCCAATAGAATAGGTGAAATCTTAGAATTGACAAATCCTAAATCTTGGAGATACGTGCCCACCACTGACAACCCTGCAGACCTCATATCTCGTGGCGTGAACCCTATCCAGCTGCGTAATTCCTCCCTTTGGTGGCATGGTCCTCATTTTTTGCTCGAAAACGAAAGCCAATGGCCTAAACTAAAACCAAACATACCTGATAATCTACCTAAAATCAAGTCAACCGTAGGTACATTTACTACCCTCACATATGAGCCTGTTATTGACTTTGAGAGGTTCTCTAAATTAACTAAATTAAAAAGAACATTTTGTTTCGTTAAACGGTTTATTCACAATACCAAAAAACCTAAAAATAAAATCACTGGCTCTCTGAATCTGGACGAACTTAATGATTCTTTTATTTATCTTTGTTTTGTGGCTCAGCAACAATCTTTTCCCAAAGAACATAAAATTTTATCCAATAGACAACCTTTAAGCCCTAAGTGCAAAATTTTATCACTATCACCATTTATCGATAAGGATAATCTTATTAGAGTTGGAGGTAGGATTAATTGCTCCAATTTTAGTTTTAACAAGAAACACCCTATTCTTTTGGAATCATCCCACTACCTCACTAAATTAATTTTTAATTATGAACATGTTAGGAACCTGCACGCAGGGCCACAACTATTATTGGCAAGTGTTAGGGAAACTGTTTGGCCACTAAATGGTCGGCGTCTTGCTCGACGCACCGTAGGTGACTGCGTGGTTTGCCGCCGCGCTCAGGGTAGAGTGATTCATCCCAAAATGGGAGATCTTCCTTCACAGCGTATAACAACAGATTTTCCATTCATTTCGGTGGGTATGGATTATGCTGGTCCATTTTTCATTTTAAACAGAAAAGGTCGTGGTGCCAAACTAAGCAAATGCTATTTGTGCATTTTTGTCTGCCTTAGATTTAAATGCCTACATCTCGAAGTCGTAAGCGATCTTTCTAAAGATGCTTTCATAATGACCTTGAGAAGATTCATTTCGCGTCGTGGTAGGCCTAAGGAATTATTTTCGGACAACGGTCGAAATTTTGTTGCTGCCGCTAAGGAGCTAAGTCTGTTCTTAAAACTTCAAAGCGAGTCTCTATCTGAGTTTGCAAATGGTGAAGGTTTTAAATTCCTTTTTACGCCGTCATACTCTCCACATTTCGGCGGCATCTGGGAGGCTGGTGTTAAGTCAGCAAAGTATCATGCTAGGCGCGTCATGGGCAATTCCCATTCGACATTTGAAGAATTGACAACTCTCTTTTCGCAAGTAGAGTCCATACTAAACAGCCGTCCTATATGTCCCTTATCCTCCACTCCCGACGACCTCCAATTCCTATCCCCGGGGCACTTTCTGATTGGAAGAGCACTGAATGCATTGCCTGCACCTTCTCTGGAAAACCGAAATGAGAACAACCTCAACCGCTATGCTCGAGTAGAGAAAATACAACAACATTTTTGGCGAAGATGGCAACAGGAATATATCGGCGAGCTCCAGCTTCGAACCAAATGGAAGCAAAACACTTCAACCCTAAATATAGGAGATTTGGTCTTGTTAAGCGAAGATTCCCTTCCACCCCTTTGCTGGCGCGTTGGTCGCGTCACTCAGCTTTTTCCTGGTCCCGACAATATCTCCCGGGTTGCTGAAGTAAAAACTGCTAAAGGATCTTATCGCCGTCCTTTGGTCCGTTTGTGCCCGCTTCTACCGGACTCTTCAAGTTGAAGAACTTCGTCTTCAACGGCGGGGAGTATGTCGGCGCCCGGCGTTATAGGAGACGCACGAAGCCAACATATACATTAAAAAATAAAAAATACTTACGTCAACGTCAAAGAAAATGGTCATATCATTGTAAAAAAAAAGGAATTTTATTAAATACTTATGTACTCGTTTGGATTAAAAACTAACTTATTATATAAAGAAACTGCAAGGCTTTCCTTTTATTGAATATCGTAAGCTTCCTTATGTGCGCTTGCACAATATCAATATAGTTATTTTTTTATTTAGGAAGTCAATTTGAAACGATTTCATTTTTGACATTTTTATTTTCATAATACACTGTTACTAAAAATAACGAACAATGAATAATGAAAAATATATCGGGGAGGAGCTACCTAATTTTTCAAATTTTAACACGTCATCGTAATCCATTAGGAGTTAAAAATATTCAAATTGTATTGTTTTTATGGTACTTACCTTACCGCTGATTAAACTTTCTATTTTTTATAAACTAGTTTGTCCAAAAGGAATAAAATTTCCTCGTAGTCAAACTACTAAACTATAAGGTTAACAAAAGGAAAAAAGACGATCGAAATGGAAAAAAAGACGATCAAAATGGAAACAAAATACGATCGAAAAAAAAAAAAAAAAGACGATCGAAAAATAAAATAAAAACGATCGAAACAAAAAATCAAAGGACTATTGAAGTTATTAGGTTTTCACTGGTAGTAATCGCAAAATGAACAATTTATTGCACGTTAGAGTGCAGGATATTGCCATAAACCACCCCTAACTTTAATAATATAAAAAAAAAAACTGATGGATCATCCACTCCAATGTCCGCCTGTGCCCTAACACCTGCACGTTGAACTACCTAAATGAGACCAGTGATGCTCATTTAGTTCATCCAACGTCATAGCTTTGGCACAACCAAAGAGAACGACAGGAAAAGAAGAAGACCACCTTTCCCTTATGAGAGGAGGCTCTTGTCTTGATATGGGTCATAATCAATCAGGAACTTAAACTCAGTGTTCAAATAATAAATGGCTTACGGCAGAAAAAAATAGAATGAAGATATTTGTCTGGATACGCTATTACCATTTAAATGCCTAAACGACTCCTATTTTTTCCCAGGTTATTTGGTCGCTGGAGCTAGTTGTTGTTGGGTTAAAAAAACTTATGGAGTACCGTAAGTGTGTTATAAGTGAATAATTACTATTTTTTTTTTAATGTTTTTCTTTACCAAAATATATACAGACGGGTGTTCGATGATATTTTACTTTGGCAATAATTATAGTTCAGGATGCTTTTTTTTTTCTGCAACTTACGCCCAATTGTCATGAGTTTCACAACAGTAATGCACTGTGAAAATAATCTATTTTAAATCCACACGATTTGTATTCATATTCATAAAAAATACGCGATTAAGATCCGAGAAAATAATTAGTAATGAACTGTGATAATTAACCTCAAACATTGTGAGACCATTTGAGAATTAGCAGCATCTTAGCGGTATTTGGCTGTGCGTTGTCTGTCGATGTCAATGCCTGTTGTTTTTAAAAATATATTTAGTACAATCATTACATGACGATCCTATTGTTTAGATATGTGATGACGATGGAACTTCGAGATCAAGGCAATTACGGTTTTGCACTACCTCCTGCACTTATTTTACCAACGTGCAAGGAAACAATGAAAGGAATGTTGTCTTTGCTATCACCGAAACCTCATGAGCATTTAAAAGAAAGTAACAAATACGTAAATGATGAATATGATTTGTTAAATTTAGAAAACGCTCAAGACAACAAAATTTTAGATAGTGTTGTAATTTTCTGTAATTTATTATTGTTTATTATAGTGCGATTTGATTAAATTGATATTCTTTTTTTATTTCAATCACTTATTTTGACACTGTCAATTGCTATAGCAGTAAGAAGAAATTATTCTGGAAAATAACTGCAAGTTACTGTTATTGTAACTGAAATCCTTCTTTAATCTACACTAATCTAGTAAAGAGGAAACATTTTTTTGACGTGATAACGTCTAATAAATAGATGGAACACCTGCATTCACAAAAAAGATCACGTCATGCGTCCCGTTCGATAGCAAAGTCATGTTATTAACAAAGACCGTTCCATAGCAACGTCATGTTATTGACAAGGACCGTTCCATAGCAACGTCATGTTATTAACAAGGAACGTTCCATAGCAACGTCATGTTATTGACAAGGACCGTTCCATAGCAAAGTCATGTTATTTACAAAGACCGTTCTATAGCAACATCATGTTATTGACAAGGTACGTAATTTGAAAACGTAATTTCGTTGCTATGGTTCCATCAATGTTTTCTCGTGACGTTATCACGTATAATTATCGTGTGTAAACCGACTTTACAAACAATCATTTTTTCTCCAAAACTACTGGACCGATTTTGATGAAACTTGATATGGAGGATACATTGATTCATTGGAAGAAGAACTTTTTATCCCGATATTCCTACGGGATCGGGAGTTACGCGTGTGAAACCGCGGAGCGCTGCTAGTGTATTTCGAGTGTGTAAGTTGGTTTGTTTGCTTCACGCAAAAACTCCTGGAACTTTATACGTAATTGGGGCTTATGCGGGTAAAACCGCTGGGCACAAAATATTAAAACCCGGCCAAGTGCGAGTCGGACTCACGCAAGAAGGGTTCCGTACCATGTTGTTTAGAAAGTCAACTTAAATATTTCGTTTTTTTTGTTTTTAATATTTGTTGTTTGAGCGGCAACAGAAATACATAGGTAATCAGTGAAAATGTCAACTTTCGAACGGATCAAGGATTACCAGGTACAGCCTGGTGACAGACAGACAGTGATGTCTTAAAACGCTATTACTCTGTTTTTTACGGAACCCTAAAAAACCTAGTGTAACCTTCAAAGTTAATTCTTGTAAGTTATTCTTTTCCACGTAACCATTAGCTTAATAATACTACCTACTTTACATTTCATGAGTTCAAAAATTAATCTAAACGATCTGCAACTAATCATTCCTTTAACTAATTTAAATGTTATATTCAATTCTCTCAGAACTTATAGCCCACAAATAAATTCACTAGTGAAAGACAGAAAATGATGTTATCAGAGGTGGTAATATGACTAATGATCCATATAATCGCTTACCCGACTCGACAAATCGGTGAATCACGTGACTAAATGTCATTTATTTTGGCAACATTGACCAGGGTAATCTGAACCCTCATTTCTTTGGCTGGTACAAAAAATAAACTAACCCTAAAGCTCAAGTCTTTATGGACGCAGTTGTATTAAGCTAACGAAATGAGTATCGTTTCGTATCAGCCAGTTGATTTTGATCTGTATTTTGTTAAATATTAGGGTCTATTATTATGTCTTCAGTGGAAACAATTAGGCATTAGGGCGTTGCATTTCTTTAACATTATTATATTAATTGGTTATTCTTGTTTGTTGGACTGTCATGTGGTTTGTCTTTATTAACATTTTGGCGTGATAACTTCTAATAAATTGGTGGATCATCTGCATTCACCAAAAAGTGTCATGGTAATATTGTGTGACGTCATGCGTCATGGTAACATGACCATGACGCGTCCGTTCCCATTAGGAAACAGAGTATTTAATAATAATATCGATCATCTGGGCTTGTGTTATGGTGACGAGTGACAAATGGAAAACTTATACAAAATAAAAATAAAACACAAGAAATAAAAATACAAAAAAAAACCTCAATTTTTCATCGTTTTCTTAAATTAAGTATGACGTTATCACGTAAAATTATCGTCAGTAAACCGATTTTACAGACAACCATTTTGTTTTATGTTAGTTTTTACAACATAAAATAAAATGAAATAAAATAAAATAAAACTTATGATATTTGACAGTCAAAAACTTTTTTTTGACTGTCAAATATCATAAGTTTATCATTTTGGTTTATTAATAAATTATTCAGTTTCTTTTTAGTGTTCCGTAGTCAAAAAGGAACCACATTGTAAAATTTGTACACCGAAAAATCTAGACCCCTAACTCAAAGATGTCCGGAAGTGTTCCAGTTTCCCAATTAATTTACAGTTTTTGGGAACCAGCCAGCTTGGTTTCGGATATACAGAGTACTTCGATCTTAAATATTGTTACTGTCATTGAAGATACTAGGAAACTTTTGACAATAAGGTACCTAAATTAAATCTAGTTTCAAAATTTTTGATGTACAATCCACGGTCAAAAGTCTCTGCCCACCGTAACGTTTACAATCCTGTGCAGCACTATTTGAACCTTATAACAACGTAACCTGTGGATCGAACCCACGTCGGTTGGTGTAGCTAAACACATAGCTAACATGTTGAAAATAATAATCACACTGAGTACTTTTAATTCAAGTATTTATGTTTGTGTGTAACGTATATTAGAAAAAGGTTGTAAGTCCAATAATTGTTGATAGTATTATTGTAGCAAACTGATCATTTACTTATGACCCTTACTATATCTATTCTTCTAAAATCTTCTATACATATAAAATTCTTTGTCCTGACTGATTGACGGATCAACGCTCAGCCTAAACCGCTGATCGTAGAGACCTGAAACTTGGAGGGTATGTTCTTTGTGTGTCGTAGGCATCCGATAAGAAAGGATTTTCAGAAATTCTTCTCCTAAGGGGGTGAAGGGGGTCATATAGCTCGCAGAACTGACAACCGCTGGGGAGTAAAGGTTCTCGAGTGATGGCCGCGATGCAAAGCGAAACGAAGTGTTGGGAGACCAGTGCCCGGTGGACCGACGACATTGTGGCGGTCGCGAGTAGTCGGTGGATGAAGGCGGCTCAGGACCGCTGTTTGTGGCGTCGTATGGGGGAGGCCTATGTCCAGCAGTGGACGTGTATGGGCCGACATGATGAATGGGGTGAAAAAGGGGCGCAAAGTTTGTATGGGACAACGTGATTCCTTGGTCCATTTTCGACTTTTACGCGGACGAAGTCGTGGGCAAAAGCTAGTAATATTATAAATATGAAAGATTTTTTCTTTTTTTTGCTTGTAACGAATAGGCTCTGTAACTACTGGACTGATTTTAATGAAACTTTGTATGAGAATACATTGATTAATTGGGAGTAACATAGGGTTTCTATTTCGATACTAGCGACCCGCCCCGGCTTCGCACGGCTATATTATGCATGTATTATAATATAAACCTTCCTCTTGAATCACTCTATCTATTAAAGAAAACCGCATCAAAATCCGTTAAAAGATCTAAGCATACAAAGGGATATAGGGACAGAGAAAGCGACTTTGTTTTATACTGTGTAGTGATTCCTTTGGTATCGGGAGCTACACGGGTTAAACCGCGACGCGTGGTTAGTTTACCTTACAAACTTTTGGTATGCTGGGGAATCATTTTATTACCATCTTTTCGGATTCGTTGTTACCACCATTATCTATGTTGCTCATCATGGCGTATGGCATTCATCCTGCGTGGATCAAACCTCTATATATTTGACGACCCAGTTGGCACAATGGTCACCATGCCGGACTGCCAAACACAGGGTCGCGGGTTCGATTCCCGCCTCAGACAAGTATTTATGCTTAGATATTTGTCTGTGGTCTGGTTGTTTCTATGTATTATAAGTATATATTTACAAAAGAAAAGTATATAAGTAGTATATCCGTTGTCTAGCACCCATAACACAAGTCTAGTTACTTAGCTTGGGGCTAGATTGGGATTGTCCTGCAATATTTATTTATTTATTTATTTATATCCAAGTTTTTCAGCCAGCTTGCGGCGGCCAGTTGTAAGTTTACCTCGGTTCACCTAGTTTGGTTGTTAGTTGTAGTTTTTCTGTTGATGAGTGACGGCTTTTGGCTCTAGTGCAGGTAAAATAACAAGCATAAGTATCATGTGTGAGTATTGACTAGAGCATTTCCTCGAGCATTTCAATGTAATATAACGTTATTTCTTGCCAATGGTAAAATACACGCAAATGCAAGGCAAATGTTCGAAGTGGGGTTCGAGTAAATTTAAAAACAGTGAATGCTTTATGTTCGGGTACTAGTTTATATAGAGCATTAACTAGCTAGTCTATATGTTAAGACATTTTATTTTACGTTTAAGTTTTAATTTTTTTTTATTTAACTTAAACAATAACTTAACTTTCATTTGTTTTTATTTTACGTGACGTGACATTTATACACTTTTCTGTTTGACTGTGTGTTGGACAACCCAGTTGGCACAATGGTCACCATGCCGGACTGCCAAACACAGACAAGTATTTATGCTTAGATATTTGTTTCTGGTCTGGTTGTTTCTATGTATTATATGTACCTATAGTCCTATATATTTGCAAGAAAAGTATATAAATAGTAGGTATATCCGTTGTCTAGCACGTCTAATTACTTAGCTTGGGGCTAAATGGCGATGTGTGGATTGTCCTGCAATATTTATTTTAACTGTGCTAAACGTAAGTGAACCTATAAGAAACAGTACACTTTTAACTTAGGAAGAATAATTCCGCCTAAAGCCTCCGATTAGCGAACGCAAATTATTCTACTATAACTAAAATAAACTAAAGAATCAAGAATTTAAATCCTCAAAATCATAAATCTTAAACACTCTTAAACACAAAAACAAAGCTCATATAAACTGGGTAAAATAAAGCACTGAATTAAATATACTACTGCCCCGATTCTAGAATTGTTCTACTGTAGCTACAATTAATTAAAGTTAAAACTCAAGAATTTAAATTAAAAAAAATTATTAATCTTACTAAGGCCATAGAAGCTCATATAAACTGGGTAAAATAAAGCGCTGAATTAAATATACTACTGCCCCGATTCTAGAATTGTTCTACTATAGCTAAAATAAACTAAAGTTAAAAATCAAGAATTTAAATCCTCAAAATCATAAATCTTATACACTAAAGCGGCGTTCATATAAACTAGGTTAAATAAAGCGCTGAATTAAATACACTACTGCCCCGATTCCAAATGATACTTCAGACTACAATGGCTGTAGAAGGGCCACTCTAGCTTTGGCAAGAATTTTGCTGTATCTTTAAAATTTTCTGCTTAACCCTCAAGTGGTCTCTGGCGATTATTAAAACTAATGAGAATTGGTTTTCTTCGTACTTATTTTTATTAATGTGCTACATGTAAACGCTTAGATACATAATTGAAATTTATAAATATTGCAGGACATTCCACACATCGCCATCTTGCCCCAAGCTAAGAGTTCTTAGCTTGGGGCTAGATGGCGATGTGTGGAATGTCCTGCAATATTTAGTATTATGTGTGGGAAAACGGATATACTACTCACATACTTTTGTTTTGTAAAAATATAAAATAAATAAATAAAAAATCACACATCGGTGTGGAATTACCTGCTATATTTATTTATTTCATTTATTTATCTATGCGTTTAAATGCAAAATATTCATAAAAAATACAAAGAAATATACATAGAAACATAGAAACTACCAGACCACAGACAAATATCTAAGCATAAATACTTGTCTGAGACGGGAACCTGCAACCCTATGTTTGGCAGTCCGGCATGGTGACCATTGTGCTAACTGGGTCGTCAAAATAGAATGAAGACTAATCATACTGATAATAATTATTGTTCTGGTTCTTCCTCCATCAGCAAGATTTCAGCTATCAAGTCACTATTCATAGATTCAGTCCCGTTTATTATAATATAATTGAACGTGGAACGTCATCGTAACCGCAATAATTCATCAAATGGACGCATTAATTCATTTTGATGCAGCTCAATCTAGCAAACTGTTGTTTTGAGCGCATTCGTTTGGCACACAGCCAGTTGTTAGTTTTAATTGGGCACGGTATTTGTACGGATATACTCGTAGTTTTTTGAAATTGTGTCGAATTGGAGTTGCAAAAATTTGGGTCAAGCGTTTTGCCAAATTTTGGGCGAGATACCTTTAAGCTAGCAAGGTGTTTAAAATTAATTGTTTCGATTTATTTTAATGATTAACTTTAATTTAGATTTAGAAATTTGCTCAAGTATCTACGTTTGCTTATATAGAAGACATTCATCTTTGCATCAGAAGAAAGTACGTTGACAAAGCTACGGTTACAACTTAGTACTTAAATTATACATAAAAAAATGGCTAAACAAACAGCTATCAACTATGTGATCTCATTCATTACCGGCTCACATTAGTGGATGCAGGCGAGCTGCGTAGACGACGTCCCCTGATTTATTGGACCACCTCCTGCCCTTAACGACATGCAGTGATCTACGGTTTAGGCCGTTTGGCTTAGATATCAAACTGTTACGATTTTCCGCTACAGACTCGTGGTCGCGTTTTACTACACCAGTGTAACTACGAGTATTTTCTGTTACTCGTGGGTACACCACTTTGACCAATAAATAGCGTACCTACTTGACTAAATAGTAGGTTTGTAGTTGATAAATAAAATCGAGTTGAGACTAAGGAGTACTTTGGAGAGAAATGAATAATGAGGAAAAGTACAGCCAAAGAGGTAAAGACATTGAGTTAAGGAAGATATCCTCTCTAATGCAATCCCTTCTCCTCTTAACCTTCTTCTCTTAACTCTTTCTCAATATTGAGGAAATGGAGACTGGATATTAAGACTTTAACATTACTTATCCATTTCGTAATAGAGTTTCCAGGACCAGTTGTTCTGCAATATTTATTCGAGTTAGATCAGGTCATATGTAACCTAAATACTTTAACACCAGAAGCATACGTCACGAAATTAAAATCTGTGACCTTACTTAGTATATAAGCAAGTCCTACTTATGTTACGTGAATTTTTGCCTAATTAATACTGCATGCCTTATGTAAAGCCGAATAGAGTGTTCTTTTTATTTCGTTAACTTATCACCATATTATGCAATGCACCTTATGCAAGAAATTAACTGAATTCAATTGAAATTGAATTGACATCTTTTGGAAAAATATTAATATAAGCTTGTCGCGAAAGCGAAGTTAACGGTTTATGTACAAGTATTTTGACTATGTGGGTAGAAATACTTTTGTCATTACTAAGCTAGCAGCAAGCTTATCAGTACAGTTCGATCTTACAAGGATATCGGAGCGGTGTTCTGTGTGGAGATGTATATGTGAGTTCTTTCTTGCACACTAAAACACACCCCGTTACAGATGGGACATAGACTATTCAAAGATAGGTTAACTATATTTCCTATTGTATGGCTGGACGGCGAGTAGTCGCGCGTCCCCCTCAGCTTAAGCGTGTGGAGGTTTAGCCCAACCTCTATGGTGTGAGCGCTGGTTCTAAGGAGGTAAAGCGGTGGACTATTGGGGGTGCTGAGGAGGTTCATCTAGGGATCTTGAATCCCGGCCAGCGCTCGGTAGTGAGAGCGACAGAGCCCACACAGCGACTCGTGTCACACCCACATGGTGGCTTGCTACAGGGTAATTTAGCCTCACCAAAGAGTATAGATATCATTGTCTCATTGTCTTGTAGGTAGTGAGAGTGGCAGGGCCTACACAACGGCCCGTGTCGTATCCACACGGTGGCTCATTACAGATATCATAAACATCTAGTAAGCGTATAATTAGTTCAGATTATTATACAGCAGCTTTACACACTATATAGATATATGTCGCGATCGTCACATTTCGTACTTAGATATATTACATCCCTATACATTGAGATGCGCGACAAAGCTCAATAAAAGAGAGTGGACAGGGGTAGCGAGTGCCGCACAACTTTTTAGTCTCGCAAGAGATCGGGTCAAATATTCTGAGCTGACTGCCAACCTTCACTAGTTGGAGAGGCACCCTAAGAGAGAGAGAGGAAAAATATTGATATCATAATATGATAAAAATGCTAAATCTTAAAACTCATCTTTGTCGATATGTCGGATTTTTTTATATCATTATTAATGATGGCTAAATCTTAACACTTGTAACACAGGAAAAAATCGGCACAAGCCGACTCCAAAGAACAAAGAGAATTATTCGAAGATGAAGTCAACCGTATTATTGTCGCAAGACGACGCGAGTGATAAATGCTTAATGTAATTTACACACGCGTTTTGTACCTTTTATCTGGTAACAGAGACAGAGGGAAGGTACAAAGTACCTTTGTTTTGTAACACGAATAATTTATTGTGTTACAGATTTAATTTTGGTGAACGCAATGGTAATGAAATGTACTTGAAAACGATTCAGAAATATGCGCAAGATATTGTATGTCCCAGACTAAGAGTGATAGGCGTCATGCGAATTATATTGATAATTGTTAAAGACAGAGGAACTTTATCATAAGATCGACCTGATAATATTTTCATAATAATTTTATTAAATTCTATCTATTCTTTACAAATATAAACAGAGTTCGCCCGCGTCTGTCTGTCTGTCTGTTAGAATGCCATAATCTCAAAAACCTCTGTACATATCCTAACTTAGTTTTTAAGACGTTTCAATGTGATCTATGTATATAGGTATACATAAGCATCGAAATGAATAAAGAATTTGACTTTGACTTTGTACAGGTTTTCATAAGGTTTTTCTCTATTTGATTCATAATGGAGCTTTATGTGTATTTACAGGATTTATGTAAATTGGCTGAAATATGACCATAATTTATGCCCAATTGTGAGAAACACTTAGTACCTTTAACGGGTCTAAGGGTGTGTTATTAGGGTTCCGTACCTCAAAATATAAAAAAGGAACCCTTAAAAGATCAGTTTCTTATCCGTCTGTCTGTTTTTGTAAGGTTTATACTTAACCAAGGATTTTCCTCTGCTAAAATTAAACACCTAATAAAAGTCAACAAGTATTGCATAACCAAACACTAACTAAATATGGCTAAATTTCCAATAACCACCAATTAACAAAACAATACCATTAATTAATATCGACGCCATATTTTATTAATTAACGCTAATTAGTTACAAATTACAATTGCACGAACATTAAACGTGTCGTCCGTTTACCGCAAAACCACAAAATATTAAGGTAGGGCTAAACAAATTTTAATACGGCTTTTACAGTTTTCCCATGTAAGCAATGCCTTTCAGCCGAATTACAATGAAATAAAATATAGACATGGTATCACCAAATAAATAAAATTTGCAGGATCTAGCCCCATCTAGCCCCAAGCAAAGCAACTAGGCTTTTGTTTTGGTAGCTAGACAAGAAATCGTCTGTACAATATATACTTATTATTCATACAAAAAACACCCCGATCACAAAAATATTTGACCAAAAATAAAAAGCTTAGTTTTAGTTTTAGCTTTAGTTTTTAGTCTTCTAGCTCAAATTTAACACTGCTCTCACGGACATCTGTCAAGTCCAAAAGCTTAGTGTAGCTTCCAAAAGGTTGAGGCGTAGAATGAGCAATTCTTGCACGGAGAAGCTCGAGAAATTATTTCTTCTCACACCAACAATCGATTTACTAACCACGCTATTGCCCAATTTACACGATTGTAAATGATCGACAAGTAACGCTGATCAAGCAAGACGTGCCAGTAGCAAGGGCTACATCCAACCCGATTTCTGTCGATCTTTACGTCTTTAGTCATAAGTAAGTACTTAGTTTCTTAGACCTACCTATTTTCACACAAATCAACAAAGAGAATCAGTGGAACTCAATTTCTTTAGTGTTCTTATCAGCTTACCTATAAAGTTAACTAACATAGTTTTCGTAATATTTTGTACTAACTACCTATAGGCTGTAATTGTCTGAAATAAATAATTTGAATTAAATTTAACTAAATTTAGAGAAATTTCACATTTCGCCACTGTGACGTATACCGTTCAGATCGCTGACATATTTACATCCTTTCAGCTGATTGCGCTTGACGCCCTCTATACTTTAGCTTGCCAAGGTCGAAGAAAAAATTACCGGCTGAGGAGGCTATACGCGAGGCCTGTAATTCCATTTATCCTACATTTTGGTTTAACTTATTAATAACATTGATACCTTTCTGCATTCAGACTGAAATTTCCTATTTAGATAATCCAATTTAAATAATAATAATAAACAAATAATGTCAGTAATTGCAGAGTGAAGTCAAAATTTATTTATTTTTATTCCGCCTAGTACCCTAGTAGGTATCTACCCATCTAAAAAAAATCTAACGCGCCAAAATAAGTTTTCACTTCTGTCGGCACTCCCTAAAACTCTCTAAAAGATGCATTGCTAAAATGGTTTTAATAAAATTGGATAACCTTTTTCCGTGTTTGTATTATTTTAGTTTAAACCGTCGAATCGTGCGGTTTGTAATAATTACGCGGTTTCCGCGGTGGATTTAACTTCATTGCGGGTTCCAACTTTGTAAACGAGATTTTTAGTGCGTAGTTTGTTGTAATAAGTCGTAATATCGACATTTTTGTATAAATAGATTTCATGTGAGTATGTAGGTAAACTGGTAAGCAGTAATTAATTTAAACTAAAAAGAGCAAAATGTTTCATTTCAATTAAATTTTTAACCAAACGTCATTTAATATAATTGACTTCAGGAACATTAAAAGAAAGAAATAAAACAAAGTTAATAATCTAAGTTAATAAGTCTGCCTAGGTAGGGTGCCCAAAAGGCTCGCTGCATTGCCTCTTTGGATGGCAATGCTGATCCGTTGGCCAAAGTAGGAGCCAGCCCTTTGATCACCTGAAACTAATCCTAATAATTTTGAAATATTTTTGTAAAAATCTAAAGCTTCTGGTCCCCATGGGCCGAGGGTCTCCGTGGCAAAAGGCAGAAACATGTAGCCATCACCAATGGATACATATTTCCGTCGCTTTACCACCTCTACCGCCGTCGCCGCAGCACCCGCCTCCCTGGAGGTGAAGCCGAGGTGTGAAGGTAAACGTCATTCGAGGTAAATGTGTGCTTATATATGGCAATAATAATAAACATTATTCATCATCATCACTTCAGCCACCAGGACGTCCACTCTGCTGAATATAGGGCTCACTTAAAGACTTCCAGAGCGATCAGTCGCATGCCCACTGCGTCCAATGACTTCCCGCGAACTTAATTAAGTCGTCTGTCCATCTAGTTGGAAAGTTCTTAAACTTTCGAAAAAATTATCAAGGTGACTTATTTGGCTAATTTGACTTTATATAGACTTTGTTCATTTTAGGACTTTGTCCCAATTGCTAGTTTTTTGTCCCTGTTTTGTTCGATTGACCGAACTACTGCAATTTTCAGCCAAGTTAGATGTAAGCGTATTCACGCGTTCGAAACGCTCGTCTGCAACAAACAGCTCGGTTACAGTGAAAAGTAAAGTGTCACTCGCGATGCGACTTGCAAGGCAAACGACCTGTACGTACGACCACCGAAACGACATTAATCACAATTAGCGATGACCACGAGACGCGACGCAGCGGTACCGCTCGTGTGGAACGAGCTTTACTTCGACACTGTAGCGTTGATGATGTTGCTTTTGTATTTTTTATTTTAATGTGATTTTTGTAAAGGGCAACATAGCAACATATTGTAAGGAGATTACCACTCTGAAAAATGGATTTAAAAAACTTGGAGTTTATCAACTTTTGAAACTGAAGGCGCTTAACCACTATAATACCTGTCTGAAGGTAGCTGACGATGCGGTCTAAGATGTAGCACGCTTTCCTAGAAGATACTTGTCAAGTGTTCACTCGTGAACTGAAAACCCCCATATTGTCGCGCTCAATTTGGGGATCATTTAAGTCTAGGAAAGCATGCTACATCTTGAACCGCATCCTTACTTACCACTACTTAACTGATCTATCATTTATTAAAAAAGATGTAGTAGGTGGAAAGGTGTAGTTCCCTCAAGGTTTTTTTGAGCGGCCACTTTTCAAATGTATGGCAATTTATAGATGACATTAATAGAAATGACAAATTATGCAATCTAACAAAACCTCGTAGTCTCAGGTTCCAAACCTGGATATATGATTCCCACTTTCAACAAACTGATGTTCTATACATTCTGAATCTACGGCAGCAAACTAAAACGTACTTAGGTACGTCTTAGTTTAGTACGAAACAGCTATTAAGCTATTTAATAACCCCTAAACATAAACCGCAGTAAAATTAGCTGAAATAAGACTATTTAGAGTTGTAGAGCCCGATAATATCCGTTACTAAATAAAAGGTCTACACCGCGATCGTGAAAACGTCAAGAGTTAAAAATGAACTGTGAACTGCTGCCGTCGATCCGAGACTAATTATTTTAAAGAGTACTTCGGTTACTCGATTTTAATCTTCTATACGATTAAAAAAAGCTGTATACAAAATTATTTACTTTGATATTTGTTAATAGTAGTGGTAGTGTTATAATAAATTGTTATGGTAGTAGTAGTTTAATAACTAGTAGTTTCACGATACGTTTTTATATTATGTATAACACCCCGTCGTTTTTGCGTCAAGGGTTAAAAATTTAAGCGTAAAAAATGAGTTTAAAAAGTAGGTAATGTTATTAGTTTTATGTCATTGGAGGAGGTGGGAGTGTAAACTCTACATTTCAAATTACCGTAGTACTTTCACTAATTAATCTTACAAATTCGCGGTTTTGGCTTCGGAACAAACTCTTCATTGTGACTGCAGTGTTGTGTGATCAAGCTTAATTGCTGACGGCCATTAACTGATTTATGTCGACTTCAGTGCCGTCAGGTCATTAGCACTGGTACGGTATGACAGATTTTTAGTTCGTTTGACCAGGGATTTAGTCTTTTAATGCCTATATTTTTTTATTCAAAACTTAAAATAATATTATGTGTACCTACCTATCAAATTTCAGATCATGAGAATTTTTTTTTTTTTTTTTTTTTTTTTTTTTTTTTTTTTTTTTTTTTTGGTGGGGAAAATGCTTTGCAGCATCTCCGCTGTCCCGGGGGGAACAGGGGAGTATGTGGAATTTACCACTAAAAACCCCACCAGGTTTTCTATCTCAACGCATCGTCGGGGTGCTGGGATGCGTGAGCATTTCTTCTAAATGACACCCCGACGGCGTCGGCTTGATAAGGCCCCGATCTCGCGCATGATCGCGCATAACTTAAGCAATGCTGCCTCTCCTAGAGCGGCGCGCGTGGGAACCCACGCCCGCGCTTCCGCTCGGGCCCTTACACGGACGGCAAACCCCCCCGAGTCCACCGTCCATAGGCCGTTTACGGAGGCAGCCGATCGTCTCTTACCCTGCGGGTCGTACGACGTCTGCGAAGGGGATCAGTGGCGTTAGCCTCCCTTTCCCTTTCGTCCGCCTCCTTCCTCGCCATGACGGCCTCACAAAATACCTGTGCGGCGCGCCATTTGTCGTCACTGTCGACCATGGCATTGACCAGGGACGACAGCGACAAGTCTTGTCCAATAACGCGGGCAAGAGCCTCACGTTCGTCAATCCAGGCAGGGCACTCCTGAAGGGTGTGTGCTGCAGTATCGACACTGGCACCACAGTGGTGGCACCTCGTGTCTCTCTCCTTTCTGGCTATCTCACACAGATACTTTCCGAAGCACCCGTACCCGGAAAGTATCTGTGTGAGTCTAAAGGTCAGCGGTCCATGTTGCCTACCGACCCATTCGTGTAAAACGGGTCGGATGGCTTCAATGGTCCATAGGCCGGCATCAGGGCGGGCTAGCCGCTCTTCCCACTCCTCGAAAACAGAGATGTTGAGTTCCGCCCGGCGTCCCTCCACCTCTCGTGGGGCCGCACGGTCCCCTCGCTCTCGCAGTTCCTCACGCCACGTGTGCATAGACGCGAGAGCTTTTGCCTCTATATCCCATGGTGGAAACCCAGCGAGCAAACAGGCTGCCTCGGCGGAGACAGTACGGTATCCCCGGATAGCCCTTATCGCCATTACCCTCTGCGCTTTGCGCAATTGGGAAACGTTATCGCGGTTAAGGGCCTGAGCCCATACAGGGCAACCATATAACGCTATGGAGCGAACTACTCCAGCGTACAGCCTCCTGCAGGAAGCAGCCGGTCCACCTAAGTTTGGAAGGAGACTGCCAAGGGCCCTAGCAGCTTTTGTGAGTTTTGGAGCTAGTTGTACAAAATGCGCGCCAAAAGTCCACCTACTGTCCAGCACAAGGCCGAGGTACTTCAACTTGCGCTCGACAGCAATTTGAATTCCGCTCACTGTGATAGTAGACCCTGCGGGAGGGGGTCTTCTCGGCCCATTGAAGAAAATAGCCTCGGATTTCTCTAAGGCTACCTTGAGGCCTAGTCCTCTGATTCTGGACACTGTCTGGACGACGCCAAGAGTGCCGAGACGCGCTGCTTCTCGGTAATCACGCCCCCGGGCTGTGACTAGAGTATCGTCGGCATAGCAAACGATACCGATACCCGGGAGAGCAGTGCCGCGGAGCACCCAATCATACCCGATATTCCACAGGAGTGGTCCAAGAACCGACCCCTGTGGAACACCGCGCGACATGGGATGCTGACACCACCCGTCTCTGCTGAGGTAGATAATCTGCCTATGCGATTGGTAGTCCTCCAATACACGACGAAGGTATATAGGCACACGATGATAAGTAAGCGCCGATAAAATAATACTCCAAGGAAGCGTATTAAAAGCATTGGCGATATCTAAGGATACCGCCAGCACTGCTTCACCGTTCTCAGACGCCACTTCCGCTTCCATCCTGACACGTTCGATCGCATGCAAGGTTGATCGAGCTCGACGAAAACCGAACTGATGGTTGGACAGATTTGGCCCTGTTGTCTCAAGATGGTGAGTGAGGCGGGCAGCTATTACGCGCTCGAACAACTTGCCTACTTCATCTAGTAGGACAATCGGACGATAAGCCGAGGCTGAATCTGTCGGACGTCCCTCTTTCTTTAGAAGAACGAGTTTACCCGTTTTCCATATATTTGGAAATCGACCTCTCTCAAGACAGGCGCTGAACAACTCCGTAAGGCGGGGCGCCAGACCACCTTTCAATGCAAGGACCAAAACACGACCGGGAACTCCGTCAGGCCCGGGTGCTCTATTTTTTTTGAGCCTATTTACAGCCAATCGGAGCTCAACCGACGTTACTTCAGTCGAGTGTTCCTCAACAATGGCAACATCTTCGGTTGGAGGCGCGATTTGTGGTGGCGTGAACTCCTCTTGCTGTGGGAAGAGGGTGCCAATGACGCTCCTGAGAAATTGCGGCTGGAGACTCTGTGTCAGCGGGGGGGCATACGGGCGCATCTTGCCCCGTACCATGCGATACGGTCGCCCCCACGGATCATTCACGAGTGTCTCCAGGAGTTCCTCTCTAGCATGTGCTTTTGCTTTGATGATTTCTGTCTTCAGTAGTTTCTTAGCTGCTCTATAAGCTTCATGTAACTCCTCTCCTCTGGCCTCATCGCTCTCATGCCTTCGTCGTCTCCCTCTAAATCGGGTAAAATGGCGTTGTGCCACGATACACGCAGCGCGTAACCGAGCAATTTCGTCTGACCACCAGTAAACCTGCCTCCTAGGAGTGCGCACACCCTGTCTTGGCATGGATGCATCGCAGACGGCTGTGAAAGTATCTCGGAACCGCTGTGCTTCTGCTTCAACGTCGGTCGAAAGTTCTGTAGGCGATACCCAAGATTGGAACAGCACCGCTTCTTCAAGAATCTCTCGATCCATGCGTTTCAACGCCCATCGTGGGCTGTCTCCCATCGAGGTTTGGGTCGGCAAGTCGGAAGTTTGCGCGGACACATCGAACCGAATATACCGATGGTCGGAGTGTGTCTCCACCCCCTCAACGACTCGCCATCCCTGGATACCACGGGCAACCGAGGGACTAGAGAAAGTCAGATCTACGATCGAGCCTCCATTGTACCTCTTGCACGTGTTCACTGACCCACGGTTAACGATTGTCAGTCCAGTGCGAGTTAGCCACTGTTCTACCATTCTTCCTCGACTCTCTGTTCTGGGAGAACCCCAAGCCACAGATTTTGCGTTGAAGTCTCCCAGTACTAGGATGGGAGCAGGCTGGATTTGGCCAATCAGGGTCTCAAGCTCATCGAGAGACTGCTGATATTCAGGATCCATGCAGTTAGGAGAGATGTAGACCCCCACGATAATGAGATTTTCCCACTGAGCCGCTACATACCCACTACCTCGAGCGAGCAGTTTTCGGGGTGGGAAGCACTCAGGCGAGTAGACTATAGCTATCAACCCTTTTAAATCGCTGAGCCAGTTCTCTTTTGGGGGAACATAGTAAGGTTCCGCCACCACCGTTATGTGTATGGACCACTGTGCCATAGTCTGGACAAGTAAGTCTTGAGCTGTGGAACAGTGATTCAGGTTCGTCTGTAGGAACTTCATATGGGCCATTACGGACATGGAATATCTACGAGTTCCTCATCCATCGGCACAGTCTGTGACTGAGTCTGTGATTGAGAAGGTTGTGACTTGGCCTTGGCCTCAGTCATAACTGTCTTTCCCACTTTTTTGCGCCTCGGTTCCGGAGCTGGCTCCGAACAGGCTTTGCTACCGAGCAGATGATTCGCCTACCTACCTACCTGACCTAGCCGAGAAAAAATCTAACTCGTTATGAAAACGTGAAACGAGAAACCGTAAGAGAAAAAGTGAATGAGAGAGACCAATAACTAATATCCCATAAATAATTATATGGAGAAAAAAAACAATTAAAAAGTTAAAGGGAAGTGTCCCAAACGCGTGTCCCGCAAAACGTTAGTCAATTTTTTTAGCACCGCTATACTACTTCAAACAAGATACCTAATTTATGCACTATATAGTACTTCGTACAGCGTAGAGCAGATACAGTTGCTAAAGCTGTAAAATTTTCTACATTTATTGGAAAGGAGCCTTCCTCTATTTACTTGCGTTCTCATATTTTTCTTCTTCGTATCGATAGCATAAATTAAAGAGGAAATGGAATGAAATAGTCATATCCGACCACTCCAGTATACTTGTGGTTAAATGTCACTGACTCGAAAAGAAGAAGTATGCTGCTAGGTCTTTGGTATTGTTTAGTTTAGTTTTACGGGGCTGTTTTCGCACTTAACCTTGGTCATTGTGTGTGTGAAAATATACTCCTTGGTCTTGTAATTAGCTGATTTCAGGTCACCCAACGAACAGCGACTAGAGCTAGAGCTTAGGGGGAAATTGAAAAGGAATTTTATCAAAATAATTAAGTTATAAAATTATTAGTAGTAACAATGCCTTTTGCTGTTCTTTTTTAAGTCAAAACCTTTGCGTAACATAAATATCAGGGTTTACTCTAATTGATTACATTTTTGATTAGATATGTTATGTTATCTTAATCATGACTCTGACAAATTTACTGAAATTTGTACTTTAAAACTACATGTGTAAAGATCAAAATACAAGAATAATTGATTCTTGGATTAGCAAAGGTAAAGATAAAAACAAACACAACTAAAAAATAATCAATTTTGAAATAGTTTAAAAAAAATTCGTGAAATGTTGACTAAATTAGTAATTTTTAGTGTTATTAGTTTAGTTCTCACTGAGAAAGTGAGGTATGACGACTATGCGTTGTATAAACTGCATCCTGATTCAGAAGAGAAGGTAGATTTCTTGAAAGATCTTCATAAAAATGATGAAGACCTTCATTTTTGGGTGCCACCGAGCCAACCTGGTCAGTTTGTGAGTGTAGTGTCACCTCCAGAGAAGAGAGAAGAATTCGAACATGTTTTGTCTAAAAGAAGCATAATTTCTGAACTGATGCTATCCAATATTCAAGAGTAAGTGGTTTCTAATAAGATGTGTTTGATACAAAAGCTCAAAATATATTAGAGTCAAGACTCTCGCTACTATCATATTCATTTTAGTCTCTGGCATAAAATAATGTTAATACTAAGATCCACCGCTCTAGTTAACGAGCGGTTCAATTCAGGTGTTATAAACAAAAAATTGGTGCATGGTCATGGCAGTTATATGTTTTAGCACCAAAAATATTTGCTCTAGTGTCATTATTCAGGAAGAAAATAGTCGACTACGTTTGTAATAGTTTGTATGGAAAGAGCCCCCGGTACCCTTTCCTCTTATAGTTTGGGCAGTTTTAGTTCTATTCAGTTTGGCTTTCACGGTCACTTTGCTACTTCCATTTTGTTCCAGAGCATTTGAAGATCAACACTATAGTCGCAAAAGAAGAAGTACAAGGCAGCAACTATCTTGGACAAATTTCCAAACCCTTGAGGAGATTTATAATTGGTTCGAATACTTGGCGAGTGAATACCCTGACGTTGTTACTTTGATTGCTGCTGGAGACTCGTATGAAGGTAAAATAATAGCTTTAGCAGCAACCTGCTCATCAACATCTATGTTTTTCTTTTTGATAGTTTTGTTATAATTAAAAAAATGGTCAACGGTCCGTCTCCGTGTGTCAAGAACTATCTCACGATTAACGCGCCCCCTGGACTAGAGAAGCCGATGAGCGATAATTTAAAATAAGTTCGGAAGGTCTCGCGGACCCCCTATGCCCCCTATGCCAGGGGAACCGTAATACGCTGAACTGTTTTAGATTATTTCAATCTCATCCGTAACCCTAGTCCAAATAAAAGATGATCGAAATGGAAACAAAAGACGGTCGAAAAAATAAACAAAAGACAATCGAAACGTAAACAAAACGTGTCGAAAAAAGATAGTACTATTTCGAAGTCTTCTTCTATTTCAGGGAGAAATATAACTGGCATTAAAATCTCAAGGACTACCAGCAGAAGAGTCTTTTTCCTTGGAGGTGGTCAAATTGCAGCAGACTGGCTTTCCCCAGCGCTTTTGACCTATATTGCTGATCAGCTGGTGAAGGGAGAGGATCCTTATGCTTTAGCGGCAACTGAAGAGTTTGAATGGCATATTGTACCAGTCATTAATCCAGATGGATTTCAATTTTCTCAGGACAGTGTAAGTTGAGATATGATCATTTTATATTTAAAAATGTAGAAGTTGTTCTGTCTGCTTGTTCCTCAGTCATCTAAAAAAACTACTGAACCTAATATTATCAAATTTGGCACGTAATTAAATCTATTTTACTTTTCTTTTCATAATTTGGTTATAGCTGAAACCTTAAAATAATAGCTGAATTTTTCTCCCACATTTCTACGAAATAAAAATGTCATTATTGTTTATTTGCATTTGATAAAAACATATAATTTCACTTTTAGGACAGGCTTTGGCTCAAAAATAGAAGACCAATACAAAGAGGTAACACATGGGAAGGAATTGGAGTAGATTTAACTAAAAATTGGAACTCACAATGGGGAGGTTTGTAACATCACAACGTCTATATACAACAATTATATTATTAATAACACGCCAAAAAATCTTGAATGACTGACAACAAACAAAGGAATACTAATCATAGCCAAACATCGTATACCTCATCATCATCATCATCATCATCATCGTAATCAGCCAGTGTCAGTCTGCCACTGAGCCCGATCTTCGGTTCTTATTTTCCAGTCACTGCCCACCGCTTTGAGTATGTCGTCGCTCCACCTGGTCAATGTATACCTATTATAGGATTATTAAGAGCCTACACTACACTATCACTATCCCAGTATCCCACTTCAGGGCAAACGCCTCTCAAAGCAGGGTGCCTTCATTGATCACGATCTGTAGTTATTGCACACCAGCCATTCTTAAAGGATATATATATAGGTTATCCTAAAAATAGTAGTACCTACCTAGTTGTAGTTCGGTTTTGAAGATCTCTAATGTAATATACAATTCAGATCATCTGTAAATAGGGCATGATACTACTTATATTCTACAAAATTAAATAAATTATTCTTTATTTTATAGATATGTATCCATTCTTACTTATCACTTTGTTTCAGTAAGCGGAGGCAGCTTTAACGCTTCCTATAACAACTTTGTTGGTCTTGGACCTTTCTCCGAACCGGAAACAAGGTCCGTGGCTGCATATATACAGACCATCGGGCCCAGGTTGACAGGGTTCTTTCACTTCAGAGGTTTTGGGCAGAGGATGGTTATACCCTTCGCTCATACTGCTGATCCGATGTACAATTATAATCAAATGGTATGAACCTTCGTGGTAATCTTTCAAGAAAAGCTCGTATCAACCAAAGTGCAGGCGGTACCCAGACTTGTGATAGGGTTAAACAAATTCAGAAGGATATTGAACAATTTCAAATTGTTGGCCATTTCAAAAAAATCATTGTTATTATGCGCTAGCTTTATTTAAATTAATTTTAGGCAATGCTAGTTCGTAACCAGAGGATCATAAATATGAGTAAAGCATTCATTACATCGATGAGTAACCGATTTACAGTTTAGCAAAAAATGTTCTGTATTTTATCTTTTGGTCGCGGTTGCTTTTTCTCAACGAAGAGGTCTAAGGGCCTCTTGGAAACTCTAACAATAGGTGAGCCACATCACTGTCCGAGAAGAATAAGAAGTCAACGTAAATAAATGAAATGAAATGAGGTCATCGCGGTATTTACCTACTAATTTAATTCAGTTTTCAAAAAAGTTTTTTTTAGATAATTATGAATAATCTCAGAAAAACCTTTCAGGTAACTATTGGCAGAAGAGCAGCAGGTTCTTTATCCGTTAGATATAACACTCAATACCTCGTTGGGATGTCGAGAGCTGTATATGGTAAGACATTGAGACTAAATCAATATTTATACTCTGTTACCTCGTCGTCGGTCTCCTCGCGACCATGACTATTGTAACATAGTCGAAACGTCGCGTTAAGAGAAATAAAAAAACGCGATTTAAACCCGGGAAAATATTTACTATAAATATAAATCGTGTGGGTTTAAAAAGTTTATTTCCTAGGATGCCCTATATACCTATTAACTTGATTCAAACTTTTTCTATGTCCACTTTAGATGGAGCTACTGGCCAAATCGAGGACTGGGCTAAGTACCGCTACAACCCACCCTTAGCAGCTACTTACTACCTCCGAGACACCGGCGCATGGGGATACATGTTCCCAATTGTATGGATTATACCAACTTGTGAGGAAACCTTCGACTCTCTCATGGCTATCATGAGAGAAGCAAAATATATTGGCGTGTTGTGATTTTTGTAACAAAGAATTAAAGATTTAAATAAAATTGAAAGTGTTCTTTATTCAGCCGAATTTGTTTTAATTCACTTTTAATTGTATGGATAGCAGTGAGGTTTAAGTGACGAGATGGAGAGCTTGTAAAGAAAAAAACATGAAATAAATATTTTCTGGACTGTAAATAAAAAAAACATTAACAAAAAAAAACAAGAGTAGTACAGCGCCCAAAAAAAAAAGTTCGTCCTCAGCATGATGCTTATAGAGCAAAAAACCCTAGAGCTGATTTTCAGGACGAACCTTATTGATATGTAGGTAGGTACTTACCAAAAGGTATAAAAATATAAAAAATTTGGCCAAGTGTGTGTCAGACCATTATTATTAGGCCGGCCAAAGGAAACATTATTTTCTATTGTTATTTAATTATTACCATTTTGTAGGTGTGATTTATATGTAATTCAAGCTAAATTACAGCTTTCTAGTACTTACTAATAGTCTCTGAGCTAAACTGCAGACGGACGGACAGACAAACATCGCGAAACTATAATGTTTCCTTGTTAGAACTACAAAACCCTAAAAAACTTAGGTCTTAGTCCCTATAAAACATATCTTTTAGATATACAAAATTTTATGTTACGTACGTTAACGTACTTCTCACGACTTATTACATTAGCTTAAGCATCTAATAATTTAAACATGAGGAAAAAAGCTCTATTCTTTACGACATACAATTTTAATGTCTCTTGTGAATAATAAATAAGCATCTGACCTAAATTGAGTCCGTAAAAAATGTTTTGTTAGGTATAAAAATATACCGACTCTCATATCTTTACGGCGAAATAGATACCATAATTTTATTGACGGCATTGTTCAGCTTTCAAGTTCATCGTAAAACACTTTGATGTTAGTCTTAAATAAGCCGAAATATTTTTCAATACAACGATATTTTATATTCCAACTAAAATTGTAAAAATTTACTCCAACTTATAGAAGATGTGAGTAAAAAGTTATAATTTGTTGAACAAATAATTTATCTAAACTTTTAAGTTTTCTTCAAGCATTGTAAAACATAAGTGCTTCTTAGATACTTACGAATTTTACTTCAAAGTTAATAAGCCATCAACAAAACAATAGAACACTTACAATTAATTTTAAACTGAACAACAATTCAACAATTGAAAATCAGTACATAAAGAATTGAGCATTTCAGTCTAAATATTATTTTGTTAATAGTAGGTACGTAGGACCACCGCGATGACTTTGTTTACCGGAGACTTCAAGAGCATAATAATGCAATAAATTACTTTTTTGATAAGTTTGGCATTATAGATATTGTCTAGCCATAAACTTTAGCTTGTTCTAAATCATCTGATATAATTAATCTTTATACGATTATTAGACCATATTAAAAATTATCATTTACAAAATTAAGACTGTTTAAAATGTTTTCAAATTCATTTCAAACTTACTAAGCGATAGACATTCAAAATGTTGAAAATATTGATATTTCTTACAGTAGTTTCATCTGGTTTGTGCGTTTTCCGATTTGACAACTATACGTTGTACAAAGTTTTACCAAAAAATGTCGATCAAATAAAATCACTGCAAGCTCTCGAAGCAAGTGAATTTCGATTTGACTTTTGGAGTGACCCTGGGCCTAACGCTGAATCAGTAAATATTTTATCAAGTCCAAAGGATAGAGGGGACCTTGAATACTATTTGAATAAAAATGCCATTGATTTTGGTATTCTCTTCCCTAATATTCAGGAGTAAGTACATACCTAAGACCCTTGGTTTTTGTTTTGTCGTCTTTGAATAATAATTTAATTTTATTGGACTATTTTTTCCAATTTGTTCGTTTGACAGATTTTTGTCGTTCATATTATTAAGAGTACTTCTATGTTTCAGATTAATAGACAGACAAACAGTGAAACCATATACAAGGGGCAACCTTAGAAGCATGACATTCGATGCTTACCATGACAACGATCAAATTAACGCATGGCTTGATGATTTAGCAACTGCATATCCTGACACAGTAACACCACTAGTTGGTGGTTTATCTTACGAAGGTAGAGAAATAAGAGGGATTAAAATATCCCATGGTGAAGGAAGAAAAATTATTTTCATAGAAGGTGGTATTCATGCTCGAGAATGGATCTCGCCAGCAACAGTGATCTATTTGACTAATGAATTATTGACAAGTAATAATGAAGATGCTAAGGCGGCTGCTAACGATTTTGATTGGTATATCTTCCCTGTAACTAATCCAGATGGATATATTTGGACTCATACAGATGTAAGTAGGTACCATAACTTGATCTCAATTCAGAAACTTTAAAATAGGTTGGCTTTGAATGTAAAGGTATTTGTGATTCGAAATGAAACTACTCTGAAAATCAAAATATAGTGCATATAAATCATAGGTGTGTTATTGATGTATATATAATATAATTTCTTACAGTTTAGATTATGGCGTAAAAACAGGCGTCCAGTGGGTACTGAATTTGGTATAGACTTGAACAGAAACTGGGATAATAATTGGATGGGTAAGTACTAAATTATTTCTATCTACTTCAGTTACCTAATACTTATTCCTGACCCAAAAGAATTAGTAATAACACCGACCAACGTTTTTAGTCCTTGATTCACTAATGATTGTTACCGAGGATCATAAGTTCTTTAGATTTAGGATATAAAGTTCGCAAAGACTGAGTAGAGAATTCGTTCAACATCACAGTCATCTTAATGCCCATACATACTCCTTCTTCAGGGAGCATAGCTTTGCCCTGAATCTTGTTAAGACTACGACTTGAATATTACAGTGATAGGTGCAAGTACAAACCCTGCATCCAACACCTACGCTGGTACTGCACCCTTCTCTGAACCAGAAACAAGAGACTTAGCCGCATTCATCAGGAGTGTTGGAGATAAAATAGACTTGTATCTTTCTTTCCATTCTTCTGGACAACTACTGTTGTTGCCTTATGGGAATACAACTGAACCTTTGGGAAATTATTACGATGCGGTAAGGATCATATTAAAAAAAATTGTTGACCTAGCTATAACAATATGATATTTCCCACAATAATATAAGAGCAGAGCAAATGAGGGATGTCTTTATACTCGTAAGACTGTGGTTTGAAATGGTGTGAGTATTTTTTTTTTAACTGTATTGTTTTTTTAGATAAACATCGGAAGAAGAGCCATGGGTGCATTATCAGTCAGATACGGAACTCCATATACAACCGGAAACATTGCGGAGGCTATTTGTGAGTTATAACCCTACTGAGGAGAAATTTAAAATTTCTTTTTTTATATGTTGTTAATGGTTATGTAATGTATCTGTCACCTCGTGGAGACAAACCGGCTGAATCGAAGAGTTTGATGTTTTCTTTAAGGCAAGCATCTTGAACCTTAACACTTGTTTATGGCCAGAGCGTTTTAGACAGTGTTGATTTTTTCCTTTAGATCACGCCGCAGGCACCTCCATAGACTGGGTCAAGGAAGAACTAGACGTTCCATTGGTCTACTGTTACGAGCTACGTGATAGAGGTGTCTACGGTCACCTTTTACCCCCGGAACAGATCCTCCCTACCAGCGAAGAAACTTGGGACAGCGTTCTGGACCTTATATATCAAGCAAGAAGATTCGGATACTTAATAAATGATCGCTCTGATGATCTTGTTACCACCACCGATAGCCCTAATACCACTGATGATGATGGTGGTAATAGTGGTGTAGGAGTGCAAGGGTCTTTGGTTATAATGATTTTAATGGTGTTTTCTTTGATTATGTGCTGCTGAGGTGATTTGGACCCTAATTACATCAGCACCCGTGCATATTTTACTAAAAAAACAAAAATTGAATTGGATTAGGTAAATAAAAATGCCTAACTCTTTGTTTATTTAAAATACCTTCATGCTTTTATTCATAAAATTTAAGGGATGTACTAAAACAACACTGTATATTTGTGTAATAAAATAAATAAATTAACTTCAGATAGACTTTTTATTAATGATAATACTAAGCTGAGTAGATTGGTGTTATTTTTATTGTTTGTAACCGATATAGACTTTGGGAGTACGAACATTGGATACAAATAACAATTACACTCATTGGTTTTAATAAAGTTGATTTTTCTCGAAAGGGAAAGAATTTATTCCGATACAACTCATCTCGATACAATAAGTACATCACTATCACTACATAGTGGGTATAAAATAAAGTCACTTTTCGCCGTCCCTATGTCACTATTTCCCTATGTCCCTTTGTATGCTTATATCTTTAAAACTACGCAACGGATTTTGATGCGAATTATTAAATAGATAGAGTGATTCAAGAGGAAGGATTATATGTATAATACATGCATAATATAGCCGTGCGAAGCCGGGGCGGGTCGCTAGTTAATTTATAATAACGTAGCATTAATGATTAAAGGCAAATAAAGTTTTGAACTTTAAGTTTCTAACTTTAACTAAACAGGTATATTCTAGGCATCTCCAACCGCAACGTCATATACCATCAGAAGTGTGTAATAGATGTTGAAAAGCTGACCTATCAGCTTATGACAAGTAAAAAAATATAGGTAGGTAAGTGACACAAATTTAGTGCTACATACCCGATGTTTAACCACATTTTATAATATACTAGCGACCCGCTCCAGCTTTGCACGGCTATAATATGCATGTTTTATACACATAAACCTTCCTCTTGAATCATTCTATCTATTAAAAAAATCATTCTATCCATCAAAATCCGTTGAGTAGTTTTAAAGATTTAAGCAGTCAAAGGGAAATAGGGACAGAAAAAGCGACTTTGTTTTATACTATGTAGTGACTAACGACCCGCTCCGCCTTCGGACGGCTATATTATGCATGTATTATACATATAAACCTTCCTCTTGAGTCAATTAAAGTTTTGGAAGTCGATTTGTTCAGTCGGTTACGAAAACATTGGTGTTATGCGTAGTTGGTATTTTCCTAATATCATAGTTGGTGTAGTGCTTAATAGGTATTTTGCGTAAGTGGTATTTTGCGAGTTATGCGTTTTGCGTAAAGGTGGTGTTTCGCGTATGTGGTGTTATGCGTCTAAAGGCACTCTATCTCTACATATAATAAATTCGAAGTTTTGGAAGTAAGCGTTCTACGTCCATAATGATCTTAGCACTATAGAATTCGCTAACCTTATATAGCTCTGGTAGAAAAAAATCTTGCATGCGCGATTCAGGTTTTCTTAAATTTAGAAAATCACAAATTAGTTGATTATTCTTTTTGTTCTGCTTAAAAATTTTGTACACTTATGTATTTTAAGAATACATAGCAATATACACATTTTTTAACTAGAAAATAAAGTAATTAATTTAATAAGATATTTTTTTTAATTTCAAGTAACTAGCGCCATCTCTTCGTTTTCGCGAAACTACCATTCATCTCAGAAAATGTTGATTTTATTTGTTTACCTTTGTTTGTGCAGTCTAATTTCGGGAACTAGGAAACAGATTTTAACATAATATTCACGAATGTGTTCAGAAAATATCAGAAGAGGTTTAGGTATTTCAAGTAGATTTATGTTACTAATTAAAATTTGATATTTCTTGGCGTAAAAAATAAACCATAATATTTTTGCATGAAAACGTACAGAACGTAGGGATGGTGTCAAAATTGTCAGTTTGACATACGGAAAGAAGCATCTAGCGCCATCTCTTTTTTATTTATAATTTTATTATGGCTTCGCATTATTACTATCGTGCATAAAGCCAGTGTCGCGGTAAAAGAAAATTAAATCCAATGCAGGAGCGATTTTTGAATTTGGAACAACGCTCCAGCAATTTTGTATGAACATGTGTATGAAGCGGCGTGCTGGGGTTATTAAAAACTTAAATACTCTTTGATTGGATCTCTTTTATCAAAGTACTAGCGACCCGCCCCGGCTTTGCACGGCTATATTATGCATGTATTATCTTCTTATCTATATCTATACATATAAAATCCTTTGTCCTGACTGACTGACGGATCATCGCACAGCCTAAACCGCTGATCGTAGAGACTTGAAACTTGGAGGGTGTGTTCTTTGTATGACGTAGGCATCCGATAAGAAAGAATTTTCTGAAATTCTACCCCTAAAGGGGTGAAAAAGGGGGGCTAAGTTTGTATTGGACAACGTGATTCCTTAGTCCAATCTATTTCAAATTTTGCATAAACATTCTTTAACAGAATTAATGGAACACGTGTTTCGTATTTTATTGAAATTCATCCCCTAACGGGGTTAAAAAGGGGAAGAAAGTTATTTTGGTAGTGATTTGCTTCGAAGTTGATATCAATACTCGTTAGTGCTTTTGATTAGATTGGTAACATACTCATTAATCTATGATTGGTAAGACGTCACTTCAAGCTGACAGCGTTAACGTAAAACCTAAGAGGTTGAAAACTTCGAACATTGAACTGAAAAAAGGTGTCTTGCCATTCAGTACTGGGAACTTGACATAGTATTTTTTTTTTGCGCGATACGTTTGCTAATACCTGTCGATAGAGGACATTACGGCAAATGAAATATGCCTTTACACCAAATCTCATAGGTGTCTCGGAAATGGGGTATTTGACCAAACGTTATGACTAAGATTTTATCAAAAGTGCTCTGTGCACAAATAATGCTTTCTAACCAAACTTCTAAACCATCTCGGAGACGGGATATTTGTTAAAACATAGAACTGTTATAGGATAGCCACTGAATTACTTAAAACTCTATATTTTTATTAGGATACGCCAAAATTACTCTCTGCGCAACTGTTCAGCCCTACCTAATAATAAAATTTTGAACAATTTGCCAAAAGTCACAGTTCCCAAAGTTAGTAGATACTAATTATTAAGTAATTTAAAAGAAATATCTTTTGTTATGAATACGAAAATACCTAAACAAATGAATAGGACTTTTACACCTTTTTCATTTTTAAAATGGACAGGAAAGTGATCTTATAAGGGATACCTTTTAAGGTACGGAACCCTAAAAACACAAAAGATGACTATGATAGATAGGTAATTACTAATTAGCACGATATGATTAAAGATTTACTCATGTGGTAATCGTAGAGTTTTGTGCATTATTGGCTCTGTGTTAAAAAGACAGAAATAGAAGAATTCATTTTTTTTGTTTAAACTTTAGGTACTTACACGTATACCCATTTTGGATCCCATCCCAAGAGAATTGGGTGCACCCGAGGTTTTCGTGTTCCAAGTTAAAATACATCTCATTCAAAATCTATCTTCTCTATACATATAAAATTCTTTGTCCTGACCGACTGACGGATCAACGCACAGCCTAAATCGTAGAAACCTGAAACTTGTAGGGTGTGTTCTTCGTATGACGTAGGCATCCGATAAGAAAGGATTTTACGAAATTAATTACCTACCGGGTTTAAAAAAGAGTAGAAAGTTATTTTAGGCGATTTACTTCGAATCGAACTCCTTAGTGCTTTTGATTAAATTAAATAAGTACATTTTATTTTGACACACATGTTTCAAACTCAATCTAATTTGAACAAAAAATAATCCTATTTTAACTATTTTCGACTCCTGCGCGGACGAAGTCGCAGGCAAAAGCTAGTCTATAAATAAAACGCATCAAAATCAGTTGCGTAGTTTTAAAGATCTAAGCATACATAGGGACAGACAGCGAAAAGTGACTTTTTAAGTGACTATGTTTTATACTATGTAACGACTAGCATCACCTCGCTGTTTCACCTGCGTAACTGCAAAGCCCGTGGGAATATCAGGAAAAAAAATAACCTATGATACTCCCAATAAATCAATGTACCTATTCTTAAACCAAATTTCATCAAAATCAGTTCAGTAGTTTCGGAGCCTATTCAATGCAAACAAACAAACAATCAAATCTTTACTGTTTATAATATTAGTATTATATATTATCCATAAATCACTATCACTACATAGTATAAAACAAAGTCGCTTTCTCTGTCCCTATATATATGTATGCTTAAATCTTTAAAACTACGCAACGGATTTTGATGCGGTTTTTTTTTTAATAGATAGAATGATCCAAGAGGAAGGTTTATATGTATAATAATACATGCATAATATAGCCGTGCAAAGCCGGGGCGGGTCGCTAGTTAGTAATAATCAGAATTGTAATGATTCCAAACCATTTTGCGTAGCACGAAATGGGTTAAAAACATTAAAGTGTTAATAATTAATGACTATTAATTCGTTCGTTAATGATTCAAATGCTTTGATGACTAAAAACTATAAAATAAATATGCCGAATTCAGACTCTGAGCCGCCGGGCAAAATTGCATTTGCAAATAAATAACAATGGTATTCAGGCGATTTAGGTCGCTTATCTACATCACTATCACTATCATCACTATCACTACATAGTATAAAACAAAGTCGCTTTCTCTGTCCCTATGCTTTATCTTTAAAACTACGCAACGGATTTTGATGCGGTTTTTTTTAATAGATTTACCCCCGAATACTGAAAAGCTACTTAATATTAAGTGGCGTTTAAATTGATGTTAAGTGTATGCTTTCTATTGAAGCCTACACTTAAATTTCAATTTAAACGCCACTTAAGATTAAGTAGCCTTCCAGTATTCGGGGGAGAGTGATTCAAGGAAGGTTTATATTGTATAATACATGCATAATATAGCCGTGCGAAGCCGGGGCAGGTCGCTAGTTATATTATAAAGCTGAACAAATGAACTCGTTTGTTTAAACGCTCAGGAACTACTGGTTCGAATTAAAAAGTTATTTTTGTGTTGGATAGTCCATTTATCGAGGAAGGCTGTAAGCTACCTAATCCCGATATTCCTACGGGATCGAAAGGTACGCGTGTGAAACCGCGGAGCGCTGCTAGTTGTGATTATATTATCAACGTTCTTTCAGCTATAGGTATGTTACTTTATAAGAAAAATAGTGCGGCTATGTGTGTGTGTATTTATAACAGGATCCCTGAAAACATTAAAAAATTACCTACAAAATTATTTTATCGAAAACTTAAGTCTTGGCTATTGGAAAATGTATTTTATTACGTAAATGAATTCCTTGGTATCTATTAATTTTCTGAATTTGTTGGCACCTACGTTTCATTGACATTTATTTAACTAATATTCTTTAAACCTTTATTTTTATTTGATAATATTATTTATAATTTTGACATTTTTGCAATTCAATAAGTTTAACAAGAAATTAATAGTATTATATAAAAGTATGTAGGTAATAACTGTAAATTTGTATTTGCATGTCAATACATTTGACTAAAGTTGAGAATCTGTATTATATCTTTCTTCTTAATATATATAAATCTCGTGTCACAATGTTTGTCCTCAATGGACTCCTAAACCACTTAACCGATTATAATAAAATTCGCACACCATGTGCAGTTCGATCCAACTTGAGAGATAGGATAGCTTACATCCCGATATTCCCACGGGATCGGGAGTTACGCGGGTGAAACCGCGGAGGGCAGCTAGTATTTTATAAGTTCTTATTAATGTACCAACTTTTACGCAAATAAATGAAATGAAAAAAACTGTGAGATATTATCTTGAACGCATCATTCTCTCTCTCTCTCTCTCCCCGGTCATTCCAACTACTTAAGAGGAAAGGGTACCGGAGGCTCTTTCCATACAAACTATTACAAACGTAGTCGACTGTTTTCTCCCTGGATAATGACACTAGAGCAAATATTTTTGGTGCATAAAACTTATAATTGCCATGACCATGCCACTATTTTTTGATATTTTTAATATTTTAATTTTTTTAATTTTAATTTCTATGATAATTAGAAAATTAAAAAAACCAAAACATAGGAGCATAGTCATGGCAGTTATAGATTTTGTGGCACAAAAATATTTGTGCTAGTGTCATTATTCAGGGAGGAAACAGTCGACTACGTTTGTATGGAGAGCGCGCAGGTACCCTTTCACCTTAATTTGCTCAGTAATTATAAACCGTAATAACTAATTTGCGGGTTTTATTTGAGATACCTACAACATTAACAATTGGGTATTTTTGTTTTGAACAGATTTCAAAATAAAAAGGAAGTTTTCAATTCGTTGCCTACTATATTCTTTAGGTAGGTATTTAACCTCTTCCTTTTTGAAAGTCGATTGAAAATACCTCTTATCATTTCTTAGTCACGGTGGGGAATTTTATACTTATATTAGCGCATACAGAATAAGGCTCCAGCTTTAAAATTTTATAAAGGTATAGTCAAAAATGTTTTCGCGGTTATTGGTTCCGTTCGATTCACTGCATTTTGTGAAACTAAATATTAAATTTGACTCTCGCTGCATTTTGTGAAAGTAAATAATAAATTGGACATTTATATTCATGGAAATATGTTTCGGGAAGGATATAATTATACTAATGGGAGTTCTACTAGACGTTTAGGAGAACCAGTTTTGTTCTACGACTTTTGGAAATTTGAACTTTTTTTTTCATTTCTGAGGTCATGTTTTGGAACCATTGTCATTGAGCTCTAACTTCAAGAAACAGCTGCAATAAACTTCAAAAGTCATAGAACAAAGCTTGATTGATAAGGAGCACAGAAATAGCCCTCAACATAATATATAAAATAAAATTCTTATATAATTACTTACCATCAACCCTGTATATAAAATCGAATTCAAATCGAATTCATGAACCTTCTCCTTTTTTTGAAGTCGGTTGAAAATAAACACCTTGTTGTAATAAAGATAAGATTAACTTGGGACAATACCGCGACCGTTCTGGTTTTAAATTCCAAACGCAATTTAATAGCCGATTCTACTAACATTATAAGATAAATTATTGTTCTTTTCGAGTCAGTGACGTTCAATATGTCAAATTTTTCTTGCCCTGTAGTTAGCCACTGCAACTGCAGCAACGTTGGCCTCTACAGGTCCTCCAATGTGCAGGTATAAGGGCACAATGGGCATTGGAGTAGGTGCACCATGGACTGCGACGCGGCTCCACACTCGGATTGACCCTCAGTAGGTGCAATATGCTCAAATTTTGACGGAGTAAATTAAGTGACTGCCACGTAAGCCATTGAGATCGGAACCCGGATCTCAAAGGTCACAACAAACCCGTTTTTTTTGTACCGGGTTTACAAAACCTGAAGGTACGTATTTTTTTCCATCTCACCACCCTTTCTTCAGCTGGGCTTTTTTCTAAAGCTTGTGTGCTGCACAGAAAACATTTTTGGCTTTTTGGCATAGCTGGGGGAAAGTCATCATTGTAGAGAGGATGTCGGTTATCGAATTCTTGTTTTCTTTTTTTTTGACGCAGCAAGCGACATCTCTTCGGACCTCTGGTGGTGCGGTGCTAGCCATCGGGTTATGAATTCATAATTATTATAGTTAGAATCGAGTCCTGTTGAATGGAATTCCATTTAACACATACAATGGGCGTATTGATAAAGAAATATTTAAAAAGAAAATTAATTTAATCTTATCAATCAATCATTATTTCCGACACCATTAAATTATGTTCATTTTAAATCAGTTCACTTTTTCACTCATTAAAACTCGTACATTGAATATAGTCTTAAAAATACATGCTTAAAAATATAGTCTTAAAAATATTTTTAAAATGTTTAAGTTAATGGTAATTTTTCTACTGCCATTAGTAAGTGCCATAAGATATGACAACTACACGCTGTATAAAGTCTTACCAAAAGATGTTGAACAAATAAAGTGGCTGCAAAGACTACAGCACGATTTACGTTTTGATTTTTGGTCTGAGTCGAAAATTTCGTCAGAGTTCGTAAGCATTTTATCAAAACCAGAATTCAAAAGTGAATTAGAATTCTTATTTTATAGAAACAAAATTAAATTTGAAATTACAATGTCAAACATTCAAGAGTAAGTATTTATTTTACTTTGAACCCAGATTTGAATTAAGTATTCTGTCTAAAATCTAGAAAGCTTTGCATTTGAAATGAACATGAATTACAAAGAGCATTTGTATTGAAAATGTTAAGTAAAATCAAATCTTAAAAGATCAAATATGGTTTTTTTTTTTTTTTTTTTTTTTTTTTTTTTTTTTTTTTTTTTTTTTTTTTTTTTTTTTGTATCGATTTAAGTATTTGTTTTTTTTTTAATGATTGTGATTTTCTTTTAGTTTTATTTGCTTTTGTTTTTATTTGTATTTAATTGTGAATTTTTTAGTGTGAATGAATAAATAAAATCAAATATGGTTAATATTTGATTTTATTGAATTTTGTTTAAACCCTTTCCAAAAAGAAACATAAAGTCTTACAACTTCTTCTACCCCCACAAAAACCAAAATACTAAAAATATACTGAGCCGATTTTGATGAATCTTGGTACCCTATATAATCCAGTAACTTTGTCGTCTGAATGTATGGGCTAGTGTGCGTTAAATCCGGTAGCTCTGATTTTCGGTAGGCGAAACTTTGAAAGGTATAACCTCGGAAACTATTGGATTTACAGAGGCAGTTCTAGTATCATGTTGTAGCAAATTTAGACTACTTTAAAAACGTCCTAAGAAAGCTTTTTCAAAAACTAGTCCTTTAGGGTTATAATCGCCAAAATTTGAAAAAAATACCGTTTTTTTCGTGGTTTTTTCGATTTGTGACAAAGTTGCATTTGCCACTCGAGGTCACAAACTTGGATTATACATAAGGCCAAAATTATAAACAAGTCTGCAAAAAATCAGAACTACCGGATTTAACGCGTACTGCGATGTATAAAGTTACTGGACTAATGTTATTTCTTATAGTTACTTTTATCCCGATATTTCCACGTAACTCTTGTAATGGGGTATTATTACAAACTTTCACTCATACAAATGCGACAAAATTCTGCAAATGCAAGTCGAACTTCCCACAACCTCTATCCTCTGACGCATCAAACTAATAGCAAGTTGAACTAAACCTTACATTGTAACTTTTAAATTTACAGAGCCATAGATAAAGAGCGAAAAGGTACATACACTCGTGGAAACGTAGAAAGCATGGTTTGGACTCATTATTACCCCACTGATGAGATCTATTCCTGGATAGATGATTTAGCTGTAGACTTCTCCGAAGCCTCGGTCATAATAGGAGGGGTATCTTACGAAGGACAACAAATAAAAGGATTAAAAATATCTCATGGTAGTGGTCGAAGAGTCATTTTCATTGAAGGTACTATACAAGACTTGATAATAACTTAAGTAACTAGAAAGTTCTGAAAACATTACTATATATTTTATCTGATCATCTTTTTTGTTGTTTATACCACTAATATTATAATATAGACCTTGAGTATATTATGGTCCAGAACCTGGAATACTGTTTTTTTTTATTTAATTAATATCAATTGCATTTTTGGCTGCTTTTTACTCTACTACGGCGAAGCCAAAAAGGAGGGTTTGAGTACTATTTACAGACACTGACGTTCTGATATTTATTATTCTTTCAGGTGGTATACATGCAAGAGAATGGATATCACCAGCAGTGTGTTCTTATATAGCCTATGCTCTGTTGACCAGTGAAGATGAGCTGATTAAGAATGCAGCAAGGGAATATGACTGGCACATCTTCCCTGTTACGAACCCTGATGGTTACGACCATAGTTTTGAAGGAGGGGTAGGTATAGATTCATATTTTTGCTCTGAAAATGCCCCATTCGGTTCTCATGTTTCATATTTTCGGTTGTAGGTTAGAATGTGGCGAAAAAACAGGCGTCCTATTGGTCCGTTCTTTGGAGTAGACTTGAACAGAAATTGGGACAGCAATTGGCTACGTAAGTGAATACTCTTTTAATAAATTATCATAAATAATTTTTACATGAATTTTTAGACTCATGTCAGATTACACATCGTACACTCTCAACAATAAAAACAAATGCGACTTTTGTTGCATAAATATTTGTTCCGTAGCCAAGAGAAGTCTGTTATTACGAAAAATGCTGATTGAAAGTACAACTTTTCTGCTACTAAGCCATCAAGGACTTCGACTTACTCATAATTTTTACAGTGGTCGGAGCCAGCACGAATCCTCAATCTGATGTTTACGCCGGCCCTTCGCCCTTCTCAGAAATCGAAACCAGGACTTTGTCTCAATACATTATGTCTATCGGAGATGAGATCGACATCTATCTATCAGTTCACTCCTTTGGTCAAATGTTTCTGATACCGTTTGGTAATACCACGGAGCCCTTGTCTAATTACCACGAATCGGTGAGTTGTATGCTCTTTCTACTATCACGACAACGACGTGTCGCTTGAACTCTAAGTGTGATCCACAAGAACCTACCCAATTATTAACATTATTTGGTGAATTTTGACTATTTTTTTTAGTTGAATGTTGGAAGACGAGCCGCAGGTGCACTATCTGTTAAATATGGAACACAATACGTTGTTGGGAATATTGCTGAAGTTCTTTGTAAGTAATTAACTATCAAGGCTAAAAATATTCAGAAATGTTGAAAAGTATTTCCATAATATTATGTCTAAATAATAATTCTTGGCACATTGCGACAATCCTTATTTTACCTAGATAAAAAAAAAGACAAGAATTATTTTTGATAACGTAATCAATTATTTCTTTATCAGATTTGTAAGTACAACTTTACATTACTTACTTGATAAAATAAGTATATTTTATGATTGATTAGTAAGTACATTGGTTGGGATGTACCAAGTTTTTTCCAAATCCGTTTTTTGTGTACCTAGCAACAAAATAAATCAATCAGACTTTCGCATTTATAACATTAGTGTTTTCAATAATAGATATTTTTGATTAAAAAGATAACATCACCTAATTGTGAAGATTGCGATGATGTGGAAGATGTCCAACATGTTTTGTTAGAATGTGTCCGCAATGAATCATTAAGATCAACACATTTTGGAAGTGCTTTGAATGGTAATAAGGTCGGTTTGATTGACTCCGCTTTATCTGAACCACATTCAGATAATGCCTTTATATTATACAAATTAGCAGTAGTGGCGTTAGGTGTTAAGATGTGATTGTTATTGTTTTGTTTTGTAACTAATAGAGTGATGTGGTCGCGCAACGACAAAACTCTTTAAATTAAATAGAAAAAATAAATAATAATAGATAATTGTTAAAATATGCGCCAATTGACATTGATCATTTACGGTGATGGAAACATCGTGTTGAATCCCGGGGCTTAGTTGACTCGCAGACGTTTTGACGAGTTCTTCATGGTCGACTAAGTTGAAAGGGTGATATAGATTCTAGTTTATTGCATCTAATATAATATGTCCTAAGCACTACCAGCGCTCTGAATAGATGGTTTAAAGTTGCTGTACTGTATGAATCATCTACATTAAATGTAAAGTTTAATATTATTAACAGAGATATTTGAGATATAATTATTTCTTATAATTATATAATTACAGCTCCTGCAACTGGTGGCAGCGACGAATGGGTAAAAGAACATGTACACGTACCTCTAGTCTATTGCGTTGAACTTCGTGACAGAGGAACCTACGGATTTTTGCTTCCACCAGACCAGATTTTACCAAGTGGTGAAGAAACAGTCGATGGAATAGTAGACCTTATCCATCAGGCAAAAAGATTTAATGTTTTTCATAGTGGAACTAGTCATTTGTATGCTTCTTTAGTTTTTGTATTTGCTAGTCTCATTATTTCTTTATAATGTTGGTACTTTCGTTTTTAAAACTTCGTACGATGAATATAATAGTAGATGCTAAGTTTATTTTATTAAGTACATTATTGAACCAAATTTTGTATAAAGAAGCTAAGCAAAAACTCTACCCTGTATGACGTAATATAAAAAAAGATCACGGAAGTATATCAATTTAAACTTATTTTGTAAAACTACAAGCTGTTTTAACAATAATACGTTGTAAAGTGGGTAAGTTAAATATATTTGAAAGATTTATAGGAGTTTGATTATTACTGGCTTATACTAGACTTATATATATACAGGGTTATTGGAAATTAATTGACACGGCGTTAAGGGCTTCTTCTGTGCACCTTAACAAACAACTTTTGTTCTACGACTTTTGTCGAAACTTAATACATATCCCAAAAAAAATATTTAAGTGTTTCTCGTACTGTCTGGTAATTTTCTATGTCTATGCGGCAAGTGCGCGCGCGCCATCGGCACGGGGCGCACTGCGTGCAACCCGATCGGGTTGTACCATACCTACTATGATTGATTCTGTGACGTAGACGTAGAGTTGAGTATTATTTGAACTGCTGGATTTAATTTTTTATTTTTGTATGGAATATTTTTATACTGAATTTCCAAAAGTCGTAGAACAAAAGTTGATCGTTAAGGTGCACAGAAGAAGTCCTTAACGCCGTGTCAATTAATTTCCAATAACCCTGTATAATATTTCTTAGTAAATAGGTACTTAATCTTATCAATAGACTAACAGATAATCTAAATAACTACCATAAACTGTTTAATACATTTAAATATCGTTTTATTACTATTAGTTCTTAATTATTAGACGTCAGTGTTTTTGATAACACGTTCCAAGATGTATAGATATTTGTTTTTATTTATTTTACCATTTGTAACAGCAAAATTTAAATTCGATAATTACACGCTTTATAAAGTTGTACCGAAAAATCTAGATCAAGTTAACGTTCTACAAGATCTTCAGGATGATTTAAGATTTGATTTTTGGAAGGAACCAACTGTGGCTTATGAGTTTGTGAATATTTTGTCCAGTCCTGAAAATAAAGGTGATTTGGAAAGTATACTTAAAGGAAAAAATGTTGCATTTGAAATTACAATGTCTAATATTCAAGAGTAAGTATTTGTTTTATGATTATATTGCTTTTTGATATGCAATAAATGTAAGTTAGGCAGGCAAAATATCCCGTGATGTAATAGATAAACTTTTAAATAAATAACTTCACACGCACACTTTTTAAATGCGGTAGGTACTAGGTACCTAACTTGCCTTAGCTACCTGTTTATATTACCTATAATACTTACGGCATTGGTAAATTCAAAGATAATGGTAATCTGCCAGACATTAATAATCCTTTGATTATCTTAATTTAATTATTTGATACATCTAAAATTACAGAGCAATCGATAAAGAAAAAATTAATACCTATACTCGTGGAAGTATAAGAAGCATGACTTGGGATGGTTACTACAACAACGATCAAATCAATACTTGGCTAAATGATCTTGCTGGTGCATATCCTAATATAGTTACCCCACTGATAGGTGGAAATACATTCGAAGGTCGTGAAATAAGAGGGATCAAAATATCACACGGTGAAGGAAATCGAGCTATATTCCTCGAAGGTGGTATACATTCAAGAGAATTCATATCTCCTGCAGTAGTTTGCTATCTTACAAATGAATTGTTAACAAGTGACAATGAAGAAATCAGAGATGCTGCTAGAGAATTTGATTGGTATATTTTCCCAGTTACTAATCCTGATGGATATGTTTGGGCTCACGATCAGGTAGGTAAAGTACTTATGTTGTGTTACCATAGTAAAGAAAACCACCCTTATGAAATCTACAGTTTTTTTGGCTTCAGACGTTAGCCATTACATAACGAGGCTTGGTGGCTTTCTCAGCACTATTTGTCAAATTCTTATTTGTAGAGAGTATTGATCGGTTAAAAGTTGTATTATACAGGTAGTTGAGAAGTCAATGTAATTATTCAAGAAGTTTTTATCATATTTTTTTAGTTTCGAATGTGGCGTAAAAATAGACGACCAGTTGGAAATAACTTTGGAATCGATTTGAACAGAAATTGGAATAATAATTGGTTGCGTAAGTATAATTTAAAACCGGAAAACTCACCCGTTCTTATGTGACATGCTGCTTTTCCGTCGCCAATCTTTTTGTAAACCTACCGTAAAAATGTTTTGGTAGGTACTCTTTTGACGTCATTCCTGCACTTCGCAATCACCCAAGAAAACTACACGCTAGGTGACACGTAGAACAAGAAATTTAAATTACAACTCAAACAAATTCTAACAAAATTATCTTCTACGAAAATTTCATTAACATTAAGCACAAATTTCATAGCATACAGTGACACAATTAAATGCAAGTTGTTTCTAACTCATTAATATGCATCACGCGATACGATCAAATAATGTTAGGGGAAGCAACATGCCAGAGGACTGCACCCCTTGCAATTCTAATAATTAAACTTACCTATCTTTATTGGAACAGTCGATGTTATGTTACCTTTGGGTACAAATATAATTAAATATTTGTACATTTGTATGTATGAAAGTGCATTTGTTTAGATGTAGGGTGATTTTTCTAATGTTCTTTTCTCGTCGTTTCTGTGACGTTTTCATAGTACTTACTAAATCAAATAATTGTGTCGTGTTGCAAAAATGATTATAATCCCCGTGTGGTCTTAAATGCAGGATGCTAATGAAGGCAATATACCTAATTGAGGGCTGTTCGTCCTAAGCGAGAAAAGCCGCTGAAGCAGAATAAAAAAGCGACTAACAAGCAGTTGGCTTAAAGTGAATGCCTAAGCAGTGAAATGCTTACAAAGCTCTGCTATGTGGGAAACTATTTATTGGTATAGGCCTCTTCCCTTTAACATTCAGTCTCTAAATACACAGAGATAGTAAGTTAAATAAATCTATATGTTTTTGTCTTATTATTTTTATTGTAAACAGTAAAAGGATCCAGTATAAACCCAGCCTCAGATACCTATGCTGGTGGTGGACCCTTCTCCGAGCCTGAAACCAGGAGTTTGTCCACATTCATCAGGTCAATTGGAGACAAGATCGATATCTACCTCTCTTTTCATTCTTTTGGACAGTTGTTGCTTATTCCTTTCGGAAATACTACGGAGCCAGTTGGCAATTACCATGAAGCTGTGAGTGTTTGCATTTTTTAAATATTATATTAGGAGGGAAGCTGTGAGTTATTTTAAATATTGATATTTTCGCTAATAATATTATATTACTATTACTCATGCTGAACTGCCTCTAGGATACCATTCTATGACAGATCTTGTCAATTTTTCCTTCTTCTCTCTTATCATATCCAGAAACAATAACTATATACATAAATAGGTATCTGTTTGAGACGGGAACCAAACCCGCACACCACAGACGTTGTCGATTTGTCACTTTCAAGGCTACTAGCGAATACACTTACAAATGATTTTAAAATTATTAATTTATAATTAATAATTTTAAAATCATGTTTTTTCCAGATCAACGTCGGTAGGAGGGCGATGGGCGCGTTGTCCGTGAGATATGGCACGCAATACGTGACCGGCAATATTGCTGAAGCTATCTGTGAGTATGCAAATCGAAATTTAAGGCCAAGGTCATATTTTCAAATTAGATAATAGTATAACAAATGGACAAAAGGACAAATGTATATTTAACAAACAGGCGCTAGTTAATAGAGATGGTATTAGGACATCTATGTACATAGCGCCATCTAGACCCAAGCTAAGCAACTAAGCTTGTATTATGGATGCCAGATAACGAATAAAATACTTACATTCTTTTATTTAAGACTTACATAATAGTTTACACGGTGTACCGAGGGAGATCTCAGTATCTATCGATTTAACCCAATATACGAATTAACTTATTTTTGTCGTCTGGTCAGCACAATGCAAAGGTTTAGTGTCCGAGCGAAGGAAGCGTCTCCGCTTAAAGTCTGACACAATTTGCAGTCCTCTATCATGTTTGTATAATGAACGAAACTTGGATTTTTAATACTTCCCCAAAAGAGTGCAAAACAGTAGTTTTATTTGAGGCTAGATGATGCAATGTACTACATCATTTTTTTAGATGAAGCAACTGGTGGCAGCGTAGACTGGGTAAAAGATCATCTCAGAGTCCCTTTGGTCTACTGCTATGAGCTCCGAGATAGAGGAACCCATGGCTTCCTACTCCCACCAGAGCAAATACTGAACAGCGGTGAAGAGACTATGGATTCTTTGTTGGAACTAATATACCAGGCTAGAAGATTTGGAGTTATTTAGTGAATATTTTAAGTTTTCGACGACTCATACATGTATAAAGACGTCAAAGAAGTACAAGAGAAGATCAAATAAGTACAGCAAAAATTTACTTCAAAAAATAAAAGTTCTGTTTCACTATTTTTTATTTCCTTTAGCAAACTTTTATAAAATAGACTTATGACTCATTTCAATTTCTTCAAAGGGTATTTATATTTTGGTACAGTCGGCAACAGAATTGCAGATGCACCATGAAGTTCTAAAATTACTAATATTGGAATGTATTAAATTCTAATAATATGGTCTAATAAATTCATGGTGTTACGCCATAATTTCTTAACTTCGCGCTATCGAGGAGTACGTCTATTCCTCTAAAATGTTGGTAGCATTAGTTAGATTAAAAGTTGGCATATTATATTTTATTCTTCTTTTTATATTACTACCCCCTACCTATAATCGTACTTTGTCGCACTTATCGCGAGACACTAGCTGGCATCGCACGCCATCTTGGACATCGGCCCTTGAGATAGCAACTCGTGCGTCTCGTGGGAATCCCCGGCTGGAGTTTCTGTGTATCTCCATCGGTTCCACGCCCTGGGTATTGCAATCCAGGGGCCCACGACGAGAGTTCGCTGGATTTGGGTCTCAAATAGACCAACTACCGAGCCGCGCCGTTACCGGTATACGAAGCAAACACGTACTGATAGTGAATCCTGTTCTGGAAGCCAACCATCTGAGCTCAGAGGAGAGGAGAATAGCAGAAGACAGGTTAGTGAGACATTCCTTTCAGTTTCCCTCCTCTTGCGTCTGGTATGCTAACGGTTATAATTTTATTAGTTAATTGATAAGGTACCAGCCCTCAATACAGTCCACTTAATACTTAGATAGTATGGTTTAGTATTATATTTTGTCACCCCCGCCAACGGCTAGGCACGTTCTTCAACTCCTGGCCGTTTACATTGGTTGGAAGACTTTTAACTTCAACTCAAGGAGGACCTTACAATCTTGCTCGAGTTGAAAACATTCTTCCTATTAATAGCAGTTTTGGAGTTCTACGGTGGGTCTGCAATTGTATCTACTTTCACCGGCCAATAACTAAGGTATCTGCTTATAACGACGGCCACCTGTCACCTTAATTAAAAACAAATATTTTGATAAAATAGGGAAAACTTCTATCAAAAACAGGTAATTATATAAATATTTGCTTTATTGTCAATCTGAAAAACAATTAATTTCTTTATTATTTTGTTATTTGATCACTAATAGGCTTCAGAGCCTGGAACATCATCGCAAGGTGGCAAGCTTGTCGGTCTTTTATCGGATACATTTCGGGGAGTGTGCAACAGAACTCCACGACCTAATCTTGTCATCTCCATTCTTTCGTCATACAACCAGGCAGACTGGTGTGCGGCACCGATTCATGGTGGCCATACCAGACGTTCGTACTAAGCGCTTTGCTTCGTCATTCCTTATTCGTACTGCAAGGGAATGGAATCGATTGCCTGCGTCTGTCTTTCCTGACGTGTACAATTTGGGAGTCTTCAAGTCGCTAGTAAATAGGTATCTTCTAGGAAGGCGTGTTACATTTAGGCCGCATTGTCACCTAAGGTCTAACGATGATCTGGTCAACAAATGGTCATTTTTAGTTTTTATTTTTTTTTGTGTCTTATAATTTTCTAATTTTTATTTAACTAAATTTATTTTTATTTTTATTTTAATATCATGTAAGTACTTTGTTAGAATTAATTTTGTGTTTTGTTTTTATGGTACAATAAAGTGTTTATCTATCTATCTATCTAAACCTAGTGACCTACAAAAAACCTCAAACATTTGATTTGTAACTTCATCAAAGCCAAGGTTGAAGTTAGAACTTTCTATTTACCTCCAAAGCTTACCCCCGAAAAACGATTTAACTCCATCAAATACTTACCTACCCACATTGTTGAACGTAAATAAAAAGTTTCTAAACTATTTATTTTCTGTATACAATAGAAAGGTTCGAATAAATACGGGGGCTGTATTCATATACAAAATCACGAACAATACTGAAGTGATTTATTTTTCTTCAGCCAACCCTATTAGATATAATATGATCATCATCATATCAACCAAAGGACGTCTTTTGCTTAATATAGGCGTCCCCTAAAGACTTCCAGAGAGTAATTAAGTCATCGATACGTGGTCTTTAATCTAGGACTTTTATCTATATATATGTGTCGCAGATTTAGCAACGCCATCTTTTTGCGCGCCGCAGAGCTAGCAGCGCCATCTGTTTTCGTGCATAGAAACTTCGTTAATTCAGTGTACGTTTCGAAGTACTTTGAAACAATAAAAGTTGTGAAACGACTGGCTCCTGCGTCATGAGAGGCGGGGCTAAGCAACAGGATAAAAAGAGCTGGGCCATTATTCACTAAGCTTCAAGTCGTCGGGCGCGCGTGATTAGGGCGAGATTTCCATACAAAAACCGCACCCCCTCCACCCCTAATCACGCGCGCCCAACGACTCGAAGCTTAGTGAATAATGGCCCAGTAGGCTCGTGTTCGGGTCAGTCTGCTGCTGGTCGTCGCCGTGCCTAGTGCCTGGCGCGCGGTATTTTGGAGATTGTAATCTCGATTAATCGGACGGATCCCTGGGTATTTTGTAAGTGTGATGATTGATTGTGATAAATTAAATGTTGAGCAGAGTATCTGAATTCTTATTTTAATTGTTTACGATGAGTGACGTGGAGTCAGGCTCGGAATCATTCGCCAACGCTCGGCATATGTATACTTAAAAAAAATATTAAATTAACTAGCTGCGCCCCGCGGTTTCACCCGCGTAAGTCCGATCTTTAAATTATCACCGTTGGAAAGGTTTAAACCTTTCCTGGACTACAACAAACATTTAAAAACCGAAATCATCTAAATCGGTTCAGCCGTTCTCGAGTTTTAGCGAGACTAACGAACAGCAATTGATTTTTATATATAGAGATAGTTGCGCCCCGCGGTTTCACCCGCGTAAGTCCGATCTTTAAATTCTCACCGTTTAAACCTTCCCTGGACTTCCACAAATAATTAAAGACCAAAATTAGCCAAATCGGTTCAGCCATTCTCGAGTTTTAGCGAGACTAACGAACAGCAATTGATTTTTATTTATATAGATATAGATTCATTTTCGAATTATATTAAGTTTAGTATTATGCAATTGCTTAAAGCTGACACTTCCCAGGCAAACTTTGGATTGACAAGAAGTTGACAAAGCTGATAGATAGCCTAGGTTGTTATTATTTAAATCTTATGTTAGTAGGATTTATGGAAGTAAGATTAAGTATGATTTTTTAATCGGTTATTTACCATGTAATACGCAAGAGGTATGTTATGTGTCTAGAACTAATCATCAGGATCAAAATATTCTACAAAAACAACAATGAACTTCATATCTCATCACGTAAGAGTTATGTGAAATGTCTTGTCTTGTGAAATTGGTAACAGAATAGCCTCACTGCTTTTATGATTAAAACGGGGTTTTCTATTGACTAGAACTGTAAAACACCATGTGGAGATTTAGCCTCGGGCCATTAGGCTATATGAGATGGTCTCCGTGTGCTGGATGGGTTTATATTGTAGTGAAGCAGGAAAAATATATCAATTTAGGTTAATCCTACTAATATTATAAATGTGAAAGTTTGTGTGTGTGTGTGTATGTTTGTTACTCCTTCACGCAAAAACTACTGGACCGATTGCAATGAAACTCGGTATCTAAATAGGTGGAGACCTGAATTAACACATAGGCTACTTTTTATCCCGATATTCCCACGGGACCGCGACTTACGCGGGTGAAACCGCGGGGCGCAGCTAGTAATTTATATTTCTTAAATAATAGTCCAGTTAGATTTATTAGGATATCTGTAAGTACCTCATACGGTATTTGAATTTATTAGTGCTTCGTTATTCCATAGTTAAGTCGAGTTAAAGGGTCTAACTTTGACAATATTTTGCCTTTGATACAGTTTAAAGTAAGCAATTGCTTTAAAACATGGTTTCATCCAGCAGAATCCCATCCAGGCAGAGCCTAGTTGGTGGCTATCGCGATCTCGGCTCTTTGAGTCGAAGCCTCGGGCGTTAGAACAGCACTAGACTATGAGCTCGTGACAGCTTTACCTACGTTTAAAAAGTAAAAATCAAAATATTTTTATTTGGAATAGAATAAATTTTGTTGTTTTTGATGAAATAAAGACGGAGTGTATTTGCTGAATTGATTACCTTAAGCAAATGGGCGAGGATCAAAGTGCAAAACAAACTTACCTGTGTCGTCCGAACGGTTGGAGGCCGGTAAGATGAAACGAGTATCGCTGGAGACAACGGTGGAAGCTGACTTGCGTGAACTGTAAATCAATAGGTGGCAAGAAAATTCGCAAGACAGGGAGTGGCGAAGGACTCTCGTTTCGAGGACATTATTCCGCTGCTTGTTACCGAGCCAGCAGAGTAATCTAAGGTAGGTAAGTAAAAATTATACGGTATATAGTTGCAGCGTTATGAACTCCCGGTCTACACAGATTCCACCAACCTTTGTGCCGTGAAATTTATAAGCGTGGTCCGAGGTTGCTTTTATTAGTTGAATAGGAGAATTGTGTTAGTGCTCTATCGGTTTAGGAATCTCTAATGGGTTGCTTTTGGTGGTCTTTGAGCCAGAAGAAAACCAAGTTGTTAGATAGAGTCCCATACCGTATCGCACATTATCATAACAAGGTACTAGGAACATAATATTATGTGGATAAGTTTTTTTGGCACAGTTTTTTGTCTAATATTTTACGACGACTTCTTCATATTTTTAATCGATTTAAAAAAAAAGGAGCTTGTCAATTCGTCGCATATTAAGTATTCCTATATTTTTATTGTTAGGTAACTTAGTTTTATCGACAACATTAAAATACTAATACTAAATAGGTCAGCGTCTGACCACTATCTCACACGATGGTAAGTGACGATGCGGACTAAGATGTAGCATGATTTCCTAAAAGATACGATCGTGACTGAAAGACCGCACAAGAAGGCCTTCGAGATACGCGACTGAAGGTGGAAAGACGGCAACGGAACAAAAAAAATCAAATGGAAAAACCTACAAGTCCCAGCTTGCTTACTTTTGTCCATATGAAATTCTCTTGAAAATGACATGAAATACTGGTTTCATTTAAAGCTATTTGTTTTAAATGTAGACAAATATCTGACTTGAATTTATATTTATTTAAGCCTCCCTACTTTCTATTCCCTTATGACGGCATGTCACAACAATTATTTTACTGACTGTTATTACGAACGGCCTCCTCAGATGAATGAATACAACTCGCGGGTAGCCGTTGGACGCGCAGAGGGAACGACTTCTCTGGAAGTCTTGGCTTATGTTCAGTATTGGACGACTGCAGGTCATGTGGCTGATATAATGATGATGTCTAGGATCAAGGCCCACCTTTACCCCATCGATCCACAGTCTTCATCACTACATAGTATAAAACAAAGTGGCTTTCTCTGTCCCCATAACCCTATGTATGCATAAAACTACGCAACGGATTTTGATGAGGTTTTTTTAATAGATAGAGTGATTCAAAAGGAAGGTTTATATGTATAACACATGCATAATATGGCCGTGCGAAGCCGGGGTGGGTCGCTAGTTTATTTATAAATCTAATCTGTCTCTTCACCGGCGACTTTATCTACTTTTTTTTACCTAAATTCTACCTCATAAAACATTTCTACGGGTAAACTGTCCCAGCAAAAATCTCTGACTCTATAATAAAAAGGGTTTTCTCGTAAACACAGGTATCCAGCTTTCGGGTAGGCTTTAGACGGGCATCATACATACCTACATCATTATTCTTGTATTTACAGTTTGCCACAGTCTATTATCCCCACAGCAAAGACAGAATAGTTGCCGTTGTCTTAGTTGCAATATAGTTATGTCGTTGGATGCAGAAAGCATGCGACCGATCGCTCTAGAGGTCTCTGAGGGAGGCCTACCTGAACTTGTATACGGGCTTTTTACCGCAATTAGACCCTTTTTAATTGGGTCCTTTTTACGTGATTATGGAGTAGGCTTGCCCAGCCCCTACTACCCTCTCAGCACCCTCTCAGCTTAGTCGACCATGTCCAGAGGTGAGAATTTGTCTAAACTTTTGGAGTCAACTGAGCCGCGGGTTTCATCACGATGTTTTCCTTCACCGTAAGATCAATGTCAATTAGCGCACAAAAATTTTTCTTAAGAAAAATCCATTGGTGCACAGCCGGCCGGGATTCGAACCCACGACCTTCAGAATGAAAGTCGAGGTATCTACCATTAAGCCAACACCGTTTTGGGGGAGGCCTATGTTCAGCAGTGAACGTCATGTGGCTGATATGATGTTGATTATACCAAGATGGAACACGACAGTGGAATTAAGTGTATTTGACTGCTGACGTCATACACTAGTAAATAAAATAAGTATAAATTCTATAACACTAAACAAACACTCAGTCTAAACCAACAAAAACAAACGAAACAGTTATTTAAAACCAAATTGTTGTTGAAACAACAGTTTTAGAACCACAAACTACTAATAGATTTGGTGAGAATTAATTATTTCACTGTTTCAACTCGTATATCTAGGATTTTTTGGAGTGCGAAATTGTAACAGCTATTTTGATAGGTATCAATTTGAAACCATATTCGCTTGTTTTAAAGTTGATTTTACTTTGCATGGATTAGATGAATTTTAGCATAAATTTTCACTAGTTATCACCTGAGTGCTTGTAATTAGATTGTGATGTTAAGTAAATTAATTTTCTATTAATTATGTTTTATTAGATGAATTCAAGCTTTAACATGTGGTCATTTCACGGGTAATTATTATTGGTAATGGAGACACGAAGAGTTCGCTATTTCTTGTCTTTGGGTTCGGTCTCTACTAGTATTTTAGAGCAGTATTTATATTTAAGGTATTTCTTTTTCGAATGTCTTTTGTATTTTTTCGATCGTCTTTTGTTTTTGTCCCAACCGAACCGAATGAACACTGAAAATTTCAGTAGTTCGTTAAACGGACAAACAACTGAAACTAAAGTCTAACTGCAAGTAAAGAGTATCGAAATTTCGGTGGAAACTAAGAAGATTTTACTACATCAATACAACAATAACAAATCGGATTAAGGGGAAATAATATTTTCCGTTTTCCGTGAAATATTTTTCGCGGGTTTCATCACGATGTTGCCATCTAAGTGCGAAAGTGACACAAAACTAAAGAAAGCTTATAAAATGTTTATGAATAAAGGAATATATAGCAAAGTGTCATCAATATTTTTCCTTCTGTTTGAGGGCCATCCTTCTGTTATAGTAGGTACTTGCAGTGATCATAAATTACACAATAACTTCATTTTGAAGGTTTTATATAACTTTTTTTTGTAAGCTTTTTAACGAAAAACGGCAATCGCCATTGTAAAAGTGAGATAAAAATGTACTCTGTGAAGTGAGAGCATGTGACGTGTGACGTGACGGCGCAAGAGTTGGCCTTCTGTCACTGTCAGTTGATGGCTGCGTTCAAGAGAAGTTTTATCAGTTTTGTGTATAGACGTAAGATGAACGGTTTTTTGGCTGCATTTCACAAAACGCATTTTTTAACTTGTTATTATCATTTTCCTATCCTTCTCATTCTAGAAATGTATAATTCATTGATAAAATTATGTATTATGTATTGGTTATGGTAGGTATATATCCAAGTATTAGTTTATCTTTTTATCTTTTCAAGTATTAGTATATCTATGCTTATGCCTATATAACATAACTATAGTATGTATGTAATATGTAACATTTAATTTATTATTTTCAATTAAACTTATCTTATTCATTTATTATTATTACATTTTAGGTAAATCTTGTGTTGCACAGTGGTTTCTTTTATTTTGTGACATTTGCGAAACGTCATTCCTAAAGGGTCCTGCCGGAAGACCAGCGGCTGTGTCAGCTAAATGTTGGTGCAGCTATCATTGCTGAGGCAGAACCTTTTTGGAGGCACACGGCTCCTTAGATCTTATTTCTTTTTTTGTATTTTTTTTTCAATTAATTTTTTGTGTTTATTATTATAATTATTGGTTTTTTTTTATTTTATTTTATTTTACTTATTTTAAACTTTGTTTTAGGTTAGTGCTTTGATGTTTGTTACTACTTTGTTGTTTGACTTGTGTCGTGTGCTTGTCCAAATAAATGTTTGTTTTCTTTCATTATTCTAAGAATTTCAATTTGTTCATATTTTAATGTTTTAATCCACCAGAAATATGTGCCAATCGAACCATAAACACGGCATTTATATATTCCAAATACTCGAATGAAAATTGAGCGAACAAAACGGTAGTAATATCCCCAATCAAATGCATGTTTCGTTGCACCCAAACATTCGGTGGTTTCCAATAAATTTGTTCCTATGAATTGCATCGCTTCATATTCTGAAGCTACGCAGGTGGAACCGACAATAAATAATATTAATAAAAAAAAAGAAAAAATAAACAGACTTAACAAAAAAATAATAAGCAAGTACTAAAATAAGTTACACTAAAACTAAAGGACCTAATTAAAGCTATACAATCTAATTGTCGGCAACACTCTTCGGGGCATTATCCTCAAGGTGCTTGCAGCATTCCCTCGCTGAATAGCGAGACTGGCTCTCTTAGACTTCGTTAAAAAATGAGTTTCGTAGAATCTTCTACTTTCTTCAAATCTTTTTTTAAAATACCATGGGCTAATTTCCTCGTAAAATAGAATAATTATTTATCTATCAGAATTAAATTACACTATTCGGATTTTACTTGGGTTCAGGGCTACTTCTTTAAACCTCTCTACGTCTTATTCTTCACTAGCGACCCGTCCCGGCTTCGCACGGCTATATTATGCATGTATTATACATATAAACCTTCCTCTTGAATCACCATATCTATTAAAAAAAACCGCATCAAAATCCGTTTTTCCGTAGTTTTTCCGTAGTTTCAAAGATTTAAGCATACAAAGGGAAATAGGGACAGAGAAAGCGACTTTATTTTATACTAGGTATGTAGTGATTAAACTGCAAAAACAATTTAAAAATTGTCAATAAGTATGGTTATATGGGTTAGCTCTACAATTAGATCTGATAGGTTGGACTGATATTTTGTCTCTACTATAGATTTGCCCAATGCCTTTTAACATTTCTTTTTCAATAAGAGTACATTTAATTTAGCTGGACCTCTGACAAGAAAAGAAGAATCTCAATCAGGCGCTCGTCGCTAGCGCCGGTAGCGACCCGTCGCTTGGTCACTAGTGATTTGTCGTACGTCACGTCCTCTGCATCGCTTACTCTACCTTTAAACTAGGCACAATCTACCCAATATACCTACTCTAAGGTTTATATACAATACCTACTCTGTCCAAAATATGGTTTAATTTTTTGCCCCTTTTTGCTTGGGGACATGGAAAATTGAATTTCTCCGCCGTTGTATGGGTACTATATCTTGTTTTTAGACCCGATATTGGTTGTTTGAAACTTTTCCGAATATTAGATTGGGGTTTGATTTAGTGTTGAAAGCTAGCGTGAATTTGTTAACATAGTTGGTACTGGGTATAAATAAACTCTATGTATTCACTTTTGTTCACTAAAATATTATAAAAAGGAAAACTTTTTTGTTTAAATTGAATATTATTCACGACGACCGACGACGACGTGGGTGTTCGCCCGACGACCTCTGTGGCGCGTCGGGCGAACACCCGACTGCGACGCAGAAGGTTGCGGGTTCGATTCCCACCGGGAACAAGTATTTATGCTGACCATAAATTCTTGTTTCTGGTTCTGCGTGTTTCCTATATGTATAATATGTATATATTTACAAAAAAAAAAAAAAAGTATATAAGTAGTTTATCCGTTATCTGGCACCCATAACACAAGCATTAAGTTGCTTAGCTTGGGGCTGGATGGCGATGTGTAATATGTCCTGAAATATTTTATTTATTTAATATTTATTCGAAACCACTAAACTGATTTTTATGAAACTAGGTATGAGGATACGCTAATTCATTGGGAGTAACAATTTTTAGGCAGTTGGCATTGCAGAGCACTGGTTCCTTTCTTAAATACACTAGCTGTCCTCACTGTTTTAACCGCGTAAGTCCCAGTTTTTTGGAACACTGACAAACTGAATTTCATTGCAATTAATTTGGTAGCTTTTGAGTGAATAAGTACTTAATAAACATTCTCTGAGAAAACCTCGGACTGATTCTAATCGTGACTAGCTTTTGTTCGGGACTGCGTCCGCGTAGAAGTTGAAAATAGTTCTAATACGAATGGACCAAGAAATGACTTTGTCCCATAAGTTTGTATGGGACAAAGTCATTTCTTCACCCCTAAAAGGTAGAATTTCGGAAAATCCTTTCTTATCGGATACCTACGTCATACAAAGAACACACCCTCCAAGTTTCAGGTCTCTACGATCAGCGGTTCAGGCTGTGCGTCAATCAGTCAGTCAGGACAAAGCACTTTATTTATATGTAGGTATAGATAAGAATAGATCATTTACAGTATACCTGTTTCTTACAGAACTTGACTAGTTTTAAACAGAATATCAGTCTATTTCAATGAATAAATCCATAGACATAATTATATTATTTACTTAGGAATAAATCAACCTTTTTCTTATTTCTTCGTATTCATCGTAAAACAAATATGTTTAGTAATATTTACCAACAGACACAATGTCAAAGGTCAAAACTTTAGCCTACTTATTAATACATATACTACTACAGGGTGTCTCATAAACGTAGGTGCGTAATTGCGAACAATGCCCGTACCTAGAGGTTTTATTAGAACGCCTTTAGCAAAATGTCCGTAAATACTAAATAGGGATTTGATGTGCTAGAAGAAGGACTAGTCTTGTTTTTATAAGCCCTGAGTCTAAACTTTTCGAATAAGAACACTATTAGTTTTTTTAAGGTGATTTAAATGATAGGTACATATAAATAATAAATAATAGTACGCGATAATAGTAGTGATAAGTACGCCCCGTTGTTGCCTAATTATTTATTCGTGCCGGTGGCGGTGGAGACAGCGGGAAGTTGGGCGTCGGAAGCCGTGACTTTTGTGAGGGAAATAGGCCGCCGTCTGAGGGACCGAGGTTTTGACTACCGCTCCGGATCGTTCTTGGTGCAAAGGTTAGCCGTCGCCATACAAAGAGGTAACGCGGCCAGTATTCTCGGCTCCTTTGCACCGGGTGCGGTCAGGGGCGGTTTATTTGAATGACGCTTAATTTTTATTTTAAATTATGTAAAAAGTATTGTTTTATTTGTGATTATTTGTCATTATTATTATTGCCCTATAAATAATAAATAATAATAAATATTGCAGGACATTCCACACATCGCCATCTAGCCCCAAGTTAAGTAACTAGACTTATGTTATGGGTGCTAGACAACGGATATACACTACTTATATACTTTTCTTTTGTAAATATATACTTAATATACATACAGACACCCAGACCACAGACAAATATCTAAGCATAAATACTTGTCTGTGGCGGGAATCGAACCCGCAACCCTATGTTTGGCAGTCCGGCATGGTGACCATTGTGCCAACTGGGTCGTCATAAAACATAACTATATTTTTTCCCTGTCTTCCCTTAGTCCTTCAATACTTATTGCCTATTATAGTTGTAAGACAAGCTTACAAACTCACAAAAAGTCTTTAACTATATGATTTTAGGTTCCATGAAGCAACGTTACCTGGAAGTAAGAAGCAATTTTGCCCGTATACCGGTTTTATTGCCTCGCGGGACTTTAATTCAGACCCTTCATAATTTAGTGGAAAAAATAAAATTGTTTTTCTACTTATTACTTTTACAACAGGAGCAATTATTATGCGACACAGAGGGGACGAGAATAGAGGCCAAACTTACAAAAATCCTTTTTTGCATAAATACTTTTTTTACCATCCCTAGCACGAGCGGGGCACTTCGAACCCGAAAGGCTTTTAATAACATATTTTATTGCATGTTGATGACGTTTAGTGGCAGTTTATGTTTCGCTGTATTACTAGCTTGTTTAAAAACACTCTGTATATTGTGTTTACCGTGTTACTGCGTTATTTAAGAACACCCTGGAAAGGACAATGGTAGAACTCAACTATATTTTTGTACATTTTATTTAAGTGAAAAGGGCTTACTCAAAAAAGGACTCCAGGTGCCTTGTTAAATGCCAGAAATATAGACAAAGTGTGTAACGAGGATAAGGCTATAATGGGCTAATAACTAACCCTTTGCCTTCACTGAAAATGGAAATGAAGCAGAAAAAAATTGGTTATTTTATCCTAGAACTAGCGACCCGCTCCGGCTTCGCACGGTTATATTATGCATGTATTATACATATAAACCTTCCTCTTTAATCACTATGTCTATTAAAAAAACCGCATCAAAATCCGTTGGGTAGTTTTAAAGATCTAAGCATACAAAGGGACATAGGGAAATAGGGACGGCGAAAAGTGACTTTATTTTATACTATGTAGTAATTCGTTCTCTGCGCATTCTATTGAAAAATTCGGAATCATAATGAGAAAAAGCTAATCTAGTTGTATAAAATGGGGAATTTATTTTATATAACGCCAGTAAGCGGACTTGTCCGTATTCCTTTGCAGCTGTAGGATGGATCTAAAAAGTTTTTGTTTCCCGTCATCTTACCTTCGAAGGCCCCTGTTTATTTGAGGGTCTTTAAGTCACGAGCGTATAGAGAAGCGGGCTACATCTTTGACTGCATCGTCATTTACCATCGTGTGAGATAGTAGTCAAACGCTGACTTATTTTTATAAAATACTAGCAACCCGCCCCGGCTTCGCACCTATATTATGCATGTATTATACTTAAATATAAACCTTCGTCTTGAAACACTCTATCTATTAAAAATAAACCGCATCAAAATCCTATATGATACATAAAAATGTTTCATCCATTTTTAAATTGCTCGAGACGGTACCCACAATATACGTAGGTAAGTCTCAATACAATTCAAACAATAAATCATTAAATAGCGACAAGTTCAAGAACCTTAACCCCCTCAATAACAATAACATTATTACCCATTATTTAAGTGAATTCAATTATTAAATCATTAAGCGGTTGTACTCAGTATCGAAGCCTCAATTATAAACGAATTTTGTGTTGTTTTGAACGAGTTTCTCGTTGGGAATTATTTGACAATAGATTCAACTAAGTTTGTGAAGTTAATGTTTAAAAGAGTTGAATTTTTGGATATGGTTTTATAAATAGATAGATAGATAAATTCTTTTTAGTATACACCATTTTCAAATAACATTAAATAAACACAAAGCTTAAGTCATAGTGCTACAAAGGGCGGCCTTACCGCTCAAAGCGATCTCTTCCAGGCAACCTTTGGATGGACAAGAAGTTGAGGAAGGTGAATGGTAGGGTGTAATAGAAATATAATAAAATAAAGCGAAGCTCCTGTAGCGGTATTGGTTTGACCCTGTGGCACTGTGGCGTGGTGACGTCTGGGACGTGGAGGAGTAAGGCCTTGGGATTCATCGGGGAGGTCGGGCTCAGAGTCCGTGGGATCACCGCTCTGGGTCATTTTGGTTCAGAAATTGGCTATTCAGCGGGTGAATCTCGCTTGCGTTCTATCGTGGGGAACGCAAGCACGGCACGGTCTTGTTTGCTAGTTATTTTTACATTAAAATTTACCAAATTAATACTAATTATAGTCCTAACCTAAAATATGAGGAAGTTATTAACGATAATCTCTCGAGGCACTGTCCCCAAGATCGTGGCAAGAATCCTTCGCTGAATTGCGAGACTGCCACCACCTCTGGAAACGCCAGTAGCCTCGACAAGATGCTGACAGCTCCCTTATAAAGATCTTCGCATATGTAGCTCCATACATATTATGTCATAATACCGCATCCAACGTTATTAGCTTATAACATCACTAAACAAACTTCTCGAACAATACATTTTTATTTGTAAGAAGCTACTCAACTCAGTATTTGTGTAACTGACGTTTTACCAGGTTTTCACTTAAATGCTGACCTTTTCAAAGTTTCTACCGTTCGCAAAACAAGTCATTCTAAAACTTTGCGTTCATTGTCTATTTTGTATAGTACTAGCGACCCATCTCGGCTTCGCACGGCTATATTATACATGTATTAAACATTATATAAACCTTCTGCTTGAATCATTCTATCTATAAAAAAACCGCATCAAAATCCGTTGCGTAGTTTTAAAGATTTAAGCATACATAGGGACAGAGAAAACGACTTTGTTTTATACTATGTAGTTTTGTATAGTATATGGTATTTTAATATCACGTTTGGACGGTATCATCATTTTGCGATATGAATGCGATTTTGCGATAGCGACCAAAAGACAACAGTTGTTATATTACGAGTATGTTGCCTTAACACAAGTCTATTTCGAAAAGCTTGAAAAGCTGTTTGAGGATTGTCGTAGGGCAAAAACCAACATGTAGGTCATTGTAGGTAGAGGCCTTTTACGTTTGGCGTTTTACGAATCGCGTTTTAATTGCAAAGTATGATGTGGTAATTTATTTTGCAGTCTCAAATATTTCCTACCCCAATTTATTTAGGTACTTGCTAACTTTTTTTAACTGTTATTATTCTGAACCATTCTAAGATTATTTTGCTATCCGTATCAATTACTCAGTATAAAATTGGAAAGATTGAAAACGTTTCTTAAATTTTTGTTGAGTCAAGTGGCATTTACGATGTATTTTCACTCGCAAACTGCAATTTTTCTTGGCAATCTAACAACCTTAAGATTAAGATTTATTAATTTTGATTAAAAAATATAAATCCGTGGGAAAAGTACGTGCGTAAGCAGTAAATTATAAAAATAGCTGTAAAATATGATTTTCACAGATTTTTTTGAGCCGCTCTTAATATTACTAGGGTTAAATGGCGTGGCATGTATAGTCTGGCAATGTTTAATAGCAATATTTAATTCTCAATCGTCAATAAGGGACCAAAATTAGAGACCAACAGGAATAAACTGCAAAAAGCACCATACAGACTAATCCTTGAAATGGTCTAATCACAATTCTTAAACTCATGATGAATCCAACACCAACCAATAGATACTATTAAAACCCGGTCACAAAATTTACATCAAACGTAAGACAATCACTTACTCTAAGTAATTGGTAAGCAAGGTTTGGATAACCAATCAAAGGCTTGCGACCTCAAAGCCTGATATTTACCATGACATTCTCAACTCTAACTTCAAAGCTTAGGATGTAAATTCGAATGGAAGGAAAACAAGAACACTGGCAATTTCGAGATGGTCAGAGAGAGCCACAGGCTTGAATATTGGTCTAAATGGATAATTGAATATCAAGGCGTAACGATGGATGTGGATTTATGATGTTTGTGATGGAGTTTTTGTGAGTTGATTTGATGGAATGGACTGGAGTACTGAAGATCGGGGTAGAGCCCTCTTATTTAGATGTATATTTATTGACCAAATAAGCGAAGGTTTTCTGTTTCAAGTCTGGCAAAACTTCCTTTCCTTTGTCAGGTTGTCTTTGTCTTTTCCATCCAAAGGTTGCCTGGAAGAAATAGGTTTCAACGATAAGGCCACCCATTTGTGCAACTTATACTTTATTTTGCTTAGTGTATATCGTGTTCTATGTTCCTTACTGTGTTGTACCAATAAATGTATCAGTCTATCTATGTGTGTTTGTCTATAATTCTTAGTTTCCTAAATAAACGCTTTTTTTTAATCGTATTCCGCGTTTGTCATCATCAAATAATCATACGGAATCTTAGAATCGAAACCCTTGAATAAGACAATAAATTGGACAAATACCAACACTGATAATTGTATTTTCAGTACCACTTACACAATTCAATATTATTCTTGGTTTTCGAATAGACTTTACCTAACAATATACACAAAATCAATCTGAACCTGTCAAAAAGAATCCTACTTCAAATAACACGTTCCCTGAATTATTTCTGAAAATAAAATCCAGTACCCTCGACGTTTTTCCACCCGTTGCCCTTCGATCAATACTGGTCACAGCATTAACATATGAATGATCGCTGAAAAACCCTGTCAGGTGCGGAAATAGATTTCACAGGAAGTTCTTATAGAGATTTAATACCTAATACTACTCTAGAGGTAGAGTGTACACAGAGTATTTTCCTGAGCTAAAGGGATCCTGACAGTTTTTGAAATTTGTTTTTATTGTTTATTTAAACTATTAGATCACACAAAAAACAAGAACCACGAAAAATCACTAAGATTTTTCTGGAGTGCAAGTAAGTACGAGTAAGTGACTGCATGCAAAAGTCTACAATATTTTAGATACTTAGTTACAATGGAGTTTGGTAAAGTGTTTTTTGCGCGGTGCACTTTAATCTTATACATATCGATAGAGGGCATGACAGCGAAGAAATAATGTCTAAAGCATTTCTTTAAAGCATCTCGAAACCAGGATATACAGGCACTACAGCGCCATAAATTGAGCCTGGATTAAAGTTGCTGGCGTTATAGAAATCTTCTAGAATAAATGAAAAAGGTCAATTTTAGTAAATTATTATTGTTAAAAGATACGCATAGATTGAGTTGAGCTCCTCGCTTACCCGATTTTTTCAAGATCTCGTCTTCAGTAACTTGAAATACTATCAGCATTATAGCTAAGTTATTACCCAAAAAATAATTAATTGTATAGAGTACATTGGTAAACTTCTCATGTACTCTCTATGTAGTAAGTTTATACTTTATCTCTAAGGAAGCTCTGATTGAAAACGTAGCGTTTGAGTCCTGAAAAGGACTTCATTGGTGAGGCTGGAAAAGTTCCTTTCATAAAGCCTGAAGTAAGAAATAATTGTCAGGTTTTTGTGCTCTGTTAGAGCCAGCGGTAACAAAAATAAAATAAAATATTAACATCCAATTTGTCACATCAATGGTCCCAAAACAAAAGGGACAACGGAAGTACCTACCTTTAAATTATTTTAGCTAATTTGTAATAGGTACCTACTAAAATGACTGATTAGATAATATGGCTTTAGACGGAGTGTGAAAGAACCACAAGGAAGTTTATGCCAGCAGTGCAAGTGAGACATATGTTTTATTAACTACTAGCGACCCGTCCCGGCTTCGCACGGCTATATTATGCATGTATTATACATTAAACCTTCCTCTTTAATCACTCTATCAATTAAAAAACCGCATCAAAATCCGTTGCGTAGTTTTAAAGATTTAAGCATACTTAGGGATATAGGGACAGAGAAAGGGACTTTGTTTTATACTATGTAGTGATAGTAAGTTAACTTATGCGAAAGTTTAAAAATGAAGTTTATGCCAGCAGTGAGACAAAAATGTTTTATTAACTATAGTTAGTATAGTAGTAGTATTAGTAAGCTTAAAGTTTGAATTTTCAAAAGTCGTAGGTAAGAAGTTATTCGACTAGATAGAACAACCAACTCTATACCATAAACGCGTACTTAACTATACCTTCGTCTAAACACATTGTTTGCTGTGGCTACGATATTTTATTCCAAAGTTTCGAATAGACGTATCAAGACGCGATTGTACTTATTCGAATAGTTTATCGAGTTTACGTTTGTTTATTGAGACGATATTGAGAATTAGATTTGACAGGTTTTTTCGAGAATGCTTTAGTTTTTCTTGAAGATTCTTTTTGAATTAAATTCGTGTTTTCTTGTGTCAATGCAATATATCTGATACTAGGGACCCGCCCTGGCTTCGCACGGCTATATTATGCATGTATTATACATATAAACCTTCCTCTTTAATCACTTTATCTATTAAAGAAAACCGCATCTAAATCCGTTGCGTAGTTTTAAAGATTTAAGCATACATAGGGATATAGGGACAGAGAAAGCGACTTTGTTTTATACTATGTAGTGATAGTGATGATTAATATATATTTTCACGTCAGTTACTCGAAATACTGACAACATTACTCGTCATAATTTACAGTATTTCGAATAACTAAGCATTTTCTTTATCAGTATTTTGGACCCCATTCAAGTGGTGATTAAGTAAATGTGAAACGTTGCAGTATTTCGAAAAACTGACAGAACATTTTATTTGCCAGTATTTTGGACCAGATTCAAGTATCGACGTACTGTGACATTTTACGTCGCATGTTGCAGTAGGTATTTTGTAATTACAAAGTCATTTTCATGATCTTGAAAGATATTCAAATATAGGTAGATATTGATAACAATTATGTGCTGAAATTTCTGTGGCTTTACCTAGGGTGGATTTTAAGCCTTGCTATAGAATTTGCACCTACGTTCCATAACATTATAAGCAATTACTTTAAGCTTCCCCTCCATTATTTCTTCTTTAAAACCCACGAGAATTTCCACAAAACCGTGTGACACTGAGCACAAATCGCGGCAAACATCGCTTCAGCAATTTATTAGCGAACCGCTAAGCGCTGAAGCTGCTGAGCGCGTTCATTATCGGCACAATAAAATAAATCAGGTTTAGACACGGCGACGTTTACGTGCAGTTGTCACGTTGTTTTTGATAAGGCTAGTTGTTGATGTTGCGACCAGAATCCCTATTTTACACGCAGAAATGTAGATTCCGTAGTAACGCTATAAGCTAGTTTTATCCTGATATTTCTACGGAAACAGGCCAAACGCGACTGAAACCGCAGGGACTGTCAGTCTAAATTTATGAAAAAGACGAAAGTTTTTTTTCATTTTTTCAAAATTTTATTACGATACTACTGGACCGATTTTGATGAATCTTGATTTAAAAATACATCAATTAACTGGGAGCAACATGGGCTACTTTTATTTCGATATTCCCACAGGATCAGGATTTACGAAGGTAAAACCGTAGAGTACTGCTTAGTGATATATAAATTAGTTGCAAAAATTTGTCGCACGTCTGCCAGGGGCCTTCTTTCGTCTCCAAATCTCTTCTTAAAATAGGCAAATTACCGAGATTTCATTGAATTTACTGTAATATTCGGAATTAAACATAGTACATAAGTAAGTAAGCAATATTTAACAATATTTTAGTAATACTTAATTTTAACAAACTTACGTGGGTTATTATAGGCTGTGTTCCATTAGAAGAACAGAGTATTTTCGTTCAATTATTTTTTATCTATAATTGAGGGTAGGTCTTTGAAAGAAAACACAACCTGTGGGTAGATTTCATATATTTATCCCGTTTGAATAAAGAACGTACCTCGACCGACAGTCTTCTTCTCGCTACCTTCGGGCGAGCACATCCATCGAGCTCCGTTGTAGTACCGGTCCGCGCCGCGCATCACTTGTAGACTTTTGTCTCCTTTTTCGTAATATTGGACTGCGTATCAAGTTCTATTTATTCCTGTGGACATTTTGTGCGAATCTGAAAGTGGCTAGCCTTCTGTCCCCTTACCTTCGTAACATCGTCTGAGGTGGAAATTGAATACCAGCGCCCTATGGATTTAATGAACAAGGATCGTTAACGGACACGTCTCCATCGACCAGAACCCTCGGAACACCTTCGAGAGCAAAGGTCAGTGGTACAAAACCGTCACTCCCCTACAAGCTGATATTGCAATATAAATAGGAATCTCATGGGAGTGACAAAACTCATCTCCAAGTGACAGTCCAAGTCGAGCGAGTTATTTGCATAAGATCTTAAAACAGCAATCGAGTGATCGCTTCTCGGCAAAATATTTGAACCCATTTAAGAAAATATTTTGGTCTGACATTTCTTCTTTAGAAAATGTACTGGTAAATTACGCACCAATAACCTAAACGAATCTTATAAATTAATGTTATTTAGTCAGTAAAAACGTCACAATCATTAAAAAACAAATAATAATTTGATCATTTTTTAGTAATTAATTTTTATTGTACTTTGAAATACTGCTTAGCGTTACCATATTTGCTATTTCACATTTTTAGAAGCGAGTGACAAAACAGTAATTAAAAAAATAATAATTATGTAATAGTCACGCGCTATGCAGTATTTCTAAGTGCGTAATCGAGATCGCAATATTAGACAAGTTTTATTCGCTCTCTTTCTCTCTTTGCTGGTATGTAAAATTCTGTGTCTGTTTTTTTGGATGGAATTGCAAAGATTCTGTGTAGACAAGACAGTTAAAAAGACTTCTTGTTTACTTAGTAAATGTTTACTTACTTGTGACTGATTTTTATTAGAAAAGTACTGAGAGGCTTTTTCTGTTGGCTGTTTTTGAAGAGGAATTATTATTGAAGTGAAGGAGAATAGTAGACGGCCGATGTGTGTGACATTTGACATTTTTTGAAATTGATATAATTTTCATTTTGTTGTTTTTTCATTGTTTTTAACCGACTTCAAAAAAGGAGGAGGTGCTCTATTTGACTGCATGTTTTTATTATATTCCTTAAATTGCAACCAAATGTTAGGTTATTGATGTCAATCACTTGAATAGTTTGTAATTTAGGCTTATTGTTGGTCTTGTTTGATTATTTTAAAATAAGTATAATTTTAATTATATAACTTTTATATCATTTAAAATATAAAAAAGCCAAATACCAAGCCTGGTTTATACTGAATTAATATCCAAAAAAACACCGAAATGGGACAATATTATTAAAGGGATATTTTTTTGTATGGAAAAGTATCTACGTGGTATCTAAAGGTGAGTACAGACTAGAGCATTTCAACGTTATTACGAATGGTACAAAAATAAGATACAAAAATAAAAAAAAGTGTGGCACTCGGGGACTGCCGCGGTAAAACTATTGCATAGCAAAAGCTCGGCCGAGCTACATGGTAGGCGGAGTGGGGGGTGTTAGGTTTTATTTTCGTTACGGAATTTCTTGATTCGGTCGCCGCGCTCAAAGCCCGCGATAAAAGCTATGTAATATCTTAAAAACATTTAGGGTCATGTTCGAAGTGTAGTTCGAGTAAAAAAACAGCGAAAGCTCGATGTTTTGTTGCACATAGAAGTAATGCTCTAGTCTACACCCACCCAAAGCATTAAATAAGCTGATCAACAACCCAACAAAAATGACAACTAAACAAGATGTTGAGATTCCGAATCCACCGATGTAACACGAACGTACTACGATCTAATTACAAAGTCCAGAATCACGCAAACTGGCGTGTTCGCACGAACGAATGGTACACAACCGAGTTAACTTTACACTTACTAGCGGCGCCACTATCTATGCAAAGGCGAAGTAAACTTCTAGTTCTGTTAACATACGCATGTAAAAGTAAGTTGGTTGTGCAGAAGTTAATATTGCAAATGGATTCCGGAACGTTAAGCTTATTCCATGTTCAAATTGGATTCGATTGTACATTGTGGTATTGAAAAAAAGGCGTAGGTAGGATGGTACCTACCGACATATTTTTTGAATGTAGGCGCATTAATTTTATTAAGTAAAATAATTAAATTAAGTCCGTATTTATTTGATGAACCATAGTATGCTAGCTCATTTTATTAAGCCACTGAATATTTTCTTTAAAACTTGACTATTTATTTATCTGTTGTCTTCAGCCCATCTATGCTTCCAAAGACAATTTTTATATACTTACTATAAATTAAACTAGCGACCCGCTCCGGCTTCGCACGGCTATATTATGCGCATGTATTATACATATAAACCTTCCTCTTGAATCACTCTATCTATTTAAAAAAAACCGCATCAAAATCCGTTGCGTAGTTTTAAAGATTTAAGCATACATAGGGACATAGGGACAGAGAAAGCGACTTTGTCGGATCGCTAGTATTTTAAAAAGGACAGTGGGCATGCCGCTTTATGAGACAAGGCCCGACGCACAAACTAGGTAAAATCTGAACAGTGAACTCATTAGCTCAGAAAGCACAGCTTTGTTAAACTACAATTGATCTGATTATCTAGTATTTATCTTAGCACCCGCCACCCACGGGATGCAGATCTAGGCTACTTTCAGTCGAGTGTGTAGTTAGGTTAGGACTTCCTGCCTCAGAAATGTCAACTTCGTTTAAATGTCTAGCTGGTGAAATGTTTACATTTCTACTTTATCTTTTGTTGATAAGTCTCTAGTATGAGAGCGGATATTACAAAATCTTCTTCTGACTGCCCTAATTTAATAAGTCCTAATTTATTTGGGGTCGGCGCAATACGTCTTTTTTATTCATTCGCCTCTGTTGGCCGTCATCTTATCACTGACATCTTTCTCTCTCATATCTTGTCAGACACAGTCCAGCTATCTTTTATGGTTGAAGAAATTTTATTTCTCTTTTCTTAATTCTTTATCTTCCTCGTCATCCCTTTACATTCATACTCATCACTCTTTGAGAGACATCGTCTTATCGCTAATTTTCACATGTCAATACCAAGTCAAAGGGTTCCCTTTCAGAGCTAAGACTGCAAAGTGATTCTACAATAAGTTTAAAATCCTATAATTACCTTCTACGAGATCCAAGGGAGGAGATGGGTTAGCTGTAATCCATGCAGGACCACAAGGTATGAAGTGCCATATCGTTCAGGTTTCAATCCCATGGTTATTAGACCTGATATCCTAATACACTTCTTCTGCAGCTGATAAAAGAAGCCATAGAAGAAAAGAAGACTTAAAACCACCTATCTCCACGGTTTCACTTTAATCGCTAAGTTTTTGTAATCTTTTCTGGACACTCGAGAAACAGGATATATTCCTAGTTCGAGGTCCGTTGTTATTGCTCCTACTTTTGTAACACTTTTGTTTAATAAACTATTATTTATTTATTTTATTTTAAAAATACTAACTTGAAATTCCTCAAATTCCCGACCACCTTCAATTTGTCTTATGGACTTTGCACCAGAAGATAAAGTCAGTGAAACTATTAACTATTGATGTATCATCCATAGAGTTGTCACAGGTCTCAATGAATAAACCTAATCAATGTAATTAAAAGAAAATAATCCTTCTATCACTAGGGTTAAGATTTGTTTTACAACTGGAGCTTCAGTAAGCAATGATTTAGCTACCTTCTAGAAACTGCAATCGATCATCCGGTTGAGAATCGCATTAAAAGATATTTTAAATAAAAACAATGCAAGTTAATTGTTTAAGTACGGAGATTTAGGAATGATCTAAAATAGATATGGCATTCGTTTTAAAAAATTTAAAAAACTCCTGAAAACTTTTCATATATTGCTGATGATGTACTTAATCCTGCTGGTATTGAGAATCGGTGTATATCAAATTATACAAGTCACTCCAGAGCTACATGTGACTCTGAGTGATTAATGTGACAGAATGTCACACATCCTTGTAATAACAGTGACGGCGACACCTTTCTACACTACTTGTAGGCAGAAAAATGTATAGTACAAGTTCATATGCATAGGCTCGCAGGGTTATGTATTGTCCCATACCTTACAGTAAAGAGATTTCGGAGCAGCTGAACCCAATCACTTTCCTTCACTATGATGAACCAATGATGTGCAGACGGCAATACAAGCAAAGGTTTACTTAAGAGTTCTAAAATTGCAGATATTGGAATGTTTTCAACTTAACCAGGCCTTTAAAGTCCTAAAAGCTTAAGTGGTTTTAATTTTTAATAATATCAAATTTGTAAAAAAATGTTTGATAATTGAAATAATAGTAATTTACAAACTTTACGTACCACAACCACGAATGTATTGTCCATTGTCTCCGCAAGCTCCATCAACGTTACGCGAAGTTTCTTACCGTTGTCCTCAAGAACATTAATCGTACTCAAGGATATAGTTTTATTAACTTCTTACATCTTTGTTCAGTGTCGATGCGTCATTGATTTGCAAGATTTATGATGCAGACCGGTTTAACTGTTGTACTCGTTGGGAGTAGAGTGATGATGTAGAATTGTAGCACTGTAATTTACAATGAAAATATTGCCCTGTTTTTATTGTATTGCTAAAGGCTCCACTACGACTAAGGAATTCATCTCAATCTCGAATTATCTGCTTAGATCAACTGTTGCCGATAACGAAAATAATGAATTATTGTTGTTTGGACTTGTAGTTAAAAGCTATTCCTACATTTCGTTTCGTGTCGTTTCTAAGAATTCATAAACATCTTAGTATGCTGTTTTTTTTAACTTAATTTTAAATTTTAATATGCTTCGGAATAACAAGGAATTTTTGTCCTTAAATTATACAAAAATGTAGGTAAAGACTTCACCTACAAAGTATTTACACATAATACCTATGCATAATACCGTTTTCGCTTCGTACTTATCAAATTGGGCGATATAATTTATGTAGTACATGCGACCCGCCCCGGCTTCGCACGGCTGTATTATGCATGTATTATATCTAAAAACCTTCCTCTTTAATCACTCTATCTATTAAAAAAACCGCATCAAAATCCGTTGCGTAGTTTTAAAGATCTAAGCATACATAGGGACATATGGACATAGGGACGGCGAAAACTGACTTTATTTTATACCATGTAGTGAAGCGATGTAGAGAGACCTAAAAATATTATTATAACACAAACATTCTACCTACTAGAAAGTAAAATCTATTGAAATCCGACAACTTGTAACCCTGAATTTTACACTCAATTTTAAATTCCAAACGTGTATTGTCGTCGCCTATCCTTAATCTGGTTTACTTTATGCTTGTAATACCACCATTATAGCCTGACACTTAGACCTTAAAAGAACTTAAGCAACTTCCTAAGACCAGTAGGGTCGACTTACTGTGGGTTAGTTCAGCAATACGTTAGTAGCATCTGGTAGCCTAATAAGGTACGCTTTGAATCCAAACTATAGTATTGGAGTATTAGTTTTGAGAAGTTATTGTCATGGGAAATGTAAAATAGGTCTGAGTGTAGCAATGTATGGGGCAACTTGTATGGGCATTGGTCGATACAAAGTGCTGGGGTCGTATAAAGAACATACATCCTTGCTGGCTTCTGTAATCAGTTTTGAATGTGTTATTTGGTTAGGTTTATAGTCGCAAACGAATTGATCACTTATATGCAAGAGTGACTATCACCATGGTATAGACCACATCATCATCACTCACCATCATCATCATCGTGATAAGCCATTGCTGAACATAGGCCTCCCCCAAAGATGTCCAGAGATCGCTCGCATGTCCTCTGCATCCAATGGCTTCTTGAATTAAGTCGGAAGTCATCCTGCGCTGCGTTTTCAGGTATGTGGTCTTCAATCTAGAACTTTCCGGCCCAACAGCCATCAGTTGTTGCTAAAACTATGTTTATTTAATTAAAAAGTCATTTATTTACTTAAATTTTTAATGGAATTTCCAATCACTTTGTGTGGTGTATCGAGAAAATAACATAGATTTCTTGCCGTGGATAAGTGATTGATGAATTAGCCAATAACCAGTAAGATGTTTAGAGTGGTTATCTCTGAAGTTCGAATTACTTTATTGTACCACTAGCGACCCGCTCCGGCTTCACACGGCTATATTGCGCATAATATAATATTATACATAATATAAACCTTTCTCTTGAATCACTCTATCTATTAAGAAACCGCATCAAAATCCGTTGCGTAGTTTTAAAGATTTAAGCATACATAGGGATATAGGGACAGAGAAAGAGACTTTCTTTTATACTATTAGCAGGGACTTAAATACCGGTAAAATACAGTAACGTTATCTGTGGAATTGCAAGATAACGTTATTTTTGAGAGAAACGATATAACAAAACGATATTATTCAAAGCTTTGAATATGTATAACGTTATAATAACGTTACGTTATATTGTCAATTTAACGTTATTAAAAATATTGTTATTCATATAATAATGTTATAATTATTGTTTTTATGCTATCTCTTTTACTCAAAGTAATGTTTACTTTTTCTTCGTGTGAACTATCGAACGCAGTGCTCTCTCTGGCTACGTAAGGGTGTAATCTATAGGTACATGTACGTACTATGTAATAGTATAAATGGGAAAGATTAGATTTTTGTTTGTTTGTTTGTATTGAATTTGCTTCAAAACCACTGGACCGATCTGAATAATTCTTCTAGTGTTGGATATCTCAAATATCGAAGAAGGCTAAAGGTTACATAACGTCCTGAAATTTACTACTTAAATTACTTTGGTGTTAGATATATGTTTAGTAGGAATAGGTAAAATTTCCGAAACACATTTTTTTATCATAGTGAATCTACGATTAAAAGTAAAATAAACCAATCAATAATGTAGCGATAAATTTTCACAGTGCAATTAGTATATACCTAATACCTACCAACCACCTCTTCTGCGGCCAAGCAACGTTGCCGCTGCGTTCGAAACCGTGCGCGAGCGGTAGTACCTACCAGGTACCACCGCTCGCGCGCACACGGCGGCAACGTTGCACGCGCGCGCTGCCGCACAGTGGCTCGAAACGGCAAATGATGGACATAGGGCTGTTTTTGATGCAGATCGTAAGCCGTCAAAATATGAAAAAAATGTATGAAACGTCACATGTTTTGGTCTCTAGGTTACAAACCAGAACAGTTTACGCACTCTAACTTTTAGGCATGTTAGTTCAACTCATATCTCTCATTTGACACCACAAACAGCTTGCTATATCGATGACTTTGGAAAATAGAAGCCATTGAAAATACTCTATTTTCAATTGAATTTTTTATGACCAAATCTTTAACTATCGTGGTTTTTTTTACTAATCGCTAGAGCTTCTTTATAAAAACATAAAATATTTTATAAAAACATTCAAAACATTAATATTTTCCGAGAAAATCGGCATTATTTAAAAAAGTACTAGAAATTTTGGCCTTTAGCATCAAAACCAAAGTCGATAACTTTCATCACTGAGGCGTGTTAGTTCAACTCTTTACCTTTAATAAGGCACCACAAACCACACAAACAGCTTGATCCATTTGCGACTTGCGGAGCATTTAATTTTTTAGAGTAAAAAAATTATGAGCAATCTTTAATATATTTTTTTATTGCTGCCTATCGCAAGGGCTCTTCGGAGAAACATAAAAGATTCTATAAAAAATTGAAAACATTCATATTTTCTAAGGAAATCGGCATTATTGTAAAAAAATAAATATTAATAAGCCGATTTTCTTAGAAAATATTAGTTTTTTTTTTAGAAAATACTACACATTACTACCTACTTACTATCTACTTCTTTCTTAACTTACCTTTAAAACTTTTTCGCAAACTAAACATTTTGAGGTCTTATTATTATCCTCAAGATTGAAATATCTGTAAACTTTGTTGATTTTTTTTCGACCCATTTCGCTTTTACCAACTGATGCGCAAATTCCGCCGCGCGTGGCGCGGATTTGTAAAATGAATAAGTTTGGCAACGTCGCGTATTTATCGTTATAATAACGTTATTTTTGCAGTTAAAATTTCGTTCTGTTACTCGTAAAACGTTATACAAAAGATCGATAACGAAATGTTTGCTGAGATACCGATACTATTATAACGTTTTTATAACGTTAAACATTCTGTTATGGATAACGTTTTAAGTCCCTGACTATTAGTGATGTAGTGATAGTGATTGTACCACAATAATTAGAATGCGTGTCTTCGTGCATATCCGAAAGCACCCGAGGGATTAGGGATTATTCAATTGCCTTATGTTCGTGTGGTCAAAGTTTATTTCGCAAATACGTATCTTGATATATTATTCTCACTGTCAAATGAAGAGATTTATCCCAAAATTCCAATCTCTATGAGATTTACTCAGTTACTCAATTTAATACCAAGTTCCAACGTTTCTTAGTTGTTACCGGCGACCACAACCACAGTCTGCAATATTCTGCATTTTTTGTTTTTTTGACAAGTGCCATCGATACTCACCGCCCGCCGCCATTGTTCTGGCTCCCCCGTCATTGCTTGTTACAATCAAATGTTCTACAGTGGTTGCAAATATTTTACAAAGAGCTTTTGTAGTAAGCTTTTTGAAACCTCTTAAAAATGTTTCGTTGGCGTTTTCGGCAGATTGGAATTATCAACAGTTTTTGTAGGTAAGAATCACTCCGAAAAGTAAAGAAGAGGAATGGATAATGCCTATATATTTGGCCAAACACACAAAGGCAAGATATTGAATAAAGATGTTTTAAATATCGACGCTTGCCTGGCGTTATAGTGTTATTGTTTATCGCACGTGTGATAAAAATTAAGTAGGTACGTCATATTTCCCACACTTTACTTTTAACTCTTTTTTAAATGGAATTATTAGACAAACTAGGAGCACTCATGTAATGAAGTTTAATACAGATGCAGCATTGTCCAAATGATATTGAAAAATTGGCAAGACTTGACAAAATTTCACAACAGCGTAGTTTTAGACGTATCCCTTCTAAAATTGGTCAGAAGAGTAGGACATCACTTGCATAAACCAAATGAAGAATATGAACTCATCATTTGTAACTAGTATTTGTTATCCAACCAGTATGCATGTCTGATACAGTCTATCATTTTTATTAGCCTAAATTGTCCCACTGTAAAGTAGTGTACAGGGTTCTCCCATCTCTTTCCACCCATCGTGCTCCTTTGCGACCTCGTCACTTTCGATATAAGCGGTCAAGGTCGCCTCGCGAGCGGTTTCCGCGTTATAAAAACAATATTTCTAAAATCTGCGACCACTGTAGAATATCAAATCTGTGCCAATGGCGATCTCGATTCAACGGAATATTTTGATGTGTCCGAATTTCGAATATGTTTTTTTTTTCTGTTTCCGCGCACGCGGGTATTCGGCGAGGACAATGCGGTCTCCGGTTCTCTGGCTTCAGGGCGTAGCGAATAACTTGATTTATAAAAACCCATTTATAAGAGTTAAAAAAAGCCGCTGAATAAAAAATAGTTTTTTTTATTGAGAATACTGGTCCCAATGATTTTTTTTGTGGGTATCAATCCTATTTAATTTAAGTAAGTATTTTATATTATTTAGGATATGATCAAAGTGAGCTTGGTGATTCCCTTTAGTCGCTGAGTTTTGTCTAAACAAAGATTGGCATATTGATATTTAGACCTATTACGTATTAGTTCATGGGCGAAGTTCTACTTCTAAGATTTCGTTAAGTAAATGGTAGGTACTTCAAATGAAAGTAATATCAATTGACATTTAAAGCTATGGTAATTTTATTACTAAAGCAAAAACGTGGTAATTATCGCGGTTAACTTTATTAGGGTACTAACAGCGCTCCGCGGTTTCACCCGAGTAACACGCGATCCCGTGGGAAATACTAAAAAAAGTAGCTTATGCTACTGTCAAATAATCAATGTATCGTCATACCAAGTTTCATCAAAATCGGTCCAGTAGTTTCGGAGCCTATTCGTTACAAACATAAAAACACTTAATAATATAATAATACTAGCTGCACTCCGCGGTTTCACCCGCGTAACTCCCGATCCCGTGGGAATATCGGGATGTAAGCTATCCTATCTCTCAAGTTGGATCGAACTGCACATGGTGAGCGAATTTTATTATAATCGGTTAAGTGGTTTAGGAGTCCATTGAGGACAAACATTGTGACACGAGATTTATATATATTACTAGCGACCCGCCCCGGCTTCGCACGGCTATATTATGCATGTATTATACATATAAACCTTCCTCTTGAATCACTTTATCTATTATTTATCTATTTATCTATTCTGCGTAGGGAGCCGACCTCGCGACTGAGCCGCGCGGGTACCTTACTCATAGATCTAAACTCCCCTCCCGCACGCGCACCCCCCCCTTGGTGACGCCCACTTCGCAACGGGCCGTGCAGCAGAAATCGTAATATTTTAATTTCGCCATAACTTCAAAACCAAACGTCCAATTTTAATCATTCAAAGACCAAATATTATCTCCATAAACTGTTCTTAGTGATGAAATCATTTATTTTGATAAGGATTAATAGCATGAGTAAAATAAACGCGTTTAAATGTAGTCCAAAAAAAATTCAATATTTTTAAATAAAAAAATGGTTGCTGTGTGCCTCACTCGACATAGATGGGTATAGTGTGTCGCGGACTTTTTTGTAGATATTTATAAGATCTACAATTAATTAGAACATTTTATGGTTCTATCTTTTATAGTTTAGGCAGCGTACGCAAAATAAGTAACTTTTCTGGTTGATTTTTTACACCTTGTGTCCGAAAAACCCAAATATCGTACGGAACCCTATTTTTTTCCAAAATAAAATATAGCCTATGTTACTCGTGGATAATGTAGCTTTCGAATGGTGAAAGAATTTTTAAAATCGGTCCAGTAGTTTTTGAGCCTATTCAGTACAAACAAACAAACATACAAACAAAGGTTTCCTCTTTATAATATTATATATATATATATATATATATATATATATATATATATATATATATATATATATATATGTATATATATATATATATATATATGTATTTATAACTTGCAATACTTATTGCATCCAGCCTCAAAAAATCCCATAGTAATATTGCGTCCACCGACTTACGGCGTCCGGTATACGGACGCAAGATTGATTTCACCTCTATTACATAGCTATAGGTATTGGGTATCTATAGTAAAAAAATCAGTGAGACGCATTTTCACTTCCAGAGTCTCTGGACGAGTATAATATAGTTCGCCAATTATCCGATAGCGGCGCTGCGTCGCTATATATTTTCTGGGTGTATTTTCCCGTACATTTGGCCGATAATGTTGCGTCTACTCCCAAATATGCTGTTGCCACTTCGTGCAGTGCGTGTGGTTAGAAACAAAAGAAATGCGACGTTGCCGCTCAGGCGCTTTGACCGTTGAGACTATGAGGCTTGCCGCACGCGGCCATCGTTTCATTCTGCTCGTGAACTTTGCGGACGCTGTAGTATCCTGTACGAACGGATGTGAATAATTTTGCGTAGACTAAATTGTGATGAATATCGTGAATATACCATCCTACTGGAGTACCTACTGAGAGGACGTCTGATGAATTATGGAGTTACGTAAAGATTTTTTCAACACAGTTCCATTTTTTTTTAATTTTCAGGAAAACGATACAAGCTAGGTCAAAGTGGTCAAAGACAAAATTATTTATTATTAAATTACCTATAAATAGGTACAAACATTCATTTTGATACGAGTTATAATTTCCAAACTATTATACGTCAAAGGTGACGAAAAATCAGCACTTTAGCAAAATAACTCGGGAAATACTGGGCTGGTTACGTTGAATGAATATCATTATTAGCAAAAAAAAAATTTTTTTCGTCAACTTTGACGTATCATAGCTTGGAAACCATAACTCGTATTAAAATAAATATTAGTACTTATTTATAGGTAATTTATTAATAAATAATTTCGTCTTTGACCACTTTGACCTAGCTTATATCGTTTTCCTGAAAATTGAGAAAAACTGTAAAACGGGACACTTTTCAAGGGGGGAGGGGCGTGAGAGTCGTATGTTTTAATGTACTCACATTAAAGTATAAATAGCAGTAGTAGAACTCAACTATAAATTTTGCCGCTAAAAAATCTAGAATGAATAGATTAGAGTGGTGTACCTTCGACAAAATGTATACTACCTACAGCAGATTTTTTTCTGTGTGATAATTTTAGCGAAAAGTTTTTATTCAGAATTGTTTTACCAAATATGAGTGTTAGTTACTTTGACGTTATTTTAGAACAAGACGTTGCTTATGATATAATTTTTATTGTTTAATTTTGTCTTAAACTTAAAGTTTTAATCTAGAGTTTTATTGTTTTACCAAATAAAAGCATTAGTTACCTTGACGTTATTTTAGAACTAGGCGTTGACCATTTTATAATTTTATTGTTTAATTTAGCCCGAAAATTAAAGTTTTCATTCCAGAATTGTTTTGCCAAATACGTGTTCCAGCAAAGGGTTTTAATACGAAATGGGGTGTTCTAGACGTCTAAGTGAACAACTTTTGTTCTATGACTTTTGGAAATTCGAAAAAAAATTTAGAAGTTTTTGTATGAAACAGCTGATTTTTGAGTAAAAATTCCCTTGGAATTATCGAAAAAAAAAAAGGTTAAATTTCTAAAAGTCGTAGAACAAAAGTTGCTCACTTAGCCGTCGAGAACACTCCTCCTTTAGACCAGGGTCGATAATTTTTGAAAACAAAAAAAATCACAGTAGTATGAAACCCATTAGAAAAGGAGCGGAATATGATAAAAATGAAAGGAAAAATAAATTACGGTCGATCCGAGTTCGGGAAGTGGGAGGGGGGGGTTTTTAAGGGTAAAAAATGGTTTATCTTGATTTCCGGCAAAACTACAAGTCCTATGGAAAAAAAATGAATGGCAAAGTTGTAGGTAATAAAAAGATCTACAACTTTTGTTTTAACAATTTTTTCACATAACCTCAAAATTTAGGTGAAAAATTCAAATAACCAAGTTTTTGGTTTTTTATTTTTATCTTTTTCAAAAATGTTTTTTTTTTCTACGAAATTTGGTGAAAACTTACCTTATTATGTCCCAAATACACCGTAATTTATTTGATTTAAAATATTTATTTTTTCGCCTTATTTTAACTTAATATCAAAAAAGCACCCTAATTTTCAATTAAAAAAGGTGATATTTTGACGCGAGAATTTTCGATTGAAAATTAGGGTGCTTTTTTGATATTAAATTAAATTATTTTAAAAAAATAATTTTAAATTTTTCACCCAAATTTTGAGATTAAAATATTATTTAACTGTAAATTAATCATTGTTATTTTTTTACACCAAATTAAGTATCTACCTGAATCCAGAGCCTGAATCATAAATCGCAAGAAAAAAATAAATGAAATAAGAAAATTAAAAAGTCCAACCCAACAAAAAGGATGAAATAAAAAATTAAATTTAAAATTTAAAAAACCCTCTACACAAAATAATAAAAGTAGTATGAATGAACGTAAAAAGCCTAAAACAAGCATAAAAAATATGAAAAAAATAAGCCACAAATAGAACATCGGTCTGATCGGTGGGGGGTTGCGGACATAGGGGTGTAGAATGGGGTATGACACTTTAGGGTTAGAAAATTAAAATAAAAAATATAATAAAACCTTTATTATAAGTTTAATTATGTAAGTTATTATATAACTATATGACACTTATATAACTACACTAGAGAAACTAGATGCGGGGCAGTTGTGGCACTTAACTAACACTGGTAACAGTCTTTTCTGCTTTCGTTGACAATAGCACTAACAGCCGTACTCAGAGACGTCAAAACTATACTTTACTTTTATTTGTGCCAAGTAGAAATGAAACTTCACTATGCTTAAGTTTCATTTTTACTTGGCAAAAATAAAACTTAAGGTTCCTCATCTCTCTCATAGTTTTGACGTTTCTGAGTACGGCTGTTAGAGTTTAAAACGCACTTTGTGTCAGGGGCATATTGTGCACTTGACGATGCATGTGCTTTGATGCCGCTTGAGCTGCACATAGCCAATAGAGCGTCATCTCTGTAAGATTCCCTTCTGGATCCGGATCTGAAAACTAATTGTAATAGGTTAGGTTAGATAGCGATCGCAACATAAAAAATAATCATAATGTGTTGTTATTTTTAAACATAAGTTGATACGATAAGTACTTACATAGATATTTTAACATTTTCCCCAATTCGGCAGAACAGATATCGGGATTGCATGAGAAAATTTCGCCACCATCAATGTATTTATCCGTGGAAGATTGGTTTGTACTTTCTGCTTTTACAAATCCGTCTTTCATGATGAAATTATACTTTTATTCTAGCATGGTTCTTCTTTTGCATGGTCGGTAATACCCTATTGTATTGTTACCTCAATTATAATATAAACTTTGGTGATAATGCCAGTGGAAATAGTGGACGCCGTAAGTCAGTAGGTATATTTGAGGACGCGCAATCAATATTAAGTACTGCAGGACTCAATAAGAGCATCATTATTAATTAGCATATATAAAAAATATACGCTAGGACGTGAAAATGTACATGACGTACCAAGTATACCAGAATAAAAGGAATGTGAATATCCACAATTTCTTACTTTTTGTAAATATAAGATGCACAGGAATATGGCATGTGATAAAGAAGACAACATTCACATAAACTTTGCCGATAATGCCAGTGGAAGTGGTGGACGCCGTAAGTCAGTGTCTTAGCATGGACGTAATAACTATACCTGGATGTATATATATATATATATAATATATATATATATATTATATATTATTATATTATATTATATATAGTGTAGAAGAATATCATCAGAAAATGAAAAGATAGCGTTTTATAGTCAAACATTTACCAAAATCAGTAAACAAGAAGATATTTAGATTTTCCAAGCTAGTCAGAGAATTTACCTTATGTTTTTTAAGAATACTTTATATTTCCTTTTATAATACTTATTTTTAAATTGAAACAAACATTATACAGTTTTGCAAACAAAATTGGTATTGAGTGTTGGATACAAAGGCGACATTATAAATTTAAAACTGCTCGTTAAAATATCGAGTTTGTTCTCTTGTTCGTTTGTGTTTTAAATAATAATACAATGTTACAATTTTTACGGTTTATTTTTATGGCAACATTATTATGTAGTGAAAAAAAGACTGAAAGAAAGTGTACTTACTTACAGCCGCGGCGAAGTAATTTTTCTCGTCAAGAATATACTTACTTCTATAGATCAATAAATACTTTATTATACCATTTTATAAATTAATCTATAGGTACTCAATATTATAAGGCTAAAGAATTTGTTTAAACGCGCTAATCTCAGGGACTCCTAGTTCAAATTGAAAACTTTTTTTTGTGTTGGATAGCCCATTTATCGAGGAAGGCTATAGGCTACTTTTCGTTATAATAATCCTACGGAATCGGGACTTACGCGGGTGAAACCGCGGAGCGCAGCTAGTTCTTACATATGTATAGATAAAGACATTAACATAACACAACTACTCAACTATAGATGGAAGTTCTACTCAGAAGAGTGATAAAAACAATTAAAGCATGATCATGACCAGAATTATAGTAATACTAGCGACCCGCCCCGGCTTCGCACGGCTATATTATGCATGTATTATACATAAATAAACCTTCCTCTAGAATCACTCTATCTATTAAAAAAACCGCATCAAAATCCGTTGCGTAGTTTTAAAGATCTAAGCATACAAAGGGAAATAGGGACAGAAAAAGCGACTTTGTTTTATACTATGGTAGTGATTTTGACTTTGCAATTTTAGGAAAATATCTATCAAAATAAAGTGTAGGAAGATATATCTGGTACCTATACCTATAACTATAGGCTAAGGTTGCCTGGAAGAGATCACTTTGAGCGATAAGGCCACCTTTTGTTACACTTAGACTTAAGCTTAATTTTTATAAACCTTATCCCCCTTATTCCAAAACGAGGTCCGAGGTGTGGATTTAAACCTTAAATTTAGCCACATATTTACTCGTAAACTATAAGTATAGTGCTTAGACTATAGTTTACAAGTAAATCTGTGTCTAAATCTAAGGTTTAAATCCACATCTCGGACTATCCTTAAACCTTGTTTTCGAATAAGGGGGAATGTAATTTAGTATGAAATGATTTCTTTCAATAAAAAAAAAACAAAAAAAAATATAATTTTATAATATTGAGAAATAATCTAGATAAAGTTTATTTTATTATTTACGTATGGCATAAACAGTCGATCAAAATTACAATTCTAAGTTCAATTTCTGTATCCATTGGTTTGCGTCATTTTCAAGGGTACGTTGTTAAAAATATAGACTATAATATCTTTATTAGGTATAGCTAGGTGTTAGCTGTATGTATATATAAATAATAAATAAAAAATAATAATAAATAAATATTTCAGGACATATTACACATCGCCATCCAGCCCCAAGCTAAGCAACTTAATGCTTGTGTTATGGGTGCCAGATAACGGATAAACTACTTATATACTTTTTTTTTGTAAATATATACATATTATACATATAGGAAACACCCAGAACCAGAAACAAGAATTTATGGTCAGCATAAATACTTATTCCCGGCGGGAATCGAACCCGCAACCTTCTGCGTCGCAGTCGGCTGTTCGCCCGACGCGCCACAGAGGTCGTCAAATCAAGTCAAGTCAAATCGATCGATAAATAAAAACTTACCTATTTTAAGGACTAATCAAATTTATAAACTGGGCATGCAGGGTAAAAATAGGTACTTGGCGGTTTGTTGGAAAATAAATAAATACTTAAATAAATAAATATATATTGCAGGAAATTCCACACATCGCCATCTAGCCCCAAGTTAAGTAATTAGACTTGTGTTATGGGTGCTAGACAACGGATATACTTAACTACTTATATACTTTTTGACGTGACAACGTTTTATAAATTGGTTTGCCGGGTGACACTTCAAGAAACTGCGTTACGCTCCGCTGACGTTATGCGCTCACAATGAGAGCGAGTGAGAGGCACGCGGGCGAGAGAGAGACAGACATAAAAAGTGAAAGGCACGCGTCCCTTCCACTCGAGCACAGTTGTTGTCACGTAAAACTTTCGCCCGTATACCGACTTTACAGGCAACCAGTTTTTTTTTGTAAATATATACTTATAATACATAGAAACAACCAGCCCACAGACAAATATCCAAGCATAAATACATGTATGAGGCGGGAATCGAACCCGCAATCCTGTATTTGGCAGTCGGGCATGGTGACCATTGTGCCAACAGGGTCGTCAAAAAAAACGTAGACGAATCAACTGAAGTATGATTTATCTATCTACTGCTGCGATCCCGTGGAAATATCGGGATAAATTAAGATGTAAGCTATCCTATCTTTCAAGTTGGCAAGCAAGTGCAAATATGATTAAAATCGGTTAAGTAGCTTTAGAGTCCATCTCGCACAAACAACGTGACACTGAATATGCTCACAAAATTTCATGAGAATCGGTCGAGTCGTTTCGGAGGAGTTCAAGTTCGAACCCCGTGACACGAGAATTTTATATATATAGGGACTAGCTGTCACGGCAAACGTTGTTTTGCTATTTACAAAAAAAAAAAACAAAAAAAATAGATGTTGGCCGATTCTCAGACCTACTGAATATGCTCACAAAATTTCATGAGAATGGGTCGAGCCGTTTCGAAGGAGTTCAAGTTCGAACCCCGTGACACGAGAATTTTATGTATTAGTAGATTAAGAAGATTAGGTATAGCCAGCAAGCTAGGTGTTAGCGGTAGATGTAAATCGAACAATAAATAAAATAAAAATCATAGCAAAAACACCATCTCACCTCTTGATAATCTCATTGAACAGCTATCTATTCTCGAATCTCAATACATAATCGATTACCAGCACCGGCTTTAAATCGATGCAAACAATTGTCGGTAGCCGCCGCTATCGATATAAATTCAACTCGTATTCGATTACAGTTATCTAGATCCAACTCAACAGATAATTGTGTTCGGAACATAGAGATAAAGTTTACTACAATAGAGACCTACATCAGAAGTTCGCCCTTCAGTCAAAAACCTCGCCTAATCCTACTAATACATGTATGTATTATAAATGTGAAAGTTTGTACGTTAGTGTGTGTGTATGTTTGTTACTCCTTCAGGAAAAATATGGTATGTAAATAGCTTGATTAACACTTAATTTTAATTCCAATATTCCCACGGGATTGATACTAATGCGGGTGACACCGCGGGGCGTAGCTAGTCTATCTATCTATATAAATAAAAATGAATCGCTGAAATGCGCATAACTTCCGAACGACTTTTGTTTATTGTCAGGACAAGGTTTGTAAAAAAATAACAAAATAGAACGCGGGTTTTCACCAACACCATAGTTAAATAAAGTGTTCCTTTATCATAGTTTTATAGTATGACTTTGTTTGTAATGATTACGTAAAATGTGACTGTGTATTACAAGTATGTATTTTTTTTATATTTGTTAAAGTGTTGATTTAAACATTAAAATTTATTGAATAACATTATAGTACAAATAAAATATCATAGATACAAAGTTCTTAATATAAAAAATTACCCATACCCGTATCTAACCGATTTTAATTAAAAAAAAATGATTCTGATGTATTATATTTTACACTCTATTGTTGCATCATAGATGTTTTACCTCTATGTTTCGCACGTAATGTATAGCTGTGATACCGACTGAGTGAGTAAAGAGGATAGCGACCCGATTGCGAACGTCGAGTTGACCATTCCTTGTAAATTATCATAAAAGATAAACCATCTCAAGTCTCAAGCATAAAACTGCAAGCGTTCGCGCTTGCAGTTTCTGTTCAAAATGTTCAAAAGTTTCTGTTCAAAATGTTCGAGTCAAGCATTCGTGCTTAACTCGAACATTTTGATCGGGCAATACTCATCTCTATGACTTTAAATAATAGAATGGATTGAAGACAAAAAACCATCTCAAGTCTCAAGCATAAAACTGTGCATTTGTGAGTGCTTGACTCAATCATTTTGATCAGGCGATTGAGTCAATCGATGACTTGAAGTAGTTGACTGAATTGAAGACAATTTATGTTCTACACACCTCCGGCTGCTTTGCATAGTTTGGCGCTTCATCGTATCTAGGGCCGGTTTTAACCTCTTTTAACCAAATTTAATTTGTAACTTCGAAACTATTTTAGCACCACCCAGGACACAAGTTCAGGGTTGTAGTTAGGTTACTCCCGCGGACGCGAGCTTTAGATCGTCTCCAACCAAAATACCCTCTATTGAAAGGTAGCAAATTTTAGACGACTTATTCCTAACGACCCTCACTAAACTACCTCCAGACCGCCGTAATCACCACCAGTGCAGCGGCAAGTATGATCCTACCCAGACCAGCATTTGTCGAATTGTCGATCTTATTTTGCCGCAGATAGAGAACGAACGGGGCCAGTGGAGACACTTAAATCTTCATAAACCCAAACTATCTCCAACAAATACATCTTCTGTATTAATATCTAACTGTATAATGACTGCGCATTGCAGTGACAAGATAGACGGTCGATTATGAACGTTAATTCATGCGGCTACCTACGTTCACTTCATTACGCACTCAAGTCGTGGTGGTTGGGCGTAATTATTTAAAGAAGGGTTTTGTTAGGAACTAGTTTCTTTCAATGTTGTCTGGATTGGAAAGCTACTGCAAGAGTTATAATGCTATTGTTAAAGGCAGATACCGTCTAAAATTATAGGCTTTTGACAGCTAGGCATCAGCAGTATGAAGCAAGAGAGGCATCTCCGGGCTTCAACCAAGAATAGCCTAAGTGACAGTCACTAAACTGACTCCGGAATTAATTTGCCGTTGCAGAAAAATCATGAGAATTGGAGAAGTAATTTGTTTGAGAAGCCCCTTCGCAATCTATAGCACATCTGCTCTAATGACCAATGTCATCTTCAATGTTTAGGCGTTAGAGAACCTAACACATAAAGTTCTTCACTGGACACTCAGCAATCAGCTGCTCTACAGTGGCCAACTGATTGGACAAGGAAGGTTTGAAAAGGTATACTGTCTACATAGTAGAAAAAGCATAAAGTCTTCCATGAGATAGAAGATCTTACATAATAAAATATTGCAAAAATTGGTGATTGATGTGAATTACGTCGACCGCAAGAAAGTCTGCAGTGGGCTTCTAAAATAAAAAATAAAAACTGCTCTAGTAACTGTCATCTAGTATTTTCATTTCCAGTCAAAATAAAAGCAAAAATAATGACCTGATAAACAAAAGCATAATGCAAATTCCCTTACACTTCATCTGCAAAACAAAAGATCTCAGTTTATAGTGAAATTTAAACCGTATACATTTCATAACTCAAAAAACAGCGATAAGTTCTTTAACGAGCATTTCATATTGAAGACCAAGCTTTTGGGACTTTAATCCTTTATTCAATAAGAAAAAAGACTACAATTGCCTATAAGGTTAATGAAGATGCTATCGTATGCTCTGAACATTGTACAATGCGCGGCACAACAATAGCGGTTTTACATAAAATTTAACGTGTAAAAATAAATCATATTGTGTAGAGTTTTGGTTGAGTTTCGAATGGGATTTTTCATGCAATAGTGTACACACTTGGTAGGTTATAAATTCTGTACTTTTTTGTACAGTGAGCATATGTTATTGCGGTTCGCAGGGGCATTGAAAATGCATTGGTGGGCCCGGACCGGTTTGTATTATACTGTTTCTGCCCACCGCGTGTCGGGTACAGACGGAAAAAACAATAGGTACCTAATGGTAAAACAATTGAAACAAATGAGTTGTTCCAAAGTTGAAATTAACATCGTTTAGGGCGGTTTGAGGTTGTTTTGTTTTTGTTACGTTATAAAAAACAACTCTGTTTTTCGAATTTATGTTAAAAAAAGGTTGTAATAAAAATAACAGAACGAAGTCTTTTGCCATTTTATTATGTGGGGTACCAGTGGATATTGGAGGTGATCCATCGAATATGTTGGGGCCCCACAGTACCTTCACCTCCAATGTCCACTGTGACCCAACACCTAGACGTTGGCTCACTTAAATGAGGCGAATGATGCTGCTGTAGCTGTGGCGCAATATTGGTTGGACAAAATTTAAAGGCTGAACCCTGACACGAAAAAAAGAAGAATATGACTAACCATACACATTATGTATTAAAATTTGTCAATTGACGCAGAATGCAAATTGCGCATCGGGCTGGACTAGAAGACTAGTCGCGCGACTAGCCCGACTCTGAGGTTAATTTAAATTTCGATACACGGACATTCTTATCGGTACTTGCTACGCTAAATTTAGATTAAGTACCATCGAAGGCTCCAGAATTCCGACGTTCCAGTATCTTAGTACAGTTGAATAAAATGCTGCTAACAATCCATGAACCAGATAGCCCTTACTCCGTGAGATAGTCACAAAGAAACTTACGGCATAATAATGACTTATGGCTTTGCTGATATTATGTGGTTGATAAATTGTAAGTCGTGGCTAGTCACTTGATTTTGGCAAAAAACTAGAATCAAAGATTGTGCTGTAAAATTATCAACGCCTTCACTGTATGGGTCGTAGTTGCTTGCGATAAACCAGAATGAATTGTTAACTTTTCATGGGTTAGCAGTTTAAAACTTGTTTGTACTAACCTCTACAGTTAAGTAAAGGTTAGAACAAACAAAAATAAACTACATTTTTCTAAAATAAATAAGTTTACATTTATATTAGGTGATGATGCAGTCTAAGATGTAGCTCATTTTCCTACAAGATACCCGTTCACTAGTGAGTAAAAGACCTCCAAATAAGCGGTGCTTTCCAGGTAAGGTAGGAAGACGCAGTGAAACATTGTTCTCCTTTGTTATTTAAATATCATCATATACTTATAGTAAGTCTACTTACAAGTTTTCTATTACTTTTTAACCGACTTCAAAAAAAGGAGGAGGTTCTCAATTCGGATGTATGTATGTTTTTTTTTTCCTAGTTTTGATTCAACGTAGGTCTAGCTGTCATGGGCACACGTTCTATAAGCCGAGAGTCGAGACGATCGGAATTTGCCCTACTTGGAGTTAAATTGTACTAGGAACAATAGTGAATTTACTGTACGTTTCTAAATTCAATAGAATTGCGAGTTATTGATACAGTTTACGATGTTTATTGTTTATTTTGGTAATAATAGATGTATTTATTTACAGGTTTATTTTGAATGTAAAATAGAATAGGTACTCAATAAAAAGTGTGAAATTGAAATTATGTGGGATGAATCAAATCACTATCACTACATAGTATAAAATAAAGTCACTTTTCGCCGTCCCTATGTCCTTATGTCCCTTTGTTTCCTTTGTATCTTTAAAACTACGCAACGGATTTTGATGCTGTTTTTTTTAATAGATAGAGTGATTAACAAGGCAGGTTTTTAGATATAATACATGCATAATACAGCCGTGCGAAGCAAGGGCGGGTCGCTAGTAAATTATATTTAATAATTTATTATCATCATAATTGTCAGCTACAAAACGTCCACTGCTGAACATAGGTTTCCCAACAAGTATAGGTAAGCATAACAGTTAATAAATAAGAAATAAAAATAAAAAATCACAAAAAAAAGCAAAACATTATTAAGTTTTAAACTACCATGGTTATTGTATTTACACTAATAAAGTTCTTATTATTTTGTGAGCTATGTTAGCCTTTATTTTGTAAAGGAAATCTTAATGATAATACAAGCACCATTTTCACGAGACTAGATACGAATATGGTAAATATCCCAATTTAAAAAACTTCAGTAATACAAACCTTTCATTAAAAAACAAAAATGGTTGTCTGTAAAGTCGATTTACGGACGACAATTTAACGTGATAACGTCATGAGAAAACGATGAAAAATTGTTTTTTTTTATTATTCCTTTCTAATTATTTTTTCCTTTTTTTCTTTTTCTTGTCTTTATTTTATTCCTTTTTAAAATTTATCTATTCGTCACTCGTCACCATAACACAAGCCCAGATGAGCGTTTTATTATTAAATACTCTGTTTCCTGACGGGAACGGGACGCATAACGTCATACATCGGGAACGGGACGCATGACGTCACACAATATTACCATGAAACTTTTTTGTGAATGCAGGTTTTCTATCAATTTATTAGACGTTATCACGTCAAAAAAGTTACGTAAGTTTTCTAAGGGTTTTTTTACATACATTTAACGTGAATTTATCGAACCCAATAACAACTCCTGATGTGGTTATTATACAGTAGGTATTATTATTTAACAAGAAATTCCAAAAAGAGAAAAAATCCTACAGCGAATCGTTTAAAATGCTATCATTATAAAATTGACTGCATTTAGGTCGGTTTCATTCAGGTTTTTTAATTAAGCCATCTCGTTATACGCGATTTAGTGGGATATCTTTTTTGCTTATATTGGTATGATAATCCTTTGCAGTTAAAACTAAATTAAGATGTGTTTTTTGTGTCTAAAGGTGGGTACTGACCTACGTTACGAGGTGTAATGTAACATTCGCATCGAGCGTGTTACGCATAGAGCATGTTACACTGTGTTCTAAAATTGGCGTAACATGCTCGTCAAAACTCTGTGCTCCGCTTTCGCCGCCAGTTTACTCAAGATGGCCGATAGCGAGGACGCGTTGGTATCTTTGATTCTACTTAATTATTGTTTCATCCAAATTAAGAAGAAGAAAAAACGTTTCTGCGTAAAAAAATCTTTGAAAAAAATGTACAGCGCCTCTAGCGGTCACTAGAAGTACACTTTTTTCATAGAATTTTTTTACGCAGTCGCTAGCGAGACCGTCACTGTAAACTCATGTTAAGGGTACTGATCTCATTTGATGGGTAAGTGATGACGAGGTCGAGGATAGGTAAAGCAAGCTTACTTAAAAGACGAACGCCATGGCTGGAGAACATGATGGAACGCGACGAGTTACTTGGTACCATGACTTTGTCCAGATGCTCTTACGGTGAAGAAAAATATCGTGAAAAAACCAAAGCCTTAGTTGGCTCCAGACATATTGACAAGTTCAATCTTCTGGATACAGTCGACTAAGCTGAGAGGGTGGTAAAGGTTCTGGGTAAGCTTACTGTATCTAGTACATAACCCAGGCGCTACAGCGCTGTATCTTCTTCTTATTTTCGAGTCAGTGACGTTCGACCAGTCAATTTTTTCCTACCCAGTAGTTAGCCACTGCAATTACAGCAGCGTTGGCCTCTACCAGGTCGTCCAATGTGCAGGTGTAAGGGTACAGTGGGCATTGGAGTAGGTGCACCATGGACTGTGACGGAGACTTTAAATAATCTAGATGAGATGGCCAAATTATTAGTAATCTGTTCGATCACCAGTTCGTCTCCGGACTAGCATAGGCAAATATTTTTGTGTCTTGTAAATATACGTGTTCTCCGCACAGGAAGCGGTAGGTTACTTAAGCGGCACAATTTATTTACCAAAATTTTAATCTCATCCCAATGGGTACATAAAAAAACGATAAAAAAAACTGAACCCATAAAAAGATGGCGACGAGATTGTTTTAATTTCGCCTCCTACGCCGTTCGATTGAAGATTTTTATGCAATCAACGCTCGTATTTATAGTTCATTTTCAAATTGGAATATTGTGTTTTTTCAATCAATAATAGATTTTTGACCTTCAAAATACTATTACAATTTTGATGATTCTTCTTCTTTTCGAGTCAGAGACATTCGTTCAGTATTTTTTTTTATGCCCAATAGTTGTCCAGTATCCATTGCAACTGCAGCAGCGTTGGTATCCATCAGGTCCTCCAATGTGCAAGTGTTTGGGCACAATGGGCATTGAAGTAGATATACCATGAACTGCGATAGGCTCCATACGCGCATTTGAAGATAAATTGTTCGGTTAGAATTAATTGCTAGCTGATTTATAATATAATTTTAATGATATACCCCTACCAGAAATTTTGGTATTATTTGACAAACGTATATTAAAAATCTATCATGTTCGACCGCGCGACACGATATCCCCTTCAAATACTATCACAATTCGTTGTATAGTCAGCCATCTACTAAATACTGGTATTGTTTTTTAAATAGAACTTATACCATTTCAAAAGTTAGTAAGTAAGAGTCACCTATAAATACGGCCCCGGAGTTCTCATTAGCAAGACTTTAGGTTCTCTTAACAACTTAATTTGAATTTGAAGGTAATTTCGTAAAATAAAACAGAAACAAAATAATGTCGGTTTAATCAAGTGGGGTTTAAGTTCGATTAAATGGAAAGGATTTTTAAAGCACTTAAATGCCCGTATAGGTATTAATCTTTTTTTTCTTTAAAACAATATAAAAATATATTAAGCTGCACCTGCATTTTCTTATTTCTTAGGGCACCTGGCGTTCCTTAAGCACACATTTATTTTAATACTAGCTGCGCTCCGCGGTTTCACCCGCGTAACTCCCGATCCCGTGGGAATATCGGGATAAAAAGTAGCCTTCCTCGATAAATGGACTATCCAACACAAAAAGAATTTTACAATTCGAACCAGCAGTTCCTGAGATTAGCGCGTTCAAACAAACAAACAAACTCTTCAGCTTTATCTTAATATATATAAATCTCGTGTCACAATGTTTGTCCTCAATGGACTCCTAAACCACTTAACCGATTATAATAAAATTCGCACACCATGTGCAGTTCGATCCAACTTGAGAGATAGGATAGCTTACATCCCGATATTCCCACGGGATCGGGAGTTACGCGGGTGAAACCGCGTAGTAATATTATAAGTATAGATGATTAACAGCGCCAATAACTTTAATTCATGCTATTTAAGGGTGATGTAGTGCCTGAGACTACAGCACAGTAGTACCTGAGGTTTATTTAAGGGTACATATCCCCCAAATAGATGAAGTGGCTCAGCATCCATACCACCATCTCAGTTTAGTCGACCATGTTTTGACGATAGAAGTGCCTGGGACTATAGCACAGTTGTAGTACCTGAGACTACATGACTCTTAAATATATGGTGCGGCGCGTGCTGCACCTATACCACACATATACAACCATCTTAGTTTAGTCGACCATGTTTTGACGATATAACTCGTCATGCGTCTGCAGCCAACTAAACCGTCGTAGGTATCATTTAACGACTCAATTGGCACAATGGTCACCATGCCGGACTGCCAAACACAGGGTTGCGGGTTCGATTCCCGCCTCAGACAAGAATTTATTTTTAGATATTTGTCTGTGGTCTGGTTGTTTCTATGTATTATAAGTATATATTTACAATAGAAAAGTATATAAGTAGTATATCCGTTGTCTAGCACCCATAACACAAGTCTAGTTACTTAGCTTGGGGCTAGATGGCGATGTGTGGAATGTCCTACAATATTTATTATTTTATTTATTTATCATAGCAATGTTTTCCTTCACTCTAAGAGCAATGTTATTTTGACGTGACAACGTTTTATAAATTGGTTTGCCGGGTGACACTTCAAGAAACTGCGTTACGCTCCGCTGACGTTATGCGCTCACAATGAGAGCGAGTGAGAGGCACGCGTCCCTTCCACTCGGGCATGGTTAGCCCGCCTAAGAGCGAGAGAGACAGACATAAAAAGTGAAAGGCACGCGTCCCTTCCACTCGAGCACAGTTGTTGTCACGTAAAACTTTCGCCCGTATACCGACTTTACAGGCAACCAGTTTTTTTTTTTAAATAAACTTTTTGTATATTTTGGGTCTTCGCTCACTGCAAATTATCTATCTGATCCTATTCATGCCCTGATTTAATAGTTAAAGGATACCTATGTTATAGCATCCCGTATGATTTTATCTCAAAGGTAGCAATATCATTAAATTTAGGTATGGTTACCGGCCTGAATCTTTACCTACGTCTATCTATAAAGCTCAGCATCCAAGATCCGTGCCGATAAGATTACCTATACCAACCTAATGAAGTCTTTGTCTTATAAAACCTTATACAGTCCAGTAAGTTGTAAGTTAAAAACACTTAGTTGCAAAGTGTTTTGAAAAGACAATGTGGACTGATTTTATCTTGAGAGGGTGTTTTAATATTGTCTTAAAAGTTAAGAAGATTTTCAACGTAACTTCTTACGTCTAAGCTAATCTTGGCTTCCGGGTTATGTATTCGTTTTTACACCTTCTATCTTTCCCACCTGTTTTCACATAACGGGTTTATTTTCCCGTATCAGGAGCATTATACATTGTAATTATATACCTACTTTTATATTATATTATTATTTATTATATTATATATATATCTAAAAGCTTAATGTATGTATATACTATGTTTAAGTTTATTTTCTGTATATTATTACATGGTATTTATATGAATGTATATATATATATTTATGAATGAGTATTAATTTATTGAGTAGTTTTTGTAAGTTTGGTTAACCGAATGCCTAATGGAGTTAATCGTTTTTTCTGGAACCCCACGATACAAACATTGTTTAGTGTGGGGGCCACAGTCAATGTATCATGTTAACATTAGGTTTAGGTTAATAAATATATTTTTAATTTTTTTAATTTTTTCAATTAACTCTCCAATCTCTACCGCGTGTGCTGCAATACTTTGGCCATATTGCGCTCCAACGCTGTGATAATCTGAAGCGCTTAAAAGATTGATAGTCAAAGGCCACAAGAGCGAAGTTCCAAAATATGAACTGATGAGGTATCCGAACAACTGGACATCAGGCAACTAATAGAGATCACCAATAGAGGAAAACGGTAGATGCTCAGCATTGAGGAAATGACGGAGGAGAAGATAGACAGAGAAAAATAGATAGATAGAGAATGGAAGGGTTTAAGAGGGCCATGTCGACCTTGGTAATAGAGAATCTTCTAGGAAAGCGGGGTACATCACCTACCATCAGGTACCTAGGTGATAGTCAAACACTAACCAATAATTTGGTGAAAAAACCATTGCGATGAATTGGTATAAATTACCAATGATTTTGCATGTTTCCATTAACATATTAATCGATACCTACCTATCAAACTTATTATTTTTTCATCATCATCATCATCATATTCCTGCCCCAATTTATTTGGGGTCGGAGCAGTATGTCTTCTTCTTCCATTCACTCCTATTAGTCGTCATCTCATCGTTCACATCCATCTCTCTCATGTCTTGTCTCACGCAGTCCATCTATCTTTTCTTAGGTCGTCCTCTTCCTCCCGATCCCTCTACATAATCATAATAATTACAAATAAATATTTATTATCATTTTTTTTTCGTAAGAACAAAATCAAATAATACATGTTTTGTGATTAGGTACTCCAAGAATATACTCCATATTTTATCCCAAGTCACTGATCCCACGGGATAAAATATCTCCATTGTGTGGAGTCCCTATCGCTAGATCACTGATTTACAGTACTGCCTGTTATCACGACGGTCGTTGCCTAATTAATTGGTCGTTGGAAGCAAGATTAATAGTTTTAACCCGCCACGCGATTGTTACACACACGGTGGTGTAGAATTAAAATACCTTGAAATGATTGCGACACCGACGTGTGTGTAAAATTAAAGTGGTCTACTTTTTGTCTTTGGTGTCGTTCATTCTTTTGGCCACAGGCTAGTGACTTCGGTTTATTATGTTGGCCAAATTATCAGTTTATTAGTTCCATAGATATTTTACGTCAACCGGAACCACAAGCAGAGAAAATAAAAAAATAAAACAAGAGTTGTCAAATTTATTCTAGTGGCGGCCATCTTTAGAAAAAACGCGATGCTCTGCGCCAGAGCTCTAGGTTAAAAAAATTAAAATAAATGTTTCGAAAGAGTAAGAGCCGGGTTGATTTTTTCAAAAATACTAGAAAAATACTGAAGTTTATGTGTATAGTGCTATTTTGTAGAATAATTGTGAAATAATTGGTGATAAAAGCCGACAACTTTTCTTTGCGTTTGCGCCGGCAATATGGCGGTTTGGTTTTTTGCGTTTGTGTTTTGTTTTCAATTGATATCTAAGTGATTTATTGTGTTTTTAGTGAAAAATAGCTCGTAATATGATTAAAGGTGAATGATGTAAGTGAAATAAATGTGTGATTTGAGTGGTTGATCGTATATTATGGAAATATGACGGAGTAGAAGCGTCGCAGCACTTGGAAAAAAATCAAATCTTGATTTTGTCATCAATAATACAGCAACAGGTAAGTGATCTATATAATTGAGGATCATGACTGTATTAGAAATTTCAAACCGAACCCAAAGGTGTGCAATAATATATCACTATACGTAAAACAGAGCTGAAAATAAGATTTTTCGACAAGGTCCCCCTAGATCTTTTTTCTTTTGAAAAACTCGTAGCGCGTCGCGTCCAGGCTTCTGGAGCGCACGTACAGGCAACGGGGATCGGAGTTAAAAGCGGTTTATTTTGGAAATTGAGTTAAATCTGTTTTGTGTAGAGGGTTTTTCACGACTCTATTGCGTATAATACTTTTTATCTTAACAACATTTTTTTTTTCAATGATACGGGGACCGCTGCAAACGGAAACACCATATTGAACGAGATGTACTTGCTGCATAATTGCAGACCCCGGTAGACTTCGAAAATTACTATTATTGGAATGTTTTCATTCTAATAAAAGTATATAAGTAGTATATCCGTTGTCTAGCACCCATAACACAAGTCTAGTTACTTAGCTTGGGGCTAGATGGCGATGTGTGGAATGTCCTGCAATATTTATTTATTTAATAATTTTTGTTTGATAAATCGATGAGTTAGAGACATTAAACTTCAACTAAAGCAGGTGTCTAGAATCCTGCTTGTGTTGAAAACATTCTTGTAACAGGTCTGCAATTATGCGGCGACCGTACTTGAACAGAGTCACGATCCTCAACTTTAGTGACCGATTCTGTGGATCGGTTAAAGAAAAAGAGGGATATTTTCAAAAGAAGCCCTCTGGGCACTTTAAGACGGGTCGTTGTGAAGTAGCGACCCCGTACTTCAAGACCCAGAAAAATATTCCAAAAATTAATCAACCATTCAATAAGTTAAAACTAAATAAACCATCAATAAAGCTCAATGAAACAATCTAATAAAAACGAAATGAAACAAATCTAACATTTTTCGCTTACCCCGTTCATTACATTCGCCAATAGGTACGTGAAATAATAATCGTTAGTAAATACTTTACTAATAACTTAACCTCATAAGTGCTAAACGCTTATCCCTGTTGATGATAATGGTTGCAAATAAAATATTGTAAATACGTATAGAAATAAGTGTAACCCACCCCTCCAAAAATCCCCAATAGCCATAAGATTTATTATTATATATAAGAAGAAACAATTATTATGTAACAAACAGAGATGTAGAAATAAGATAGTATTCCTAAGAAAATATGTGCGCCTTGTATCTAACAATGTAAAACTGTAAAGTATGTATAAACCTAAGAAACTTATTGTTAAAATCATTAAACAAATAAAAAACTCCCTCCCGTAGCTATAAATTATGAATGGTGAACGACAGAAAGACCCCGTATGAAGCATGTCAGAAAGAAGTATGAAAGTATGATAAACAATGGCTCTGACCAACGTCAGAGGTCTAAGGCTAGGACGTAGCAAGTCGCGGGCTACCCCACCGCGGGTAGACGGTAGGCCTACTAGGTCCTCAAAAAAAAAAAAAAAAAAAAAAAAAAAAAAAAAAAAAAAAAAAAAAAAAAAAAAAAAAAAAAAAAAACGCTTATCCCTACATTACATAGTATAAAACAAAGTCACCTTCCGCTATCTGTCCCTATGTATATATTTAGATCTTTAAAACTACGCAACGGATTTTAATGCGGTTTTTTTTTAATAGAATAGTGATTCAAGAGGAAGTTTTATATGAATAATACATGCATAATATAGCCATGCGAAGCCGGAGCGGGTCGCTAGTTACTAATAATTTAACCTCATAAGTGCTATACGCTTATCACTACATCATATTAAACAAAGTTACTTTCTGCTGTCTGTCCCTATGTATGCTTAGGTATTTAAAACTACACAGCGGATTTTGAAGCGGTTTTTTTTAATGGATAGAGCGATTCAAGAGAAAGGTTCATATGTATAATACATGCATGTAATATAGCCATGCGAAGCCGGGGCGGGTCGCTAGTAATAATATAAAACATAGTCACTTCGCGCTGTCGGTCCCTATGTATGCTTAGATCTTTAAAACCACGCAACGGATTTTGATGCGGTTTTTTTAAATATCCGCATATCAAGCCTTCAATCGTGAAGAAGCTCGAGCAAACCTCTATTAAGATTTTTTGTCCTGTTAATCGGTCACCCATCGCGGTCAATATTACCGCGTCGGGTGTTGCTTAACCCGTACGACCGTAAAATAAATAAATAAAGAAATATTGCAGGACATTTCACACATCGCCATCTAGCCCAAAGCTAAGTAACTACACTTGTGTTATGGGTACGAGACAACGGATATGCTACTTATATACTTTTCTTTTGTAAATATATACTTATAATACATAGAAACAGCCAGACCACAGACAAATATCTAAGCATAAATACTTGTCTGAAGCGAGAATCGAACCCGCAACCCCGTGTTTAGCAGTCCGGCATGGTGAGCATTGTGCCAACTTGGAAAAAGCATTCACTTGTGGTTGTTCAAAGCATTACCAACATTCCCGATCCCGGAACTTTTCGGACTTTGATTGAAAATTGTTTTCAACAAAAGTTATTTTGTTCCCGTTTATTTTTCAACAAACATTGACAAATCATGCCCGTTTCGGATTTAGGATCGAAACGCGTTTGAAAGTTTCTGTTTTTTTTTTTGTTAAAAAAGTTTTTTGGTCAATGGCTTTTAGGACTTTTGCCTACAATGTTGTTTTTGACTAAGGACCAGTATTAACCAAAGTCTACCAGACCACAGATTTTTCAATCGCTCGATATATTTTGCCCACTGATTTTTCGATATCGAAGCAAACATTGTAATAATTTTTTAAATGCTTTATTGCTTAGTAGCCCCACAGTTTTAAATCTTGTGGAATAATCGGGTTAAAAAGTTGGTTTGCGTTTCGATCGCCTTTTGTTTGCGTTTCGAACACTCCCGATCCCGTGGGAATATTGAAATAAAAAGTATGTTATTTTCAATGAATCAATGTATCCTCATACCAAGTTTAATTAAAATCGATCCAGTAGTTTCGGAGCGCATTCGTTACAAAAAAAAAACAAAAACAATCTTTACTTTTTATAACACTAGCTGCGCCCCACGGTTTCATCCGCATTAGTCCCGATCCATTGAAAATATATGACAAAAAATGCTGAGCAATTTCACAGATGTCAAAGTGACAATTAACAGATGTCATCTGTCACTTTGACATCTGTCACTTTTTCGACACTTTTCGTTATATTTTAGACAATTCACACAATATGTATACAAATTATAGCCTATGTTCTATTCTGATGTAAGCTATATTATTGCAAAGTTTCATTAAAATCTATTCAGTAGTTTTTGCGTCAAAGAGTAACAAACATCCAGACATCCATACATACAAACTTTCACGTTTATAATATTAGTAGGATAGGATAGGATAGGATTAGTGGTAGAAATTAAATCTTTTTGTTTTTTAAATATTATGAAGAGAAAGGATTTGATAATTTTGTATCAATAAATATTATTTTACCTAAATGATTTCCAAAATAAACTACAAATCTGAATCTCTTGCAGGAGCGCCCGTCACTCTCGGAAGACGGAATATTTCTTGAGCCTGCCCCTCTAGCATGAATACCAAAACACGATACGATAAAGCGATATAACTACATCAACTCTCAAAATATGATAGATAAAGCCGCCATGTTGAATTTTTATCATAATTTTTATCGCAATTTATAATAAAAATTCAACACGGCGGCTTTATCTATCATATTTTGAGAGTTGATGTAGTTATATCGCGTGATATCGCTTTATCGTATCGTGTTTTGGTCTTCATGCTAGGCAGGCTGTAATTTAATATGAATGAAGTCATTAATTAAAGTTGTAACAATTGTTATTACTGAATCAACAATCAATACAGTATTGTATTACATTGTTTGCAATGTTGTGTAATTATTTACCTCCATTGTTTAGCCAATTAACTGAAGACTATAGAGCGGTGTTCGCTTAGTGGTAGATATTTTGACTTTCGTTCTAAAGGTATTGTTCAAATTCCGGCCGGCCCCTCCACTGATGAATTTTTTTAAAGAAATATTTATGTGCGCTAATTGACATTGCTCTTACGGTGAAGGAAAACATCGTGATGAAACCCGCGGCTTAGTTGGCTCCAGAAGTAATGACAAGTTCTCTCCTATGGACATAGTTAACTAAGCTGAGAGGGAAGTAGGTCTGGGCAAGCCTACTCTATTTTCACGCAAAAAGGACCCAATTATAAGGGTCTGATTGCGGGAAACAGCTCGTTCACAAGTAGGTACATGTAAAACTGAAGACTATTGTCTACTAATTGCGCCCCGCGGTTTGTCCCGATCCCATGGAAATATTAGGATGTTAGCCTATGTGTTATTACCCGATTTTCCTCATCTATAATATCAAGTTTTATAGCTATTGGTTTAGCAGTTTTTGTGTAAATTCCGTAATGAAAATAAAACCTAACACCCCCCACTCCGCCTACCATGTAGCTCGGCCAAGCGTTCGCTATGTAATAGCTTTACCGCGGCAGTCCCCGAGTGCCACACTTTTTTATTTATGTCGTAGAACAAAAGTTGTCCGTCAAGACGTCTAAAATAATCCCCTATAACGATAGGTAGTACCTCTAGTTTAGAAACGCATTGTATTCTTTACCCAACACTGAATTATTGTATCTTCAGAACGTTATCTAACAAGTTTCATACTTATCTCTTATGTGTATTCAATGCTTGACCGCACAATAAAGATATAAATCAACATGAACGCTGAATAAAATCGGCTATCTCGCTTTATCGCGAAGCTCCTTCATTTTATACGGTAAGACCAGTACACAGGGTGTAAAAAAAATAACATAAATAGCGATAAATCCGATAAGGAATAGTTTTATTATTAGTTTAATCGTGAAAACCTATATATTATACATAATATGTATGATATATAGGTTTTCAAGACGTTGCTATGGTTGCTTGTCAATAACTCATGACGTCACCCATTTTTAGGGTTCCGTAGCCAAATGGCAAAAAACGGAACCCTTATAAATTCGTCATGTCTGTCTGTCTGCCGTATGTCACAGCCACTTTTTATTTATTTATTTATTTATTTTTACGAATTGGTATTAACAAAAATTTTGTAAATCTTCTTCTATTTCTTATCGTATAGTGGTGTGGCTTTCCGATCGCTCTAAGGCCTATACCTTGACCTAACGACTGCTACTAGAGGTAGCAACTGAGACCAACGGCTTAACGTGCCTTCCGAAGCACGGAGGGGCTCACGAAAACACTTTTGTAAAATGAAATTTTAGACACTTCCGACTCAAAAGGTTGCCGACCCCTGGCCTAGTGGTAGTTACCACGATTTTCATTCTGAAGGTCCTGAGTTCGAATCAAAGCCGACCCTGCACCAATAGATTTTTCTTCCAAAAATACAGTTATGTCAACTAATTAAAAAAAAATTTCACGCGGGCAAAGAAAGATTTCATGATAAAACTCGCGGCTTATTTAGTTCCAGGCATATTGACGAGTTCTTTCTAAGGTAAGTTGAGAGGGTGGTAAAGGTCCTGGGCAAGCCTTCTTCATTTAATACTTGTCCTAGGCTACAGCTCCTTGAATACAATGGGTTAAGTTGCTGGCTCTCTGTATAAATTATCTAGGTAAAGGCTAATCTCCATTTTTTCGTCATACAACCAGGCATACTGATATACGGCACTGATTCATGGTAGAAATACCAGACATCAGGCACTAAGCGTTTTGCTTCGTAGTCCTTATTTGTACAGCAAGGGAATGGAATCAGATTCCTACGTCTGTCTTCCCTTACGTGTACTGTACAGGTCTTCAAGTGGCGAATGAAAACGTATTATTTAGGACAGTGTGCTACATCTTAGGCAGCATCGTCACCTGCCATCAGGCGGGTGTAATAGTGGGCAAACGTTGACCTATCTTATGGAAAAAAAATGGTTGTCTGTTAATAATAATATCGCTCATCTGGGCTTGTGTTATGGTGACGAGTGACGAGTAGAAGACTTTTATATAGGAAAAGATGAGCGATATAATTATTAAATACTCTGTTTCCTAACAAGAACGGACGGAAATATTTCGTCAGACACTTTTTTGTAAATGCAGGTGTTCCATCAATTTATTAGATGTTATCACGTCAAAAAAGATATATTAGCTAACCCTTACAAACCCGTAACTAGAACTCCAAAAAATCAAAAAACTCTCGCCGACCCGACTAGCCTGACCGCTACACGTGCATTTTGCATAAACCCAACCGTCTAGCTTGTTTAGTGATGTTACAACTGACAGTTCCCTTCAGGATATCGATAAGTATCGATAATATGACAAATTATTGACTATGCGAGTGACTATTTGAATGGTGACAATAAAATTAAATAAATTATGTATTTAACACGAGACAAGAAAATCAAATACGCATAGATGGATAAGTCTTACCAAAATAATGAAGAAAAACACAAGGTCGCTTTGTTATCAAACCGCTATCGAGATTCAACGAAAGCCACAGAAAGTTTACTAAGGAAGTAGAGATTTTCACAATATTAGCTTTATTTAACTCAACTATGGACAATCCCACACTAAGCGTATTCCTTTGCGTTTCCTGGGATGAACGCGGCGCAGGTAGGCCCTGGAGAGTTAAATTCAAATGAGACTCCGGGCCTTCAATCTGCATCGAGGATTTCACCGGAGAGTTTTTAGTCAGTTTGACACCAACATAACCCGTTGTCACCCCCGGGATGCCAGATATCCGTAAGAAGTTTCACTTTGTCAAAAAAATTTTCTTCTAGGGGCCCATAGTGGTACATCTTAGATCGCATCATGACCTGGTGCTAACCTAAAGACAGTTTGTGATAGTAGTCAAACGCTGACCCAATCATTTCTAAAAATATGGTTGCCTGTAAAGTCGGTTTACGGACTGTAATTTTACGTGATAACGTCATAAGAACTATTTTGTTTCGTTGTCTTTACCATTTTGCATACTTTATACGTTCCTATGGTTACCTTGTCAATAACATGACGTTGCTATGGAACGGTCCTTGTCAATAACATGACGTTGCTATGGAACGGTTCTTGTCAATAACATGACGTTGCTATGGAACGGTTCTTGTCAATAACATGACGTTGCTTGGAACGCGATGACGTCATCTTTTTTGTGAATGCAGGTGTTCCATAAAATTAGACGTTATCACGTTAAAATATTCAGAAACAGAAGCCGCGACCAATCTCAGATACAAAGGCACGATATACGTATCAACCTTACCCCACTAACATCTTCCAACCAACATCACTACCCTGCCCTCGGCTACCAGCTCATAACTATAAATTTTTCAAACGTCCCGTATAACTAGACGCTCGCGGCATAGTCTCTAAGCCTGTAAGGTGTTATTTTTGATGTAATAACAACTAAAGTACGGGAGTTATGTAAGACGATTACAATGTTGTTCGAATAAGTGGGTTATTTGTGTTCCTAGTTTGGTAAGGGATGGTTTGAAGGGGTTAATTTGGAGATAAGACTTTGTTATAGACCATTTTAGTAAACTTGTGTTAGGGGTCTTCGATGCTGATATGATAGTTCGGGCACTATAGTTTGTTTGTAAGATATGATTAACCTTCAAAAGTTTATAGTTTATCAACTATATAAACTATCCAAAGACAATGCATTTAGCTTTTTGGGCAACTTATTTAGATTAATAATAATTATTGTTTTTTTTTGTTTTTCATTAAATTAGTGATAGGTTTTGTGAATAAATTGGATAATACTTTAACAATATTTCCAAAAAAAATATTAAATTACACTGTATGGATGCCTAATTTATAATGTATGGTTAGGTGGTATTGCATCAGAATTAATTTATTTATTTATTTATTTATTTATTTATAATACAATTACTCATTGCACTTACAGTATACACCAAAACACGCAAAGAGTCATTATTTAGGTACATTATTGAATAGAACTTAAGTAACAAACAAACATATTAAGAAAACTATAGCAAATATTATAAAACTCATTAACATTATTATTAAAGATATCGGCATCAGGTTGTTGACTAATAAGCTCATTGAGAAGAATAAGAGCTTGTTTGGTAGGAGCATACCGCGCCGTGAGGGTTCTAGAGGACGGAGGGTTGAACAAGCGTCGTGTACGTAACATTACCAGATTATTTGGCGTAAATAGGGAACAACGAGCCAGACAGATGGGATTGTCAACTTTATTATGAAACAATCGGTAGTAATGACTCATCAAATCCCACTTCCGCCTCAGTTCTAAAAAGTCCATGCCAGTCATACCCAAAACAAACGGCGAAGGATACATGTATGGGTAATATCCATACAACTTCTTATAAAGATATCGCGCGAATTTTTTGTGTATTTTTTCTACCATATCCTTATATTTATGCTCGTGAGGATCCCACACAATCGAATTGTATTCAAGTATACTCCTAACAAACGCATAATACAGAGACAGTATCACGGCTTCATCGGTAAACCGAGAAGACTGTCTCATTACAAAACCGAGAGATTTATATGCTCGAGCACATGCCACCGTAATATGCGTATTAAAAGTCAATTCGGGGTCAAGAATGAGACCTAGGTCGCGTATCTGTGTGACACGTTCCAGAGGGACACCGTGCATGTTGTAGGGATACACGCATGGAGATTGCGACCTAGTGAAAGTCATCGTTTTACACTTATTTATGTTGAATTCTAACTTATTTGTCTCACTCCACGCGCATACGCTATCAATATCCCTCTGCAACGCCTCACAGTCCTCAAGATCACCTATACTCATTACCAACTTCAGATCATCCGCGAACATTAAACACGTAGCTGACAACACCACCTCCGGCAAACCGTTGATCATTATTAAAAATTGAGTGGGACCTAGGGTACTTCCCTGGCTCACCCCGGATCTAGTAGCATAGGTGTCAGATCTATGCCCCTGAAACTGCACATATTGTAGTCTGTTTGCAAAGTAGCTGGCAAACAGCTGTAAAAGTTTAGGTGTGAAACCGATCTCAGAAAATTTTTTCAGCAACACATCGTTATGGACGCGGTCAAAAGCTTTTTTGAAATCAAAATAGGCCGCGTCGACTTGTTTTTTCTGATCCATTCCACAGACAGTATAATCCACAAAGTTTATGTGGTTAGTAGCCGTAGATCTACCTGCTCTAAACCCATGTTGAGCATCACTAAGATGAGGGGTGATTTGTCTGATTATGTGACGATTAATGATTGACTCAAATATTTTGCCAAACGTCGACAGAACAGCTATCGGCCTATAGTTCTCGACCAGATGTCTTGAACCATCCTTGGGTATCGGAATGACCCTCGATAGCTTCCATTTCGAAGGGTATGTTACGTTATTTAAGGCAAGGTTGAATATATACAAAAGCGGACTTTTCAACACCGCACAACAATCCTTCAAAATGAAAGCCGGAACACCATCCGGACCCACCGCCGAATGTGACTTTAACCGACGAACAGCATGCAACAGATCACGATAATCTATATTATCTACATGTATACGGGGCGAACATAGGGAACTACTCATCTCTCGGTCTATACATTCAGGTGAAAGAAGCGGGTCATCCTCCAGAAAAACAGATTGAAAGTACTGCGCAAACGCATTAGCGGCATCCCTACCTATAACTTTGTTGCCATTGAACTCAAATTCATCGCACGATTTTCTCAACGATTGCTGATCTTTAACAAACTTCCAAAATGTTTTCGGATTACTTTTAATCTCCGCTTCGGCCTTCCTAATATGACAGTCATAAGACGATTCAATTAGTTCCTTAACACGCTGCCTATAAAATTTAAACATTTCCTTATTAAACTCCTTACCTTCTGATTTAAATTTCTTTAAATGAAAATATTTTAGTCTTATATTTTTTATCGTTTCTAATGTAAACCAGACCGGATACTGATAACGTCCGTATTTATTAGGAGGTTTTTTACGTGGAACACAGTTATCAAAACATGTACCTAACAAACTATAAAATACGTCTACAGCGTCATCTACTTTGTCACATTGTAATACTTCATCCCACTGTAAAGAACCCAGTACTTCGTATAATAATTGAAAATTGGCCTTACGAAAGTTCCACTCGCATAACAGTGAGTCACCACCTCGGTCTCGGTCTGAGGTAGCAGGGTCGCACGGGAGGGGCGGGGGTGGGGGCGATAGCCGGCGCTCGCGCTGTTGCGGACGCGCACACCTCAGACTGACCAAGAGAGGCGGATGATACGCATCTATCGGGACCACGGGCTCAACCTCGCCGCTCACCTCAATATACTCGCTGCTCATATTAGTCAACACCAGATCTAACATACCGCCATAATTATTTAGAATGTTGTTAAATTGTTTAAATTTACAGTAAGTACACAAACCATTATATTGTAATCTAACATTTTCGCTACAAGAGTTTAAATTCAAATCGCCTATCAATAGTATATTACGTGTCGGATACCTTACAATTAAATTCTCAATAACGGTAAAAGTATTACAATAAGTGATATCTTTCGAGTGAGGGCGTATGTACACAACACAACAAATAACCGACTTAAATTTCAACGAAACAGAAGCCATAATCAATTCGATGTCGTCTGTGTAGCCATCGATGTCGCATATTAACCGCACAGGATAACAGTCTCGCACAGCCAACAGGACGCCTCCCCATCCGTGGTCGCGCGCGCGGTCTCGCCTCAGTACTGTGTATCCCGGTGGGAACAATTCTCCATCATGAACGCTACTAACTAGGAACGTTTCCGTAAAAGCGAATAAATCAGCTGATTCCGACATTATGCTTTTCTTACATACATCCAATTTAGTGCGCAGACCTCTTACATTCTGATACATAAGAGTGTATATCTTATATCTAGCTTTATTGTTTCTCGGTGTACTGCGTTGGTTTTCGAAACCCACTACGCCAGGGCTTAATATGTACATCCTTAGCCCAGTGCTCCGGCGAGAGATAGACCTGAGTGTTTTTCGCAGGTACCGATAATTTGAAGGAAGCGTAGTCACCGCGGGGCTTCAAGGCCTCGACAGTACATATATCGTTTGGGCAAATAGTACGGAGATGATTATTTACTTGATCTGTTGTAGTACCAAGTTTTACATAATAAAGATGCAAATATATCTTTCGTTCAGCTGCACATAACGTAGATAACCCCGGGTCGGCCGTACCGCGAGTAATATTCGCAAGTGAACGCCGTGATTTTTTCCCATTAACCTCCTTCCAGTCATCCAAATTGACATTGTTGTTATTGGGAGAACCGCATTCTACAGTCTCTGACGTCACCGCTGGACAGGGGGTACTAGGCGCGCTATGTGACGTAGTCAGACCGGAGCAACCGGTTGTGCTCGTGCCATCAGCTGGAACGGCCCGTGGCGTGAGAAGCAGAGGCTGTCTCGCTTGCACTTTGCTTTGGCGCGCGATCGCACGCGCAGCAGTCGAAGTTTTGGCGGCCGATGCCGAGACCGCCCGAAGGCGAGCAGCGCGCATTGGTCGCAGCGTCTTCATTTCCAGCGGTTTACCCTCCGTCACACACAAATTGCTCGCAGATAATTGTTTGTCACTATTGCCTATCAGCACTTTTAGCATATTATTTTGATCGATAATTAGCTTTTCGAGAGATGTAACTTTATTCTGCAGGACAAGCACAGTGTCTTTTAACTCGCGAATAGCACTTTCGTTCGATTTAGCTGACATTTTCAGATAAAATAAAATAAATCACGGAACGATCAGAAAACACGTATTCACCCTTCAACAGCCGGGGGGGGGGAGGGGGATTAAAGGTAGATCAGGTGCTTATAAAATGTATAAGCCAATTAATTCACAAAAGGAATATAAAAACAGGGTTATTGGTAATTATACTAGCAAGCCGTTGAGGGCTTCTTCTGTGCACCTTAACAAACAAATTTTCTACGACTTTTCGAAATTCGATATTTTTTTTTTTGAAAATTTTAGGTAAGTTTTATTTGTAAATCAGCTGTTGCAAACACGGAGTGGTTAACCCTAAATTTTTTACTAATTTTTGAAGTTTTATCTACTGTTCTTAGTCTGACTGAATTAATTATTTAAAAAAATCTGCTGTTTTTCGAATTTACATAACCACAAAATATTTTTGTTTTTTTTTCGAATTTCCTAAAGTCGTAAAACATTTAAGTTATTTGTTAAGGTGCACAGAAGTAGCCCTCAACGGCTTGGTAGTATAATTACCAATAACCCTGTATAAATTTAAAAACGTAATTTACATCGTCAGCGGGTGTTAACTTCCTAATATTCACGTACACAATATCAATAATGTACATAAACAATCGTTTCAAGATCAGTAGAGTAGAAACGGCTCAACAATGGTGTATTTACATTACAAGTGGCATCTTCCGGATAAGGCCTCCGTAAGGACTCCTTAGGGCAGGATAATGTGGAAATCTTTTGTTGGAGATCAAACGGTTAGGGAGTTACATAATATGGATGTGTCGTAACTAAACACTTTTTATTAAAAAAGTTCATAATTTCAATGTATATCTATAAAGGGTTATTGGTGATAAACTTCTATTAATTGTATTCATAGTGATTATTCTCCCGGATCTTAATCGCGTATTTTTATTTCTCTTACTTCGACGATTAGTTCGATTACTAAATTTACCTGTTACAAAATAATAATAGTAGTTTACCACACAAGGTATGTAAGCGAGCTATTACAGAACAAGATCCAATATGGCGCCCGTGCGAGCGCAGCTCGCAAAGGGAGCTATGGATCGAGTGCACCCGAGATATTTAGACGCACGAGCGAGCGAAGCGAGCGAGGGCGAATATAGTTCGAGGGTGTAATAGCTACTTACAACCGAGGTAAGTATACTACTTTACATCGTTCATGCGTAAATAAAACCTTCGGTTTCAAGATGACAGAAATCAGGCGTGCCGACCACTTACTCATCAGACGAAGTACTTGACATGATGAACTAACACTTTTAACTATCATAAACTTGTATGTTCTTTTTTTTAATTATAATACAGTCGTCGCAACGCAAGTGAACAAACATTTAGTTCAAAATCATGTTCAAATGAAATGCCGCCAAATAATTTTATGTAAAAAAAAATGTTTGACCAAAGAGTTTTGAACTGAAATGAAATGCCACCATTTTGATCGTTTTTTTTTTTCAGTAAAAAGTTTCCGTCATTTTATAAGAAAAGAGATTGGTTAACCAAGGAGTTTGACATAGCTTGAATGGTAAAGTGAACTTTACAGTTCAAGCATTCACCCTGTGCTTGAATGGTAAAGTGATTTGAAAATGGAACGTTCTATCTAACTAAACAATGCACTGTGTTGTAAATGCCAACTTACACAGCCTCTTACCATACTAGTAAATCCTACTTACCGAGCAGTATGATGTAAAAATAAAAAACGCGATAAAGACCCTGGAAAATATTTACTAGGGTAATTGGTAATTAAGAAAGCGGTTGACGGCTATTTCTGTGCACTTTACCAATCAACAATTTGTTCAACGACTTTTGGAAATTCAAATATTTTTCTAAAAAATTTAAGGTTATATTTTCGAAAATCAGCTGTTGCTTACACAGAGAGGTTATTTACCTTAAAATTATACTTACTTTTTATGTTTTATTAGAAGACATATAAAAAAATCAACCGCATTTTTTTTTAAAAGTGGTAGAATAAAAGTTAATCGTTAAAGTGCACAGAAGTAGCCCGCCCTCAACAGCTTTCTTATTTATTACCAACTAGCTGCGCCCCGCGGTTTCACCCGCGTAAGTCCCGATCCCGTGGGAATATCAAAATGAAAAGTTACCTATAGCCTTACTCGATAAATGGACTACTAATCCAACACAAAAATATTTTTTTCAATTCGAACCAGTAGAAAAAAAAAGTATCCTATAGTCCGTCTCCTGGCTCTAAGCTACCTACCCACCAATTTTCAGCCAAATCGGTACAGCCGTTCTCGAGTTATAAATAGTGTAACTAACACGACTTTCTTTTATAAATATACTAGCTGCCCTCCGCGGTTTCACCCGCGTAACTCCCGATCCCGTGGGAATATCGGGATGTAAGCTATCCTATCTCTCAAGTTGGATCGAACTGCACATGGTGTGCGAATTTTATTATAATCGGTTTAGTGGTTTAGGAGTCCACTGAGGACAAACATTGTGACACGAGATTTATATATATTAAGAAGATATAAAATAATAGATAGATTACCCTATAGATTTTTAAAGGCACATCCAGTGAACTCTATCATTGTACATCACAGTTCTTTTGTTCGTGAATCTTTTGTTGGTGTTACCGCTTTTGGTGTTAAATGTCTTGCTATGCGTGAATCGTTCCTCAGTGACCAGTCCTTGTCACTAATATTTTGTTTTTGTTTTTTTTTAAGTAGGTTAAAAAGTTAGATAGAGATAAAATAATAATAACCATAGAGAGTGAGGACTATTATACTTTTCTATACACCTTCAAACAATCAACTTTTGTTCTAAGACTTTTGGAAATTCCATTGACATTTATCTTATGGGAAATTCGAACATTTTTTGGAAACTTATTAGTAATGTTAGGTAATTTAAAAATCAGCTGATCTTTCAAAAAGGACAATGATAAAACATAAAAAATATGCATAATTTCAACAAGGTCAAGCCTTCGCGTGTAAGTACCTAACAGATGATTTTCGGATAAACTATCGAAAAAAAAATTCAGAATTTGATTAAGGTGTACAGAAGTAGCCATCAAACGCCTTCTTTTATGATTACCAATAATAAATAGGTCAGCGTTTGACCACTATCTCACACCATGGTAAGTAAAATGCGGTCTAAGATTTAGTACGCTTATCAAGGAGACAAGAGCTATGGAATGAAGTATTTTTGGGAACAGACTTACTGACCGAATTCGGAATACCGAAATACGTTCCAAAACCTAAGAGTTGAGGAGGAGGCTCACAGCTAAGCAACGCTCGCTGATCGTTTACGGTCGTGCGAGCTAAGCGACGCCTGGCGCGGTCATTACTTCGATGGGTGGCCAATTAATAGTGTGGCAAAAATGTGTTTTCGTGAGCCCCTCCGTGCTTCGGAAGGCACGTTAAGCCGTTGGTCCCGGTTGCTACCTCTAGTAGCAGTCGTTAGGTCAAGTTAGAGGCCTCAAGGCGATCTGAAAACTCTAACAATAGGTGAGCCGCACCACTATACGAGAAAAAGAAGAAGAAGAAGAAGAGTCGAGTCACAAAAAAACCTGCCTGACTGAAGTGGAATAAGCCGGTCGTGTCTGCCGTATGCTGAAGAACTTTGGGCCAAATCACTAACTTTTTTGACCCCCACCAACGGAAGAACCCGACAGACCCCTTCGAAGGTGGCGAGATGATATGGAATCGCAGAAGATCGCGAACTACAAAAGGGGAGTAGAGAGGCCTTAAGGTTGTCTTGCAGTGGAGGCTCTTAATAATAATAATCAAGAATATACCCCTTTACATTGGTGAATTCAAGACCCCCGAATAAGCGAAGACCGACGAGAGATGCAGGCAAAGGTAGTAAGGCGGCAATGGATGAGGTACTTATCCGGCCCGTCTTCCTTTGGGCTAAACCTGTGTTTTATAAACCTTTCAGACTAATCTTACATTTCTAAAACAACCCCATAGAAAACGATCAACGAATCGTTTTAAAATAATTCATCATAGTCCAGTAACCCCTACCACGAGTTTTGATCCAAATCCTAACTTCTGAAATAAACTTATAAAGTGAAAGTTTGTTTATTTATTTATTTGTTTTGTCTTCACTTTTGATGCAATTTGCCATATTGGTAATTAAGGGGATGGAGAAGGACATACTTATAATCCCGAAATTTTCGCGTGATCGAGACCGAACGCTGTTGAAACCGCGGGGGAAGATAGTAAGTCTAAATCTTAATACACCTTAATACTTGACACTGACTTGTATGATTATAAACGCACAATTCAAATTAATTGACAGAATCGAACTTAAATTTAGCATACTTACAGACAGCATACAGTTATAAAGTAGGCTAAGAATGGATTTTGAAAAATTTAAACCTGTCAAATTCGTGGGGAAAAGCTAGTTATTATAAAGAGTATAAGCAGAGGATGTCGGTAGAGAATTTCTTTCCCTTTCGAAGTTACTGTAACTGTAAAATAATTTGATGGGACCTTGTACTACGACTCGTGGTAGGGGTTACTGGGATGACGTTTGTTTTCTATACATTCCACCTCAGCTATTGTCGGTCCCCTAATGGGGCAGGAGCATCAACATTGTATACGTCTAGACTTGGAGCTTTATAGAAAAACAAATGGTTGTCTGTAAAGTCTGTTTACAGACGATAATAAAATTTTACTTGATAACGTCATAAGAAAACGATGAAAAATTGGGTTTTTTAAATATTTTTTTCCCTATTTTCTTTTTTTTCTTTATATATTTTTTTCCACTCGGCACACCATAACATGATAACACAAGCCCAGATGAGCGAAATTATTATTTAATACTCTATTTCCTAAGTTACCATGACGTCACACAATATTACCGTGACACTTTTTCATAAATGCAGTTGTTCCATTAATTTATTAGACATTATCACGTCAAAAAACCTTATTTTAAAAACATGCTGAGGACATAGTACTCAGGGAACACTCTTTATCTATAACTTTTTCTATTCTTCTTTTCTATTATATTGATCATTGACTCAATTAAGAACTATGTTATAAGAATATAAATAAATAAATATTGCAGGACAACCCACACATCGACATCTAGCTCCAAGCTGAGAAACTAGACTTGTGTGTGGATGCTACTATTACACAGGCCTCGGGTCAGCCGTTTAGGTGGAGTTTGGCAACTAACACCGCGACATGATTGATTGATGATGGAGTATATAAAAGTGTTGTTTTTGGACATTTTCAAGCAAATATTAAATTTTTCTCTCCGTAAAAAACCATCCTCGTTTTTCAAGGAATATTCTAAAATAAGAATTAGCAAAATTGGTTCAGCTGTTTTCGAAATTTGCGCTTAGGAACACCAAATTTATTAATATAGAAAATTTGTATGGGAGTATATTATAGAAAAGTGTTGTTTTGAGATTTTTTAAATTGTTCTCTCCGTAAGAACGATCTTCGTACTTCAAGGAATTTTATATAAAAAGAATTAGATAAATCGGTTCAGTCGTTCTCGAGATTTGCTCTTAGCAACACATTCAGCTATTTTTTATATATTTATATTATAGATTAAAGAAGATTCTTTTTTATATTAAAGAAGATCCTGGTCTAGAATAGTTTACGTTGTCAATAGTCCAGCATATCAAACCGCTGAGTCAAGCTTACGTATCATTCCCTAATGATAAATACGTATCGCGATTTCTGCTTACAAATTCGTGGTAAATAATGTTGTGGAACGAATAATAAGTGGTAGTGAGTAGTGATTTTTTTGACAGGAAGGGCCGTTGCGTTCTGTTATTAATGGTCAAGCGAGCCTAGACAAAAATTGTGAGTGTAGACAGACATTTACTAGTAACAGAACCTCAAACATTCGCTGTTTTGATCGTTATTTTGTACTTGTAATTTTTATACACCTACATAAATAAATAATCTTCTATATATATAAAAATCAATTGCTGTTCCTTAGTCTCGCTAAAACTCAAGAACGGCTGAACCGATTTAGATGATTTCGGTTTTGAAATGTTTGTCGTAGTCCAGGGAAGGTTTAAACGGTGTGAAAGATCGGACTTACGCGGGTGAAACCGCGGGGAGCAGCTAGTAATAAATAAATAAATATTGCAGGACATTCCACACATCGCCATCTAGCCCCAAGCTAAGTAACTAAACTTGTGTTATGGGTGCTAGACAACGGATATACTACTTATATACTTTTCTTTTGTAAATAAATACTTATAATACATAGAAACAACCAGACCACAGACAAATATCTAAGCATAAATACTTGTCTGTGGCGGGAATCGAACCCGCGACCTTGTGCTTGGCAGTCCGGCATGGTAACCATTGTGCTAACTGGGTCGTCAATGTACAGATTTAACAAATACGCTAAAATCAAAAACCGTGAGTAAAGTCACGCTTTTCATTTTATTTTAAACGTGTTTCACTTAGGTACTCAATATTATTTATTTAACCTCTCTGAACCATCACAATATCAAGTTACCTCAGCAATCATTTTGAAATATATTAAAGGCCGAAATTGGGATTCTGTAAATCAAGGTAGGTGGACCTAACGAATTGCAAAATAAACTACCTACGCTAAAATATTGGAAGTAAGTTCCTTATCGCGGGTTGTCGAGGGGACCTAGCCAAGAAAATATGTTACGCGTTACGAAAACGTGAAACGAATAAAATGGTAAAGGGACTTCGTTCCAAACACGTAAAGATTTTTTATTTTTTATTATTTTTTAAAGTGCTTGGCCTGCACTGGGCTATCTGAAAATATTTTATAAGGAAAAATGCGTCTTCAAAAATTGCGACTAAGACAAGACTCGAACTCGCATCCCTTGAATACCGTTCAAGTGCGTTTACCAATTACGCCACTTAGTCAAGTACCGTCATAGTCGAATTTAAGAATCGCATTAACCTCTTTTCGAATTAAGTTTTTGAAGAAATTTTGAAGACACACTTCCGACACGTAATTTTTTTTCATCATTTTTGGCATGTAAAACCCATGGGTTGGAATATTATGTAAATGAATCTGGAAATGGTCGACTAAGCTAAATGAGTGGTGTATAGTGTGGTAACAATCCAATCTAGGTAGATGATTTATACAGCGTCAGTTACAATCCAATCTAGGTAGATGATTTATACAGCGTCAATTATAATCCAATCTAGGTAGATGATTTATACAGCGTCAGTTACAATCCAATTTAGGTAGATGATTTATACAGCGTCAGTTACAATCCAATCTAGGTAGATGATTTATACAGCGTCAGTTACAATCTAATCTAGGTAGATGATTTATACAGCGTCAGTTACAATCCAATCTAGGTAGATGATTTATACAGCGTCAGTTACAATCCAATTTAGGTAGATGATTTATACAGCGTCAGTTACAATCCAATCTAGGTAGATGATTTATACAGCGTCAGTTACAATCTAATCTAGGTAGATGATTTATACAGCGTCAGTTACAATCCAATTTAGGTAGATGATTTATACAGCGTCAGTTACAATCCAATCTAGGTAGATGATTTATACAGCGTCAGTTACAATCTAATCTAGGTAGATGATTTATACAGCGTCAGTTACAATCCAATCTAGGTAGATGACTTATACAGCGTCAGTTACTTTAATACATGCTATTTGGGACATATAGGTTAGGGATTAGATACTAAATATTATGTGAATATTATAAAGCTGAAGAGTAGGTATAGGCTATAGGCTAGTTTTTATTTTGATATTCCCAAGGGATTGGAACTAACGCGAGTAAAACCACGGGATATAGTGTTATATATCCTCTTACCAAGTCAATTTTCTCAAACAATAGCTTCCTCTGATCTCAGCCTTAAATAAACTACTGTTTCATTCTTTTATTTACAACTTTGAGAATACCGCAAAGACTTCGCGCAGTCTCTGAGAAATATTATACAGGTTCGACCATTGTTTCGACGACTTTATGCAATTAGATTTGACTTCTTGAGTTATGGGTTGTAAATTAGCTGTCGTATTGTTAAATGTCATTTGAAAAGCGAATACAAAAGAAAGTTAATCTAACCTAGCTTAATGTGTAGATGACGACCAGGGGCCTAAGTCTGCTAACACAATTGTGTTACAATAGTGTGTCGATATAATCGTAATAGAAATTTAATGTCAAAAATATGACATTACATGTCAAATTGGTATTCTACTAACGTTGACTATTCTATCGAGACACCACTGACATACCACTTGTTCACTTTTGTGTTCTGCTCTACAATCGTGGCTTAATGGAATCTCGATAGTTGTCAAAACGGTATATTGCTTAGCAACACATGTTGCTAGGCAACACCTGCAAGGTAAATATTACCATACCATTGAGACTCCATAGTGATTATATTGCGATGTTATTAAAACTTTAGCAGAATACCAAATAAAGTCACAATCTCGATATAATATCTATAGAGTCTCGATATAATGACAATGGTTGGCCAAATAGCAGAATAAGGCCCCAGATGATATAGCTCCATCTGGGAATATCGCAAGCAATTCAGTCAAACCGAACATCACCTATCCCCTTTCTTAACTCTTGTCTATCCTTGGTTGCCTGGAAGAGATCACCCTTAGGCGATAAGGCCGTCCTTGCCAGTGCTACTCTAGAATCTTTCCCTGTATTTAAGTTTCCTTTGGATAAGGCCGTGTGCCACTCAGGGATCTTTTCTTATATTTAAGTTTCCTGTTTTTAATTTGTATTTTATAAATATAACTAGCGACCCGCCCCGGCTTCGCACGGCTATATTATGCATTTTTTTTTAACTCACGATTTGTATTCATAGTAATTATTTTCCCGGGTCTTAATCGCGTATTTTTTTGTTTTTTATTTCTCTTACGACCGACGCTCTTCGACTCTTCGTCGAGGTAAGAGAAATAAAAAACAAAAAAATACGCGATTAAGACCCGGGAAAATAATTACTATGTATATTATGCATGTATTATACATATAAACCTTCCTCTTGAATCACTCTATCTATTAAAAAAACTGCATCAAAATCCGTTGCGTAGTTTTACAGATTTAAGCATACCTAGGGACATAGGGACAGAGAAAGCTACTTTGTTTTATACTATATAGTGATAGTGATGGTTGCCTGGAATAGATCACCCTTAGGCTATAAGGCCGTCCTTTGTGCTACTCTAGAATCTTTTCCTGTATTTAAGTTTCCTGTTTTTAATTTGTATTTTTTTTTTACACTAATAGAAGCTTTATTTTTGGCCCTGATGCCTGATATTAATCCATCGTTAAATCTAATCTACGTACAATGATATCAACTTGAATTCATTATGTATTGGGCGCTGTATTACTTGGGGCATGTTTTAGATGAAGTAGGCTTGCTTTATCAGCTTAGTCGACCATATTTAGAGGAAAAAATTCGTCAATTCGACTTTTGGAGCTAAGTAACTTTATCTGGTTACTTCCGCGGGTTGTCTGGTAGGAAATACCTTATAGCATGAACTCCACTCTCGTTCTCACGTTAGGGCTTTAGTATTATACCTAGCTCAATAAATATAAGTAAGAACTGAGGAGTCTCACAGCTAGCAACGCCCGCTGATCGTTTACGGTCGTGGGGGTAAGCGACGCCTGGCGCGGTCATTACTTCGATGGGTGGCGAATCAGTAGTGTGTGGCAGTAAAATGCGTTTTCGTGTGCCCCTTCGTGTTTCGGAAAGCACGTTAAGCCGTTGGTCCCGGTTGCTATCTCTAGATAGCAGTCGTTGGGTCAAGTTAGAGGCCTTAAGGTGATCTGAAAACTCTAACAATAGGTGAGCCACACCACTATACAAGAAGAAGAAGAAGGAAGTACTAAATGGGTGGGGCATGTGGCTCGTAGAACTGATGGGAGTTTGGGCCGAAAAGTCCTAGTTTGGAGCCCACGTACTGGAAAGCAAAGCGCGAAACTAAATTAAGGTCGCGGTAAGACGCAGAAAGCATGCGACCAATCGCTTTGGAAGTATTCGGGGGAGGCCTATGTTCAGCAGTGGACGTCCTGTGGATGATAGATGAAGTACTAAATAGTGTTTTAATCTTGATTAAGCCTATGCTTATTTAATAGGTAGGTACATAAAATACACTACAGTGACTGGTGGCGTTGAAAATAAACTGTCCTTTACAAGGCCCGATGAGTGTCATAACTCCGGTCCAACAACATCGTAAATTCAAATGTTGGCTGACACGTTACTTTGTAATGAATAAGGTTCGATTCCAACGGTGAAGGATAAACATTGGCTTTGCCGGATTAAATTTAGTCCCTTAGTCGGTATCTCAAAATTGATGACGATGAAATTGTGGTCGAAGTCTTGGGAGGAAGTGGGTTCTAATAACATTAAAATTGTTCGAAGCAGAGAGCATGGGTCCAATCATGATAGGTTTATGTACAGCGGTGAATGTCCAGTGGTTGATTATGATGATGATCAAAATATAATGTAAGAAATAAGTGGAAAAAAATCTTTAGCTGACCAAACATCTGGCTAATGCATTGATAAGCAAAGACAAAGCATATCATAATTTTAACTATAAACGCGTATTGATTCCATAAATGTATAAAAGAAAACGATAAGCCAATAAATGGACAGATGATCTATAGAAAAGCGTTGCAAAATTGCAGCTGGAAGAAATCTATGTGTCGTATCAGATATGCCACGCTGATTACTGAAACGGATAATCCGACGAGTTAACAGGAATTTAAATAATGATTGTGTGTTTTATGCAGCAATAAAGGCTTAAATAAAACATATCAAGAATTTAGAGACAAAAGTAATAGTACTAAAAGTAAGAAGTAATGAGTAAGTAGTAGTGTGGAAGTAGTAGTTAGTAGTAATAAATAAAAATAAAATAAAAAGCCTTTATTAATCGTTTCCCTTTTTACATTTTTTACTCTACAATAAACCAATTATGCATGAACATATTCTTCATGAGAAATTTATGCTCAATTAATTAATTTGACGGAACCCCCGTTCGGGTAAAGGCCTCCTCCAGGCTTTGCCATTTGGATCGGTTCTGTGCGAGTGCGAGCCAATCCGCGCCGGCGCCGACGGCGCACGGATCGTATAGTTAGTAGTAGTAGTCGAGTAGTTAGTAGTGGCAGTTTAAAATCCTGGCAGTATAAAATCCTATACAGGTTTATTGGTAATTATACTAACAAGCCGTTAAGAGGTACGTACTTCTGTGCACCCTAACAAACAACTTTTGTTCTACGACTTTTGGAAATTCGAAAAAAATATGAAAATTTGAAAAACAGCTGATTTTTTAAAACAAAGTTCATTCAGACTAAGAACAGTAGATAAAACTTAAAAAATAAGTAAAATTTTAATGTTTATGACCTCTCCACGTATGAAACAGCAAATTTTCAGGTAAACCAAACCTAAAAAATTTCAAAAAAATGTTCGAATTTCCAAAAGTCGTAGAACAAAAGTTGTTTGTTTAGGTGCACAGAAGTAGCCCTCAATGGCTTGCTAGTATAATTACCAATAACCCTTTAAAGAAGACAAAAGTGTTTTAACTCTTAAAACATACACCAAACACCAAGATAGCGTCGGAAGTTAGTTGTTTACGACCGCCACTGTCCACGCATAGGCCAGATATTGCGGCTAAACGACTACATAACTATTGTTTACACCACACTGTTCTCGTAGTTCGTGGATTCCATTTGATACGCCTCATTGCTTTACTTGACGAGTTTTGATGTGGACTAATGAACATTTGTCCGTTAATTTTCTTTGAATTATGAAGAAACAATTTATTATTCATTGACGATTCTCCTATAATGATGGAGTGCTTAGCTGGTTATAGGTATTATGGGTAATTGCAAGGTGCAGAAGGGAGAAGATGGTTATATTATAAATAATAATAAATCATAAATAAATAAATATTTCAGGACATATTACACATCGCCATCCAGCCCCAAGCTAAGCAACTTAATGCTTGTGTTATGGGTGCCAGATAACGGATAAACTACTTATATACTTTTTTTTTTGTAAATATATACATATTATACATATAGGAAACACCCAGAATCAGAAACAAGAATTTATGGTCAGCATAAATACTTGTTCCCGGCGGGAATCGAACCCGCAACCTTCTGCGTCGCAGTCGGGTGTTCGCCCGACGCGCCACAGAGGTCGTCGATATTATGGGTAATTATTGCAGAAGGGGAAGGTTCTCGTCGTCAAAGAAAATATGTGTTATCTAATTTCTGTAAGTATTTATTTTTTTAACCTATCCTACTAATAATATTGTAAATGTTAAATTTTGTGTCAAAAAAAGTCAAAATTCAATTTTTTTTATTCCTTTGGATGCTTAATACATTTGTACATAGATCACATAGAAACGTCTTTAAAACTAAGTTAGGATGTGTGCCTTCGGAACGCGCCCACCAATGAGAAGAAGGCACAAGAAACTCATGGGTTAGTATCTATGTGTGTTTGTGTGTATGTTTGTTACTCCTTCACGTAAAAACTACTGAACCAATTGAAATGAAACACGGTATGTAGATAGCTAGATACCTGGTTTAACACATAGGATACTTTTTATTCCGATGTTCCAACGGGATCGGGACTTACGCGGGTGAAACCACAAGGCACTGCTAGTATAATAGGATCTTCGTTTTACCACTATCTCACACGATGGTTAGTGATGATACGGTTTAAGATGTAGTACGTTTTCCTAAAAGATACACATGCGTTGGTATTTAAATACCCCCAATTTATAATAAGTATTTTAAATAATTATTTCCAAAAAAAAAATGTATGCAAATATTCTATCCATTGTCTGGCTACCATAACACAAGCATAGTTCTTAGCTTGAGGCTAGATGGCGCTGTCTTTTTTTTTACTTCAGACTCATATCTATCTAGAGTCATATCATATTTGAGTCACAGATCTAGAAATCTTGCTATCGATTACTTCTGCAAGAATGATCCTCCTCCTTGCATCGATTCCCCAATGCTGGGGGTCGTGACCCATCAGGGAATTAACTTCTCTCGTACAATGTTGTGCCATCTTTTCTGGCTTCCAGCGACATTAACCGCTTCGGCGATATTCATGCTGAGAGTGGTTCTGGTCAGTCCTCCCTCCTCCCTCTCGATCTCTTACCGTCAATTTTCCCGGTGAATGATACCAGATTTTAAATCTATTTTTATTAAACTGCTGCAGCTGTTACGCGGTAAACGTCGGACTACGGCAATTAGCAATCCCTTTTGCACACTTTTCTATTCCGTGATCTTTACGTGCAGCTACTAAAAGGGGCTTTGAGTAATAGGTCAAAATATACCGAATAACCGAATCCTTAAATATCCCAATGGGACTGATCTATCCATTTTCCGGACTTTGTCCCAGGGCATAAATAATTAATACCACGCAACTAAATAACTGGATTTACACGAACAGTAGCATGATGCTGATTTGCTGACACTGCAGTAGAACTAGTTATTCTAAGAACTAGCGACCCGTCACGGCTTCGCACGGCTATATTATGCAAGTATTATACATTTAAACCTCTTGAATCACTCTATCTATTAAAGAAAACCGCATCAAAATCCGTTGCGTAGTTTTAAAGATCTAAGCATACATAGGGACAGACAGCGGAAAGCAAGTTTGTTTTATACTATGTAGTGTTAATGAAGCCGCTGTCAGTCGAACTAAGCACCTATCAGTCAGAACTGTTACACTCCCATAGCCGCTAGGAAGAAGAAGAATCCGCTACCTAGTGGACGAACGTCGGTAGAGATATAAAAGCTCTATAAATATCTGCAATGATAACCAAGGATCAAAAGAACTGACGCAAATGTGGCGCGTTCCATTTTAACAGAAATGGAATAAGAGCAAAGAAGAAAAAGCTGCCAGCTAAACTATATTGCTTGTTTTACAGCCGCCAGTATTTTCTGCCTTAAAAACCGAAATGGTTATAGTAAAAATTGCAAATATCGTCCTTTTTTTAAATGCGTGCGTGTATATCCAGCTAATCCCTGGCATCTTTCATTAGGGCCTATTATCGCTTGATCCGGGTTCGTGTTGCAAAGGAACTTAGGTAAAATGAACTTGATTGGTCGCATGGGATAGTGATTCTTATGGTAATTGAGATATTGGCTTTTGATTGAGGTCTTGCTGATTATTTCTTGATTTTACCTGGTTTTATTAACTATGGGAGTACTATTATTAAGATAAACGAATTTCTAAAAGTCGTAGCACGTAAGTAATTATCCAAACGTGTAAGTGTATTGAAGCTTAGTGTCATATCTTTACTTAATTTTCATGTGATTTTATGCAAATGAATAAAGAATTTAGACTTTTTGACTTTTGATGTTTCGTAAAGATAAACTTATGAACGTAAAAATATGTAAGTAATTAACTTAATAATATAACGTGATTTGATTTAAAGCAAATATTACTGACTTGGCATTGGGTTTGTGCAATCGTGATAGGACAAAAAAAATTAAATAAAACCTCAATAACTTCAGTAACTAAAGCTTCATAAACAATAAAAAATACAATTTTTTTCCCTATTCATTGACTTTTAACTTCCAGTAGTAAAAGATACCAATAGCAACGGTTAGGTCAATAAAACTACTCATTTCATGATCCTTTATTTTTCATAGCCATCTAAAAGATATCTTTTTACTCAGTTTAAGACTCACCAAGACAGTTGAAACGTACAGTTACTTGAACTTTAATCTCATTGCTTCTCGTAAAAGAGTACGTTTTTCCTTCAGTTCCCTTCAAAGATTATAAAACAAAATGGACACTCATACGTTTAATTAAGTGGGAATATCCGTTTGATAGGAAACTCGCATATAGGTACCTAATTTTAAAGGGCTATACCGATTTTCATCAAAAGCACGCTCCTAGAAAATTCAGATATCTGTAAAAAAAAGACATATCCGTTCCTTTGTTGTGAAGCTGCGATGCCACGTACATAGATAGATAAAGGGGTTAAATAAAATTAACTTATAATTCGGGGGTTTAGCCTGTCATTCCTTATCTGAATTGATGGGGTATTCCCACTATCCCCCAAGTGCTGATAGTATGTCCACGCGCAAGCGAAGCGACCGCTTAAGTTCCTAGGACTCAATAATATACCCACCAGGAACGATTTACTGACACAGAACCGACGCAGATACGAATAGGTTAGGATAGACATCGTGGGCAAACACGCTCGAGCGAAACGAGCGCTTAGGTTCCTAGGTTATGTATGGTATTAAATTATTAAGTATATTAATGTCAGTTCCATGTTAATCGACTTTACCTAACCACATAATATATTTAAATATTATAATACACCAAGTAGAACATAACTTATTATTCACTTTATCTTGTACTTGCAGCGCTCCGCGGTTTCACCTAGAATATCTGTATAAAAAGCCTATGTTATTCCCAATTAAGCTATGTATCCTCATACCAAGACTCATTAACAAGCTTGAAGGCTGTAGAACCGGTGATTCCCATGTACATATCCCGGTTCAGTAAAACTACAACAACAAATGATGTACAAGAGTATATCAAGACCAACGGCCGGAAACGGCTGGAACAGGAGAAGCTAGGTATCAGCCTTGAACTAGTGGAACTGGAATCCCAAAGGAAGACTAATTTTAAGTCCTACGTGCTCCGGATTCCAGCGACGCTAAAGGACTTGTTCTTTTCGGCAGATTTCTGGCCCGCCGGCATTGTATAGGTACCGACGCTATAGGGAGGCGAAACCGAAGATAGAAAACCCTAAAACTTGACTTTTTATCATTTTTTTATTATAATATTTTCTATAGTATGTTAGTCTGTAAGGTATCTATTTTATATGGGTCTGTACTTATTTATAAGGCTGTTACCTGAAATAAACGATTATTTTTATTATTTATTATTAAAATCGGTCAAGTAAGTAGTTTTGGAGCGTATTCGTTACAAACAAAAAAAACTTTCCTCTTTACGATACTATAATAGTCTATAAGTGTTAAAGGAGTGTCGACTTTGCCCAATAAAATGATCTTTGAACTCCAACATTTTAAGGAACATCTTCAGGTAAAATGAGCAGTAAATATTATTTGCTGACATTTTTATGTCTTCGAAACAATAAGATGAACCGAAGAATTTTTATTGAAGCTTTCGATATGTTGGCAATTGCTTTCTACCTTTTTTGCAATTTGATTAGTCTTTGGGGAATATTATAGGTGGGTAATAATTTTTTGAAAGTGCGTACTGCGAAGTGGCAGGAAGCATTTTTTTGTTGTTTTTAAGTCATAAAAATATCACTAAATCATAGGAATTTTCTTTTTATTTCACCGTAGTCCTTTCTAAAATATTTAATATTAATTGTTTAATTCCAATGTTAAAAAAGGGTACAAACGTAGTCGACTGTTTCCTCCCTGGATAATGACACTAGCACAAATATTTTTGTGCCATAAAACTTATAACTATCATGACTATGTCCCTATATTTTGGTTTTTTTCATTTTCTAATTATCATAGAAATTAAGATTTAAAAATTAAATAAAACCAAAAATAGGGGCATGGTCATGGCAGTTATAAGTTTTATGCACCAAAAATATTTGCTCTAGTGTCATTATCCAGGGAGAAAACAGTCGACTACGTTTGTAATAGTTTGTATGGAAAGAGCCCTCAGTACCCTTTCCTCTTAAGACATAAAACATAATTCAAATTTCTTCTTCATTATTCGTTACAAACAGAAAAACTTTCCCCTTTAGTGTGGAAAGATAAAACTCTTGTATAGTAATAATACTAATAAATATTACAGGACATTCAACACCTCGCCATCTGGCCCCAAGCTAAGTAACTAGACTTGTGTTATGGGTGCTAGACAACGGATATACTAGTTATATACTTTTTTTTTTTTGTAAATATATACATATAATACATAGAAACAACCAGACCACAGACAAATATCTAAGCATAAATACTTGTCTGTGGCGGGAATCGAACCCGCAACCCTGTGTTTGGCAGTCCGGCATAGTGACCATTGTGCCAACTGGGTCGTCCAATAATAATGGAAACAAACGGTAGTCAGTATCTCATTATAATACCTTGAATATCCTGACTCAGTCTTCATTTTACAACCTCATACGAGCAAAGCCGCAGACTTTATGCACTACAATTTACTTTTTGTTTCAAAGAACTGTCAACATAAAAAGTTTTCGCTTAAAATATAAAGGTATAAACAGACAGATCTTACATTTAAGCTGATTACGGTCTTTTATCAGAATTTACACGAGCAAAAATTTGTTTTAATATCTAATAAAAGATATTAGACCGTGAGTTTATGATGGTTAGACTTACGTTAATGGATAGGTAAAACCCATGACTATTCATGTGACTTATATGATTGAATATGCCTTACTATAACCGCTTAGTTAAATATACTACTATTCAACTGTATGCGATCACTGCACGAATGTACTATTCATTACGTTACTATTCATGACTAGGTGTTTCTATATATTAAGTAGGTACGTATTTTTTTTTCGGGGTGTCCTACAAGTAGCCTTGGTACCCAAGGTTGCGTATGCGTATTTAAACCTACTTATTATTCGAAATAATTAATCCAAAACAGTGATTTTGTCATAGAGTATTTATTGGTACCTACGTAAGCCGTATCTTACTTTTCAATAAGGTATCGCAAAGGGCATGCAATCGATCGTTTTAAAAGACTTTGGGGGCGGCTTATATTAGCAGTGGACGTCCTGTAGTCCTCCTCATATGATACCTATATAGTCCTCCTCATCGGTGCCGACGACGTCCTCGACCCAGCTATAATTTTTTAAGTTTGCATTTCTATTATGAGCTCTAATGTGACTCGCAAGACCGAACTTGCTTTAGAATACCCTATCACAGATGACACAATAGGGTTGGTCCCGGGAGTAGCTGATATGATGATGCTAAATGTAACGTATGTATGTATGAAACGTAATTCCGAATGTCATTAGCTCACTGTCAATATGTAAGCAATAAAATCAGGATTTCGCCCACGATTGCCTTTGCTGTGCTTTCGTGCGTCTGGGAGTGTGGGTGGAAGTAAGGTGTAGTCATACTGTCAGCACAAGCTGTACAAGTGAAATTACATACTTCAACCGACTTCAAAGAAGGAGATTTTCAATTCGTCGCGTATGTATAAAATTATATTTTTGGTATTCACCGATAACTCGAAGACAGTTGAACCGATCGTAATGATTCTTTTTTATTAAAAAGTGTATACTTTAGTTGTAGTTTCATAAAAAAAATGATAAGGATAGGATGAGGATCTTTGGAGTATAGAGAAGAATTGCCCCTACAGCGTGCAAGAAATTACTCAGTTTTCATTTACGCCTATGATTTAATGCTTTCCAAATAAATTGGGTTGAGGGCAGGAAGATGATGACGTTTGGCGTCGTTACTGCTTCAGTCTCCTTGTGATTATGACTATTGTAACATAGACGAAACGCTAGGTAAAAATAATTAAAAAATAAGCGATTAACACCCGGGAAAATAATTACTAGGTACGTTTGGCGTCGTACCCATAGAAAACTTAGGTATGTTTCATAATAATTATGACTGATTCCATTTTATATGCACCTTGAAACAAAATCGCTATAGGCCTAACTCTACCCAGTTCCAGCTTAGTATCTTGTCTCACACTTTGCGAAACATTACCAACAATTTCGCTATATTATTTTACTTGAAAATACATATAAAATAGTAATAAAATGCCTAATACGGCTATTGCGATTACTAAAAAGATCTTATGATCAGAAATCTTAACTTGCAAAACTTATTTGTATGCAAAATTGAGAAGCACAATATCTAAAACACATTTGTAGGTAGATAGATAGATAACTTTTTTAAGTAGGTAGCTAAAGTGCAAGAACATAACTAGATTGAGTTAATTTTTATTTTATTGTTTGACATACGTCTCTAAGTATTCCTACCAGTGCGTATCAGTCCGGATATAAAGAGCAGAACCAGAACTTTCCATATATCCCACCGTTTGGGCGAATTGGAAAAACAAAGTCCAAGTATCCCTACCAGAGGGAATATGTCAGTTGGGGTATATGGAATAGGGGTCTCAAATTGATGGCATGTGTTGATGGTCGGCTTAGGTACCTATATGCGTAGCTGGCCACACGCCACACACAAATGGCAAAATGTCTAAGTTATCATCATCATCATAATAATATCAGCCCTCTGCTGGACATATGCCTCCCCCATACGACGCCACAAACAGCGGTCCTAAGCCGCCTCCATCCACCGACTGCCGCCACAATGTCGTTGGTCCACCGGGCAGCTGGTCTCCCAACACTCCGTTTCGCTTTGCATCGCGGCCGCCACTCGAGAACCTTTGCTCACCAGCGATTGTCAGTTCTGGGAGCTATTTGACCTGCCCATTGCCACTTCAGCCTGAGAGCTATGTCGGTCCTGAGAGCTATGTCAGTAACTTTGGTTCTTCTACCGATTCCCGTTTTTCGGATTCTAAGTTATAACAAAATAACAAAATAACTGAAACGTCTCAAATGCAATGTACACAAATATTTGTTTGAGGCGAAAATCGAACATGCAACCTTTTGCGTCACAAAGGTCCTCAAAATTAAATAAACCACATACCCAACTATTCAAAATACTGAAAAATACCAACAAATACACAAGAATCTTAATTGGATTGTCACAATATATTTTCTGCTAACACAAGACTAGTTCATTTCTCTCACAGACGCTACAAGGTACAGGATTGGCAATAAATATTATGAAAGACAGAACACTAATTGAGTGTCGTTTCTGTTCTATGATTGTATTCTATGGAAATGTGCTTGTTAGTTTTTTTTTCTGACTGATTGATTGCGCTGATTTTTTTACGATCTTTGTATGGTGTGAATACCCGTCTGCGACTCAAAAGGTTGCGGGTTCCATTCTGAAAAAGTATACTAGTACAGATATTTGTTTGAAACAGATTTGGTAAATTCTTTTTTTATTTGAGACGATACACTTTCATACTACATACTTCACATTAAATACGCGGTAAGCCATTTGCTTATTTACGCGGTAAGCCATTTGCTTATTTACGCGATAAGCCATTTGCTTATTGGGCACTATGCGTCGAAAGGTTTCAGATTAGTCCCAAAAAAACATCAAAATCGATTCTGTACTTATTGGAAAAAATATTTCATGAAAGAAAATAAATTGCGTAGGTAAGTATATTTCTGTTTCTTTTCTGGCTTTCTGTTTTTAATTTCTCTTAAAAACTTAAAATTATATGCAAACTGCAAACATATTTTCAGTGATAACTCATAAATACTTTGACGACCCAGTTGGCACAATGGTTACCATGCCGGACTGCCAAACACAGGGTTGCGGGTTCGATTCCTGCCTCAGACAAGTATTTATGCTTAGATATTTGTCTGTGGTCTGGTTGTTTCTATGTATAATATGTATATATTTACAAAAAAAAAGTATTTAAGTAGTATATCCGTTGTCTAGCACCCATAACACAAGTCTAGTTACTATGCTTGGGGCTAGATGGCGATGTGTGGAATGTCCTGTAATATTTATTTATTTATATTTAAATATACGGATCGTACCTAGTTCTAGTCTAAATAAAAACAAAATATGTAAAAAAATATAATGTATAATCAAATATCATGTTTTATGTAAATGAATGAAGCATGAATCAATACAAACATGTCTGCAATAGAAAACCGAAGAAGCACACAAAACAGAATGAAGAAACAGTGAAACTTGCAGGCAAACAAAAAGTGCAGTTCCGGAAGCATTAAAAGACTTGCCCGCAGTATCATCAGACTGAAAAGATATAGGTCATAATCGGTCATTGTGTACTAAAGAAGCACTTATTTACCATAGGTGCAACAGGTAATCCTCTGAGCAGAGGATGCATGCATCTTCTGCCTGAAGACGTGCTCGCTCAGTGCAGTAGCGTGGCAAATCAACGGGCTTGGTCTCTTCAATCGCCGGAATCTCTTCCGGAGGCCCGCAGTAGAATAGAATAGAATAGAAAAACATTTATTTGGACAAGCATACGACATAAATAAATATTTAGAACAATGTTGACAAGCAATCATAAGAACATAAAAAAAATAAAAATAAAATACAGAAATTGAGGAAGAATATTTTAGAACAAAAAAGTATAAAATTGAATTTTCAATTTCAATTTCAATTTATTTATTGTTTGTCACAGGTAATAGGTTCTTAAAAATAGCAACATAACATAGTTCCTTTGTAACAATACCACTAGGTGTAGTATTACGCCACATTTTAGTTTTTCAAGAATCACATGTCATTTGAATTAAACGACAACGACGAATTGAAAGACAGAATAATCAGAGAATAAGAACAGCAAAAAATAAATAAAAATATAGATCTATTTTAAAAAATAAGATCTAAGAAGCCGTGTGCCTCCAAAAAGGCAGCAGCTAGTAGCAGCTAGCCTTCTGGGAGGACCTGGGATGGTTGGAGTGACAAGTGGATATTCTCACACGCAACGCACAATGGTCCAAATGAAGAAGCTAAGTGTGGAAACAGTCCCGTAACAAAAATAAATGGTTGTCTGTGAATTCGGTTTACGGACGATAATTTGTGAAAAATTGTTTTTTTTTTTTAATTTCTTTCATTTATATAAGTCTTCTATTCGTCATTCGTCGCGACACGCGTCTCGTTGTTTTATATATTGCTGCGTGCTGTGTGATGTCTTTGTTGACATGACGTCACCGGAACGTGGCAATGACGTCACACAATATTACCATGACACTTTTTTTGTGAATGCAGGAGTTTCATCAATTTACTAGACGTTATCACTTCAAAAACTAAACTAGTTCTAGTTCTAGCACTAGATTTCATGCAAATACCCTGTATTAACCAAGATAGATATTATTTAAAACCTTATATCAGAGTTGCTTTCAAAGATCTTCTGAGGACCAACTACGAATGCTATATTGTATTCGAATCACCTCTTTAGCTAGTCTCTCTCAATAGGGTGACTGCGTTTAAAGTATTTTGTAAAACTGATTTTTTTATGGCACCATAAAAAAATCATTTTCACAAAATATGTACTTACAAATAAATATAAACAAAAATATGACACGGGCAAATACCCGTTTACATGAAGGAAGTTGCGGGTTCGATTCGAATATTTATGTAGGAATTTATATTTGGAGACGACTAAAAGGTTCAAGTATCATGAAGCCACTGCGACGGAATGAAACACGTTTTGTCACTTTGTTATTTATATTAAATAAACAGATAGATATTTTAATAACTTTATTTGGATAACACATAAAGGAACATAAAATATCATATACACAAAGTAAATAATAGCTAGAATATAAGCTGTACAAATGGGTGACCTTATCGCTGAAAGGGATTTCTTCTGGGCAACCTTTGGATGAAAAATAACTGATTTATCTTTTTGATACATTAAATATTACAGGACAATAAAAGTTGTTGCCACAAACGGCGCTCTGAGAAGTATATTTCGGATAACTAATGTTTTCATGACCGGCTTCCGTTGTTTTTCTTATGTCGATGACACATATTTCACGCTCAATATCATCAAATACTCATCCGGAATCCCTGACTGTTCAAATAAAAGACAAAAATACAATAAAACAAATGAACGTCTGCTCTTAAAAGTAAAATTAAAGTAGACATTTCTACTGTTGTTGATGACTCAATTTCGGTCTATCTTTTTCAAAAATAATGGTCACCTTATATACCTTTAAGAAAGATGAGATTATCCTGCATTTTATAACGTCGTGAGAATAAAAAATATTTTATTAGACCGCCGTAATACCTACAACGCTGTCTTAGCATAAAAATGTGGATTTTACTGACTCAGACTGAGAACTTAAAATCGCCAGATTTTTCGCCAGAAGCCAGACTTATACAACTAAGTCTCGCACAGTTTAATTAATTAAAGTTTTATATTCGTGCAAACGTATACTTGCAAACCCAACGTCATAGTATTTTCTAAGATTTTCGCGATTATAATATTTAAAACAAATATAAAAAACGCGAATAGGTATATCCGTTAAAAAATATATATAATTATAACCAAATTTGTAAACGGATATAATGAAATCGGATATAGCTAATATAAAAAAAAAGGTGCCACGATTTGTTTTCGCTTTGTTTTTCTTCAAATATAAGGTAGGCTATTTCCATCATGAAACTGTTCTTGGAACTAGTGAGATTTTGATAAACTTTTATTTTTAAGTGTGTTAGCCTGCGCTCCGCGTTCAAGTTCGATGGACAAAAGATATAACCAATTATTTTAAGCTATTGCATAGCATTGTAACGAAAATAAAACCTAACACCCCCGACAAATGACGGACGATTATTTACGGACGACTATTATTGACGGACGATTATTAACGGACGACTACATTGACGGACGACAAGTGACGGACGACAAGTGACGGACGACTATTGACGGACGACAAAAGACGGACGACTATAATTATTGACGGACAACTATTGACCGACGAATATTGACGGACGACTATTGACGGACGACAAATGAAGGATGACAAAAAACGGACGACAAAAACGGGCGACAAAAAACGGACGACTATTGACGGACGACAAAAAACGGACGACAAAAGCGGACAATAAATAACGGACGACTATAATTATTGACGGACGACTACATGCAATGCACGATGCAAGATAGCATAAGATGCATATCTTACTAGTTCCATTCCAGAATTTCATGAACACAATTAGATTTTCAGAATATTTCTAAGAAAAATGCATAAATATAAACCAAAAATAAGTATTTTTCCCACAAAATAATTTCTAGTAAGATTTTTTTGTCTCGCTAGTTTCATAAAATTCTGGAATGGATGTAATGCAACAATATTTTCTCATTGATCGGCAAGTTGACAACGGTAGTCTGTAGTCTGAGCTCACCCTTGACGTAGCGAGGTAGCCGAATCATTGTGTTTTTATGCTAAAATAATGTAATGTGTTACTAAAATTACCTAAGATTTATACTTTACATTAGAAGAGGATTGAAATGTCTTACTTTTACTGCCACGACTAGATTATGTTGGACATTTTGGATTATTTTTAGAAAAAGAAAAGAATGATAAATTCTTTAAGGATTTTATATATATATATATATTTCAGGACATATTACACATCGCAATCCAGCCCCAAGCTAAGCAACTTAATGCTTGTGTTATGGGTGCCAGATAACGGATAAACTACTTATATACTTTTTTTTTTTTTGTAAATATATACATATTATACATATAGGAAACACCCAGAACCAGAAACAAGAATTTATGGTCAGCATAAATACTTGTTCCCGGCGGGAATCGAACCCGCAACCTTCTGCGTCGCAGTCGGGTGTTCGCCCGACGCGCCACAGAGGTCGTCAAGAGGTTTAAGGATTTTGTTTTGATTTTGTTAGAATAATATTTTCAAAATGGGTTTTAAGTTTCGAACTCTAAGCACTTACCTACCTATTTAGTATTTTTAATCAGTTCTTACTTGATTCGGGTTTATTATTGTGCAAAAGGTTATTCAAGGTTTTAATTTTAATTTTGAGTAATGTAACTCTACCTTGTCAAATTTCTAGTAAGGTATCACCTAATTAAGTAATCGATTGGCATAAAACGAATCTATTCGAGACGAAAAACATCGAAACCTACATAAAACAATTATCATCATTCCAAACTAAATTTATCATAAAATTGTTTTATAGCCTCACTAACAATTAAATGAAATTGCCCGCAATTCGGGTCGGTTGAGTTAAGACATCAATTCATTAATAGTTTCAAATGATAGGTCTATCCTGCCGGCGGGTATCTAAGCCACTTTAAAAAATGCTCCAGAGCGATCTAAATTGAGCTGATGATAAAGATAGCGGCCGGTTTCTACGGGCAACTTAACCCGGATTGCAGTCGAACCTGCAATGGTACCCAAGTCTGGATGCAGCCCGGCTAAAACTCACCCCACCTGAATACCCATCTCTTTCCCCTAACACAATGCCAGCATCTTTCTCCGTTCCACATCAAAATTATATTCGGCTGTTTTCGTTTAGTCTCGGATGCAATAGCCGGTGTGCGGCCAAACATAATTTTCTGCCAGTCGCTTCCCGGCCGGCGGTACAGACGCATGTCTCTCCATCATCGCAGAGTCGAAAACATCGTGTGCATCGTATTTGTATAGGGATGTTTGCTCTGAGATAGTGTGTCCTACAAACCCTATCAAGGATTCGTTGTGCTGGTGTTGACTCAAGTGTGTGTTTGGTCAGTTTTAATGTTGCGACAGTATTTGTGGTAACAAAACGGATGTAGCTGGCTGAGATCTGTTTGATTGGCAAAAGTAAACATGGGCATGACAGATGTAAATATCAGAGAGTAATGTTGCCGACGCATTTGATGGGTTGAACATTTTAATGGAAGTTTAGGATTTAATGGTAACACAGCGGAAATGTTAAACCGATTTCAACGAAACATTACGATCTCTAGTCACGTTTAATAACTGTAACTGAATGGCAGATAGGGCTGTTACTAATTTTGCAACTGGTAAATTTTTTTATACGACAGAAGTCAGAAATTCAAATTAAATTATTAACTGTTCTTATTGAAAAATCTAATTAGATAAATTAGCAAAGTCAATTAATGGCGAAATACTCATTTAAATGTGAATTAGAACTTTGGTTTTGTGTAAGAAACTATAACTCATTTTAATCCAAATTGTGGGTTGGCTTTTTTATGTTTACGTAAGTTGATTTCTCCAAAATTAATAGTAATTCAAATTAAATCGTTGATTACAAAAGATAAATTTGTTAATAGAACAATTGTTACAATAATTTTATTTTCTCTATTAACCATGTAGGCGTAGAAACAGTATGATGATTTAGCAATTTTGAAACATAACGCCCAAACAACAATAATAAGTCATTATAATAAAATAACCATAGGGGAACTATTGTTTTGATTATTTAAAAACGCATTTAAATACAAACGTGGGATGAACAAAACAAATACGTTTTGAATAATTAAATAATAAACCAATCAAATAGATCTATTGTATTGTTCTATAGGTTTAAAAATAACTTATCATTGAACAAGTTTGAATCATTTAAAAGTTGACTTTTTGTGAAGTGAACTGAAAACATTGTGTACCTACCTACTATTGAGAAAAATAGGAAAACATCATCGTACGACTTAATGTAAGTGGATTCTTTTACGAATAAGTAATATTTTTATCCTATTTCTAAGTTCCTACATAGGTATACTAAACTAGAAAATAGATTGACTCTTTGAAATATTCAAATTATCTTAGTAACTGTACAGGAAGTGCATATCTCATTTTCACCGTATTATGGGTTGGATCTAGTTTGCCCAAGTTGAAGAAAATAATTTTAGCAACATTATTTTATGCACATACCACCATTACCATCCCATCCCCTGCGGTTTTATTTGAGGATACCTGCTGTCTATGTCTAGTTATTTAGTGAGGTAGTCATAAAGCTTTTAACCCGGTAGGACATCCTAATATCGTTGAAAATTTTGAGATAAAAGTAGCCCCGTTCTTCAGCTACTTATGTTTAATATATATAAAAATCAATTGCTGTTCGTTAGTCTCGCTAAAACTCGAGAACGGCTGAACCGATTTAGATGATTTCGGTTTTGAAATGTTTGTTGTAGTCCAGGGAAGGTTTAAACGGTGAGAAAAATCGGACTTACGCGGGTGAAACTGCGGGGCGCAGCTAGTGTTTAATAGAAATTGTCTGAGTAGTTTTGCATGAAGAGTCCTATCTTACACATATAAACAAATTTTCACACGTATTAATTCTATTTAGGTGGTACTTAATACCTATTAGATGTCAAAATTTGTTTTTGCATAAAAAGTCCTTTCTCACAAATAATTCACACATTTTCACAAAATTTCTATTCTGTTTTAGTTACTAGTTTTAGTTAAGCGCGTGAAACCGCATGGTGTAGCTAGTGATAATAATATTATTAATATAATTGATTAAAAGCAGAACAATAAAATTCTAATGCATTTCAAACTATGTAGGTATGTATGACCGACATCCCAAGCAATGTTTGATTGATGTTTCACGATCGTTCTATTTTCCGTTATCGAAACTTTTTTGGTGTTCAACTGCTTTTTTTTTAACTTTCTACTGTCAGTTTCTAGAGCGATTCTGTTTATTTTAGTTTTTTTTATTATTATTTTGTAATCTCCGATTTGTGAACATTTAGGGCGGCTTGCATGAGAACGTGCTTAAACATATTTATTGCTGAATTCTAGCTAAATGCATTTAACCATAATCTAATATTACCATAAGGTTGATATTATTTAAATCAGTTTGACACTTTGACAGTTGGTAAATCATGTACGGTCCTAAACGAATTTATTTTTTTGTTGTCATATTCAACCTTAATTACTACCGTGTGTTTAAATCGCCTTTAACCAGATGTTTAGGTACTGACTGACCAAAAGTGACCGGAAAAACGTGTAATGATTGTAAGAACAGAAGTTGTAGCTAATCTAAACAGAGAGGTTAGATTAGGTATTCCCTTTTCTTATAATCTGTTACAAATCTTAACGTATTTATGATGTTATTAGCATTAGGTTTTTCAACCGCCGACGCAAAAACGACGGGGTGTTATAAGTTTGACGTGTCTGTCTGTGGCATCATAGCTCCCAAACGGATTAACCGTTTTTAATTTCGTTTCAAAGGAGAAATTGTCAGGAGTATAATACTCCTGACAATTTCTCCTTTGAAACAAAATTGAAGCTGAACCGATTTCGGTCAAACATAGCGAAGAATAATTCTTCGCTATGTTTGACCGAAATCGGTTCAGCTGTCTGAAACTTATGGGGGATAAAATTCAAACGACTTTAAATTCTAAATTTAAGTTTTATAAGTGACCCCCTGCTATTTCTATAGATTCCCGTAATATTTCCCAGATATAAGTCCCAGCTATTTTTTTATTTGAATTCTACCTAGATTTATAAGGCCCAGACTGCAGTCGTGTCTGATCCACTTGATAGTATAAATGTAGCAACACGTTCTGAATAATATTAACTCGGTAACTTTAGTCGTTCTAACTTGTAACTGGTAGACTTCGATTACTTCGATAGTTTAGAAATTAGATTTATTTCTACTTTGAATCCAAAAAGCAGATGTTGGAACAAATATCATAATGTTCTTTTATTTGTAAGTACCTATTAGATATGTGTGTTCCTAGACCAATAGTACCACAGTTGCATGGATATTATTAACAAACCGGTTTTTTTTAATTTAAAAGCATGCCAGTACATAAATAAAAAATAAAATAATATTGTGGGACAATTTACAGCGCCATCTAGCTACGAGCTAGTGACTAGGCTTGTGTTATTATAAGTTATGTAAAAGTAATTGACTAGTGAGTTAGTAAGTTGACTACTCTGCTGTAACTTTGAATTAAATATTTACTAAAATGCATGTAGTAAACAGATCCGATTTTGAGATAACAGCTGCTAAATATTTACAGATTTTTTTATTGACTTGAAAATTACGTGGTTATTTATTACTATTTGTCGTATGTTTGAAGCTAGATGACTTAAATGAATGCCTGTATTATTATATACTGTAATTTTTAATTAATTATTCGATTCACCTTATTCGAGCTTAGTGTTTAGCGCTACATTCTATGCGCTCGATCTCATGAATGAAAAACTTCTATGACGGATAATATAAGTAAGTACTAGTTCAGAAACTAGATTAGGTACTTGTAATGACTACTATAACAAGAAAGTTTGGTGATGCTTGTCATTATAATTTTTACGACACATCGTAATTATTATAAGTATTTAAGAAAACTCCGTTTTAAAAAAAGTATTTTTATCAAGAAAATTTATGTGTTTTATTGTATTTATATTTTTACCAAAATATGTAGAACTACTTAAAGATACATTATTAATACAAATTAGCCCTGTACAAATGGTGGAAGTTCCTTTTCAATCGTAAAGGAATCTCGTCACTCATGACCCCGCCTTAAATCGAATCTTCCATCAAATAAAAAAGGAAGTTAGCTAAGTAAAACCCACAAAAGCCTTCGGAACCAGCTCGTTAAAACTCCTAAAGATCATATCAGAAATAATTAAAGTTTGATATTGATGAAAAACTCTCGAGGTTTTTCCAGTTTTTTTTTAATTCTGAAAATTCCTTATGGTGTTTAATGAAAGCTTCGGATACAGAGGTTTATGCCTTCTTTTGAAAGAGGATAGAGTTTTTATTACTAGTTGAATGAGTTTGAAGAAAACATTACAATATTTTGAGATTAAATTCAGCGAGGTTGAAATAAGTTGAGGCAATGCTGTAGGTACGTATTGGTCGGCATTATTTTTTCTGACGTCACAGGCAAGGTTGGTGACGTTCATAGTGTGGTATGTAACAGTTTCTTGATGGTACTAACTGAGAACATACCGTTTGGCCCATACTTTTGACTTGAGTCAAAGCCTTATGAAACATTTTAGGGCCATGGCCATTTTATCTATAATAATCTTATCTATCTATCTAGGTATTAATGTTATTGAGAGAAAAGATTTCATTGTTTATTTGTTTGTTTGCATTAAAAAGTCTGCGATTTTTATGAAAGTTGGTATAATGATACATTGATTAATTAGGAGTAGTTTAATGCTACTTTTTATCCTGATATTCCCATGAAATCGTGGTCCGGTCACGAAACGTAATTTAAGCTTATAAAATCTTATTTTTTTAGTCATCAAATGTAATTTGACGACCTCTGTGGCGCGTCGGGCGAACACCCGACTGCGACGCAGAAGGTTGCGGGTTCGATTACCGCCGGGAACAAGTATTTATGCTGACCATAAATTCTTGTTTCTGGTTCTGGGTGTTTCCTATATGTATAATATGTATATATTTACAAAAAAAAAAGTATATAAGTAGTTTATCCGTTATCTGGCACCCATAACACAAGTATTAAGTTGCTTAGCTTGGGGCTGGATGGCGATGTGTAATATGTCCTGAAATATTTATTTATTTATTTAATTCTAGCTTTACAGAATCATCTTTATAAAAACCAAATGCTTCCTTGTTTTTATCGAAGGTATAAGCAGGTAGGTATGTCACACGATTTCAAGTTATCTACTTAAACCATTCTATGTTTCTAAGCACTCCTAACTTGACAAACTCGTGTGAAGTTGAATGTAGGGAGAATGTCAAAGGGAAGGGATAGGTATATAGATACCTACTTATTTGAGAGATTCAAGAAACGATAATTATAGCTCGTGTTTGAAAGTTTACCCTCTCAGAGGGTTGTGTGTAAGGGTCTTAATATTAATGCATTTTAGGTAAAGGGTAAAACTAATGCGTACAGATGAAATATGTATAATGTTACTCTCATGGAATTAATCTTAGTGAAAATTGCAATTTAGTGGGTAAATTTTCATGATTGGATGTTTTTATGAACCTAATTAGAGCTATGGTGACTATTGGAACTTTTGGACTGGAGGAGGATAAAGTAAAATCTATCGGCAAACATTGGATTTATATACAAATATACGCGCCAAGTTAGCTTATTAACTTTTTATACCTACTATATACTTAGTGGCACTGGGCAAATACCTAGGATCCTGAATAACACCCTGAATTTCGAAGCCAACCCCACCAGCCCATTTGTACTCCAGGCTTTAGCAACGAGGCTGTGGCAAATAAACTAGCAGAGTACCTACAATGGTGTAAACTTTTTAGTACAAAGTCTAAAAATGAAGCCCTAGAAATGGCCGCAATTGTGTGGTTGATGGGCATTAGAGTAGTTCCAGAGCCGGAAAACAACTGAATCAACGCTAACCCATCACACCTGCTTGATGGTAAGTGACGATGTGGTCTAAGATGTAGCACCGTTAACCGAAAGATATGCTACACGTAATGTCAGAAAAGACAGACACAGGCAACTGATTCCAGTCTCTTGTAGTAAGAATAAAGAATGACGAAGCAAAAAGTTTAGGGAATTTCCACCATAAAATGTTATTATCTAATTTATTATACATGTTTTTATTTAATTTAATTATTATTGATATTGTGTAAGAATATTTCGCCTATTTCGATTGTCATACGATTAATTAAATAAATAACCATAAAATGGTACCACATATCAATTTGCCTGGGGCCTTATTCTGCTATTTTGCATTAATGGATTTACCATTGTCATTATATTGAGACTCTATTGATATAATATGGAGATTGTGACTTTATTTGGTACTCTGCTAAAGCTCTAATAACATCGCAATAGAGTCACTATGGAGTCTCAATGGAACGGTAATAGATACACGACGTCGCTGGTGTGCCCTAGCAACATGGTATATGTTGCTAAGCGATATACCGTTTTGACAACTATCGAGGTTCCATTGAGCCACGATTCTAGAGCAGAATACCAAAGTGAGTCAGTGGTGCGTCAGTGGTATTTTGATAGAATAGTTAACACTAAGAGAATACCAATTTGACATGTAATGTCATATTTTTGACATTAAATTTCTATTATCGACACTATATTGAAACATAATTGTGTTAGCAGACTTAGGCCCCTGGTTGTATGACGGAAGAATGAAGATTTAGTCGTGAACTGCTATTAGGTAGGTACACACTCCCCAAAATGCTATTATCTATTAGCTACTAAATAAAATTACACTTAACTATCCTAACGGTACCAGGCACTCAGAAACAGCAAGGAGTTCAAACATACACTTACGTTCGAGCAATCTATGCTATCGGAAATTTGAATAGATAAATCCAGAGCGAGATAATGCTGAGCTCGAATACTTCGAATTAGCTTCGGTCATTAGTTAGATTTAAAACAGCTATTCTAGATCAAGTAGCTACGGTTTAGAAGTTATGGTCGTCCGTGTAAGATTTTACCACCATGGTAGTACGCAAAATTTAGGTTCAAATGGCGTTGTGTGAAAGAATCTACAGTCATTATAGTAGAAATTTTATAACCTATTTTATACACAGAACTTGGACCAAATTGAATCTACATTTTTGTATGCTGTTCCTTATAAATCCTCATAAAAGTCAGAATTTGAATCAATTCTGGCTTTTACGTGCGAATTTTCATATGCCAGCCAAAAGTCATGCGTCCTGATCATTGAAAGTGTATAGGGCAAGCGGACTCTCAAATCGGGGCTGATTACTTAATTTCATGAAATAAAATTGTCTTTCTTTCTTAGCTCTCTTTGTAATAAAATTTTGTCACTATAACTTGTAGACTACGTTATGAGAGGCAATATTTCGACCTTTGATCAGCTGTTGATGATGCAAATTTCCATTTCTACAGGAATAGAAAATCCTTGACATTGGATCTCCCAATTTTACCAAGCCGCAAAAATCATAGCCAAACATTAACCAAGTTTGAAAACTTACAAACTCCAATAAGTTCATTAAACCAAAGACAAGCCGAAGCTCTTCGAAATTCGAAACTTTGTTAAACCAAAGCACTTTAAACCGAAACATGCAAAACCCCGGCGAGGCAATAAAAATTCAACACATTAAAAACTAATAAACCGTTATGATCTTCCATTAGTTAAGCAAAGGTGGCAACGAGATCAAACGTTTAGCGTTCTATATTTGAAAATACATCATTCTATAAAATCATTTCACCCTACTAATATAACTAAAATGAAAGTTTGTCTGCCTGTAGAATATTTGTTGCTTCACCTGGCAATACTAATGAACAAAGAGGGGTACTCAATTGGCTATTGCCAATTGGCTTGGGTACTCAATTAATTTTTTCTAAGCTAGGTTCGAATCGTTCAATAGATGGCGATCTTTACATCGTCTATTTTACCCGGTCAGAAAAGGCGCAGACTGCTGAGTAAGCTTTGCTCTCTCTCTCTCTCCGGAAAGATATTAATCCAACTGATGGTGAGGTCTGCCTTTCTGGTCTTTTTCCTCCACTTCGATCTACCTGACGTATCGTCTGGGGAACTTCGCAGTCTCTTAGTCTCATGTATTGACTACATCTGTCCACTTCAAATTTGCTTACCAGCCCCTTTTTTGTGGACTTAGGATATTGAACCCCTTTTTGTCACGTATTTTTTGCCGGTCTTCTTTCACCGGTTTTTACCAATCATGGATTTCTTTCAGTTCTTTTTCCCTTGATGTCAAATTGCTGCTGCTATCTAGACATCTGAAACCATACTATCTTTTTAGCAAACCTGATTGTAAGTGTTAAGCGTGGTACCTGGATCCTACACAGTTGAAACCGAGGGGCAAAAATAGTCGTTCTATGTTTAAAACGACATCACTCCATATAATTAAAATATTTTTTTAATTTGTAAACATCGTTGGGTGAGATGATATTAGGGGATGTCAAGTTCGAAGATAAATTTTGAATTTGGAATATTATAGTTTTTATGTATGAATTAATTGGCTTTATCCCGGTAGTTCGGTTGCTATTGTTGCTAGTTCAAACTGAAATAATTTGTGTTTTTTATCATAGGTATTTTTTGTTTACTTTTTTTGGTTCTCTTGTCCTGTGCACCTATTCTAGTTAGGTTTCTGCATTAAATTTTATTTTATAAGGATGCAAATTCTTTCATAAGAATAACTTCTCAAATTAAAAAAAAGTACCTACATTAACTTTAGTTTTCAAAGATTCAAAAGTTATTTTTACTATTCCAAATAAGGTCAATGTCTGTTTATCCGGCTGTATTGGACTGTAGTAAAAAAAAAACTTCTTTATTAATTTTCTAACTGATATAAAAAAGTCATTTGCAGAGATTCTGCCTCTATTAATACGAGAGGTCGAAAATATTTTAGTACTTCGAACAAACTTTAGGCGGCAACTGTGGTGACAAGACGATAAAAGTTTTTTAATAAAATATGTAGGGGAAGGGCGGCCATTTTATGACAATCTTGGTTTTATTAATGATAAATTATATATTTAATTTATGTTAGAATGATGAAATTTTTAAGAACATCCATTAGATTTTTGGAAAAATATTTGTTTTTACTCATATTTCCAAACAAAAGCTAAGATATTTTTGAAATTTTCTTTTTACTCCTAAAATGGCATATTCACATAATGTCTCTTCTTTAAAATGATTTTGAAAAATACTACTCTAGAATATTATGGGATCACCCTTGAGGTACCTCTTTTCTAACACAAAAAGAATAATCTCAATCGGTTAAGCACTCTTCGAATGATTGCGTAACATACATAAAACAGACAGACAGACAAGAAAGTGATCTTATAAGGGTCCCTTTTTACCTTTTGAGGTACGGAACCCTAAAAACATGCAGTCGATTGATAACCTCCTCATTTTTGAAGTCGGTTAAAAATGCCGTAGAAGTAGATCCTCAAACCATAGTCATCTTGTGATTAAGGCAGACCTCACCGTCAGATGACGGTGATTTCTGCCTTTCTGGTCTTCTCTCTCCACCCCTCAATTTGTCACACCGTCTGGGAAAACTTCTCAGTCTAAAGTCTTCACACATCTGTCTACTTCAACTTCAATCTTCACCTTCTTTGAGGACCTGGGATTTATTTACCTTCAAGAAAAGCAAAAGTCACCTTTCCACACCCCACCACGAATGGGTAGACCGGTACCAGCTGCTTTACTAAAAATCAGCCAAGTGCGAGTCGAGTCGTAAACTTGCGCACGCAGGGTTCCGTACAATGTTGTATGGAAGCCCCACTTAATTTTTTTTTCTGGTTTTTTTATTGTTTGTTTTTAGACCGGCAATGGAAATATATCATCTGTGAAAATGTCAACTGTCTAGCCATCGCTGTTCTTGAGATACAGCCTATTGACAGACAGATGGACGAACAGACAGACAGTGAAGTCTTTACTCATTAGGTACGTGTTTATAAAGTAAAAAATGAAACAGATTCTATTCTAAAATCATTATAGATATTAATTTACGACTACAATTTCTTAAATCCAGCTTAAATCACATCAAATTTCTCTTTTTTGTTTATAACGTCATATATTAATCAGGCTTGATACGTAATACCTACGAGAAAATTTTGAATAGGCCAATCGTAAATTTTACGACAAATTTTATTCCATTAACGTAATAAAAGCAAAACTTGTGTGTTTAATAATTTTATGGCGTTATGTTGTGAGTTTTTTGAATGGGATACTGTGTGTTAAAGTTTTATGACGCATTTCATTTTGTAATGTTCAGTTAAGGTGAAAGGGTACCTGCGCGCTCTCCATACAAACGTAGTCGACTGTTTCCTCCCTGGATATTGACACTAGCACTAATATTTTTGTGCCATAAAACCTATAACTGCCATGACTATGCCCCTATGTTTTGGTTTTTTTCATTTTCTAATTATCATAGAATGTAAAATTTAAAAAAATTATTAATTAAAAAAAAACAAAAAATAGGGGCATGGTCATGGCAGTTATAAGTTTTATGCACCAAAAATATTTGCTCTAGTGTCATTATCCAGGGAGAAAACAGTCGACTACGTTTGTATTAGTTTGTATGGAGAAAGCCCCCGGTACCCATTCCCCTTAAGCGTGTATGCTGGATATGGAATGTGGACGTAGGTGATAAATTTCTACAGCACAAAATTCTTGAATATATAATTGGGAATAATCTGTCCATTTGCGGATCTGTACAGTTGCTACTGAGCTCATCCTAACTAATTATCTAGGTATCAAAATCAGTCGAGTAGTTTTTATTTTATTTTATGATAGGTCAGCATTTGACCACTATCACACCTGCCTGATGGTAGGTGACGATGCGGTCTAAGATGTAACACGCCTTCCTAGAAGATACCTTTTCACTCGCGACTTGAAGACCCCCAAATTGTACACGTCAGGAAAGACAGATGAAGAGGATGAGTTTTGAAGGATAGTGGCGGAGCGATTGACTCGATCTCCGGGCGACCCGCCTCTGTAGTTTATTCTTTCAAAATTTCCGACAAATTACGACTTAGAATAAATTTTGAATTGAAAAATTTGCCTATTCGTTTTAAACTAACAAACAATTAAATCTTTCCTCTTTATAATATTGTTACAGATCTAAAAGAGAAAGATACTAATCACAAAATCTCTTAAATTTCCAGAGGTACAAGTCTGAAAGTTCATGCGAAATTTTAGGACATAAAGCACTAAGAAAATATATTTTTGAAATTTAAACTTTAGATTAAGGACTGATTGGGGGTAATTCCAAAACGAGGTTTAAGGATAGTCCGAGATGTGGATTTAGATACAGATTTACTCTTGAACTATATCTAAACACTATCCTAATATAATCCATAGGGATACCTAGTGTTTAAACTATAGTTCCCTATACAATAGAAAAACTATAGTGTTTAGACTATAGTTCACGAGTAAATCTGTGTCTAAATCTAAGGTTTAAATCCACATCTCGGACTATCCTCAAACCTCGTTTTGAAATAAGGGGGATTAAGTTTATAGTCCATCGGGCAGGTGATAGGGGTCAAACGCTGACCTATCATTAAAAAAATTAAGTTCGAAGTTTATATTTTAGCAAATTTCGGCTAATTTCCCACCATCTCACTTATTTCTATTCAATCCGACAAGAACAGACGATTAGACACAAGTAGCGCCTTAATTGATAATCGTCCAATCAAAAATTCCAAGTCTAAATACAGAAATTCTCTCAGGAGCATAAACATTTAGGAGTAGGTACAGTCGGCTGCATAATTGCATACCATCCGTAGAGCTCCAAAACGGCTGTTATAAGAATGTTTTCAACGCGAGCAAGATTCTAGGCACCTGCTATTAGGTGAAGTTTAATGTCTTCTAACTCATCAATTATTCAAACAAAAAATATTAGAATGCAAACATTCCAATAATAGTAGTTTTTGAACTCTACCGAGGGCTGCAATTATGCAGCCGACTGTACCTACCTATTTCAAACGGAAGTATGAACGTCTGGTTGTCCCATAAAAATAACAAGTAATCGTTAAATATGATATTCAGTGAGATTTCTTGATAAATATAGATGATAGTCGTCTGTCTGTCATAAATTTTAACGAAACGGTGCCTTATTTATTAGTAGTTATATGGATTATTAAAGTTTTAAAATTTAAAGATAGATCAGATGTAGAGATTTTGTATTTTTATTTCTAATTTTGAAGTAGGTTATAATATCAACTAACTTTTTAAATAAAATTTTAATTTGATCGAATATTTATATTAAAGCAGTCTGATATAGTTATTGACCAATCAGTGCCTTATTTTTTTACGAAAAATGTATGTACAGTCACATTACCTTGTAAATTAGCTGAACCCCACGTGACCGACCTGTAGGTCACTCGTTAATATGTAAGGTTGTGAAGTAATGGTACCTGATTCTGTTTTTTTAAAACAATATATTAGACAACTAGCGACCCGCTTCGGTTTCGCACGGCTATATTATGCATGTATTATACATACCTCCTTCCTTCCTCTTGAATCACTCTATCTATTAAAAAAAACCGCATCAAAATCCGTTGCGTAGTTTTAAAGATTTAAGCATACATCCCTATGTATGCTTAAATCTTTAAAACTATAGGGACAAAGGGACGGCGAAAAGTGACTTTATTTTATACTATGTAGTGATGTCCAAGGCACTACAGACCCTCACCTTTTTTTTGTAAATACAGAAATATCTAGTACCTTTACTTAATATTATTTGTTTGAGGCGGGAATCGAACTCGAACCTTTTGCGTCGCAGGCGTTTACCCACCGCGCCATAAAGTTCGTCAACTGAACATTGTAACATTGCAATAAAAAATAAACTTAAAAAAACCGGTCAAGTGCGAGTCGGACTCGCGCAAGAAGGGTTCCGTACCATTACCAAAACATAATAAAAAAAAATAGTTGGCGCTAGTGGTAAAAATACACGAATGAAGGGTAGGTAAATGGCGGTTTACGGTTTATGACGTATAAAAAAAACTACTTACCAGATCTCGTTAAAACCAAATTTGGGTGGAAGTTTGTATGTATGGTAATGTATATCATATAATTTTTTTTTTAGTTTCATCATTCTCGTATTTTAGAAGTTACAGAGGGGGACACTTTTTACCACTTTGGGTGTTATTAGAAACCTCAATATCATTTTTGAAGACCTATCCATGGATGGATTTGGATATGGATTTGATAAAAAAAAAAACAGTTTCAGTTCTAAGTATGGGGAACCCTAAATTAATTGTTATTTTCTTTCTATTTTTGTGTGAAAATCTTAATGCGATTCACAGAATACATCTACTTACCAAGTTCCAACAGTATAGTTCTTATAGTTTCGGAAAAAAGTGGCTGTGACATACGGCAGACAGACGGACATGACGAATCTATAAGGAACTTTTTAAACTGACACGATTTGTATTCATAGTAATTATTTTCCCGGGTCTTAATCGCGTAGTTTTTTATTTCTCTTACCTCGACGTTTCGACTATGTTACAATAGTCATGGTCGCGAGGAGACATAAAAAACAAAAAATACGCGATTAAGACCCGGGAAAACAATTACTATGAATCTATAAGGGTTCCGTTTTTTGCCAATTGGCTACGGAACCCTAAAAACAGTATTAAAACTTTCCTGACTTACTAAAAGATGTTAAATCATGATTTTTATCTATCTTGGGGCAACAATATTGCAAGATTTTTATAACCATTTTCCTCTTTAATAAATTCCGGGAATCTAATTCAATTGAAAATTCTCATCACGACGAACTCTTCGCATCGGTAAAATACATTTTGTTTCAAAATGAGAGCAAGTTTGCAACTTCCCTAATATTCTTCTATATTATGGGAGAGCGGAACACTTTGTACGATTCTAAAGGCGCATTTACACCAGCGATAGCTTATTTTATTCGAACTATATGAATTTATACGAAGATAATCAGAAACTCCAAGGAATGACCAATTAATTAAACCTAAAGAAACTAAGGACAAACTTTAAAAAAATATATTTAATGGTTTAGAACTACTTATGCATGCAGCCAGACAACATAATAGTAAGAGTAAAATGTAGAGATAATTAGTAAAACCAAATTTTACATAGTATAAAACAAAGTATCTCTGTCCTTATATCCCTTTGTATGCTTAAATCTTTAAAACTACGCAACGGATTTTGATGCGCTATTTTTAATAGATAGAGTGATTCAAGAGAAAGGTTTATATGTATAATACATGCATAATATAGCCGTGCGAAGCCGGAGCGGGTCGCTAGTTTAAAATATTTCACTATCAGTTTGTCTCAAAAACAACGGCAAAATATTAACAAAAATGTCCGTTACCTCACTTGCGCGTAATGTAGCAGTACAAACCGTCTGCGCCGACTATCGGCGTCAAGCTTGGTAAGGTTGTTTTTACAGAAAAAAAAAGTTTTTAATAAGGTATTTGTTGTTATAGCGGCAACAGAAATACGTTATCTATAAAAAATTTCAACTGTCAAGTTATCATGGTTCATGAGATACAGCCTTGCGAAAACCGGCTAGTTACGTGGGGATCAAATGTCTTGCCATGGCGCCTCCGCCGGGCCGTGGCAGACTGGGTAGACCCAAGAAGTGCTGGCTTGAAGTCGTAAAGGGTGATATGCGTGCAAATGGCCTTACAAACCAGGATGCCGAAGATCGTGCGAAGTTGAGGCGTAAAAGTAGGAAAGCGGACCCCGGGCTCGGAAGAGGGATGGAACATCGCTCGGATGATGATGATGAGATACAGCCTGCGGTAACAGAGGTACAGACGGGCAGTAAAGACTTAGTAATAGGGTCCCTTTGGGAACGGAACCCTAAAAATGTGATCGATCAGCGTCGACCCGTTTTCTGCGTGAATCTGACCTATGGAAAACTTTTCCTAAGCGATGGTGTTCAGTTATTGTTTTCAAAAAGTATGACATGTACCTAATTTAACATCGTTACATTGTAAACTGTTTACGTCGAAAGCGTTTTTCTTTCCACCTTAAGTTTAAGTTATTACCGTAGGTAACTTTTATATTGTTGTAAATAATGAGAAATTGGTGTAATACGTGTATGATATTTTGCCTGTTTCGGCAGATTGTTCATCATCATCGTTTCCCTGATGCATTTCATATTCGGGGTCGGTCTTTCTGATCGCCATTTTTGTTGCGATCTTGGGTCATCGCTAGCGTCAGACCTAGCGTTGTCACGTCCTTGTATACTGTGCTGGCGGGGCAATTAAATCAACTTTTCATTTTAGTGACGTACATTTTCTGCTGGTCATACTTTCTCATTTATCTCGGCATTCGGATCCCAAGAGAAGAGCTAGTCTCACAGCAGATTTAATATTGTAAGAAATACGGCCGCATCAAAATAGAAAACAGATCTTGGCGCCGACTTACGTGAGAGTACTAGCGCTAAACAGTGCCGGTTAGCGCTGACCGTTCTCCACAAATGTGAATATGATTCTAAGCTCTATAAAACTTAAATTCTAAGTAGATAAGTAACAGACCACACATCTGAAACCTTGCATAAGAAGCTTTAATTAACTTAATTAAGTGATAATTAAGTGAATCTTGCTAATGAATGTTCCTTGGCTGTGGCTTAGAGACCACTATTTATTTAATTAATGGGAGATTTATTCCCTTACAAAACAGTTACCATTATAATTAATGTCTTGGGATGTCTTGCTTGGACACGACACGACACGCATGAATGACGTAATGAACCCATTTGGGATGTGCAAGGTATTTTTAACCGTCTTCAGAAAAGGAGGAGGTTCTTAATTCGTTGAAATCTATTTTTATAAGAAAACTAAGCTACTCCTAATGAATAAATGTATCCTAAGATCAAGTTTCATCAAAATCGGTCCAGTAGTTTCGCAGTCTATTTATTGAGAACAAACAATCTTTATCCTCTTTATAATAGGTATTAGTTTAGATGAAATTGAGACATAAAAATCGAATGAAACTTGGATTTGTCCCATACTTAACCTACAGCCTATATGGGAATAATTTGATAGATCTAAAATAATATTTTTTCAATCATTGACCTCGCCCCAATTAACATTCAAAATCATATTTGGTTCTTTTATTTATTTTCAGACTATAAAATCACACTTTACCATTTTGTATATGTTAGGGCTAGTTGATGATGAGTGAAATATCCTACAATATTTATTTATTTTATTTTTAAATACTTAAAAAAAAAACTAAATGAAGTAAATTTTCATATCTTGAGGTACAATCCACGGTCAAAAGTCTCTGCTCACCTTAACGTTTACAATCCTGTGCAGCACTATTTGAACATTATAAGAACGTAACCTGTGGATCGAACCCACGTCGTCGGTTGGTGTAGCGGGTGGCGGCTTATACTACTCACATAACTAAATACATAGCTAACATGTTGAAAATAATAATGAGTACTTTTAATTCAAGTATTTATGTTTGTGTGTAATGTCTATTAGAAGAAGGTCGTTACTTCAATACTTTGTTGATAGTATTATTTTAGCAAACTTATCTTTTACTTATGACCCATACTGTACCCACATTTTCGAATGTAACCATGAACATTTCTTAGCCACAAGGATCATTGGCTGGGTCTTGGTCAAAGACCCAATCGAAACTCGATTAGAAATAATCGCCCGATCGGATCTGTAGTTCAAGAGAGCTCTAACAGAGAATGAATTTTATTAGTAGTGAGCAGAGGTTACTATATAAATTAAATTACAAACCAACTTTTACAACGTAAACAAATAAAATAAGTACAGGAAATGCACTCGCATTAACGTCTGGACTTTCGACGCTCTATCGTTCTCTTTCATCAACAAACGTTAATGAGAGTGTTAATAAAAACTTCCTTTAGTACTGTTTACTTACAGATCTTTGCTTTTTTACTAAGTTCGTTTTTAAGTTGAGTTAAATCAGTATCCGTTGATATTGGGGTTTGTGGTAAACTCATCTGTTTTATTTCCTCCGAAAATTACTAGTGTATTCATTCATTTAATTTCGAATTAATTCTACCATTTTTTTTTCATATTTGACCCCAGAATGCGGACTCCTTCCACTAAAATAATACATTTGGAGGAACAAAGAAATACTTCAAATGTATAAAAAACAACTTTTTGCTATCCACATTTTTATTTATTAATCTCTACATATAATAAATTCGAAGTTTTGGAAGTAAGCGTTGTACGTCCATAATGATCTTAGCACTATAGAATTCGCTAACCTTATATAGCTCCGGTAGAAAAAAATCTTGCATGCGCGATTCAGGTTTTCTTAAATTTAGAAAATCACAAATTAGTTGATTATTCTTTTTGTTCTGCTTAAAAATTTTGTACGCTTATGTATTTTAAGAATACATAGCAATATACAAAATTTTTAACTAAAAAAGAAAGTAATTAATTTAATAAGATATTTTTTTTAATTTCAAGTAACTAGCGCCATCTCTTCGTTTTTGCGAAACTACCATTTTCTCAGAAAATGTTGATTTTGTTTGTTTACCTTTGTTTGTGCAGTCTAATTTCGGGAACTAGGAAACAGATTTTAACATAATCTTCACGAATGTGTTCAGAAAATATCAGAAGAGGTTTAGGTATTTCAAGTAGATTTATGTTACTAATTAAAATTTGATATTTCTTGGCGTAAAAAATAAACCATAATATTTTTGCATGAAAACGTACAGAACGTAAGGATGATGTCAAAATTGTCAGTTTGACATACGGAAAGAAGCATCTAGCGCCATCTCTTTTTTATTTATAATTTTATTATGGCTTCGCATTATCACTATCGTGCATATAGCCAGTGTCGCGGTCAAAGAAAATTAAATCCAATTCAGGAGCGTTTTTTGAATTTGGAACATTACAACGCTCCAGCAATTTTGTATGAACATGTGTATGAAGCGGCGTGCTGGGGTTATTAAAAATTTAAATACTCTTTGATTGGATCTCTTTTATCAATAGCGACCCGCCCCGGCTTTGCACGGCTATATTATGCATGTATTATCTTCTATACATATAAAATCCTTTGTCCTGACTGACTGACTGACGGATCAACGCACAGCCTAAACCGCTGATCGTAGAGACCTGAAACTTGGAAGGTGTGTTCTTTGTATGACGTAGGCATCCGATAAGAAAGGATTTTCCGAAATTCTACTCCTAAAGGGGTGAAAATGGGGGACAAAGTTTGTATGGGACAACGTGATTCCTTGGTCCAATCTACTTCAAATTTAGCATAAACATTCTTTAACAGAATTGATGGAACACGTGTTTCGTATTTTATTGAAATTAATCCCCTAACGGGGTTAAAAAAGGGGTAGAAAGTTATTTTGGGGGTAATTTGCTTCGAGGTTGATATCAATACTCTTTGGTGCTTTTCATTAGATTGGTAAGACGTCATCTCAAGCTGACAGCAGCTGATGTTAACGTAAAACCAAAGAGGTTAAAAACTTCGAATATTGAACTAAAAAAGGCGTCTTGCCATTTAGTACTGGGAACTTGACATAGTATTTTTTTTGCACGATATTTTTGAGAAATATACCTAACGATAGAGGATATTATGGCAAATTAAGTATACTTTTACACCAAATCTCTGTCGTCTCGGAAATGGGGTATTTGACCAAACGTGATATCTTAAGATTTTTAAAAAGTGCGCGGTGCATTTAGAAACCCATACCTATCATTAAGAGGTTATTGCGGCGCACAAATAATGCTTTCTAACCAAACTTCTAAAACATCTCGGAGACGGGATATTTGTTAAAACATGGAACGCTTCTTTCAATATCCCGTTTCCGAGACGCTTTAAAGATTTGGTGTGAAGGCATTATTTATTTGCCTTAGTGCCCTCTATCAATAGATAGGTATGGCTCTTTAAGTGCATCACGGCCTTTTTAAGTTAATTACTATACCTACTCATGTGGTTACTATATCTTTTGTGTCCAAAGGCCTTTTTCCTACTCCATGACGTTCACGGTGTTCGCGGTCTTCTAATTTCTTTTTTTTCGTATTGGCTCCTCGAACTACATACAGCCAATGTCATGTATTTCTTAAGTAATAATATAATTACTTACATTTTTTTTAAAACTCTATCTTTTATTACGGTACGCCAAAATTACTCTCTGCGCAACTGCTCAGCCCTACCTAATAATAAAAACTCTGAACAATTTGCCAAAACAAATATTATTTTACTAAGTAGTTCCCGCTCCGGCTTCGCACGGCTATATTATGCATGTATTATACATATAAACCTTCCTCTTGAATCACTCTATCTATTAAAAAAAACCGCATCAAAATCCGTTGCGTAGTTTTAAAGATCTAAGCATACAAAGGGACATAGGGACGGCGAAAAGTGACTTTATTTTATACTATGTAGTGATTACCCAAATATTATTTGCATGGTGTCATCATGGCGTCTAATAATTGTAAATACTAAAACCTCTTTTGTTATGAATACTAAAATACCTAACATATGAATAGGACTTTCACACCTTTTTAATTATTAAAACAGACAGACAGACAAGAAACTGATCTTATAGGGGTTCCTTTTTTACCTTTTAAGGTACGGAACCCAAAAAAACACAAAAGATGACTATGATAGAAAAGTAATTAGTACGATATGATTAAAGATTTACTTATGTGGTTTGTGCATTATTGGTCTGTGCTAGAAAGACAGAAACAGAAGAAATAATATTGTTGGTTTAGAACTTTAAGTACGTAAACGTATAGCCCATTTTACATCACATCCAAAGACAATTGGGCGTAGGTACCTACCGGAGGTTTTCGTCTTCCAAGTTAAAATACCTACATGTACCTACTTACTTAATTCAAAATCTATCTTCTATACAAATAAAATGCTTTGTCCTGATTGACTAAAGGATCAACGCACAGCCTAAATCGCTGATCGTAGAGACCTGAAACTTGGAGGGTGTGGTCTTTGTATGACGTAGGCATCCGATAAGAAAGGATTTTCCGAAATTCATTCCCTAACGGGGTTAAAAAGGGGTAGTCAGTTATTTTAGGGGGATTTGCTTCAACTCGAACTCTTTAGTGTATTTGATTTAAATTAGGTAAGTACATTTTATTTTGACACATGTTTGAAACTGAATACAATTTTAAGTCAACAAAATAATCCTATTAGAACTATTTTCGACTCCTGCGCGGACGAAGTCGCGGGCAAAAGCTAGTTCGTGCATAAAATAAAACCGAAATTAAAATAAGAAACATCTCATAAATAAAACCACCACACTACATTTCCTCTTCTTTCTTCTAATCTGAAACTTTTGGCTTTGCAGGTCGTATCTTGCCTCATTCCATATTTATTGGCATTAGAAAATATTAGCAGCAGAAAATTAGTATAAAATTCGAACTAAAAATCGGACAAACAAAATAATAGTAGCAACCTCTATACAAGCTTTATTCTATAGCTTAAACCAAATGAACATAAAGTTTGATATAGCGAAATAAACTTTTACACAACAGTATGTAAAGGCTTTTAGTTGTGGTTTCGCGTTTACCTGTAGAATGGAATGGTATTGTACTACAGTATGAGGTACTAGATGCGCGCTCACGCACACAAAGGCGTATGAAGCGTTGCGATCGGTGTGTACTTAAGAGTGTCAAGTACTAACACAAACCTCATTGTTTGGTTTAATAGTACTTTTTTAGCTATAATATGTTTTTGTTAATATTTAAGTAATAAATAAATAAATAAATAAATAATAGGTATAGTTTTTTACGCAAAATAATAAAAACTTGTCCTCACTTCCTGATAGGAAGCGACGATGAGATGGAGGATGAAGCATGCTCGCTTAAAATGGTGAACGGCATGCCTATGGACAACTTGGCCCTATGACTTTCTCCAGGGGGTGGTGATGGAAGCTGTTGGTCAAGAAACTATTTAAACTTAGGTACACGATTTGTATTCATAGTAATTATTTTACCGGGTCTTAATCGCGTATTTTTATTTTTTTATTTTTCTAACGTTTTGACTATGTTACAATAGTCATTTTCGCGAGGAGACTGGAGCAGCGGCGAACGTTCTTCTCTCATGCTGATAGTGAAGGGCAGTAACCGAGGGTAGTTCGAGTAGCGACACTAGATTTTATAAACGGTTTTGATGTGAAACATCTATAGCCGCACGTAAAACCGATTTTTGGCGTGGCGACGCATGCCGCTATATGATGGTATATATATACAGTCTATAATATGCAGTAGTGTGTACGGTGTACGTACACACCGTAATCGACTGTGCGATTCTATCACAATCTGTTCTTTTCTGCATATTACTTTTACAAAATAATGTCGATGTTTCACATCTGCCAGGCGTCCCGTGACGGCTTACATTTTTTTTTATTAACAGTCATAAGGGCCATGACTATTGTAACATAGTCGCAACGTCGAGGTAAGATAAATAAATAAATAAAAATACGAAATTGACTGGGGGCACGTGTAGGACATCGAAGGCTAAATCCTACTGACTCAAGCAAACTTGAACCTCCAAAGTTTAGTAGGATATCTTGACAATAATTTCAAAGGTCGTAATGCGAAAAATGTGCAAATAAATAGATAGATTGACATTTCAACAAAAAGAAAAACAAATTATTTTCACTACGGAATTTCTTGATTCGGTCGCCGCGCTCAAAGCCCGAGATAAAAGCTATGCAATAGCTTAATTATAATTAAAAAAATATTGTATAGCGAACGCTCGGTCGCGCTACATGGTAGGCGAAGTGGGGGGTGTTAAGTTTTATTTACGTTACGGAATTTCTTGATTCTGTCACCGCGCTCAAAGACCGCGATAAAAGCTATGCAATACCTTAAAAACAATAAAATTATTCTAACGGTCATGTTATTTTCCTGTGCGTAATAATAATTACGCGAAAACGTAACGATAATTAAGATGAAGGTGTTGTTAACATATTCTATTAATGGGAGCTCAGGTGCAGGCAATTACTTACCTCAGTGCTTTGTTACATAGTTTACATTACAAAACAAATTACAATAATTTCATAAACAGATTAAATCATCTAGGAAGAACAATTTATACTTGTTTGTTAAGATTTAAATTAAGTTATTAATCGTAGGATTTGTCTTAATTTCCTTGGATGAGAGGCTGCTGTGGTGAAAAAACGAAATACGAGATTTTCAATTAATTAGACAGAGTACGTTGGACGCAGAACAGGATATGTAACAACCTATAATATCAATTTAAATTTTGGAACAGTGACCAGTGGCCGCTACTTTGGCCAACAAATTGCCTTCCAAAGAGGCAATGCAGCCAGCCTCTTGGGGACTCTACCTAGGGAAACATATTTAGATTTTTAATATTATTAGGTATTTTTGCATCAACCATCACTACATAGTATAAAAATAAAATAAAGTCACTTTTCGCCGTCCCTATGTCCCTTTGTATGCTTAGATCTTTAAAACTACGCAACGGATTTTGATGCGGTTTTTTTAAATAGATAGAGTGACTCAAGAGGAAGGTTTATATGTATAATACATGCATAATATAGCCTTGTAAAGCCGGAGCGGGTCGCTAGTAATCTATATAAATCAGGTTTCTCCATTGTTAACGTTACTATCCGTATTTTTTTTCGCTCTGCTAACCTTACCTTAAAAGTTTATGGAAGCATGAGATGTAAAATAATGTTATTTTTTTTTTTAAATAATTGTGGATGAGATACAATTACCTATTATAAAAATATGATCAAATTGAGATCAACTTAATATATATTTTTATTACTTGTCAACTCAAATTATAACGGATTACTTACGGATTTGTACGGTTGAGTTTACCACTAACCCTACACTCTTTACCTATACAACCGATCAATCGTAACATCGTATCCTAACCAAACCCCTAAAATCAAATCGCCCGACACGGGTGGGTACAATTTATCGACTTTAGAGGCGTACCACTTGCATTTTTGGATAAGAAACACGGATGCTTGACATAATACGCCGCTGGAGACAACTATAAAGCTTGCTGATAACGCACATTGGTTTCTGCGACAATAGTTAACTGTGGTCGTTCAGACAATGACGTCAGTCAAAACAGACGGACAAGAAAGTGATCATAAGGGTTCCTTTTTTTACCCTTTGAGGTACGGTACCCTAAAATCAAGTAAACTAGTTTTCAGTTAGAATTAAACAACTAAAAAAATATATACATACAACCGAATTGAGAACCTCCTTCTTTTTTTGAAGTCGGTTAAAAAAGCCAATACGACAGATAATTACTTCACAATTGGCGTCCTAATCACTGAAAACAATTTAGAAATTTTAAGTAAGTATAACTTTAGAAATATAAAAACTAAAGAACGAAACGAATTTAGTATTTTTTAATTAGTTGGTAAGTAAAATTACGACGTTTCTTCAGAAAATTAAATAATTTCAAATTCAATAAAAACTCTGCGTTTTAGGCGGGAGTCTCCCATCGCGTCAAAGTGATCGGTCAAATGTCGTAGTTTCAATAAATTATAATAAATACATATTGCAGGACATTTGACACATCGCCATCTAGCTCCAAGCTAAGTAATTAGACTTGTGTTATGGGTGCTAGACAACGGATATACTACTCAAATACTTTTCTTTTGTAAATATATACTAATAACATAGAAACAACCAGACCACAGACAAATATCTAAGCATAAATACTTGTCTGAGGCGGGAATCGAACCCGTAAACCTGTATTTGGCAGTCCGTCATGGTGGCCATTGTGCCAACTGTTGTAGTTTGTCGCAACATCATTGTGTGCTGAAGCTCAGCTTGCTTAGCAAGCTTAACTTTGAGATGTCGGTTAAGTAGGTACTTACTTCTTTTGGGTAAGGGGTTTTTAACGTTAGAGGTGAGATGTGGTAGTCCGGTACTTAAGATCGCTTTTATTTTGGAACCTACTACTTTTATGTCAACTCTACAGAATGATGTAAAGGACCAAGGTTTTTCTTTAAATTTTGTAGGTATGGTAACAACTATACCTATAAAAAGGAAAAATATTGGTACCAACGGGTATCTTTCTGTACCTACTAATATTATGAGGAATATTTTTTTGTTTGTAATGTAACAACTTGGTATGAAGATACATTTTTATTCATAAACTATTCATAATAGACCAGGGTCAATAATTTTTAAAACAAAAAAAAATAATAGTAGAATGAAACCCATTAGAAAAGGAGGGGAATATTATAAAAATTAAAGGAAAAATAATTTACGGGCGATCTGAGGTCGGGAAGGGTATGGGGGTGAGCTTTTAAGGGTAAAAAACGATTTATCACGATTTCCGGCAAAACTAAAAGTCCTATGGAAAAAACTCAAATGGCAAAGATGTAGGTAATAAAAAGATCTAAAACTTTTGTATCCACACTTTTTTTACATAACCTCAAAATTACTGTGAAAATTTCAAAAAACCAAGTTTTTGGTTTTTTAGTGTATTAAAGTAGTAGTAGTAGTAGTACGAGTAATTAAAGTGTAAATTTTAATAATAGCTCAAAATTTAATTATTTAAAAAAAAATTCGATCGGTTTTTTGCATTTTCTGAGAAGATTTACTACAGTAACATATTTTTTTTTTTGACCATCGGAAAGTAGAGATTTCAGCGAACAGAAAGTCTACCAACTTTTTGAAAAAAGCTGATATTTTGACGGGTGAATTTTCGATTGAAAATTACGTTGTTTTTTCGATATTAATTCAAAATAAGGTGAAAAAAGAAATATTTCTAATCAAATAAATTACAGCGTATTTGGGACATAAAAAGGTAAGTTTTCACCAAATTTCGTGAAAAAAAAAACATTTTTGTAAAAGATAAACATAAAAAACCAAAAACTTGGTTTTTTGAATTTTTACATAAAATTTGAGGTTATGTGAAAAAAGTGTGAATACAAAAGTTTTAGATCTTTTTATTACCTACAACTTTGCCATTTGAGTTTTTTCCATAGGACTTTTAGTTTTGCCGGAAATCGAGATAAACCGTTTTTTACCCTTAAAAGCTCAACCCCATACCCTTCCCGGCCTCAGATCGCCCGTAAATTATTTTTCCTTTAATTTTTATAATACTCCCCTCCGTTTCTAATGGGTTTCATCCTACTATTATTTTTTTTCACTTTTTATTATTTTAACTACCCTGGTCTATAATTAAAATGGATACATATGATATACATATTATGCTAAAGGCCTATCTATATGTATTTTCTAGGAAAGCGTGCTACATCTTGGACCGCATCGTCACTTGCCATTCATAGTCGGAGATCACTTTAAGGAGACGGACGGAGACGACCTTCATCGAGCTGTTTAAGGATGAAAAGAATTATAAATCAAATTAAATAGGTCAATAAAGATATTGCACATAAAACACAATTGCACAATAAAGATATTGATATTGGGTTGCCTAAAAAAAATCAGTCCAAAAAAGGAATTAACAAGGAATGTTGTCTTTTAATTACAACAAAATGTAGGGAAAAGAACTCACTTTTAAATGATATAGAATAAATTGAATTCTTATTTTTTTTCGTAAACAAATAAATAAAAGAATAAAGAATTCTCTATTTGGTTGTAACGTTACAATGGAAATCGGCCTTAAGTTTCAAACCACTTTCCTTTTTGATCAAATTGAATTTCAATCCTTAGAGAATCCCTTACATACTTGGCATTATCGTAAGTGATTCTCCATTCTCAATATTGCCACAAATGTAAGTGATCCTCTAAATTCCCCATGTTCTCCGTATTGCTCGAAATGCATGCGAAATCTTAGCAATCAGTAAATTGAGTGAAAAACAATCAAGTAAACAGTACAATCGCAATAATATCAACTTAGTTTTACTTACTCGTACGATCTAATATTGCGGATTTTATAAAAGGCTATGTGAAGTTACGCAGCGTTGTTGGCTAGAGGTTCAGTTTATAGTGTGGGTTATCAGTATTTATGAAATACCGTGGTATTTACTGATTGTGTAATAATCTATTGATAGATGTCAGTACTTACCATAGATTTCTAGATTTCTGAATTCTGTAATGGCAGTTTGTATTTAATACTGACATCATAACATGACACATGTACTATTAAATGATTTCTAGAGCCTACAACTGAGCACAGTCCGATGGCATGGCTATTTAACTCAGAATTGTTATTTTATTTAAAAAATTACCCTAGTTATGAAAATTATTCTTTTCAATAAACCAATCTTAATCTTCTATGAAAACCTTCAACACTTCACTGTCAATTATTCATCTCTCCATTTTGATTCGAGTGCCTCCCGAAATAACTTTTCTGAAAATCTTCATAAACGTCTCAAGTCGTAAATTAAGGAATATCTCAAACGAATGACATAAATAAAATAAAAACGTTTCTATATTAGCTACTTCTAAAAATCGTTCTTACAATTAACAATTTTTATTTCCTTATCTATTATCTGATAATAAAGGTAGGTACATAAAAAAGGAGAAAAAGACTCGATCATAAAATCTACAATACATAGGTACGAGTCTAAAATGTTGCGTAGGGTTTTAGAAAGTAGGCGTGTACCAAGAAGGGATTTTCGTCCTATAAAAGGGTAGAACGGACTGATAAAGATTGAAGTTTTTTTGTATTAGTTAGGTATGTATTTTGTGTTCGTAGAAAATGCCTTGCCCTGCGGGTAAAACGGCGGAGTGCAATTAGTAATTCGCACATTGGCACACAGAAACAATGGCACAACTTACATTTAGTGAATTTTACAGGAGCAAGGTTTAAAAGTTTAAGGGGTTCTTAAATATAGAAATTGGTTTATTTTAAGTTCTTTTGTGTTTTCTACCCATAGGACATACCTACCTACGAGGTAAATAAATGAATTAAAACAAAAATACCCCACTGAATAAATTAGTTAGCACAACTGACCAATAAGCTGTTCTTGCACGGGGAAGTGGGGGTAAATCCAATAAGATTACAACGACACTAGCGACTTTTCTTGAAAACTATACGAACTACCGTTGTCGTGTTTTGTCAATTCAATCAAACAAACAAATCAAACTATAGAGTATTTTTGAACACTTAGAACAAAAAAAGTCATTTTCGCATTTTTTGTAGATGTGCCATTGTTTCTCCAGATGTGCGATTTATAAAATTAAAGCCCAACTTTTTGAAGTTGGGCAGTTGGTTCAAGCGCAACTGATCATTATTTCTATTCACAGCCTAAACCAATAGACTGATCAAGCTAAAACTTGACACACAGTTAGCTATTAACCGTAAGTATCTGTTTAGACATCATTTTGGAAAATTTCAGCCTCTACACTAACGAAGTCGCGGGTGACAGCTAGTATCACTACGTACAGTCACATTACCAATTAGCTGAACCCCACGTGACCCAGTGCTCATTCACATAGGTATCTGTAAAAATATTATGGTTATTACCTTTTTTTTTTTCATATATTCAAATTCATTTATTCAGTCCATCCTATTTAGTTATTTTTTATATTGTATAGTATATTGTTTAAAAAAAACGGAATCATGTAACATTACTTTACAACCTAACAGATGTGCGAGCGAGCTCTAGTCACGTGGGGTTCAGCTAATTGGTAATGTGACTGTACTATGTGTCCAATATAGAAAGTGTATAATATCGCTAAGCCTTTGAGGAAGCCATTCCTGTTTCCCACCCCTTGCTCGCTTACTTAGTGTGGAGTGAATTGCGCACATCCTTTCGGGTATGTCCTTAAGTGCCCGTTGAAATGAATTGATATAGAATTGTCAATCTAAACTAAGCGTGCCTAAATAGCTGCATTGCCGTTGTGGATGACAATGCCGATTGGTTGGCCAAAGTAGCAGCAAGCCCTAAATATCTTATATCTTTTATGTTATATATTAGGTACTAGCAGCGCTCCACGGTTTCACCCGCGGAACTCCCGATCCCGTGGGAATATGGAAATATAAAATAGCCTCCCTCAACAAATTAACTATCCAATACAAAAATATTTTTAATTCGAACCATTAGTTACTGAGATTAGCGCGTTCAAACAAACAAACAAGCTCTTCAGCTTTAAAATATTTGTAAGTACAGACTAGCTGCGCTCCGCGATATCACCCGTCCCGAACCCGTAGGAATATTTAAAAAATCAAATTAGCCTACAGCCTTTCTCGATAAATGGACTATCCAAAACAAAAAATTTTTTTTAATTCAAACCAGTAGTTCCTGAGATAAGCGCGTTCAAACAAACAAACAAACTCATCAGCTTTATAATATAAGTATAGATGGGAGCTCAGGTGCAAGCAATTACTTTTGGTAGGTACCTACCTACCTACCAACTTATATTATGTTTTGTAGCATGAAAAGTTGGTTACTTACCTACAAGCTAAGTATCTACACTAATTATTATTATTATAAAGAAGGAAGAAGTTGACTATAATAATATAATTTATAATAATTTTTTTTAATTTTCTGTAACATTTAGCAAATTCAATATTTTCGCAATATCAACATTATTTATATAACATTATGATTTTTATTTATATAGATATTCAACATATTATTATCAGTAAATTCCACTTTCTAAACCTAAATATCTAAATATATTAAAAATGTAATAATATCTACAACATCTAACTCCAACAACAATTGATTTTGGGGTAAACATAGTCTAAAAAAAAATTCCAAAAGAAGTTCGAATTTTTAAAAGTAGAGCAAAAATTGTTTGCCTAGGCGTCTAGCGCGTCTAGTGCGTTTCGTATTAGAAACCCTTTGTTGGGACAAATAAATAGGGTAGGTACCTACCTTTTCGCGATATTAAAGACCTATCTATGGGTGATATTTCTTTGGTAAGGAAATGGTAAGGAACTGAATTTATGAATTTTCAATACTCAATGATAAAATTTACGTTCCTCAGAGTTAGTAAATGAAAGGTGGAAATGGTAATTTGGTAAACTCCCACGCGTTTTCTGTGATGTTAATACGAACTTGGAACATTTTCAAATCATGTTTTCCAAAAGTACAATATATAGGGTCATGGAAAATTAACTTTAAAACTAATTAAGGCGTATGCCTTAACAAGCACCGACGATTTTTGTCAATTTTAAATAGAAAATCGGTGGTGACAGACGGATAAAAGAGTGATCTTATAAGGTTCCTTATTACCCTTTGACGTACAGAAAAAAGTATCCGAACATCAGCTGATTTAAAAAAAAGAAACAACAACTTAAAGTCAATAAGACCTTGATAAATTTATAGGAATCTAAATCTTTAAGGTTACTGGCCTTTCCGTGAAAGTAACAGCTGATTTTCGGGTGAATATAACTTCAGAATAATCCATTTTTTTTTCTAAAGGTCCTAATAAATAATAATAAAATAGATTTATTGCAGGCACATATGACCCATTACACAAGACACATATTATACAAATTTAAAAAAATAAATAAATTAAAAGATAAAAAGTTACATATTAAATATTAATACACGTCTTAATAAAAAGTTATTTATCAAAAAGTATTGTCCTTTTTAGGTACTTACTTATTTATTTATTTCTAGAAATAATTTAATCGTTGACCAATATCAACTCTTATTTTAATGAAACTTAATACATACGCATCACGTGGGACTGTCCTTTACATAAAACTCATAAAAGCCATAAACCTGCCGTATCGTAAACAAAAAGCAATTAAATACAAACCAGTTTGTCCCCTATAATTACAATTAAAACATAATTCATACAAACGAGATGATAGAATAAGTTAGTTAGTAGAAGCTGGCGTGTTCGTCACACAAGTTTAAGTTAGATTTTTTTTCCGTACCTGAAAAGGTAAAAAAGGAACCTTCATAACACCACTCTCTTGTTTCTATCTGTGTTGTGTGTCACCACCGATTTTTTTCAGGAAGGGCAAACCTAGACCAGATGCGAACAGGACGACCTACGAATCGGATGGATTGCAAATTTGACTCTATATTTTATTTTTTAGTAACATATTTATATAACTAAATCAAATGTGATTCAGATACAACATGTTTGAAGATTTAATTACATACATACAAGCAAATATACAGGTCAAACTAATAAAAGCGTGTTAAAAACGCCATCCTTTGGTATTTATTGACATTGTAAAAAAATATTTAAGGATAAAAAAGTTTTTTTATGTAGGCACACATTACAATAACTTTGCCGTGAAGGTGCCAGTCTTCGTTAATCGATTTGTAGTACCATCATCACCTACATAATCTATTTAACTTTTTTAACAGAAATAACGAAAACCGTATCGAGTTTCAATTAAATATTGTTCTGATAAAATCTTAATGTATAACCAATATAAGTTGAACCCCAAATAATATTTACTAGGTTTAAGGGAATAACATACCAATGACGTTTTAACCCGATTGCAAAGTAAGAGTAATGTTTTTCGCGCCTGTCTATAGGTAGTTTAGGTGATAATAATTTATTATCTTCTAAACTACTCAATGGATTTCTTTAATTTTATTAAGGTATCGTTAGATTTGTCTCATTAGTCACAGTGTTCTTAGAAAGGTGACCTATAAAATTAATTTTTTGGATGGTTTTTTCGTTCCGGGACATACATATTTATTTAATCCTTTTAAATTGCAAAAAAATGTCATATTATTGATGTCAATCGCTTGAATATAGTAGATACATTTATTAATTAGGAAAATTATAGGCTTCCTTTTATCCCGGAATTCCCACGGAATCACACACACACACAGGACACAGGGTTGCGGGTTCGATTCCCGCCACAGACAAGTATTTATGCTTAGATATTTGTCTGTGGTCTGGTTGTTTCTATGTATTATAAGTATATATTTACAAAAGAAAAGTATATAAGTAGTATACCCGTTGTCTAGCACCCATAACACAAGTGTAGTTACTTAGCTTGGGGCTAGATGGCGACGTGTGGAATGTCCTGCAATATTTATTTATTTATTTAATCAATAGTATTTTGTTTTGACTTATAGACTGGTCCGCCGGCGGAGATCGGATCGTTTAGAGACTAAACCTTTATTTAATATGTATTAATACATTAGTGAGACGGTGGAAAATTCTAATAATTTTAGTTAATTTTGATTCATTGGGACTCTATAGGCTATTTTTTATCCCGAAATTTCCAGGATCGAGAGTTACGCGGATGAAACCCGGATGAATTGATGCAAATGTTATATATATGTAGTGGAAGGTACTTAATCTACTACTATATTATACTTGTTTTCACAATTTCCTTAAACTTCAACCTAACCTACTTTAAAACACTCCTAAAATTAGAAAAAAGCTAACTGAGCATATCAAGCGAAGCACAGATACAAACGTCTAGCTAGATGACTCCAAATTGAGCGTGCGGTAAGAAAAGCAGTAATTTCACGGACCATTATGAATTCCGCTAGATCGCCGGCAGCATACGTTCGTCGTCACGATTTTATGTAGACAGGTTATAACTGGATAAGACATCATAATCTGAGTGGGATTCACTTCCGGTTAAGAGGATTTTATACCAGTGTCATTTTTAGGGTTCCGTAGACAAAAGGTAAAAACGGGACCCTATTACTAAGACTCCACTGTCTGTCTGTCCGTCCATCCGTCTGTCTGTCAGGCTGTATCTCATGACCCGTGATAGCTAGACGGTTGAAATTTTCACAGAATATGTATTTCTGTTGCCGCTTTAACAATAAATAGTGCTCCCATACAATATAGTACGGAACCTTAATACTTACTTTTAAAACTGATAACTGCACCCTGCCGTTTCACTTGTGTAAGTCCACATAACATTTTGGTACTTAGGTAGGTACACTTACACTTTAATACATATAGATCAGACTAGCGACCCGTCCCGGCTTCACACGGCTATATTATGCATGTTTTATACATATAAACCTTCCTCTTGAATCACTCTATCTATTTAAAAAAAACCGCATCAAAATCCGTTGCGTAGTTTTAAAGATTTAAGCATACAAAGGGATATAGGGACAGAGAAAGCGACTTTGTTTTATACTATGTAGTGATAATATCGAATCAGTGATCTGATAGGTAGGTATCGTAAAAAAATAAGTGCCTAAAGAAAATGTTTAACAAGGTTTTTTTTTGTTTTCAGATTTAAAGCCGACGTCTGAAATCGTCGCATAGGTATTACAACCTACATAATTATAAAGGTAAGTTAAAATAAAATTTAATAAAATTTTAATAAACATGTCATACCTAATTTTTTCGTAAGAAAATTCTAATGGGCAAGGATTTGAAACCACGTTAGTATAATTTTTAACTACATCACTCATCAAGTACCTACAAAATTATAAAGGTAAGTCAAAATAATTTTTCATTAAATTTTTACAAAAATATTATACATTTTTCGTAAGAAAATTCTATTAGGCAAGGATTCAAAACCACGTTAGTATAATTTTTAACTACATCACTCATCAAGTACAAAATTATAAAGGTAAGTCAAAATAATTTTAGATGAAATTAAAAAAAAAATTATACATCGTAAGAAATTTTTATTGGGCAAGGATCCGAAACAACGTTAGTATAATTTTTAACTACATCACTCATCAAGATGTTGTCTATAAATTGAGATACGAGTATTTAAATGAATTCAATCTATTTAGACTATTTTCTCTACTTGTAACACACAACAAAGTTGCAGTCTTTATCCTATATACCCTCGGAGGTGCAATCAATAAAGCCTTGTATGGCATGTGAAATTGACTAGGAGAAATCTCTGGGAATTTTATATAGCTAGGTATATTTTAAGATACACTTAGTTAAAATATAATACAGGAAATAATATACGACCCAGTTGGCACAATGGTCACAATGCTGCAAAATAAGATTCCCGCCTCAGACAAGTATTTATGCTTAGATATTGGTCTGAGGTCTGGTTTTTTCTAATGTATTATCACTACGTAGTATAAAATAAAGTCACTTTTCGCCGTCCCTATGTCCCTATTTCCATTTGTATGCTTAGATCTTTAAAACTACGCAACGGATTTTGATGCGGTTTTTTAATAGATAGAGTGATTCAAAAGGAAGGTTTATAATGTATAATACATGCATAATATAGCCGTGCGAAGCCGGAGCGGGTCGCTAGTAAGTATAAATTTACAAAAGAAAAATAAGAAGTATATCCGTTATCTAGCACCCATAACACAATTCTATGGTTACTTAGCTTGAGGCTAGATGGCGATGTGTGAATTGTCCCACAATATTTATTTTATATCAGTTTGCCTGGCTGTATTTTAAAATGGATACAATAAAAAAAAACACCTGTGAACATACTGCACACAGGAAGTTCCCAATATGAAACCAATAAGACTCGACTCATTGGAATGCTATTTACCTTTCTTTCTAATTTAATTAACATTGACCATCAAAGTGGTATGCCAAGTGCGAACAATGCTTTGACAAAGAGCTGAACGTACCTACTTACTTATTTTTATTTTATGAAGTTTGAAGACAAAAGACGACGGCTGTGTGAAAAAATTTATTGACAGATGTTAAAGTCAAGTTGAACGGTAAAATACAGAAGAGGAGGTTAAGAGGAAAGGGTACCGGGCGCTCTCTTCATACAAACGTAGTCGACTGTTTCCTCCCTGGATAATGACACTAGCTTAAATATTTTTGTTGCATAAAACCTATAACTGAAATGACTATATGCCCCTATGTCTTGGTTTTTTTATTTTCTAATTATCATAGTAATTAACATTATTTAAATAACAAAAAAAACATGCATGGCATGGTCATGGAAGTTATAAGTTTTATGCTCTAATATCACTATCCAGGAAGGAAACAGTCGACTACGTTTGTATGGAAAGAGCGCCCATACTTATTAACTTATAAAAAAATATATAAAAAAAAGTCCATATTTTTTACAATTTGAAGTACAGAAAATATATAAATAATAATTAATATAATATAATATCTGAAGTAAAAGCTAGTAATTATATAGCTAGATGTAACACAGCTAACGCTAAAGCGACTGGTAAGGACTGGAAAGGCTGATCTGTATTAGTATGTAACAAAAGCCCTGTTAACCCCTTTAGGCACTAGTGAATCTGAATACCCCCGGGAACTTAATCAAAAAACATTGTATGGAAATAAAACAAATACATGGAGTGGGGGGTGTTAGGTTTTATTGTCGTTACGGAATTTCTTGATTCTATAGGATAGGAAAAGCTATGCAATAACTCAATAGAATTACAGTTTTAAGTTCGGGAAATTACCTTATGTTACTAAAAATTTAAGGAAGTTAATCTGTCAATTTCCAAGCTATGGAAACACTATTATAGGTAGCGAACCCTTAGATAAGTATATAATGGTGTTGTCACATTTGTAATTACCTCCCCCTCTCTGGATAAATTAGATTAATTTTAAATCGCGACGCTACTAACTTCCCTAAAACCCCCTAAATTCTCACAAGATCGGGACTTACACAAGCAAAACCACGGTATCGTATAAACAAATCAACCGACAACAAAAATAACATGGTTTTCCACATCTGAACTTCCCGATCTAAGTCATCCTACGAATACTAATAACTTAGCCGTTTTATATCACGTTTTTGTGAAACAATGAGATGAGGGCCAAGTATGTACCTACCAGATAAAGTGAACCGGCCACGTAAGGTTGAGCTGTGACCGAACTTGGATATGCTGGTGTAGGTGTGGGGATTTGTTTGACACGGTTTTTGTAACTTGGCAGCTAATTAAAGGTAAAATGTACCTTTGTTTTAAGGGTAACGCATCCATAGGGTAAAAACGGGACCCTATTATTTAAATATTTTTAAGGAAAAATGCATCTTCAAAAATTGCGACTAAGACGAGACTCGAACTCGCATCCTTTGAATACCGTTCAAATGCGTTACCAATTCCGCCACTTAGTCAAGTACCGTCATAGTCGAATTTCTAAGAATCGCATTAACCTCTTTTCGAATTAAGTTTCGTTAGCGACATCTGTTAGTATGAATTTACATTACATATAACTCGAAAGTTAACCATCTAGTTAACGTATTCGACAAGAGATGGCGCTTTTACTAATCTCAATGATTTTTTATTTTTTTAAAGTGCTAAGCCTGCATTATTTATATAATAAATATTTTAATTAATTATTTATTTAATTTATTTAATTAATTATTTTATTATATAATAAATATTTTTAAGGAAAAATGCATCTTCAAAAATACCTATTAATTCCTATTATTTAAGACTTCAATGTCTGTCTGTCTGTCTGTCCGTCCATCTGTCTGTTCATCTGTCTATCTGTCTGTCACATTTGTAATTTGTAAACTGTCTGTCACCAGGGTGTATCTCTTTAAACCTTGATAGAGTTGAAAATTATGTATTAGGTATAACAGATTATGTATGATTGTACCAGCGTTCTCCGACAGTCGTTTCGCCTTATTTCTGTTGCGTCTATAATTTTTTTTTCTATAGTCTATTTGATTTCTATCTAGTCTATTCTGCACATTTTGGTTTTTGCAAGGGACCCCATAAAACATCGCATTCTCTGTAAACGTCAGACTTTTATTTTTAATCTTCCATCGTTTTCTTACTGGAACATCTAAATATCTTACTCATCATGATTAGTGCTCACTAATTAATTTCTAGTTTGCTAATTTCCAGATACTTAGGAAATGCATGGAGTGCAGTGAGTTTCTTAACAAAATGATAAGTACCTACCTGTTTGATAGTCTTTTGTCTCCGTTTCGATCGTCTTTCGTCTCCATTTCGATCGTCTTTTGTTTCCTTTTCAATAGTCTTTTGATTTTTTTGACTTTGGCGTTTAGACGAGTCGCTCGGAGATCGGGTCGCTCGGAGACTAACCCTTTATTTATGTATTAATACATTAGTGAGACGGGAAAACATTCTAATAAGTTTACTTCCCGATGTCACTACTGGACCGACTGATTGGTAGATACGGCGAAGTAGGTAACTATTAGAATTTAGAAGGTTAACTTTTGACGCATTCTTTTATCACATTCTTATACCATCTACATTCTTATTATTTTTTCACATTATTTTATCACATTCTCATTATTTTTTCTCACATTCTTACGCGAATTGTTCGGTTCAAAATAAAATCCTTATATTTCCACAATTCCAGCTGCATGTTTGACAAAATCGTCGTTCAGGTACTAGACATAGAAGAGGTCAGGTGAATTGGTCCAGCGACGCGGTGGTTGAGTGTAAGGCCGTATTAAGCAGCCAGGGAATTATGAAGCGCATGCCTTCTGAATACTAAACGAACATTTTGTATGACCTGATGGAACCGTGTGGACCGATATTAATTTTTAGGGTACCGTACTTAAAGGGTAAAAGCGAGACTGTGAGGTCACTTAATTCTACTTCTACCAGTTTAGAGAGAGAGAGATTAGAAATTGCTATCGAATGTACTTGCGCCCATAGCACGAAACAGAAGGTTGCGGGTTCAATTTTCGCTTAAAAAACTATAAAAAATGGTCAATATTTATAATAATAAAATAAAAACTAAGTATAAATATTGACCATTTTTTTATTTTTCGGAATATTTCGATAACACATTGTGCTCTAAAACGGTATCCCTTTTCATTCATACAAAATATATCCAGATTATTCCCCTATTCTTATAATGTCTCTAGAACATTTTATTATTTTATTTGATAAAACCATGGTCTGCTGAGTACCTACACATGCCTCTGTGTTTTACTTTTAATTAGTTGTCATAAAAACTACTGGCTGTCTGTAAAATCGGTTTACAGACGAAAATTTTACGTGACTACGTCCTAAGAAAACATTGATGATAACTATAGCAACGATAATACGTTGCTATGGTTACCTTGTGACCATGGAACGTGAGCTATAACGTAACACTTTTTTGTGAATTCCGGTGTTTATCAATTTATCGTCAAAAATGCAAGCTTAGGTTTTATGAAAAAAAAAATTCGCTACAGGCATTATTCCGGAAGGAAATAGAGGATCACATTTGTATGAAGAATGCGATACCCGTGTATTCTCTAAAGACTGCTTTTTTAATGGTTGAATAATGTACTGAATTCTCTTCGCATATTCCAATACTGTCTTCAATACATTCTTCTATTTCATATGATAATATGAATGCAAATGAAGTAAGCAAAATAGAGCGGCTCGTTACGTATGTAAATTAAACGATTGTAAATCTAAAAACGTTTAGAACATTTTTTAAATAAGTTGACCTTTACATTCTTGGATTATCTCTTTGTGATAATTTTTCATATTTTGGATGGTTAGTGAATTAAATTTTTTTGATTGTAAAGGAAATTGAATTAGATTGTACTTTGGCAGGGTTATTGATAAAGAATATTCTTATTAGGTAAATTTATGATATACCGTTTATTTATGAAACTATAGTTATATTTTTTTTTAAATATCTTATAGTTTATTATAAAAAAAAAAATTACAGAAGTCATACAAAAAGTTGTGTGGGTGCACAGAAGTAGCTCTCAATCGCTTTCTTAAATGATTATCTAAGTATAACCCTGTATAAAGAACATTCATATTAATTTAATAAATAAACATATTTTTTTAATTAAATATTATAAAACATAATTTAATTTATATATAAGATAGATATTTACCGAAATTTACCGTTTTTTGAATCGAAAGAATTCATTTGTTTAAATTATATTCATAATCAATTTGTTGCATAACGGCAAATTGTCATTATCTTAAAAAAATTGACATGTAAACAACGTAACTAAGTTTTAACTTGGAAACGCACCTTCCAATGAGAAGAAGCCTAATGGAGAGTCAAGACTCACGGGATTTTCTGTGGTCAATTTCACAAAAGTCAGGATATACTTACATACTTTGCTTATGATAAAGAAAATAAATGCCATACATGATGCTACGCTAAATTAAAAGCCCATAGCGCCAATAAGAAAGAATAAAGACTGGATCTAATTCGACGTGCTTAAGAGGAAAGGGTACCGGGGGCTTTCGCCATACAAACTATTACAAACGTAGTCGACTGTTTACTCCCTGGATAATGACACTAGAGCAAATATTTTTGGTGCATAAAACTTATAACTGCCATGACCATGCCCCTATTTTTTCTTTGTTTTAATTTTGATTTTTTTTTTATTTTAATTTCTATGATAATTAGAAAATGAAAAAAAACCAAAACATAGGGGCATAGTCATGGCAGTTATAGGTTTTATGGCACAAAAATATTTGTGCTAGTGTCATTATCCAGGGAGGAAACAGTCGACTACGTTTGTATGGAGAGCGCGCAGGTACCCTTTCACCTTAAAGCTTATCGCAACGCCTTTTGCTTACTGTCTTAAAGTTCTGTACCGACAGAAAAAATACAATACTAAAGTTATTTAAAAATTAACAAAATTGAAACAAAAATCATGGTTTAAAAATACTTTTTAAATAATTTTAGTAGTGAAGCAAGTCATGTTAGTAATTTAATTTCTATAAAAATACATAATACGTAATAACGCAAAATATAGATAGAAACTTGTACACTTGTTCCCCAGATAACAAAAAGCTACTAAACACTTGCAGTTTATCCCAATTCTAAAAACCCTATAAGAATCCAATTGAGAAAAAGGCAACAAAACCAAGAATCCCTTTTTTGTAAATTATACCAATAAACAGCGATGATAATATCAAAGTCGAACGAAAAAAGCTTTGAATAACAAAGGGAATGCAAATTGTTATACGAATAAATAGGTTTCTAAATGAAGTAGGGATTTGAGGGTGTATAAAAGTATTTTATTTTGGTGCACAAGATGACTATTACTTTCATACTAAAAAAAGAATTACGTGCTTTTTTACCCGTGTTATAATAATATTATAGACCTTAAGAAAATTGCAGTATCTTTAGATTAAGGTTAGCGTTAAGACGTCTGTAATAACAAGCGTAAAAAAGACCGAATAAAGAAATCGTCCAACTAAGGGCGTGTACAGATGACACGCATCGACCACGCGCTTACCACGCGCATCCCACGCGTTGAACACGCTTTGAAATTTGTTGTACATATAATTTGAGTCTTATGACACATCAATAGATTTCAAATTGCATTTCTGCGAGCGGGCGCGGGGCGGGCGCGGGGCGGGCGTTGGGCGGGCGCAGGGCGGGCGCGTGGCTTGAGCGGGTGGACTTGGATAAATGCAATTTCAGATCTATTGATATGTACTCTACTCAAATTATATTAGAACAAATTACAACGCGTGGTCAACGCGTTGAACACGCGTTGAAATGCACTCGACCACTCGCCCACCAAACGCGATGCGCGTGGTGGACGAGTGGTCGACGCGTGGCATCTGAACACACCCTAAAGAAACCAACAACGTGAAACTGTCTAATATTAAACTGACGAGATACGCTGATACGCGGACTTGACTCTGAATATTATTATGTGATCGGTGCTTTAAATGTACTTGGCCAATTTTGACAAAACTTGGTATGAACAGAAAATATTGAAAGGGAGTAACATAACAATATGGATTAGGTTATCAAGAATCAGGACTATGTGAGTTAAACCGAGCTCGTATTATTTCAATTTAAGACGGGTTCTTTATTTATGGACTTTATTGTATCCAATAATCCAGTAATCCAATAAGTTTTTTTTTAAATTGTCATTAAAACGAATTGATAAATTTAATATTCATAGTTTTCAAAAAACCACAATAATAATATCTATTAAAGAACCTAAAAAAACAACCTGTTGACCGTCAATTCAACAAGAAACTTTCTGAATTCAGAGTTAAACCAATTGGATTGGATTTGAACACTTGATCCAAATAGATTTTAGAGAATCAAGAGCTTAGCAAGTATTATCTGATTTGTTTTGTCGGTCCGGACTTTATTTTACAAACAAAACGCTAGAGCTTCTTTTTGGAGAGTCAGTTTTCAAGATAAAAATGAAGAAGAAGAACGGTTATATTTAGTGAACCAGAACACACAAAAATAAAACACTCTCAAACTCTTGAATATATTTAAAAGAATAAGGTACGTAAGTATTTTAAATAGTCGCAAAATACCAACTAATAAAACACTCCGGGAGTGCAGGCAGAAGTGAAAACAATAAACTTGTTATTTCTCATAGAATATTTCTTGAAACGATCTGCTACTGCCATCTATTAGCACTCACTTAAACAAATATAGTTTATTTTTTATTCGCTAGATGGCAGTAAAAAATTTAAATCAGCGCCATCTACATTCGAATAGCGGTCTTTCTAGAAACTAAGTTTCTCAATTTGTGTAATAGATGGCAGTATAAGTTAAACAAAAAGACTAACACAAATAAAATCTCATCTGTCGCGTCAAAATCTGTCGCGTCAAAATCTGTCGCGTCAAAATCTGTCGTGAGAACGACTGAAAATGCTCACCTACAAAAGTTTTCACTTCAAAAACTATTATAACCAAAGCAAAAACGTTAACTGCTTTTAAATTACCTAAAAACTCAAATACTCTTAGTCATAACTTAAAAAAAAAGCCAATTGTCATGCTAGAAAGCGAAAATACCACACGCATTACCAACATATTTTGTCATTATTTTCAAAGATATACGCTGAGTCACAGCAAACAATCGTACTAATGAATTGTCTAATTTCTTGTACGGAACACTGACAGCATATTAATAAAGGTAGACGTATGGAATAGAAGCCTTAGAGAATGTTGTAGGTACCTTGTAATACGAGTCAAATATTTTTTAATGAAGATATATTTGATGATAATATGGCCACAGAATAAATAATAGTGAAGCAGATATAGCTATAGGAAGCTGATGACACGTGATACGAATTTTAGGGCAAGTCAATATCAAAGTCTGCGGCCAAACTACTTATGAAACCAATCATCAATCTAAATGACGGTTACGATTGTACTTCCGTGGGAAAGAAAGTTGTTACTGAAATGAGTATCGAAACAGCGACCAATACGCTGAATCTTGATAAGTAAACTTTTTATGCATAAACTCTTGAAGTCTTAATAACAACTGATCGTTAGCAATCTCTATTTTTCTCTATAAAATATAATAAAGGATTCTGCCCACTTCACAAGAACATACTATACTGCAAAGTTGTTGGTGTATACTGTAGATTATACTGGAATAAAAAGTTATTAACCGACTTCAAAAAAGGAGGACGTTCACAATTCGTCGGGTTTTTGCCCAATTGTAGGCTACAAGCTACAACACTTCTATTTACCCGACTGCGCAACGCAAGGTCCCTACCTTGCTACCACTCCCTAGTGGTAATGTGTTCATCAGTCTGCAGTTATAGTCGTTACGTTCCGCATTAGAATGTAATATTTGTTTTTAAGTTTTTTTTTTTCAGTTTTCAGTTTTTTATTTACAGTGTTTTATTTTTATTACTTTCATTTATTGTAGGTATTGTACTTTTTTTATTTATTTTACTTTTTACGCAGTCGGGTATTTTGTTTTTTTATAAGCTTATCTTGAATTTGTTAATCACAGATGACGTTTTGATAATAGGTTCCTAATGTATGGCGTTACTGGGCTGATAAAACGGATATATGGGCAGATACTCTAAGTAGACATAAATATAAATACTAGGTATGTATAAACAAGATCCAACAAATTAACGTAGGTAGGTTTAACTTAATTGAATGAAGATATGAAACTTTGCAGACAACTCTGAGGAAAACTCGCTGTGGTTAATAATATTAATAGTTCCGTTTGTGTAGTTTAGGCAAAGATTGCAACTTGGTAATATGATAAATTCAATAAACGAAGTAGTTTATTGAATAGGTAATTAAATAAATACGAACGTTGTGCTTGTGTTTTTTCTTTCTACCGATATAATAGAATTATTCGATGGTATATTTGTCTGAGAATTAGGATCTATGCCGACATCACATCGTCGAAAGTGACGGGTGAATGTTTGGAAGAAAATGCAAATTGACGTCATGGGATGTCCATAAAAATAGCATGTAGTGATTAGGAGGGTGTATGTTAAAATGTATAAACTCAAAATACATAACGTTGTAATTCATAAAGTTAAAATACCGAAAATCAAAATACATAATGATTCAAAATACATAAAATTAAATGACATAAGTTTTAAATTCATAAACTGTAAATTCATAAAGTTCTAAATATATAATAATTAAAAATATAATGCTTAAACCACATAATAATCAACAAGCCTAACTTTAAAATGAATAGCTATCAAAATATATAAGTTGTAGGTTCAGGTAAACAAAAACCAGAAATTGGTACATAATTTCTTTATTAAAATTAGAAATTTAAATTAAAATTAAAATTCCTAAAATTCTACCTATTTTACTTGGTTAGCGTGGGCGTAATTTATAAAAAACATTATTTTGTAAAAGTAATATGCAGAAAAGAACAGATTGTGATAGAATCGCACAGTCGATTGCGCATGCACACCGTACACACTACTGCATATAGACTGTATATATATACCATCATATACGGCATGCGTCGCCACGGCATGCGTCGCCACGCCAGAAATCGGTTTTACGTGCGGCTATAGTGCGCTCTAACGATCTGCATCGAAAAACAGCCCTATGTCCATCATTTGCAGTTTTGACCCACTGTGCGTCGCCACGGCATGCGTCGCCACGCCAGATATCGGTTTTACGTGCGGCTATAGTGAGCTCTAACGATCTGCATCGAAAAACAGCCCTATGTCCATCATTTGCAGTTTTGACCCACTGTGCATCGCCACGGCATGCGTCGCCACGCCAGATATCGGGTTTACGTCCGGCTATAGTGAGCTCTAACGATCTGCATCGAAAAACAGCCCTGTGTCCATAATTTGCAGTTTCGGCCCACTGTGCGTCGCCACGGCATGCGTCGCCACGCCAGAAATCGGTTTTACGTGCGGCTATAGTGAACTCTAACGATCTGCATCGAAAAACAGCCCTATGTCCATCATTTGCAGTTTCGACCCACTGTGCGTCGCCACGGCATGCGTCGCCACGCCAGAAATCGGTTTTACGTGCGGCTATAGTGAGCTCTAACGATCTGCATCAAAAAACAGCCCTATGTCCATCATTTGCAGTTTCGACCCACTGTGCGTCGCCACGGCTGAAATCGGTTTTACGTGCGTCTATAGATGTTTCACATCAAAAAAAACCCTCGGTGAATTAGTCGTAGTCATAGAATTTGACATTCGTTCTCATTGTAGTAAAATTAACCGTCAGAACTGCCAGAACCGAATTCTACCTACCTATATATGCTTAAAATGCCCATGCGCTGCTCTACAGCGTGTATTGTATATATGGGCATTTTTACTTAGATAAGTATACAGGGTTATTGAAAATTATATTAGCAAGCCGTTGAGGGCTACTTCTGTGCACCTTAACAAACAACTTTTGGAAATTCGAAAAAAAAAATGAAAATTTTGAGGATAGGTAAATTCGAAAAACAGCTGATTTTTTAAAACAAGGGTCAATTAGACTAAGAACAGTAGATAAAACTTAAAAAATAAGTAAAAATTTTAATGACCTCTCCGCTGATTATCAGGTAAACCTAACCTCAAAATTTTCGAAAAAATGTTCGAATTTCCAAAAGTCGTAGAACAAAAGTTGTTTGTTAAGGTGTACAGAAGTAGCCCTCAACGGCTTCACTACATAGTATAAAACAAAGTCGCTTTCTCTGTCCCTAAATCCCTATGTATGCTTAAATCTTTAAAACTACGCAACGGATTTTGATGCGGTTTTTTAATAGATAGAGTGATTCAAGAGGAAGGTTTATATGTATAATACATGCATAATATAGCCGTGCGAAGCAGGGACAGGTCGCTAGTGCTAGTATAATTTCTTATGACCCTGTATTGAACATAGTATGTGTAATCAATGTAAACATTATGAACAAAGATATTATGACTATCGATATTTTGAACTTTTTGCTATAATAGTTTGATGCGCTCGTAGGGTTTTATTATTTATTTCAATTATTATTGATTTAAATCTTTATTTGTTTTGGATATATGTTATTTGAACTAATGTATTTTAAATTTATACGTTTTGTCATTATGTATTTCGTATATTATATGAAACAAAATTTATTTATTTCAATTTTATGTATTTTGATCATTATGTTTTATGATTTTCGGTATTTTAACTTTATGAATTACAACGTTATGTATTTTGAGTTTATACATTTTAACATACACCCGAATAGGAATGTCAAGACCACCATTTTAATTATATCTTTTTTACGAAATAACGCGCTATTCTTGTGCTATTTTGACAAATTTAACGATAACGAATCACTTGTCAAAATTGGTAGGTATACAAGCAACTACTTACTTAATAATATGTGCTATTAGTCCTTTTATCAATAAGATACGCAATCACAAACTTGCAAGGCATAAAGTTAGACTACGGGCTTTTTCGGAATCCGAATAGTTGGATCACCAACTTACATTCAAAAATATAACCCTTTTTCATAATCTGATAAAAACCACTCATAACTCTTTTTAAATCGGTAATTAGTAAATAAGTATCAAACTCTATCTAAATAGGAACCAAATCCTAACAAAATCAATGCATTTCAAACATCCATTCACAAATACATTATGAATTCTACCAAAACCAACGAATATAGAGTAAAATAAATACTTAAAGTAATTTGAACACTGAATGAGCTGATTTTAGATCGGTTGAGTTGCCAGTTCCCGAGTATCCTTTTGTTGGTTGTATTTGATGGAACTAGGGCCTTTCCGTGATAAAAATACGAAACTCTAAGACCGAAGAAAAACATAAGTATAATAATAAATGTAATAGACAGTTAGATATTGTAAGGTTAAGAAGCTACCTAAATGCCTAAAATTATCCGGTGAAAATCAACCGAAAAAAACTCAACAAGACGCTGTGCTAGCGTGGAAAGCAGTTCACTACATGGCTGTAGAAAGTGTGATTGTACTTCAAAGAAAATGCTAGCGTCTAATCGCTTGCTGTCATGGCGAAGGTCCGTTTTCTGGTACCTATCCTTTAGTAGCAAAACTAGGGGTTCCCTTTAAAAGCTTATTAGTATTCGGAGCAAACTTTTGGGACTCCTTCGCTTAGATTTGTATCGATAATAATATATTGGAGTGATACGTGATTTTAGAACCGGTTCGAAGTAAATTTAAGATTAGGTACGTGAAAGTTTAGGATTGGTGCTGATAGTAAAGTTCGGAAGGTCTTAAATATACATAGGGTTTAAGGGTCTTTGTTCACTGGTATATAGTCTTGATAGGGTCTTAATTATGTCCGATTTGGCATTTGAGTATTTTTTCTAAGTGATTGCCATACAACAATATTTTTTAGACCTTTGGCCTTTCAAATTATGCAACTAGAGAATGATCGGGTACTAAATATAAATATATAAAATAAATATATTGCAGGAAATTCCACACATCGCCATCTAGCCCCAAGCTAAGTAGTTACTTAACACAAGTCTAGTTAGACTTGTGTTATGGGTGCTAGACAACGTATATACTTTTATTTTGTAAATATATACTATCGAAATACATACTATAGAAATAACCAGACCACAAAACTTTCTAAGTAAAAAAAAGAGCACATACATACATAATATTATATAATAAAATAAATCTGTAGACATTTCTAAGCATAAATACTTGTCTGAGGCAGGAATCAAACCCGCAACCCTGTGTTTGGCAGTCTGGCATGGTGACCATTTTGCCTGCTGGGTCCTAAATATGAGTATGTATAATAATTTGCCCATATTCCAAAGTACTTACTTCGATCGTTTCTAGATCGTAATTCTATTTTTATAATGTTCGAACGATAACAAATTAACAAACAATAGCCCCCAACATTTAGAGACAAAGAAACAATCAAACTAACAGCGAGACACTCAAGATTTTTTACTCGCATACCATTTCTGCGTATAATGTATTGAAATATTCAAACCAAACCAAATTAACAGACAACTATGACAAGTTACAAGTGTTTTCGACAATTTAGACAATAACATCGATTTAAAACAAAATTGAAACAACAAAGATATTATAACAAGTGAATAAGAGGTAGAATTGAATAGCGCAGAATTTGGAGGAAGTAAAAAATATGTTTGTATACTTGAGTGTCATTCAGACTTTTGTAGACGATGCTAGAAAGACAATAAGCAACACAAAGAGCTCTCAGCGAGTGGTCAACAATTCTCGAGTACGTTACTATTCATATTGGTCATCTTTTGAATAACTGTACATTATTCAAAAGACGACCAATAATGAAAGTTTGTCACTATTGTGTGAATAAAAAAAATATTTTTGTTACATTGATTACAAAATCGCATTTTTTACTGGTATTTAACGACGTATGGTTCAAAAGGTTAAGTGATTTTTATGTTGAATAATTGTACATTATTGATGAAACAAAATTCGCAAAAGTTAATCAAGACATCTATTCAGAAAATTTGTTAGATTCATAGTAATTAAGATATGGGAATTATAATCAATTCGTAAAAAAAACATTTAACGTAACTTTAAATTTTCACCGAGCGTATCTTTTTGATCAATCGAAGAATTTTTTAATCTTCTTAGACTAACTAATAAGCATGGCTTCAAAACTTGACTCTATTTTTATCCGATTGTAAGAAAAGGGTTATGTTTTTCGAGGCTATCTTTGTATGTTTGTTAGTCTTTATTCTCTGGTGGAATTCTCAAAGGCCGTACAAAGTCGTATTTGTACGGTAAAAGTCGTACTAATACGAAAAATAACCCGTTTAGGCACTATCACTATAAAACTATAACAAACATTAACTGTTTAGGAATAAGGTTAATAAATTCTTATCGTGACTACTCCTCTCTTAGTACATCACGAACACCAATAGCAGAGATCGTGATCTCATTGCATTGTTACTGTTAAATCTACTTTTGAGGTGAATACAGCCTGCAGATTCTTTCCTCTATCGGCCGATGTCTCTGACTCTAAAAACAATCGCTTAATTAAAAAAAATCATTGGTTAACACTTTACAACAATACAAAAAAGACAAACAAGTCAACAATTAGCAAGGAATAGGGAGCGATGGAAGACTTGTGTTTCCAAGGCCACTTTGGATCGCTAGACCAGCGGAGTAAATAAATAGTAATTTATTAAGTACACTTTACAAATAAATAGAACTAAATAAAAATACCAGTAATCATTTTAGAAACATAATTAACATGAGAGAGTTGTAAGGATCTGCAAGCCTCTACACTAGAATACCCTGCGTTATGGATGGCTCTGGTTGGTTCCTTTCGTAATATGATTTATCAAAATTGAGACAAGGACGCTCGATTTAAATTTATGTGGGTGTGTGTAAATATTATTGTTATATGTATAACGGCCTGTTTATGCCTGTGGGATAAAATGCACTTTTTAACCCAACAATTTGTGACCACGACCTGTTTCTCAGAGCTAACTTAATATTGTCTTCAAACACATGAGATTAGTTATGTCTTTATCTGACAAAATCATTTTCCTTTTTAAATTTTCATATTGATTAAGGCGTTATTTTTCGAAATTTCATGAAAAAATTAATATGTAGGTTTTGGTTCTGATCTTAGTTCCATTTAATTCTGACATAAGGGTCAAATATTTAGCTTCTCGGGGTAGACTCGAGAAATATTGTCGGAAACGCAGTTTAGATCCATTTTTATCTCGAACTACCTATGTACTCTACCAGGGCTCTGGTTGTAGCAGAGAACAAACTATTGGTCGGTTGATGATTCGTCGAGAATATCTCAGTTTATAATTAAACTGAGTAATCATCGTGACTTGTATGTATGTTCGTCGCTTCATCATCATTCTCCTAATCGATTTCGACTTCGGCGACTGTTATTCGCAAAGAGCACCCTCTCTTGTTCTCGCTCCCACTCTGTTGCTCGCTTCATAAGCATCGGACAGCAAAAAGTCTGCAGTCTATGTTAACCTTCATAGTTTTGATTTATTTAACTCTTTGTCTAATGAATTTATTTAGTTTCCTTTCGACTTCCATATTGATAGTTAACAGATCGTTAATTCTTCGATTGTTATTCTGAGCACGATTTGTATCTTAATCTTGGGAAGGAATTTTATAGGATTTCAGTGTGGTGGTCTTTGTTGAGTCTTGTTGAAATTTTGAGACGTAATTGAATATTTTTTATGTCTTTTTATCCGTTTTTATTTGTTTTGACATTCGATTTATTTTCTTGAATCTAAGAAATATAATTATCATCATTTGAAAGTATTTTTAATCGTACCAAGACAAATTATTGAACTCAGTAAAATTTAATCTCTTCAAATTAAATTAATGGCATTAGGTATGCTTGTCTCATTTGAGTTTCTTGGTTAATTCGCTAAACCTCTAAATCTTGCTCAGACTGAGGTCACAGAGAATGAAAAGGGTGAGACGGATGTAACTGCGGTTGGGTCCGTAGACTTATAATATAATTACCTACTCGTAAGTGCTCTGTTATTTTGAAAATGAAGAAAGCAAAAACTATTAATCAAGATAATATGTTATATCAGACCTAAGCAGTGAAGGAAATCATTGTAAGGGAACCGACATAATATTATATCACCAAAAAACTCATGATGGTTTGAAGGCATAGGAGATTAGTAAATCCAGACTTTTTAAGCCCATTGAGAGGAGACCTCTAAGGCTTACTTTATTTAATTACCTATTTTTCTTAAAATATTTATATTTCTTTTTTTTATGATTCTTCTATTAGTTTGTATAAACTGATTCTATTAGTTTGTATCCTACTAATATTATAGATGTGAAAGTTTGTGTGTGTGTGTGTGTGTGTGTGTGTGTGTGTGTGTATGTATGTTTGTTACTCCTTCACGCAAAAACTACTGGACCGATTGCGATGAAACTCGGTATCTAGATAGCTGGAGACCTGGATTAACACATAGGCTACTTTTTATCCCGATATTCCCACGGGATCGGAACTTACGCGGGTGAAACCGCGGGGCGCAGCTAGTAAGCTGATAAAAATGACTTCAGTACTTTCTAAAATTACCAATCAGACACGGCTGGAAGACTTGTTCACAGCGAACCTTGCTACCCTATTCAAGAATTCACGCTTCCGTTTCCTCAACACAGTCACGGAACCTTAAAAATCTCTTTTTACACTCATTCAAAAGGGACCCTTCGCGAACCGATTTACCGTGAAAGCGAATTGAACCCAAGAATTGTAAACGATGTAAAAAACTGTCAGTTACCTGAGACCCCAAACTATTTACGACTAGATAGAGGGATATAAGCTTTGTAAAAAATGTTTTGCAAGTTTAATAAAACTATATTTAGAGGGTCGGATTCGTGTTTTATATTGTGCGGATAATCTGTTTATGGGTTGATGTGTTCATCTTTCGGAAACTTTAGGAAGATTTATACAACATCTTTTTATTATTTTTTTAAACCTACATTATTTTTATTCAATGTATTATGGATGGCCCGTAGTCAATCACTCTCAGTCGCAGAAGGTTACAAGACTCTCAAAAACAAATCTTTTGTAGAACATCATATCTAAATCGGTCTAGTGGTTTTGGAGTAAATGGAGTGCACAAACACCATCTCATCCTAAATGCATAGACAGATAATAAAGTTATCTATCTATCTATCTAGACCGTCCTCCTTTCCGTCGCGGGAAAATAAATAGTCAATTTATATTTACTCTAAGTACCTCTATAGCCATACGTCAAAAGAAATAAGAACAAGCCAAAGAATTTATCACAATATTCAGTTTAAAAACTTCAAAGGTAAATCAAATCTCCGATCAAAATGCCAAACAATATATAAATAGTGAATGTTTTGTCACGTAGGTATACGAAAAAACATCTCTAAATATCTCCCACATTTCTGCATTACCCCGCCAAGGCTAGGATCACATAAATATGGTACAATATCTTGTAACCCGACTCCGGGGATCGCGTTTGTTTACTAAATCTTATAATATTCGGGAATATTCGGAAATTTCCGGGAATTTCCGGCTGTATCCGGACTGATGTGTGGTATCGGGAATTTTGTGTTATCTATCAGAATTACGGTATGGGTAGATGAGATGTTGGTAGTTCTATGTTGGCTTTTCGTAAGAAAATTATATTTCAGAATATAAATACGATGTTTTGTCATAAAAAATATCATAGGTGAAATATTACTATTGTATTCTATTACTGTTCGTTTTAGTAAACCTAGTTTTATACTAGGTTAGTATTCATTGCTTTGTTGCTGATCAGTATTAAATTTAGTTATTTAGACAAAAGTAAACTTTTTTAAAACATTCTTAAAATTTAATCTAAACGAAAGCTGAACACCATTTTTAATCTCCATTGCACAAAAATAATATCAATTTTACATTATTAGGGGTTGGACCCTTTATTTCTTTTGATTCTCTAATCCTCTTGATATTGTATTTTTTCATTATTAGGTACCTACTTATTGCTTTAAAAGAAGATTATGGTGTTTTTATCGGGATGTGCTTACTTATTTGGAAGTAAGTAGGTAGTGACGAGTTGATTAATGCATCAATAGGCACAAGATTCAGTTCAAACGTCAGTTCGACCTTCTCTACGGCAGCCTTCGAAGTTTGAATCAGCTGTCAGCATTCTTCGTTTGCCTATCCTGAGAAGGAGAGCCTTTCTTGCTTCAGCCTTCGTCCGCGCGCTACTCTAATTCGTTTCCTTATTTTTCGGTCCTTTACAATCTAAACTCTGTACCTACTTCTTTACCTACAGTTTTATAAGTATATTTTTACCTACCTATTGCTACGTGTTTCCTTTTCCATAACCTTCGTTCTCTACAACCTCATTTCCTGTATTCTGCGACTACGTAAGAAAGCAAGAAGCTACTCAATTAAGCGCTACCTTTGTAAAAAGCTCCTATAAAATATTCCTCTCGGATTTCTCGCGTAAATTTGATACTATCGCAAGTGAAACGTCAACAAAAGCCTATTCAGATTTTGTTTTGACTGAAACAGAATGGAAAGATATATCAGTTTTCACTAAATCTGTTTGCTTGTTTGTTATTTTATTTTGATTTTCATTGTTATCGGTTTTTAACGAAATATTTATACAATTTTTGATGGGTGGTATTGTTTGCCTGTCATTAATGCACCGATTCCGTTTTTGATTTTTAAATATTTACCGATAATGGAGTGATTTCTCAGTAACAAACATTAATGTTCTGTTTTATAACTCCAAATAGTTAGGTTTATCATTACATTGCATGAAACCAAGTCTCTTTCCGCTATCTGTCCCTATGTATGCTTAGATCTTTAAAACTACGCAACGGTTTTAATGCGTTTTTTTAATAGATAGATTGATTCAAGAGAAAGGTTTATATTATGTTTAATACATGCATAATATAGCCGTGCGAAGCCAGGGCGAGTCGCTAGTAATATTATAAAGCGGCTAATCTAACGTGTTTATGGCATGAGAATCTGTATACATCTAAAAAATTGGGAATCTATAGCTGAGGGAACAAAGCATCCTGTTGTATAGTTTTTATAATATGAAATTACCATAATACAGTACTTCTTCCTGTTACTAAACCCCGCTATTTTGGGCTGAAATAACCGGGTCTAGATTAGAACTTTTGGGTTTCGAATTTTCGGCTATACCTTGTCTGTTAGCTAGATTTCCCTAAGGACTCCTAATATTTGCGTTGAAACTGAAGTAGTTATTACCTCAATTAACTTTTGATGTAATTCGATCAGAATTTGACCGCTCGAAATCGCCATATCTATTTGTTGTTAAAATCTAATAAATTTGATGAACAATAATATTCTTCGACACAATGTTTGCGGTCGGTTGCCTAACCGAACTTCTTTCCTACATTGTATGTCTATAGATACATGTACAAAAGCCCCGGATGTCCGTATATCTTTACATTATTAGATATTTGTAACTTTAGCATAAATGACAACAAACTTTTGTCGAATTTCGTCTTTTGAAATCGGAGGTATGAATAGGTAGACATGTTAAGCCGTATCTGCGCTTCCCTTTCTTAGGGATTCTTTATGCGGGTGACAATGGAATTTGTTCTGATTCTGGAAAAAAAATGTGACATTTTGAAGGTAATATTTTGTTAAAAGTTTGATTTGATTTAGGAGTTAGACTCTACTTGTAAGTTCTGCTACCTAGTCGCAAGACTCGCGATTTCTATAAATTATCATACTAAACTATCACTCTCTGCAATAATTAAAAAAAATGTTGTTTTTTTTTTGGATTTTTTACTTCTTCGATTAACGCCAATACATAATAATATTATGTATGGGCGTTAATCGAAGAAGTAAAAATAATAATATTATTATTTTAAACTCAAAAGCTTATCTTACGTCACGTCTCAGTTCCCTACGTAAATCGGTTCCAATTTCTATTGCCAGAGCTTATTTTCCGACAGTAAATCTTAAATATCATTAGTTTATGAATAAGCTTAAATTAAATTTTAATTTTCAATATATGAAATCGTAAACTAAAAATGACTATAAATCACTGTCTTAAAATGTCAATAAATTATGCGGTTTGAGTCATGTTATTAGTATTTAAATTCGGAGCAAAGATCACTATAGTTCGTTTGTACTATTTATAACAATTTAAAACACAATTTTAGAGTGTTTTTTTACCCGACCGTGGAGGGATATGTTGTTGTCATTCTTATCATGTATGTGGATGTTTTTTGTGACCTTGCACTTTTGTGACCTAGAAGAGACTAAACAGCTTAACTACATGCCATTTTGCCACTGCCACCTATTTACACCATAAATAGTAACTTAAAGAATAAACTCTAGTAGCGCGACTCAGCTTACACGCACATTTTTTTTTTCAAGTTCTATTTTTACTTTTTCGATCACGTAGCTCCATCATTTCAACTCAGAACACCTGTTTCAACTATCTGGATCTATTTAAGTTATGATTTATGAAATACTTGAAAATATTTCAAGTGGATCTTAACAGACGCTTTTAAATGTCGGTCCTTAAAACGTAATGAACAGTAGTTACTTAATTGGGAAATCGTTTAGTTGTTTTTTTAGAACCTACTCAGTTGCGCGCTATCTTATAAATACGTTGAATCAACATTTTTCGCTCAAAAAAAAGGTCTCAATATCCAATTCCCTGCTGAAAATAGATCGTACATCAAAATGTCAGCGGACTGAGGAGGGACCAAGGAAAAAAATCTCGAACCTCCGCCTTGACAATTTGCTTTGCTCAAATCATTTGACAGTTCTGCTGGATTGGGAACATCAATGAACTTAACATTGAAAATATGTGGATTGATGGACTTGAGGTTCATTTTTATGATGTTCTTCGATTGTATTTTCACAGTAAAGTGTCATAGGATCGATGTCATAGGATCGGTCGATTTGTTTTTGACTGTATTTTTTTTAAACAATATAGGCTTTCAGTTGAAAGAAGCGAGCATATAGCGTGGTCGCCTAGAGGGTGAAAACTTACTCACTCAAGATTTGAAGATTTCAAGGTTATACTCAGTTTTGGAAGAACAGCGACGAGTTCAGAAATTTCCACTCTTTAGCAATGTGGACGACAAAAGTGCATGCGTGACGCGAAATTGGAACGTCTTCTATGTAGTGATGGCGATCATTTTGTAACCTTGTTGTCTTGTGAAAAAAAGGCAAGAGGGAATGAGTATTTTCAAGTAATTTAACAAAAGGAGTTAGTGTTACAATTCATGACGGATTACGCAGGCGTTTGGGGTTTTTTACCCATATAAAGTTTGAGTCGTAATCGTAGCTTACTTCTGAGCCACTATTATTTTTGACACATATTCTAATATACAACAATAACTGTTTGATGTAACACAATAATTCATTTTAAATCGAAATTGTAAGTTTACATACCTTGGCCATCCAATATTAACGTTGTAATACCACGATCTGTTTGTACAGCTTTGTGCCAAGAACAAATATTGGGCTAAGAACTGCTTTGACTTCAATGTTACTTACCTAGTATCTATGCGTACTTAGGTATTATAGGTTATATTGTCATTCCAGGATGGTTTCTTGTAATAATTAATATGCTTTGACTTATAAATAAACTGTGAATTGAAACTATAAAAAAAAATAAAAAAAATAAAAATGTCATAATACTATTTAAAGTACTAAGATAATAACTTATAACTGCCATGACCATGATTTGTTTTTAAATCTTAATTTCTATGATAATAAAATTAGAAAATGAAAAAATACAAGACATATGGGCATAGTCATGGCAGTTATAATATTTGCTCTAGTGTCATTATCCAAGGAGGAAACAGTCGACTACGTTTGTATGGAGAGAGCGCCCTGCCTAGCTTAACTGTCATTAATTTATTAATATTACTTGATAAAAGTAAAATTCAAGAACGCTTCTTACACTTTTATACCTACCTACCAAGAAATATTTTGTAGGAAGCAATACCCGCGCACCCTCTTAACTTAGGCTCAAATAAATCTTTTAATGCGCCAACGCATAATTAGAGCTTGAAATACATAACCTTACCTTTTTCTTATAGCTAAACTAGCTTTTACCTGCGACTTCTTCCGCGTACAGATTGATTTTCCTAAATCTTTCCTCAGCGGATGCTATGCCAAGTTCTAGCCCGTTCTATACATTGACTTAAACTGTGCGTTGATATATTTTTATATAAACAATCTTAATAATTTATTAGTGTACATATTATCCAGTAAAATATGTCAAATTAACACAAAACATTTTTCGTGAAACTCTTTATCCCATCAAAAATAAAAGTTATAAGATCTTATATTAAGTCAAGTCAGTTATTTATGATAGTATTGCAGCGCAATATTAGACCTATTTATTTCTAAAATAAAATAATGACTTGGCAATCGCATCGCACAAATGAAACTCGTACTATCCAATAAAAGATGTCAAACCAACACAAAACGTTATTACCTATGCGTGAAATTCTTTATCCCATCAAAAATTAAATTTATAAGATCTCAGTTATTTAAGATAGTATAGAAGCATAATTATTAGACCACTTTATTTCTAAAACAAATATAATGACTTGGCAATCGCATGGCATAAATGAAACTCGTATTATCCAATAAAAGATGTCAAACCAACACAAAACGTTTTCCGAAATTCGCAAAGTTATTGTATGCGTGAAATTCTTTATCCCATCAAAAATAAAAGTTGTAAGATCTTATGTGAAGCCAAGACCATTAATTTAAGATAGCATTGAAGGGCAATTTTAGACCACTTTATTTCTAAAACAAATATAATGACTTGGCAATCGCATGGCACAAATGAAACTCGTATTATCCAATAAAAGATGTCAAACCAACACAAAACGTTATTCGAAATTCGCAAAGTTATTGTATGCGTGAAATTCTTTATCCCATCAAAAATAAAAGTTGTAAGATCTTATGTGAAGCCAAGACCATTAATTTAAGATAGCATCGAAGGGCAATTTTAGACCACTTTATTTCTAAAACAAATATAATGACTTGGCAATCGCATGGCACAAATGAAACTCATACTATCCAATAAAAGATGTCAAACCAACACAAAACGTTATTACCTATGCGTGAAATTCTTTATCCCATCAAAAATGAAATTTATAAGATCTCAGTTATTTAATATAGTATAAAAGCATAATTATTAGACCACGTTATTTCTAAAATAAATATAATGACTTAGCAATCGCATGGGCACAAATGAAACTCGTATTATCCAATAAAAGATGTCAAACCAACATAAAACGTTATTACCTATGCGTGAAATTCTTTATCCCATCAAAAATAAAATTTATAAGATCTCAGTTTTTTAATATAGTATATAAAAGCATAATTATTAGACCACGTTATTTCTAAAATAAATATAATGACTTAGCATTCGCATGGCACAAATGAAACTCGTATTATCCAATAAAAGATGTCAAACCAACACAAAACGTTATTACCTATGCGTGAAATTCTTTATCCCATCAAAAATGAAATTTATAAGATCTCAGTTATTTGATATAGTATAGAAGCATAATTATTAGACCACGTTATTTCTAAAATAAATATAATGACTTAGCAATCGCATGGCACAAATGAAATTCGTATTATCCAATAATATATGTCAAACCAACACAAAACGTTATTCGAAATTCGCAAAGTTATTGTATGCGTGAAATTCTTTATATATCGTGATTGAACACGCAAGGGATAACATTGACAGGTTTATCTGACTTTACTATCACTTACGGAACGGTTCCGTATCCCTAGGGAATTTATTTTTACGGATAAAATATGGCCATCTAACCTTCTTTAACCTGGACGCTGTTTTTCCTCCAACTTATATATGTTATTTTGAAGATTACTATATGAATATTATATGCAGTAAGAGACGGGACAGTTTGAATAGAGTATGTATACAATGTATAGGTAGGAACAATCAAGTTGGGTTACGTTCGCTTCAGATATAATCTCTTTTGGTCCCCACCAAAACAAACATAATACCTAAAATAGGTAGTTTGATTTTCCATATTATGTTTGTTTCCAAGAATTGATTTCTATAAGCAACACTATCCATTGATATAAAAGTACCTATAGGATGTTTTTTTTTTGTGCAAAAATAACAGGCTCAATGATAAAAATCTAATGTTTTAGTTTAAATTTCTGTCAAAACCCTTCAACATTTCTCTCTTATAGTTTACTAGCGACCCGCCCCGGCTTCGCCTTCCTCTTTAATCTATCTATTAAAAAACCCGCATCAAAATCCGTTGCGTAGTTTTAAAAAAAACGCATTAAAATCCGTTGCGTAGTTTTAAAGATCTAAGCATACAAAGAACATAGGGACGGCGAAAAGTGACTTTATTTTTTACTATGTACCTAGTGATAGTGAAAGTTTGTGTGTTAGAGTATGTTTGTTACTCCTTCACGTAAAAACTACTGGATCGATTGCAATTAAACTCGGTATGTAGAAAGCTAGAGAAATGGATTAACACGTTTTACAGGGTTGCAAGCCGTTGAGGGCTACTTCTGTGCACCTAAACAAACAACTTTTGTTCTACGGCTTTTGGAAATTCGAACTTTTTTTCGAAAATTTTGAGGTTAGTTTTACCTGAAAACCAGCTGTTCCTTACACGGAGAGGTCATTAACCTTAAAATTTTACTTATTTTTTAATATTTTATCTACTGTTCTTAGTCTAAATGACCTTTGTTTTAAAAAATCAGCTGTTTTTCGAATTTACATAACCTCAAAATTTTCATTTTTTTTTTTTCAAAATTCCTAAAGTCGTAGAACAAAAGTTGTTTGTATAGGTGCACAGAAGTACGCCTAAACGGGCTTGCTAGTATCATTTCCAATAACCCTGTATAGTTTTTATTCCGAAATTCGTACGGGATTAGGACTTATACGGGTGAAACCGCGGGGCGCAGCTAGTATGATATTTGAAAATGGTAGCTAATAAGTTAACAATAAAACTAATATGATTTTAATTTAGCTCAAAGATGTTGGAAATATTCTAGTCTCATTAAAATCCGTAGAGTAGTTTCGAAGCATATACAATACGAACAATTAAATCTTTCTTCATTATAATATTACTAATAGACGTATAGATAGATAATGTTCCTTATAGTACTGGGTATTAATATCAGTCGTAGATATTATACAGGCCGAATTGTTTACATGGACCTTCAGGGCTATATCTTCACTACATAGTATAAAATAAAGTCACTTTTCGCCGTCCCTATGTCCCTATTTCCCTATGTCGCTATGTATGCTTAGATCTATATATAACGCAACGGATTTTAATGCGTTTTTTTTAAAACTACGCAACGGATTTTAATGCGTTTTTTTTAAATAGATAGAGTGATTAACGAGGAAGGTTTTTAGATATAATACATGCATAATACAGCCGTGCGAAGCCGGGGCGGGTCGCTAGTTTATAATATTACTAGGATTTTATCGTTACAATTGTCAAGTACCGAATTTCAACGAAATGAAATCAGGATATAGTAGGTTAGCCTGCGGGGCATAACTAGTAAGTACATAATAAAACGCAAGAATATAAAGAAAAAATTCACTGAATTAGAGTTCGGAGTAGAGATTTCAGGAAAACCTTTCCTCTTAATGAAAATAAATAACGCCATTGTTGTTTCTATACAGTGTGTTCCAACGATGGGTTTCTAAACGAAAGGGGATCATTCTAGATGTGTAGGCAATCAACTTTTGTTCTACGAGTTTTGGAAATTTTTACATTTTTTCTTAATCTCTAAGTTTAGGTATGTAGGTATATTTACTCGAAAATCTGCTGTTTCTTTTAAAAATAAATACCATTATACCGTAATAAACCTGGATTTGCCTTTATTTTCAGGATATATTTATTTACAATACATAACTTTATTATTACATAAACCATGTTAAAATTGATTATAAATCATCAATTCAAATTACATAAAACAAATTACAAATCCAACCAAAAACTTAATACACAAATAAATTAATACAAAAATAAATAAACAAATAAATAAAACACCATAATACCTACCATAATAATTATTGTGTTTCAAAAATAGTAGTCCAAACTCAAACAAATAGAACACCAAGACCAAATAATTTTAATTCCAAAAAACAGCTGGTTTTTAGTTTCAGATAACTCCAAAATTAACGAAAAATTTTACAAATTTTCTGAAGTTGTAAAAAAAAAGTTGGCCGTCTAGACGTCTTTAATAACCCCATTTGGTATTAAAACCCTTTATTGGTACACATTGTATGTTCCAAAGTAAAATTAACCTCAATTTTTATGAAAAAAATAAATTGTCAATATCCATAGAACAAAAGTTGTTCGTCTTTAATATACGTCTATAACAACCCCCTTTCGTATTAGAACCTTTCGTTGGCACACATTGTATATTCCCAGTGAACGACCATCAGTTATTTTCAATTAATATGAGAGATCAAAGGGATCATCCAATTTCTTTATCTTCCACAGAATTTCTTGTACGAAAAATTATTAAGCTACTTTAGTGGTGATGTTTAGGTTGGTGACAATAAAAAATATCGGTATTTTTAGAGTATTGTTGAATGAATGACAACTCAAATCATCTACAAGTCTTACTTGGCTAAACTTAACCTCTTCGTCAATGTATACTTTTTGCTTGAAGTCATTTTAAGACTTATCACTCTGGTTAAGTTTTCGACTCAAGTACAAAATTTTAGATTTTTTTAAAAGAAAAATAAGTGCCGCGGCAATATTCGTATTCGCGACCTCCAGCTTACCGTGCAGTTGTGAAAACATCTACGCTTCACGACCGACTAACGCCATGGTCCCAATCTGGATATGCAAATTCTAAGTACTAAAAGAGATGCATTTTTATTTAAAATTTTCAAAAATAAATAAATATCCCTAAACAATCAATACAGCGCGATCTAGATCCCAAGCTAAGCAGCTAGGCTTATGTTATGGTGTCCAGATAACGGATAGAATACTTATGAACTTTTTCTTTTGTAAATACATACTTATATACTTATAAAAGATAGAAATTCCCAGACCAGAAACAAATGCTGTAAGTACATTAATACTTGTTTGAAGTGGGAATCGAATCCGCAATCTTCTGCGAGAAATGCCTAGTAGTGGCTAAATCACTACAAATAATAAAATCTTCAAGCATTTTGACCATGCTAGAGCACTTTAATGTGCGTGTCAAGGCTCATTTTCCCTTAAGATGGCTTATAAGAACTCCTGTGGGACTCTCGACTTGACTTTAATTAACTCGTATGCGTGGGATTTGTTAGATGGCTCGCATTTATTGTTTATTTTTGTTTTCATTCTCAGAATATCTATTAACGCAATGCCATTACAATTATATTGGAATAGTGACAACGTGACAACGTCTTATAAATTGGTTTGCCGGGTGACACTTCAAGAAACTGCGTTACGCTCCGCTGACGTTATGCGCTCACAATGAGAGCGAGTGAGAGGCACGCGGGCATGGTTAGCCCGCCTAAGAGCGAGAGAGACAGACATAAAAAGTGAAAGGCACGTGATAGATTATTCTCAAAATTATGATCAAAAAATGCCAATTTTACCTAATAAAAAGTATTTAAATAATATTTGTTATTTCCGTAGTAATTTGTGCTAAAGAAATAAGTAAGTAAACGACTATTTACGTAACGGACATTTCATAGGTTTTGTACTACAATAACGCTTTATTAAAAAAATCATATTCGCTGTTTATTACAAATAATAAGATTACAAATAATGTTAGACTTTTTAAGACTGTACACCTTCATTTTTGTGTTTGTTCCTTTTTATTTCAATGGTTATTGAAATAAAAAGGAAGTTACTTAAAAAACACGTGACGTTTTTCTAAAGACGGCCCCACCCTTGTGGACAGCCCTTATAAAAGGGCTGGTACGGCAATATGGAGGCCATTCTTTCCTCGGAAGTGGTGGAGAAAGGACAAACGATTTTGATGATCAACATTGGAGTCTTAAAAAGTTAAGTACTTGTTTGAAATTTGTTTTATATAATTAAATAATGTTTTATGATAATATATGATGATATATGATTTAGTGTCAAAATATTTAACAGGGTAATTTAATAACGAATAAATTATAATCATAATTTATGTTGTGTTGAATTTAAAATACAGATACTTATTGAAGTTTAAAATAAGACTTTATTATTTGTTGGTTTATTTAAAAATAGTTTCCTTATACCTTAAATTATAATATTTTAATAGGTAAGTACAGTTTTTAAAAACAGGGTACTTATGCTATTTTAATAACAAGGTACCTACTAAATTATATCAGATACTAAATATAGGTGCCTAGGATTTATAATATTAAAAAGAATTGATTAAATATGAAATAAAAGAAAGGGATAGGTGCTTATTTCAATATATATAGCTAAATCTATTTTCAGAAGTGGGATAGAAACTACGTTCTTAGTATTAATACATTTATTTCTGCACAGGTGCTTGTGAACGTGTGGTCCAATGGATCGTTCTACAATTGAAGGGCTTTTGAAGTCCATACGAGACGCCGTGGCTGGAAGACAGCAGGGAGACGACGTGGTGCTGCCAACCTTCGACCCAGAAACAAATGACAATGGTGCGGAGAGATGGTGTAGCAATATTGACGCCATCGCAGCAGACCTGAACTGGAGCAGCGCTACAACAGTTGCCAAAGCAGGTAAAGCCCTTAAAGGGTCCGCTTTTACTTGGTATGAAACATGGGACCCTGAAGAAGGAAGGACTTGGGGTGAGTTTCTTAGTACCATAAAAGACTTATACCCTGAAAAACGTAATTTATCAGAAAAACTTACAAAAGCGGTCCTGTATAATTCTGATTTGGTAGATTCCTATTGTGAATATGCTAGGGAAAAAGTGCGATTGTTAAAAAGTACGAAAGTAACTTTTACAGAAACTCAGTTAGTTGAGCTTGTTTGTGGAGGTATAACCGACGTTAATATTAAGATGGCATCTCATAACAGTAGAGTTGAAACAACCGCTGAACTAATTTCCTTATTCACTACCTATGCTTAGCAACCTAAAAAGCGTAATTTAGATTCAAATTCGAAAACTAATCAAATAGATTCTCCTTCAACTAGCAAACATCCTAAAGTTGATGACACGGACAAAGAGAAACGGTGTTTTTTGTGTGGAAAAACAGGCCATTTTAAACACCAATGTTTTAAAAATAGAAATACCCATGATTTTCGGCCAGCAAATCCTGTACCTTCACAATTTCCAGCCGCTAATAAACCTCAATGCACATGCTGTAAGAGAATTGGCCATGATGAATCTGTGTGCTTCTTTAAGCAACGCTCAAACATCCCATCTAATGCCGATACTACTACTGGTTAGTGAAATAAATAGACTACTAGTTAAAAAAAAAATATATATATATATATTATTGATTTTGGAGCCTTAAATAAAATAGTAGTAAATTAAAGATTTCCATTTTCTCTTGTAAATCAAAATTCTTTATTTCTAAAACTGGTTTCCAATGAAATACCAGATTAAAAATTATTATATCCACTAGCATCTCTACAGAATGGCCGAACGTTCTTTTGAAGGTTCAACAGACTCTTAATGCAAAAAAAAAAACTACAGCTTCTTCCCCTATTAGGCTTTTGATAGGTAGGGAAGCTAATCTAACTTCAATTCAGGCTCAGCTATCTGATGTTGTAGAATGTAGATGAATCTATACAGATCTAATTAAGGTACAATTTTTATTATTATTTTAGGATAAAAAAAAAATTTGTTACAAGTTGTTAATAATTACGATATTTTTTATTATTTTTTATTCATGTTTTATTTATTAATGGGGTTAAAAAAAAAACTCGTAGAATGATATAATGATTGTCTTGGGTTATTTCTGCCCGTGATAGATTAGTTATGATTTTTGTTTTCTATTGATTGTATTTGGCACAAATTACTATTATTAATCAAGAATAATAAGTTCATTAACTTGTTTGTTGGAATATTATAAAGAGAAAGAAAAGAAAAGGCTTCCATGTTAATAAGGATTAAGACTGTTGGGCTACTGCCTTGATGCTAGTGCTGAAATTCATGTGCAACAGGTGATAGGTCTAGTATGTCAAAGGAAAGTAGTGTTTAAACTGCTGGTCGGTCACTGCCCTGATACTGGTACTGAAATTCATGTGCAGCAGATGATAGGTCCAGTATGTCAAGGCCAGAGGCTAAAATAATTGGAAAATGATTTATTTAGTAGCGTTTACAACTGCTGGTCGGCCACTGCCCTGATACTGGTACTGTAACTCATGTGCAGCAGATGATAGGTCCAGTATGTCAAGGCCAGAGGCTAAAATAATAAAATGATTTATTTGTATGGGTACTTCGAGAACGAAGTACTTGTCAGTCTGGCCGTGATAGATTATTCTCAAAATTATGATCAAAAAATGCCAATTTTACCTAATAAAAAGTATTTAAATAATATTTGTTATTTCCGTAGTAATTTGTGCTAAAGAAATAAGTAAGTAAACGACTATTTACGTAACGGACATTTCATAGGTTTTGTACTACAATAACGCTTTATTAAAAAAATCATATTCGCTGTTTATTACAAATAATAAGATTACAAATAATGTTAGACTTTTTAAGACTGTACACCTTCATTTTTGTGTTTGTTACTTAAAAAACACGTGACGTTTTTCTAAAGACGGCCCCACCCTTGTGGACAGCCCTTATAAAGGGGCTGGTACGGCAATATGGAGGCCATTCTTTCCTCGGAAGTGGTGGAGAAAGGACAAACGATTTTGGTGATCAACATTGGAGTCTTAAAAAGTTAAGTACTTGTTTGAAATTTGTTTTATATAATTAAATAATGTTTTATGATAATATATGATGATATATGATTTAGTGTCAAAATATTTAACAGGGTAATTTAATAACGAATAAATTATAATCATAATTTATGTTGTGTTGAATTTAAAATACAGATACTTATTGAAGTTTAAAATAAGACTTTATTATTTGTTGGTCTATTTAAAAATAGTTTCCTTATACCTTAAATTATAATATTTTAATAGGTAAGTACAGTTTTTAAAAACAGGGTACTTATGCTATTTTAATAACAAGGTACCTACTAAATTATATCAGATACTAAATATAGGTGCCTAGGATTTATAATATTAAAAAGAATTGATTAAATATGAAATAAAAGAAAGGGATAGGTGCTTATTTCAATATATATAGCTAAATCTATTTCACGCGTCCCTTCCACTCGAGCACAGTTGTTGTCACGTAAAACTTTCGCCCGTATACCGACTTTACAGGCAACCAGTTTTTTTTAAATAAACTTTACTGGCGATTTGTGTGTTGAAATACATTAATTGTGTATTTTATAGTTTTAAACAACTAAATGTCACAACCTTAATAAATTCATATTAGGTAAATGCTTGCTTGCTTAAGGGCACCAAGCGCCGCCAGATGAAAAGATAAAACAAATAATTCTAGTAGTTAACTCGTTATCTAGGTGAACAAAATAATCTAAATAAGGGTGCCCCCTTAATTAGATTATTAATTTTGTTTTGGCTCGCTGCATTGCCTCTTGGTGTGGCAATGCCGATCCGCTGGCCAAAGTAGCAGCCAGCCCTTTGGTCACCTGAAACTAATACCAATAATTTGGACATAATTTGAACATAATTTCAGCAATATTTTTTAAATTTTTTAGTATAGGTATAATTTCATAGTTTAAAATAAATAGGTATAGAAACCATCTAATCTGAACTAAAATGATGAGGTAAATGCGAGTTTTTGATTGTTTGAAAGAGATAATTTTCAGAACTGAACTGAAAAGATTTTTTTTAAATATTTACATGATTTAAGCACTTATCTCGATATTCACACGGGATCTGAACTAGCGCTAATGAAATCGGTGTGAAAAACTTAGCATCTTAATAACACTGCTTGCCTTTATAGAAAGATAGAATGATTTGCACACACAAAAATAAATAAAAACATGATAAAAGTCTAACTTTTAAAACGAGATTTAAGAATAGTCCAAGATTAAAAATTTATACCATTACATTCTTAAACCTCGTTTTGGAATAAGATTGGTATAACAGGCGGTCTCACCGCTGAAAACGATCACGATCCAGGCAATCTTAGGATTGAAAGTGCGTGTAGAAAATGCATACACCAGAAAATACTTAAAAGTTTATCTCAAACCACTGCAAATCTCATATAAATTTATTCTTAGGCCAGAATTGAAGTTTACCGGCCAGTAATTACTATAAAGAGTCTATAAAAGACGCATAGATAAGTCTCAATGCAGTAATTAAGTCCTACCTTAGTATATCTTCTTTGGATTGCACGAATCTTGAATTACTCGTTTTGCTGAGATAATTACTGTTATAGGTATTTTAAACTCGATCCTGGAAGGTGCTTTTACCTTGGACGATATTGACATTATGGCTTTGGAAAAACCACTATTATCTCTTACGAAATCTACTATTACTTATTAGCGATTTTATGCAAATTGTATGATTCAAAATGAATAAGGAGTTTTGAGTTTTTTACCTCTTCCTCTTGCAGTACCTTGAAAAATCTCGCTGGTATTCATTTAGATTTTGTCTATACATTTTTGGCAGAGAGAAAAGTTTCAAGTTGTGTCAAAACTATACTTAAAGATAAGCCTAGATTAAGTCACATCAACAAATATTTTAACTTAACAGAAAGCTAAATGAAATTCTAGTTCAAGAGTCAAACTTTGTTGAGCACACTTTTTTTATAAATTATGCAAGAATGAAATCTGGTTGAGTTGGGGTTTTTTTTTTAGTAATTTTAAATTGGATAGAGATGAGATCGGGTAGAGTGGGGACTATTGCCAAATTATAATAGCGTGTTTTTTTAAAGATCTGATATTTATTTATTGCCCAATTATAAGTTACAAAAGAATTGTAATTAAGAAAATTGTATTTAAGCTCCAATTACAATTTCCCCTTTCTCTAGTGTGCTATTTTATATTTATACATTATTAAGTTAAAATAATCGAAATTAACATCATTCATATTAATCCTGATATTCGAGTTCAGTAGTTTGATTGGCAGTCCGGTTACCGAATTATTGGATTTTTTCAGCGTTAATAAACCGGGTGGAACAAAAGAAGATGATCGAGAAATCAAAGAAATTTTAAATTTTCTAGTTTAGCTTCGGGTGACCAAAGGGCTGGCAGTAGATAAGCATCGCCATCCAAATTTCGAAATTCAGTAGTAGAGTCTCCAACGAGGTAACGCAGCCAACCTTTTGGGACTTCTAATCTTTATTAAAATATGAAATATATTTTATTTCTTTTGGATAAATTATGATAAAATAAAACACATTCACGTATGATAAGTTCGATCGCCTGTAATTGTAAGACTTATGTGTTACTTAGTCGATTAAATTTCTTCAAAGCTATAAGGAATACTTACCTATACACCTTCGTGTCGTTTTTTGAATTTTATCGGTACCGTCATAAAAAAAACCGGCCAAGTGCGAGTCGGACACGCGCACGAAGGGAGCCGCACTTAACTATTTTTTTCTAGTTTTAGTACTTGTGGCAACAGAAATACATAATCTGTTAAAATATCAACTGCCCAGCTATCACAGTTCATGAGATACAGCCTGGTGACAGAGGTACAGAAGGGCAGTGAAGTCTTATAAATAGGGTCCCGTTTTACCCTTTTGGGTACGGAACCCTACCAACCAGTGACGGAACAAACTAATCACTGCTTTAATGAAGATATCAATGTTTTTACGACTAGGGGTGTACCTTTCGGTACCTTTCACGAATCTGTCACGGTTCGGTATAATTAAAGATTAACGCAGATTATAAAGCCATTATCAAGCCTTTCGAGTGTTTAAAGTTGGGACAATATTGTGGCTTGTTTTTATTGTATCAGCCGAACATAAAATAACTTGTTAATTTATTGAGCTTCACGATTTTATCGATGTTATTAAAACTAGACTTTAATTAAAGCTTTTAAAATATTTCATACTTTAATCTCAATAGTTAAACTAATATACTTTATAAAATTAAAATTTTAAACCTCCTTTATTACGGTAGTAAACTTCGTTAGAAAACAAACATTGCTTGATGAAATTCAGTGAAGATCTAATCTACAAGCGCTATAAATAATTGGTAGTTTTCTTAACTTTAATATAAAGAGATTTAATCGTTACAGTAGAAAGAATAAACATCTGAACCTTTCCAAATCTTAATTTACACTTTTACACTGATATTAAAAATGGGGAAATATTTTTGAAGTGAAAACTTCTTTAGCGGCGTTGAGCACTTTTTCTGTAATGGGTATAAAATCTTAAACTCGCGTCAGGACACGTGACCTGATCGAAAAAGCGTAAGACGGATGCAGAGTAGACAGCTATCCCCTCTCTACGGCGCGGCGAAAATTTATGCCTGGGCCTACTGTTTTTAATTTGTCTGTGAGTGTATTAAGACGTACATATGGTATTTTTTAACGGACGACTATTGACGGACGACAAATGTCGGACGACAAATGTCGGACGACTATTGACGGACGACAAATGTCGGACGACAATTTGTTGGACGACAAATGTCGGACGACTATTTGTTGGACGACAAATGTCGGACGACTATTTGTCGTCCGACTATTTTTTTTTTTTCATCTAAAACTCTTTTTGCGTATGTTCTCGCGACATATGAGATTTTACACAGATATACAGTTTTCACTTCTGCCTGCACTCCCGGAGTGCGCTGTTTTTTTTTTTGAGTTGGGACTTGTTATCGAATCACGGTTAATAAAATGAAGTATTAAATTTTAGGGTTCAAAACCTCAAAAATTAAAAAGAGAAGTATTATATGATCACTCTCTTATCCGTGTGTAACCGACGATTTTCTCAGGGACGGATAAACTTAGCAAGCTTTTGTTTAATTTTCTAATTCGGTAAATTTTTATGAATTGTTGCATTTTTTTGTTCTTCGATCTTCCATCTTTAAAATTGGATGCTTACTCATTGCCGGCTAGCTTTTTAAAGCAGCTGTACGCGCCATGCATGGCCCTACAATAGATAATCGAAAACCAATCGATCAAATACCCGTACTTAATCAATTGTTGTAGTAACTTCCAACATGTTATTTACAAACTGATAAAACTCAGGTAACTGCTACTACGGTGACGTTCGCGATAAGGGTGTGATCGAAAATGTAGTGGTAGGTTGTTGAGTTTTGTAACAAGAAATCGTTAAAGGTATTTTACCTACGTTAAATCACTACATAGTATAAAATAAAGTCACTTTTCGCCGTCCCTATGTCCATTTGTCCCTATGTATGCTTAGATCTTTAAACTACGCAACGGATTTTGATGCGGTTTTTTTCATAGATAGAGTGACTAAAGAGGAAGGTTTTTAGATATAATACATGCATAATACAGCCGTGTGAAGCCGGGGCGGGTTGCTAGTAATGAATAAAGTTCTCACTAGATAGACAGATAAACAGACAAATAGATAGTATTTATATATTATGTGCATTATGTAATCATTATTATTAGTATGTATGTACCTATATAATTTTATGTTTTTGTTGTTATTTGCATATCTTACTTAATTTCCTAAGATTGAACACTTCTACCTTTCTCAAGTTCTTGACCATCCTAAGGTTGCCTGTAGAGATCGCTTTGAGCGATAAGGCCGCTCTTTGTAACACTTAGACTAAAGCTTTGTTTTATATTGTTAATGTTATTTGAAATTATTGTTTACAATAAAAAAAATTGAATTTATCTATCTATCTTTATTCTTTATATTTAGATATAATCAATTTCACTCTTTCTCAATAAAATACGGTTACGAAATTGATTACTTTTTAATAATTTTAAGATATGTATCACTATTTAAGGATTATGTACATGAAAAATACTGTATATTTGCGAACTTGAAACTTTTACATCATAATCTAATTTTGTGTGATAAAATCATAAATAAAAACTCAGATTTTGATGTTTAGGATCATACAACAAAACTAATATTTTAACAACCATTTTTCATTATCGATTTAAGTTTTAGACGAAAGGGCGTTTCATTTTTGAGTTCCATTTGCACCTGGGGTTTTTAAATTAATATACAAACTCGTAATAAACATCCTACTAATATTATAAATATGAAAGTTTGTGTGTGTGTGTGTGAGTGTGTGTGTGTGTGTGTGTATGTATGTTTGTTACTCCTTCACGCAAAAACTACTGAATCGATTGCGATGAAACTTGGTGTGTAGATAGCTAGAGACTTGGATTAACACATAGGTTACTTTTTATCCCGATATTCCCACGGGATCGGGACTTAAGCGGGTGAAACCGCGGGGCGTAGCTAGTTAATTTATATAAATCACTTTAACAATAAAGAAAGAAGTAGCACGCTGACAAAACAAACAAAAATTATCTTGATTACAACGTAAAGAAACGAACCATGACGGTAGTGGATGGTATTCTTTATTTATTAGCATTATCTTGAGGAAAGCATGTTGATGAAGTGTCTTTTAAATTGCAGTTTTAGGGTTCTTTGTTTGGATGTTTTAAAACCACTTTCAAATTAAATAATTATTTTATACAAGACTATTTATAATTAAGCTGATTGTGTAAAAATTACAATTAGTTAAATTATTTTTATTTAAAATTTTTTTTTTTTTTTTTTTTAATTTTAATATTAAATTATTATTATTATTTTAGCTAAATGCGATTTAAAGGTAATCTAAAACTGAGGTCTACTGTTATTAAGTATACCTTTAGAACTTTAGTTTTACATAATGTGTTCTGAATAAAATAGAATAGAATTCATTTATTGTCAAACTGAGTAGGTACATGAGCCGATGATAAATTTTAAAAAATTTAACAATTAAATTTAATTAAATTTTCTAATTTTTTAAAACTTTAACTTAAACTTTTTCTAAAGTAAATATCTATATCGTCAGTGGTAAGGCTACTTGGCTAAAGCGCCATATTTACCAAAATACGTTTTTTATATCATTGGATTGGATTTTTTTTTCTGCGTCGATTGATGTCGGTTTCGAGTCAATCTGAGCACTTTTTTGGCGCTTTAGCAATCCAAAAATTTAAGAAAAATGTTGAATATTAATGACTAAAACGACCCAAATACGTTGATTTTGCAACTGACGTCGCTTAGGAGCTACAATTTTCGGTTTCGTAGCGCTTAAGAGTTTTTTGTTTGCCACATTTTGTTCTCTTCAGTAACATAAGCGTTTCTCCTTTTCTTTAAGTTTGTTGACATTATTATGTTAGCTGTTTTTGCTTACCATGGAATCAAAAATATGGCGCTTAAGCAAAAGTCTTTGCATAACATTTTGAGACGCGTGGAGTTTAAGCAATTTTTATTGACTTTTGTTTGCTTATAACTTATTGTTATTGTTATACGTCAGCGAAAATGATTGTTTTAAAATTTAGTACTAAAAGTTGAGTTAGCAAAAATGTCTAAATTATTTAGTATAATATAGGGTTGTTCTCAGTCTGCGACTATTTGTTTACTTAGGCTGTGATTAAAATTTGGGTTTAGTTCCTGTACGTACGTCTAGTACTAGTAAATGGTATTTTTTAGTTTATTGACTAGATATACATAACCTTTATTTTTTTATGAAATAGGTTGTAAATTAGGTATTAACTGGTATGGTCAACTTATAAAATAGGCACAATATAACCTATAAAATAAATAACTATTATTTTTAAAAGTAACTTTTTTTATTCGTTGAGTGCACTTGCTATTTTTAATCTAATTTTCTTTGTGACCAAAAAAATAATTTACGATTTTAGTTAAAATAGTTTTTTTTTTTACTACTAAAGTTACAGATATTTAACCAACGAATGCAGTAGACGCACGCGATGGAAGGTAGTCCGATTCTAGGTAGGTCTTTAGAACAAAGGAGTTTCATTGCTGCCGAGACGTACCCGAAAACTCTTGTCTCGTAAAAATGGGTGCTATAGCATCTAAATATCGAGATTCATATAATAAAAATCATAATATCCCATTTTCAATAACTTTAGGAATTTACATAATTCTCTACCCAAAAATTGTCTCTACCTACCGCGTTGAATCTAATTGAATCTGCTATAACAATTACACTTACAAAAAAGAAGTGATAGGTTATTCCGTTTAATAATATATTCAATTTTGTAATAACGATAATCTATACCTTTAATTAAGGAAGAGAGGATAAAAAGTCTATACTTAGAAGCGAATTAAAAATCTATAGATAAACAAAGACTAAGGGCCTTTGTTGGCTGATATGGATGTTCGACAAATTATTATACAATTAATTGAAATGTATTGCTTAACTAAGTAAGTGTAATTTTTCTAGTGGTGTCATTACATAGCCTCTATGAGTTTTAATTCAATTTTTTAGAAGACTACAGCTTTTGATGGTCGTACATAGTCATCGAGCTTCGCAGCATTAGAAACAAAAAAATATTTTTCGATATAAAATTTAAAATCGTAGCGACAATAAATTATGAAAAATATTTTTAACAAAAACAATGGAATCGCAGCGGATGGGAACAACCCGGTGCGAAAAGCACTTATAGCGTTTTTTTTAAATTATTGATTATGAAACTACTGAAACTAGTTTTATTTTTATGAATATTTCATAACAAAAATTGATCAGTCAATAAGAAATATTTTAGGATTATCTTATTTAAGGTGAATAAGCAATGTTTATAATTCACAAATATCAGAACACTCATAAGATACCTACGTAGTTAGCAACTTTTACCTAATTTTGTTTCATAGTTATTCGTTTCATAAGCGATTTTTCATTCCATAACTTTATACAATTTATACATTTCTAGTTTATTAGTAATTTTAATTTACTGTGTTTAAGCTTAATATTATTAATTAGCAAATTTAATGACTACATTTGAGACGTTGATGATAAATTAGCAATTTTTCCCTGACTAACACTTTGTTATAACCTAGGTAATTTTTGCTAAAGCGACACTTATTTCACGAACCAAGGGATATATAGATCTAGAAACAAATTCTAATTGTGGACGCGTGTATAAATAGATACATTTATTAATTTGAACTAGTTAACGTTAAAGGAAAAAAAGATATGAATTTTTTTCGTAAAAAAAAAACTTTAAACCTCATTTCCCAACAATGTCATTTTGGCGCTTTAGCCAAGTAGCCTTTCCACTGACGATATGCAGTATTAATATGAGAAAGTACTGCCTTTATGCCTTTATTCCTACAACAGCAATTTCCAGTAAAATTACTTGACCAAGAAATAATGCAAGATGCATTTGATTGTAATCAAGTGATGTTTTAATGTTATATGACTAGGCTGAGTCCTAATTAAATAATATCTACCTTTTTGTACGTCTTCTTTTTATTAATTTAAACCCATAGACAGATTGAATTACATGGACAATATATTACGTCCATGCATGTTGAATTATGACATTTTTTAATTTTGTCGTTGTTTTTTTTTTGCGCAGCGTGACACCTCATTTTTGAACGGCACAAAATTTTGCGAATATTTTGTTACTGTTGTCCGGTCTATTTCTGGTAATATATTAATTATACATTAAAAGTCTTGTTTAAACCCATTCACATCGCACCCCTTTGGACTCAGACTTTTATGAATAGATATTGAATATTGTACTGAACCAATATTTATATTTTCCAGTCATGTTTAGGTTTTTCTTTTGTCGACCCGCACGCAGGATTAAAATTTGAATAATACCAACACAATGTGAATGAATTTATACCATTGTAGATTAAAATGTGTATTGTTTCTTTTTGTTTTGGATAATATGTATAAAGATAAATTAAAATGTCGAAAATTTGTAGACGTGCAAGAAAGTAAACTTAACTTTCGAAAAAAAAAAACTATTAGTAATTCTATAAAAAATATTTAATCTATATTTAATTTATTTAATTTTATTCGCGCAAGCTCATGTCGCTAGAGTCGCCTAAAAATTAGAGTTAGAGTTATAAATTCTCATTTATAAGCTCTGAACATACCGAATACATAACTTTGCGAAAAGCTCATCTCTTACTATGAAAACATAAAGAGCGTGCTTTTGATACTCTCATACATTTGCAGATGAATTTTAAGTTTGGAACTTCTTATCTATAGAAATTCAAACAAAGGAGTCATCTAGATTTTATAATTCGGTCTCTATTGAAGGAATTAATTTTCTGTGAGGATCTTAAGAGGGTGCGCGGTTATTGCTTTTTCCATACAAATGTTCTCCCCTATTTTTGCCTGAATAATATTTTTTTAGCTATTTTTATTTTTATAAAACCTAGTTAAGTAGTAGTGCAAAAGTTAGCAAAACTTCTTATTCGTTGTTCTTAATATATGAATGTCAATACATTTTTTTTTTCCAATTTTTATGTAGGTACAGTCGGTTGCATAATTGCAGACCCCGGTAGAGTTCGAAAATTACAATTATTGGAATGTTGTCATTCTAATAATTTTTGTTTGATATATTCATGAGTTAGAAGACTTTAAACTTCAACTAAAGCAGGTGCCTAGTATCTTGCTCGTGTTGAAAACATTCTTATAACAGCCGATTTGGAGCTCTACGGTGGGTCTGCAATTATGCAGCCGACCGTATCTACCTAAAAGGGATTACTTTATATTTAGTATCGAACCCCGAACAAAAGCAATAAAATATTAATTTGGCAACCTAATTTAGTTTTTACAAGCATATTTGACTGTTGAAACTCAACCCCAACAATTTTCATCAATGACAATAAAACGCTACAATAAAACGTTTTACTGACACATAAAACGGTTAAAATAAAAGAAAACCACAAAAATACGAACGTAGCTAATGAAGCTTGCGAGCTCGAACCCTAAAAGCCTCGAATCACGAGCAATCTATCCGAGTACCGAATAGGTCCCTGTAAAAATAATAATTTATCTCGGAATTGAAACCGAATGAAAGGCATAAGAGTTTGCGTTTTAAAAATTAAAATTGATATAACTCTGGTCTTGATCTCAGTTCAAGGACTGTTACAAAAATCAATTACAACAGAACATTTGTTCCTGAAAGAAATAGCTACTTTTCATTGTGCTTCATGCCGTAGCTCCTAAAAAAGTAGCTATGACATACGGCAGACAGACAGACATGACGAATCTATAAGGGTTCCATTTTTTGCCATTTGGCTACGGAACCCTAAATAAAAATCGCCTCTTTTTTTTTTAAATATTTAAATATTGCAGGAAGCATAAATACTTGTATGAGGCGGGAATCGCACCCTCAGCCCTGTGTTTGGCAGTCCGGCATGGTGACCATTGTGCCAACTGGGTCATCGAATTAATTTTCTACCACGGTAATAACTTTTTAGCAGAAATTATCCTCACGGATACTTTATGGGTAATTTCCAAATTCAAATCAACTTTAAACTTTCTGTTGATCGATCCTCGGTGACAGTTGAAGATCCTAGGTCTCATTAGAACTCTCTGGAGCTTACCCCACAGCGTTCACCACAGAGGGGAATCTTCCCCAGTTTCCTCCGAGAGGGGCCACACCGCGGCCAATCCCAGATCCGCTTCCTCGAACAACTAAAGTCCTCTATCTAATCGCTCGGCGACCAGAACCCCTATTATCTATTGACTATTTGGTCGCCTATTATGATGGACAAGAGCTACCATAGCCATATTCTATTAGATTCAGGATCCGACCAATTAATATTTTTTTGCCATTTGCCATTTTTAATGGCCAGACAAGCAGAGATCCCTTAATTTGTACGGAGTTCTCTTTTCGCTTTACCCTTAAACCAAACAAGTTCGTGATCCACGTAGAAACCAGGGTGGCGGTGTCGTCACAACGCCGACAATCGCGTGTAGCAGAGGCTAGCTTACTCTGTGTGTGTATGTTCACATATTATGTAGGCATATTATGCAGTGCTTAACATACCAATAGCCAAGAAATAGTACACTGACATTGTAAGCATAAAAGAAGAAGACAAGCATATTGAATTTGAACTAGCACGTGACAAGACATTGAAAGCTTAGAAAGACAGGTAGTACAATGGTGAACTTGATGTAGGTACTTGTTCCAACACCGCAATTTACAACGCATTGAATTCGCCGAAAACGCCTAAAAACAAAAACTATTTGACATAATTACTAAAGTTTTTGCTATCGATTGTTCACTGCTGACTATAAAAAACAACAGTCGGAATTAAAAACAGACACGATGCGACCTCAAGAAAGAATACCGGTAAAATACCGGTTCTTGGATCACGATTGAGTTATCTGAACGCTTTGCCGAGTTAATTTCTTCATTTTCTTCCCGATTACTTGTAGTAAGACTCACTTTAACTTTGTTGAGTGATTTCGAGAGCCAGAGTGGTTTGTGTTACTTTTAGGTTGATTCCTTTTGTTTTAGTGAGTCAGTGAGGGATTTTGATTTAGGTTCTTTTTTTGAAAATTGGTTTGGATTAGGATATCGTCATCTTGCAAGCGATTAATAGATGCAGAACCCAGACTTTCTGTTTAAGTGTTTTTGACGTTGATTTCCAAACTGTTAAAGTTAAAAAAAACGTTGGCGTTTTTTTCTGGTTATTTTTTAGTTCTATTATTTTCATCTATTTGTGCACTATCTATCGAAGCATAATGGAATTATAAATACAATCGAGTTAAAGAAAACAAATTCACCAATTCATAAAATCGTAAGCGGGTTTTCATAATACACATTTTTTCTAATGGATACTCAAGAAATATAAAATAACTCTTAGAGGAATAAAAATAAAATTAATAATAACAAGATTAATCAAAGTATTTTTTCGCTACTCTTACTTTTTAACCGACTTCAAAAAAGAGGAGATTCTAATTTCCACATAGCTCAGCTTTTCATTAAAAAAAAACGGTTAAATTTATTACGAATTTATCCGAAGGTCTATCAAAGTATTTTATTAAAATTTAATTAAAGTAGCTAGATGTAGCTACTTGAAATGAAGGATGAAACAATAAATTAGGGTTTCTTCAAATAGAATGTAGCAATTAATTTCGCTTTTATTAGATATTAATAAGATCTCTATTTTATCAATATCGCTGGAAACTAAGGTCCGTATTAATAGACCGAACTCAATATCGATTTCAATCTTGAGTTTGCTCTTGAGTTGTTGCGCTGATTAATAAACCTATCTTAAGACGCGATTAAAGAGCGACGTATCACTTGAGTCATACCGTATTAATAAATCAAACTCAGCACTCAAGATATGTCTCAAGATGTAGTTTCATGAACTCAAGTCTGATTGCGGGCCATACAAATCTTAAATTTTTTAAAATATTTTCACATTAAAAACAAGTTGACAGCAAAATATGACGACACTTCCTACCATAGGGTAAGAACATAATATCATTCAAGGTAAGAACAAAGTGTTATATTCAAAGTCGCTCTCAAGATCAGTCTCAAATCTCAAGAGCGATATCAGCCTGGTTAAAACTTGAGTTTTATCTATTAATTAACGCCTAACTTAAGATAGTGACCAAATCTCAAGACTCACTCGACTGATACGCACTCAAGATCGATATTGAGAGCGATTTATTAATACGGGCCTAACTGGGTCACGCAAAGGTCATTTATTTTAAATACGATGAGCACCTAAAGATTCTATTTTTAGATAAAGGGTGATTAATAATTAGCTAAGAAAAGGGTTGAGGTCTAACAAGTTTTGTAAATACGATTATTTTTTGATAATCTGAAATTATTATTATTCAAAAATCAGTTAAATAAAAATCATTCAGCCTTAGAATAGTCAGTGAAACTTAATTAATTAGTAACAGCAGATTTTACCGTAAATTTATCTAAAATTTTCAAAAAATGTTCTGTCCAATTTTAGAAGAAATATTGTTAATAATGGTGCTTAGCTTGTATTTATTATTTTTTTAAATTTTAAAATCACTTAAACGTTATTATTTTATTATGAGGAGCCTGTGATGTGCCACTGCAGAGCAAATACCTCTCTACTCCCTTAATTCACGGTCTTGTGCGACGAATTGACAATCTGTCTTGAATATGTTATACTTTTTTTCAAATAATAAAACACGAAAGCCTAGCTTCAATGACATAAGTTTCTCAGTCTTTTACCCCCTAGAACTTATAGATGGCTGAACCGATTTTGATCAAACATAGCTAACAAATACTTCTGACTCATTCACCTTTCAAACAAAAGAAAAAAATCAAAGTTGGTTCATCCGTTCGGGGGCAACAATGCCACAGACACATACACACAGACACATTAAACTAATAACACCCCATCGTTTTTGCATTGGGTTTTAAAAACATATGCACCGGAGCAAAAATTCAAAAAATCTCATTAGTTCTCTTAAAAAAAGTCCATAAATATCTCTACCTCCGTTACCTAATACGAAATTACTTCTTACAAACCGCAAAACCATCGTGACCACATCACGACCTTGCCTGTCTGCTTCTGTCAGATGAAGATCGTGGTTTGAATGACATTTTATCAAGATTTCTGAGGTTTTCATCTGTGGATGTTACTTTGATTGGTAGTCAGATTAGTTGGATGATATTGTTTTTTATAGTCAGAGACAGCTAGATAGGATGATTTATTTTTATTAGCACATTAACGGCAGCTTTTTATTTGGCATTATTAAACTTTTATTAATGTCTGTTATACGTCCTGTATCACGGGGCTATGGAGCCCCGGACCTTTGGAAGGCGTGCGTGGAGCCGAAGCCAACACGTAGGAGCCTTTTACAATAACAAGTATAATAGCAAACAATGGGGTGGATACTAAACCGGCGATTATCCCTGTCTACACTATAAAGTGCAACCAAGGACAACCTCCGGTTTGGATAAAACTATTGATAATCTACAGGACAAAACTACTTGAGCTATTGTGATGGGATGGTAGTGGGCTAGATACTGGGGAACTATGGACACTATGGCACCTGCCGTAACAATGTCCAATAAACACGTAAAAATGGCAGGAGGAGACTCGCCAACTCTCAGACTCATTATTATTAAAATCAATGCTACCAGTACAACTATTTAGGGCGCTGCCGCTGTACTGCCAGTGACATACCATTGCAGCGCCCTGAATATCAAGGATTAAAGATACTAGCGCTGTATAAATCATCAAGAATATGTGTCCCATATCACGGGGCTGTGAAGCACCGGACCTTTGGAAAACGTGCGTGGAGCACTGCACTATAAAATGCAGAAAAGGGGGGGGGGGGGAGACAGCCTTGGATCGAACTATTGATGTGACAGGAGAGGACTACTAGAGCTATTGTGGTGGGATGGTAGTGGACTAGATACTGGAAAACTATGGATACTATGGCACCTGCTGTAACAATGTCCAATAAACACGTAAAAATGACAGGCGGAGACTCACCAACTCCCAGACTGGGCCACCCTAATTAACTGAGCAAGATTACAGTAAAGGAATATTATTATTAGTAGTAGTTATATTAAAATTGTTTCAATACTATCAGTACAACCTATACTGTGGGAGTCGATCCTAACTAATGACGAGTTGCATCTATAAATTTAACACCATTAACGTCATTCACAGTGGAGTCGGCATAACTAAATGACAGCTGTCACTTGTAGCCGTAACATATGGGGGCATAAATAAAGGTTAACGGCCAAAGGTCAAGGGTCAAGAGGTCAAGTATTAACTACGATAATGCGAAAGCTTTAATACCCGTTAAATGAAAAATAAATATTGGTGTGGTCGTAATTTATTTCGTTTCGTGGGAAAGATGTTTGAGTATGTTAATTTGGTTTGATGTTTTTAAAGCGCGATTGGATTAAACATAGATAATTTTCAATAATAATTGTATTAGGTATATAAAATGTCATCACTACAATAGTATAAAATAAAGTCAGTTTTCGCCGTCGCTATGTCTCTATTTCCCTTTGTATGCTTAGATCTTTAAAACTACGCAACGGATTTTGATGCGGTTTTTTTTAATAGATAAAGTGATTCAAGAGGAAGGTTTATATGTATAATACATGCATAATATAGCCGTGCGAAGCCGGAGCGGGTCGCTAGTTATTAATAACTTACTTATTAATAATTACGTTGACTTGCACTGCAAAAAATACATATATTTAATTCCTTTAACATTTATATTAACCAACTGTCAAAATTAAATGTTATATCATTGAATTTTTAACCGACTTTAAAAAGGAGGAGGTTCTCAATTCGTCGCGTATTTTTTTTATGTATGTTCGCCTATTACTGTAAAACACCTGGACCGATTTGGATAATTCTTTTTTTAAACCTTGTTGTTATTGAAATTAATATTTAATTTTAGATTACTAGTTCAACGTATGTATACGTAGCGTAGCGAATGTTGACCTCTGATGGAAAGTAGAAGGGGTATGCGCAGAACTCAATTTTCATATAAATATCGAGTTCTGCGCATACCCCTTCCACTTACCGCAGAGGTCACCATTCGCTGCGCGAGGTATAATTAGCTAAATGCAATAATAATTAAAGGTGCATACGGGCCAAACGCAAAATATCTGTCACCAATCTATATTTATAATCGCACAGAATTTTAAAATGTTTAAATTTGGATAGGCTTAGAAAATGGCCTTTAACCACACTTTAACTTAACTTTTATCAATGCTATTCAGAGCGCTGATAGTGCCGGAGACAATTATAAGTAACTAGCGACCCGCCCCGGCAACGCACGGCTATATTATGCATGTATTATATATATAAACCTTCCTCTTGAATCACTCTATCTATTTAAAAAAACCACATCAAAATCCGTTTCGTAGTTTTAAAGATTTAAGCATACAAAGGGAAATAGGGACAGAGAAAGCGACTTTGTTTTATACTATGTAGTGATGATAGATGGAGAAGGCTTGTCCACTTGTCCAGCAGTTGTACCTATACTATCCACTCAACTTAGTCGACCGTGTACAAAGGAAAGAACTCGCCAGTACATCTGAAAGAAAAAAATAAACTTTATTTTGTAATTACACTACACGCACAAAAGTCAATAAGACATCACTACATAGTATAAAATAAAGTCACTTTTCGTCGTCCCTATGTCCCTATTTCCTTTTGTATGCTTAGATCTTTAAAAACTACGCAACGGATTTTGATGCGGTTTTTTTAATAGATAGAGTGATTCAAAAGGAAGGTTTATATGTATAATACATGCATAATATAGCCGTGCGAAGCCGGAGCGGGTCGCTAGTAATATAATAAATAATAACAGAAAACGAAATCTAAACAATTAAACAAACTTCTTAACCTGTAGTGTAACCAAAAAAGGGATAAAATAAGACAAGATGGACCTGGTCTGGAGATAAGTGAGCCGCGTTTTTTCACGCTTTTCCTTCACCGTAAGAGCAATCCAACAACACAAATAAACTATCCCAGGAATTTCATAATTTCGCACCAACGTCTGTGGCCTGATACACTAACTTATTCAAACTTATCAATGTAATAAATAACTAACAGGTTTAGAATGAAAACAAATAAATTCGAAATGTAGTGATAAAGTAAGTGAATGCTTTTAGGGCTAGCTTCGAATGTTTAACATAGTGAGATTATTTCAGAGTTCAACATGCGACAAGTATTTATGATGACATTTCAATTAGGTAATTTCTACTAGATTTTCCCTGGGGATGCCCCGATCCCGTGGGAATATCAAGATAAAATGCTTTTTTACACAAAATAGGCTTGCATTTGACCTCATTATATCTGATGGGAATCGAACTCACAGCTAAGCGTTTACGGTCGTGCGGGTTAAGCGACGCCTGGCGCGGTCATTACTTCGATGGGTGGCCAATTAGTAGTGTGGCAAAAATGTGTTTTCGTGAGCTCCTTCGTGCTTCGTCAAGTTAGAGGCCTTAAGGCGAACTGAAAACTCTAACAATAGGTGAGCCACACACACCACTATACCAGAAGAAGAAGAAGAATGGCTAGCGAAAATAAGGCCGAGGATGTAGCATGCTGCCGTAGAAGAAACCTATTCACTCTTGCTTGTGTTAATGCAGAGCTCCAGCTATTTTTAATCATACAAACTTTCATCGCAAGCCTCGGCGTCATCATCACTGCCCATCAAGTGAGATGATGTCAAATGCTAGCCCTTTTTGCTTCAAACAAAAATTTGTTCAGAAGTTTTTTGCGTGAAGACGTAACAAACACTTATGTGCGTATTTTCGCATTTATTACTGGTAGTATTAGGTATAATTATGTAATTCTCTGTCCATCTGTCTGTCTGCTACACTGCAAATTTTAGTACTATAAACATTTGGGACTAGAAAAACACAGTGTTTTAGGCTGCTTTTTATCCAGATCCCAGACTAATGCTGGGGGCAGCCTGTACTTCATAAACTAGTACATAATTAGAAGTCGAAGTCTTTCGAATTTTCATGTCAGTTTGTTAAGCTAGAGACAAACCAAACCAAAAACTTATAGGTCCTTCAATATCAAATAAAAGTGGACAACCTGTTTTAAAACTCTAATGAGTCGGAGCACATCCAATAAGACAAAAATAAATCAGTTAAACCAACAAAAATGTGCTTTAAAACTAGCAATAGTCTAAGAGGTGTCCACTGTCACAAATATATACTTTAACGATTACAGAAATTTACACGTTTTTTTGTAATTATCGTGAAATTAGTATTGTGTTACAAAGTAGTACTAAGCACAGCGCAGGATTAAAAACCTCTAGATAATGTAAATGACAGGCAACATATAAAAAAGTAGATAAATATGTATACAACTCAAAATATCTATACTTAGCGCCACTTACAACAAAAAAAACATACATACAACCGAATTGAGAACCTCCTCCTTTTTTTGAAGTCGGTTAAAAATTTACAACATGTCTATTTTATTCTACATAAATCAAAATATTTTTGACACAATAGACGCCATTTTAAAACAATTGTGTCAAAAAAAATATTTAAATCTAGAAGAGTCTTTACTAAACAACTCTGTACACTCTTAAGTTGAACTTTTGAAAACAAAAACTCAACAACTGATTCCGTTTATTCGTGTTGCGAATAAGGAATGAAGACACTAAACGCTGAGTGCGTGTAGGTTTTTCTACAGTCATCTCTCGGACCATAACTTTTATCCTCCTCACCACTCTCGATAACAAACGAGATGGTCATGATCATAAAACAGTCTCAGATTGTTTACAACCTCACAGGATTACCTATTCTGATTGATTCGAGTTACTCTTAATAAATTTCCTTAAGGATTATATCCCGGAAAGTTTGTCAGCTTGTTTTATGTTTAATAAATTCCCGGATCGATCCTTAAACTTGATTTAATGTCGATCATTTGAGAACGCTTTTTCATTAAAATAAAATTTATCTAGCCGGGCGGAATGGTGATTTACTTGTCTTTTACGATCGGCTTAATCCGTCAAGAAAACCAGGTCAATGACACATTTGTTAAATATTATTACTTTACAATTTTTTAAAATAAAATACCTAAAGAGAATACAAGATTAAGGTAGCATTAGAGGCGCTAGGCGCGCATCAGTTGAACATTTCTAAACTTTTGTAAAAATAGATTTAATTAATTTGTTTTGAAACTAGCTAACCGATTTCAATGAAACTTAATATGAAGATATATTAAACCCTCGGGAATAAAATGGATTAATTTTATCCTGATATTCCCACGGGATCGGAACTTACGCGTATAAAACCATAGCGCGTCGCTAGTCACTACATAGTATAAAACAAAGTCGCTTTCTCTGTCCCTATAACCCTATGTATGCTTAAATCTTTAAAACTACACAACGGATTTTGATGCGGTTTTTTTAAATAGATAGAGTGATTCAAGGGGAAGGTTTATATGTATAATACATGCATTATATAGCCGTGCAAAGCCAGGGCGGGTCGCTAGTATTTAATAAAGCGCAGATTGCGTCGGGTTTACGCAACGATTCTAGCAAGTTATTCCAAGATTTTCTCATGGAAAACTAATAAAGTATTTTATTATATACTGCACAACTTTTTAAGATCAAAAATATAAATTTAATAGTATCTCATTAAATATAAACCTTGTTGAAAATGTATCAAACAATCTTTAAAAAAAGCCCTAATCTCACATTGTAACCCAATATTTCAAATAACTCGTTGGAATATGACTAATAAAAGTAATATTTACAGAATTCTAATCAAATCCCGTAGGAAATTGAGATTGCTCTCACAAAACACATGTAAAGTGTCCAATACTAATGAAGCTTGAACTATACTGTTACCATTCATTAACAACCCGAAATACAAACCTTCATCTCTAAGCTATAAAGTTGAAAATTGTACTAAAAAGAAATAAGCTAAGCTTAAAACTATAAGACAGTCCAACAAAGATATCTTTTCACTCGATCACGGCGCTAGCGTCTTCAAAACAGATCAAATTGTCTTTAAAAGTTTTAGTTTTCGAAGAATCCGTATACGTAGATAAGTTGGTCGTAGTAAGAGTATGGTGCCGCTTGCTTAATTAAGACATAGATTATCGAAGGTTTCTTGGTAGTAAATAAAAATAATCTTTTACCGTAACGTATAGGCGTCTCAATAACACGCTTTTATCTCGAAATGGTAAGCCGAGGCATCTTCTTTGATCCCACACCTACATATGCATTTATAAAGTAATATCAAATAATGTATGTCAAATTTAATGTATCAATGATAGTAACGTTTTGTATGGCCTTAATGGATTTCTGACAATTCGGCTTTTTGTTTACAGATTCTGGAGCTGACGCTGTTGAGATTGATGGTAAGTAGATGGAGCTTAAATTAAGTGAAGATGGGTACAAAGCCTCCATGTTTTAGGGTTCTCGGAGCGGTCTCAACAAGGCTTCTTGTGACTAGAAGGCTGGTGGATTTGCTCAGAGGGTCAGTTTGACCATCAAGAAGGAGAATTTTGCTAGTCTTTTGGGTACGATGCCTCGTCAAAATGCTATCTAGGTTATTTTCTATTTATAGTATTAAAACTAATAAAATGAGTCCAACATTGTTTGTAATGAGGCAATTGTTTTTTTTTTTTTTTTTGAGAAATAAACGTAAAAAGATAGTATAGAGTATAGTAAAGTAAAGATAGAACCTTCCAGTCAAAATCTAAAATGCTCCTAACTTGCTCTAACCAGTTACGGATATCTGTTCTGTCTGACTGACTGATGTAGCAACGCAAAGTCAAACGAATGAACTGTTCGGGCTAAAACTTTGCATACAGGTACATAGTTATTGTAAACATAGGCATCCGTTAAAATTTTTGGAAAATTCATCTATTATGCGAACAAAGTCGCAGGTAAAAAGGTAGTCAAAGAATAATAGAACTATTTGTTCATTTCTCATTGCCGCTAAGTTTTTGCAACTGATCGCGCCAATTTATCCCGAACCTTAATCCAACAATCGCAATACCTCAAAACAACTAGATATTGCACCATAACTTTCGGAACACGTTCATTTTAAACAAAACTCAGTAACAAATAAGTCACGTTGGAACTTCCCTTAACTCCGGGGCTAGAACTGATTAAATACTTTAATCTTTATTTACTGTTCGTACAGTTTTGTTTTTAGCAATTTATTGTCAGAGTTTTAATGAGCCAGAAGTTCTGAGTCTTGACAAACTTGGATCATAATTTTGCTGTCAACTATTTAGCATTTGTACGGGGGAAGGTGGAGTTGTGAGAGGGTGAGATTCTGAATTCTTATGCTAATTTGTAAGTGGGAACTGGCACAAATAAGCCATGATACTTAACGTCAACATCAATAACTTATCATATTATTTCCAGTTGGTTGCGGATATAATTTTCTTTCAATACAGCAATCGATATTGAACAGTGCTTAGAGTGCCAACTAATGAAATGTTTACGACGATTGCGTTTGTCTAATGTCCATTTCGAAACACATCTGCAAATGCGACTGACTGGAGCTTGAGGTCGTCTGTCCATCTAGTCAGAGGCCGTGGTCTCCAATCTAGAACTTTTCGGCAAGCCAGCAGTTTTACGAGCCACATGGCCATTGTCACTTTTAGGTTAGGTATGTCGGTAACTTAAGGTCACCTACGTATCTCCTCATTTCTGATTCGATATTGTAGCGAAATATTTAAAATACTAAAAATAACAAAAACAACGATCATGGACTGATATTTGTTAACAAACGGTCAGTGTAGCCAATATTACATAAATCATCACCCCCTACCCTTCACTACCCGTAACATTACACCGTCCATTTTAATTACAAACAACTCCACCCCACAGACAAACAGACAAAATAAACAGTTTTTTAGTACACCGCCTTATCACTGAACCGGCGTCATGCTTCCGATAATGGCCGGTCAATATTTGAAATATCCATCAGTGACATCACCAGAACGACTTCTTCACTTTACCCGGACAAAGATAAAACATCACTCGGTGAACTTATAATCGACCTTAACTATATTGTTATAAAGGTCAATACTAAAGTAACTGGTGACAAATAAGTTGGTAATGTTACGCTACTTGATCCATTAAGCATTCTATTGAATATTAGAAGTGAAAGATTTGGTATGAAATATGTCAAAGGTGATAATAATGATGCTAACATAGTTATTTGAGATGTTCTAGTGGCATTAACTTGATTTGTAACTTAATAAAGGAAGTGGCAGATAGTGAAACAAGTCTCAGTGAAACGGTTAAGAGTGAAGATAAAGTTTCAAATGGGTAGGTATAGAAAGATAATTTCACGTCATAATATTATCAATTTTATTCATAACTATTGGATAACGTTTTTTTTTATTAGATCCATTTTCTTCTATACATATAAAATTACCCGAATGACTGATGGATCAACGCATAGCCTAAACCGCTGATCTTAGAGATCTGAAACTTGAAGGGTGTGTTTTTTATATTTTAACGTAGGCATCCGATAAGAAAGTATTTAAAAAAAAAATCCTACGTGGATGAGACCGCGGGCTAAAGCTATATATTAATAAAAAAATCTCTTTCACCATAGACGCATCGGGATAGAGTTTGGCGTACAGATAACTATTACGACATAGACAGCGTTAAGAAGGGTTTTTGGAAAATTTAACTCCTACGCGGATGATGTCGTGGATAAAAACTTAAATTAAAATGCCGTCGTCGCAGAAGTCTTCTAACTATGGGTGTAGTACTCGTATCTAAGAGGATTTCTGAATCGCTCTTCTCTTCTTCTTAGTCGTCATCTTCATTGCTGAAGGTCGTGTCTAGGATGAATTGTTGTCGATCACTCGGTGCACTATGCCCTTCGAAGTTTTCCTATCCTCGGCGGTCTTAAAAACTTCATTGATTGGTAGGCCAGTGAGCTTTTTGACTAGATCTGACCAACGGGTGGGTGAGCGACCGCCGCGGTCTTTTCCCGTCGACCTGACCAACTACCATCGGTTTTAATTCTTTTAAATCTGTGAAAATGAAGCTCAGTAGAAACTTGAAATAATAACAATCGTCCCCCATATTATATGTACGACCATGCAGCAGACGAAGACGATGATGGCGGGATGATTTTGACTCCTATAGGAATGACTGGTGTGCCATAGCTACAGATCGCATCAATGGAAAAAAGCTAGACAGGCCTTTGTCTTGCAGTGGGAATCTACATACTTCATACTAATATTATAAATGTGAAAGTTTGTGTGTGTGTCTATATTTGTTACCCCTTCACACAAAAACAACTGGACCGATTGCTATAAAACTCGATATCTAGATAGCTGGAGACCTGGAATAACACATAGACTACTTTTTATCCCGATATTTCCACGAGATCGGGACTTAGGCGGACGAAACCGCGGGGCGCAGCTAATAGTAGTATAAAACAAAGTCGCTCCCCGCTGTCTGTCTGTATGCTGTAATCTTTAAAACTACGCAACAGATTTTGGTTGGACAACAGATTCGGTTTGTTTAAAAAGATAGACTGATTCAATAGGAAGGTTTTGGTATATAAAACAAAACTACGATAAACTACTTATAGACTAAAAAAAAAAAAAACTGCTAGCTGAAAGAAGGCTAGATAGGTCTTTGCTCTGCAGTAGAAACTGCAGGCTTTTAATAAAATAAAAAGACACTTGTAGATATGCTTAAATAGTCCAAAATTTACCTATCACTTCGTATTCAGTTAATAATTACTTTTTCTTAATTATTATAATGGTAAATTACATTATTTAAAATATCGGTTCATACAATTAACCAACCAATTCGACCCGCTTCTTTTAATTTAGTTCAAGCCATAAACTTAGCATATTTAAATTATTCTTACCTCATTAGCTTTCTATAAGTCTCCTTTATCTTAACTAATAAACGTAAAGATAAATGTTTTTTGAATGGCTAAAGTATAACTTGAGCGTATTTCATAAGTTTTTATCATTCTTAATTGTTACCCTATGGGTAACTTAACGCGACACACGCACACACACGCGTGTTGAAGAAATCTGATTTCTTTATTTATGTATTTATTACAAGAAATAGACAAAACAAGACTTTTTATATTAATATTACAAGAAGTTGACAAAACAATAGTAACAGTATGTCTTAAAAAAATATATTTAATACTTATTTCATAATCGCTGAATTTAGTGTGAAGTTTATATTATTCAGCGCAGGTGTCACATTGCGCAATAGAAAAAATCAAGAAGGAAATAAAAAAAATAAAATTAAAAAATTGTTAGTTATGAAAATTGTTGGGTTTTGGCCTAGAGGTTAGGAGGCATCCGTCCCTTAATTTCCCAACTTGTTAATTTCTCGATAACGACGACTAAAGGTTAATTTTGCTTAAAAGTACTGTCAAGAAAGTGTTAAACTAACTTTTTAATTTTTAATTATTTATAGCCTCTCAATTATAATTACTAACTAATTATTTGGATATTGTCATAATGCCCACTCTAGAAATAGATTTAATCATTTTTAATGCCAAATTTCGATTGCATCAAGCGCATATTCGTGCGAGTTAGTGCAAACCCAACTAAAAATACCTTTAGTTAAAAAGTTTTTGTTTTCAATACATTTTTTGTTTAAGAGGAAAGGGTACCGAGGGCTTTCTCCATACAAACTACTACAAACGTAGTCGACTGTTTTCTCCCTGAATAATGACACTAGAGCAAATATTTTTGGTGCATAAAACTGCCAGCCATGACCATGCCCCTATTTTTTGTTCTTTTTTTTAATTTTTTTACTTTTTAAATTTTAATTTCTATGATAATTAGAAAATGAAAAAAAACCAAAGCATAGGGGCATAGTCATGGCAGTTATAGGTTTTATGGCACAAAAATATTTGTGCTAGTGTCATTATCCAGGGAGGAAACAGTCGACTACGTTTGTATGGAGAGAGCGCAGGTCCTTTCACCTTAATGACTTACGGTGGACACGATGGTGTCAAGCGCCTAATCGTGCGAGTTAGTCCCAAGTCCACTCAAACATTCTTGAACTAAACGCATATTCATGCGAGTTAGTGCAAATCCAACTAAAAATCTCCTTCATAATCAAAATTACTTTATTCTATTTTACATAAATGTTTATACCAATAACTCAAAAGTAAAAGTTTACGAAACGGGACAGCTTAGAGCAAGCAAAGCTAATAAATCTGAACAATTCCCACACGTGTAGACATGGATATTAATTACAGACAGACATACAATGTTTCAACAGTATAATTGAAAACAAATGTTTTTGATACATGATTATGGCTGTCAACGGAAATTCTTCAGGACACTGTTGAGTAGTGATTTTAGTTGGTCGATAGTTTAGTACTACACAAGATGAAGATTTTAGTATTTCAAAGAACCTATTCAATTCACACTTACGACCTTCGCTAAATGATCCTCTGTTTTAGGAATTGATTTTAAAGTAGGTAATAGATTTTCATTTTCCAAAAAAAAAATCTGTTTTTTTATCGAATTATTTTCGGATTTTGTCATAATCTCATACTATGTATATTCATTCTTTTCTTTTGTCTTTTTTTCATCTAAGATTTTTTCGGCCTTATTTTCCAATTTACCTAAAGGTCGTTAACTGATTGGGTCTAGTCGAAGAAACCTAATTCCATCAAAAATATCGGCCGATAAAAGTTTCTAATCTAGGATGTTTTTATTAAGCTCGTCAACGGAAATTGCTAAATATTTATTATGACAATATCTTACGAGCAAGGGCTGATTTTTTCAAGCTTTCAAAACTTTGGTTTTGATAAGATCAAATAGGTCGATGTAAAGTTTGTTTACGAGATTTTGTTTATAATACGGTAAATTGGTAGTCATACTGCAGTTGAAATTGACTTTGAACTTTTACGTTTTAGCTTTTTGATAAAAATTACGCTCTGATTGGTCAAAAGAAAGCTACTAAAAATAGATTTTAAAGTAACATGGTTATTTTAACTCTATGGCAATTTAATTATTTTTTAGGTATCACTTCCGTACCTCAAAAGGGGAAAAAGGAACCCTTATTTATAAGATAAATTTCTTGTCCGTCTGTCTGTCTGTTTATTTAAATTTCAAAATTTGTCTTCGTAAGCTCACTCCTTATATCGAACTCAACAATATCCACAAAAAACATGGAAAGTAAATGTCCCGTTTTTAATGACTTTATTACTAAAAAATAGGCCAAGTGTGAGTGAGACTCGTGCACCAAAGGTCCCGTACAAAGTTTATTATACATCATGAACAGTTAAAAATAACGTCATGTTTATTGAATATTCTCACGTGAGAGCTAATGACTGATAGATAATTCATGAAAACATTAAACTGAAAACATTTACATCATCAGTAACTCATACGAACGGGTGACGTCCTAACTTAGTTTTTATGTGGTCTTTATACAAATTTTAATGTATTAAGCATCCAAAGAAATAAAAAAAAAACAGCGCACTCCGGGAGTGCAGGCAGAAGTGAAAACAATAAACTTGTTATTTCTCATAGAATATTTCTTGAAACGATCTGCTACTGCCATCTATTAGCACTCACTTAAACAAATATAGTTTATTTTTTATTCGCTAGATGGCAGTAAAAAATTTAAATCAGCGCCATCTACATTCGAATAGCGGTCTTTCTAGAAACTAAGTTTCTCAATTTGTGTAATAGATGGCAGTATAAGTTAAACAAAAAGACTAACACAAATAAAATCTCATCTGTCGCGTCAAAATCTGTCGCGTCAAAATCTGTCGCGAGAACGGCTGAAAATGCTCACCCACAAAAGTGCCTAACGCGCCATAAGAAGTTTTCACTTCAATAAATAAAGTTTTTAATAAAGGCAATAGACCCACAAATATTATAAGTTACAAAAATATAAATAAGTAAATTACGAATTATTAAAACTATCAATTAATACATTATCGATGTACTCGTCCTACCAAGTTACATGGTCCGTGTCAAGAATCGAATCGAAACTATTTTCGATTTGCGTCAGTGTGAACGGATAGCCAATGTGTAAAGGTGGGATTTCTAAGATCGTCACATGTTTCAAAGTTTATTTATGACATCATATTTCAAAGATCCGTTTTTATTCAAAAGACAGGAGGTAACTTCAAATTGGTCTCATTTGGTGAAGAACTGAAAACGATCTTCAGAGTGATGAGTAGAAAAAATCCTTTATAATTATTAATTATTGCAAAAAAGTAAAATATAAATGTAATTGTAAAACTATTATCATTGTGTAACCTAACCACTGGCTGTCCAACGATCGTGCGAGTTACAGAATCGTACCTAAAACTTATTACTTACTAGCGACCCGTCCCGGCTTCGCACGGCTATATTATGCACTAGCTGGCCCGTGCCCACTTCGTTGGGCATAATGTTAATAATCCTTTTTTAGTACAGAGTGTTATGTTTTAATTTCTAACTGCCAAAAGGAGGGTAAGGGCGCGTTCAGATGACACGCGTTGACCACGCGCCCACCACGCGCATCACACGCGTTGACCACGCGTTGAACACGCGTTGAAATTTGTTCTATATTATGTAATTTGAGTCTTATGACACATAAATAGATCTTAAATTGCATTTATCAAGTCCACCCGACCACGCCACGCGCCCGCACCGCGCACGCTCAGCTCAAGGTGAAAATTACACAAAACTACAAAATTCAGCCATTTCCTTTGTTTTGCCATATTATTTTTGTTTGCAGGAATTGATCTCTATCAGCAAAACTATCGATTGGTATAAAAATATAGGATGATAATTATTTTGGAAAATGAACAGGTTCGATTCCCGTCTAGGCCCATGACTTTTTCAAAAATCTAATGATGCAGTTTTAGTTTTTGTCAAAATCGGGAACGCAACTCCTTTCAGCATTTTTCGCTATCTCTCATAGTTTAGGATATAGCCCTGAAGGCCCACATAAAAAATCGCATCAAAATCCGTTGCGTAGTTTTAAAGATTTAAGCATACAAAGGGATATAGGGACATAGGGACAGAGAAAGCGACTTTTATACTATGTAGTGAAGTGATAGTGATGATAGTGAAGAACCTTATTATCATGTCTCGTTACTTAACCACATGCCGTCCAATTAACATAAAAAAAAGAAACCTTTAAATAAATAACATTGCGTGAACATTAATCATGAAGGCAAATGCAATAAAATATTTATTTCAAATCATCGAGTATCTTAATAACATGTGATTTACATAACAATGAAATATTAATTGCAGAGGTACTTTATTCTAAGTACGTTTTACTTTAAGTTTGCTTCGTTTTTTTTAATTATAGCTTCGCGTGAATTAAATATTTAGCCAGTCAAGTAGGTGGCTGATTTTCGAATTCTGGCCAAGTCGTGCGTCAATGGATTTTTTTGTTTGAATTTTTTTTGGAAATGGTCGACTAATCTGTGAGGATGGTATAGATGCTGGGCAAGGCTATTCTATTTAATACCAGGTACTATATATCACCCTAAATATATTAAAAATGCTGGAGCTGAGATATAAATAATTGTAGATATCGATATTGATCGCTCCACTTATCACACAGGTTCACGAGGTATATTTCACGGTACTACGTATCAAGTGGCCTTTCGAAGGACCAAAAAGAATGTACGGTCCAGGAGATCCACACACCTTTCAATTGATAGTTTGATAAATGATAGATTGTCACTATTAGTAAAACACTAAGTACTGAATAACTTATTATATTTTTTTATGAAACCACTGATAAATTGTTTAAAATTGATTGAAACTTATTCTAATAGCAATTAATGATTTCGGATGATCGGTAATGATAGATACGAACTAACTCACAATTATGAGCTTAATGCTGATGATGATATTTTCGCGGCGCGTGGCGACATTTCGCTATACCGAGTACGAGTTATCTCGTACAAGAAGAAATGTTAAAGATCATTTTATTCATATAGTATCGCTACCTAGATGAACAAACAAGAATACCTATTTGTTAGTACCTACTTAATAATAATGTAGTTTCATATTATAATGAACTCGATAAACCAAAGTTAAATATACCTTGTACCTACAAGTTGGAACTGAACGCTGACAATATTGCAAGCGCTTATAATGGCGAGGGATATGTGAGCTTGTATAATATATGTGGGCTACGATATTAGCGGGTTAAGCATACAAACTAAGTAGGAACTAGTGGGCACTGCTATAAAAACAAACTTGATATGACTCAGGTGCATATTGGCAATACTTTAATGTCCTTTGCTATGAGAATATGAGCCCCAGATAATTATAGGCAACTCTTTTATAAGTATTATTTTGATACTCTTCACTATCACTATCACTACATAGTATAAAACAAAGTCGCTTTCTCTGTCCCTATATCCCTTTGTATGCTTCAATCTTTAAAACTACGCAACGGATTTTGATGAGGTTTTTTTTAATAGATAGAGTGATTCAAGAGAAAGGTTTTTAGATATAATACATGCATATTACAGCCGTGCGAAGCCGGGGCGGGTCGCTAGTACTTAAATAAAAGTTTAAGATCACTCTTTGCTACACTTCCAGTTTTCATCAGATTTTTAATACTAGGGAATTTTCAAAATGTGACAACGACAACACCATTATATACCAGACACCCCGCTGCCGACGATGGTGTTGCCAAATTTTGAAAATTTTCATATTAAAATATTAAATATAGGAGCAGAGTGCTAACTTTAGAAAATTTATATGCAATTAATCGCTTATCGAATGCTTATCGACGACTTTTTATAAATTTTCGTGTTTTATGAGTACTTTGCCTACTATTATAAATTTGACGTTCCTTGATCAGAACACTATCGCTACGACATTGTAGTGTGAACAGTATAACTTTTCAAATACTCTACCACAGTCTATCTCACATACATTAATCAAGTCTTCCTATCGGTGCAAGTATGAATTTAGGAAATACTGTAGTGATGCCGCGGGCAAATGGCTTCTATTAACCATGGCTTTGAGGCTTGAAAAGTTTTCGTGCGTGATATTATGTAGCTTTAATATGATTCTCTACTCTGCCTTATGTTCTAAGCATTAAACAGTAGCAGTTTTTTAATGGCATGTTTGGTGTTGCTGATATTATGAAGAAGTATAATTATAAGAAGAAGTAACAGTTAAATAGAAATCGTCTCTCTCTCTCTCAATTCGATCCTTCATGCCTAAAGATCGCAAACACCATTCTTCTTCACCCTGCGGTTTGCAAGGGTCCTCCACTTGTTTCTATCTATAGACATTTGAACCACTTCCTCGAACCTGGACGAGCTGTTCTGTTTTAGCTGGTCTGAATATTTTATATACCATGTGACTTCTTGTGATCTACGTTAACATAATAATATATGGTCAGTTTTACCAAGTTAGAGTTTTTTAGCATTCTTGCTGACATAAAAAACGAAGGAGAAGTAGATAGTTTAGATTGAAATATTTCAAACCATAATAAATCCATTCGCGTTTGTCATGACTTTAACCTTGAGTTTCCATTTTCCCTGTCTTGCAGCATTCTTGGTGCTGCTGATACGAAGAAGAAAGAAGCAAAGTTTCTAAGATTTATTCGCTGTTTCCATGCCCCCAAACTTGAGCTTCACATATCATACTCGCCGTCTTGCAGCATTCTCAAGTGTTGGTCGCATTCAAGACGGGTTCCGAGCAAAAAACAAGGGTTCTGCTCCCGGCATTCATAATAGTTTTTGTCACCTGTCGCCTGCCGCCGGTTCATAATGTGTATTGAAATATGAATCGGTGCTTTTTTCCTGGTTTTGTTTTAGTTAATGATAAATATTGTCGTTCGAATGAGAATTTTAATGTGGAACCACATATTTTAGAACGGAATTTTGATATATAATTTGATAAAAATACTCTTACTCGTGTTTTGCTCGTTAGAATTTTACACTTTTGCGTTCTTTTAAAATTGAAAACAACAGCGCTCGACGAGCGACGTACCAAGTTCTGTATCTTCAAGAAAAATCTTAAAGATTTAGATAATTCATTATAACTTCACGAATGCGATATCACCGAGACAAACATTTAAATCCGTACATTATTTTGTTACTCTTTCAATCGACTAGTGTTTTTTTGTTTCGATCATTATTTGATTTGTCATTGCTCATTTCTTGACGTTCGCTTTTTCGTTATTCAATAAATTATAAAAATTCAACATTTTGATAAGTATTCCAACTTCACGTTGAACGTTTAAGAATTCAACTTTCCGGACCTGAAGGAAATATATATAATACCTACTCAATTAATTATTATTATATCCACCTACTTACCTAGTTAAAAACTAATTAGACATCATTTTCACATGATCATTAACATTCTAAATACCATTCGCCGTATGTGAACACAAATTCTTATTAAAACATCATTCATTTTTAGTAATTATCGTAAAAATTGTAGGTATAATGTCTTTATACCGACATTATCGGATGTAATTGCAATCAAGCTCGATCATTCAAAGCTATGATAATTGACAGCTTCTTATAGCGATGTTTTTATACAACATTGCGGTTTGTGAAGTATTATGCTCTGGACAAAAAGGCGAGACTTCTATTGATACAGTGTAATTTACTTTAAAATCTATATCTCTAGAAATAGTGTTTTTTTGCGTCAACGAAATGTCTTTTAACTTAAGTTTTGTATTCACTTCACTTTAATCACATATAAAATATTAAACAATACTAGATGAATATCACCGAAATTATTCAACTTAATCTTAAATACACCGGGTTAGGGTACAATCGGGTATACAATATCGCCCACGCAAAACAGATCTGTGGGCCAAAAGTTCAGTTATTAAAATGCCATGGATAGATTCGCCTGTACCTGTCCAAATGTCTATTAAAACCTTAAATGTAAAATTAGGCAAAATAATTTAATAATTATCAAATGTATGATAAAGTTAAACAAAAACCTTGGATGATGCCATCTTACTTGCCGACAAAAAATCTGATTTAATTATAAAACTTACTTGCCAAGTTATAAGATATGTCGGGTTGTTAAAATCTTAAATACAGGATGTACTTATCGATTATAATATTATAACTGATGATTATAGTAGGTATTAGGTGTACACAACAAAGATTATAAATGCTAAAAAATGTTATAAAGATAACTACTAAAAAGAAGTACCTATTTAAGAAAATAAAAAAGTATAAGGTAGGTATTTAAAATTAGAATCAGGTAAATAAGCAAATAACTCTTCAATTAATTGCTACATCTTAAGTAGGTATCGAAATTAATTGGATACATTTTGTAGTAGGCATGAGTTCAAATAAACGTCTTAACGATTGAGATATTAATAAATTCTCAAGTTTTAACTACACAGAAAACATGAATGAAATATAATGTCCATTGCGAATAAATTCGTACACATTTAACATAAAGGGTCTATAATAAAATCTGAGACACAAAGCGAATGAGATGACTTTAGAAGATAAAAGCTACATCACCTTAAGACGACCGTAACATAAATAACTAAAAGTTTCACCTTACTCTCCTGGTGAAGTGTAAAATATTGTTATCGATGATAAAACAACAATATTTCAATCCGATGACTTAATACAAAGAATCGCATCACGTATTGAGAAATTTGAGAACGCTATGTTAACTGATCTCGTTCGAAATAAAACAGATACTGAATAAATTACACGAATGTAAACTATGATAAACGATGGTCAAGATTGTAATGGAACTACATGGGGTGTACAGTGAGAAGCTAAAGTTAGATACGTTGGAATAGAAATTGTTGGTAGTGATGGTAAAAGTTGTGAGGTTGATTGTAGAGCAGCCTCACATAACGCGCAGCGGGTGGTTTTGACAAGAAAACTAGTATCTCGTGGTGAGGGTAATATAATAATTCGAACTATCCCGCGACCAAAGTAGTGAGACACTTAAATTGTTAATGGTGTTAACTCAAGGGTAAGTGGATTGGAGATCCTTGTTAATTGGTTTGAAAGCATTAATGGAACGTTCTGAACGATCACGTTTTTTATTAAGATGTAGGAATAATTAAAGTTTGACGTTTTTGGTTCGGGTCAAAGGTTAATAGAAGTGATAGACAGGCTGTTTTGTTTCGCGGTTAGTTTATTGACCGAAAAATGCTACTAGGTACCCAAAGTACGAATACTAACTTCCAAAAGATAATTTCGACACTTCCTAAAGTGAATAAATGTTTACATGACATGACATCCACATGTCTATAAAAAAAATGTGCCACTCGGGAACTGCCGCGGTAAAGCTATTGCATCGTGCGAGCTCCGTACAGTCGTACCATATACATACCGTTAAGTGAACGCTCGGCCGAGCTACATGGTAGATGGAGTGTTAGGTTTTATTTTCGTTACGGAATTTCTTGATTCGGTCGCCGCGTTCAAAGCCCGCGATAAAAGCTATGCAATAGCATAAAAAAAATTAACCATTCTAGTTTGACATTTTTTAATAGGCATTTCATTTATAATAATATTTATTGGCCTATTTAAGCTATTGCATAGCTTTTATCGCGGGCTTGGAGCGCGGCGACCGAATCAAGAAATTCCGTAACGAAAATAAAACCTAACACCCCCACTCCGCCTACCATGTTAATCTTTCTTAATATATATAAATCTCGTGTCACAATGTTTGTCCTCTATGGACTCCTAAACCCCTTAACCGATTATAATAAAATTCGCACACCATGTGCAGTTCGATCCAACTTGAGAGATAGGATAGCTTACATCCCGATATTCCCACGGGATCGGGAGTTACACGGGTGAAACCGCGTAGGGCAGCTAGTTTGATATAAAATACTTTTCCATCAAAGAGCTCGATGAAGGTCGTTCTTAAAGGGATCTCGTACTATACTTTTCGTCCCGATATTCCCACGGGATCGGGAGTTACGTCTACCTTTACACTAATTAGTAACAAAGTATTTGCAAACCGGTGCACCCTTGGAATCTCAGCAAATCCCGTACATCAAGCACTTCCTTATGGGCGGTTCCTATTAAAACGCTGACGTTAATGTTCCATAAATGGCCCGGTTTGCTATTATTGAGGGTCTTTAGTCACGCGAGTGTATACAGCTTTATCTTGAATCTGGAACTAGATTTAAGATAGGTCTTAGATTAGAGCGGTGTTGGCTTAGTGATTATTACCTCGACTTTCCTTCTGTAGGTTTTGGTTTTGAATCCCGGCCAGCAGTGCACGAAAGTATTTTTCTTAAGAAAAAATTATGTGCGCTAATTGACATTGCTCTTAATGGAAAACATCGTGATGAAACCCGCGGCTTAGTTAAATCCAGAAATATTGACAAGTTCTCTCCTTTGGACATGGTCGACTAAGCTGAGATGGTAGTAGGTGCTGGGCAAGCCTGACTTATATGCATCATATACTCATCAACTAAATGGTTTTTTGGCCGTTTGTGTTTTTTTTTAAATTAAATTTAAACAAAAAAGAAAGACTTAAATTCAAGTTTAATTCAAAATAGTTAAACAAAACCAAAAGATATTTTTTATACTTATCAGCAAAATTCTGCTCAGTATGTCACTCATTCGATTCTAAACATTTCAAACGTAAACTGCGATTTGTAGAATCAGAATGGCGATGTTTTTCCAGAACGCTCTTTCTGAAAGTGACGTACCTGACATCGTGACGTCAGCCCGCATAACGATATTATCTACTCGTATTGTGAGTTGTGACGTCACTGTCATATCAGTTGTAAAGGAACAATAGCTCTATTATAGTCTTCCTACTTTAATTGAAAATACTCCAGGATTTTTTCATTCATTTATTTGTGTTGTACTTCCTGGCACGACAAAGTAGATTGGGTACAAATGAGTACAAATTTTTAGGCATACTCTCGATCCTTTATTTGCTTTGCAAGCCGTCATTCCAGCCTGGTCGTGCTAGGAAGTATACTTACCAGCATGACCGTCATATCTCCAAAATGGCAAGGGTACAAAATTTCAAATTAGTGGTACAAAATAGTACAAATCTAAAGTAATTTTGTACCACCTAAAGTTTTTCGAAATACTTCGTCGTGCCAGGAAGTACAACACATTTATTTAGAGACTAGCTGCGCCTCGCTATTTAAGCCACGTAAGTCCCGATCTTGCGGGAATTCTGGGATCAAAAGTATCTTATGTCCTTCTCCATTTTCTTATCTATCACTATGCAGATTTCAATCCGAATCAGTCTAGCCGTTTGAGCGTAAAGAGAGATTTATAATATTTATTTTAAGCTATTGTTAAGCTATTGCATAGCTTTTATCGCGGGCTTTGAGCGCGGCGACCGAATCAAGAAATTTCGTAACGAAAATAAAACCTAACACCGCCTACCATGTGTAGCTCGGCCGAGCGTTCGCTTACCGTGTATGTATATGGTACGACTGTACGAAGCTCGCACGGTGCAATAGCTTTACCGATTTTTACGGATTTTGATACGGTATTTTTTAATAGATATAGTGATTCAAGAGGAAGGTTTATATGTATAATACATGCATAATATAGCCGTGCGAAGCCGGAGCGGGTCGCTAGTTTATTATAAGGCACAACAACAAAATACAAATCAAAACACAGATACACAAATTGCAGACTTTACAATAATTAAATTGATCCAAGCTCCGATGAGAGTTATGCACAACATTCATTTGACAAATAATACAAATCTTAGTGTTTTGAGTTACATTTTTACGATACAATGGCAAACCAGAGAACACATCCAATTTATTAGTTAGAATATTAGCATTAAAGATGTATAATAAGTAGGTTTATTTTCAAGTTTTTGGATTAAGGCTCATAATAAAACTATCTTTACCGTATTATATAATTATTGCATCACTATCACTACATAGTATAAAATAAAGTCACTTTTCGCCGTCCCTATGTCCCTATGTATGCTTAGATCTTTAAAACTACGCAACGGATTTTGATGGGGTTTTTTTAATAGATAGAGTGATTCAAGAGGAAGGTTTATATGTATAATACATGCATAATATTGCCGTGCGAAGCCGGAGCGGGTCGCTAGTATAAAATAGAGTCACTTTTCGCCGTCCCTATGTCCATATTTCCCTATGTCCCTATGTATGCTTAGATCTTTAAAACTACGCAACGGATTTTGATGCGGTTTTTTTTAATAGATAGAGTGATTAAAGAGGAATGTTTTTAGATGTAATACATGCATAATACAGCTGTGCGAAGCCGGGGCGGGTCGCTAGTTTAATCTATATCTACAAAATGCATTAATCCCAAGTTCAATGCAAGTTAAGACATTCCATTTTATTACAACCTTTCTACAAATTGTCTATTTATAAAATGGCTGCGGGCATAACTTGATATACGCATGATATGAAGACATAAACCTACATAACTTGTAATCATCGTCCATGTATTACCTATAGGTAACACCTACCTATCTTAATTCAAACTTGAATTATTAAAGCATGATTTAAAATGATGTCTCTTGTTTTGGGTTCTGTAGAATAACTTCGTGAATAAAGACGACGCGCATTCACGTAAAAGCTGCGCGCTTTGCGGTTTCACCCGCGTAAGTCGCGATCTCGTGAGAATATCAAAATGAAAAGTAGCTTATAACCTTCCTCGATAAATGTACTATCCAACACAAAAAGAATTTTTCAATTCGAACTAGTAGTTACTGAGATTAGCGCGTCCAAACAAACATATAAACAATCTCTTCAGCTTTATGATATTTTTATTGATTACTTGGCTTTTTCTTCTTCTTCTGAAGTTCATCTGGTCGTCTGAAGTCTAATACGTCACAACAAACTTCATATTAGGGTGAGTATGATATTAGTTAAAATAAGAAAATTTTGATTCTCGCCAGAATTCAGAATACAAACCACCAGAACTAGTCACGTGACATAAATGACGTCATTCAACCAATTCCAATGATGGGGTTCTTAAGAACTGTACCAATGAGCCATTATTATGTTACTTTGCACAGATCGCACGACCAATCGAGCCAGTCTGAATAGAGCTTAAAACATATCTGGAAAATTAAACGATACAGACATAATAATTTAATATCAAGCTAATATGAAACATGTAACTGCCGCATGACCGCGCACGAACGTTTCATTTCGTCGCACGTCTTTGAAATTGAACATCATTAATTGAGACGTCAGTACTCACGAAGGGACTTGAAAAAAAAATGTATAAAACCATCTGCAAAACGAATAAAACCAAGTACTAATTTAGATATCAAGCCAACAAGACCGACAAATTGTTCGTGCGTTTCGCGGAATTAAGTCGCGTCGGCAGCTTTGTCTCAAGTTATTTCTAGGTAGATTTTTTGTTAGTTTAGGAAATAATTTATAGGGTAACGGTTAACCGAGTAGTTTTAGGTAAATTCCTAATACCTATGAGATACCGAGAACGTCATAAGTTGTACGTCATACGTTACTCTATCCCTACCTACGGAAAGGGTGTCGTAAGACATAATGATGTCCAAACACAGCCTCACGACAATTAGCGTGATTGCCTAAATTATAATGCCGAGATAATAACGTAACCTAATAGATTGATAGAAAGCTTCATTGCACACACAAAGATAAATAAAAAATCAAACTTAAATATCAGATACTTACAACAGGCGGTCTTCCCGTTGAAAGTGGTCTCATTAAGGCAACCTTAGGATTCCAATAAGATAGAGAAGATTCTAAGAAAGATTGAGATTAAGATTTTTCTAATTTTATGTAGGTAGGTGAGTGTTGATATTACGTCAAAGGCATTAGCTATATTAAGACAGAAATCTGACGTCTAACGTCACCCTCACCACATTCCTTAATGACTTAAGAAACCTACTCAATTACGCGCTACCATTATAGATTTCAAACAAGGCAAAGTTTATCACTTCGTATTTTATGCACCTGAACTTCTTCCTACCTCATTAAAATAACAAAGCAAACTTTCTTGATATCTCCCTTTAATCACAGAGTCAGTTTATTTTCCTCGTACAAAAAAATGAGACAAAAAATAAACAGACCGTAAAAAAGGTACAAAAATAACGCTTCAACGAACTTCTAAGTCGAAACTATTAATCGATCCTGACTCGTATTTCCACCTAACGCGTCACAAATAATATACTAACGATTATTATTTATTAGTTTTAATATTAATATGTAAATCTAGACGAGGGTATAATTGATGGTATTAAAATGAAGCTTTTGGTTCACGGTCAAAATGCTTTATGCATCCTAACGCCTTGTTCTAACCCTTTGATTATCTATGGAACCATATGGAACTGAGGAAGTTATGATTGCTGATCTGACTGGTTTTAAACTTTGTTTTTAATTTTGAAGAAGGTCGTAGAGCACGAGCACGGCTAAAGAAGACGTGAAAGGATTGTGTTATGTTAGGATATGGGGAATGAGAAGTAAATGCGTACATACTTGACGGGGCATAGAGTGGAGTGTAGAAGGATGATTTGTGTTTTGATGTTTGTGTTGTGCCGACCCCACTTAGTGGAAAAGGGGAAGAATGAAGAAGATGACTTTAGTCCACCAATTGAAAAAACTTAACACTAACTAAAATGTATCAGTCTCAATTCATAACTAATTCTAATGCTTCAGCTTCTATTTTAATTGTCATATAGAAGACAATAATAATTGTGTTTTAATTTATTTATAAATAGCGACCTGTTTCGGCTTCGCCCGGCTATTTATACACGTATTATACATACATATATATAAACACTTCTCTTGAATCACTCTATCTATTAAAGAAACCGCATCAAAATCCGTTGCGTAGTTTTAGAGATCTAAGCATACATAGGGACAGACAGTGGAAAGTGACATACTATGTAATGAAATGAAGACATAAAATAATATAAGTATTTTTTAAAATTATGAATATTGATGATATTCAATAAATCAAAGTTACTAATACACAGATGAGTTCGAATAATTATACAGTCATAATCCGCCAATACGAGTGATTTATCGGTGTGGGTTATTGTATTTTTAAATTAAAATATTTATTGAATAGTTAAAAACACTATTTAGATAGTTGAAAGAGATTAGTGACCTAACGTAAATGGAAAATAATTTAAGAAGTGCTATGAGGTTGGTTTGTGTTAACAGCATGAACGTAACATATTATACCTACTGTTAACAGTTAACACCGAAACTGCGATAGGCCTGAAACTTCTTTTGATGAGTCATACGTCATTGAGCTATTACCTCCATGGACGTAATACGTCATATAATACCTCTATGTACGTCATTGTCAAAAGAGAAAATTACTCATGAAAAGCATTTATTGTTATCAGGACCAAACCACTGGATTGAGTTGCATGCACCGCGTGTCCTTTCCAATGAACGACATTACTACCCTAGAATTGTACGTAAAGCGGTTGAAATTAAGAAACATGTCAATTTCAACCGTGAAAGTGGATACAAGCTCTCATCTACGTGGAATCCAGTGATAAAAATGTGCAAGTGTCGCTAGATATCTCCATCTTCGGATATAGTGAGTGTGGTGTGCCGCGGCCCTTGTGACTGTTGACAAAACTGTTTATAAAATCGAGTGGCGGTACTCGACCTACCCTCGGTTACTACCCTCAACTATCAACATGAGAGGACAACGCTCGCCGCTGCTCCAGTCTCCTCGCGATCATGACTATTGTAACATAGTCGAAACGTCAAAGTAAGAAAAAACAAAAAATAAGCGATTAAGACCCGGGAAAATAATTACTATGAATACAAATCGTGTGAGTTTAAAAGTTTACTCATGAAAAATCTCTGAAACTACAAGATTAGAGGTAAAAGTCTGAAACTTCGTATGGGCGCGTTCCTTTATGGCCTGTCTGTGTTTATGTCCATTTTATTTTGTGTTTGTTAATTAATTTTACTGTGAAAGATACCTACTAACGCGGGTGAAACTGCAGGGCTTAGCTAGATTTGTAATCAAAATAATAAGAAAACTAACGGATTCTTGTGTTTTAATTTCGTCAGATTAGTACCTATTAGGTTGTAAAAAACTGCCTTTTTGTTGAAATTAACTGTATTTTAGTCAGTAAAGCTGGCTGAAAAACTTGGATATAAAGGTTTGATTATACGCAATGATGATGAGGATGATGATGAGTCAGTAAGGGACAGAGAAAGCGACTTTGTTTTATAGGTACTATGTAGTGATAAGTATAGATTTGACATTGGCTATATTATTATACAAACCATTACTAGAAGAACAAAATGGTATTTATATACTTAATACTTAAACAACCACAGTAATGTAAAGAACATGGGCAGTTTTCCATACATGGTTTTCTTTTATATAAAACTTTGGCGTCTTGATGTAAAAAAAATACTAAAACAATCTACACAAGTCCTAGAATACATATAACAACCAAAATTCTCCATAGGAACCGCCGTTAAAAAGATAATAAAAAAACAAAATCGCAATGAAACACAAACAACCTCAGCAAACAACACGCTCGGCGGCGCGGCGCCGGAGTCGCATGTCATTCGTCCGTCACTTGAGTTTAGTGTTGCCATAATTTCAATTTATTTTCTACTGCTAAAATATCTTAGTTCATTATTTTGTTGTTTATTTTGTATGTTCATTATCTTTGATTCATTATAATTAGTTATTATAAGTACCTACATAATGCACAATAATTAAAAATATAAATACATATCCATAGAGAAAAAAATGTGTCATTTAATATTTATAACTTCTAAAATAGAAGTAATGCTCTAGTACTGGTATTACCGAAATGCAAATTGAGTAGAACGGAAGTACCAAGTAATCGTGTTTATACTAATCAATATGATTTTATAAACGGTGGTTATATAGAATAAATAATTAGCGCCAAAAAACATTATATAATTAATTAAACACCATGGTTGTACTCAAATTTTAAGACGCCAAAACTTTTGAGACAATAATTCGCCCTTGTTCTTTAACGTACAAAAGCAGAAAATTACCTTTTGTTTCACAATACAATTTTCAACCTGAGTTAGTTTTATTAATACAAGTGTCATAGTAATAATGTTGTTTATACGTTAGAATGACCACAGAGTGTGCAATGTAGTTGGTTGGTTGGCAATGGAAGTTAAATTATTATTGTTCACAGTAACGATCGGTGTGCAAAAGCATTTGAGTGTAGTACTGCACCTAATTAGTACCTAGTAGCACTGTTTGTGGAAGCACATGTTTATGTCAATAGGTGCTAAAGTTAGGTCAGACGTCAATTACGGGAAATACAAACATTAGGAGTTGAAGCAAGACGTGTTTTTGACGTCATACGTCACTGTCACCTGAGCTGGTGGCTTCTAACACCAACCGTGGACAAAGCCATGGTGCCAAGTGATTTGTCGTGTTCCATCATGTTCAGACATGCTGTTCTCTTTCTAGATGAGCATGCTACATCCTAAACCTCCTCATCAGTTCCCATCAAGTGAGATGAGGTCAAATGCAAGGGTATTTTGTGTATAAATAAACCATTACCAGACATTGCAATTATTAGATTTTATCCAAGTAACCTACTCTGTTACGCGCTATCCACATTATATTAACTTATAAAGTTATGCAATACCTTTTTAACATTTAATTTTGCATGTTGTCTCTATCAGGAATTTTCACTGTTCACGATGACTTTTTAATGTTAAGTTACGTAGATTCCAATTCGATGATAATTTGTCTACGAACTGTAATGTACAAATTTATCTTATGCGCTATAAATTAATTATGTTTTTAGAATATAAACTTTATCAGGGTATTATCCAAGCACAGACCCAAATCTATTTAATCCCACTATACAGCTGTGGCTATCCGAATCTAGAGCGGCTAGACTCCTCAATAATGATTTAAGTCTACCGTGATATAATGCTTGGCTGAGCCATAGTCATACTCCATTGAAGCCATTCGAAATACAGATGCGCTGTTTCCCTTTCAATAAAATGGACAAAGAAATATTGCGTTTTATTTGTGTTTTGTATATCATGCGAAAAGGCCGTTCGTGTTTTCCGTGAATGTGTGATTTTTGTTTTATGCTTGAAAAAATCTAACATTAGCTGAAATGGCTGCCTTAGGTAATGAAGTGCAAAACAGGTCACTTATGACGTCTGAATGATGACGCCTGAATTAATTATTGTGGCCGTAAACGTGTTAGCTTATAATCTGATGAGTCCGTAAAACTGAATCGACCACTAAAACATCAATCTTCAGCGACGATTAAGCAAGGCCTTTGTTTTGTTTTCGCAAACAGGAACCTCTCAATTCGCTTCACAAAAATAACCCTAATCAAATTCTTTAAGAGAATACTTTGTCATAATTAAATGCAAAATAATACAATTTGTTTAAGAGACTACCGGAGACTTCTGAGATTGCAAAAACCCGGCTAGCCGAACGTACTGTATTTATTTTAGTGCCTTATTTAAATAAAACAGGACTTAACTTCTTTTGTGTCCTCGTCAGCGTTTGTAAACAAATTAGCCTCTACACTGGCACTAAAGAATATTTCATTTTCTACGTTACGATCCTATAATTTATCTTCAGAGATTTGTCAAACGATTGTCGAGAACATTGAAAGTTGGAGTTAATTAAGCTAATGACGTTAAATCCGAAGCATAATTTGGGATCCCTTGAAGCGTTAAAATGTATGAGAAAATACTTACCAAAAAAACTGTACGATCCATCATAATAGTGCCGGCAATTACCGCTTGAAGCGTTAATGGCTTACTCCATTTAATAATCTATACCAAACTTGTTTGGAGAAAAAGATTCAAGACTTATAGCGATTTTGATAACAATCTTGTTTTAATAATTACTCACTTATTTCTTCCCACAATCTTGATCGTCTATTTGTATGTTATTTTTCTTGGTGCCCCGTTAGACTTAATTTGGTTGCTTGACAACTCTTTTAGGAATGTTTAATTCTAGTGATTTTTCATCAGTTTTATCTTCAAATGGATCAGGAGTTCTAGGAAACGTATATTTTATTTTAATTCGTTCTACTTTTGGTATGGAAGTTGCAGTTGGTTTTGTTCCAAAAATGTTATGCAGTTAAATTGCTCGGTCTATTATGATGCACATTACTTTTCATACCATTATTTTCGGCTTACTCTGTTTGAATAACGACTTTTGTTCTTATTGAATGGAGGGAAATATTAACGTGGTTTATTGGTCGTTTAATAATTAGAATAGCTTTGATAACAATTTATTACACTGATATGGATAATAATGGGTATTGTAAACGATTATTTTATGCAACATTCTGTAACAACAGATACAGACATTGTTGAAATGCTTTTTTTTTTAAATTGCGCCTGTCAAAGTGATGTAAGTAAACACTCTATCGCATTAATAATTTTACTGAAAGTTAACGTTACTGTTTTAAGGTTTAATCCCTCTTATAAACTCTATTTATGACGGAAACGTAATATGAAGAACGATTTCACTGATGGTATATTTATTATTTCTCTATTATAAATTTCCATTGCGTAACTCTGTTTAGTTGAGAGCCTTCCATGTTAGTCTACTAATAAAATTATTAACTACTTACACATTTAAATGTTTCCTGCTACTGTTAGTAAAATTATGAATGCCCCAAGGAATTTCTTTTTTAATAACTTCATTATCATATTTATAACAGTGGGTCGATGAGAGTTTTTTTCTCTATGTTCTGAAAGTAATGTTTATTTTTTTATTGTCTAGTCTGAGTTAGTTAAGTAGGATGGAAGTTTTATGTCTCAAATAAAGTGTAAGTACCAAGTAGGTACATGTGCTCGGTTATGTTAATTTACTTTTATTCTCTCTTTCTCATCTTGTTTGAGTTTAAATTGTTAGTCTTTGTTTTTAATTTGAATTTTGTCACAAAAGTGTGTTAAGACAATCATTTTATGGACTTTTGTTACATCACTGGCTTGTCTTCTTGGTTTTTTGTTGAGTAGTTTAAAGAAATTATAGTCCAAAAAGTCACACTTAACAAGACAATCAACAACCAAAACAATAAAATAATTTAAATACTTAATTGCCTTTTATCTTTCGAAACCGTGTCTACAAAGCGCTACCAACTTTTTTATCCATCCGTATTCATCATTCAACCTATCAAAGTATCAAAATTATCAAACCTACACCTCCTTTGTGTACAAATAAAACCGCGGCCATTTTGTTTAGGCTCGTTACAAGTCGACGCACGCCACTGGCCCTCGTAATTACGATGTTTAAGCGCGCGTGTGTGCCTACCCTACGCGAATATATAGTGTTTGTGTATGCGTGATATGCGTGCGCGCATGTGTGCATGTTGATTATGTTGTTCTGTGTCGGCTTTTTTGAGTGCTATCTAATAATTACTGTATAGCTTTACACCCGCTGGCGGTACCGACGCGACGTCCCCTTTTAGGGTTCGCTGTTGGAAATTATTAAGTTGTGTGGTTTGATTGGCAGTTTTATTTATGTGGTCGTTACGTGTTATTTTGAAAAATTGTATGAAGATAGGTAATTAACTCGAATGTTTTAAATATTCCGAAAATACGTTGACTACTGGAAACAGGTTAGGGAGGAGGAATGACGTTCATATAAGGAAAACACACTATATTTTTAAATTATTTATAATATAAATCAATACTGAAAAAAAATAACAAAGTCTTTATCTATCAAGTAATCCACAATTTAACACCATACGTATATACATATTTTTGACCTATTAGTAGTAGGGAAATTTATAAAAAAACATATCTGAGCGCCATTACCCCTGAATTGGGTAAGCGCTATTTCTCCTGCCTAACCAAGACTATACAACAATACAAGAGCAATAAACCAAATTTGAGTTTCATCGCAAAACGGAGTTTTGGGAGACCAGCTGCCCGGTGGACCGACGACATTGTGGCGGTCGCGGGTAGTCAGTGGATGGAGGCGGCTCAGGACCTCTGTTTGTGGCGTCATATGGAGGCCTATGTCCAGCAGTGGACGTGTATGGACTGATATTATTATGATGATGATGATGAAACCAAATTTTGAATTCCACTGCTATAATTTCGTCAAACTTTAAATAGTTTTAATATTTTGTTGACAGCTTCAAATACCAATTAAAAATTATCATCTTAAATTCCGCATATTCTTACTAAAATTCTTATTACTAATAATCAAACATAAAAATTCAACTATACCTATTAAATTCTTTATCAGAGAAAATCTCAATCAACGCTTACCGCCTCCATTCGAAGGTAAACATTAACAATATTGATATAGTATAAAGGGAGATATCAAAATTCTCATCATCTCGATTATGAACGGCGAAATCGAATACATTAAACACCAATACAAATATTGGATATGCACTTCAGTGATGTTTGTTTATATTTGCCGCGAAACAGGGCGATACTGACCCTTTTCGAGATAAAACTGGTTCGGGTTACAGCAATTTTATATCGCTCCGTAGATTTGCTTTTATATCATTTTACCATATTGGGGGCATCGATACCGTAAGAACTTATGATTGTGTGTGTCACTTGATGCGCAAAATGTTTGAAATAAAGACGCAACTGTTTCAAGTTATTACATCATCATGAGTTCATACAGATATAAATTAATGTAGGCTCATTATGACATCCGTAATGCAAAAATATTGCAAATGTACCTATTATCATATTTTTTACAATGTATTTTTATATTAGCAATATTTTTTGTATCATTATCATTTTTTTAAGTTGTTAATGTGTCTATTAGGATGTAAGTAGGTATATTTTAAACGAAATCGACTAAGTTCTGTTAATCTGTTTGATGGAAACTGCATTTAGTTTGATAATTTAGATATAGGCTTTAAAAGAAAACTTTATTAAGCGAAGTTTCAAGGTCAACATACAAAAAAATTTAGTCTCGCAAAACAACAAAATATCACCGTATCGTTAATTGACGGTGACGTCGCGTCACTAGGTCGTAAAATTAAAGCATTGCATTCATCCTTTTAGAACGAGACCATCAAACTCAGACTTAACAACACAACAAAGCAGAGTTGAAAAAGAAACAAAAGAACAATCATTAAGGCTGTGAAACAAAAAGAAAGGACCCTACAGGTCGAGAGCTAACGTCTCAATCGAATGTTTTAAACTGGAGAGTGGTAAACGAGATGTGTTTTTACGTTTTATCTACACTGCGTTATACCCCTGTGCATAATTTAAAGTGACCCAGTTAATATCATTTTATGAACATAATTCGGTGCTGAAAAGTTTCTCTTCTGGACTGCAAAACAATTGGCCGGCCGCCTACAAGACCAACAACAAAGTTTTGATTTTTTTATATGCACAATTAAACGTTTCTTCACCTGGTGAATATCATTTCCGGATTAAAGTCAATGCCGAAAAGTATCTCTTACATACTGCAAAATGATTGGTTAGATGTCTATAAGACCAACCAAAAAGAATACTCGATGACATTTAAGACCAACCAAAAATAATACTTACAAAGGTAAGATTAGCTTTCCTTACATTAGTTACACGTGATGACGTATTTATGGCGTTATATCTTTTGGTTTTTCCAAGTAGTAACTCCCTACTCTTCTGATCAATTTTAATGATATCTCACGTCAAAAAACAAGAGCGTTGATTTGGTTTAAAAATTAGGGTTTGTATCCACTCATCTCATAATTTCCCCCATGAATATATTTTTTCAGAATCAGAATCTTTATTTGCTAAAAAACACAGGTATAAAATTATTAGATGGTAATTATAAAAAATAGATCCAGATGTTTATATAAATAAAAATTTTTTTAGGGTTGGCGTGTAACCAAGTTCCTTGGAAAAGTGCGAGTAGTGTAGGATGTTAACGTCTACAAATGACGTATGACGTCTTACGCTTATTGACGTCTATGTGCTCTTAGCACCCAGCCCCTACTCAAAGAACCTACTGAGTAACACACAGTACTCTTGTAATAACAATCGTGACAAACATTTAAACACCGTGACAAAGTTAAAATAAATAACAACACGTGCCCAATGGATGTTTAGTTTTGGTAAAAGCTATTTACAGCTCTATTTTCTTAACCATGCATCTGATACAGGATGATGATGGTAAAATATTGGAGTTGAGGTAAAACAGTTTTTATTTTTGCAAATCCAGAAGTTTTGGCTGGTTGATCATTTTATGTCGTTTATCGGAGTGGACTCTCTGCTGCCCGGTATTCTGATTTTGTGTTATGTACTGACATGCTTTTAAAATTAAGAAAACCGGTTTGCTAATAATATACATTTATACATTGTGAGTGCACTAGCTGAATTGAACTGAATTGATATTCTTTAATTCAGCAAAAATTAAGTATTAATAGCAATTTTAGAATCCTTGGGTCTCCACTTTTGAGTGTAAAATTTATATGAAATACTTTTCATTAAGCTATCAGATGCTTGGTTTATAAAATAGAGTATATAGAAATTGTTCAGCAGTAGCAGTTATCACGACCAACACACTTTACAATTGTAATTCTTTTTTCAAACCATTTCGTCTCGATTTGTTTTTTACTTCTAACTTGTTGGTTTTATTTAAGAACGCAAAGGAATTTACGACTCAACTTTGATTAGTCGCGGTTTGAGGATGATGGTGCGATTTTTTCCACTTCACAAACAAATTTAAATTATATCAGACGTTGTATATTGGTGATAGAGTTTATTTTAGCTCGTGTATGAACTGAAAATTATAGTATTGTAAGAAGTAAGAGACCCCTTTTGAGTTTTGATGACTTAATTTCAGAATGTTCTTTGAATATGTATTTTTATGTCGCTTTTTAGGGATTTTTATAGCGAATTGCCGGATGTCATTTTGATGATTTTTTGTTGCATAGAATTTCTTAATGTAAAGTAAGTCATTTCTTGTTTATTTAAAGTAAATGAATTTTTGTAAATTATATAAATAAAAATTGTAAAATGATATAAATAAGTCTTTAGAAGACAAGAATGGGTTAAATATGTTATTTTATCATAAAAAGTGAGCAATCTAATTTTAAATTTAAGAATCGCAACTAAATATTCTTGTAAGCAATACAAAAAAAATCGAAGCACGAAACTCGAGTACCTATATCTACTCTTTTCTTAAAAGTTTGAAAAATATATTATAACCACAGTGACAGAACACGGCAGTGGTAATTTATGAGTTGGATCTCGAAGTAATCTGAGTAATAAGACTCGGTTATCAATCACTACATAGTATAAAACAAAGTCGCTTTCTCTGTCCCTATATCCCTAAGTATGCTTAAATCTTTGAAACTACGCAACGGATTTTGATGCGGTTTTTTTAATAGATAGAGTGATTCAAGAGGAAGGTTTATATGTATAATACATGCATAATATAGCCGTGCGAAGCCGGGACGGGTCGCTAGTCCTTGATAATACAGTGTCTTTGTGTACTTATTAACTTATTTATTTACATGAAAACAGTTGAGTTATGCCCTGGGACGAAAATTCTATCATGCAAATGTCATTAGTACATAGGAGATTTTCTTAAAAGTAAACTGTAACCATTCATGTTGAACGACCTGGAGAAAGTGGTGGCCTAAAATTGAAATGCGAAAATTTCGTCGCCGTGCGCTGCTCCTTAAATAAATAAAATACATAAATATTACAGGACATTCCACACATCGCCATCTAGCTCCAAGCTAAGTAACTAGACTAGTGTTGTGTGTACTTATAATTCACTACTTGTCTGAGGCGGGAATCGAATCAGCAACTCTGTGTTTGGCAGTCCGGCATGGTGACCATTGTGCCAACTGGGTAATCTGATTTTAAAGTTTTATTTTCATTCTTCTGATAGACAACTACCTTTGTATTTATAGGTTTTCAACGTACCTTTCTATAGCCATCGGTCAGACCATTGCAACTGTCCAATCAAAAATAGAAAAATACAACCTGGCCTCTAAATTAGTCACCTCTGAAATTGGTCGCAGAATTTGTGGTCCAAAATCAGTGGAGTCTGAAGAGGCCAATTCTATTTGGGCGAATAATTTTCTCGTCACCAATAAACAAACAAGCAAGTTAGGATAGAATAAATATCAATATTCAAATAGGGACAACCGATTGAATTAATTAAAGTTAATAATTTACAATTCACACAAACGAAACGTACATTAATGTGGATGTTGTGACATAAATCACAAACGACACACATTTCCGTATCCCGGTATAATTATAACAATTTGCATTCTAAACATTAATGCAAATGTATTCGTTAAACTAAGGTGGTGGCATAGTGGTAGATATCTCGACTTTATTTCCGAAAATCGTGAGGTCGAATCGAAAAAACAAGAAACCCGACTGCGTAAAAAGTACCTACCTAAATAAAAAAAATGTGGTATTCTACATTTTTTTACAATAAATGACAGTAATAAAAATAAAATTCTTATAAAAACACTGTAAATAAAAAAAATACTGAAAACTGAAAAAAAGAACTTAAAAACAAATATTAAATTTTAATGCGAAACGTAACGACTATAATTGCATTCGGGACCCATTATTTGGGAGGATTTGAGTTCAATTCAAAATTTAGAGAAGCTCAATCTACAGAGCCACATAGATTCAAACTTACATACATACCTACATACATAGACTGATGAGCACATTACCACTCCTTTGCGTTGCGCAGTCGGGTAAAAAAAACGACCAAGTGCAATTCGGACTCGTGCACGAAAAGTTCCGTACTATGTATGCTTTATTTTTTATTGTTTTGTATTTGTTGTTATAGCGCCAACAGAAACACATAATTTGTGAAAATTTCACGGTCACTAGCTATCACGGTTCATGAGATACAGTCTGGTGACAGACAGACGAACAGGCCGACAAAAGGACGAACAGTGAAGTTTAGTAATAGGATCCCGTTTCTATCCTTTGGTACCGGTACTCTAAAAAGAACTCCATAAGTTTCTTGTGCCTTCTTCTCATTTGTGGACGCATTTCGAAGGCTCACATCCTAACTTAGTTAAGACTTTTTCAATGTGATTTCATGCAAATGAATCCAAATGACTTAACTTAGACTTTGAAATCTAAGTGGATATTTATTTGTTATTATTTATTTATATAATGGATATTTTGAGGAAAAAATTATGTGCGCTAATTGATTTTGTTCTTACGATGAAGGAAAACATCGTGATGAAAACTGCGGCTTAGTTGGCTCGAAATATTTTCTCTGGATACGTTCGACTAAGCTGAGAGGTTAGTGTGGGTCCATCCTCACCCAAAAAAGACTCATCTAAAATGTCTAGTTGCGAAAAAAATTCATATACAAGTACAAATAAACTAATATGAGAGTGTATTTGTATGTATTTTGTAGTTAAATTGTGATATAAATCAACGTAATTGCTCGATAAGATTGTTAACTTGGTTGCAAATTGGTTTCCATAACACGTTTAAAGCGAACGAAAATTTAAGGACTATCAGATTATTGAAAGCAAACAAGAAGGAAGAATATTTAAGGTGATTTCATCCTATCTGGTATTTATACACAGATAGCTGCGCCCCGCGATTTCACCCGCGTAAGTCCCGATCCCATGAGAATATTAAAAAAAGTAGCCTTCCTTAAAAAAGGACTATGCACCACAAAAATATTTTTTCAATTCGAACCAGTAGTTCCTGCTACTAGCGCGTTCAAACCAACAAACTCTTCAGCTTTATAATATTAGTAAGTACCTATAGATTTTTTGTAAATTGATGCTCTTAAAAAAACATATCTAACATTTTTTTTAAATGCGTTTTAGATCAAAATTTCCAACTATTAAAACCTTATGAGGCTTTAAAACTATCAAATCAAATCAAATCAAATCAAATATCTTTATTTTCTTTGGATACTTAATACTTAAAAGTATACAGGACCACATAAAAACGTCTTAAAAAACTAAGTTAGGATGTGTGCCTTCGGAACGCGCCCACCAATGAGAAGAAGGCACAAGAAACTCATGGGGTTTTTTTTTTTCATGTGGTCACGCTCACAATGGTCAATATTACAGTATTTGAAAGTATTATTTGAAATGGAGCAACTAAAGTCATGTCCATGGGTTCTTATCATTAAGATAAGACGAAGTATCATAGTATGCCTTACTGCACAATCTATGCTTTATAAAAGTTTTGAATCTGTTAATGGACATGTCATATACATCTTTAGGTAATTTATTATAATAGAGCACACATGTACTATTAAACGACCTGTTTATTTTCCGGAGCCTGCTACCGGGCACGGTAAGTTCACCCTTATTTCTTAAATTGAAATTATGAATATCGCTGTTTTTACGGAAAATATCAGGATTTTTGTGAACGTAGAGCAAGTTTTCGTAGATATATTGTGAATAGAGCGTTAATATATTTATCTCTTTAAATTTTTCTCTAAGTGATTCCCTGGGGCCCATTTTGTAGATAGCTCGGACAGCTCTCTTTTGCAATATGAAAATAGCATCAATATCTGCAGCACACCCCCACAGTAGGATGCCGTACGACATGACACTGTGGAAGTAGCCGAAATAGACTAGGCGAGCAGTCTCAATGTCCGTGTATTCGCGAATTTTCTTAACGGCGTAAGCGGCAGAACTAAGTCTATTGGACAATGCTTCCACATGTGGGCCCCACTGAAGCTTAGGATCTAAAGTTATACCTAGAAAGACAGCCTTACTGACTAATTCGACTTCCTCATCATTAATTTTTACAACAGTTTTTACTTGTTTTACATTTGGAAGTGTGAACCGAATTAATTTAGTTTTGGATCCATTCAGTAATAAATTATTGGAATTGAACCAATCAACTATTCTAGAGAGAGCATTGTTCACATCGTCAACGTTGGACTGACGCCTTTTAACCTTGAACACCAAGGAGGTGTCATCTGCGAACAACACTATCCCATGGTTGTCCCTTACAAGGTAAGGTAAGTCATTTATATAAACTAAAAACAGGAAAGGTCCTAATATGGATCCTTGAGGAACCCCCATTGCTATCGCAGATCCGGGGGATCGTTTCCCGTTAACATCAACACTCTGGATCCTACCGCTCAAATAAGAAGAGATAAGATCCAGGGCGCCGTCCCTAATACCGTAGTGGTGTAGTTTCATGATCAATGTATTATGTTGAACGCAATCAAATGCCTTGGATAAGTCACAGAATATGCCATACGCATCATGTGACTCCTCCCAAGCATCAAATATGTTTTTAATTAACGCTATACCCGCATCAGTAGTCGAGCGCCCCTTACTAAACCCGAACTGTTTATTATGTAAGATATTATTATCATGGAAATGTTTCAGTAGTTGCTTTAAAATAAGTTTTTCAAAAATTTTACTTAACGTGGGTAGTACTGATATTGGTCTAAAATTGGAGGGGTCTGAGGTACTACCAGATTTAAACAGTGGAACTACTTTACTCAATTTCATTAAATCAGGAAACACACCACAATCTATACATCGATTAAATATAATGACTAGTTCTGGTATAATCAGTTCAATAATTGATTTAACAATCGGGACAGACATCCCCCATAGATCTTTAGTTTTCTTGAGATTTATTTGCTTAAGCACTACAATAATGTCATGATTTTTAACATATTGGAATTTAAATGTTTTATTACAATTTGGTACATTCGTTTTTAGCAAAGCTTCTGCAATGGGGGTAGAAGAATTTAAAGCCTTCGTCAAAGTAATAGCTACATTACCGAAAAAAATCTCAAATTCGTTTGCGATATCTTGATCATTATTAGTTATATTTCCATTAATACTCAATTTAAACTCGGTGTTTTTGGCTGCGACTCTCCCTGTTTCAGCGTTAATTACTTTCCATGTAGCTTTTATTTTATCATCACTAGTTTTAATCACAGATTTAATGAAGAGAGATTTTGCCAAAATACACACTCTTTTAAATATCCTTGAATAGTTTCTAACGTAGGCTCCAAACTCTTCTGATGTATTACTCTGTCTTTCCGCGTATAACTCATATAGTTTATGTCTACTGCGGTGAATACCAACCGTTGCCCAGTCACTAAACTCGCGTTTGTCGGAGACTACCATAGATCTGGATGTAAAGATAGACTGAAATTGGTTATTAAGAACCGAAAAAAAGTTATTATATAATACATTTGGATCCGTATCACAAGGCAGAAACGGTAAAACGTTAGCTAAATTCAATCTAAGTTCCTCCAGACGAGCAGCAGTCACCGGTACGTACTTTATTTTCCTTTTTGGTATCGATTTTATGACAATAGCAAATTTGACAAACTGACCACTATGGTCTGATTCTAATTTATTAATGATAGATTTGCTAATCGTGGATATATTATCGGTAATATAAATATTATCAATACATGTCGCAGTAGTGTCAGTGGTTCTAGTAGGCTCCAGAAACACGTTAGATAAATTGTGTGATTTATACAAATTCAGAAGTTTCGTGGAAAAGGTGCTTATTTTCAGTAAATCTACGTTAAAATCCCCACATACAAGTAATTGTTTTTTTGATTTAGATAATTTTGTTAGCATTTCATCCAATATCTCAATAAATTCTTTAAAATTTTCAAAAACAGGTCGTCTATATACACATACTACTATTAATTGCTCCAGTTCTACACAAGATATTTCCGTTACACATTCCACAGACATAGACACGACATCTTTTCTTTCTTTATATTTTAATTTATTGTTCAGTATTATAAGAGACCCCCCCTTTGCCGTGTTTACCCTGCAGAATGCGCTGCCAACCCGGTGGTTGCTGAAATTGAACATGAGCTGGTGAGCCCGGAGATGATGTTCGGTTATGCATACAATGTCAATATCCTCAGCGTTCATGTACAATTCCAGTGTTAGTATTTTGCCCTCTGTCATCCCTCTGATATTTTGATGCACCAGGGTAATATTTTTTTCATAATTTTTATTTACTTTATTTATTTTAGGGCATTTATTCCAGCAATCATTATTATTTGACTCGTTAGATAATGAAATCAATAATTGGCTTATATTGTTATCTGAACAATTTTTTTTATTATTATTACTTGGTAATGTGCTAGAGGATATCTCCATTGTCTTAAAACTACTGCAAGAGCGTACCTCTTTTGTCTGATTATTTAATTTAAATTAATCGGATAAAGACAACTATCCGCAGTCTGAATAATATTTATGTCATTTAACTGCGCAAAAGGCGCAGTATATGTAGCCAAATTCTTGGCTGTAAAATTAAAAAAATAACATAGCGAAGTTGCTATCTGTCTTTTGATTGAATCCGGAAGCTTGTGCTTTCCCTTCGTCAAATAATAAGTATTACTAACAATAGGGTTAGTGTCAATAACATTGAACTTTTTACTATAACATGATATAGTGTTCAATGCTAAATTTAAATTATGTCTAAGTGTATTTTCCGCAGCTGGCAAGTTTTTACAGTAGGGGAGTGTAAACATTACAATATTGTCTATGTTCAAGGAGCACAAAGTATCACAATATTTCAACATTTCCTGTTTGTTGACACTTCCCCTATTTCCAATAAAAATAATTAAATTATCATTTTTTTCAAATTTATAGCTACTTATTCTTTTCATAATTTGGTGATAGGATGCAGAAGGCATACAGTAATTTATAAAAGACTGTCCCTTTGAATAAAAGTTTAATTTTGAGCCCATATCCATTCCAATTTCATCGCTAAACATGATTGTTTGATTTTTATTATTAATTATTTGAGAACTTAAATTAGAAGATTTACATAATAGCTGTGCACGGTTACACAGCTGCTCACTCGATAAGGAAGGTGTATTCAAAGGCTCGGGCTGGCTGCAGCGGTCACAGCCATAACTTGTTTTGTCTGCCAAAGAGTCAAAACGGTCCACATAGTCAGATGTTGAATTAATAAGTTTACCCATTGCCATTGAATATTCCCTGATAATTTGCTTTGATTTATCATACATGATAGTCACTGATTCGAGTGAGTCTTGCAAGTGTCTAAGCTTAATTTGAAATTTATTCGTATCGGCTGCATGTTGCCTTTGATAATTTTCTAATTCTAACGTGCATAAACTCAATTTATCTAATAGTTCCAATCTATTTTTACAATTTTTAACGTTTTTAGATAGTTTTTTATGATTTTTGATTAAATTTTTATTTTTTCTAATAAATTTATTAATTTTTACAAATTTTTTTTTTAAGTTTTTTGCTGCTGCAAAAGTCCAAATGCACCTTGGCTGACACTGAACGGCGTAGGGGAGTGTCGTTAGTGAGATCAATAATGTCTGTGTGCATAGGCCTTGGAGCAGCAACCAACTGCGGGGACCTCCCTACGAGCTCGTCAAATAATGATTGATTTTGTTGTGTGGTAATTTCCTGGGTGGCTGCTTCAAGGTGTGAGATATGTCGATGGGCCTCACAGAGCTCCTGTTCCAGGTCAGATATGCGTCGTAAAGCCTGCTCGTACTCTGCACTACAACTATCAAACCTATCTAACAATAGTTGGAGGTTATCCCGCTCTGTAGTCACATCTTCCAACTTAACATTAATTTGTGACAATTGGTTTTTTAATTTCCCGTTTTGTTCTATTGTACTAATAAGTTCTCTTTCGTTATCGTCCCGTTCGCTGTTTAATTGAACAACCTGCTCATTTGCGGTCTTTAATTGTTGCAAAGTCATTTGCAGTTTCGTCGCTTCCTGACGAGAAGCGACAGCGAAACCCTTCCTAGTCTGCATTTTGAAGAAATAACAGGTAAAATACGTCTGGAAAAACGAGCAGGAAGTTCCCCAAGCAAGTGGGTAGATAGGTTACCGGTATGTCAAACTATTGTACTTACATGGAATTTGTATTAATTACCTGGCTGTTATCAGCGTAGGATATACTATAACCCTTTCAACACGACAAGTACCAACCGTGCGCATCCGCAAAAAAAAATCTGTAGGCGCCAAAATTGTGTTTTTCCGAACGAAACCGACTCGCATCGATCGTGCGTTTTGTGGCGAGCCTAAAAAAAAATACAAGCGTGTGGTTCAACGTCTTCAGTCACTTCCAGACGTCGTGAAGGATGGCTGCGTTTTTCGGAGGAAACTCCCGCGCAGGTATGTACGAAAAATACGATATTTTTGTTCTAAATTCTAGTTTTTTTTGCGAAAATATTAAAATTAATGATAAAATCGAGAGGATACTGATAAAATGTCTTGAAATTTAGGTTGTTTTCTATGATTTTCGATGGATCCAAATCAAAGCGCACGATGATAGTATGTAGGTTTATATGCAAAATTTGATTACCAAAAGTGACGTTCGTGCGTATATTAATTTTTCGGTTAATTTAGGGTTACAGTGTTCAATTTAAACCTATTTTATCTTTTTCAGGGGCCATTAGCGACGACATCATTTTAAACATCTTAGGTGATGGGAATGACTCCGATATAGAAGACCTTTTAGATGAAAACTTCTTAGAAGAGCTTCAAGAAATAGATGAGGATCCGGAGGAGCAACCGAGTCTTCAACCTTCAATTATTTCCGTTCCAAGTACTTCGACACAACCAGTAAGTACTTCCACACAACCTGTAAGGACTCCCATAGAACCAGTAAGGACCGCTCAACCAAATCGTCGTGGACAAACCAGGGGCAGAATATGGAGGCAAACAAGCTACGCGGATAAACCACATGATTTTCCAATATTTCAAGTACGTTCCCCAAGATCACCTATGGATTATTTCAATGAATATTTTGACGCACAATTTTACAAATTAGGAGCCGAATGTACCAATAATTACCACATGCGCAAAACTGGTAATATCTTACATGCAACTCCTGATGAAATAAAAAAGTTATTTGGCTTACACTTGCTGATGGGTATTTTTAAATTTCCTCGTCTCTATCTTTATTGGCGTCAAAGTTCACGGTTGCCAGTTATAGCAGACATCATGACACGCGACCGTTTTTCCACCTTACGAACTTCTTTACACTTTGTTCCTGAAGACGAACCTACAACAGATGAAGAGCGCGGCAATCCTCTTTGGAAGGTACAACCTGTGATTAAAAAAGTTAAAGAAGCCTGTAACAAAATAGAGAGAGTGAGCGGAAATTACTCGATTGACGAGCAGATGATACCGTTTACTGGAAGGTGTAGTTTGCGCCAAGTTGTCAGAAACAAACCTAGACCAGTTGGATTGAAGAATTTTGTCATTTGTACAAGTGAAGGACTAATGATTGATTTTGATATATATCTAGGAGCAAGAACAGCTTTTGCAGAGCGAGAATTAGGTGTTGGTGCCTCTGTTATCTTACATTTAGCTAAAGCAGTCCCCCCTGGTAGTTGCTTGTATTTTGACCGATTTTTCTCGAGCCTTCCCCTAATTGAAAGACTACAGCAGTTAAATTTACATGGGACCGGCACAATCATGTTGAACAGAATCACTGAAAGAAGAAGCTTAAACTTTAAAGCAGACAATAAAATGCAGAGAGGAGAATCTCAACAGTTTACTTGTGATGATTTGGCTTTAATAAAATGGAAGGATAACAAATCAGTTTTGATGATCTCCAACTGTACAGGAGCTGATGAAACGTTGCCAATTAAAAGATGGGACAAAGTCGGAAAGAGCTACGTTGATGTGCCATGTCCTAAAATTATTTCAAACTACAATAAAAATATGGGAGGTGTGGATGTTTTGGATCAGCAAATGGAGTATTACCGGGCTTTTATAAAAACCAAAAAATGGACGCTAAAGGTGATCATACACTTTGTTGATCTTGCCGTAGTTAATGCGTGGAGACAGTACCGCAATGATTGCATTACATGGAATACAAACAAAATACTGGATCTTTTGCATTTTCGTCTAGAAATAGCAGAAGGATTAACACATACTCCAATACAAGGATCTTCAGCAAGTGATACTGATGAGGATGTGGATGTTTCTTTACCACCTAATAAAAAATTCAAACAGCCTGTCCCAACTGCTACTAAACGATACGATGGGTACGGTCATTTACCACTTTTTGATCACAATCTTTCATCTCCTCGAGTTTGCCAACTAGAAACTTGTAGTTGTCGATCAAAGATTAAATGCATGAAATGCAAAGTCTATTTGTGCCTTTCTAGAGGTAAAGATTGTTACTCCCTCTATCACCAAAAGTGATATACGGGTTTTTTTATATTTTCTTTTATAAATAATTTATAAATTGATCTCTACTTTGATAAATGTTGATCTCATTGATTGATAACAATTTTTCTTAGATTTTAAGACAGAAATTATTATAGTTTGTTGATTGTTTTTAATTTGATTATGTGCCAATTAAGATGCAACGTAAGACTGATTACTAAGTAATAATAATAATAAAGAAAATAATTAATAAACCTGTTTTATTTTCTGTTTAAGCGCCTTTAAATAGTAATTGCACGATCGTGCGCTTTGTCTACTAAAAACCGAACTTAAACGATCGTGTAGGTACTTTTGTGGGATACCTATAAGACCTAGATTTTTTTTAATATTTTTCTAGAGGCCTGTAGGACCTAAATGATCAGATGTTATTATAAAAATTATAAAAATATTTAAAAAAAAATTTCGGGCTGAAAGGGATAACATATATCCAGGAGAACAAACGGTAAACAAATCCACCAACCACTAAATCACTTTGAATATCTCCACAAAATATTCAAAAGAACACAAGTAAACAATGTTGACAATCCGATAACTGATCGACATAAGTTTCACGCATTATTTACGTATTTTCACACTATTTAACAATTAGATATTGATTTAACTATAATTATAGTTGCGATGAAATTGTAATTGGGCTTTAAATACACAAAATAACCAATAAAATAATAAAATATTTTGGGACAAATTCAATTCAGCTGCTCGCTCTAGTGTTGCCAGCGCGGAAAAAAAAATTTACAATCCAAAATTTACATGACAATTTGAGTTTGCGTTTGCCCTACAGTAAAAATGACTCTTAAATTAATGGAGCTTTATGGCCATACAATTGCATAACCAAGCTATATTTTAACAAGGGATAGAATTAAACAGCCCCCACTACTTAAAGTAGGTATTCACTGTTTTCCAACAGCACTGATCTAAAAGCCATAACCGCTTGAAATTCAACTACATCAAGCTTTTCCAAGCTATCCCGTATTCGAAGCTATTTCGAACTTTAAGCCGACGTTCATAGAAGTTAATGGATAGTGCTATTGGGAGATATTTGATACTAATATCGGTAGGTATCTGCTTCAATTACCTATTCCGAGCTAGGTCAGTACTACAACGTTGATCAAATATTTGATCCGGTTGTCGGATTCTTGTAGAAATAAAAAAATTAAAAGTTCTGACTGACTGATTTATCAACGCACAGCTGAAACCAATACACGGGCTAAAATTTGGTTTTCAGATAGCTAGGCGAAGTAGGACCTGAAAACCCCTATCTCTTTCCCACACGCGCGCCGCGCGATGACTCTATCCCTTTCCCCCGCGCGCCGCGAAATGGCTGTTTTAACTGTTTTATGTAATTACTAGCGACCCGCTCCGGCTTCGCACGGCTATATTATGCATGTATTATACATATAAACCTTCCTCTTGAATCACTCTATCTATTAAAAAAAACCGCATCAAAATCCGTTGCGTAGTTTTAAAGATCTAAGCGGTCAAAGGGAAATAGGGACAGAGAAAGCGACTTTGTTTTATACTAAGTATGTAGTGATAAGACTCACATTTATTTTAGTGAAAAACCATCTGTACTAACTTAGGAGATTTGATGTAAAATTTATGAAAATATAAATTTTGTACTTGTTTTTTCTTTACAATCGTCGTAAAATTGAAAAATACCAAAAAATTAGAATTTTTTAGGATTTTCACAATTTTTTTTTCTATCGAGGCAAATCACTCTAATCTTGTTTCGAAGTGTATGACAATACATAGCATTTCTTCACTTCTACAATAGTAGAAATATCATTCTATGGATTAAAGTGGTTGATCCCAAAAACTGTTTCTAAGACACCTCCATCGCGCTTCCGGTCATACCACTTCGTCTTAAAACGTAGTCATCCACTAAGAAAGGGTTTTGGAATTATTAGAGCTTTGGAGCTATTAGAAATACATAATGTAATAGGTTTTATATGTAAAGTTTTAAAATCGGTTTCTACAGTATTTTTCTTACAAGTTTATTCTTCTTTCTGCCATCAGGCAGGTGTGATAGGTGGTCAAACGCGGTCAGCGTTTGACCACCTATCATATTTGAAAAAAAAAAATAGTTATTTATTTATTTTATTTTATTTGGAAAACAAACAGTTATAAATATTCTGCTTAAACAAACTAAAAAAGTGGAATTATGTATAGCAAGGGTCAGGTAAATCTTAGCAAAGAGAATTTTATTTCTTATGTCTAATATTCACGTTTTTTTTTTCGTTTTCCATCATCTCGTATATCTTTTCCATCTAATTCTTAATCTTTTCAATAAAGTAATTATTGACTAAGCAATTTCCCATTAACCTAAAACTTCTCTAAAAGTTACTACTTTACCTATCAGTTTTCAGGTGACGTTTACAAAATCTTAATGCCTTCCGATAAACTGATCCGGCAGCCGGTTGTAAACACCAAATGTAGCTTTAAAGCGAATAGTATATAGTACATCGTTATACGGAACCAATAAACCGTCAACTAATATACCTGAGCATCGGAATTTGCATTTCAAACGGGTCCCTAAAGGACCCCTCGATAGTAGGCTAATGGTCTAGGCGAGAGACAGAAATTTAGCTATATTAACTCGCCCGCATCGTTTAGCGCCAATCTGGTACTTGTTAGCAGACGTGGGAATATACGGTGTCGTTTGATTATGAGGAATACTAGATACGAATTTTTATACTGGTTCTGAATCGCCGTCTATTAATGAACTAGGCCTTTTTTATTCAGTGACTAAGCTTTATTATTATAAAACTAATAGGTTGACTTGCATAATAATATTTCCCGGGACGGTTAGGCATACTTGTATGAACTTCAAAAGTTTTAGAACTATGGATTTGTAGGTATTTTAGGCTATTTTGGAATAAGCCATAATAAGACCTTAAAAATATTAACCAACTGTCAAAGTGTCAAACTGATTAAATAATAATTGAAGTTGTGATTATTAAATTACTTATCATTTAATTTTATAATCAGAGTTATAAAAAATAAAATACATGAACATAAAATGTCTAAAAACGAAATGTAAAAATAATAAAAAGAAAACAAAACAATCGAAATCGAATAGAAAAAAAAAAACAAATACCGCAAGTATATCCAGATATAATTCTGCATTTGAAAATGCTAAAAAGTTATACGTAAGAACCCCACTACCGTAGACAAGAACAAAGGTAACAATATAATACAGAAGGAACTCCTCTAACTTACTCCACTAAGCAGTAAGCAACGTAAGCGCTAGAAACGGAGATAATTCATCAAGAGACAAGATAACGTTGTTGCGACTTGTGACATGATTACGTTGAATTACGTATAATATTACATGTAACATGTCGTTTCCATTTAGAGGCCGTAGTTATAGACAATTGTAAATGCTTACAGATTTAGAATTACATGTTTATTTGTAAAATATTGTGATGACAGCTTCAGAAGCCACATTCAAAAACTTTCGCACGAAGTCATGAACATTCCGCTCAAGCGGCGGGCAAAAGCACACAGTCAATGCATGCAAGTCTGGCAAATAAATGAAAAATGTATAAATTATAAATGAAAACGATAAATGATTTGATTTGATTGGACTTTGTGCTTAAACAAAAGCTATATTAAAGCTTAATGCATTTAACGGGTAATCTAAAATTCATAATTTCAATACCCACGAGGTTAATTTTATTTAATCATTTTGACACTTTGACAGTTGGTTAATCTATAAAATACTAATATTATAAAGCCGAAGAGTTTGTTTCTTTGTTTGTTTGAACGCGCTAATCTCAGGAACTACTAGTTCGAATAGAAAAAATATTTTTGTGTTGGATAGTCCATTTATCGAGGAAGGCTAGGCTATTTTAAATTTCGATATTCCCACGGGGTCGGGAGTTACGCGGGTAAAACCGCGGAACACTGCATAAACATGACTAGCAAGTCATGTTTATAGTCTTAAACCAATTAATTTTTTGTTGTGCAAGTCAACATACTCGTAAGTACCAAATTTTTCTTAAATAAAACTTATATACGAAAAGGGTTAACAATTAACATATTATTTTAAGCTATAGGTATTACCCTATATTATAATTGTAATTCATACCCTATATTTTTAGCATCTATAACTATGGCCGTAGGTGTCTCTTGTTTTTGAAGAAACAGAGGGAAATGGTTTTAATTAATTTGATGTCTGCAAGTGACGGCTGATGATTATGATGATGAAGCACATTTCGCGGAAACATGATATTGTAAATAATTACTTTGTAATTCTAATTTATTAGGGTGAAGATTACTGGGGATATTAATTTTTATACATAGAGATCAAATACATTAAAGCGTTTCTCTTTCTGTTTTTATTATGGCATATTTATTTTATTCTCCTTCTTATATTCCTATCACGTTATAACCCACCCATCCTCTTCTTTAATTCTTGTCCATCCAAAGGTTGCCTGGAAGCGATCGCTTTTAGCGATAAGGCCGCCCATGATGGTGCCATATTTTTTGGTTTAATATTGTTTTTGTAGCAGGAATTTATGTTAGAATTAAGGTTTTATGTGGTACAATAAAGAGTTTATCTATCTATCTATCTGTCACCTTTTGCCATACAATTTTCCCAATGCTAAGTGAAGTATGATTATAATCTCCCTGTTTCGTTATCTTTGACGAAACTTCGCCGTTGAGTTTTCCTATGAAATAATATTTTCAGGTACCGATGGCCTACTTTGACCTATCTTGTACTTATAATTGACCTAAATTATATTAAATGTCACCAAAGTTGTATAATTTAACTCAAAATAGATACTTTTGGCAACAAAATAAAAAGGCCACTATAGGGTTCTAAAATTGTTATTGTTAGAATATTTATTTTAGACTTCAATTTTAAATAATTGCATATAAATTACTAAAATAATATGATGAGGCTCCACTTTTGATGCTGACTGTACATATCATAAGTTACATTGAACAACTTTTATGACAGGTTATACAATTTAGGTCAATTAAGGTGTACAAATTAGGTCAAAGTGATGTCTGACAATCAAAACAAACTATTTCGTTGACTCAAAAAATTCAACGACATTTGTGTCAAAGACTAAAATTGTAAACTGGAAGATTGTCTGACTGTACACCAGTTTCACGAAAATATTTGAACAATAACGTCCGCCATCTTTGATTGATAACAAAAAACCCTACTTATATTGGTACTAAAGACAATGTATCAGCAAGCTATACCAGTAAAAACGGCACTAAATTCCATCATAATAGCTAAAATTTCTCCTAAAGTGTTAAGTGAACCGTTTTATCTTAACAATCAGTATAAAAGCAACAAAGTGGATCCCCATTAATCACAATTTGTTCGACCGTTAAAAATTGTCACGAAGAATTATAATTTCGGATATATTGTGGAACAAATGATGTGAGATACAACTTTGGAGAGACAAAGTTTTGTATCCACTCTGATCATATTTCTTTGGTAAACTTCTATCTTATTATAATATCTTATCTATATTCTGCTTCTTCTACTTCACTCGCGTCAGTCCCGATCCCGTGTGAATATCGGGATAAAAAGGAGCTTTCATCATAATCAGTCAAGTTGTTTTACAGCCTATACAAACAAAAATCCAAAAAGTAATCTCAATGATTTTTTTATAGTGAATGGCCTGCAACTATGAAGGTACTTGATTGAGTGGCGTAATTGGCAAGCATACTTAAATGGAATGCGAGTTCGAGTCTTGTCTCAGTTGCAATTTTTGAAGGGGCATTTTTCCTTAAAACATAATATATTATCCAAAAAGTAGGTAAATGAAAAAATATCTTTATGCTATTAATATTTATGCTAAGAAGAACATTAATAACATGCGTTAGTTACAGATTGATGAAAATTCAAAATATTTTGATTTAAAATTGATAAATAAGTATCAGAAGTCGGGTTATCTTCTGGTAATAATATTGAAAGTCCATGGTTAATAGGAGTGATTATTATTCTACCAAATGACACTATACGTCAACGAAGCTTAATTCGATTGGACGTATTCAAATAAATTACTTTATAAGGCGGGGCTTACGAATGTAATTAAAAATATAGAGCACTTGCACATACAAAAAATAAACTAAAAGACATCTAAATCAACGATAGAAAACTTCCCACATTCATAGCTACACACCTAGTTTTTTTTGTCTAAGCAAATGCTCAAATAGATTAGTATCACCCCAACTAGTTTAGTTTCCTGCTGCATAATTGTTAAATTTTTCATTTATTATTCTATTGTTTTTGTGAGACTTGAGGTTAACCATTTCGATAATTTTGGTGTGGGTAATGAAATTGTTTATCGTGATGTTGAAAATAATTGTATCAAACATTCTTGTTTAAATAGTTTATTATGGTAATTAATTAATATGAAAAGTTCCGTATTTATCAGGTCTTATTTTCAGTTAAATTTTATTTATACACCCAATACTTGAACATCTGAAAGTCAAATCTCATATTTATTCTAAAAAGTTCAAATACAAATATAAACTAAATAGGGCAAAATCGTGCCCAAAGGAGTTGGTTACATACATACAAACAAGCAAACATACAGGTGAAACTAATAAAAGCGTGTTAAAAATACGAATCCTCGTACAAATCATAACAACAAATAATGACGAAAAATACCCTAGTTCTAGTATCTATGGTCCGCAATAGTGGAATAACATCTTATGGTTAGGCTAATCATATTACATAATTAAACTCTGTGTCAACATGAGCTAACTTAAAAATGATATTCAGCAGAATAATTATATTTTCAGAAATTCATCAGAACATCAGTAATTTTAAGTACTTAACTTTCGACTTTGAAAGCACTCCATGCCATAAAAATGACTTGATAGAACATTGAAAATATAGAGGTGATGGTGAGGTGATATTTCTTATTTAAGATCATTACAGTTCACTGCTCAGAATAAACCACATAAAGTGAAGACATCATCTCAAATTACGACCACAATTTTACGCCCAAAATCAAGTTCACATAACAGGATCATTCCTAACACTGACCAAGCACTTTCTACTTTACGAATTAGAACAAAAACATCTCTAATGATAACCACTTGAGCTCGCTTCACACGTTCCATTACCTGGAAGTAACCTTAAGTTTTCGAAGCCAGTTCTTTGGCGCCAAACTCAGCGAGTCTCTCTCTTTCGTTTGCGCCATTGTTGCTATATCTATCTTTGTCTGTATTACCCTTTGCGGCATGGAGAGCATTCTGAATTAAGCAATTATGGTTAATTTTGAATCTACCCATATTATGGTCTCTTCGGTCGGTCGATGTGTTATTTTGAATCATAATTTGTGAGAAGGCCGCACTGAGCAGCTGTAAATTATAGGAACCGGATCATATTTTTTGGTTGTTCTTTTTTCCTATTATTCGACTACTTAGATTGAGTGTTACGCTTTGATATTATTACATATTAGATAATAAGGAATTGGGATTTCGAAACTAGTTTTTGCCGGAGGCTTTGCTCGTGCCCTGAATTATGCAATTATGGTAATTTAATGATTGGGGATGTTAGTTTAGAGATCCGGATTTGACCTACCTTTACAGTTCATTTTAACTTAATAAATGCTTTCTTTTGTTTCAGATGTCAACACAGTTACAAATGTATCAATAAGAAGGTAATTATTTTTCTTCTTATTCACACACCGTATTTTGATGGTCTTCGATTTGTCGTTTAGTTTGTGAATACAAGTGAAATCATATTTTTTCGAAACGGTACAATTAGCGTTGACCTCAACTATTACTTGATTGTGAAATCAGACTCAATTGTAAAGACCCGTAGAATCAAAAGGATCATAAAATTTATAGTTACAACTCTATCGTAACACCAAGTAATTGCCTCTAATTGGATACAAACAAAGCTATGGTTTGTGTTACAAAACAGTTTCGATCAAAAGCGTTTATAATTTTTAAGATAGATAGAAGGTATATCTACGTAAAGTCTTTGGTATTACATAAAAGACTTACTTTTCTTATCAAGGCTATTAAATACTTACATGTCCCAGACGCCCACCAAAGTGTCCTGAACAGCATGAATTAATAATTGTTAAGGCCAACACTGTTAATAAATATATCTTAGGAATATTTCGCATTGAATGAAAAGAATATCGACGTCAATAGATTCTCGCATTAAAGAACTGAGCAGAAAATTTTGTTATTGATGAAGTCTAAAAAATACATAGCGATTTAAAACATCATCATTACATATCACTACATAGTATAAAACAAAGTCGCTTTTTCTGTCCCTATTTCCCTTTGACCGCTTAAATCTTTAAAACTACTTTTTAAAACTAAGTTTTTTTTGAATAGATAGAGTGATTCAAGAGGAAGGTTTATATGTATAATACATGCATAATATAGCCGTGCGAAGCCGGGGCGGGTCGCTAGTGTATTAATAAAAGAAACGTTAGCGAACACTTAGCGAATATTATTTGGACAAGAGCAATCTTGTAGACGCTGAGGTGCAATCAAACTTGCTCCTTAAAATAACTGAGAAAAATTTCGACGAAAGTACAGGAAATTACACGCCCCCGGCGTATGAAATATTGTATTCTTTTGTTCTAACTTTGTACGTTGTTTTAAACTGATACTCTTGTGTAGAAAAAACAAGAAACTAAGGTCATCAGAAACGCCAATTGCCCAGTATTTAGTTTATTAAGTAACTTATATAAAAGTTATCGTAAGTACGTACCGTTACAATTATTACTGTTAAATCATACCTACTCGTAACTATTTGTACTAGATCGACGTAAATTTCAATTTACTTAGCATAATTAGAAACCTTAGTGGTTTCGCTGTGCTAAGTTAAGTACTGAATGTTTTTTTAAGTTTCTTTATTAAGTTAAATAAATGGCAAAAAAAAAGTAAATTATTTCATCTTTTTTAAATACGTATACAAAAATTATTTATAAAAGTAGGTATATGTTTAGCAAACAATCCCAAAAGTAATGTTAGGTACGCATATTATGTCTACTTTAAAAGCAACTTTAAAAATATCTAAATAAAAAAAACTCTGCAATATGGGCGTAAGGTTAGAACGGTCATGAATTTTGTGCGCATAAATGGCGCAAAAACTTATTGACAGGAGCATTCGGTGACAACGTATCGAAAGAAACGATAAATACCTGACACTCCGAGAATTGGTGACATTTCTCTTTTATTTTTGTAGAGATTAACTAGTTCAAAGATTAACGCCTTTACACCAAAATTACATTTCTATGAATCCATTTCTCAACTGCAATATCTTTCATTCGAATTTGTTTCTTTTAAATTCGTTAGACATTCGATTTGGTTTTTTTCAACAATTTATTACATCACTAGCGACCCGCTCCGGCTTCGCACGGCTATATTATGCATGTACATATTATACATATAAACCTTCCTCTTGAATCATTCTATCTATGAAAAATACCGCATCATAATCCGTTGCGTAGTTTTAAAGATTTAAGCGTACAAAGGGAAATAGGGACAGAGAAAGCGACTTTGTTTTATACTATGTAGTTATAGTGATCTGTCAAGTTTATTAAAATCATTTTATAGGCTGGATTTGAACTCTGGAGGATTTTAATTTCGCTCTATTTGATACCCTGACACAATCCTTTTTATTTTCAATTCAAGAAGTTTTAATATTTGTTATAAAAAAAACTTAAACAATAATAACTGCGGTTTTGATTTTTTCTGTCAAGCATGGCAAGAGTAGGTATTAGGTGGAAGAGTCATTAAGTATTAGGTGTTAGGTATTAGGTGGAAGAGTCATTAAACTTTTATGAATGAAATGAAATAATGAATTGAATAGGTTCAGAAGAGACCTTTCATGCAAAAGCTACCCTACCCTAATACGATTATTAAAGATCGAGACGTCACAAATCGAATTATCCCAAAGTTCAATGAATCGAAACGATAATTCGCATTTACTACTCCATTTCTTAGGAATTAAAATTCGAATTAATATGTTACGAGCCTTTATTAACTGCCGTCGGATATGTTAAAACAGATGTTTCACCTTCGTCTGACGGATGGGTCAGACAGGGTCGGCAGCCATCTTGAGAGATTCCCGCCAATCGTTGCTTCCCGGGGCGCCTGTCGACGGAACAAGCGAAATAATTACCGACATCGTGACTCCATAAACATTTCACTTTTAAGAGCTTGTAATATGAGAAAGATTGTTTTAAGAAATGTTTAAGTAAACAACAACAAACTATTTCGTGTATCTTGACATTTTATTTTGTTTTCTTGGTTGTTAATTATTGGTCTTAACTAAAGTCTGTCCTTGTGATTCTTTTGACGTGATAACGTTTTATAAATTGGTGAACACCTGCAATCTCACAAAAGTGTGACGTCACGCGTCGTTACTGGAACGCCTCATGTTATTGACAAGGTAACTATAGCAACGTTTTATCGTTGCCATGGTTACCATCAATGTTTTCTTATGACGTTATCACGTAAAATTATCGTCCGGAAACAGACTTTACAGACAACCATTTTTTTGGTAAAAAGTTTTGGTTTTTGAACAAAAACAGTCGATAAACATCCATGTTTAAAAAGAAAAAGAAAGAAATAAAACAATATTAATAATCTTAATAAGTTTCCCTAGGTAGGGTACCCAAAAGGCTGGCTGCATTACCTCTTTGGATGGCAATGTCGATCCGTTGGCCAAAGTAGCAGCCAGCCCTTTGGTCACCTGAAGCTAATACTAATATTTTTGTAAAAATCTAAGGCTTCTGGTCCCCACGGACCCAAGGTCTCCGTGGCAAAAGGCAGAAACATGTAGCCATCACCAATGGATACATATTTCCGTCAGCCGCAGCACCCGCCTCCCTGGAGGTAGAGCCGAGGTGTGAAGCCGCCAGTGTGTCGACACAAGTAGCGTCCGACAATAACGGTTTTCCATGACTCCAGGGGTTTAACGTCATCCCATCGGGACGCTTGCCATCATCACGCACAAGACCGTTCATGATGAACAAACATAAAACCGTAGATGGTTGAACAATTATTATTCAACAAACATTTTATGATTTTTAATAATCACATCATCGAAATAAAATGTGAGTAAACATTACCTCCTGCTTAACAGTAACACTATTCATAATCAACATACAATCAATCAACGATTTGCTATAAGAATCCGTTCCACAGCCTCCACACCTGTCGCCCTATCTCATTTTAATGAAGACATTATTATAAGCAGGTGTTCCCATTTAATTCTATGCGCTTTGTTTTCTTCGATACATTTTTTTGAGCTCCGCAAAACAAAATTTATTATACAGGTATCAGAAAGGTGCTTTAAAATTTCGGTTTTAACAGATGTATGTAATTAAACTATAAAGTTTTTTTATATTGTCGTCTTGTGTCAGAATTGTTGTAACGTTTATGAACTCAAAAATCGTTGTGTCCGCAAGCGATTGGTATAAAGCAGTTAATTCGCTTTAGATTGGTGGTTGTAAATCTTTGTGGTAGTTTTATTGTGATTCTCGATTGTCTTGGTGATTTTTATTGTTGCCTTTTTTGTGAGTTAATTATTTGACTTGATATGCGGTGGATAAAGAGTGTGTTGGTTCTGTTTCCTTTTATAACTTTTTTTCTGTTTTCATTTTGACGTATGTTGAGTCATTTGTTTTGTATTTTAGAAGATGAGTATTCTTTCCTAGATTTTTATAAAGAAAAATGCTTACTAAAAAATTACACCGTGACGAGATATTTTGCACTTATGACCTTTTGTGCTACGCGTCCAACTACGTCGCAGGTGAAATTTCGGCTACTTGTACTTGTATACGGGCTTTTATCCGCAATCAAACCTCTTTAGTTGGTTCCCCTTTGCGAGAGGTTCTACTTGTCAGGGGGAGAACCAGCCCAGCTCTTCCATAAATTTTGCCACAAGATGTGGTTTCTCAAAAAATCTTTGGAGGCTTTAAAGTCCTGTCTCTAATCTCCGTTAGTACCATGCAGTTCAGCAGCAAATGAGCGGTCATTTCCTCAGCCTCCATGCATGCTCTGCACAGTAAAATAGTATTTTATATGATGAGTATTCTTTCCTAGATTTTTATAAATCAAAATGCTTACCAAAAATTTCACTGTGACGAGATATTATTATTTTGCACTTATGACCTTTTGTGCTACGCGTCCAACTACGTCGCAGGTGAAATTTCGGCTATTTTTATCATGTTAGACTAGTTGGTTTATATCTGATTAATTAAAAAAAAATGTTGAAACTTCTTTTAGTAGGTAATTGTTTTTAAAATGTGCAAAAATCATGTTTCTAGGCCTAATGGCTTAGTTCCCATGTAAGTACATTTTTATTGCTCCTGCATCAATTTTTTATGATTACCTTTAAACTGAAAGAGATAACTCGATACGGCGAATAGCTTACGAATAGTTTATGTGACGGGTACTGCAGTGCAAAAGTTAAACGCTCTCTGAAACTCTAATGGAAAAACATAAACATTTACTACGCCTGTTTGAATTTGGTTTATATTCTTTACGACTGCTCACTTTAAGACTTGACACTTTAACCTGACGTCGACATCTTTACATTTGCTATGCTATGAACCGAGTAACGTTTTATGTCTCAAACGTCAGAGAGAAAATTGTAACGTACAAAAGTAGATCTATAACTTAGAAGTACACTTGAAATTAAATCTTCCAATAATTGCCATAAGCTTTCGAATCGATCAGCCTTTCAAGCCAAGGATACGAAACGAGTTGAGATAACGATTCGATTCCAAGTTTGAGACGGTTGATTCTTCACTATCGCCTTTATACTCAATCGATTAAAGTCCTAATCCAATTGATCCCGATTCATCGGCTTGAAATAAAAGTTATTGAATAATCATTGATTAGATGATTATCGAATTGGACGCAATAAGCTCGTCTTGTAAGAACATTTTATATGGTAATTGAAATGCAATATAAGCATTGGATTTCGGGTTCGTTATCGGTTTACGATAGTATCAGGAACACGATTTTCTGACGCCGTGTTTGTACATTGTGTATTCGAATTAAGCATCAAATAATTATGATAAAGGTATCGATATCAGAGTTCGTTTCGTTAATGAGCGAATCGTTTAATGAGTTCATAATTTACAGAATATTATTATGTGAAGATCGTGCAATGAAAATTCTGAATACAATTTCCATGTTTTTAAATATATTATGAGCAGCGCTTTACTGAGTAGACTATTTAGGTAATTCGTTATCAATGTCGTCGTTATAGCAATTTTAATGAGCTACCATTAATATCAATTAGAACTCCTCAAGTTAATTCAGGAAAAAAGTGTATTTACCCGGACTTGGCTTCGGGCATATTATAGACGAAATAATTAATTACCATCTTTAAATTTTGAATCGAAAAATCTTGTGGTGAAATTAACTTCTAATGCTACAAAAAGTAAATACTTAAATAGAGCAAGCGTGAAATACATAAGATATACCTACTTATTAAAAACATGCAAGTCATAACCACTTAAGTAGCTTTTAAAAATAAACTTAAAAAACTGACCACAGCACCAGACGGACCAACGAATGAAAAAAGCTAACATAACAATAGCACAGCAGATGCATCCTAAACAATTAATTTTATATAAAAGTAACGTCTCTATTAAAGGAAACCATTTCTCCGTTTTTGACGCGTTATAAATTTTTGTGTGTAGTTTTTGTGGGCCGGGCCTTGTAGCGGAGTGTACCAGGTCGGTGTATAGATTTTTCACAAAAGAAATCCCGCAGACGCAATGCTGGTAGTCGCTTTTCGGATACTTTTACTAACCTATGGCATTGTAAACAGTATTTAACCCAAAAAAAAAAACAGCAAGACAAACCATAACATTTGACAATCTATCGAATGATTACCAGCAACCGGCGCGGGATATCTTTTGTGAAATGAACTAGTTGATTTTACCTCGGGTCCCCGGCCGTTCTTAGTGCATGTTTTATTCAGTCGCGTCTCTGCCGGTGAAGAGAAAGGTTGTGTACGTAAATAATGTAGTGTTTAGCGTTTATGTGAGAAGTGAATTCGTGTTTGTGTTCCGAACAAAGTTGGTGTTAGTGTATTTCTATAATATTAATGTGTACTTTAGGAGATTTTTGTTACGTGATTGAATTTTATTGGTGAGTTTAGTGAATTTTGTTTTATTTAAGGTACGATTTAAGCTAGTGTTTAAAGATTTTAAAGTTCTTCTATTTCACTGAAATCCAGTCACATTAATTCGATTTTTGTCATCATTTGCTTTTGTTTGTTTTAAAATTATAACCGTTTGATTTGGTACAAAATTAATACTAATATTAGTAAAGAGGTAAAATGTAGGATGTTTGAGTGTTTAAAAATTGGTATATTCTTTCATTTCACTGAAATCTCCGGTGACATTACTTCGATTTTTTTAATTAGTTGCTATTTTTATTTACAGTTTGTTTAAAAATGTAAACGTTTAATTCGTTACAAAATTAATATTTTAAAGAGGTAAAGTGTAGATGGATGTTTGAAAGAAATTAATCTTCGAAACGACTGGTCCAATTTTGAAAATTATTTACAGATAAAAAGCTAAATTATTATGACTACATCAAGACTGGTTATGCACTAATATTTATCCAGATATTCCTATGAATTTGGGAATAATGTGGGTAAAGAAGCCGCTAGTTTATAACATAATTTGTAAATCTCTTAAAAGTCTCTATAACCATGAAATCTAACAAGGATAAGAAACTTCGGCTTAAAAATGAGGAACTGAAAATAATCTACAACATTTTTAAAGGCTTTTATTTCACTTGCAATATGTTGTTATTGCAAGTGAAATAAAAGTGTATAATAAGTATGTTAGTTTGTTTTTTAAAACACAGTTTAAGAATTCTACAGTTACTTGTAGTTAGGTATTACCTAGATAACTAAAAATATGAGTAAAAAATACTAAGTAATAATTAGGTATCATAATTTAGACAACACAATTCGCAACGGCCCAAATTACGTCTAGGTAATTAAAGCCTAACTCAATTGTCTTTTTCGTCTCTTAACAGTCTTATTCTTAAAATACTTAAGTTAATTATTTATTGTTGTATAAGATAACAGATTAAAATAATATCTTATTTAGAATCACACAGTACTTATTAGTTTCATTTTTGTTCTAATTAGACGAAAAGAAGTGACAGAAAGAGCATATTTAGTCAGTATTTATTTATTTAATTAACATAATAATGTTATTTTCATAAAGGTAATGATCAAATATTATGCACAGATGGTTAAACAAAAAGAACAGTATCATAGATAAAACTAATCAATTTTAATATCAACATGAAAATACCCTTAGCAATATACATTTTCCTCAACACCAGATGGTCAAAATTGTACCCCCATTCATAATTCTATTGTATAAGATTTATATCGCATCAACTATACGGGTTTTGCAACCTTTTTGCTAAAGAAATAAGGGATAAATTCACATGATACCTAAATACATTTTGAAAAGGATACCGAATAAAAACGAAACGGATCATAATAGAACGATTTGTGCATAACGTTTTTATACATGTACGTATACAATCATAGAAATCTTTGGACATCAATTTGTAAGCAAGGTCAGGCCTGTCGCGACGAAATCGAATAATAAAATTCCTAAATAATATAATACAAAACTTTAATAATTCAATATAAGGTATCGAATCTTTAGCAATAATAGAGACGATTGTGATATTGCGGTTTAATTCTCAAAAATTGATTATAAAATACAATAATAAGAGGTATATTAAATCCAACTTATAAATATACAAATAAAACATTAAATTAAACACAAAAAGAAGCACTTAATACATTAAGAAAATTCAAATATTAAAATTATTATCACTATCACTACATAGTATAAAATAAAGTTACTTTTCGCCGTCCCTATGTCCCTATGTATGCTTAGATCTTTAAAACTACGCAACGGATTTTGATGCGGTTTTTTTAAAGATAGAGTGATTAAAGAAGAAGGTTTTTAGATATAATACATGCATAATACAGCCGTGTGAAGCCGGGGCGGGTCGCTAGTATAAAATAAAGTAAAGAAGAGCATACTTTACCTATATTAATCCTATAAAGGACAAAATAAGTACCTAGTTACTATTTTATAGAAATACAGATTTAAATTCTTCTCCACTTCGCAGAAAATCTCTACATTCTCTATTTATTTGTCTAAAAAAACTGCGTAAGTACCTATTTACGTACAGCAAAAGTTTACTTTTGAAATCGTTAAGAATAAAGACTTTAACATTTCCTACATTGTATTTACTCAGCAATCCAAGGAGCAAATTAAAAAAGCAATAACAAAACACATTTACAGTAGCAAAACTATTTTCTAAAGTCATTCTGACAAGTGGCAAACAAACTTTACGATCTGAAGGGTACATTTTTACTGTCGCTCCTTAGGGTTGAATCAATAGGGTGACTTAACAAAAAAAATCTCTTACCTTTGTTCAATTGTCTGATCTTTTAGACCTGACAGCTCGTTCAGATGCTTTGATTTTTGTGACAGTCGTGTCACTTATGAAATTTAAAATTAGTTTTTTTTATTTAGAATTTGAATTTGATAAAACATGGCTTAATTCTTTTAATTAATAGTACACGCTCACCTATATTATTTCAAACTATTGATTGGTTTTAGAATTTGTTTCTACCACGTCGAATTAACTGTAACTGTTATTACTAATAACTGTTATTTTGTGGTATTCAAAAAATCGAATGAATGTACAGCAGTTTTTGTTACATTCTTTTCACAGCTCATTCATAATTGTATAGTAAGGACGAGTAGAATAACAACAACTAAAACTAAAGCAACGCCTACACTTAAACTAGACGATAATGTAGATCTAAAACATTAAGATAGACCCAACCAGGCTGATAACACAATGGAACATAGTGTATAAGGAAGGGTTATTAGGTGACCTGATAAAGGAGAGGAACCTAATGAATGTTACTAATGTCACTTGAATATTGGCTCAAGTTCAATTAGAGCAGCCACACTCTGAGAAAATAAAGCTGATTTAACAAATAAAATTGAAGATAAGAGAGAGAAACTAAATAAAATAGGTTCTGGTAATGAACTACACTTACTCTGAATTTTCAAAAAAATATAGTTAAAGTTAAGAATTTTCATATTAAAGTCTTCACTAAGCTGGTGGAAAAGTAAAAGATCTTAAAATTTACATAAAACGGTTCTATTTATGTCCAATTACTTAATATTTTTTACAGCGAAGTAATTATGTGTTTTTAAGAAAATAACTCTAGGTACTTGACTTTGTCATAAACTGAAGTAATACAGCTATTTATTATATTAGGTGAATAATATTTTTACTCAACGCCTTAAAAAATATGTTACCATTTGCATCGAAATTGTTAGCGTTATTTTAAAAGCAACTAGGAGTTCTAATAAAGCTTGTATTTTACGTTAGCAAGGCGGAGCCCCACCGTTATTGGTTTTAGGTCCCATGGCGCCTAGCATATGGCAGTGAACTAAACGTTTACGACATAAAAACGGTCAAGTCCCTCGTAAAACCGGCTACTGAATTTTTGTCTATTCATTCTTGAATATGGAGTAAAGTAGGTAGACAAGGAATACAGGATATTTTCGGATTAGATACTTATGTGTTAAAGGTTTTATGAGAACTTTAAAATCTGTGTAGCTCTAACTCATCTGTTGGCGTAAAACTTATCACTTGGTTCGTGCGATAAGTCGTTTTGATTTTTCTTAATTTTTAAAGTTATTGATTTTTTCTATCTCTTTATAGCTTCGTTTTTTTTATATTTGAACAAAGATAGCTGCGCGAAATCTTACATTCCTCAATAAACAGTAATAGATACAACTTATTTATACGACTAGCTATCGAAACTAAGAGCAGAGTTTAAATTTTATAACCCCCAATCTATCCAAATAACTTCATAAAAATTTTATAGCAAAATTTCATATGCAACACAATACGCGACGTGTCATTAACGACATTCCATCAAGAGATCATTCGTGTAAATCAAACAGACTAATCGTATGTATATTCATATACCGGAATTTATTATATTGTTGGTATAATAAAAACAATTTATTGTCGCATTGAATATTTACGGTGAAACGATATGCCGTCCACTGTACAATGGATGTACAGAATTAAAATGCCACTGTTGATCGTTTGGAGTCAAAAGTCATAAAATGACGCTTCTAAGAATAAAATGGTTGAATTATCTTCTATCAGATCCAACAGTTAGTATTGTGTAGAATTGAGTACCATGATTGCTGTATTACGTAAAGTATGATACGAAATATGGTCGTAAAATATGGTTTTTTATTCGATATCTCGATTTTTGTAACATTATTAGGAAGTATGGAATATGAATTGGTTTTGTAAATGTATAAGATATGTTATTCAAGGGATTAAAGTCTGTTGTAATCTTAAAATGACTTACAATAGATGTGAATGCAACCGATTCAAATTTTTATCTAATTTTATGACAGTAAATATAACTAGGCACAAATACAGAAATGTAAAATAATAAATTATGTCTCATTCGAAAATAAATAAAAGATAACGTAAACTAAAAGTCACAACTCAAAAATTCCTTTTCTGTTACAAAAATAAACATCATTAACACCTCATACCTCATTCTCAAATCACTAACTTTTACGCAACACTAATTTGGAACTTCATCAATCATTATAAGAAACGCAATTTACAGACAGCAGATCCTTTTACCTGGGTTCGAGAGAAAAAAACCTTAGAGTTGAAGTAAAATAGTAAGACATCTCAATTTATGAGAGTATACCGCCCCGTGTAGCGGTCGGAGAATCAATTGGTTCTAGGAACGACTACAGATCCAACAAAAGTTTTTGAATCGATTATTATCGAATATTTATGTCTTCATCAAAGCAACCGGCTTTTAATGTTCCTTTCCATTTTGCTGTCCGTTTTGTACTGAGTATTAATATTTATTTACCAAGAACAACGTAACTCACAATCGTTTCTTTCTTTCTTTTTTTTTCCAGTATTTTATATAAATTATACTGTCTCTTCTTCATTAAAATATGCATTTAAAATATAATACATACCGACTTTGAAATCACTACATAGTATAAAACAAAGTCGCTTTCTCTGTCCCTATATCCCTATGTATGCTTAAATCTTTAAAACTACGCAACGGATTTTGATGCGGTTTTTTTAAATAGATAGAGTGATTCAGGAGGAAGGTTTATATGTATAATACACGCATAATATAGCCGTGCGAAGCCGGGGCGGGTCGCTAGTAGAAAACAAAATGCCATTGCGTTTTTCTAAAGTATGCATTTGTGCAAAATTAATTGTAATTCTTGTTGTAATAACTTATCCGTTCATTAATAATTGCACACAATCTCTGTATCACCTAAAAACGTTTTATTATATCAGCAACTGAGCTATAATTGTATAATCTTTTATGAAATAATGTGATTATTTTCTACATTATATAACAACCACTAAAAATATATAACATAATTGTTCAATTATAATGATGATTTGGAATATATTCATATTCTAAAACTTAGTCAATTTAGATGTTATCAAGCACGGATCATTGGTGACCACTCTCCGTATCACATTCCAGAATTTCTATTCGTCTATAACTCACTCTATCTTAGATCTAGAGTCCAATTGACGACTCATTCTTTAATTTTTAAGTGTTAAAATTCAGGGTGAATAATTCTGATACAAAAATTTCATCGCTTTGGTTACTTCTGGGAACTTGATGCCTATCTCCGCTTTAGGGGCACCGCTAACGAAGGTCCCCTGTCTCTATACCTGTTTTTTTTAATAGGATTCGGGACACATGTCACGTGGGAGGGAGACGGCCGATTTATCGATAGCCACCGATCGCTGTCAACAGAAGTTTTGTTACCAATAATAAATTTTCAATTGTCATCTGTAAATTTATTTGTTATTTCCACTTCATAAGGTAGCTTTTATATTTCGACACCGACAGACAAGCTTTGTCGCAAGTTATTACTTTTTGTTGACGTTCCAATAAGTTCCAAGGAATTATTCTAAACCTTGACGTTTTGGCGCGAATACGAAATGTTATTATTGTCTTGTACGTTTTCATACCACATTAAAATTTCTTACTTCAAATTTATTTGAAATCATTATTTGGTATGCCACTTAAATATCAATGTTATAAAGTTACTTGTACCTATTACATATATTATATCTTCTTACTAATTTATCATTCAAATTTTATCTACACCCGTTTAAGTACTTCATTTTATATCAAAACGTAATTTTGAATACACAAAATCTTATCTTCACGGTTAACTCTTCACACATGCTTCAAAAAGGTTTCTATTGATAAAATTATATCTGTTTAATCCTCCTACCGTCTGTTATTCTATCCCTCACATATGTCAGGAGTTAACGCCATTTTGTAAACCATATCAAAATTAAGATAATGTATAATGTCCGACAAAAATTTCTACCTACTTTATTAGGACTTTACAGCTGTCGTTCTTTTTTTACTGACCGACCGTTAGACCCAAGTAATGAGCTCAGAAATTGGTAATGACTATTTCTACGTGTCCGCTACGAGTGTAATTTTGAATTATAACTTAATTTATGGTTTATGGGTCGGAACGATATCGTATAAATTGTTTTTGTTTGACTATTGTTCGTGCAGAGTTCTTTTGTCAGTTGCTATGGCCTTTTGTTTTATAGTTGTTAAAATTAATTAAATAATTCAATTTTTGATTGATTGTGCTTACGGCTTTAAATAAATAATTCATCATTATTATCATCAGCCGATTACAATCCACTGCTGGACGTAGGCCTCTCCCAAGATACGCCACTGAGCCCCATCTTCGGCTTTTCTTCTCCATTCACTACCCATCACTTTGCGTATGTCGTCGTAATTAAGAATTCAGTAACAGTTATTTACTGTAAAAATATTTTTAATTTTGATTTTAAAGTTAGTTTTGTTTGTTGTTCAAAAATTCACTGTATCGTAGTGTTTAAAATAGAACCCCTCGCGATAATATTAGCTCGAATAACCGAATTATTCCATGTTTTCGTTTCAAAAATTGTTAACATGTCACAGCGTTCGGCTGCAGTTGGTACAAATCATAACATCCCCGATTTTATTGTTTGTTTATTTTCTATCAGATTCGTTTTGCCTAACATTGAATTTCATTTGTTTAATTGAGCAACCAAATATTTGTCCCGATTCTGTCTATGTCGTTAGTTGTTCCCGTTCTGTCAATATGTCCACTAATAAGGGACAACACGGCCGCTGCGTCACTTGATATATTGCGCTCGATTTTGTCGCTTATATTGCTCCTCGTTAGGATCTAAATTTCCGTCCACCAAATTGTTGTAGGTGGAATTCGAGATTGCAATTGGCGGGTCGTAATCAATAGAATGCGAGCACAATAATGTAGCTAATTTTACTTGTCACGCAATATATTATGCTGGCAATTAGCGTGTATGCTTACCGTCACTGTGATAGCGTTTATTTGTAGCCCTCATCTTTGTGTTCTGTGTTATTTAATTAACAAATTCTACTGAACGCTTTTATTTCGGTTGTTTAATAGAATTCGAGTCGGTAAATAAGTTTAATCCAATTTGATGATTCAACAGTTGTAAATTTTTTACTGTTTTCTTTATCTTACATTATAAGTACGTTTACAATCAATTTATTGTATTGGAAATCTTTGTTTGTCTAAGATTCTTTGGTAAACCTAACTTCGATTACTTTAAGTGAAGAAGCGAGTAAATATTTAGTAAATTGAGATCCTTTGTACCACGTCATAATGAAAATTGCTACAAAAATTAATGCGACGAGACGTTCTAAAAGCTTTTAAACGAAGATCTAGGTATCTAAAGTCAAACATTTGCTAATAAATATGTATTAAGCATAAGTATAAATCCCGCTAAAAGAAGCAACACATTTAAGTGAATAATTATCTGCTTTTATTATACCCAGTTTGCTCATTAAACAGCACCAACGAGGCACGCGGAACTAAAAAGGGCCTTCCCAAATTAACCTGACTCTTGATAGTCACCAAGCGCGTGACTCTACATCTTAAACTATACAATAAATCGTCCACAAACGGACGAACAGTTCCACAATAAATATCCGATCTAACGCCGTCTTCCTGCCCACGGCCATAATTTAAAGAGAATTATTGGTATAAATTAAATAAACATTTCAAGTGAGACATTTACAGCGAATATCTAAGTCACCGCTAAATTTATTTATAGGAAATTCACTCATAGATACTCGGTAATTGGGCGTGGATTTTGCACTAGTAAATAGTGCCCGCATCAAAACTATATCGGGTTGCAGGATCATAATATGCAAACCTCGTGACTAGCAGATCTGCTCGTAGTTTTGCTACGCTAGGGTATGATTTTGCTTTGAGTGTTCTTCTACAGTACATGTTTCGTGTTGGGAATTTGAGCACCGCCGCACCGGTTAGGAGAATGGGTAGAAAGACGCAAATTTGCCGTGAAAATGTACTATACAGTTTTTGAAAAAATAAACAAAGATACTACATCTTTGTTTATTTTTTCAAAAACTGCTTTTCGAGGTATTTGTCTGATTGTATAGTACATTTTCACTTCAAATATGCGTCTACCCATTCTCCTAACCGGTGCGGCAGTGCTCAAATTCCCAACACGGTGCAAACACCGATATTTGTTTTTCATACTTTGGTATGTTATGGGTTGTAATAAAATATTATTATATTCGAGGAGTATGGAAATTAGCAAGACACAAATATCTACTCTAGATAATACAAATATTCGGAATTGAACCTGCAATCTTCTACGTCTCAGGCGGGCGTTCCTGTTCGCCCACTGTGCCATAAAGGTCGACAATCGACAACTGCTTTACGTTTGCACACCTTTCTTGAGTCTTCGGTTGATCATCACGAAGGCATAACATCGAATTTTGTAAATGTGTTATTTAAAATTATTATTCCGTTCGCTTTTTGAATATTATACTTATATTACGCTTAGAATTGAGGTTTGGAAGTTACATAGAGGTATTTACGATTATAGTAAGTACTATAATAAAAATTGCAGTAATTCCAACACCGAGTCACACTTAGTGTTTGATTATTGAGGTCATAAAACACACAACGGTCCCGAGTGGGTGTTAAACCTCTTTCTGTTTCTGTTAAGTATGAAAGAACATGAGTGCGATAAAAAGGAAGATTTTATGATAGGGGAATATTTAAAACATTGTTCGTCTTGGGTGGTCTTGTGGAGATATTTTTTGGTCCATAAACACTTGTCTATAAACAGTTTTGCCGACCGGTTCTGTTTGTTTTCTAATCGTGAATATGAGTTTCTATTTTTGTGACGTTGACATTGATGTGCTTCGAAACATGTAGGTATGCTACAATCTACAATACTTACATACTGACACTCAAGTAGCGTGTCTTACTAACTAGAATTGCGATCTATTTATTAGAAACCCCTTACAGTTTGTCCGAAATCTTATTTAATTGAAAAAAATTGTCCCCCGAAAACAGTCGGCCACCATATATTTTAATTTGTGACGTCACGACTTATGCCTACATCATTTAATGTTTTTTTCTCTAGGAAAATGAAAAACCGTGACGTCACACGAAGGTCAGTCATGGCCGCCCGCGTTTCGTTTCTTTTAGTCAGCAGACAAAATAATATTGCAAATTTATTTTGTGAAAATAAAAAAATTACAATACATTTGAATGCGAAATAAATTTTAATATTGTAGAGTTATTGTAAACCTATTAGCTTCCATTTTCAAAATTTTTCATATTTATCGTTATGACAGTCATAATTAATAGCCAATCACTACATAGTATAAAACAAAGTCGCTTTTTCTGTCCCTATTTTCCTTTGACTGCTTAAATCTTTAAAACTACGCAACGGATTTTGATGAGTTTTTTTAATAGATAGAGTGATTCAAGAGGAAGGTTTATATATATAATACATGCATAATATAGCCGTGCGAAGCCGGGGCGGGTCGCTAGTTAAGTATAAAAATAACAAAAATTTAACTAACTTGTAAAATACAATTTTGATTCTCGTTGGTATCAGTTTTTTTCAGAAGGGTCGTCTGTATTTAAATTTTGAAACGATCTGTCAAATTGAGGACGCTAAACTTCGCCATTCTCATACTAATTTCCTTTTACTCTCATTCCAACTGTGATTGCATTATTTCCGAAGGAACTTTTTACTTTATTCTTACAAAATATTGCTCATCTTTTGAACATTTTATTTTGAGAACACATATTTTACTTAATTCTTGTTTGAGAGTTCTGAATTGTTGTAAATTGATTTACGTATCTTGAATCGTTGGGTTTATTAGGTGTTCTTGCTTCAAAGACTGGTCTTATAAGAATTGAGATACCTACCACAAATAATTATTAGAAAATTCAGTGATTGTTTTTCGGGTTTCTTTTGAAGTTATCTAACAGGCAAATTAGTGGTGTTAGCTTGACTTTATTCAAAAACATGTCAAATACACTTTCAGTTTTTTTAACATTTTTATTTTTGTTTTTATAATCTTGGATAAACAAAATGTAACGAATATAAAGTCGTTAATGTTTCACAACGTATAAGGGATGTAAAGAAAGATGATGTAGATGAATGTAGCCTCTTTGTGTACCTTTTAACAAAGTGGTTGAATTCGCTTCATCCATCAGGATCCATCCGACTGACTCTCTGATACACTAATCGCTTCAGTTTTTTTCTTTAAATCACCTTTGTGAACCTACTACTAAACGAACATTTCGAATAAAACTTCACCTATCTAACCACCACGCTATATCCACCGAGCTCGTCTATTACACATACCTATCTAATATGGCCCCTTCACCCGAGAGAAATATTAACTTTCTTTCTTCATACATTTTTTATAAATTCAACAGGTAACGCTTTCCTATGATGTATCTCACATGATAAATATACGACATTAGTCATTTGTACGTTCAACACTATTTGTTTTCTAATAAATCATTTGTCAACCGTCGATAGATATTACTGTATTGAACATACAGTAATATCTATCGACAATTGGAATTGTAAATTGATTCTGATACGAAATGAATAGAACATCGATTGTATGATGTTTTCAAGTTTAGAAAAATGATTTTTTGAAGCTTTAAGTAGTGAGAAGTGATGTTCTTGATTATAGATACAAGATAAATAAGAATGTCTATAGACAACGGCATAAGTAAAATGGCAGTAAAACAACTTAGTAAAAGAACATGACAAATCCAACAGCTTGGCACGTTTTGCATCACTTAAATCCCTTTAGCTTTACATTACACAATCCTTAAACTTTTTACTCTCTCACAAAAACGTCAGAAACGATCGGTTGAGTGTCATACGTTTTAATGTCAGCTTTTTTACCCTTACTTGTTATTGTTCTTACAAAAACTCCCTGTTGTTCCGCTTCGAACGTTTTTGCTGCCTTGACAAGTTACTTCTCCAATACTTAAATTTGTCCTGAATAATTACATAATTGCCTTTCCCTCTTCTTGTTGACGATTTATTTATCGCGAACTTCACTCAGACACACAATTAAAAGTATTTAATTGATGTACTCGTACAACTTTAAACAAATTCGAAATTAAAACATAAATCAGTCTACTTTAATTGCGTTACACCTAAGTTAGAGAAAAACTTTTCTGTAATTGGCTCTTACTCAAATTAGTCGAAGGGATCTTTGGGAATAACTTTTCATAATCTTAAAGGAATATGTCAGGGGACGAAACAGCGAAATGAACTGTCAACCGGGACGTCCAAATCCAATTTATTGTTCGGCTTACAAACGCGAGGATTCAAATTAACCTACCCTGTCTGTCTTTCCTTTTTGCGGGCTCCGGGATTGTGTTGAGTTTACAAGGCTTTTCTGCTATGATACCAGTGATTAAGACTCATTTTTACTTGTATATATTCTTAATTAATAATAACCGAGATAACTTTTGTGATTAAATGGAGACTCTCGTTTATGTCAACGTTTTTACTGCTGATATTGGAGTCGAGCTGCCTTGAGTAGGATTAAGTATGAATGTTATTAAAATTTTAGGTAAATGTAAACACGAAAGATGTATATTAAGATAATATTTTCAGTGAAGAATATTTTGACAGCAACAGGGTTGATGAAATTTTGTATTTGCATTTTAGATACTTGGAACCTTATAAAGTCTCAGTTACAAATAAAAGAAACGCTTAATTTAAGTAATTGCTGCGTAAAAGAGGGTTAAACTATGACGTCTGAAACTGAAGCAATTAACATAACTATAAAAATCTAAAGCGAACAGCCAAAAATAACAAACTAAAACAAAAATAAGACCATTGTAACACTAAGCTTTACAAGATCGAGTAAAATTCTCCTAATTCCGCCACCACACTGAGCCAATTTCCAGATTCTTTCCCTTACAAAAACAGTTAATCAATCAATTGTAATCCCTACTAAAGAAATCAAACTCCGGATAGATGGTAGACGCGTTGACAAATGACATAGTAATTGTTCAAGATAATGGGGTAGACAAAGGGCTGAAGCAGACTACATACACAATATCGGGCGATAGCTCGTCGACTATTCGCATTTTAAGGCAATCGTTTAACTTTTTAACTTCTGCAAAACAAATAACTGGTGTCTTTTGATATCTATGTCTGTTTTTTCGATGTGTGGCATCATTACTTCAAACTACCTTCCACCTTTCTCTTTGCTCACTGCTAAGAAGTGGAACTATCTGCTCGCTTGGCTGTTCCCCCAAAACTACAACCGTAGTGTGAATAGGTACCTTCTTGGCAAGGATGCTACATCCTTAATCTCATCATCGTTTCCCATCAGGTGAGATAATTTTAAAGGCAAGCTTATTTTGTATGAAAAAGAAACATGAAAATATTGGATTGACTGTTTGGTGAGTTGAAAACTTACGATGAATTTACTGGGAATCCAGGTTTTTTAGTAATTGGTCAAATATAAAGGGTGGCGTAGTGAGTCAGCGGTCTGCCGAAGCCAGAGGAAGAAAAAAGCGAATCGGCTGAAATGTTTGCAAACGCGAATGATGAGCTGTTGACAAATGAGCTATTTGATTGAGGAAGATTGGGTGAAATGGATTAATGGAAGGAAGTGATAGACCTTGATTTGAACCAGGAAGTATTGCTAGGTATCTTTATGGTTCTAATGACCTTTTTATGGCAGACTACCTGCAGATACACTTGTGGACATACCATGGGAATTTAACTAGTGACATTATTAGTATGATTTTTTGGAAAATGTGTACCTAACTTAATAATGAATAAACTGGGGAAAAACAAATAATGTAAAATTACATGACAATTATTATTAAATCAAGTAGGTACCTATTCTTTCTTTCTCTCTTTTTAGTCGTCATCTTCATTGCTGATGCCCTTCCAAGTTTTCCTGGTATTAATTACATAAATAAAGAATCCTAAATTAGAATCCCAAGTTTTGCTCGTAGATAATTATTATGCCCCAATGTCCAAAATGCTAATAGGTAATATTTTGTATTTGTTTCAAACGGTAGGTAAATGACAGTAGCTCAGCATCAATTAACTCAACGTTCGGGTGTCGGTAAAATAATTGGAACCAGTAAAACACTGGCACTCCAACTGTTTAACGCACCTAACATGATAAAAAACAATTCATAGTCATTAGTTTTCCTATCACCAATACATACTTATTCGTTTTATTGCAACGTAAAAAACACATTATAAACTACTTAAACAAACCGTCCGTAGTTAACTAGCAGCTATAAATCTGAAATGTACGTATAGTAAGTAAGCAGATGTAAAAACTCCCACAAGGTAAGTACGGCGCGTTTAATTTCAATACGGTTACAATTTTTGATTGAAAAGAACAGTTTAGCCGTTTCTGTACTGAAAAATGCACTGAAGATTCGTGCACTGAAATTCTTAACTGTTTCGACAAAATACAGTCTATCTTTATTGCTCACTTTGCTCAGGCATGTGAAAGAAAGAGAATGAAAACGATTGGGCTTGTTGTCGTGCTAAGTTTGATGTTGCACAGCTTGAGTAATCTTAAATCTACCTACAATACAGGGCATTCAGAAACCGAACATTGCGAACATTAATTTTATTCACCTGGCAGGTGCACCGTTATTCAAAACTCGTAGGTCCCGACTTTCCCCAATCTACTTCGCGGACCCGAAGAAAAACCAGATTTACGACTTGGAATTTTTCTTAAAAACTCTGTTTTGAGCTTTCAAGCTGGCTTTAAAGTTTTTAAGTTTTTGTTGCCTTTTTTTGTTATTTTTTAGGTGTTTTCAAATTATTATTTTATGAATTATATTTCTTCAGTATTCAACAGAATTATCTTTGACAGAAAGATTCATATTTTTCCTTTTAATGTATGTATTTACGAATGAGTGGCGCCACAAGTCAAAATAAATCTCACTATCATTGCGTTTCATGGAGTCGTGTGTAATTATGACTGATCTAAATAAACGTACTCGCACTGTCTCTACAACAGTGTTTTAGCGCTTTTCACCTTTTTTTATAAAAATTACTTATTATCTAGAAATACGAGTAGTTACGAAAATCCACGCACAGCACTACGAGCGGGTGCGTTGTTTAATTTTGTAAAACAAGAGAAACTATTTCGTTTTCTTACTTTATAGTTTTATAGAGTCCTTAACAAAAAGTAAACAAACAGTAATATCTATCTCTTTCTAACCTATTTCCTTAACGCGAGTCGTCTTCATTCTTACTCAGACCGTTGGTCTATGACAAGCCAACTTACGTCTTATTTTCTTGAATACATTACAATTTATAAAGTTTAGTAACTATGTTTACATGATTTCTTTAGAATTTTAGAGGCATTCCTTCAAAATACTTCATTGATGAATTACAAAAAGTTCTTGATCTCTCTTAACGAGCAACGAGCTTACTGGTATCCAAAGCTCCAGTGTGCTAGGAAGGCAAGCAAGGGTTACTTGTAGTGTTGTACACTAACTCTTAAACTCTCTAAAAATACACATTTGCAAGCATCGTGAAAGAACCCTTATCATCGGATGTTGTCAGTGTTGTGTTTCGCGACGCTAATTATTTTTTACGTAACTCAGGGTAGTTTTATAACTACCTACGCCAGTCTACTCACAACCACAGCAGTTGTAATTCTGACGACACGTCAAGGTAAGTGAATTTATTTTATGACGTAAGTCTACCCGGTCATGAACCAACGGCTTATAAGTAAATAGTCGGTCAACTACAGTCAATAATTCTTAGTTTTTTATCAGAACGGACTCACGAATTCGATCAGGCCAGTACGTGCGTTAAAAATGTTTTCCGATGTTTAGTAATCGATAAGGTTTAGTGACATTCTGTTGAACTAATGTTTTTAAGAGATTGAACCGGAATCTTAGTTCCTTTATAGGTACGTACTCAGACACGAATATTTGACAACTGGCTGACTGATTTACTAGACTGACTGGCTGTCAGACTTACCAATTGACTGACAAAATATAATACATTATGTGAATGGTATTAGGTATAACGGTGTATAAAGCAATCCCTAGTCCTACCAATTTGAACCTTTAGATTTGATTTCATAAAAAATATCTACAGTTATTATTTTAAGGAAAAAATATTGGACGATTGCTATCGAATTTGATGGGTCGGTGTACAAAGTATCGACAGATATAAAATCTGTAGCTTTTTTCATAATGAGCCAACTTTTGCTAGCCTCTATCTCAACTGATGGTAAGTAGGTAACGATACAGTCTTAAATGTAGGACGCATCCCTAAAAGAAACCTATTTCACTCGTTACTTAAAAAACCACGAATTGTTCACGCCAAGAAATACAAACTCAGCAACCGATACCATTCCCTCGCGGTGCGAACCAGCAGTCCTTAAATAATTTAACAAATCCAAAAACCTAAAAGAGACTCAATTCATAAAGTCAACAAGTTTGAATTCACCAGTTTGATACTCCTAAATAAACAAGTCTTGTCCTTTCTTTGTGAAATCCACGCTAATTTACAGCATTTGTTTATTATGCAGTAGTTGGTTGCTTGCATAGCGAAAGCTTTTAAACACAAAATAAGCAAGGTTGATTTATTTTGTACTGTTTAGGGGTCTGAGAAACATATCAAAGTATTTAGCTTTTGGCTGGGAAATCGTGGAACGGACGAATACTACCAATTAGTCCCTCTTTAAAACTCGAAACCGCAAATCAAAAATAAACCTAACTATAGCAACATAAAATGTACGGTAAAGCCTCAAACAAATAGAATAATTCAATTAAATTAATTTATTCAATCAAATAGATTTTGAACAAATCAATTATGATTTCAGATTTAGCATGGTAATTAAACGTGCTGATGTTTTTTTTAACAGTCATAGCTAACTCTTACTTTACCATAACATTGTAGGACGTTTTGGAGGCAACGAGAAAAGGCCATGTTCGACACAGATTTTTAATTTTACTACACTTGTGCACTTTTACGGAAAGAAGCTAACTCGGGTTAAACTCGGCTTAAAATTAAAAGCACGACGAGATGTTGGCTACTTCCTGCCAAAATCTCCTGTGGTGAAGTTTGCTCGGCAATCTAATTTTTTTAAATTATTTTTTTGACGATATTGCCAGTAACATTGTACCATACTTCCCTCTATATTAGTACTCAATGTTCAAGCTTTGTTCATACATAACTTATTTGTCAAATGTTTTGTCATTCTCTTTGTTGTACATATCAAAGGCGATTGTTATCTTTTATTTCTAGTATTGCTTTAGTTTTCGCACTTTGATCGCGGGTGGCGGAACAATTAGTATGAAATGCATAGAAACTTGTCAAATAATAAGAATTTGTGAAGCAAGTGAATCACTATGGTTATGCGAAGCTGTATGATAGGGTTGAAGTTTTCACCATTCTCTTTCTTTCTTCTATTTCTAGATTTCATTGAAATCGGAAATTACGGCGTTTGTTTCACCTAAATCATTCATCAGTCAATTATTTTTTATTAGGTACACATAAATATACATAGGCCAAGTTTATGGGTACTACTAAACCCCTCCGTGCTTCGGAAGACACGTTAAGCCGTTGGTCCTAGTTGCTACCTCTAGTAGCAATCGTATGGTCAAGTTAGAGGCCTTAAGGCGATCTGAAAACTCTAACAATAGGCGAGACACATCACTATACGAGAAAAAGAAGACCTGCACTGTGCCTAACTTACTTATTGTATTCTTAAGCTAGTAGAACCATACCAATCAATTTGGACACAATTAAACGGTTCTAATAACACGTAACAACTGCGCCGGTTCTAACCAGGTAATTTTTCTTATTATTCAAATAAGCGCTACCATCGGCGCTCTAATATATATTTCAAGGAACAACTACTCATGACCAACTCCGTTTTTTTGTTTTTAATAAAACTTACAATTTGTGTTTTGAGTGAAGGTACATATTGTTCTGTATAAACTCTACCTCAAACCCATATAAATTAGGACAAGGACAATAAGAAGAACAACTGTAAGAGGAATCAGTCTTATATGGTTTCTTATCAATTTCCATTTAACATTTTAATACTGCCTTGTTTTGTGGATATAAAGGCTTCGCACCGTCAATCGTTCACCACTTTTTGTCACTGGCTCCACTGCCGCAAAACTACAATGGGCGTCTGCTCTCAACATTTAACACCAATAATTCTAAGTTCATCGTGCAAATGGGGTCCTCGTTGAAACTAATAAATTACAGTACAACTGAAATAGCCGCAGATTACAAGACTTTTTGTCAGCGGATAGCCTACCTCGAGGTTTATTGAGGCAATTCGATATATCGTAGACAAAATACTTACGATATTGATAATTGGTCCACCATTGATCATTGGTTGGATCACGACCTAATCTTGTCATCTCCATTCTTTCGTCATACAACCAGGCAGACTGGTGTGCGGCACCGATTCATGGTGGACATACCAGACGTTCGCACTGAGCTTTGCTTCGTCATTCCTTATTCGTACTGCAAGGGAATGGAATCGGTTGCCTGCGTCTGTCTTTCCTGACGTGTACAATTTGGGGGTCTTCAGGTCGCGAGTGAATAGGTATCTTCTAGGAAGGCGTGTTACATCTAAGGCCGCATCGTCACCTACCATCAGGCAGGTGATAGTGGTCAAACGCTGACCTATCATATGTAAAAAAAAGAAATTGTGACAGATCATAAACAAATTCATACTTACGAATTTAATTTGATGATATGTTTTTAGGGACTGCAAAAATATCGATATTGCTCATTGATTTTAATATCAAGATATTATTATGCCTATGTGAGGAAAGTTTTATTCTTGAAATGTAGGAATCTTTACACATAAGTCACAACGACACGGTCTTCACAGAAAATCCACCAATTTACAAAGTATACGAATGACAACAACAAGAATATCATCCAACATAATGGGAAATAGCAGCAAAATGGGAAATAGGTTCTTCTTCTGACACAATGAAAATCATATATTGCAAGCAGCATTAGGTGGAAGTCGGTAGTAAAACTTCGTCACGGCTTAGGTCCGACGTTGGGCTAGATCTGATTTAGCTACATCTTTGGCTGTAGTTCGGATGCAAAATGTGTCTATCTTTGCTAATAATGAAAATGGAAGAACAAATAAACATGAAGGAAAAAAACAAATGGTTGTCTGTAAAGTCAGTTTACGGAAAATAATTTTACGTGATAACGTCTTAAGAAAACGATGAAAAATTAATATTTTTTTTGTTATTCCTTTATATTTTTTTTATTTTTTTTCCTTTTTTTTTCCTTTAAGTACCAAGGTATATAAGTCTTCTATTCGTCACTCGTCACACCATAATAAACAAGCTTAGATGAGCGATATTATTATTAAATACTCTGTTTCCTAAGTTACCATGACGCGTATTACCATGACGCATGACGACACTTTTTTGTGAATGCAGGTGTTCCATCAATTTATTAGACGTTATCAAGTTAAAAAACAATTGAACCCCGAGACAGAACCGAACTGTCAGCCGACAGACAGAAAGTGTCAAGTCTGTAAAGCTTCTAAAATAGTGCTCGAGGCACCAATTCCCATCTCGGACTACAGAAATATGGTGCCTACTTTTGCGTTTTGTTTTCGCTAGTACTTGTTAACGTCTGTTGTTGGAGTATAAGCGTTTTGTTGTTGGTTGTTGTTAGTTGGCTTTTATTGGTGTAAGCTATTCGCGGGTGTGTTATTGAAGTAGAGTTATTGGATTGCAAATTTTGACTATTAGGCTATTACAGAATAGTACGTTTTTGTCGATTATATGATTGACAAAATAATTAAAATTTCACACACTGTCATCTAACTAGCTTACTAGACTTGTGTTATGTGTATATTCGTTTGGGTCGTGTGCTTTATCGCCTAAAGCTTTGGCTTCACATACTTCTACTTTAGAGCTTTGCATCCATAAGCCATTAAACTCGTAAAAGCAATTTGTTCCATGTTTTTCTTCTAAAATTTCACTATTTTGAAACAAACAAACAGAACGAGTCATGTTCTATTTCCATGTATCATTCATGTAATGTATGTTTACATTTTCCAGTGAAAGACTCCCCGCGATGTATTGACAACATAAATACTGGTAGAGCTAGACGTGAATGGACACGGCACTGTTTAATTAAAATGTTTGCTAGTCATTCACCGTACATTAATGTAGGTATTGCTTGTTAATTATGATAATGTTTTGATGTATGTTCGTCTAATAAATTGATGGAACACCAGAATTAACAAAAAAGTGTCATGTTCCAGTACCACGACGCCGTCATGTTCCAGTACCATGACGCCGTCATGTTCCAGAACCATGACGCCGTCATGTTCCGCGCCGTCGTGTCATGGTAAACGTCACGCGTCTCATGTTTGTTTAATAATAATATCGCTCATATGGGCTTGTGTTATGGTGTGGAGTGACGAATAGAAGATTTACTCGTACTTATTTAAAGGAAAAAAAAGGGGACTTAAAAAGGATAAACAAAAAAATCTAAATTTATTAGGTTTTCTTATGACGTTATCACGTAAAATTATCGTCCGTAAACCGACTTTACAGACAAATGGTTTTTTAAGGAGAAATTAGCTCCAGGAGTAGAACGTAAAAATTATATGATTTAAAGAATCCGTAATTAACTGCAGGGTAACGGATCTTACTAAAATAGGTACTTAAAATTTCAATTATGGCAGGCATCTGTCATTACAGTCAAACGTAGTGATTTTATTATATTTGGTGAATATATCCGTTTGAAGTAGTAGAAATGAAAAAACGAATGGGTAAGACACTCGTATATCAAATATTATTGAAGTTCGAACGGTTCAAAAATACCGCTACAGGAATTTGATATTGATGTTATATTTATAGGTTTAACAGTAATCACTACATAGTATAAAATAATAGTACATTGCGATACAAGTGTGGAAAGTTGATCATTCCATAGAGGCGGTTTATGACGCGCGAGCGGAACGCGAGCGTGGCAAAAGCCGAGATGGAATGATCAATTCACACGTGTATCGTACGACGTTTTTTATCACAGTTGCGAATAAAAAAAAAGACTTGTTAAAATTTTAATAATAAAAAGTTTTTAAGAGTTTTAGGTTATGTTTACTATTTTTTGTTAATTACACTCCCGAAAGGCTAGGCAAAAGACTTTTAACCTATACAGCGTCTGACATACAATATTTTTTTAGGGTTTTTTTCATTTGTTTTTGCGTCGGCGGTTAAAAACAGAATATAATGGTAAGGAAAAAATATATTTATGTAGGTAGGTACCTAAAGAAAAAAGAAAATAAAAACAAAACTCAATTTTTAATTATTTTCAAAGAAGTTATCACGTAATATTATCGTTCGTTATTAGTTATCAGACTTTAGAGACAACCTTTTGAAAAGAAGAAAAAAGGTACCAACAAAGAGTTTTAAGCCAGCAAGGCTTAAAAACTCTTTGGATGGTACCTTTTTCTATACATCAAAACAGTATAACCCAGATAAAGGAGATCATTCATGTTTCTAACAAAAAATACCCACAAAAAAAATGCCGGCCAGTAATAAAAATTGTTTCTATCTTGTAGAGAATAACATTTTAAACAATGTTTACTAAGGCAACAAAGAGCTACGATCAAAAATCGTTGAGTTATTTTACATTGAAAACCCAAAAAATGCATTTTATAGAGATCCGTTTCACCACTTTTAAGATCCCACTAAAACTTCTGAAAGGGTTATTGGATATACTTATTTATATAAATATAATAAAAACAGACAAAGCTTATCCATTTACTACTTATTTTTATATTTTTTCTGTAGTCGTACTTCATTATTTATTTATTATTTATTATTTTTTTTTTTCTGGCCGGCACCTTAAGTTTTGGGTACGATTTGAACGATGTCCTTAAGAATGTTTCATCTACTATATGTCATTAGCAGTAAGATACGTATTTGACATATCGGGATATCGTATTATTGTAGCACTAGTTGGATTTTTTTTATCGCACGCGTGTATAATACGTTGCATTATGAGCCTAAAAGCGGTTTAATAAGATCCACTTTATGAGCAACTGTGATAAAAAGTCACTTTTCGCCGTCCCTATTTCCCTTTGTACGCATAGATCTTTAAAACTACAACGGATTTTGATGCGGTTTTTTTTAATAGATAGAGTGATTAAAGAGGAAGGTTTTTAGATATAATGCATGAATAATACAGCCGTGCGAAGCCGGGGCGGGTCGCTAGTTATTAATAAGTAGGTAAACGGCTGCTTTCAAACATAAACTGTCGTCGAACTTTTACCGCATTTCTGTAGTATTCGAGGGGTGTAAATGTCGTTAACACCATTTCTCACAATCCAACAGACCAACTCTAAACTTAGGTAACAAAGCAACAACTAATCACACGAATTTCAATACCTACATTAATATTCGTGTCGACATTTCCAATACAAGACAAGATCCAAACTTAAATTAACCTAGAAGTGAGAACCTAATTTCAAATTTCCAAAGGAATGCATTTGAATTCGAATTCCGCGTACGCGATTATGACAACTGGAACTGAACTAACAAAGTTTGGCTGCCAAGTATGCTTTTGATGATATTTCGTTTGGAAAATACTAGGTAGGTATTTTTAAATTGGTTTCTCTTGTTTGTAGATTCACTAATAATTTTTGAAGTGAAAACTTCTTATGGCGAGTTGGGCACTTTTGTGGGTGAGCATTTTCAGCCGTTCTCGCGACAGATTTTGACGCGACAGATTTTGACGCGACAGATGAGATTTGACGCGACAGATGAGATTTTATTTGTGTTAGTCTTTTTGTTTAACTTATACTGCCATCTATTACACAAATTGAGAAACTTAGTTTCTAGAAAGACCGCTATTCGAATGTAGATGGCGCTGATTTAAATTTTTTACTGCCATCTAGCGAATAAAAAATAAACTATATTTGTTTAAGTGAGTGCTAATAGATGGCAGTAGCAGATCGTTTCAAGAAATATTCTATGAGAAATAACAAGTTTATTGTTTTCACTTCTGCCTGCACTCCCGGAGTGCGCTGTTTTTTTTTATTTGTTCTAATACAATAAAGGAAATTTTAGCGTCTGTATATTTAAATACTTATTTTCATCCTAATGGGCTAAGACACATTAAATACTTAGGTAAGGCGACACAATGATCTCGGTGTTTTAAAAAAGACTGACCAACTCTAGCCCAAAACCGAGATCTTTGAAAACAGCCTCCTTTATAAGATCAGAAACCAGTCCAAAATTAATCAACCCCCTTTTCTGTAAACATCAAGAGCCCCTTTTCCAAACTATTTAACTTCAAGAAGATATTCATTTGAATACAACATTTCAAATCGGAAACAAACGTTTCCTTTATTTTACATTCTGCCACTTCTAGAACTTCTCTATTCTACAGTCACGTTCAAGATTCCTATTAAATTGGCCCCGTTTGAGATCTTAATTAAGTCTCTTTAGTTTTTAGACTTGTAACTGGCAAGTGGCACCGGGTGGAGTAACTAGTTTGCTATTGGAGAATGGTCTGTATCTGTGTGATTGTATGTGTGGGAAACTTGATTGACGTCTGTCTTCGCAACAAGGACATGTTTGTTCGTTAAATCTGTGATTTATATCTGTGTTAAGTCCTTATGTTTTAGGGGTTATATTTTTTCTAATCAGTCATTTACTTAGGGTTTCGTACCCCAAGGGTGAAAACGGGATCCTTTAAGTAAGCGTACACCTAGCCGCACCGCACGCGTCGCAGTCGCCGCAGCGAAGGAAATCCTCAAGGCCGATGCTGATGAGACGTCACCAACCCGGCGCTGCGCGCATACAAACGGAGACTGCGGCGCGTGCGGTGCGGCTAGGTGTGCGCTCACCATTTTACTCCACATTCCGTCGGTAGATGTCTGTAGAGTTCAACGGGTAAAACGGGACCCTATTACTAAGACTTCACTGTTCCTCTGTCCGTCTGTCTGTCACCAGGCTGTATCTCATGAACCGTGATAGCTAGACAGTTGAAATTTTCACATGTATTTCTGTAGTCCCTATAACAACAAATACTAAAAACAGAACATAATGGAACGGAACCCTTTGTGCGCGAACTCTATCACACTTGGCCGGATTTTGATTTGAAAGGTGACCGCTTAATTAAATGGAAAACAAAATATTAAAGCAACTACTACTATAATAATGCCAGTCTCCATACTCTTATGGTTGTTTATTTTAATGGTCTCACACGACTTATGCATCTAACCAAGTAAAAATATTTGCAACAAGTTGTAGCCAAAATTGCATTTTCCGTTCTGTGTTTTGAAGCTTTGAGGTAAAACGACAAATCTTTGTACATTGGTCTTGAATTTCACTTAGCACACAACTCACCAAGTTTTTTCATGATCCCACCAAACATTCCAAATGATAGATATATAGATAGATAACTTTATTTATACAACACAGTAAGTAACATAGAACACGATATACACAAAGCAAAGTAATAGCTTCAAATAAGTAAATGTATAGGAATCTCATAGAAATTAGGTTATTGATAGAAATTCAAAAACTAGAAAGCAAAGGTTTGTAAGCTTCAAATAAGTAAATGTATAGGATTCTTATATAAAATAGGTCATTGGTAGAAATTTAAAAACTTAAAAGCAAAGGTTTGTAAGCTTCAAATAAGTAAATGTATAGGATTCTCATCGAAAATAGGTCAGTGGTAGAAATTTAAAAACTGGAAAGCTACCAATATATTTGGCAAAGGGACGTTTCAAACAAAACGGTGAACTCAATATGTGAGCCGGCCTGTTGCCAGCAGTTACACTCCTGAGGGACAATTTAGGGTTATACGACACGACATTTTTAAACGATTCTTTAACCTAGTAACTTCTTTGTGTTTCGTGATTAATCAGGCATAGAAATAATAGTTTTACCACAAGATCTTGGACGTCATCATTTTATCACTAGAGCTTGTTTAAAATATAAAAAGATTAAGTCTATAAATCCCGATCTGACATTTTCAATGATTCAATGGCTGGTTATAAAAGTAAAGTGATGAAAAGATTTGGTTAGTGATAGTCTTCAACTTGATGTAGTCTTTAAGTTTAAGCTATAAGAAGTATGTATTTTAACCAGAAACTGGAATTTTAAACCCAGTAGAAACTAGGCAAAGTTGCTTAGGCCCGTATTAATAATGCGTATCAATCGAGTGAGTCTTGAGATGTGGTCACTATCTTAAGTTAGGCGTTAATTAATAGATGAATCTCAAGTTTTAACCAGGCTGATATCGCTCTTGAGATTTGAGACTGATCTTGAATGACAGTAACGCTTTGTTCTTGACTCGAATGATATGTTCTTACCCTATGGTAGGTAGTGTCGTCATATTTTGCTGTCAACTTGTTTTTAATGTGAAAACATTTAAAAATTGTAAGATTTGTATGACCCGCAATCAGACTTGAGTTCACGAAACTACATCTTGAGACATATCTTGAGAGCTGAGTTTGATTTATTAATACGGTATTACTCAAGTGATACGTCGCTCTTTAATCGCGTCTTAAGATAGGTTTATTAATCAGCGCAACAACTCAAAAGCAAACTCAAGATTGAAATCGATATTGAGTTCGGTTTATTAATACGGACCTTAGACTTGAATACTTAAACAATACTTAAACACTTGAATATGATTTCATTATTTTTTTCTTAGTATTAGTGTGTAGGTATTACTGTTGTTGTAGGTACCTAATAAAAAATAAATAAATAACAAAAAATTCCTGATATAAAATAAATTCGCTCCGGGGCATTCCTGGCTCAAAGATTAGCTTTTGCCATCCAGCGGGGGAATGCAGCTTGTATTCTCGCATCTTTTGTGCCAGGAGTGTCGCGGGGCGGGTTATTTGATTAGATATAAGTTATTTATTTGTAGTTTTTATAATTTTAGGATGTTTTTTTATTTTTTTATTTATTTTTTATTTTTTGTATCGATTTAAGTATTTGTTTATTTTTTTTTTTAATGATTGTGATTTTCTTTTAGTTTTATTTGCAATTAATAAATAACATAGTTAATGTATTTATACTAGTAATCCACGACAGCCTCTATGGAACGGCAGGCGAACACCCACCTGCGACACTGAAGGTTGTGGATTCAATTCCCACCTAAAACAATTTTTATATACCAGGCCAAAATTATTTTAAATAACATTGTTCAAATCATATTGCAAAATCATTTCGATTACGAAAAAACTCTCAAAATACCGCAAAATACCCTCAAACTCAGCTTTTGGTATTCTCAAGAATATTTTTTGTTATCGAAATGCAATCGGAATGATATTGCAATGTAATTTAAACAATTTTATTTACGAGATTGTTGTTTTTGTATGTTTAATTAAATAATTTAAGTACCTATATCATTATTTATGAAAGAAGAAATATGGGATTCTATCCGTTGTCTGGCTACCATAACACAAGCCTGGTCGCTTAGTTTGGAGCTAGGACGATATTTATGTTATTTATTGAAATCTAAATCCTAGTTAGTGAATTTCAGTGATTATTTTAACTCAAAGAAATAATAATAGAAAAGTTCATAACATGATTATAAAATTTTCAGTATATAGGACTACGGCTCCGGCTTCGCACGGCTATATTATGCATGTATTATACATATAAACCTTTTCTCTTGAATCACTCTATCTATTAAAAAAAACCGCATCAAAATCCGTTGCGTAGTTTTAAAGATCTAAGCATACAAAGGGAAATAGGGACATAGGGACGGCGAAAAGTGACTTTATTTTATACTATGTAGTGATGATAGTGATAGTGATTCTCCATTCTGTGGTGATGTCTCAAACTACCACATCTCGCCTGGCTCCCTCGACTAGCTGTGTTTGTTTGTCGAGAGCTTAATTTATACCTGTGTAATTAACTTGCGTAATTAACGTAGTTCTATAACTATTATATTATCTAGGTATATCCAATATCACACTATGGATAATACGTTCTAACTACATATATAATAATATATATACAATAATTGGCCCAGAAACCCGCAAATTACACTAAATCGGGCCCGAATCGTGTCGTCTAACATTACAAATGCTTTACAGCGTGGCATCTGAGCTTCGAAGGCATACGAGGCCTTGGCAGGGTATCTTGGCAAGTGTTACGGATATGTAAGTACTTACCTACTTGGAACAGTGTTCGCCTTTCGGAAATACGCCCCGCTATCGAAAAAATTAGGTTATGCGATTGTGTGAAGAGAATTTGGGTCGGTAAGACGCGTGTGTGAATTGCAAAATAAATGTTTTTATAGACAGGTATTCCTGTTTGAATAAATAATGCTCATTTGACTTGCAGAAACAGGTAAAAATGTGTTTTCTGAAAATATTCAGTACATCCTAGAAATTTCAGAATATACGTAATAATTTAGGTATTTACAACTTGCTTGCATTTTACATTATCTTATCTGATGGGAAGCGATAATGAGGTCGAGAATGTAGCGTGCCCGCCTAGAAAGAGAACGGCATGCCTGGAAAACATGATCATTTGTCACTATAACTTTATCCGGGGGGTGGTGTTAGAAGCAGCCGGCCAAGGTCTACCACCGCTTGATTATCTGCTTACTTAGCGCCACCAGGGCGTTACGTGTAGGAAGGACATGAAGGGCTAAATGCTACAGATGCGAGCAAACCTGAACTCCCTAACAAAATCTTGTAAGTTAAGTAGGTAACTTCGATTTCAATTCATTGGCCCGTTTGTGGTTTTTTTTCTAATAAAAAAGGTCTTATAAATTCCCCAGAATTTCTGTAAAACTTCTCCAACTAATTAAATGGAGCCAAACTCACGGGAGCGTATGGACGGAGTCAAATATTTTATTTTCATTTTATACGATCCAAATTATTTGCTTCTGCCTATATTTCCTTTTGTGACGCGTCGTACGTAATGTTCCGGTTATCGCAAGAAGTGTTGTTTGCAAGCACTTGGGTACTTCTTATTCTTACATATTTTTCTATATATTTTCCTTTTATGTCAAAACATATACGAAAAAGTCGAGTGCTTGATTTTTATCTTTTGTGAAAATGCAAAATTTTATTGGTGCTTTACGTTCCAGCAGCTTGACCGATTTAGGTGAAAATTAGTAATTCGTAAAGGTATTCCGACTGGATCGGGACTTACTTGGGTGAATATTATACTTGAGCTATTTTTTTAAACTTAAGTATTAAATCACTTGTTATTGTAGGTTGGTAGGTCTGTCAAAAATTCCCGTCGAATATGTATTTATTCATCATATCAGCCAAAGGACGTCCACTGCTTAAAATAGGCCTCCCCCAAAGACTTTCACAGCGATCTGTCGCATCCCCTTTTCTGATTTTTTTATATTAAGTACAGTCACATTACCAATTAGCTGAACCCCACGTGACCCAGAGCTCATTCGCATACCTATCTGTAAAAATATAGTATTTACCTATTTTGTAATTTTTTTTATATTGTATATTGTATTGTATAGTATGTTGTTAAAAAAAATCAGAATCATTTATCATTACTTTACAACCTTACAGATTTGCGAGTGAGCTCTAGGTCACGTGGGTTTCAGCTAATTGGTAATGTGACTGTACCTATCTTCTTTATTATAGGTACAGTTGGCTGCATAATTGCAGCCCCCGGTAGAGTTCCATGTTTTCATTCTAATAATTTTTAATTGATAAATTGATGAGTTAGAAGACTTTAAACTTCAACTAAAGCAGGTGCCTAGAATCTTGCTTGTGTTGACAACATTCTTATAACAGCCGTTTTAGAGCTCTACGGTGGGTCTGCAATAATGCAGCAGACCGTACATATAAATGCTTTATTCTGACTGCTTGACGCACAGCCTAAACCGCTGATCGTAGAGACCTGAAACTTTTTTTTTTTTTTTTTTTTTAAATTTATTGTCATGAAGTCAACAGCTCTTAAACTAGTTACATCGGTAGGTAGGTTATTTCCTACAGCCAATAATAGACTTCTAATTTCTATACATTACATAGTTGGTTTGAAATGTTTGTCTATATAAAAAGTCAAACAGATGGTATATACATTATAGATCAACTATATATAGATATATATACACAATTATATGATTAACATACATATAGGTATAAACACATAATTACAATACATAACAATAACATACAATAAATATATAATATACACACACAATAATAAGTATGTACGTACATAACCCAATCAACTACAAACAATATTTTATGTCATTTACAATACTGCTCAATTCATCATTCAAACAGAATGGATAGGACTGCCCTTTTAAAAGATGCCTTGCTGAGGTGGAAAACATCAGTAGACAAAAAAGGAAGGTGTGTTCTTTGTATGACGTAAGCATTTATTAAGAAAGGATTTTATGAAATTCTACCCCTTAAGGGGTTAATATATAACCTACCTCCTTAACTCGAATACCTTAATTCAAATAAAATCTTAGTCGCGTGGTTCCATATAATTTTCTATTCATTTCGATATTCCATTCAGTCGATTACGCACTCATTCGAAAAGGAGTGTGTCGTGTAACAACTTATTTGATATTCCGTTAGTCGATGTCATGTCTTTCTCAATAGAACTACAGCCCGAAATTCGATTTTATGTCGTTCATACCAGCTCGAACAGAGCTTAAAGCCAACGCCTATAAGTCGGTGGTAAACAACCTTTGACTACAGTAAGAAATCGATATGTACACAGTGTAAAGCCAGTTAAGAGGGTAAAGTGTTTGTTTACTCTGTTTACATTTGTGTTAGGCGAGCCGCGAGGTTTGTCTAATGGGACTGGCTGCGTGGCGTATGGGCAATGGACATTGTAGCTGGTACAGTGTATATTATTGCCAAAATATATGTCAGGGAAACTTATTTCTTTAATTGTAACAATACAATTTTAAATAATTGATGTGTAATGGTAGATATAATTTAGAGCGATATTGATTAAATCAAAAGAAATAAATTTACTTTAATATTTCGTATCAAAACATTGTTTTACTTAGCTTGTTATGGCCCACTGCTGGGCAGAGGCCTCCCCTACTTACCACCATATGAGAACAATACAAATAGCTCATGAAAATTGATAGTAAGTTATAATAGCATCAAAACACAAGTCTAGTTACTTAACTTGGGGCTAGATGGCGATGTGTGGAGTGTCCTGCAATATTTATTTATTTATTTATTTCCCGACCGGCTTCAATCTAGTCTTTATTGCCTATTTTAGTTTAGATTTAGCCCTTACTAATATTTATTTTTTACAAAAGCAAAAGAGAAACTTATAAGATTATAAAAAAGAACACTTTCTTTCCCGTCTGTCTGTCCGTGTGTCATCACCGATTTGCTCAGGAACAGGTGGACCTAGCAAGTTGAAATTCATATCAAATACTGACTTGAGTTCTATTTTTTAAACATGCAACTTGAGTTGTTTAGTTTTTTGGTCGATAAAGAATTTATACCACAGTTTTTTAACTTAGCTTACTACATCACTTAAACTGTGACTAGCTCCTGTGCTAACTAACACTCGACGCGGGTTACGCTCTGCACAAACTCAACAAAAATGAGGACCACCTACTTCGCGGCGCCTTTTGATCGTTCATTATGGACCCATAGCTTTTAGCTTAGCTTTTAAGTAGAGTTTGCATACGATAAAGGAATGATAAGTGGTGTTTCAAAGAAAACTTAGGCGTATTCACTATTCATAACACAGATTGAAGTACATGTGACGCTTTAAAAACATACAGATACATAGATAAAATGCAACTAACACTAGTTAGGTGTAGTATAAGAAAGGATTTCGGAAAATTTAAGCACTACGCAGACAAAGTCCCGGGCAAAGGCCAGTCAAAAAACTTAAATTAAAAAAAAAAACAGTAGCACAGAATTCTACTTTTTTGCTGTAATTTGTCTATTCTAAGCAACCTCATGATAGAGAAGATTTTATGAAGTATTAAGGGTCCCGGGAGACGAAGAGATAAATATAATTATGTATAGAACAAAAATTCATAGAACCGTAAAGTTAAAATTATCAAGTCACGGAAGTATTGAAAAAGCACAATCTGATTGTGTAATCACTACATAGTATAAAACAAAGTCGCTTTTTCTGTCCCTATTTCCCTTTGAATGCTTAGATCTTTAAAACTACGCAACGGATTTTGATGCGTATATTTTTAATAGATAGAGTGATTCAAGAGGAAGGTTTATATGTATAATACATGCATAATATAGCCGTGCGAAGCCGGAGCGGGTCGCTAGTTAGCTATAAAATAATTAGAACATATTAAAAATTAATTACCCATCTTTCTGATCCTACCAAAAACATCGCAAATTATAATCCAAGATTACCTCCCAACACCCATCTCATATTGGGAACCTAATAAAACACAATTCAGCCTCAAACCAAGCCAAAACAACCTTACTTCCAAAGATATAGGTCACGAAATAGCGTAGCAAAGTACAATAGACATTGTGAAGCAAATCATTATGAGAGGAAACTAATTAACAGATCACGAACATACATCGGATTAATGCTATTAGGTACGCTAAGACAAATAACGTGATACATTTTGGAATTAGTAGAAACTACGAGGGAAACGTTGATAATAAAACATTAATTACCTACTGCACAAGTTAATTGGTATAAGTAAAAAAGGACTAGTAATAGCTAGTTATAATAATAATAGGATTGGTAAGCTGAAGTGGCAATGGGCAGGTCATATAGCTCGCAGAACTGACAACCGCTGGGGAGTACAGGTTCTCGAGTGGCGGCCACGATGCAACGCGAAACGGAGTGTTGGGAGACCAGCTGCCCGGTGGACCGACGACATTGTGGCGGTCGCGGGTAGTCGGTGGATGGAGGCGGCTCAGGACCGCTGTTTGTGGCGTCGTATGGGGGAGGCCTATGTCCAGCAGTGGACGTGTATGGGCTGACATGATGATGATGATGAATAATAATAGCTAGCTAGTCTCGACTTTCATTCCCAAGTTCGTGGGTTAGAATAGAATCTTGGCACCAATGAATCGTGCACCAATGAATTTAACAAAGTAATCCGGAAGAACATAAACCATGCTATAACCAACAATTTAAAGAATAAAAACCTATGAAAACCCCCAATAATATCTTCTTATAATGTTAGTTACCATTCTCCTCCGAAACGGCTTGACGGATTTTTATGAAATTTTATATGCATATTCAGTAGGTCGGCCGCGCGCACTTTGGATACGTTTTCGTCCGAATTTCATTCGTGCGTCAACGTACGAAGACGTACGAACAATCCCATCCTTTTAAGTACTATGGAAGCGCGCAGACTGCATACGAATTACTCGTACGTGAACGTACGTTTACTTACGACTTCCGAACACAATCCGAACTTGTTGGGATTTTGATACGCGTTCGTACGAATGGATGCAATGGATGTCAAAACGTGGATCAAAACGTATGCAGTGTGCGCACTCAATTCGTACGACCACGATCGTACGTTCACGTACGATTAAAAATCGTGTCCAAAGTGCGCGCGGCCTTAGAATCGGCTACTATCTGTTTTTTATTTTGTTTCCATTAGTTTTTTTTTGTAATTGGCAAAACAACGTTTGCCGGGACGGCTAATATAACTATAATACTCCTAATTACAACTTCTTTCTTACGAAAAAATTATGTGCTAATTGACATTATTCTAACGGTGAAAGCAAACATCGTGATGAATCCCGCGGCTTAGTTGGCTCTAGACAAGACTAAGCTGAGAGGGGTTGTATAGATTCCGGGCTATTCCATCTAATACACAACTGCACGAATAAAAGCATAAATAAAAGTTGCTATAAATCATCTAGAATAAAGTCCAATATTAATAAAAAGTAAGAGCTGGAGGTAAGCTTCGCGAAGAAAAAAAAAGCCTTTACTAAAATTTGCTTTTTTTCACTATGGACGTCAAACGGCGCAGACATCTAATTCTAGATCATGCTTAGTTCATACAGCCTTGATTTTACAAACTTCGTCAATTTTAACTCGTCATAGACTTTAAAATTTTTATCACACGATATTATTACGAGTAGATATGGCACGTAATAAAGGAAGGAAAAGTATAAAGAAGTCAATTTAAGCATGTTATTAAGTTGTATGCCATTAACCTCCACTGACATAGAAATCAATAACCTACTCAACTCTAAGCCCAAAAAACGTACCAAATTTCACATACATAAAACCCAAAAGCTATAATTTCAATTTAAGTTCAAATACTTTTAAGATATGTAAATAAAAATTCTTTATTCACAAGTTTTAATAATAGAAAAATATTTTCCATTAATCCTGAATTTTACTTTGATTCATAAACAACTGCTAAATGCACTGCAAAATTGTACACAGTTCATAATCGTCGTAGAAAATCATATACTCCATCCCTTTCATTTCCATCGCTTAGAGTGAGAAGCTAAACACTAAAGAGCTGAATACCTTGATCGTTTAAAATTGCGTACATAGCTAAATACTTTCTCAGTTTACAAAGCCATAAGAGTCTGCCACTCATTACTGACAATTCACGTCAACGGCAAAGGCATGAATTCACATGAGAATAGTTTCGTTAGTCGAGAGCCCTTGTGTATTGTGGAATCAAGTTTAAATGACAGGCCAAGTAGGCTCTGGGAATAGTTTAGGTATTTTCGCTTTATAATGTCAAACGCAAAAGTGTTTTGAACTTTGACAGTTGTGAGTTCACTCTATTATATAATAATACTAGTTTGTGCCCGCGACATCAACCGCGTAGGGTTTGAGTTTAAAATATTTTTTTAGAATTATAGCCAGATCTGTCTGTTGGTTTGTTGTGCGTTAATAATATCAGCCAGGCCGTCAATTAGGCCTTTTGAATTTTATATTTATAGATACACATCTACAGCTCTGGCTTAAGATCATTTTTATTTATTTTTTTGCATTTCAATATATAAAATTTGTTTGAAAAGCAATTTGATTTTGAATAAAAAAGTGAAAACTCTTAAGTAGGTATATCTCTTTTTTCCTATTGTAATTTTTCATGAAGGATATCAACAAGATATTACTAATAACTAGCTAATTAAGCAAACATTAAAATTTTAAATACTCTATCAATAAAGATTTTAATGAAGAGAAATATATAAGTAAATGCACCAAGGATTGAGCAGCCTTTCCAACATCTCAATTCACACGAACACAATACGTGCTAGCTCTAACTTAAACGATAAAGTTGTATACAATTATGCATGCGTAAGCAGACAGAGAGAAAGTTCCTGCAGACTACAAATTTCAATCGACTAACAACTTGGAAGAGGATGGGCGTTAAGGTACTGATCACAATACCATGATTGCCTTCAAATGTGAATTGTTGACTGACAAAAAGTCTGTAGGCTGCAAGAACTCGGAAAGTCTACAAGATTGTAGGTTCAAAGGTCAACCAGGCTGATATAGCTCTTGAGGAACCTCGAATAATATATTGAGTGGCGTTTTGGCATACAAAACAGGAATATGAATGTATGGTTGACTTTTACAGTTATGTTTACGATATTGTGCGTGGAAGATTTGAAATTGCTTCAAACAATTTTATTAATTTGCATTACTGAACTCAGAATTTACGCTTATTTTGTTTTACTATGGTGTATTACTAGAATTTTAATGTGAACCAAAACATCCTACTTCCCAATAAGATAAGTTCAAATAAATCCTAAATCTTAAATTCAATTTCAAACTCAAACGAGCTATCAAGATGCATGAACCTATTCCTTCATCCGATCAGAGTTAAATATCAAAAAACGATGAACTTTAAACTTGTATTAGACTGACAGCCGTGCCGTGATACCAACGTAACACTGAGAGAAATAACCAGCTAGAATAGATAAAAAACAAATTAAAATAAGTGAGAATGTACCAGATGATATCGATACACTCGCACCTATTGTAGTCCAAAACGTGGCAGCTTCTAATTGCGGCGTCTTTGTTATACAAAATGAGGTATTAGCTCATCTATTAAATATTAGTTCGGTGGTTGGACTTGATAAGAGGTAGGTATGCTTTCGAAAGTCATTGTAGAAATTAATAGGTGCGCTGCTAAACTTAGAAGTTATATTTAATACTGTTTCAAGTACCTACGTAATATTTATTACATGCCAGATATTTCACTATCTACAAAGTAAGCACTACTCACAGGCAGGTGTAACTTATGGCTAAACAAAAATTTAGGAAGATTCCAACCTACCTATGAATAAAGATCAGAATAAAAAATATTTAAAAAAAAATACTATTATTTTTGGTTCCTTATTTCAAAGATTTGTTCTAAATATTATTATTCTTTGTTCCAGATAAATTAGAAGACAGCTGCGTATGGCCGAAAGGTACAAAGGTAGTCCAACACGAGCGTCATTGTACGCTTTTTGGACAAAAAATGTTCACGACAGAAGCGAAAACAATATAAACAAGAAGCAATCAAATAATGACGCGAGCGACAATGTTATAGCAGATGATAATGAAAATTTAGAAGATGAGGAAATCAGAAGGAACGTCTGGAGTGACGTCGACGACGAGTTATACATAGCAAATGTTATAAAAGAACGGACTAATGAACGTTTCAAACGTGACCTAGACTTTAGTGTAAACAGTGAGGTTGTGAGTAGTGTTAAGTTAGATTACGAAATGTGGGAGATAGAACCCACTGATCTGACGGAGTGCGATTGTTTGGGGCCACCTCCGGAGTTCTTGTTGCCTCCACCGCCAAGACCGCCGTTTCTGCAAGCGGAGTATTATTGTGGTGACGATCCTATACCTGATTTGGAGACTTGTGACACGGAACCAGTAAGTACATACATGATTATTTAATTTCTGCACAATTTGTAAAGATCTCAGAAATTCAATCATTTGATCTCAATTTGTAAGATTTGTTCTCTGCTCTCACGATGCGATCTGTGCAAATTAGCAAAACATAATGTTGATATTTATAAGATCGCATCGCTTGCGATTTGTCCAGAACTTTATTGATTGTACTCTTTCTTATTATCAACTAGCGACCCGCTCCAGCTTCGCACGGCTATATTATACATGTATTATACATATAAACCTTCCTCTTGAATCACTCTAACTCTATTAAAAAAAACCGCATCAAAATCCGTTGCGTAATTTTAAAGATCTAAACATACAAAGGGAAATAGGGACATAGGGACGACGACAAGTGACTTTATTTTATACTATGTAGTGATAGTGAAGTCTGGCTTGCTATGTTTTAAACTGACGTTTAGCATTTTGTACAGTAGGTAAGGTGATTCATACATACTGTATCTACTATGTATTAGATCTCATTTCGTTGTTATCTTACCTAACAAGATTAAACGAAAACCACATACAAATCCAGCATTCTAAATACATATTCAAACAAACCCAGTTAAAATCTCAACGTCTAATCTACACGGGCATCTGTTAATAAAGTTGATTACGAAATTTCAAATCCCAAGGTGCGTCTGCCTCGGGTTTCATAATTCAAACAGTTGTTGCCTTAACTTATCTTGGAAGTTGGAACTTATATCTCAGTTATGACGGTTTAGGAATCTAATAACATCAACGTTTGCTGAATAAAGTTCAATGCCACCGATTACCTAGTATAATGCTATCATCATCGTGCAATGTTTGCCTAGTGGTGGATATCTCGACTTTTATTCCAATGGTTGTGAGTTTGAATGGTGGGTCGTGCACCATTGGAGTTTTCTAACAAAAAAACGACAAAAACTAAAAATAAAATTGTAACTCCTTTACATATTTTTTTAATATTGTCTTTCTTTTGTATTTTTTTTTTCTTTGTTTTTTTCCTCTATATAAGTCTTCTATTCGTCACTCGTCACCATAACACAAGCCCAAATGAGCAATATTATTATTATTAAATACTCTGTTTCATAAGTTACCATGACGCATGACGTCACACAATATTACCGTGACACTTTTTTGTAAATGTGTTGTGTTCCATCAATTTATTAGACGTTACCATGTCCAAAATTATGAGCGCTACTTGACATAGCTGTTATGGTGAAAGAAAACATCTTGATAAAATCCATAGCTTTGAGTCATACGTTTAATTTTAATTGTAGAAACCACAGATTTCGTAAAGAAAAAAACTTTAGTTTATTTTTTCTTCACATCCAGATATGGTAATGAGTAGAAACAAACAGTTTTCCTGTTATCATCAGTGTAAACATTTGTCAAAGCTATGCGGGTCTTAATTTGTGTCGTCTAAGTCTTAAATTTTTACGAAAGCGTTGTAATTTTGTGTGCTTGTATGTACAAATGTTTGAAGTTATAATTCCGCTAGATAACTGTTTCCTTTAAAAGTGGGGCTTAGTACAGGACAGTGATAAAAATGATTATCTTGTCGAAAACTCAAAATCATTCATTTAATCATTGGGCACCTTACTTAAGAAATCATATTGAGATTTTTAATACTTATTATTATGATATAAATAGTTCTCTAGGCATTTTATTATATTAGGTAAATGTAACACAAATAAAATCAAATAAAAACTTCGTCGATTTTTACAGGCTATATGGTTAGGCTAATTATTAAACCTTTGCCTTCCCCGAAAAGACAATAAAGAACAAAAAATTCGGTTTTATTTTTTACCCCGGAAATTAGATCTCAGTGTCGGCCACCGAGTAATTCGGAAAAACTTTAGAAATAAAGCGAATCTGAGTAAAAGCTACATTAAGTGGTTACATAAAAAAGTGTGTTAGAATTATTTTATTTATAAAGAAAAATAAATGGAATTAACACTGACAGTTGTAGCTATATGTTTAAACCAAGATAATCTAAATTATGTAGCTATCTAACATAACCTAAACAAATTTTGATACTAAAATAATAGCTACCCATAGGTATCCTATCCAGATTAATATTCTAATATTGTTTTATAGAAACAGCCAGTTTTTTCACAGATTTCATAATAAAAACTAATAAAACGCTGCTAAAACTAAAAATGCATATAATAGCTACCCATAGCTAACAACAACAACAAGAAACAGACAAGTATTGCTTAGATATTTGTCTGTGGTTTGGTTTTTTCTATGTATTATAAGTATATATTTACAAAAGTAAAGTATATAAGTAGTATATCCGTTGTCTAGCACCCATAACACAAGTCTAGTTACTTAGCTTGGGGCTAGATGGTGATGTGTTGTGGAATGTCCTGCAATATTTAGTTATTTTATTTATCCTAAAATCCTGATTAATATTCTAGCATGTTTCATAGAAACAGCCAGTTTTTCACAGATTTCATAATAAAAACTAATAAAACGCTGCTAAAACTAAAAATTCATGGTCGAAATAATAAATGCTATTCACTTTTGTATACCAGCTTAACTTCAACTGTCATTAACTAGCCGGAGCTCTCTCTTTGCTCTCACGGTTTGCTTTAAAAGCACTTGTATTCTAGTGTTTGTTTAGAACTGTAATCTTGATGTCCAACGAAATTTATATTTAAACTTTGAATTTAGTCTTTTGTTTTCGCAAGTGTGTACTGTGCTTAAGTACTAGAGTTTGTTTTACATTGAATATTAAATTTTGTTTTACTTTGGGATCTAGCTCTTTCGGCTGCTTTTTAGATATACCTAATGCTTTATTACACACAAATTGCTTTGTCACTTCAAATGCTTTGTCCTGACTGACTGACGGATCAACACACAGCCTTAACCGCTGATCGTAGAAGCCTGAAACTTGGAGGGTGTTTTCTTTGTATAGCGTAGGTTTTCGATAAGAAATTTTAGCTTTCAATAGGAAATTAAGTATTTTGAAAAATAATAAATAATGGTTTAAACATTATAGCTACAACTGCCAGTGTTACTCTTACGCGGACGAAATCGCAGGGTTAAGCCAATAAATAATAACAGAATTTAAAAAAAATATGCGTACCGCGCTAAAAAAAAGTTTTCACTTCAAAAATCAAGCTTAACAACCTAGAGTGGTGTAATAGACGGTCTTAATTTACTCCAGTTTGAATTTATAACCATTATCTGAAATATATAATGAAGCTCGAGTTAAAAAAACATAAATTCTTGATAACAAGACCTCCTAACAAGACACCTATCAAATCCCACAAAACTTAATCCAAGAAACAAAACGTTACAAAAAATATAAAATTACACGCCAAATCGATAACCTACCGCGAAACATCGGTGGTTATTTAGTCATCAAACTTGTGAACAAAAATTAACACCTATAAACTCGGTAGGTGTTCCTGAACCCTTACACGCTACGGACTTTTTATCGGTCAACAATTCTGCTCACGTAATTAAGAACACAGTATCTTCAAAAGTGGAGTTGAAAACACTGTTAATATTTTTCTAATAATTTTATTGTGAAAAAACTATGTAACAATCTAACGTACATAATTTAAGTAAAATATATTAATTAATATATTTTACAAACAATAACTGTCACTTATTGAGTACTTACAGTAAAATACGTAAATAAATCCATTTAACCAAAAACGTATAGAATTTTTTACAGCACTAATATCAAACCCCTGATTCCTAAACTAGCGATATTCCTGTATTAATATTAATTTCCTAACCTTGTTAATTTTTATTTTTTAACAAAACCCATTACAATACCCATTATATAATACAATATTCAAACTTATAAAAACACACATAGATTTAAAAATAATCGTTATTTTTCACCAGCCACTTACTGATACCAAATTGTAGGTCGACAAAAAGTCTTTAGCCTGGAAAGACTCTGTAGGTGTCCCTTTAAACATCGGACTCAATTCTGAGAATGTTGTATCTTAATTCTCAGAATGCAATGGCTGGTGGTCAGAATAGTGGGGTGTTGAGTCAACCTATCTTATTATTAAGACATAAATTTTGAGCCGTTTTATGAGCTGTCTTTGGTTTTTTATGAGGTTAAAATTGTGACTGTCGGCGGGCGTCAGTGCTAAAATGATAGTTTTTAAAATGTTTAATAGCGTTGTTATTCTCATGCAGTGTCTGTGGTGAGGAGGCTCGCAGCTAAGCGACGCTCGCTAATCGTTTACGGTCGTGCGTGTTAAGCTACGCCTGGCGCGGTCATTACTTCGATGGGTGGCCAATTAGTAGTGTGGCAAAAATGTGTTTTGGTGAGCCCCTCCGTGCTTCGGAAGGCACGTTAAGCCGTTGGTCTCGGTTGGTACCTCTAGTAGCATTCGTTTGGTCAAGTTAGAGGCCTTATGGCGATCTGAAAACTCTAATAATAGGTGAGTCACACCACTATACGAGAAGAAGAAGAGTGTTTGTGGTTTTACCTACGTAAATCCTAATATCTGGGCAAATTAAAATAATATTCAACTCGCTAGCTATCATGGCTCATGAGATACCTACAGCCTGGTGGCAGATAGACGGACGGACAGACGGAGGAACAGCGAAGTCTTAGTAATTAGACTCTTTTTTTACCCTTTGGGTGCGGAACCCTAAAATTCAAAGTTTTCTATTTATAAAGTACCTACTTAATAATAAATCCCTGGGTTAAGGTGAAAGGATACCGGCGCGCTCTCCATACAAACGTAGTTGACTGTTTCCTCCCTAGATAATGACACTAGCACAAATATTTTTTTCCCATAAAACCTAAAACTGCCATGACTATGCCCCTATGTTTTGGTTTTTTTCATTTTCTAATTATCAGAGAAATAAAAATAAAAAAAAAATAAAAAAAAAAAAAGATAGGGGCATGGTCATGGCAATTATAAGTTTTATGCACCAAAAATATTTAATTTTAATATTTATATAAAGAGCCTCCGGTACCCTTTCCTCTTAAGGCCTGCGAGTCTTGTAACGTCCGAATACATATAACCCAACACACTTCCGCTCCGGTTGGCAACTTCAAGTTGACTGATTCACAATTCACATTCTTCTCAATATTTCTCATTGTAGGCACGAATCTATATTTTAACCATTTCAATTCGCTTTCGGTGAAATGAGCGTAGACTCTTAAATGAAAAAGTTTTAGGTACAGTTTTCAAAATTCCTTTGGCTATGTCTTCACTTTGAAAGCAAACCTTTGTAATAAAGTTGAACAACTATTTCTTAAACGTATCAACTAGGAGTATCAACTTTATGAAATAACTCTCAACTCTACAAAGTTTAGAACAATGTGGAAAGTTAATTTATTTTAATAAATAATAGGAATTGTTTTAGGAACTTTTTCGGGTGAACAGGAGATTGTAACCTCGGTTAATATTTGATTGAAAACTTTTGAGAACAAAATTACGAAATCCACTACAAAGACGTGTACATTTTCGTGGGTTTAACCGAGGTCTAAAACATTGATAGCGTATACAAAGTACAAAGTAGTTAGATTTGGTATTGGATTTGGATTTGGTAACTTTGGTATTTGTACTTAGATTCGACGATTAATATTATTAACTCTGTTTACATATACATAAACATGCATTTTTATACATTGAATTTTCGTGTCAAATAACAAGTGGTCATTTTTAGTTTTAATTTAAATTATCAGCACATGTCGCCTGAAACACAGGATCACCTAGTTCAGGCACACGTGGACATAGATTTAAGCAACTTTTTGTACATATGTTTAATATTGTTCTGTATCTCTACATATAATAAATTCGAAGTTTTGGAAGTAAGCGTTCTACGTCCATAATGATCTTAGCACTATAGAATTCGCTAACCTTATATAGCTCCGGTAGAAAAAAATCTTGCATGCGCGATTCAGGTTTTCTTAAATTTAGAAAATCACAAATTAGTTGATTATTCTTTTTGTTCTGCTTAAAAATTTTGTACACTTATGTATTTTAAGAATACATAGCAATATACACATTTTTTAACTAGAAAATAAAGTAATTAATTTAATAAGATATTTTTTTTAATTTCAAGTAACTAGCGCCATCTCTTCGTTTTCGCGAAACTACCATTCATCTCAGAAAATGTTGATTTTATTTGTTTACCTTTGTTTGTGCAGTCTAATTTCGGGAACTAGGAAACAGATTTTAACATAATCTTCACGAATGTGTTCAGAAAATATCAGAAGAGGTTTAGGTATTTCAAGTAGATTTATGTTACTAAGTAAAATTTGATATTTCTTGGCGTAAAAAATAAACCATAATATTTTTGCATGAAAACGTACAGAACGTAGGGATGATGTCAAAATTGTCAGTTTGACATACGGAAAGAAGCATCTAGCGCCATCTCTTTTTTATTTATAATTTTACTATGGCTTCGCATTATTACTATCGTGCATATAGCCAGTGTCGCGGTCAAAGAAAATTAAATCCAATGCAGGAGCGTTTTTTGAATTTGGAACATTACAACGCTCCAGCAATTTTGTATGAACATGTGTATGAAGCGGCGTGCTGGGGTTATTAAAAACTTAAATACTCTTTGATTGGATCTCTTTTATCAAAGTACTAGCGACCCGCCCCGGCTTTGCACGGCTATATTATGCATGTATTATGTTCTTATCTATATCTATACATATAAAATCCTTTGTCCTGACTGACTGACGGATCATCGCACAGCCTAAACCGCTGATCGTAGAGACTTGAAACTTTGAGGGTGTGTTCTTTGTATGACGTAGGCATCCGATAAGAAAGAATTTTCCGAAATTCTACCCCTAAAGGGGTGAAAAGGGGGGGCAAAGTTTGTATTGGACAACGTGATTCCTTAGTCCAATCTATTTCAAATTTTGCATAAACATTCTTTAACAGAATTAATAGAACACGTGTTTCGTATTTTATTGAAATTCATCCCCTAACGGGGTTAAAAAGGGGAAGAAAGTTATTTTGGGAGTGATTTGCTTCGAAGTTGATATCAATACTCTTTAGTGCTTTTGATTAGATTGGTAACATACTCATTAATCTATGATTGGTAAGACGTCACTTCAAGCTGACAGCGTTAACGTAAAACCTAAGAGGTTGAAAACTTCGAACATTGAACTGAAAAAAGGTGTCTTGCCATTTAGTACCTACTGGGAACTTGACATAGTATTTTTTTTTGCGCGATACGTTTGCTAATACCTGTCGATAGAGGACATTACGGCAAATGAAATATGCCTTTACACCAAATCTCATAGGTGTCTCGGAAATGGGGTATTTGACCAAACGTTATGACTAAGATTTTATCAAAAGTGCGCTGTGCACAAATAATGCTTTCTAACCAAACTTCTAAACCATCTCGGAGACGGGATATTTGTTAAAACATAGAACTGTTATAGGATAGCAACTGAATCACTTAAAACTCTATATTTTTATTAGGATACGCCAAAATTACTCTCTGCGCAACTGTTCAGCCCTACCTAATAATAAAATTTTGAACAATTTGCCAAAAGTCACAGTTCCCAAAGTTAGTAGATACTAATTAGGTATTAAGTAATTTAAAAGAAATATCTTTTGTTATGAATACGAAAATACCTAAACAAATGAATAGGACTTTTACACCTTTTTTATTTTTAAAATGGACAGGAAAGTGATCTTATAAGGGTTCCTTTTTTACCTTTTAAGGTACGGAACCCTAAAAACACAAAAGATGACTATGATAGATAGGTAATTACTAATTAGCACGATATGATTAAAGATTTACTCATGTGGTAATCGTAGAGTTTTGTGCATTATTGGCTCTGTGTTAGAAAGACAGAAATAGAAGAATTCATTTTTTGGTTTAGAACTTTAGGTACTTAGACGTATAGCCCATTTTGGATCCCATCCCAAGAGAATTGGGTGCACCCGAGGTTTTCGTGTTCCAAGTTAAAATACATCTCATTCAAAATCTATCTTCTCTATACATATAAAATTCTTTGTCCTGACTGACTGACGGATCAACGCACAGCCTAAATCGTAGAAACCTGAAACTTGTACGATGTGTTCTTCGTATGACGTAGGCATCCGATAAGAAAGGATTTTACGAAATTAATTACCTACCGGGTTTAAAAAAAAGTAGAAAGTTATTTTAGGCGATTTGCTTCGACTCGAACTCCTTAGTGCTTTTGATTAAATTAAGTAAGTACATTTTATTTTGACACACATGTTTCAAACTCAATTTAATTTGAAATCAACAAAAAATAATCCTATTTTAACTATTTTCGACTCCTGCGCGGACGAAGTCGCGGGCAAAAGCTAGTTTCTAAATAAAAAATTATCTTATCTTATCTTATCCAAAAGGGGTATTCCTATTATCTCCTAAAATTAATCTCTCAAATGGGGGATAGGGGGAATTTGACACGGTATCATACCCCAAACTCCTATTTAGGGGGAATTTAGAGGGTTTATGGGAATTTTTGTGTATCTTACCACGAACTTTAATCGGAGAAAGACTGAAGGTAATAGTTTCGTTTGGCCTCAAAATATTTTTCGCTATAGACCAAGTGATCACCTTTCACCACTACTAGTCAATTGTCACTTTAATTTCTCAACTGAAATTGAGGTGCTTACGGTGGATTAAAAATAACTGTAGGGGTCCACAGTTGGGGTAAGCGGTGGGCTTTGAAAGATAATGTTGTCGAAGGCCTTTTTCATTTTTTAGTCAATTTTTCTGTGGGAATAAGATATAGACCATCTTCCGGTTTGTTAACTCTAAAATAATAAATAATAAATATAATGTAGGTAAGTGATTAACACATAGAAAAACCGACTTAAAACCGAAAGCATACTCTTTGCTCTTTTTATAAATTAAGTTAAGTTATAAAAATATAATTATCTAGAACGACAGCTTTAAATAAACGAAAAAAATCAAGGTAGGTAGTGGTTTTCTTATTATGACTACCGCCCAAAAAGTAAACTAGCACAACAAATGTACAGCTGTTCATAACAATCGAAATAGCCACCGCTTCATTCCTTTAGATGTGGCCCACCGTCTATAAAAACAAAACGCTTCAGTAATACAAATAAAATCTCAGTCGGTCATCGACATAAAGTCACTTATGACAAATGCAGACTTCAAACTAAATCGGCCGATACCGAACAATTTGTGCTACCCAAAAATTAATCTTGGATATTTCTAATTACGCACCATCTCGCATCTCGCTCAATTTGAGGCAGTACGAACGTGCGTTTAACCTTATGTTCCTGCAAATGAAGCGGACACCCCGCTCATATGATCCATTTGGCAGCAGCACGCATCTAAACAGCACGTTAACTTAGGTATATTGAAGTATTAAAATTGAGGGACATTCCACACATCGCCATCTAGCCACAAGCTAAGTAACTAGACTTGTGTTATGGGTGCTAGACAACTGATATACTACTTACATACTTTTTTTTTGTAAATATATATTTTTATTACATAGCACAGACAACAGACAAATATCTAAGCATAAATACTTGTCTGAGGCGGGAATCGAACCCTGTATTTGGCAGTCCAGCATGGTGACCATTGTGCCAACTGGGTCGTCGAAACGAAAAGATAACTACCAAAGTTAATCAGAAAATGTAATTCCGGTTGCGTTACTCTACTATCGCCAACTAACTGAGAGCTAAACCATCGGCCTACTGTAAGTTTATGATCTGCTTTAGTTCATCGAAAGAAAAGTCACTTTTTACGATTCAAGATAAACATCTAAGCGCAAGCCCACAACGCAGTCTCAAAAGGTAGGACGATTTGTCAAAATGTGGCACTATCTTTAGTGAAATCCGTCATCGGTGGTAGGACAATTTATTGGGCATATCTCACGCCATCTTGAGAACAATATCTGGAAGAATCTTCTTTAAATACAATATTCACAGGGGTTTGGGATGGGATAAGTGCGGCGGTCTTGGTCTTGCAGTCTTGTTACACTTCTAAATCGTGCGATTTGATGACAATATTGTTTGTTTGAGATTACTTTACCGTCCAAAAAAATAGTGTGTGCCGTTCTACAGTTATAATTATTTTTTTGTAAGTTAGTTGCTACTTTAGTATTCAAATGATTTAACGTAAACCCATGAAAACTGTAAAACATTATAGACGTCAGATTTCTATAAAAACAGACAGACAGGCGGACAAGACAGTGATTTTATAAGGGTTCTTTTTTACCTTTTGAGGCACGGATAAAATCGTAATTCATCCGTTTAAAATTGTTGCATTCGATTGAGATAAAATAAATAATTTTCATTAAAATTGATTCAGCAGCTTAGGCGTCACAAAGTGACTAACAGACACAGTTAATTTCGCATTTGTAATTTTACTAAGATATTGGGAAGTATGAATTCAAATCGCAAAAATCTACACACGACGAGCGAAAGATATCTCTTAGTAACCAAACAGACTCGAATAACAAGTCATAGTCTAATTTGTCCCATCACTAAACCTACGCCCCGGTCTCAGTTTATCGCCCTGTCCATCTAGAGACGGTAGCCGATTTGTCAATGCCCCTTCCTTAATTAATAAAACGAGACTTCGGAAAAAAAATTGAATAAAAGCATAATTAATTTCGGGTCGATCCGTTGGTAGTGAACTTTCGTAAATTATGGTTATAGTCAAAAGTTTGCGGTAAAAGCAGTATTTCGGATATTAAGGGTAAAAACAGGCCATTTACTTTTCCATCGGTTGATAGCTCGCCAAAAGTTTGAGGTAATTGCAAAACAAGGCCATATCTCTTATAGAAAGCGAATCGTCGACGACTGCCGGTTGTTTTGTTTTGTGACCATTGCAACATAGTCAAAACGGAGGTAAGAGTTTGATGAATACCCGTAAAATAATAATTTTAAATTGTTTGTTATCATGTATTCTTTGATAAGACCGTTCAACCGCCATTTAAGCGGTCATCAAGCTTATGAGTTAATCAGCCGATTGAAAAATTTGTAGTCTAGTTCTATTCAGCCAGTCAAAAGTTTGCGGTGGGAGCAGTATTTCGGATATTAAGAAACTTGAAGAAAAGGGGAGATCGTAATTATTAATTTAATGAACCGTCGCTCGTCGCATCTTTTTGGAAATTAACCCTGGTCAGGGAAGTTTTGGTGGGTTTTTACGAGAAAATGGGTTAAAATTCTTGAATAATTTAGGTTGTTGCATTAACAACTCTTGTTTATGCTGTATCTATAGGTACAGTATATACTTACAATTTAAAACAACGAATGTAAAATTCAAAATCTTGACTCAGAAACTTCTGACTGAGTCTAAAACCTTGACTTGTGTAGTACTAGCGGAAATTTGAATCAATACTCTATCTTAATATATATAAATCTCGTGTCACAATGTTTGTCCTCAATGGACTCCTAAACCACTTAACCGATTATAATAAAATTCGCACACCATGTGCAGTTCGATCCAACTTGAGAGATAGGATAGCTTACATCCCGATATTCCCACGGGATCGGGAGTTACGCGGGTGAAACCGCGTAGGGCAGCTAGTAGTCTATATTGATACCTCTATGGGGGAGCAATACCCCAGCTCTATCACAAAACCTACCTATGTATTATTATGTCTCTATGGGGGGAGAGCTATTATTGCTCCCTCCCCCCATAGAGGTATCATTGAAGGCTCCCCCTGACAAGTAGAACCTTAAGCAAAAAGGCCCTAACTAAAGAGGTTTAGTTGCGAACAAAGGCAAACTTATTCATTATTCATCATAATCCTTTATTATTTTACGAAAGAAAACCAAAAGCAAAACTAAAAAAATACATTAAAAATATTAATATTTTCATGATATTTTCAATAATATTTTCAAAAGTAGGTATTTATAAATTCAAATAAATTGTTTATTCATTAAAAACATGATAACAGTTTCAATAAATTATTTACTGACAACCGAATACGAAGCAAAATGGCGTTTTATTAATTTATGAGTTTGATACCATCTATCCAATTAGCACGGAGAAATGGATATCAAAACGGTGATATTGTTTATAGAGGGGTAGCATCGAGCTGTGTTGTGGTAGAAACCTCAACTTCCACAAACAAAGAGAAAAAGAAAAAAGAAAAAAAGAGAAAAAAAAAATAAAAAAATAAAAGAAAAGAGAGAACGAAAAAAAAAACCATAAAGAGTTTTTCTATCTATCTTCCACAATCCAGTCGTGGGTTCGAATTCCGACCGGCCGAGCACCAATGAATTTTTCTTTCGAAAAATTTACGAGCGCTAATTATCATTCTTCTTACGTTGAAGGAAAACATCATAATGAAACCCGAGGCTTAGTTGGCTCCAGCAAAGCAAGCATGGGCCGAGAATAAAAATTGTGTCCACCCGTTATGTCCTCTGTCAAGGGAGAAAATAGTTTTTTCCATCTGCCAAAGCACGGCAGAAGGGGAAAGGATAAAGGCCTATCCGCACAGCTCAGTGGCGACACAGTGACGGCACAGTTCCGTACCGTACCGTGCCGTGAAGGCCTATCCGCACAGCTCAGTGACGACACAGTGACGCCACAGTGATATTAGTACTCTATCGCAAGGGTTACCATAACTTTCATGCGCGAGTCCAACTCACACTTGGCCGGTTTTTTAAATCCATCTTAAGGCCATCTTGAAACACTGCGACCGTGTCAGGCAAAATATTGTCCGCTACAAATTCACGCCGGATCACGGCAAGCATCGGAGCAACGTCGGAGCAGCACTGACAGCACTGAACATCACTGTCACTGACCAGTACGGATAGTCTAGTACAAAAAGTATGAAACAATATAATTTTTCACTGACACTGATCGAAAATCACGGTACGTTACTGTGTCGGCACTGCGTCGTCACTGAGCTGTGCAGATAGGCCTTAAATATATCCTCATTTGACATTACACGTGGACATCTATTGCCCGCCTATAGAATATTACGCCTATAGCGTTTCCCCTGTCCACCGTGGACAGTATATCCACCCTTGCACCCATTGTCAAAAGAGTAGGAAATCACTTGCAAAAAATCAAAAGACGGATAATACATAAATACGTCATAATTTGTAACGGATAAAATATCTAATTGAACGTAGTTTTAATATTTTCTTATTAATCTAATTTATAATACACAGGCTAAACCTATATGAAAAGAAGTCATAGAGTCTTATTTAATATAAAAATATCAAATTATTTTACCCCCAGGTACAGAAATTTTACATAAACTTAAGTAGTATAATAAACACCAACCCCTCAATCCCTCACGCAACTCAAATTTATCGTAAAAAAGGTAATTTTGACACAAAGCTTGGACCCCTATATCCCATACGACCCTTTAAACGGTCATGTTATATTTTTTCAAGGTGAGAGCTGCACACGTACTCTGTAGGGACGAGAAGTTAATATGTTTTATTTTAAAGTTCCCCTTTTATTTCAAATGAAAAATAATTTGAAGTAAGTACTATGTCTTCAATTAGGGCTTAAATTAAGAGGTTCTCACATAATCATTTGTTTGGGGTTGATCTCATGCCTCCAAAAGTTAATAAATTCCCTATAATATGTATAATTTTATGTGTCGCGGTGTAAGTAACCTATGTCCACCTAAACGGCTGAACCGATTTGTATGAATTTTTTGTGTATGTTCGTTAGGTCTGAGAATCGAACAACATCTATTTTTTATCTTTTAGTTTTTTTATATGGAATGACAGCTAGTATATTATATATATATATTAGATCTAAATGCCTCTATAAACTTTGGTAACTACACCAATTTGGTAGAACAAAGATGGATAATAAGTTATATTAATAATTCAAGAATGTTGATAGCTAGTTAATGACTCCTATATGCACGTAGGCATATATCCTGCCCATTGTGCGTGATCATCTACTGCTACTTCAGCTAGCGCAGTTCTGACTAGAAGCGCAAACTCTTCTTTAGGTTCTCGCACGCTCTTTGGAGCTTCTTGGGGTCTCAGTGACGCATGGTGGCAGTTGAACCATCTGCAACATTAAAAAAAGAGAGCATAATAAAATAAGAGAGCAAAAAGATTGCAGAATAGGAAAATGAGACAAACTGTGTCAACCCCATATAAATTGAGAAAAGGGCATGAAGATAATATATAGATAGAAATAGATAGAAAAGGTTTTATTCATAAAATATATAATAACTTGCGTAAAAACATACATATTTAACATTATAAATACAAATCAATAAATATTTTTTTGTCTGTTGCTGTGGAGACAATGGGGTGCTGGGGAGACGATGCCAAAAAATTTGTTAAAGAGTTGGGCGATAGGATTAGGGGGAATGGGGTGACTCCCGCTCCGGCTCATTTCTAGCGCAGAGGTTAACCATCGTCATACAGCGTGGCAATGCTTCTAGCATTCCCATAATGCTAGAAGCATTGCCACGTCATCGCCAACTTTACATCGGGAACGATAAGGGTCGGGTTATTTGACTAACTGGTGACTTCAGAAACAGATTAATTAAGTAAATAAATAGGTACAGATAGATCAGTCCCAAATCAACACTTTCTCATTTGAATACTCTTAAGAAGACGTCCAAGATCGTGACCTGCCCGTGGTTCACGAACATAGCTCACTTGGAGTACCAGGGACAGTTTTTTCTTCCAGTAGTCCACCTCAAGACAACTCGGTGGACAACGGGTTTTTATTTCATTCCATCATTCACTTTATTTCATCTGACTGTACCAGGGGAAATAATAACATTCTTCGTATAAAATTTAAAATAATTTGAAAATACTCGCACCTTTCCTCGATTTCTAAAAAGTAATTATACTTTTGTCATCTCAATTTGAAACTCGTTTAGATTACGACATCAACAAACTTGAATAAACACAAAAAGTACATTAGGAATAATAATCCAACGTCAAAATTAAAAGAATCGTTTTCATAAACTCTTGGAGTTCGGATTTGAAATCGAAAAACCGTAACTTTTAGGTAATATTTTCCATTAAATTATAAGAGAAAGTCTGTTTATTTTGATCTTGCGGCTTGACAGATTATTATAAAAATATAGTGTGGCAGCTTTTCATAGCTTAATCCTGCTAGCTTTACGATTATGGTTCAAAAGAGTACAAAGTCCAAAATGCCTGTATCGATTCATGGGTTTAATTTATATATTTCCGTCTTTACAGAAGATAGACGCGTATAACCACAGCGGACCATCGTTGCAGACGTCGGCAGTCATAGCCCTCTGCTCCATTGTGCTTCTAGTGGGCATACTCATTGGTGCCATTCTGGTTTGGAAGTAAGTACAGTTAATTTTCACTTACCTAAGTTTTTTACCCGACTGTGCGACGCAAAGGAAGGTGATGTGACTATCGGTCGATGTATGTATGTATATTTTTTTATATGTGGCGTTATAGAGCCCAAATGCGTGGACGGATTTTGATGATTTTTACGTCAAATGAGTCGTCTTAAGCCGATCGTCCACCGCCTACTAAACTAATTTAGTTTAACTTAGGTCGGATTGTTGAGCCAGTTTTTTCAGTTTTATTTAGCTTAGCTGGCATAGCATAGTTTGCAGTGGACGCAAATGTATGAAAAACTGGCTCAACTATGCAAGCTAAGCTAAATTAATTTAGCTTAGTTGGCGTTGGATGGCCTTGCGAGTGTCAATAAAGATAGGACAGTACTCAAAATTCACCAATTTCTCAACCAGAAGCTACAAAACTGTGATAATGAGTCTAATATCTAAATATGGATTAATAGCATTTTTGTCTACCATTCCCGAAGACAGTTGTCATAGCAACAATCACTCGTCGTCATAGCAACCCAAATCAGCTTAATTCATTTACAATGAGTATCACGCATAAAGGTGTGTAGATATATCACACCCGTCATTAAGCCTCTCCGAATTTCACCAACTAAAGTGAAGTAGATGCGTGTGTTTAATAGCCATTCAACAGTCATCACATCACATACGTAATTACATTCACATCTGAGAAACCAATGAGACGGTAAACTTGATTAGAGCGCCTGTCAACTATTCGAGATTTAATCCTGATTTCGGTGTGGTACAATTGATACAAGATAAAATTTTTCTTGTAGTTTTTACTTTTAAATAGATCGTACGATCTATCGCAGAATTACAGATACCTACGTACCGCGATTCACAGGTTTATCCTTGTGAAAAGTCCAAAGGTAAACTTTGTGAAAATAATTTTAATACCTATACTATAAACTTTTTTTTTAATTTATTATTTTATAATACCACTCTTTTGACATTATGTACTTTTTATTATTTTTAACATTTTCACGTCTGCTTGGGGACCGAATATACGTTCTAATATGTTTTGTAAGACCTTTATGCTATGTATTCTAAACGTCTGTATAATTGGTTTAAAATCGGAGTTGAGGGTCACTTACAAAAATCAAAAGTAAAAGATGTGACGTTATGAATAATGCACTTATTATGAGTTTTTGCGAGAGTTCCAACATGTTGACATAAATTTTATGATAAACTGTACCTATCAAGTACTGTACCTTTCTTTTGGCTTCACATGATTTGTGTGCATACAGTCGGTAAGGTATAATTATTACTAGCGACCCGCTCCGGCTTCGCACGGCTATATTATGCATGTATTATACATATAAATCTTCCTCTTGAATCACTCTATCTTTTAAAAAAAACCTCATCAAAATCCGTTGCGTCGTTTTAAAGATCTAAGCGTACAAAGGGAAATAGGGACGGCGAAAAGTGACTTTATTTTATACTATGTAGTAGTATAGATTTACTCATTATGTTCTGGCTTTGGAAAAAAAAAAACAGTGTCTTATATACTAGGATCATTATAAAGATCATTCTGGTGATTTTTTACGATCAGTACTTTGATCGTAATTCATTAACGATTGACATTTTGATGTCCTTGACTATAATATTTATTTCTTAAGACTTGCACCACGCACTAAAAATAATTAGAAGTGTCACAATATTCATGTCATCGAGTTACGGACAGTTTGACACAAGTCGGATTTAGAAACTTTAGTATCATATGACCTGATAAGTAGCCGTATAAAATTCATATGCTGTTAATAAGGTGTTTAACGGTTTCTTAGAGATATTTTGAGGGAACTGGCTGGCTGCCGAGTTGTTAGACTGTATTTTGATATTACCATAGACTTAACTATTACAAAATAATCTAAGGATAATGTACTTGTACTTGGAAGTTTTGTTTGCCAATTAGGGTCCAGTACCTTTTTATTGTCAAAGTCTATTGTTGATTGAATCCATAATATCTGTAATGGAAGTATTAATATTTAGTTTTTAGTTCCGAGCCTAGTTTTTTTTTTTTTTTTTTTTTTCTAGGCTCGGAACTAAAAACTAAATATGAATACTTCCATTACAAAGTCTATTGTTTTAAAACATTTCGTTTCAACAATAAACAACACATTTGGCATAAAAAGCATACAAAAAAGGAATGTAGACGAAAAACAATGCGCCCTTCCCATATTGGTCAACAAAAATTAAGAGGCTGAAGAAGCAATAGGGCCCTGCACAGGATAATCAATCTTAAGGTGGGACCGCACAGCTCTGGCTGATGGTACATATTTTTCCGTAACTTAACCTCTTTAGTTGGATCCTTTTTGCGTAAGGATGAAGTTCAGGCTTGCCCAGCACCTCTACTACTAGTCGATCATGTCCATAGAAAACATCTAGTAAATACGTATGAAGTCATCTACGCCGCGGGTTGCATCACGATGTTTTCCTTTACCGTAAAAGCAATGTCAATCAGATGCACTGATTACAAAATATTTTTGATTTCCATTAAGAAATACCTTTATTTTGGAATAGGTTCAAAGCCTACTAAGGAATTACTTAAATATTATTTAAATTATGTTCTAGATGCACGGTTCACAAAATATTATAAAATTTCAATTTATAAATTGATTCTTCTTCTTCTCGTATAGTGGTGTGGCTCACCTATTGTTAGAGTTTTCAGATCGCCTTAAGGCCTCTAACTTGACCTAACGACTGCTACTAGAGGTAGCAACTGGGACCAACGGCTTAACGTGCATTCCGAAGCACGGAGGGGCTCACGAAAACACATTTTTGCCACATTACTAATTGGCCACCCATCGAAGTAATGACCGCGCCAGGCGTCGCTTAACCCGCACGACCGTAAACGATCAGCGAGCGTCGCTTAGCTGTGAGCCTCCTCTATAAATTAATTGGTTGGTAATAATTAGGAAGTTGTTAAAGGAAAAATGCATCAACATTTTTTTCAGTTTTCCTAATAATTATTGTGCTAGGCGCTGAATTAGAAAACTGAAAAATAATTTTATTTAGCCAGCCGTTACTTGGACATGATCTTAAATAAGATTATTGACGTGATAACGTTTTATAAATTGGTGAACACCTGCAATCTCAAAAAAGTGTGACGTCACGCGTCGTTACTGGAACGCCTCGTGTTATTGACAAGGTAACTATAGCAACGTTTTATCGTTGCCATGGTTACCATCAATGTTTTCTTATGACGTTATCGCGTAAAATTATAGTCCGGAAACAGACTTTACAGACAATCATTTTTTTTTTAAAGAAATGATGTTTTCAATCCGTGTAAATATTCTCAACAAACACAACCGTCAATGATCTCATTAACAAATTCTATTCAATAAAAACAAACAATAAACGTAACCATTTCCTCAAAATCACTGCTTCCATTAATCTAAGTAGACATTTACAACTTTTTGACATGAAACTTTGACCAATAATTTCATCTAAAACACCACTTAAAAACGTATATACTGCCTCGAAATTACTTAACAAGGAACCACAGAATTATCTCACGATTATTGTATTGTTTTCTCTTTCTTTTGTTGGAAAATAGAGATCGATGGGCGTATACGTTTGACGCCCATGGTTTATAGATTTTTTTTCAAAAATGCTTTAAGCTGAATTAAGTAATCAAGAATCAAGATTTTTTATTGTCCAAGACGTGATGTACATTGAGATCTTAATAATTAAAAATAATAGTTGGTAACAATCACTTACCCATAACAGGCATACAATATTTATAGTTTGAGCATCTATACAAAAAAAAAACTTAGATAAATAAAATAGAATAGAAAGGGATGAAATCGAATCGTGATATCACTATCACTACATAGTATAAAATAAAGTCACTTTTCGCCGTCCCTATGTCCCTATATCCCTATGTATGCTTAAATCTTTAAAACTACGCAACGGATTTTGATACGGTTTTTTTTAATTATTATTTATTATTTATTAAAAAGGACATATACAATTTCTTACAATTAATTAGTTAAACAAATGCCAGGAAACCTAACTAGGTTTGTAATAGATAGAGTGATTGAAGAGGAAGGTTTTTAGATATAATACATACATATAACAGCCGTGCGAAGCCGGAGCGGGTCGCTAGTTTTGTATAAAGCTTGATCAGCGTCGTCGGTAGTTATTATTATTAAAAAGTTAATTTAATGATTAAAAGTTTCAAGAAAATTTTCAATAGTTCAAATCGTCTAAGGATCATCTTATCTTGATGATGTAATGCAGCTCAAACAACTTAAAATATGCTTTAAAAGATGCTGTAGTGCCTTACTATTGGTCTTACATAGGCATAAAACCCACGCCTTAGTTGGCTCCAAACGTATTGACAAGTTCTTCCCTCTGGACATGGTCGACTAAGTTGTGAGGGTTTCATAGGTACATAGGTACTAGGTAAGTATACCAACAGGCACTACCTACAGTACTAAATTTACCTCTATATGGAAATATCTTCTTCATTTTGCGAAGTCAAAATCTTTTCGATAAAATCTCTAACGGAAAAACACATACATAAGTAGGCATATACAACTTTCAAGCTGATTACATATTCAAAAAGTTCATCTAATAAACAAAAGGTGTTCTTAGTACCGTAACGTAGCCCTAAAGCCTCAGGGCTACAATTGGGACCACCCAATTGTGGCCCAATCAGGGCTTTTGTGTGGGTCTATCGAAGCGAGACTGGTCAGCCCCCGTCCGTCCTGACCTTGCCAAGGTTCAGTTCACTTGGATTGACTTCCGATAATTCTATGACGTTATATTTTATGTAGGTAATATACAGCGTTATTGGTAATTATACTAGCAAGCCGCTGAGGGCTACTTCTGTGCACCATAACAAACAACTTTTGTTCTACGACATTTGGAAATTCGAAAAAAATATGCAAATTTGTAAGTTATGTAAATACGAAAAACAGCAGATTTTTTTTTTAAATAAAGGTCAATCAGACTAAGGACAGTAGACAAAACAAAAAATAAGTGAAATTTAAATGACCTCTCCGTGTATGGAACAGCTGATTTTCAGGTAAACCTTACCTCAACATTTTCACAAAAAATTTCGAGTTTCTAAAAGTCGTAGAACAAAAGTTGTTTGTTTAGGTGCACAGAAGCAGCCCTCAACGGCTTGCTAGTATATTTATGAATAACCCTGTATAGGACGCAAATAATTCGTTTTCATATTTTTAGGAATAAAATTGTGGTAAAAAAATTACGTAAAAATATATCTGGGTAATTATTTCCATTTCCATCTGCTTTTTAATGGTAAGAATTAAGTAATAGGCCATTTCACTATCACTATCACTAACATAGTATAAAATAAAGTCACTTTTCGCCGTCCCTATATATCCCTTTGTATGCTTAGATCTTTAAAACTACGCAACGGATTTTGATGCGGTTTTTTAATAGACAGAGTGATTCAAGAGGAAGGTTTATAAAATATGTATAATACATGCATAATATAGCCATGTGAAGCCGGAACGGGTCGCTAGTATCGTATAAAAAGGATTTTTAATTCGTATTGGTTCATACTATTTTATAGATAGGATAGCGTTCTTGGTTCCTTTGCTCAATGATATCTTTGCTCATAAAATGAAAGAAAACATCTTGATGACACTCATGGCTTAATAGGCTCCAGACTTATTGATGAGTTCCTCTGGACACGGATGACTATGCTGAGAGGCGGTATAGATTCTGAGCAAGCCTTATACGATTAATACATGTTCTAGGCACTACATCGCCCTGAATAGAGCGTAGATTAAATTTATAGCGACTTATAGCATTGGCACTTATAATATGCTAGCGACCCGCCCCGGCTTCGCACGGCTGTATTATGCATGTATTATATCTAAAAACCTTCCTCTTTAATCATTCTATCTATTAAAAACACTGCATCAAAGTCCGTTGCGTAGTTTTAAAGATCTAAGCATATATAGGGACATAGGGACGGCAAAAAGTGACAATAATAATAATAATAATGACTTTAAAATCTAGATGATGAAAAGTTTTATATTTGTAAAGAATCCGCCTCCGAAACTATTAGACCGATTTTGATGAAACTTGATATGAGGATACTTTGATTTATTGTTAATAACTTAGGCTACCTTTTATACCAATATTCCCACTTTATCGGGAGTTACCCGGGTAGAACAGCAAACCGCTGCTATCTTTAATATATATAAATCTCGTGTCACAATGTTTGTCCTCAATGGACTCCTAAACCACTTAACCGATTATAATAAAATTCGCACACCATGTGCAGTTCGATCCAACTTGAGAGATAGGATAGCTTACATCCCGATATTCCCACGGGATCGGGAGTTACGCGGGTGAAACCGCGGAGGGCAGCTAGTATTATTATAAGGTCCTTTTTAATAAATATGAAGTATTTATCTTTTATAGATAACATAAACATAACACACCAATATCCTGTTTATTAACCATAAATCAATGTGATTGTCAATATTTAGGGCTATATCGGGTACCCTGCTAAGTTTCACACAATAATCCAAGTAAAGTTACTAATATTTGTTTGATGTATAGAGAATTTATCGAGTAAGTTATTAATTTATTAGGGTTTCGGTTATTTGCTAATTATTTAGATATTTGAGTTTGTTATGATTAATTTTATTTGGGGAAGGAAGTAGTTTGCTCGGATTTAGCTATTGACACTTTAGATAATGATCATACAATCTTAATTTATAAGTATACTAGCGACCCGCCCCGGCTTCGCACGGCGATATTATGCATGTATAATATCTATTTTAAAAAACCGCATCAAAATCCGTTGCGTAGTTTTAAAGATTTAAGCATACGTAGGGATATAGGGACAGAGAAAGCGACTTTGTTTTATACTATGTAGTAAATAGGTAGGATGATTTTTTTATAATGACCATCAGGGCTATACTATAATATTCTAAAGTATAAGAGATAGAAAAAAACGCTGAAAGGAGTGTTGCGTGCGACTTCGCTTTAGGGTTTTTGAAATTAAGAAATAATCATTGGAAATTTTACTTTCATATTGGTAAAAAAAATGGCTGTTAAGAGGAAAGGGTACCGGGCGCTCTCTATTATCTTATTATCATAGAAATTAAGATTTACAAAACAAAACAAAAATAAAAACAAAGCATAGGGTGCATGATCATGGCAGTTATAAGTTTTATGCAACAAAATTATTTGCTCTAGTGTCATTATCCAGGGAGGAAACAGTCGACTACGTTTGTATGGAGAGAGCGCCGGTACCCTTTCACTTTAAAATTTGTAGTTGATACCTGTTATGTATAGGAAATCATTCTCACTTTGAAGAGATATATAAAACCGCAAGGCGCAGCTAGTAATGTTATTAACTCCGTGGTTTTACCTTTTGGATCTGAGTTACACTTAAGCAACCCAGGTCCTAGGTTTACACCTTAAAATATACTTACAATACGGAAAAGTTTCCCTATAAAAATCTCATTTCATCTTTAGTAACGTTAGCAATGCAATAAAAAGTTTAACAACAAAACAATATGAAAACACCATAACAAAAGTTTTAAGAACAAATATATTTTCAACATCTTCTATATTTTATGCTTATAATAAAGAAAGAAGGACCAATAGTCTGTACATGAGCGGAGGGGGCGCTATTTTAATCTAGCTGGCTAGCTAGATGGCTAGCTGGATGGGTTTGGCCGGAAGACCAGCGCTGCAGCTAAGCATGCTTGGCTGCAGTTTTTAGCTGAGGTCGACCCATTTGGGTCAGCACACGACTCCTCATATATTTTGTTTGTTTTTTTTCTTTACCACCTTTTTTTTGTTTTGTAATTAATTTTCATTGTCATGTTCATTTCTTCATTCTTGTGTTTGTCGTGTGTTTGTACTCAATAAATGCTTTCTTTCTTTCTTTCTTTCTTTCTTTACATGGAAGTAAATTAAAAAACTGGTTGCCTGTAAAGTCGGTATACGGGCGAAAGTTTTACGTGACAACAACTGTGCTCGAGTGGAAGGGACGCGTGCCTTTCACTTTTTATGTCTGTCTCTCTCGCTCTTAGGCGGGCTAACCATGACCGCGTGCCTCTCACTCGCTCTCATTGTGAGCGCATAACGTCAGCGGAGCGTAACGCAGTTTCTTGAAGTGTCACCCGGCAAACCAATTTATAAAACGTTGTCACGTCAAAAAGGCAAGTCAGTAATAGGTAGAGAACAATAAATTATTTTAGTTTTGAAAATTCATGTCTGTTTGTCTGTTACTCTGTTATCTATGCAATTAAAAACTACTGCACTTATTGAAATGCTGTTGTCCAAATTGGATAGTTTTATTTTATGCATAGAATTTGACGTTCGTACCTCACAAGATTTTAGATTGAGATCAAAAAATTTCAGATTAAGATCAAAAGATTGACATCTTCTGTTTTTAAGTCAGGGTACAACATAAAGTTGAAAGGGTACCGGTGCTCTCTCCATACAAACGTAGTCGACTGTTTCCTCCCTGGATACAAATATTTTTGTTGCATAAAACCTATAACTGCCATGACTATGCCCCTATGTCTCGGTTTTTTTTTCATTTTCTAATTATCATAGAAATTAAGAATAAAAAACATAGGGGCATGGTCAATTATTGGTCATGGCAGTTATAAGTTTTATGCAACAAAAATATTTGCTATATTGTCATTATCCAAGGAGGAAACAGTCCACTACGTTTGTATGGAGAGAGCACCCGGTACCCTTTCCTCTTACTCTTAAAATAAAAACGAAAAAATTTAACCCCCTTTGAGAAAACGCTCTGCGGCTATTATTTGTCTAGTTTTTTCACAAGATCAGGATAAAACCGAGAGATGTAGATAGTTTTCCATAAAACCAGACCAAGAACTACACCGAACAGTTTTAGTTTAATGCAGTTTGTAAGTTCTAGGTGATACAAATCGAAGTTTTGCAACATGATAAACCGAACGACAGTTTTTAAGAAAAATGGCTTTTTAAACTTGTCTACACAACTCTAAAATATGTTTAAGCTGCCATTTAATGGCGTCATAATAGTTTAGAAAAGCATTAGGTGCATATTAGCTGCTTTATTTTACGAGTTCAATGTTTGTTGAGTTTTTTAGCTGTTTTTTAAAGTAATAAAATGTGAATGGGGTATCTTTACGAATTGTTATTTAGAGAAACAGTTTTGATGTTCGTATTAAAATTGTTTCGGTGTTGGAAATTTACTGCTTAGCGGTTGGTATATGGATCATTTGTGTTTTATGTTTTGATTTAAGTTTGCGTGGGATTTTATATCTTAACAAATTAGGCAGGTTGGTTCCCACATGTTCGTGGTAGCTGACATAACTACTCCAAACCTTTAAAAGTAAATGGGTTCTGGGTCGGTTAAGCAATTTTATGAACGTTTTTATTTGCTACCTATCTTATTCCTCAAAGGGCTTGATACTTGAGACTTGTTCACTTGATTGTCGATGGTGTATTAAGGCTTGTTTTATAATAAAAAAGACAGAGATAGTGGAGAGCGTTTGACCACTATTTACCCGACTACGGCGAAGCCAAAAGGGAGGGTTATGTGTTTGACCTGTATTTATGTATATATGTATGTATGTATGTTCATCTGTCCCCACCTAACTTCAAAACTACTTACTATAATTCAACAAATGAGGTATCGTTAGAAGCGTCTCAATGATGCGCTGGTTATAAGCTATATGACGTCACAATAAATCAAATGTGGCGCCCTCTAGAGGATATAGAGTCATGAATTAAAAAATTAAAAATAATTAAAATGTATCGTGTGGGGTATCAAATGAAAGGGCTTAATTAGCACATTTCAAATGCATTCACTCGATAATGGTGTTAGTATGTTTTTTACACGATGGTGAGTGATGATGCGGTTCAAGATGAAGCACGCTTTCCTAGAAGAACCTATATGCTTGTGACTCAAAGACGCTAAAATAAACGGGGGCCTTTGAGGGACGCCAGTGAAGGGAAGGAGACGGCAGTGGAACCGTCCTCCTTAATTCTAGCATTTTGTTCATATTTCAACCAAATGAACCACGTTAAAGGAAAAGCGTGCAAGTTATCTTCAATACTATCAATGCCTTACAAAAGCAGTCCCATAAACAATAACAAACAATGTTTCTAATGTTATCAGCTATATCTATTTATGGTTAACGTCTTTATTAAGCCAACCATTGTCTCTCTAATTATGGTAAACGAATTGAACGCCGATATTCGAGCGGGCCTTATTACGTCCTATCTGCATACAATCGGAGATTTGCATAATATCTTCATTCGTTCTTGGGATATGTTTTTGTGTGTGTGTAGGTTTGGTACCAGGGGCGTAGTTAGAAATGGGCGGATTTAGTTCTTAGTAAAAAATAGGTTCATACAAAAGGTAGTTTGTTTTGGGATTTGTAAGTTAGGACTATATCACTACTGTCTTTTTCTTTATCTGCTTGCCTTATTTCTATTTTTTGTGGAGTCGGCGCAGTTTAACTTCTTCCATTCACTTCTATTAGTCATCGTCTGATCGTTCACATCCGCCTCTCTCATATCTTGTCTGACGTTGTCCTCTTTCTCTCCATCCCTCTACATTCATCACTCTTCTAGTCTCATGGGTTTTCTCTCTTCTCATGACATGTCCATTGTCCATACCAACTAATACGGTTCCCTCTTACTTTTTTAGTAACTGGCGCTACTATCAGACTTCCTCTAATATATTCATTCATTCCTTATTTTATCCATACTCGTTACTCCACACACCCATCTCAACCTTTAATTTTTCATCTCCGCTGAATGCAATCTTAATCATTACTGTATACCTAAATAATTTTATTTCAACACTCTCGATTCTTAGTTACATTTTTGTTTGGATAGATTTCAGCAATTTCAACAGGAAAGTTTGAAAAGATGGATATTTCCGCAGTGCAGTAACTATGATTCACCCTTGCCCGTGTCCGTTTTACGTCATAATTGCCCATAAATAAAGAAACTGAGTACGTACACATTCTCTTTTGGATTTGGTCGGTTCGTGATCGTGACTTACAGAAGCAAAGATTAGGATGTAAGAATTCAATTCAAAACTATACGATTTCAGTGCACTTATATTTTGTTACCAATAAAAAAGAGCATGCTAGGATAATTTCGAGCAAAAATGGTTAAGATGAAGTTTACTTTTTTAAAGTTGAATAAGTTTTTTTTTTTTAATTGATAACTTGAAGACCCCCAAATAAGCGGGTCTTCGAGGGATGCAGGTAAAGATTGGCAGACGGCAGGGAATGAGAACTTATCCGACCCGTCTTCCCTTTGCGGCAACACCAGCCACAAAATATTTACTTCAAATATTTGAATTTCCCCAGCAGATGAAGATGTTGCGCTGGATGTGTGGAGTGACACGAAAGGATCGCGTCAGGAACTCCCGCATCCGGGGCAGCCTTCATGTCCGAGACATTGCAAATAAATTGCAAGAATGTCGAATACGCTGGTACGGTCACGTCTTTCAAAAACCGGCTAGTTACGTGGGGAACAAATGTTTTGCCATGGCTCCTCCGCTTGGTCGTGGCAGACTGGGTAGACCCAAGAAGTGTTGGCTTGATGTCGTAAAGGGTGATATGCGTGCAAATGGCCTTACTAACCAGGATGCCGAAGATCATGCGAAGTGGAGGCGTAAAAGTTGACAAGCGGACCCCGGGCTCCCGAGAGGGATACAACCGGGAACATCGCTCGGATGATGATTTAATTTTGAATTTCCCCAGCAAGTTATAGTTGTAATAGAACCAAAATGACCTAGTGATCTCCATAAAACACAACTCGCTAAGAACAATACCAAAACGAATAATTTCCAGACTTTTATAACACTTCAATATATCCGAGTCTTGAAAAAAGCGCGGGGCACTTTCTTGTACCACTAAGCTTACCTAGTGCTTATGTAAAGTGGACTCAAAAAAACAAAACAAAGGGGCAAGCTAAATAGTGTATTGTTTTCTGTGTTTTGAGGGGTTGCCGAGTTTTTCGAGTTCGCAATTCAGAATTCCTTTCCTGCCTTTGGTTACTTCCGTAGTGAGTTTGGAGTTTAGTTTGCGAGTTTTTAAAAGAGAAATGAATTTCTATTTTCGTTTCGTTTAGATTTTGTTAGGCAGTTGTAGTCTTGCCTGATAAAAAACCTCTCTCAATTTTGTTAGGTATTTCATTGCTGGGTATTCAGCACAAAAATAACTCTACGAAAATTCTTCCACTGGGTAATAATTAATATACACAGAAAATCTACATACAATGTTCAAAAACTATATGCATACCTATAAGAAAGTGTTGATCTGCATAAATACCTTCGTAACCAGGTTAATATGCATAAATAATTATCAATTCCCGGCAGCTCTAATTAACTGCTTCCCTCAACAGCAGCTGGTCTATTTTCACATAAAACTGGAAAAATTTAAACTATTCCATATTCATAATACGGCGGTAAAGCGAAACGTGCGCAAGAGTCGGCCCGCCCTCGGCGCCGATTGGCCGTCCAATTTTAAATTAGCCAATGGCGTCGCGACGGGAAACGTTCGCCACAATTTTGGCATTATTAGTCATACATCAGTATAATGAAGTGGGGAAATGTTTTTTTTTTGCGCAAACGACTATTGTTCTTTATAATTATTCGGTCTGCTTGTTTTAGTTTTTGTTGTAATAAAGCGTGATGTTTATTAGTTGGAATCGTTGACATATTGCCTGTCGAGATTCATGAATGCAAGGCAGAATTATTATTAAGCCCCATTTTTATTAGCGCCGTGAGAGCATGAAATAAGTTTTAGAGTTGAAAGGACTTACTTAACTTCTGAAACTGAATTTTCAAACACTATTTAATATTGAGGATATTTTCCGCTCTTTAAATTACTTACTTACATATTTTGGTTTAATTTTTGTTCTCATTTTTTTTAATTTAGATTAAATTTCGTTGAAGTAGGTATTCTATATTTATTATCAAAATTATTAAAAATCTTAATAGTTTCCCTGAATAGCCTGTCTGCATTGTCTTTTTGGAAGGTAAATATTTATCTGTATAAATAAATAAAAATAAATAAAATAAAAAATACGGTATGTACGGTAAATATTTTTTTGTTTAATTATATTTAGTTTAGGATTATTTAGGTATCTGCTAGTTTTCTTCTTTTTTTTTTTAATATTCATATTTTGTATTGATGTTTTATATTGTAACTTGTGTCTATTATGTTTATTCCCCATATTTATATTGTTCGAATAATAATTTACCTAAATATAATATTTATCTTATTATTATTTTCCTACATTATTTTATTTCACTATTTAAGTACCTGTTTCGAATAAACTACCGTCGAAAATAAGGTAAACAGTTGTAAACGGGAATTCATCTTTATTTTAAAGTGTTATCGCCATCTTTGTTCCGTGTAGGTGGTAAAAACAAGCCAAGTTAGAAATCTCTAGAGAAGGAAGCTGAATTGAGACCAAAATTACATCCGGCGACCTGTTCCGGACAGTTCCGGTACTATCGAAAAGTATGTTTCGAAACTTTTAATTTTGGTAGGTACTTCAACCGGTTTTATTTTCGATGTTTAGTACTTATTTTTCGACGTTCTGTGGTTTTTTTTTTCATTATTCAATTGTTAATCTTTTAATTTTGTTAGAAAAACCGGTGATCATCCAGGTCACCCGTTTTTATACCGGTATTTATGTCGTCTTTATTCATAAATATAAAATTTAAAGTACTGACTGACTGACTAAGAGAAAGAATTTTGGAAAATTCAATCGCTACGCGGATGAAAATCCTAGCTGTTTTCGTTTATATTTTATGCCAACTTTTTTATTACATTCACGCGAAAACGTAATAATAAGATTTGATTTAGTTCATCAGTTCGGAACAGATAAGTAGATTAAATAATAATCATTACACAATAATAGTAATAATTATTATTTGATTATTTACCTATGCCTCAATTACATCAACTACCGATATACTTAATACCGGATCGGTCATAAATACGGACACTACCGGTCTAAAACATCGGATGTCTATTACACCTTATGCCTTATGGCAATAACGCCTACGAAAAACTTTAGTTGGATGACCCTTAACTGTTTTACAAGTAAACTTATTTATAGGCAATTCTTTATAAGAGTTTTGGATGCTACCAATTCTAAAGATAATAGCGTTTTATAGATCGAATATAAAAATAGGAGGAAAATTGTTCTTGTCGTAATAGTGGGTTAGAAATCTAGATAAGATTCAGCGGAATCGAGGTACTACAGATAGATAAAAAACTTTATTTGAACAACACAGGAAGGAACACATAATATAATATACAAATTATAGTTATATCTAAAAAAAAATAAAAAAAAATAATAATAAATATTGCAGGACAATCCACATCGCCATCTAGCCCCAAGCTAAGTAAACTATACTTGTGTTATGGGTGCTCAACGGATATACTGCTTATATACTTTTCTTTTGTAAATATATACTTATAATACATAGAAACAACCAGACCACAGACAAATATCTAAGCATAGATACATGTCTGAGGCGGGAATCGAATCCGCGACCCCATGTTTGGCAGTCCGGCATGGTGGCCATTGTGCCAACTGGGTCGTCAAAAAGATATCACATACAGACATACAGACAGATATGTACTTAAGAAACGACGAACTTAAATCTACGTTTATTTCTTTTGGTTTATTCCACTTTAAAGACCTGAGAATATTAAGCAGATGCAGAGTAAAATATCCAGATTTAGTTATTTATTTGCTAAAATACAGTACAGCATCCAGGAGATCTTTAAAAAATGCCCTTGTATTTCTGCCCAGGTCCTCAAAGGCGGCTCTATTCAATTGATTATTTTGGTATTCTTTAATCACCTGTGAATTTACATAGGCACGGTCCTTAAAGACGACTTTTCATTTGTTTTCTTTTATTTTCTCATTTTTAATCTGTCTTTCCTAGACGTGTACAATTTGGGGGTCTTCAAGTCGCCAGTGTATAGGTATCTTCTAGGAAAGCGTTCTGCATCTTAGATCGCATCGTTACTTACTAAACGCTGATCTATTTGTAAACTTCTACAAATCAAGACCTATTTTAATTTGTTCAAACTCTACTTATACCTACAAATATAAGCGTAAACAAAGTCTTACAACATTTCGGGATACCTATTCAAGTACTTTAATCAATTTTCCTTTGGATTACGTTGCCAAATTAGGGTCCCCTGTAGTAACAACTAACTAATTGAAATTCATATTTACGACAAAATACGGGTAGCGATATTAACTGAGTTGTAGAACTATATGTTTGTCCAAATTAAGGTGGGTGCCTAAACTGTTGCCACTGGTGTGGTTATTTCTTAAATTTATGTTAGCTAGGGTCTAATTGTTAATTTTCACTTTATATTAATACTAGCGTTTGGCCGCGACTTTGTCTGCGTAGAATTTGAATTTTCGAAATTCCTTTTTTAGTGGACCTACGTTTTTACAGCAAACTTTAAGGTATTTTCTAAGGTACTTGCGAATCGAGCTCATAATTAAACGTTCATTGATTTGAGCTAGTTTTTATATTGTATCAGTCAGTCTGTCTGTAATCGCTTTCAGCGATAAGGCCGCCCATTTGTGCAACTTATACTTTCTAGCTATTACTTTACTTTGTGTATATCGTGTTCTGTTTACTCTTGTGTTGTACAAATAAAGTTATCTATCTATCTATCTATCTATCTGTCTGGATTTCGAATAAACATTTACAGACTAGCTGAGCCCCGTGGTCTTACTCGTCTCGATCCCGTTAGAAAATCGGAATAAATAGTAGCTGCAAAACGAATTTTTGTAAGGCGGCCGTAATTCAAATTCTTGTTAATCACACCCCAAAATAAATCAATTCATATTCGGATACGATTCGTCTTCGAAAGTAGCCATTTTATAGAGCTCCTGGCCTTGATGAATAACTATATTTTCTGGTAGGTAATAATAATTTTCTTTTGTGGTAGGTATTCTTTACATCAAAATAAACTAAGTTAAAACTGAATTATTAGCAGACTTCGAAAAAGAAGGAAACTGTTAATTCATTGCGTATTACTTTTTTATTTATATTTATATTAAATGGTCATAAAATTTGCTATAGTCGCGATGAAGCACACATTAGGTCAAATCAAATTCATGTTACGATTCTTATACGATTTGTCTAAAGTGGTCATTTTAGATACTTAGTTTGTTAAAAAATCGTCCATAGCATGTAGATACGTGCCTATATCTAGTTCCAAGTACCTATGTTCTTCAAACACTATCTCTATTTGATCAAATCCCAGATCAGACACTTCAACATAAACACAGCTACAATAGAAACAGTTTTATCTTCAAGAACATTGTACCATGTTTTATTACTCAACCGGGAACAAGCTTGTATCGGTCAAAGCGAGAACTGACCATCAAGTAAGGATTAACTAGATTACGAGCCGGCGATGGTTGAAATCTACCTTTCAATCTGAGAGCTTTGGGTTTTAAGGGAATTTTGCTTGACTGCGTGCAAGACCACAAACAAGATGCCTGTATCCATCTATTTGATCGCGGTGATTACACGAATATTTTTTTGATTGAGTGGCTTGACCACTACAAAACTGTGGCTAAACCCTTTTTTGCACTTTTTAATGCATGTGCGTGTAATGTGGAACAAAACATTACACGCACATGCATTTTAAAGTTGTAAATGATCTACCAAAACTCGGAATATCAAGAGTAAAAGAATATATTTCATTCAAGGATTTCAATTAATTGCCGTACCATGTTTTAGCAAAATCGATTCAATAGTTCCAGAATCTTTACATCTCAGGTCCACAAATAAGGATAGACTGAAGTAGAAATGGACGTGGTTAAAATGACCTCATAAAATTAAATATTGCAGGACATTCCACACATCGCCATCTAGCCCCAAGTTAAGTAACTAGACTTGTCTTAATAGGCTCCGAAGTTGGCAGAGACGATGCGTCAGTTAAAGAGACATGGAGGGAGAAGACTAGAAGGCAGACCCTACCATCAGATGAGTTTAATAACTGCACCGAAAAGACACAGAGAGATAGTCATTAAGGGTTATTTCTATTTTAACAGATTTTCATTTCGTCAGACTTTTCTTTCGTCAAATTTTTTAGTCTGAACAGAAGTACAATCACAAGCAGTGATTGTGACCAATTACCTTTTGATTCCCGCCTTTAAATAAGTATGTAAAGAATTTGTTTCTGGTCTAAAACTAAATATTAAAAATCAGCCTACTCCGGTTATTCAGCTAACAGATAGCCAGCCTGCTGTTAGTTGATATGTGAAACATAATCCGTTTAGAGGACCCTTTGGTATGCTTTGTTCGTCAGATGGACACCTCTTTGGTATTTTGACACTTCCAGGCGCCTCTAAAGGTGTGCTCAGTCAATCGTTCCATTATTGATTGGCTGTTTATAATTAAGACCACCATGGGGATCAGTCTTATGGTGAAATAAACGGAAGTAAACGTCTTTGTTCGTGGAAAGTTTTGTAATGTAGTTGATCTATTGTTTTTAATAACTAAGAATTTTAATACATTTTTTCAAATATTAAGTTGATCACATACATGTTTGATGGAATTTTCTGTTTTTATTCCTTAAATTACAACAGAATGTTACGTTATTGATGTCAATCGCTTGAATAGTTTATATTCTGACCTTAATTGTTTTATTATTGAAATAAGTAGTTTTATAAGTGTTATATTAAATAAATAATAATTTAAAGTTAAGATTCATAACTTTCAGAGGTTAAATAAAAATACAAACCTAATGTATGATGAATGTATTACAAAAAAAGAAAGAACGAAATTGGACAATATTAATAGGAGAAAAAAAACTATTTATTTTTGTATGGATACCAACGCGATATTTTCATTACAATATGTAATTAAGTAAGTACAGTATGGGTCATAAGTAAATGATCAGTTTGCTACAATAATACTATTAACAAGTATTGGAGTTACGACCTTCTTCTAATAGACGTTACACACGAACTTAAACACTTGAATTAAAAGTACTCGGTGTGATTATTATTTTCAACATGTTAGCTATGTCTTTAGTTGGCCGAGAGGTATAAGACGCCACCCGCTACACCAACCGACCTGGGTTCGATCCACAGGTTACGTTGTTATAGTGTTCAAATAGTGCTGCACAGGATTGTAAAGGTTACGGTGGGCAGAGACTTTTGACCGTGGATTGTACCAACCATAGTTATTTGACAATTATTCAGCTAATCGGCAACTAGCATCGAATTGTTAAGTCAATTTAATAGTTAATTTGGAAGTTACTAAACTCACTGCCTCGCAATTTATAGCCAGTTAATCCCACAAAAATAAAGTTGAAAATTAAAGTAAATTTTGGTACTTACCTACTTACAAGTTTTAGCGAAAATGTAAATTTACCCATACCTTTTTATTGTGTTGACTCAGGACCTTGAGTTTTATACACCTAATAGGGACTTCAGTATCTGATAAAAATTTCAACTTGCTAGGTCTTCCCGTTCCAGAGAAAATTGGTGGTTACACACGGACAGACGGAGAAGAGAGGATTTTTTTAATGGTTCCTTTTTTTACCTTACGGGACCCTAAAAAGACTTAAATACTAAGAAATGTCATAATACTTTTGCTACTTAATCGAAGAAATAACGTCCAAAAATTAATTAATAACTTCCTGTCGCGCTTGTAAATAGAAAAAAAATCTTATCTCCGAAAAAAGTGTTACAAACCACGCCGTGTCCATTCTACCATAACATAATTATAACACGTAAAACATCAACTAAAATATTAACTTGTGTCAATCATTGTTACAGCACGTCTCTAGAGATTAGTGATGGGCGAGTAATTATCGATATTGCAGCTAGTAATTCGATACAGGTTTTGTGGTTATCGACAAAACGTTGTCTACATCAATTTGGCGTAGGGCTAGCTGTTCTGTTTTATAAGTCAATGAAGAATGATAATAATATTGATAGTTTTTGACTGCGGATTTGTAACAAAATAGTGTTAGAATTTTCGAAAATACTTTCTTTACGGATGTCTACGTTATCAGTTATTTGTTTGTCAAATTTTATTTTAGCCGGATCAGTCTGTTGTTTTGATCAGTGCGTCATTTCAGTCAGTCGTGACTGAAATGACGCACGAATACGCACACGCACGCACACGCGTGAAATAAATGAAATAAATAGACATAACGAATATACACAAAAAAAAAATACAAATCGGTTCAGCTGTTTAGGTGGATTTGGGAACTAACACCGCGTCACGAGAATGTTATGTATAGGACTAGATGCGCCCCGCGGTTTCACCTACGTCCCGATCCCGAGGGTATTTCGGGATCAAAACTACTATGCCAATTTTCGAAATCAGTCGAATCGTTTGACTGTGATATTTAACAGTGATGACAAAGAAATAATAAACAAACTATCAGATTTATAATATTAGTTATGATAGATTAGGAATTTAATATTTATTGTGATTTTCCCGGTATTGTTTAACGTTCTCAGACGAAAAAAATTTGAATAAACAATATATTATTCCCATATTAATTTACGAAAGGTGGTCAAAAGATCATGTAATTTTATGTTTTATGGTTACTAACGACAATTTAATAGAAATTCTTATAACCAATAAATACTATGACATTCCATGAGTACATTCCAAAATCCTTAACTAGAATGCGTTTTATCAAATAGTCCCTTTGCCATTATGTTGGCAATGCAAAGCTAACATAATGGCAATAGTTAGCAGTGCAAATATGTATTGCCTTAGTACCGTTAATATGCTACCTTTAATACAGAAAGACATTGCCAATATGATGGCAAAGAAACTATTTAATGAAACGTACTCAGAGAAATGGTACGTACTCTATTACTTATATCATGAAAATGTGACATATTATGAAATGTTTCATATTGAAGTGACACTCTTGTCAGACAGACAAACAAAGGTGATCCTTAATAAATACAGCCTTTTTATTATTATTATTTTCAATATTTATTAAGGTTCCTTTTGAGGTACATAATAATATATAGCTATAAGTATGAAATTCCCTATTTTTATTAATGTTCATCTATAAATAAAAAAATTAAAGTTCTGGTTGTATGTACCTATCAACGAACAGCTTAAACCAGTTGAAAGATCGGGCTAAAATTTGGCATATTATTATACAGATAGCTATAACGTAGGTATTCGTTAGGAAAGGGTTTTGAAAAATTTAATCCCTACCTGGACCAAGTCGTGGGCAAAAGCTAGTCAATAAATATAAAAATCAAATCATCGAACGCACAGTTTAAACCAATTTACAGATCTCGCTAAAATTTGGCATATATAGCTATCTTCTTAATATATATAAATCTCGTGTCACAATGTTTGTCCTCAATGGACTCCTAAACCACTTAACCGATTATAATAAAATTCGCACACCATGTGCAGTTCGATCCAACTTGAGAGATAGGATAGCTTACATCCCGATATTCCCACGGGATCGGGAGTTACGCGGGTGAAACCGCGGAGGGCAGCTAGTATGATATAGATAGTTATTATGACGTAAGCATCCTACCATAAAAGCTGTAGCTATCCATAAAAGCTATAACCTACCATAAAAGCTATAACCTACCATAAAAGCTATAACTTACCATAAAAGCTAAATCAGTTCTTTTCCATCCAAATGAAGAAATCGCATTCAACGAAAAGGCTGCCCATTTGTGAAACTTGTACTTTCTAGCTTTTACTTTTCTTTGCTTTCTGTATTTCTATGTTCCTTACTGTGTTGTACAAATAAAGTTATCTATCTATCATTCACTAAGAAATGATTTTGAAATATTCTATCCATACACGAATTCACATTCTAATTTAGTTCTTAAGACTTTTCTATGTGATCTGTGTACAAAATGTATTAGGAGGAAAGGGTACCGGAGGCTTTCTCCATACAAACTATTACGAACGTAGTCGACTGTTTTCTCCCTGGATAATGACATTAGACCAAATATTTTTGGTGCATAAAACTTATAACTGCCATGACCATGCCCCTATTTTTTTTTTTTTTTTTTAAATTTTAACTTCTATGATAATTATTATAATATTATTATAAAATGAAAATAAAAATAAAAAAAAACATAGGGGCATAGTCATGGCAGTTATAGATTTTATGGCACAAAAATATTTGTGCTAGTGTCATTATCCAGGGAGGAAACAGTCGACTACGTTTCACCTTTAAGCATCCAAATGAATGAATAAAAATTGACTTTGGACGAAGTCGCGGGTAAAGCCTAGTCATTAATATTTCCGATTCTCTTTATCGATACTAACAAAATCTCGATATAAAATCGAGTTATTTACAAAGAAAGTTTAGTGCGGTCCGTCCGTCAGAATTAACGTGATTTATCTTATTAGGGCTATCGACATGAGACGTTTCCCAGCACTATAATACCAAAGGTCGTAAGTCAAAGTTATCGCCAAGGGATTACGGGGCTTATCCCTGTGTAATAAGGGTTATTTCTTAATCTGTATTTGTATAAAGAATAGGTTTATCTTTAAAAATGAGATAAGAGATAAGAAGGTTGTCTGTGACTGCAGTAAGGTTTTATTGAATTGGTCGTTCATTGTTTATTATATTATACAAAAATGGACATAGAGTTTTATGTTGTTGATAAAATTGATTAAGTAGATAGGTACTACATGTACAATAAGTACAAGGTAGGTACTACTCTACATGTAGAGTTCTAAAATTGATTTAAGTAGAAACCTTTTAACTTAAATAAAACATAGATAATTTACTTACTCAAATTAAGTTTTGGTTTCTGAGTATAACTACCTATTTATTCTTACCTATGACTAAATATTTTATGAAAATACGAAGTACGTATAACGAATTCAATATAAACATAGAAAGCAGTGTTTTCCGATTCGATTCAATTAATTAATTTCAGTCTTGCTTGATTGTCAAGTAAATTATGCAAAACTATTTTTCGCGGACAGGCGAAGTTAAAAAAAAAAATGGGTGCGTGTACTTATGTACGCGCGTGAGAGACGTTATACTTCTTTGGCATTATTAAAAAAAAAAAAAAAAAAAAAAAAAAAAAAAAAAAAAAAAAAAAAAAAAAAAAAAAACTCGTCCGACAAAAAACTCGTCCGACAAAAAACTCGTCCGACAAAAAACTCGTCCGACAAAAAACTCGTCCGGCAAAAAACTCGTCCGACGAAAAACACGTCCGACAAAAAACTCGTCCGACAAAATACTCGTCCGACAAATATAAATAATTAATTACATTAAAATAATTATGTAGTAGTAGTACCTCTTTGTACTTACGTCATCTTGCGGTTTGCGGACAACTTCAACATGGTTTTATGACAGCTGTCATCTTGCGGTTTGCGGACAACTTCACGGTGAGAATTTTGTGTGACGCTTTTGTAAAATTTCACTCTCATCATTTTTTCATAACGCGCCTAAAGAAGTATAACTTCAAAAATGTTGAAGGTTTTGGAACCAATTTTAATGCACTAAATTATTAAGTTTAGCCTTAGGAATATTGGTTACAAATTATAACAACGCGTCTCGACTTCGCTCGGCTATGTTATGCATGTATTATACAAATAAACCTTCCTCTTGAATCACTTAATCTATTAAAAAAACCGCATCAAAATTCGTTGCGTAGTTTTAAAGATTTAACCATACATAGGGATTTAGGGACAGCGAAAGCGACTTTGTTTTATACTATGTAGTGATTTATTTATGACGTCACATCCACTATTTACTTTTTAAGTTTCTAAAGGCTTACTCGTCAATAAACAAGAGCTAAAAGTAAAAAACATAAAATTGACCGATTCTATCCATCCCAACTACAGTTCAAGTCCGTTACACCATAAGGTCTCCAGTGGGTGGTCGTAGCTTAGCGGGTGTCGTCGGTCGGCTTAGCTTAACTTAAAGCTGTACATCCAATAGCTTAGATTAGCTTAGCTAACTTAGTTTACGAAGTGGAATAAATAAAAAGGTAAAATGGATTTATGGAAAAGCATGAAACGGACCTTGGATGTAAAAAAAATTGTACGTAGTGAACCGGATCGAAACAAAAAAAACTTAAAGATTACTAGCTGTCCTGGCAAACGTTTTATTGCCATTTACAAAAAAAAAAGGAAACAAAATAAAAAATAGATAGTAGCCGATTCTTAGACCTACTGAATATGTATGTAAAATTTCATAAAAATCGGTCAAGCCGTTTCGGAGGAGTATGGTAACTTACATTGTGACACGAGAATTTTATATGTTAGAAAGAAGAAGAAGGAAAAGCATGAAACGGACCTTGGATGTAAAAAAAATTGTACGTAGTGAACCGGATCGAAACAAAAAAAACTTAAAGATTACTAGCTGTCCTGGCAAACGTTTTATTGCCATTTACAAAAAAAAAAGGAAACAAAATAAAAAATAGATAGTAGCCGATTCTTAGACCTACTGAATATGTATGTAAAATTTCATAAAAATCGGTCAAGCCGTTTCGGAGGAGTATGGTAACTTACATTGTGACACGAGAATTTTATATGTTAGAAAGAAGAAGAAGATAAAAATATTAAATTTTAACATACTACATACATACTAGGTACTTGGTTTTAATAAAAACTTGCTTATTGCAAAAAAAAAGAAACTTTAAAGATGACCTGTGTGGTATAGGTATTGTATGTTCCTAAACTCAATCCATAAGGTAACCTACTACTTCGTCGAACCGCTTTTTACAAAAAAAAACTTCGGAAAACTTTTCAAAATTATGTTTAAATTTCTAAAATTCCGAGTCCAACTATTAAATACCTAAGTTGGCCCATGACCCCTAGTTGCGAAGCTCGAGTGCGTTTTGGTGGTCCAACTATTTTTGAAACAGATACTAACGAAGATTGGAACAAAAACAAAAAACGATCGAAACAAATATAAAAGACGATCTGAATTACTAATCGAAGGAAATCTATAGAGGATATCCGAATTTTTGCCGTATTGATATTTAATTAATATCTCTTGACCGCAAGAAACTTTGTCCCGCCCTTGCGGTTAAAGATATTTTTTCTTTTAGACAGCGACAACTAGCAAGCCATTCAGAAGCTACATAGGTAACAGCTGATTTCCCAGTAGGTAAACTTCGACATTTTCCAAGATTTTTTTCCAATTCCAACGAATTTTCAAAAGTCGTAGAACTAAAATTTGTCACTTAAGCGTCAAAAATAACGCCCTTTTAGCGTTAAAAAATCCTTCATCCAAACAAATTGTATAGCTTTAACTACAAACACACCTTTATCTTGCGGTGCTTCGCCCATGTTTGCATTCTAAGAAGATAAACTTTGTCTCTTGTACTAAAATTATGATCGGTTTGTGATAAAAATTAACTGTCTTGATAGTTATCAGAGTTTATTAATTATGCGCCTGTTTGTGCCCCTGTGGTATGGTATTCAAAGCGTTTAGAATTTGTTAAATTATTGTCATAACAATCGATATCATTAATGTACAAATAAATACTGAATTACGAGCTACCAACCGCTCGTAATTCTGTAGGTTTCTTGGTTAATTTGGTAGGTTAGCATCGTGTTTTTTTTTATTTGAGGAAAGGATAAGGTTCTTAATCCGTCATATATATTTTTATGTATGTTCGCCGATTACTCGTAAACTTCTAGACCGATTTGGAAAATTTCTTTTTTTTTAAAGAGGATAACTTACAGGTGGTCCTATAAAAATAGGCCGAAGATCTGATGAGGACCTGGGGAGTGATGAACAGATTTACACCTCGAGAGTGCAGCATTTTGTTCAGTTTTCCATATTCACACAATTTCTGTCGGCTTACCAATACCGATTCAGGCATAGGCAGGATTCAGGCAGGGAACTTCAGATTTTTTTCGTATTTGTTACAATTTAATTAAATACCTACTTCGTTTATATTTTTAAGTTTGTTGTGTGTGTTTGTTTAGTCAAAAGTGTAGCATAATAAAGGTGGGTTCTTTACGCACAATAAATCATATTTGCTATTCGTGTTTTATCGGCTTACCCTTAAACAAATTTCACTCTCGCTACTGGTACCGATAATCCATCGATATCACGTCAATACGATCTATTTCGAGGACCAACACCCACCATCACACTTACAAATAAAATTAAAATCGAATAATATTATATCCGCTTCAAACCACAAGCCGATAGAGCAATCATTTCAATTAAATCGAAGCCACATCGTCATTTCGACAAAATTTAAAAAAAACTCCAGTTTACTACCTGACTTTTTTTTGAAAACATCTGCTAGGACCAAGCGTGCGTAATTGCTTTATAATAAATATTAATAATAGACAGGTTGCATGGTATTTTGAACATAATGAAAGACAGGAAATATTTGAAATCTTTATTAAATTATTTTTAAGGATATGAAATTGAATTCAATGATAAATACAACTGACAAAGGATTAATTATTTTCAAAAATGATTGAGTTTCACGGAACTATTATTTAATTCAAAGTGATAGGTATATTAACATACAGCCACTGGTTCTAGAGACACGAAATTTGTGAAGAAGAAGGTGTGTTTTTGTGAAGTATAGATTTCCACTAATAAAGGTTTTTTTTCTGAATAGCACCCAGAAATGGCCGGAGAAGCCGCGGGCAAGAGCTAGATAAATAGATTAAAATTCTTACAAAGAAATACATAATTATAAATACAAAAAAGTCTAGTGTTGCAATGGGCGGTATTATATCGATCAAAGCGATCTCTTCCCAAGCAACCCTGACCTATAAAACACAACAAGCAATGGACAACGTCCTGGGGGACGAGTGAATCCTTAAAAATTTGAGGGGACGAGTGGGCACAGGGTACGAAATTCGGTGACCAGGGGGTACCGACCCGTCCTCCTACCCGCACGCGAAAAAGAAGGAATTTACTTTAATTTCTTGTTTCTTTTCTCAACAGACACAAACGGAAAGTAACCAACCTGCTACCCTCGAAGTCATCAGCACACCAGCCGTCACAAGGGACAGGATCATCACGTAGAGCTCCTCCCCCCGCTCCCCTTTACGAGGACCTTCAGGACCTGCCTCGGAGACCACCCCTGCCTCATCGGCCTGATATTGAACCCCAGTTGGAGGTAGGAATATACTACATCAACTAGCTTTTATCCGCGTTTACACTTACGTCCATTTCATTTTCCATACACAAACACATACAAAAATACATTTAGTTAGGTGCACATAAGTCATTAAAGATACAATTTTAGCACGGAGGATGCAGTCTCAGTAATATGCTGTGAGCTGTGTGACCATCTCACTGCTACTGATTTTCAGTTTGCCCCTCACAAGAACTCTACATAGCATGTAACTAGCATAAACTGTTATGCATATTTTCAGGCATTTTGTGTATGGAAGCAGGGCCGATTTACCAGAGCGTAATCAGTATAATATAGCACATACTGCTTGCGCCGACTAACAGCGACGATCAGCTGTTAGTTGTCATTTTACATAAAAAAACAGTTAAAAATCTTCGGCGCCGATTTGCTTTCTACCTGAATCTGGTCGAATTCTATACAAGGATGAAAGTGTCCTATGTTCTTTAATTATTGTCCCGTCCAAATTTTCAAACAATTTGTTCAAAATATGTGACTGTGAAATGGCACAGCTATTCTACAAATCTTTACGTCCTACCTAAAGTATTAATCCGTAAGTTCTTCATTTATTTATTTGTTTGTTCCCTCTTCACGGTCAATGACTGAAGCGATTTGGATGAAAATCGGCATAGTGGGATGAAAAAGGACATAGTATACTTTTAATCCCAAAATTCTCATGGGATGAGTAAATTACGCGGGTGAAACCGTTGGGCACAGCTAGTATACTATAAATACGAAAGTCTGTTGGGAATAAACAGTTGTGCCGAAAAATATTTGAGTTTAGTAGGACAAACTCGTGTCACCTTTCATGTCCTAACTGTCTAGAAAAAACGAAACGTAGGAGTATCTAATTTATTCTCATACACGTAGCTTAGGCCGTTTACGTTTTCTACTTGTATTAAAATTGTAAGTAGTAAAGTCTCACAGACGGACGGCACGAACGACACGCTCAGCTGATCGTGTTGCTTGATTATCGACTGCGAACATACTGGTACTGGTTCGCGGGCTAATTTATCGTAACTAAACCTCTTTGGTTGGATCCTTTTTGCATAAGTTTCCCCTCGTTAGGGGGAGAACCAACCCAGCTACTACACAAATTTTGCCACAGAATGTGGTTTTATTGTGAAAGGCTTTTCACTTCATCTTAAACCTGATTTCTGCCAGTACTTCACAGTCTAGAAGTACGGACTTGGCAGTCTCTCCAGCCTCCATGCAGGCTCTGTATAGCGACTAGACACTAGGTACTTCTATTGCCATGGATAAGGCTCGCACGTGTGTACCCATAATAAAGTGTGAAGATGTCAAAATGTCAGGTGTCATAAGTATTAAAAGGCACCGAAAGCAACTTCCTTAGCGAGAAACTAGACCTGCCGCGCTGGGGTGCCGTCCGTCTGCTAGATAGAGCTCTAATTTATTTATTTTAGATCCAAAACAAAGAGAGAAAATTAAATCATCGTCCTAAAAACAATTCAAAACATTTATTTACCAAACTGCTAATTATATTTTAGTTTAATTTCCAAAACAATTTTATGATAACTTTAACGTTTATTTCACGTAAATCTGTTTGTAGTCTGTCTAGACTTTATTTGCTTGGGATATCTTAATTGACTTTAAAATTTTGTTTGGTAAATTCGTTTTGAAGTTATTTACTAATTTGCGTTTTTATAGTAATGTATTAATTAAGAAACGGTCGTTAAGCTATGTTAGTGAATATGTTTCTAACGAACTTAGTTTGTGTTTAATCGTATTTTAATTATGTGTGTTTTTTAAGTGATAAACAATATCGTTTTACTGTTACAGATGGTGGAAACGAAGCGACCAAACTGCCCTGGAAGAGTGTTCGTGTGTGGTTCAGGCGGAACCTGGCGGGGAGGCAACTCTTGCGGTGGAGATACATGCGGAGCACCCCTGTACGAGGAACTACCTCATCGGTCCGATGATTCCCTCCACAGCGACGACCACTTCGCAGAAGACGAGCTCAGTCTCGTCGGCGAAGCGGCACCCTGTCGGACGTGTTCCCGGCCACCAGCTCCACAATCTCTTCCTCATCGACCGAGACAACAGCGCCTCGATCGAAGACCAAAATCACTAGAACGACGACGCGCACATCAAAGAATGCCTCGTCACATCCATCCACCTGACGCTTCAGAATTCCACGAAGGTGTATTACTAGATGCGCTGCTAAGGTTATACCCTCAAGTTGGGACAGTCGGCGCGAGACCGCAAGGGAATATTCCAGTTGGAGCCGGAGGCGCTTGGCCTGGCGGAGAACTTCCTGGAATCAACTGCTGGAGAGGACCAAGAGCATCTCCCAAACCTCCCAGTGGAGACTCATCTTTCGGTTCCGATTCAGGATACAGCAATAACACTTGCGGTACATGCGGAACGAGAGCATCGTCCAGACATCGGTTATCAGCAGAAATACCGATGTCATGAAATCAGTGGAGTGCCATATCAGTTCTAAATTGATTTACGTGACGTGCGGAATCAGATTTATGCATTTAGTAGTTGAAGGCCTAACAAATGGCCTAGGTTTTCATTGATATTTATACATAGACAGAAAGTCACTGTCGAATATGCATGAACGTTAATGAAACTTATTTGGACTTCTTAGCACTCTTCAGTATGACTGTCGCTTGTGAATCCTCTACTAGATCGTTTGTAAAGAATTCTATTAGGTCTTTCTTGGCGAGAAACGGATACAAACTCTGTAATCTTGTGATATTTATGTCAGGTTTGTTGTTACTTTCAGATAAAGTAAACTGAATGACTTTATTCATAAGTTTGTTGCCTAAATTATTAATGTGGCAACCTTGGTCAACGACTTTAGTTAGAGGTGGATCATTAAGAATGACAATGAAATATTCAAGAATGGCCTTTGAGTAAAAGCAAATGATAATATCTTCTGAAACAATATTTGGCTATCAGAATCTTTGGTAAATATACAAGCTCACTCATAAATCATTCATGATGTCCGACCTCTATCAATTATTCAATAAAACGATACTTTGCAAGTTATATCGCCGAAAAGACAACATGGGACTCTGAGTGGGAGTAGATTTTTGTAATCTTGAATAAATTTCCATTAGCGAGATATAAAACTTAAATAAAATTATTTTGTACAAAATATCTTTTGACTATATTTTAGGTAGGTAGTATTAGAACTTTTTTCCTAGTAAGTTATTTTGAGCTAGTCTTTGAAAAATATCACTGATCAGATCACAAATTGTGACTTTGTAAAAATCGGTTCTCGTGTAAAAATATGATGTAAATTTGTTTTTTAATTTGTAGATAATGTACAAAATTAGTTAATATAATTATTTAATGATAGTAATTTGAATTTAAAACCATATCATAATCCGATTTCTGAATTATTCTGTCTTATTTTAGGCCTCTAGTTATGACTTTTGTTTATTTAATACAACAATAAAACTTGCCTTCCGTCTGTAAGATTATTTACGTGAAAAAAAAACTTTTCATTTACTCACTTATTATATTTCTTCTGTGATAATAAGTAGAACTACGTCTATGAAAAGTTATTTTTCGAATTAAGTACAAAATCAAAGTACATTTTCAGTTAGGCAGCTGAAATAATTTCCACACGAAACTTCTGTGAAACTTTAAGGCCGAAAACATACTTTAAGGGCAGTTAATTTACCGTGTAGGTACTATTCTATTCATTGAGTTGGAATCTATTGGTTTCACTTTTGTTATTTCTCTTTCAAAATATTATATTCTATAAAGAAACATTGAATTTTTTCGTAAATAATTGGGGTCTCTAACAAATTACCTACACATCAGTTAACCCATTATGTAATTTCTATGAGTTAACTGATTGTCAGTTGCTCGGCATCAACCATGTCAATAAATAGATTATGCCGCGACTTGATATGCTATCATACTTGCCCCAGTTAGTCGTTTATCTTTTTCTGTTAATTTCTCTCCAATATGAAGTAGGTGATCCAAATTAAACGACCATTATTTACAGTGCTAACTAGCGTAAGCGTACTGAAAATGCTTACGGCGTTAGTGCGCGGCAATATGTTTATTTTGGGTCGTATCTACGATTAACTGAAGCAAGTATGATAGGGTTATTGATTAAGACTACTACCCGCAAGTATGCGTTCGTAATAAAGTGGTAATATCACAAAATAATTCGCGTAAAATTAACTGCAACGCAACAGTTGCTGGACAGCCGAGCGACAATCTTTGCTGTTAGTCTGATAGAGACCCAACTTAGAAACCTGGATTAGCGGCCTAAAAAGCGTTTTCAGTGAGGTCACAAAAGTCTAGAAAATATTGCCATGGGCATAATATTTCTTGCTATGCTTATTTTAAAATCGTTCTTTTTTAATTTATATTATTATAATCTCTATTTATTTTTGTACTTACACATCTGAATCACTGTAATATTTAAAATGAACACATTAAGTATGAAATTTAGGACGATAACGTCCAATAATAATTATGAGGAGCACAATAAAAAATAAAAATAAATACGTTTGTAAAAAATATATTTTGTTTTCTTCTTTAACTTTAAGGCAAGTAAAAGACTCGTTACAAAATCTCTGAAACTACAAGATCTACGAGGCTGAAACTTCGTATGGGAGTTCCTTTTAGGTCATAGAAGAGCACTTAGAAAGGATTTTTGGAAATTTAACCACTAAAGGGATAAAAATTAAAAAGGACTCTTGAAGTTTGTACTTCGTCGTAACTTTATGTGAATGATAGGATATTAAAAGTACTTTTAACGAGATGCTAACCCGTGAGACGTGGAAATGGAAACGAAATGGAACTCTCTACCCGCGTCGCTGTTCCCACAAAACTACAACCTTGGAGTCTTGAAGTCTAGAGTGAAGTACCTTCTAGGCGAGCATGTTACATCTTCGACCTCATCTTCGCTTCGCATCAGGTGAGATGAGGTCTAATGCAAGCCTATTTTGTTTAAAAAAAAAAAAGGCGTAGGTAGTTATTTTTATGTCTATGGCTGGGGTTTACTACGCCACATCGAAACACGTTTTTACTTGTGCTGTGGGTTGCGTCAAGATGTTTTCAAAAATACTAAGGTTACAATACATATTACCTATAATATTCATAACAATTACCTAAATAGGTAGCTTATAAATACGTAAATTAATAGTTCAAATGGACTATTTATAAGGAAGTGTACCCAAAAGGCAGACTGCGTTTCCTCGTTGGAGGGCGAGCTGTCCGATGTAGGAGCCAGCCCTTTGGTCACCCGATGCTAAAACTAGTAATTTGGAAAATATATTATTGATATTATATTTAATTAATAAATAAATATTTCAGACCAACCCACACAGCGTCATCTAGCTCCAAGATAAGCGACTAGGCTTGTGTTCGAACCTTATAATTATACTTTTTTTACTTGAGGGTAGAAATACGCTTGGTCAATTGCATAGAAATGGTTGAGCATTCGCTTCATCGACGTCAGAAGAGACATACGCTTAAGTGTCTCACCGGGATATTTGCGGAGAAACCGTGTCATTACAAGGAGTGTTAAGGTCGTTGAATACGTGACGGGATAAAACCTCGGACGGGACGGGGACCCAACGTGACGTGCATCGTTCATAAACTGTTCGTGGACTTTAAACATACGTAACGTGATTTTTCCAGTGTCAAAAATCAACGTGACAATTTCTTGATCGATTTATATAAAAATTCCTCTTTAGTCACTCTATTAAAAAAAACCGCATCAAAATCCGTTGCGTAGTTTTAAAGATCTAAGCATACATAGGGACATAATAATATGGGGACGGCGAAAAGTGACTTTATTTTATACTATGTAGTGGTATCACGTTCCATCTGGCACGAGAAAAATCACGTTACGTAAGCAACGTAATTGTTAACTTTGTAGTGCGGCGCATCGTATGTGCTGTACTTCTACCGGACTGCTTACCCGGAAGCGTGTGACGAATTAGTGCTTTTATGTCTCCTTGACCGATTTCGGCCACAGTGATTTATAGTGTACTAGTGACCCGCTCCGGCTTCGCACGGCTATATTATGCATGTATTATACATATAAACCTTCCTCTTGAATCACTCTATCTATTAAAAAAACCGCATCAATATCAGTTGCGTAGGTTTAAAGATTTAAGCATACAAAGTGACATAGGGACAGAGAAAGTTACTTTATACAGCTACAGCTAGTGACAATAATTATCACCGTTTATCTTAAATACTATACGAGCAGTGGATCCTGAAACTACCATCCATAGGAAAGGCGGTGTCGATTGAACTAGGTAAGTGGCCATCGTTTTGTTTCTCCCTCATAAGTGTGTAAAGATTCCTTCAGTGCGTATTTAAAATTCTACCGACCTATCGATCTACAAGAAACCCCACCGCTTGTGTTATGGTAGCTAGACGACGGATTGAATACTTAAATGCTTTTTTTTTTTAAATACATACATACTTATGATACATACAGAAACACGCAGATCAGAAACAAATATTGTACGAAATATTAAATACTTGTTTAAGGCGAGAATTGAACCCGCAACCTTCTTCGTCGCCAGAGAGGTATTTAAACCTCTGGAGGTTTAGGTTAGGAGAGGTCAGAGGGTAGGCACCATGTGCATATTTTAAAATTTTAATTGTTAACGAGATTAATAAAGAATGTGGAATTGGAAGAACTGGTACATCGGCAAGACCAAATTGGTCCGACTTCACTGGCCCTTTCCTCTTAATAATAATATGCAACAGGTACCTTTCAGTCCTTTTCTTACTGCACCTATTCGAAGTAGGTAATAAAATTGGAAAGAATACAAAGTCTAGGCGCATGCTTTGATATTGTAATGAATGAGGCACTTTAATATTCACTATTAGTTTGCAAATCAACTGACTAAGTAGGTACTAAGAAACGTTTTATAGCCCTGGATATGCCGGATGAGGTACTACAGTTTGTGCATTATAAATTTTAGAATAGAAATAACTAGCAGCGCGCTGCGGTTTCGGCTGCGTAAGTCTTAAATTCGTAGGAATATCGCAATAAAAAAGAATCATCTCACGGTTGAGCCGTCTTTGAGTAATTGGTGAACATATATAAAATATCCAATAATATAAATACACGACGAATTGGGAACCTTCTTTTTTTGTGAAGTCGGTTAAAAATAGACTGTTATTCCCAAATAATTAATGTATTAAGTTTTATTAAAATCGATCCAGTAGTTTCAAAGTATGTTCCCAAGTCCCAATTGAGGCATGCTTGTCAGTATCCAAAGTGCGCGCAGGATACACGCAAACTGAGCTCATATTACTTGCAGCCGAGATAAATAATTAAATCCTTTGCAGCGTGGTGGGCGAACAAAAGGTTGCGAGTTCTATTCCTGCCTTCGAACAAGTATTTGTGTATAGATAGTTATTTCTGATCTATGTGTTTCCGTACCTATTTAAGAAGGTAAATCTAATAATGGTTTTTGTTAATAAATAAATAATAAATAAAATAAATAATAAATATTACAGGACATAACATTTAATAGATACAAAACAAAACTGGTGTGCTTGTCTAGTCACCATAACACAAGCATACTTAATAAGCTCGGAGCAAGATAGCACTGTGCCAAATTAAAAAAAAATGATCCCTAGAGTTTTATCTCTTAAGTGCTAAAATGACGCTAGTATATTGTAAATATTTCTCATTATTCCTCTATCCATTGTGCTTTCATTAAATAGAAACGTTACGTGGGTACTTTCTGAGGAGACAAATACTAATAGACTACCTATGAGATATTATGTACAGTCGACTGGATAAACACTAACATTATTTCCTTCTTTTTCATACATATTATGAAAGGTCAGCGTCTTACCACTATTACACCCGCCTGATGGCAGGTGACGATGCGGTCTAAGATGTAGCATACTTTCCTAGAAGATACCTATTCACTCGCGACTTGAAGACCCCCAAATTGTACACGTCAGGAAAGACAGACGCAGGCAACTGATACCATTCTCGCGGTACGAATAGGGAATGACGAAGCAAAACGCTTAGCGCGGACGTCTGGTATTTTCAAAATGAATCAGTGCTGTAATATCGGTTTGCCTGGTTGAAAAAATAACCGGAAATTAAATAATTGGCAGTTAATTTAATCTTCTTTTCAAATTCTTGCGAGGCGAAATTAGTTCTATTTTCGCCTTATTACAGATAGTTACTTTCAACATCGTAGCCATCCGCTAACGATGTTGAAAGTAAAAATTCATTGAGTATGGTTTGGAAGATATGAGGAAATAAAGAATATTACAAACAATCATACAAAGATAGGCGCAAAAACAAATATCTTTACTTGCAGTCGGGTAAATACAACTAAACTCCTACATGAACGAAGTCTATAAGCTCTATAAAATATAATATAAAGAGACAAATAATAAAATTAGGAAACTATATTCAGAAATACAATACAGATAATGCGGCGGAATATAATATTAAGACTATGAATAATTAATAAACAATTTTGCCGCTGACGTTACCGGAATCTCGCGTCCCTTTCTTGCCAAGCTTCTGCAATCGCACAGAGATCTTTATATTATAGACATGGAATTAAATTATATCTAGATGTGCCTTAAGTAAAAAAAGAACTTATAAATAAATAAATAAAATAAATATTTCAGGACATATTACCCACGCCATCCAGCCCCAAGCTAAGCAACTTAATGCTTGTGTTATGGGTGCCAGATAACGGATAAACTACTTATATACTTTTTTTTTTGTAAATATATACATATTATACATATAGGAAACACCCAGAACCAGAAACAAGAATTTATGGTCAGCATAAATACTTGTTCCCGGCGGGAATCGAACCCGCAACCTTCTGCGTCGCAGTCGGGTGTTCGCCCGACGCGCCACAGAGGTCGTCAAAAAAAAACTTAACAGATAACTAATTGTTAGGCATCTTTATAAAACTAAAAAATACAAACATAAGTATTCGATTTATTAACAATTACTCACAGAAGTTAGCCAAATTAAAATTGCATACAAACAAAATTAATTAATAAATTATTTAAGTTAAAATACTAATGGCCTAAATCATGTACTTAATTTAGATGATTTATACATTGATGTTATTGAAGGACTTCACTACATAGTATAAAATAAAGTCACTTTTCGCCGTCCCTATGTCCCTATCTCCCTATTTCCCTTTGTATGCTTAGATCTTTAAAACTACGCAACGGATTTTGATGCGGTTTTTTTTATATATAGAGTGATTCAAGAGGAAGGTTTATATTATGTATAATACATGCATAATATAGTCGTGCGAAGCCGGAGCGGGTTGCTAGTAATTTAATAGAATAGAAAAATATGTATTTGGACAAGCACATGACACAAGACATTTTAGAAAAGTAGAAAAACAAACAAATATATAAGAACACTGATATGTACAGAGCATAAGAACAAAGAGTATGAAAAATAAACAAGAAAATAAGAGAAAAAAAAACAATAGAAAAATAAGATCTAAAAAAGCCGTGTGCTGTAATGCATTAGATCAAGTAGTCTTGCCCAGAACTTATATGGTGATATCTGCCTTCACTCTAAAATACTGTATATAAAGCATCTCATAGGTTTTTCGTTAGAAAACTCCGTTTATTTGTGCACCAGGGCTCTACAAAGTGCCAAGCTATTTAGATACATCCAGAAATACAACATCAATGTAGCAAAATATTAATAAGCCGTCTAAAGCACTTGATTTATAAGCTTAGACGTACTCGCATATATTTTAACGACAGAGACATACAAACAGACAATTTCAGTGTAGTATGAAACATGAGGTGGCTTGTCACCGGCAATAGTTTCAAATGGTCGTGTTAATTAGCTATGTTTGTTGGAAGGATGGTTTAAATTTTGCTTTAGTGTACGGGCGTGATTTTAATTTAGACGTTATTTATGTAGCTTATGTTATGGATATTATTGTTAAGTCATATATCTAAAGTTCTTCTTTAACTACTAACTGCAAGTTAGTGATAGATACCTCGAGTTAATTTCGGAAGTTAGCCCCGAATCTTGGTCGGCCGTGCACCAATGAATTTATCTTACGAAAAAATATCTTGCGCTTATGGGTCGCAGCCATTGCATTTACAAAGAAAAAAAAAAGTTTTCTTGCAGCAGAAAATAAAATCCTAATAGACGCTAGACGAACTGGGCAAGTTGCATTGGGACATCATAGGGCTGTCTGAAGTCCGAAGAGAGGGTGAGGACTCGATAACCCTGAAGTCCGGCAACTTGTTCTTCTACCGGGATTACCGACATAGGCTAAAGAATTAGTAAGCTGAAGTGGCAATGGGCGGGGCAAGTGGCTCGTAGTCTTTATATTGGAGACCACGTACCGGAAAGCGCAGCGCGAGAAGACCTCCGATTAGATGGACGGACGACTTAATTAAGGTCGCGGGAAGTCGTTGGATGTAGAGACCATGGGACCGATCGCTCTGGAAGTCTTTGAGGGAGGCCTATGTTCGGCAGTGGACGTGTAGTAGCTGATATGATGTTGATGATGAGACGCTAGTATTTCTTTTTAGCAGATATGCTTAACTACGGTGAAGGTGAAGCTTAACATCGTGATAAAACCCGCGGCTTAGTTGGCTCCAGACGTATTGACAAGTTCTTTGCTCTGGACGTAGTCAAAGAAGCTGAGAGCAATCGTACTCCATCTAATGACATGTCCCAGGCATTATGCGCCCAACATCCCGATCGCTGTAACTTATGACGTATTAGTCGAGTGCACTTCCAGTTGACGCATGACGACGACGACGACATTGACGTAACCGTTACTTAAACTGCACATCTACTTCACCTACGCGCACCCTACGCTGCTGTACGAATTTTTTGACTAATCTTCCTAGGTGACAATTAATTTGACATTATGTCACGTCAAAATTTAGCGCGATAAGGGGAGCGCGCGAAGTATAGGTTTGCGTGACCTGTGCGTCTTAAGAAATTAGGGCAATACAACACAGTCAAGATGCGCTGCATAAGAATACGGCGGGCGATTGGCCCGCTGAATAGTATCAATTAAATTATTGCTAGCGCTGTATAAATCATCTAAATTAGTAAAGATCAATTCTGGTCAATATTATTAACTTTAGGTATAAACAAACTAAGCGTAACTTAGCGTTGAAAAATGGTTTATGAGTTTCTGTTTTTATCTTTTGAGGTAAGGAACCCTCAAAACGGTGTATTTTACTACAAAACAGGAGACTCATTAACAAAATTTTATGCCAGAACGAACAGTATAAACTGTCATTCTAAACAATTCAACAAACAACATTATTTCTATTAGAACAGAAACAAAACCATTTCAAACACGATGCTGAGCGCAAATCCATTTTAACTAGACCTCTGAAAACCGCGGGATGTAACAAACGGAACGCAAGGATAGGACAGGCGATTTTAACTCGACTGCAGACTGACTGATAACCAATTATCTATCTAAGACCATCTAAGACTCTGCAGACGAACAGCATTCAGCTGCCGAAGGAACGTCGTTAGGCATGTCTTAATAGTCATGAATAGGGTAATCGCTCTTTACAGTACAAAGCCTGTAGTGCTTATGTAAAATCACAGGTGATAATAGTAGTTTACTACACAAGGTATGTAAGCGAGCTATTACAGAACAAGATCCAATATGGCGCCCGCTAAGGGCGCTATGGATCGAGTGCACCCGAGATATTTAGACTATTTATATATAGTTCGAGGGTGTAATAGCTACTTACAACCGAGGTAGGTATACTACTTTACATCATTCATGCGAGGTAAATAAAACATTTTTGTATGACATCTTCGGCTTCAAGATGACAGAAATCAGGCGTGCCGACCACTTATTCATCAGACGAATACTTGACATGATGAACTAGCATAAACTTGTATGTTCTTTTTTTAAATTTTAATACAGTCGTCGCAAGTAAACAAACATTTAGTTCAAATGAAATGCCGCCATTTTCATTATTTACAGTAAAAATCATTTTATGAAAAAAAAAATATTTTACCAAGGAGTTTTGCATAGCTTGAACTGAAATAAAATGCCGCCATTGTTATCGTTTTTTTTTGCAGTAAAAAGTTTTGTCATTTTGTAAAAAAAGAGATTGGTTAACCAAGGAGTTTGACATAGCTTGAATGGTAAAGTGAACTTTACAATTCAAGCATTCTGTATGGTAAAGTGATTTGAAAATGGAACGTTCCATCTAAACAATGCACTGTGTTGTAAATGACAACTTACACAGCCTCTTGCCATACTAGTAAATCCTACTTACCGAGCAGTATGATGTAAAAAGGATAAATAAATAAATGTAATTTGGACCTAAGAACCCTTTGAGGACCAGGGTTCTCAGGTCCTTAATTCACACTAGTGTCTTTTAGTTGAATTATCAGGCTGCTTAATTACAATATTTTTTTATTTTCTCATTGCGAAAAAAAGCCACGTAAAAACTTACAGTAACACTTTTCAAGAGCGCGTGTGCTCAGAAAGATATCTATAGTCGTCCAGATTGTTTAAAGTAAAATGCATAAAAAGCGCAGTGTCCAATAAATATTGAAAGACATTTCACACAGTGTCATCTTGCCCAAAGCTTAGTAACGAGGCTCATGTTGTACAGGTTTTTTTGTAAATACCTATAGATTTAATTAAATACAGAAACACCCAGATCAGAAACAAATATCTAAACTAAAATTCTTTTTTCTAGGTAAGTGGGATTAGAAATTTATCGCAAGCAGGTGTTCGTTGAACCACCGCGCCACAGGCAAAGGAAGAACAAAGTGTGAACGACAGATAGGGCCCGTAACAAGCGGAGCTTTGCCGTTCGTCTGAAGAGCCCGTAATTTTAATCAACCACCGGACGGATTAACGTATCAAAACAATCTGGTCGCGTATAGTACGCTTGAATTCATCAAATAAGACGCGAAGCAATAATTCTTGATACTCGGTACAGACTGTTTGAGGAATGCAATTTATTTAAGACAATTTTGTCTTAAAATTCAGTGTACAGTGGCTCGTGACGATCCCTCTACTGAATGATTAAAAATAGAGCTTTGGGGTGTAGTAATGTAGCGTTCGATAAATTATCGAATCTAATAAAGTTTAAACTGGGATATGTACATTGTTTGTAAGCAGGTTTGTTTTAAAGCCTATAAACTTTCGAATGATAGAATATTTCATCCAGATAGCAGTTAAGACTTTGCTAAGTAACTTACAAAGGTACTACATAGATAGTCAAGTCTTTGATGGCTAGGTAAGTAATATAATATGTTAACATTTTATGTCTAAGAACCTAGTTTCCATACAAAAAAGAATTTGGTAAGTACCTATTTGCTAAGTTCGTTCCGGGAGTGCAGAATAGGATAGAACATTTTTACACAGCTTCGTATGGTCCCAAACTAAGCAACTAGGTATAGGCTTACGGCTTACGACTTGCGGCTTGTGACTTGTAGCTTGTGGTTTGGATTTTTTGTAGCTTGTGACTTTGATTAATTATTTTAAAAGGAACAAATATAACATACATCCAAAAAAAAAACAACATACAGACGAATTGCGAAACTGCTCCTTTTTTGAAGTCGGTTAAAAAATAAACAACTTGCCATACCTACCCTAAAAATATCGCTGGATATAAACGATCCGACAGACGGACATTGAGAGTGATCATAAAAGTTTTTTTTTATTATTTACGTTTTCAGGTACAAAACCCTGAAAACACTGTACCTACATAAATAAATATTGCAGGACATTCCACACATCGCCATCTAGTCCCAAGCTAAGTAACTAGACTTGTGTTATGGGTGCTAGACAACGGATATACTACATATATATATATATTTTTGTAAACATATACTTATAATACATAGAAACAACCAGCCACAGACAAATATCTAAGCATAAATACTTGTCTGTGGCGGGAATCGAACCAACAACCCTGTGTTTGGCAGTCCGGCAATATATATCGAGTCTAAAAGTAAAGTGTTTATAAAAATCGATAGTATCAGAATAGCCACCTTCACTCTTTGATTGTATATCACTACACAAAAGTGTTCAAACGTTTACAGTCTTTGTCAGTTTGTCACCCTCCCTCGACCAAAACGTATCGTAACCAATTTCCTTTGATATCGGCTATTTTTAGATATTTTTCATGACGGTATAAAATGCCAGGTGGCTGGCATGAAAGCGGCGCCACTGCGCTATTTTAAAGTATACGTCCACCGTACAAGGCGACTTTGATTCGGATCTGTATATTAGATCATGCAAGCTTAAGAGAAAATGGTACCGGCGCTTTCTCCATACAAATGTAGTCGACTGTTTTCTCCCTGGAAAATCCTACAAATTTTATAAATGTGAAAGTTTGTGTGTATGTTTTTTAGGGTTCCGTAGCCAAATGGCAAAAAACAGAACCCTTATAGATTCGTCATGTTTGTCTGTCTGCCGTATTACTCCTTCACGTAAAAACTACTAGACCGATTGCGATTGATAGAACTCGGAATGTTGTGTCGAGGCTACTTTTTATCCCGATATTCATACGGGATCGGGACTTATGCGGGCGAAAGGGGCGCAGCTAATTATCTATTAAAATTGTCTTTCCACTTTTTCTCCTAAGAGTCACCGTTTAAAAAGTAAGAATAAAATTCTCCCCACAATAATTATCCAATCAAGAGAGTGACGTATCGCTCACTCTAACCACTAATAATATTGTTACTGGTAACATTTTAAACGTTTCAATGACTTTGACAGCTGCATCCCGATTTTAGTTGTGTAAAATTAAAGATAATTGCATTAAAATTATACTCCTTCTGTTATATTTTTAAGCCAATCAGGATGCGGTATACGGTTGTAACCAGGTTAGTTTGTGGGTGGGGAAAAAACATACCGCGTACAAAAACGAAAGAAAGAAATAAATATTATACTTAACTGATTTTTTTTTAATTGTTTTTTTTTTTAAACAAAAAGCTCTTTTCTTCCTTTCAGTAATATTCGGTTTCGGTGATTCTTATTTTTATTAATTAATTATATACTAGGCTTCTTCTATTTTATTTCTATAAAATCTCTTAAAAGTTAATTTTTTTTTATTAATAATTAAACCCAACCAACTGATAATATCAATAATATAGCATTTGTAATTGACTCCAAAAAAGGAGAACGTTTTTAATACGTCGCGTATTTTTATGTTTTAGGATTCCGTACCTCAAAAGGTAATAAAAGGAACCCTTTTAAGATCACTTTTTTCCGTCTGTTTTTATATATTTTTTACTTAACTTTACGTAGTTATTATTCCATTACTATCAATTACATATTAAAATTAAATATGTTATGTTTTAACATTATATAGGCACATAATACGATACGTATTCTAAGGCATTCAAACCGCACAATTATTGGGTAGGTACAATAACGTACTGGCAACACTTACTGCTAATTACCCCATAATGTAAGTAATTACTGTGAACGTGTTGATTACGACCGCAGAACTTGAGTGCATTGCTTTCGTATGATATATTACCGTCTACATCTATCTACAATTGTACAGTATGGGTCATAAGTAAATGATCAGTTTGCTACAATAATACTATACAACAAGTATTGGAGTTACGACCTTCTTCTAATAGACGTTACACACATACTTATAATACCTACCTACTTGAATTAAAAGAACTCAGTGTGATTATTATTTTCAACGTGTTAGCTAAGTCTTTAGTTGGCCGAGAGGTATAAACCGCCACCCGCTACACCAACAGACGTGGGTTCGATCCACAGGTTACGTTGTTATAATGTTCAAATAGTGGTGCCCAGGATTGTAAACGTTACGGAGACTTTTGACCGTGGATTGTACATCTACATTATAATAATGACAGATTTTTTTTTCTCAAAGGCTAAAAACGGGACCCTATTATTAAGACCACTAACTCCACCAGGCTGAATCTCGACTGTCTGTAATCTGTACCGCGATAGCTAGACAGTTGAAATTTTCACAGATAATGTATTTCTGTTGCCGATATAACATTAAAAACAGAATATAAAGGTACGGAACCCTTCGTTCGCGATTCCGATTCGCTCTTGGCCGCTTTTTCATTATTATTTGGTTCACTTATATAATTTTTTCTTACGATTTTAAAATTTGTTTCATACCTACAATCAACGGTCAAAAGTCTCTGCCCACCGTAACGTTTACAATCATGTGCAGCACTATTTGAACATTAACAACGTAACCTGTGGATCGAACCCAAGTCGGTTGGTGTAGCGGGTGGCGGCTTATACCACTCGGCCAATTAAAGACATAACTAACATGTTGAAAATAATAATAACACTGAGTACTTTTAATTCAAGTATTTATATTTGTGCGTAACGTCTTTGAAGGTTGTAAGTCCAATACTTGTTGATAGTATTATTCGAGCAAACTTATCATTTCCCTATGACTTATACTGTACGTACGTAGTAGCCCTACCAATTTTTATGACATTTTTTGTGAAGAGTGAACTATAAATGTGCTTAAATACATAATTCCCATAGCATAAGCATGAATGTAAATTAATCATAGAAAGCAATTATATTATTAGACAAAGAAATCAATTGCAACCCGACCCCATTGGTTGTCAATCTGTCAATTTGGATCCCTTTGGTCTACCCCACATTTGTCACTCTGGAAAATCTAGATTTCAGTGTAGCAACCCTGGTTCTATGCCCGCCATTAATCTTTGACGGCACTTAGCCCTAATTTATACGTGTGAAAGGGCAAAAACTCTCGTCTAAATCACATAGACAAAGGCGTAGGTATTCTAAAATCGGAAGCAAGTTTTTACTGTCTTTAAGGTTGACTTGCACAATAAAAAATAAATACGTTTAAAGGACCTTAAACGTGATTGATCAACTGTTAAAATGTTAACTAACTAAATAATATTAACCTTAAGATATATAAATTAGTTGAAATAGATTATTAATAGTATTTTCTAAGGTTTTCGCAACTTGAACTCATAATTATAAATATACTAGCTGCGCTCCGCGGTTTCACCCGCGTAACTCCCGATCCCGTGGGAATATCGGGATAAAAGGTAGCCTATAACCTTCCTCGATAAATGGACTATCCAACACAAAAATATTTTTTCAATTCGAACCAGCAGTTCCTGAGATTAGCGCGTTCAAACAAACAAACAAACTCTTCAGCTTTATAATATTAATCTCTATATATATAAAATTCTCGTGTCACGGGGTTCGAACTTGAACTCCTCCGAAACGGCTCGACCGATTCTCATGAAATTTTGTGAGCATATTCAGTATGTCTGAGAATCGGTCAACATCTATTTTTTTTTTGTTTTTTTTTTTTTTGTAAATAGCAAAACAACGTTTGCCGGGACAGCTAGTAATAGTATAGATTTGAACGGATATATTCGCGGGGATCTGCAAAGTTCCCGAAACGTCAGGTTTAAAATAAAAATAAAAACGCTCCGTTCAAATATATTTATAATAGATTATTAATTTTAAATCGCCCGCATTTAGCTAGAATTTAGCAAAATTTGTTTTAGGCCAATCTCATGCAAGCCGCCCAAAAATCTGAGCCCTGAGTTTTTAGGTAATTCAATTCAATACATTTATTTCAGATAATTAAAATCCATAAAAAACACATAAATCACACGAATAAAATCAATAAAAAAAAAAAATCAAAATACATCCTATATAACAAAATAATAAAATTCAATGTCAACTAAATTTAATAATGTCAAAAATAAAATTAAAATCAAAGTATTATAAATTACTAATAACTACTACTACTAGTTACTTAGTAATGAATTAGATTACTTAGAAACTTACAAAACGGGCTAATCAAACAAACCGGCACAATACCGTTATCAAAGACCTATTGAGTTTAGATCCTTACATTTCATATCCTAGTTAAATTCAAACTCCACTGAATCACCAGTTTAATAACCAGCAAATGAACTATAAAATTGACTCAAAAAGGACTCTAAAGCTTCACGCCGACATTTCATAATAATTTTACACCTGACTCCTAAAACCTACCAATTTGACGTTAAACGAATTATTTGCTGATTTAAGCAACTCACATAAATATAAAGATTTAATTGAGTTATGATTATGGCGATATAATCCCAGGTTTAATGTCTTTATTCCAGTTAGCTAGTGTTGCGACATTTTTTTATCGATAAAGTTTGCACGCATTTGCGTAATTTTATCGTTTGTCGAAGTTTTGCGTGAGCTGTTTATAATTGAACGGTAAATTTATAGAGTTGTAAAACTATTTTATTAGTTCAGTTTGTTATCGCAGCTTAATCGGTGTTACGAGTACTTACTAAGTTGTGAAGTTACACCTTCATTAAAACTTGGTTTTATAAAGCTGATTTCTAAGTGGTCTGAAACGTGTATATACAATGTATTGACTAGAGTGCATATTAAGATAATTATGTATACCTACCTATCAATAATATAATAACACAGATCTTTCCGAATCCCACGGGCAATATTGGACGATACTTAAACACTCATGACTTGAAGATCTCCAACGAACCGATGGCGGCAGTGGAACGACTCTTTTTTTTTGGATACACTGGTTTACATAATTATCGGAACACGGACAAGTCCGCGGCCGAAGATTTCCACTAGGAGAATTCTCCTTCAACACTATTCAGGTTACATATGAGACACATCTTGAGCTATATCCCACAGACGCGAGCAATACGAACTTCCAGAAAAAAAAACAACAATATCCGTTAAAGTAAAATCTTTAAGAGGAAAGGGTACCGGACGGTTTCTCCGTACAAACTATTACAAACGTAGTCGACTGTTTTCTCCCTGGATAATGACACTAGAGCAAATATTTTTGGTGCATAAAACTTATAACTGCCTTATATTTGTATTTTTAAATTTTTTTAATCTTAATTCCTATGATAATTAGAAAATGAAAAAATCAAAACATAGGGCATAACATAGTCATGACGGTTATAGGTTTTATGGCACAAATATATTTGTGCTAGTGTCATTATCCAGGGAGAAAACAGTCGACTACGTTTGTAAGGAGAGAGCGCAAGGTACCCTTTTACCTACCTAGCTTACGCCCAAAATAATAAAATAATTATTTTATTTATATCGTTTGCCTACCGCCATCGTTTTCAAATATCGATATCAAACATTTTAAAGTCAATATTCTAACTATCGACTATCGGTGAACACAGCCCATCACTACACCATGTATTTTCGTCACTGTCCGAAGCGCAGCTGCCTCAATTTGTCGTACTTCAACGCGACAAGCCCGATTCCCGAAACATGCCAGCAAACACATCTTGTTAACAACAATGTTTTGACAGGAATACACTGTTTCCAGGGACAAGCAAAAAACTGTAGTGGATTAAATTTGTTCGCGACCTACATAGAGGGAATGTTGGTCGGACACTAATTAATTTAGTGACAGCTTTTTTAAGTCGAGTTTTGCTCGGTTTGTTTTGTATACCTACTAGCGACCCATCCCGGCTTCGCACGGTTGTATTATGTAAGCATACAGGGGGACGGCGAAAAGTGACTTTATTTTATACTAGCGACCCGCTCCGGCTTCACACGGCTATATTATGCATGTATTATACATATAAACCTTCCTCTTGAATCACTCAAATTAAAAAACCGCATCAAAATCCGTTGCGTAGTTTTAAAGATCTAAGCATACAAAGGGATATAGATAGATAGATAGATAGATAACTTTATTTGTACAACACAGAAAGAAACAGAACACGATAAACACAGAGTAAAGTAATAGCTAGAAAGTATAAGTTGCACAAATGGGCGGCCTTATCGCTGAAAGCGATTTCTTCCAGGCAACCTTTGGATGGAAAAGAACTGATTCAGCTTTAATGGTTGGTTGTGAATAACTTAACTTATAATAGGTGGTGATATAAAATATTTACATAATTATGGTTTTTAAATATTAAACTACATATAATACATTCCAAATAACTATATGCATAGATACATACAAATAAGTACATAGATACATGTATACATATGTATGTATGTATGTATGTATGTCCGTATATATTCCTGTATTATTTATGTAAATAATACAGGAATATATACGGAAATTAGACAGTACTGAGGTAGTGATCAGTTACCATAGCTTTGAAAATGGGAAGGGACTTAGCAGATCGGATGGGTTGAGGCAGGGAATTCCAGAGGATGACAGAGTGAAAAGAAAAGGATTTATTGTAGAAAGTAGAGTTGAGGAGAGGAGCTTGAAGGAGAAGGGATTCTGTCGAACGGAGTTGTCGTGAATGGGCGTCACTCAGGAACTTGAAACGTTCTCTGAGGTAGTGAGGAGAGGAGGGAGCGAATAGGACTTTATAGAGGAAGCAAAGGATATGAACATTCCGGCGAAGGCGGATTGGCAACCACTTGAGCTTATGGCGAAATTCAGAGACATGGTCATACTTGCGAAGTCCAAATATGAACCGTATACAGACATTTTGAAGTCGCTCAAGTTTGTCGAGTTGCTCTTCGGTCAGATCAAGGTAGCAGATGTCGGCATAGTCGAGGATAGGGAGCATGAGAGACTGAGCAAGGCTAACTTTAGTGGCAGTCGGGAGAAAGTTCCGCAGACTACGGAGCGAGCCCGCAGCAGCAAATATCCTCCGACTGGTTTCAGTTATTTGCGGCTGCCAGCCCAGTTCCGCATCCATGATGACACCAAGATTTTTTACAGTTTTGGAAAAAGGGATATGGTTTCCGTCAAACATCACAGGGTCAACCTCCTCCCAGCTAATTTTTTTATAGGGACATAGGGACGGCGAAAAGTGACTTTATTTTATACTATGTAATGATAGTGATAGTGACTATGTAGTGATAGTAAAATACAAATGTTGTGAGTATTTGACTACCTCTGTGGGACGTTGGGCGAACCCGCGACTCATATGAACCTGAAGATGACCTGATGAGAACCTGGTGACGACCTCTGTGGCGCGTCGTGCGAACACCCGACTGCGACGCAGAAGGTTGCGGGTTCGATTCCCGCCGGGAACAAGTATTTATGCTGACCATAAATTCTTGTTTCTGGTTTTGGGTGTTTCCTATATGTATAATATGTATATATTTATAAAAAAAAAAAAGTATATAAGTAGTTTATCCGTTATCTGGCACCCATAACACAAGCATTAAGTTGCTTAGCTTGGGGCTGGATGGCGATGTGTAATATGTCCTGAAATATTTATTTATTTATATTTATTTATATGGCTGCGGATTCGATTCTCGCCTCAAACATGTATTTATGCCTTATATATTTGTTTGTGATCTGGGTGTCTCTCTGTATATTAAGTATAAGTATATTTACAAAAAAATATATATATGTTATGTTTCGATCCGATATCTAGCACCCATAACACAAGCCTAGTTGCTTAGCTTTGGTCTAGATGGCGCAGTGTAAAATGTTCTATAGTATTTATTTATTTATTTTTATTTAGTTTGTAAATAAAGGTTAACGCTGATGAGTCCATCCACCTGGTTGAAGATATGCCTCGAGAACGTTTTCTATCTGTAATAATGTTCACCAGGTTCTCATCGACCTTCCGTTTTCATCATCATATCAGCCAGAGGACGTCCACTGCTGAACGAGGCGTCCCCTAAACACTTCCAGATCGATAGGTTACACGCCCGCTGCGTCCAACGGCTTCCGGCTTAGCTAAGTCGTTTGTTCACCTATACGAATAATTTCTTGGTTTTAGTAAAAGATCTTAAAATGATAAGCAGTAGGTATTTTTAGTTTAAAAGCAATACAATATTCTAAAACTGTTAATATTTATAATCAAGCTTCTTCTTTATTTATTTCTTCAAGAAACCTTTTTTCCAATGTACGTCACCAAAGTATGTAGGTAGCAAATGGATGAGGAAGAGCGTCTTCACTTTAAGAAGACTTACACGTGTGTTAGGTGGTTTGTAGACAAATTCTCGTTAATTAGCACGTCTCTCATTTTAAATCAGAACGATATGCTAATTTGATGCTGAGAGATCAGATCACTATTTTGTAAACGCTTACGTGCCCGATATGCGTTAGAACATTTTCTGCAATAATCGCTAGTCATCAAAGAGCACACCATAGACGAACTGCTGAACACCGAAGCTCGTCATCGCATACTGACGTAGCCAGAAATACTCACTTTGGGTTTCAGCTTTACGACTACATCTCTATATGACTAGATAGTAGGTATGACTTAATCGTTTTAAGACTAAATCTCGTTATGACTACATCGCGTTAGGGCTAAATAGCTATCCGACCATATATGCATACGTCCTATTAACAGATATCGACTTAATATCGATATGACGTACAGTTGTGTTTAAAAGTGTTATTGTTTATAATGGATATCGGTACAATTTTGTGTCAAACAGTTCAAGCGGAAGGTCTTTCTGGCGTTGCTACAACAGAGAAGAGTGCACTGCTTCTCTAACGTTAAATGAAGAAAAAACATTAATAATCAGGAAGAGTCTGCACAAGTGTGAGCAAGACTACGATAAAATGGAACGAGACCTCTTGCTGGATATGGCAAAACAAAGGGTTTGCGAGGATATGTCGTCAGTAAAAAAGGTTTATGAACAAACACTGCAAGAACTGCCATCTACTTCAACCAGTACCAGATCTTATAATTCGGTGAAAGATATCTTATACAGATACCGCAAAAATTTTCTTCAAGTGCCGAAAACCGAATTTTCCAAATCTAGCGAAGTGATGGTGCCAGAGATCGTCAAGAAAGACTTTCTGATTGCAGAGTTCGAATTATCAAAAGATGATAAAATACTGGCATTCTCATCGCAATTTTCCAAAAGGAACATGAAAATTTACGCAGATCAAGATAAGGTTTTTTTTGGGGACGGAACATTTAAATGTGTCCCCAAGCCATACTATCAATTATTCTCTATCCATGTGGATATTGATAGTACAGAAGAGGCGACAAATATATTTCCTGTGTTTTATGCACTATTACCAAATAAAAGGAAAACAACTTATATCGCTTTATTTACTATAATACGTGATGTGCTCGAAGTATATATCAAAAAATTTAAATGCGATTATGAATTGGGACTTATGAATGCCTTTCGGACCGTGTATCCGAACGCAACAGTTACAGGATGCTTTTATCATTATAATAAAGCAGTGTGGAAAAAGTCAAAAGATATCGGTCTGACGAAATGTAAAGAAGGACAAGACATCACTAGGATGACTGCTAATTTGCCTCTCTTGCCTTCATCTTATATACAAGACGGGTGGACGGCTATTGTCCAGAGTTCTATAAAATCGGCAGAAATGGAGGCATTCACAAGCTACTTTCGTAAGCAGTGGCTAAAAAATACTGTTCTTATTTCTTGTGCTTATGAAAAGCATAGAACAAATAATAGCTTAGAAGCATGGCATCGTCGCCTTAACGTGCGAATGCAGCACAAATGTACATTGCTGCTATTTTTGTTCAATTTGAGAAAAGAAGCACAGATCCAAGACAAAAGAAGCCAAAATGCCTTATTTGAAGCTAACCGAAAAAGGAACATCATACTATTTAACCGCAAATATAAAACCGAATTAGGGAAACTTAAGACACAAGAAATTACACCTTTCGTGTTTTTAAAAAATGTCAGTGCTTTAAAACTTAGATATAAGTAAAAATGCGATTGCGGTTGCGATTGCGGTTTTGTGGGTGGTTAAGTTTTAGTTTTGGTTAAGTTATTATTTTAATGTACTTATGTTTTGTTTTTATGTAATTTTCTACTTGATTGTATGGTGGTTAAAATATTATTATTTATAACATCAAGTTTATAGAACCTAGTAAAAATAATATTTTGTTGATTAATAAAGGTAACCACTAAAAAACTTTAAAAGTTTTGATTTTCGACATAGTTGTACTTTAGAACACAAAAGACGAGTCAGTCGTTAGGCTTTCTAGTAGTTTAGCGATGTAGTCCAAAAGCAATTTAAACCTAACGCGATATAGTCATATCGAGATTTATTCTTAAAGCGATCTAGTCATATCTGCTGTCTAGTCATATAGAAATGTAGTCGTAAAGCTCCTAACCCCTCACTTTTACTGAAATCGGTCAAGGAGATGTCTCATATAATTTTAATGATCACTAGCTGTTGCCCGCGAGTTCGTGAGCGTGGTAGTTTTGTTTTATACACCAAAACCTTCCTCTTGAATCTATCTAAAAAAAAACGGCATCACAGTCCGTTGCGTAGTAGAGATCTAAGTATACATGGGGACAGACAGCAAAAGCGACTTTGTTTTATACTATGTCATGATGATGATCATGATTATAACCATCAGCAGAGTTTTAAAGAATAATGGCATAACTTCGAACAAAAATTACTTGTTTGCAAGGGTTTGAAGTTGAAGACTTGAGGTTCTTAAATGGGTAATGGCGTCAGATGCTGATGAAGAAAATGAAAAACACGTGACTTTAAATGCTTATATCTTTTTTAACACATCTACTTCAAGAAATTCTAACAATTTCATTGTAATCTGGAAAAAACGGAGAATTTTATCATATTTTTTTCTGTTTGTGTTTATTATGCTCAAGGACCTTTAGTCGCTGAGTACTTACCTAAAAGTCCTAAAACGCAGTCTGCCTAATTCGCGTTTAGTCTAAACCTCTCAAGGATTACCATGCCATCATTCTTTAAAGAAATGCATTTCGCAACTACATAAAACATCACTCTACACACGATTATACTCTGTTTAATTAATTATTCCGAAACGGCTAATTGCACCTACCAATTCATTAACATTTTCAATAATGGTACAATGCAATAAAATCTAGTTATTTAATTATTAGCTTAATGAATAATTATAATTTAAAGTCCGTTAGCAATGTTTTTGTTGAAATTATTGGAAATTTGAGTTGTATATTGAATGTATAAAATTAGCTTTTATTCGCTTATTTTACTTATTAGAAGCTAGTTTTTTTTTTGGGTTGAATTTTCCTAAATCTTTTTTATAGGATTTCAAGGTCATAATAGCTATCTGGTAAGTCAAATTTTAGCCCGAGTCCTCTATTGGTTGAAGCTGTGTGTTGATATTATAATCAGTTAGTTACTCCCGATCCCATGGGAATGTCGGGATTAATTAAGATTCCTATCCTATCTTTCAAGTTTGATTAAACTGCACACGGTGTGCAAATTTGATTAAAATCGGTTAAGTAGTTTAGGAGTCCATCGCGCACAAACAACGTGACACGTAATTTATATACATAAGATATAGAAGATAATCGACGATGGGTTGCTGATCTTATTAGTCAAAACTGACCCTTCACAAGGCAATCGTTTTAAGATATCTATCTATGCGTCCCACGGTTTCACCCACGTATGTCCAGATCTCGCAGGAATATCATGCTAAAAAGCCAATTTTGGTCACACTAACAAGGATACAGTGCATTCTATTACTCAGTTTCACCAAAATCTCTCTCTCACAGTTTCGGAACTTCTTCGTTACAAAGAAAAACCTAAAAAAAAAACTTTTTTGACCTGATAACGTCTTATAAATTAATGAACACCTGCATTAACAAAAATCATGACGTCTTGCGTCATGTTCCGGGAACGCGTCATGTTATTAACAAGGTAACCATAGCAACGTATTATCGTTGCTATGGTTGTCATCAATGTTTTCTTATGACGTTATCACGTAAAATTATCGTCCGTAACCCGCCTTTTAAGACAACCGTTTGTTTTTTATATAGGTTATTATATAAGTACTTACCTAAGAACTTAATTATTCACAAAAAGGTTCACAAAAAGCTAAAACGCCGCCAGCATTTCAATAAAGAAATATTCGCGTCCGTCACAGAATGGCACCTACAAAATACGGAACCAGTCGCTCCCGATTTTCCATTGTGTTAGAAAAAATCTTCATTGTCTAAAAATACGTGAGTTGAATGCCTGTGGCCGATGGCCGAAGAGAAATTATATCTACAGGTTTTTTTTTATTTTTCATAACAAGGATGTCGGGTGTAATACTGGAAGGCTCTGTCTTAAGCCATCGCACGAAACATCGCGCGATCAATGCGGCCTAAATGCTATGAAACTGCTGTCAAATGGTCGCATGATCCTGTCAAAATGATCGTACGATTGCGATTTTCATAGCATTTAGGCCTCATCGATCGCACGATGCTACGCACGGGCTATTAGGACACCGCCGAAGAGATACTTAGATAAAACGTGAAGATGGCAGCTAGTGTTGCCAGGCAAGTTAAAAAACAATATTATTTTTTAAATGTCATCGGCAGTAAAAAAGAACCAGGGAAGGAAGTCATTTTAGTAGTTAATAGCAATAAAAGCGCTTTTTGTGGCGCCATCTTATTTACTGTAGTAAGGTCAACCGGGGCAATCGCGTCTGGCGGGGCTAATGCATCTTTTCAAATTTATTCAAAACCTGAACTACAACGCCATCTGTACTAACCGCAAGTAAAATATTTAGTTTAAGCAAATTGCAACTAGATGTCAGCAGTTTACATAGATTCAACAGTTTTTGAATGACTGAACGTGGTGCACTCTGTCGCAGTAGCTGCATTACACTTGAACTTTCTAATGGTCTCCCAATTTATTTTTGTGTTTATTAGTTTATGTGTAGATCACTATAATAAAAGTGCTATTATTATAAGATGTGCTGATACTAAGTGCCCTAAGAGAACCTACGCTCATTGTTGACTAAAGATAGTTTTCGTTGAAGTGTACATTTGGGTGCTGCTGCTTGTTAACTAATGTCTCAGACAAAAGCTCGTATAATTATGACAGAACATCACTTAAGGTAAATTTGATCATTACTTAATACCTAAACCTTTTTGACATATTATAAAGAGATCAGAATAGTAAGAGGTCAGTGGCGGAAATCAAATGACGGATGCCAAACTCTTTGGGTTATCAAGAGTATTAAAATGAAAATGGTAGGATAATGTTTGACCACTATCACACCTGCATGATGGTAGATGAAGACGCAGTCAAAGATGTAGCACATTCCTAGAAGATATCTGTTCACTCGTGACCTGTAGACGCCAAAATTGTACCCGTCAGGAAAGACAGACACAGACAACTGATCACTTCCAGTTTCTATACATCTTAAACCTGTTACATCTATTTAACTTCCTTATTGTTACCGATGATCATTACCATTTATTTGCGAGAGAGCCTCCATTTTGATTCATAATTCCATTTTTTCTTGCATGAGAAATAACATTTTTTGACGTGACAACGTTTTATAAATTGGTTTGCCGGGTGACACTTCAAGAAACTGCGTTACGCTCCGCTGACGTTATGCGCTCACAATGAGAGCGAGTGAGAGCCCTAGCCCAGACGGGCTAGGGCTCTCACTCGCTCTCTCTCTCGCTCTTAGACAAGAGCGAGAGAGACAGACATAAAAAGTGAAAGGCACGCGTCCCTTCCACTCGAGCACAGTTGTTGTCACGTAAAACTTTCGCCCGTATACCGACTTTACAGGCAACCAGTTTTTTTTCTTTGCATACAATGTGTTACGAAAGATTTCTAATAGAAAAGGGGGTTGTTCTAGACGTCTGGGAAAACAACATATTTTGTTCTACGACTTTTGGAAATTTGAACTTTCTTTGTTTTTTTTGTACCTATCGAATGCAAAATCAGCTGTTTGCGGTAATAAATACCATAATGTTTCAAATAGTACCTAATCAAAAGTCTTTAAACAAATAAAACTTAAATGTCAATGAGCTCTTACCTTAATAAAGAGCTGATTTTAACCGACTTCAAAAAAAGGAGGAGGTTCTCAATTCGTCGGGGTTTTTTTTTTAGTGAAAATATTCTAAAATTTTCGAAAAAAGTTCGATTTTTGAAAAGTTGTAAAACAAAAGTTGTTCGCCTAGATGTCAATAATAATAACTTGAACGACAACCCTGTCGTATTAGAATGCTTCATCAAAACACATTGTATTGAGCAATTAATTTTGTTAATATTTAATTTAATGGCCGGAGTGATAAGAAGTGATCTCATTAAATCTACCTATATTTACATCTGTTATGTTTTTTTTATCACCTAAAAATAAACAAGAGGAAAACTTCTGTTCATTTTAAGTATCCAGGAAAAATTAAGGGACGGATAATTTGAGTGGAGCAACTCATTTTGTAAGGAGGAAAAATTAAATTTTGCTTTAAGTACTGAACTATAATAGAATTAAGAAATGTTTGCTTTAAAACAAAAAAAGCATGATCGAAATTGGTTATCTATATGGTGGAGATTTCCAGTAGCTCCCTTTTTGACCCTTTTTGGAGGAATCCAAAATTCCCCGGCGACAAAAAATCTTTATTTCGTCAAACCATTTGTGATCAGTTGCAAAATACGACCTGTTAGAGTAGTACCAACATTCAAACATACATACATATTAAACAGAGACGCTTCGCTCGCTCGCTCTAAAACTTGAGCTAAAGCAGCTTTGGTTAATAACTTCGAAATTAGATTTGTTTTGGTACTTACTTCGGCTTTCACAAGTTCTGCTTTAACAGGTAGATCAAAATTTGGTAAATTAAATTATTTAGACAACCATATTCTTATTCTTGTTTATGAAATTTAATATCTTGATTAGATATTAAATTTCATAAACAATTAAAAATAATGTTCTTATCTACTTACGTACAGTAAGCGTCATAAGTCGACTATCAGTTTGCTACAATAATGCTATCAACAAGTATTGGACTTACGACCTTCTTTTAATAGACGTTACACACAAACATAATACTTGAATTAAAAGTACTCAGTGTGATTATTATTTTCAACATGTTAGCTATGTCTTTAGTTGGCCGAGTGGTATAAGCCGCCACCCGCTACACCAACCGACGACGTGGGTTCTAACCACATGTTACGTTGTTGTTACAATGTTTAAATAGTGCTGCACAGGATTGTAAACGTTACGGTGGCTGTTTACTTATGAGCGTCAATTACACAGAAAAAAATGATTACTTGAAGCAAGAAAGTATTATTATTAAGTATTATTTAAGTATTTATTTTATGTTATTGTAGTGTGGGTTTTGTACGTATGTTTGTCGGACTGATGTGATATTGCAAGTGTTTAGAGTCCATATGCGAAAGCTCATAAATGGTGTATAGAATTATTTGAATATCTTATTCTGTATTGTTCACTGTCTGCTTTCCGAATAAAATAAAATAAATAAATACTAAAATAAGAAATAATCCTCTTCCTATAGACGCTGGAGAATGATTAGAAAGATAGAAACAAATTTTTATATTCTGAAAAAAAATTGGACAGCGCCCAGAAAAAAAGGTTCGTCAGAATCAGAATCTTTATTTGCTAAAAAACACAGGTATAAATATTAGATGGTAATTACAAAAAATAGATCCATATGTTCTACGTTACAAAGGCATGGAAATTTTTATGAAATCAAAATCGAAATATTTAATTAATGAATATGTCTAAACATTATAACAACATAATTTTATAGTCAACTAGCTGCGCCCCGCGGTTTCACCCGCGTAATAATTTTCTGCGTGACTTTCTTAATTTTTTCTTTCGTAAGATCCTTCTCTTGACAACAACGAACACAACAAAAAAAGAATTATCGAAATCGGTCCAGGCGTTGTTGAGTTATGCGCTTACCAACACATTTTGCGATTCATTTTATATTATAGAAGATTAGTTCATAACTAGCGACCCCCCCCGGCTTCGCACGGCTATATTATGCATGTATTATACATTTATACCTTCCTCTTGAATCACTCTATCTATTAAAAAACCGGCTATGGATACATTTGTACAATTTCCATGTGCGCATAAAAATCCGTTTCGTAGTTTTAAAGATTTAAGCATACAAAGGGAAATAGGGACAGAGAAAGCGACTTTGTTTTATACTATGTAGTGATAGTGATAACGTCCTCACCACGATGCTAGATCTAGAAGCCCCAGCGCAGATTTTCAGGACGAGCCTTATTGAGACGCACGGGCTTAATTATTCTACTACTAGCTTATTTCCTTGTTTTAATAAAAATCTTAAAACGATAAGATAGATAGATAAACACTTTATTGCACCATAAAAACAAAAACACAAAATGATTACATATAAAAAATAACACAAAATAAATTCTAACTTAGGTGAATATCTGCTAAAAGAAAATTAATGTATAATAATATAAGCAGTATTCATAATTTAAAAGCAATATTCTTAATTAAAGAATACTGCTTATTATTTTAAGAACATTAACTAAGAACTAGAAATTTTTCTCTAGCATCTATAGAAAAAGGGTTATTGACTTTTAAGCTATTGCATAGCTTTTATCGCGGGCTTTGAGCGCAGCGACCGAATCGAGAAATTCCGTAACGAAAATAAAACCTAACACCCCCCCACTCCGCCTACCATGTAGCTCGGCCGAGCGTTCGCTAAACGTGTATAATATATGGTACGACTGTACGAAGCTCGCACGATGCAACAGCTTTACCGCGGCAGTCCCCGAGTGCCACACGTTTTTTGAAGTGAAAACTTCTTATGGCGCGTTGGGCACTTTTGTGGGTGAGCATTTTCAGCCGTTCTCGCGACAGATGAGATTTTGACAGATGAGATTTTAACAGTTATTGTGCTTCTACTACTATGCAATATTGAAAACAGCGCCATCTCTGTGCAAACGGCCAAACTACGATACTCACTTCTGTACAACAGTGTTAACAGCGACATCTCTCGGTGGATGGTGCAGGTTCGCAGCGAGCTGCCGTACGCAGTTCGCGTCGCACGCTAGCGCCATCACTGATACACGAGTGAGCATTTTCAGCCGTTCTCGCGACAGATGAGATTTCGACAGATGAGATATTACACAGATATACAGTTTTCACTTCTGCCTGCACTCCCGGAGTGCGCTGTTTTTTTTTTCTGTGTAGTATATTATAAATAATACCTATAATTATTTACTATTCTGCCTCAATTCACTAGGTGTGTGATTAGGGCGCATTTACCATGCCAAAACTAGAGTTAACACGCCTTATGAATCGAGGCACACCTACCCTATCCTACGCATAAATACACTCCTAACTTAATGTTTGAAAATCATAAATTCTTCACCGTCATGTAGGTAAGTAAGTAGTTCTATTATAATTTTTTTAAACAAACTTCCAACCCTATTGTTTACGACATGCTCAAATTAGGATTTCCGACCCTCTGTCACACAGCAATCAAACACGCAAAGGCATGAAAGTGACGAAAGTTCTTGTTGTTTTAAAGTTTCTCGACATTGTTTTAGTTGAGAAACTAATAGGCGATCACCGCTAGGTTTCCACCGCGAAGTCCCGATTTCGTAGAAATTTTATCTTATCTTACTCTTACTAATATAAATGTGAAAGTTTGTTTGATATGTTTGTTACTCCTTCACGCAAAAACTACTGGACCTATTGCAATGAAACTCAGTTTGTTGATAGCTAGAGACCTGGAATAACACATAGGCCACTTTTTGTCCCAATATTCCCACGGGATCAGGACTTACGCGGTTGAAACCGCGGGGTGCAACTAGTATCCATATAAAAAGTACATGTTAATTGTTATGTAGGTACTCCTTAGAGTTCAATTTTTTTTTCATTCTTGTTTCATAAAAACGGTTCCGTAGTTTTATTTATGCCTATTATTTATACAAACAGACAAACACAAAAAATAATATTTTTTCTTAATAATATTAGTATTCGTAGTTGTTGACTGCTGATAAGTTGTGCTGTATTTTTATGTTCTTTTTACCGACTTATGAAAAGAAGGAGGTTATTAATTAATCGCGTATTGAAATAATTTTTATGTCAATGATTTATACGTATATTTTAATAAGTATTATACCATACACCTAAATTATTATTATTAAACCTACTTACTTTAACTGGAACTTTTTCTATTCTGTGCCCGAGCAATGATAAAACTTTCGGTGTAAACTTGTTCATACTAATTAGTATCATTATTTTTTCGTTTGTTGGTTCAAAATTCCTTTTCAAAACATCGATAATTTAAATCTAAAAGCTTTTAACGTTTTGTTATTGTTAAATTTTCCTCATTTCCTGATTTATTGACGATTGAACATAGACACGGATATGGACGTACTCACCTACCTACTTCACAACAATTCCTTTTAGATAAGGATTAAAAAAGCTAACAAAATATTTTACTTTGACAACTGTTACCTACTGTTTGTCATAAATCAGTGTTTTAGTGTTCCGTACTTTAAGAGGAAAAGTCGAATCAAGGGAATCACTCGGTTGTCATTAAAAAGTGATAAAAATGCATCTAAAAATATTGCTTAGCAAAGATTGGTTACCGTGCATTTTTGATATTACCAGACTTTAGAAGCAAAGTGGCTTCTGACTTCTGGCTTACGCTCTTGAAATCATTACTTGTTTTAGCGTCTACTAATTGAACTTCTTCATTCAGTGGGAAATGCTGAAAATTTCTTCCTCTTCATCACCTTTTAACCCTGCCGCGGTGTCGCCTGCTGTTCGGGACCCAGTCCGTGGTGGTTTTTGCCAACATCTGGTCGGACATGTCAATGTGGCAGATATGACTAGCTCGGTTCCATTTAAGTTCTGCAGCTGTGTAATCAACGTCCTTGATATCTACCTACCTGACTGAACAAAGCTCTAGCATTAGGCACCCCTCAATCTCGTCATTTTTTCGTCGTTTTGGGGGTTCAGGTTTGCTCGCGTCCGTAGGATTTAGCCCTTGATGTCCTACACGTAACCCCCCCATGACGCTATAGGAGCAAACAATCAAGGGGTGGTATAGGCTTTGGCCAGCGGCTACTAACACCACCCTCTGGACATACTCATGGTGCCAAGAGGCTCGTCACGTTCCATCATGATGTCCAGGCGTGCCGTTCTCTTTCTCTGCTACATCCTCGACCTCGCCGTCGCTTCCCATCAGGGTGACGTCAAATGCAAGCCTATTTATTATGTGTAAAACAAGTCATCCTCAACTACGCGTGCACACCATGATTCTACAAAAGCACCTAGACGCGACACCGAAAGCTTCAAACCCCCAAGCTTACCTATTTACACAAAGTTTTCGAACTTTCCGCGAAGGCCATAATTCATTTTAAGCCATCAGCAAATTACCAGTCGGAAAGCTAAGCTGCACGAATAATATTCAAGTAACTTTTAATTAGTTCTTCATTAAGCCCGAGGCGCTCTGTCTTCGTCGTTGTTTTATTTCGAAACTGTTTGTTTTGTTATGTCTGAATTTATAATATTTTTCTAAACTTGGAAATGTCACTTTGCCTTTTATTTAGGGAAATTAAGGTTTATTAGGTACTAGCGACCCGCTCCGGCTTCGCACGGCTATATATGCATGTATTATACATATAAACTTTCCTCTTAAATCACTCTATCTATTAAAAAAACCGCATCAAAATCCGTTGCGTAGTTTTAAAGATCTAAGCGGTCAAAGGGAAATAGGGACAGAAAAAGCGACTATGTTTTATACTATGTAGTGATTATTTGGTACAAATTCTTATTAGGTATTCTAAGAAGAAGAAGTCTCAATGGGCTCAATATACCAAGGTACTTAATAATGAATTACTAAGAAAGTAGGTAGGCAATTACCCAATTAATTATCACGTGTGTATTTACTTAGTTAAATAAACAACAATAAACATTAAAAACAGAGAGAGAGTAAACTTAACGGCATTATTTACATATAAAAAACAAAGTACGCAACATAACACAGGATTAATGAATATTAATTTATTAATAAACGCGCAAACTCGACCGTACTTTGTAGAAAGAACCATTAAAATTCACCTGTAGAATAGTTAACGGTAATACACAATCCGCTGCTTCACTATAACTTTTTTGGCAGGCGCATTATAAAACGTGCAGAGCTCGATCAACATAGGCCTGATAAATACATTTTCCTCCTTTGTGTCACGGTAGTCGGGTAACAGTCACGCACAATCATGGGTAGAGTGATGCCTACGTGCGGTAATCGGAGACTATAGTATTAGTTCCATGTCTACCCTTCACTATAACTGCTCTCAGCGCCATAGTGGCGAAAATAAAATGAAAGCATTTTTAACCGACTTCAAAAAAGGACGAGGTTCTCAATTTAGTTGTATGTATGTTTTTTTAATTTTTTATTGATGATGTTCAGCGTAATAAGTTTATGGAGATCAGTGAAAAAGATGGAAAAAGGAAAGCATTTTTTGGACCTAACCAACCATTGATGCAAGCATTTCCTACGTCTATTAGTTGATTCAAGCCTACCTACTTATCTTTATTTTTGTTTCGATCATCTTTGACTTTGACTACGAGGAAATTTATTCCTTTTGGACAAACTAGTTTGACCAGAAAGTTTGATCACCAGGAACGTACCACTTTATAGACACCTGCATATTGTTTTATACTTGATACTTGAGGGTTGAGCCAATTTTGATTCCGACATTTGATTCCAATTTTGACACCGCTTTGCGGTGAATACGGAGCAATTATTTAATACGGATTAACCGGACCGGTTGTACATTACGATGACCCATTAGGCGGTTGTGGAGAGCGAAATTACCGGCTATTTGTGTCGCAACACCGCTAAATTGTTAGGGGGACTTAATTTTGTTATTGTGGAACAAGTAGGTAGATATACAATTGCCGCGTGAATTAGAGAGCGTTGGAGCGGAGTTGGCTGAATTTAAATTTTCTGTTGATTACAAGACACAAAACGCGGCGATCACGACTGTGACGTTACAGGCAGCACCTGCTGTAAATTTGATGGAAAACACAAAAGCTTCACGAGTCAGCATGGAGTGAGCCTTCAAATATGAGCTACTGACGCAATCTACTGATTTCGTGCGACAATTCAAATTAATAAAGAAATTAAATAATAGACACTACCGCTGTTTCAGAATAAAGATAGGTAAGTATACTATTTGTAAGAGGTTTTTAATAAACATTTTCGACTTTTTTTTAATCTGAATGAATGAATGTCATTTATTTGAAGAAATATGGTACAAAGATGTCACTTAAAAATATTATAGTTCAACATGTTTCACCAGAACTTTTTTTGACATGCAAATATTTTAAATAGTAATTGAATAATTAAAAAACTACTATAAATAATGTCAAATTGATTTCAATAATATAAAATAATACTACCTACTGGAAAACTGTCAAGAAGCCATTTTGTACATTGAAATAAACCATTAGGGTTCGAAAAGTAAATAAAATAAAACTAAAAAGACTTTCCATTAGTCGCTTTGCCGGCAGTGAAGCGACCGATAGAAAGACTTTTTATTTAACGCAAAATAGGCTTGCATTATTTAAGGGCTTTTGGCCATATTCACCACACGACCTAATAGACAGCCCCTACCTAGGTAAACAGACGATCTAATTATGGTCGCCAAAAACCGTTTGACGCAGAGGACATGCGACCGATCGCTCTGGAAGTCTTTGGGGTAGGCTTATGTCGAAACAGTGGCAGTGGCAGCTATGGCTGATATAATGAGGCTTGCATGTTACTTGCCCTCCGATTGCTATAACTTATTACGCATTAGTCGAGTGCACGTCCAGTTGACGCATACGTCGCGTTCACGGAAACAATAATCGGTATTGCCCTAAAATGAAGCTACGCGTAACTGTTACTTTAACTGCACGTCTACGCCTATACGCGTTAAACTTTTTTAGAAATGTTTGACTAATCTTCCTAGATGACAATTAATTTGACATTTATGTCACAACATAGCAGTCAAGAAGCGCTGCTTATGAATACAGCAATCAGCCTGCTGATCTCACCTGATAGGTAGCGAAGTCTGGTTAAAACGCTTGAGAACTGTTCTCTACAGACATCAGGGTAATAGACCGGGCTTGTAAATATAAAAGCAACAATTTACCATATTTCAACCTTTTTACCTTTTAAATAGTATCTTGTGCGTACCGCATAAATTACATTAGAACAAATCCAACCTAAGTTCTGTAGGTAAAATATGTACTACATACAACTGTTATAAATGTACGCGGTGTACATTCTTGTGTACAATTGCGAGCAAAGTATTGGAGTCGGCATTAAAATGTATAAGGACCAGATACTAAATGTTTGGAGGACATGATCTATGATTAATGGGTATCTAGTCTCAGTGTACAAAATGTTCAAATTGGTGGTGCTATAATTTCGGCTCAGTAGCAACTGAACAGATTGGCAACTAATTGGTTCAAGATTAATGTGTGTGTATTCATATTCTCAGTGTCAAAATGTTCAAATTGCTGGTGCCAAAATATCGACTCAGAAACTGGAAAGATTAGCAACTTAACAGATCCTTATAGTCTAAATGTTGATGTGATTGGCTTAGGTGGCAACTGGGCTACAAAATCTCTATCACTAGCATAGCTAGCCACCACTAGCCACCCTAAAAAATCATTTAAACCTATTCATGACCTATCTAAACCTATCTAGACTGAGCGATTATGTGCTAGTAAGTACCAAATTTTTGGGATAAAAAGTTATTAGGTACTTCTGCCCGAACTACTACTCACTGTGTAACGAAACGGAATTTCCGTATAAGTTTAAAGAATTTAGAAAAGGTTAGACAGTCCGTCAGTCAAACCTATCAGAAAGCCCTATCAAACAGATCGGCTCAAGATTCTCAACAATAAATTAGTAAAAGGAATTAACAAATTGATTTTACAACTGTTAGTACTTAATCCAAAGTTTTTGCTTTAAACTAAAATGTCAACGTCCTGTCAGCCGCATCAGACAAATCTGTAGTGTGATTCTAAAACTTTATTCTGATGACTAGATTTCATTGCTCGTCGATATATTTGGACAGATACGACGAATATTTCCATCGCAAATACGTGGGTTACGCGTAAGTTCCATAAATATTTGAGTTTTGTGTTTGCGTTTCGTGTGGTTTTCGACGGTAGATGTACCTAACAGTGTTACAAGTATAGACAAAAATGTTTTGTTTTGTTTAGATGTGTGGTTGTCTATGCCCTTTTACCCGACAAAGTCAAAGACTAAATTCAGTCAACCTAATTTCGTAACAAAAAATAAATTAGAATTATGTTTTAATCCTATATTCTAACTAATTTTATATCTATTAGTAGCTAAGTACTAGCTGCACTCCGCGGTTTCACCCCCGCAAGTCCCGATTCTTTAGGAATATCAAAATAAAAAGCCTTCCTCGATAAATGGAATCCATAGATTACTCTACCATAGACTATAGGTAGGTTCATAGACTGTAGGTATTATAATAATTTATCTACTTACGATTGCTTTCTTAGGCCCGTTTTAATAAATCGCTCTCAATATCGATCTTGAGTGCGTATCAATTGTGTGAGTCTTGATATGTGGTCACTATCTTAAGTCAGGCGTTAATTAATAGATAAAACTCAAGTTTTAACCAGGCTGATATCGCTCTTGAGATTTGAGACTGATCTTGAGAGCGACCTTGAATAACAGTAACGCTTTGTTCTTACCTTGAATGATATGTTCTTACCCTATGGTAGGTAGTGTCGTCATATTTTGCTGTCAACTTGTTTTTAAAGTGAAAATATTTTACAAAATGTAAAATTTGTATGACCCGCAATCAGACTTGAGTTCACGAAACTACATCTTGAGACATATCTTGAGAGCTGAGTTTGATTTATTAATATGGTATGACTCAAGTGATACGTCGCTCTTTAATCGCGTCATAAGATAGGTTTATTAATCAGCGCAACAACTCAAGAGCAAACTCAAGATTGAAATCGATATTGAGTTCGGTTTATTATCACTGACCTTACCCCCGAATACTGAAAGGCTACTTAATCTTAAGTGGCGTTTAAATTGAAATTTAAGTGTAAGCTTCAATAGAAAGCATACACTTAAAATCAATTTAAGCGTAACTCAAGATTAAGTAGCCTTTCAGTATTCGGGGGTTAGAGTATCAAATCTGAACACGCACTCTCAAGTGCTCTGCACTCAAGGCCCGATATAGGTACAGTCGGCTGCATAATTTCAGCCCCCGGTAGAGTTAAAAAATTACTATTATTGGCATGTTTTCATTCTAATATTTTTGTTTGATAAATTCATGAGTTAGAAGACTTTAACCTTCAACTAAAGCGGTTGCGTAGAATCTTGCTTGTGTTGAAAACATTTGGAGCTCTACGGTGGGTCTGCAGTTATGCAGCCGACTGTACCTGGTAGATGGGGTGTTTGAAGGGACCTTGAAGTTTGAGGGAAAAGGAGGCCTTTGCTCACCAGGTGGGATAAAAATGACTGATTTATTAATCAACTCTGTGTTTCAGGGTGTTTTTTTTAAGTTCTAATGATACTAAGAGATCTTTGTGTTTTTATAGTTAGAAAAAGACCTTAAAGCACTCCATTTTATAGTCTCAAACATCGTGACAAATCCCTCAGCTTAGTTGTCTTCAGACATATTAACGAGTTGTCTTTTGGACACGGTCGATTAAGTTGAAAAAAACTATTTAAGTAGGTATAGATGCTGGAGAAGTCTTCCTCATCCTCAAGCAAAAAGTACCCAATTGAAGAAGTCTAGTGCTGAAAACAGCTCGTAGATAAGTACAAGTAGTCTGTTAATAATCGGCGAAAACTACGCGACGAATTGCGAACCTCCTCCTTTTTTTAAAGTCGGTTATAAAGTAGATAAAATGTACATTGCAAACAACTTTTCAACTTTTCCGCCAGTATATTTTCAACACATCGACAGACGTTCCCCAAACGGGCTCTTCATGTTGGACCGAGAGTTTGGAAACAAAGAAGGCGACTCCAAAATAGACCATGAGAGGTGTCTACGGATTCTAAGTTCAACCTCCAACTTTAGAGATGGATTATTTAAGGAAACATCCTAGTAAACGGAGAGGTATTCTTTCATCGTACAGGAGTCTCTAAAGTTGCAGATACACAGATTTGGCCTAAACTATAAGACATAGTAAAAATTCTAAAAGAGTCATCATTTTTTTTTTGAAAATTCTTTACTCTATCAAATCAAAAAATAGCTCCTTCCAGTTTTCTGTAATACAAAATAAATTGAAATGTGTGCCGCATACCGTTCCGGTTTTATTCCTCGTATGCCCTTTGATAGGCAAAGACCTAAATACACTACCTAGAATTTCCGATTCCTACTAAATTAGTCGACGTACGAAGCAAATAAAATAGGTAAAAAAATCAGGTCACCAAAATCAAATCACACCATTCAAAGTCCTTTAAATATCAAGGGCCTGAATAAATAATATCAATTCTAACATAATAAGTAAATATTCCTTTCATAAATAATTTATTTATTACGACGTCTGATGAAATATCTAATATATATTTTGTCAATGAAACATCGAATACAATTACCTGACGAAAATTTTATTTCCGAAACACTGATTCGCTTTCTCGGTCCATCACCCATTCAGTTTGTTTTCATTTCAGAGACGAATATATATATTATGTAACTAGGTAGGTATATAATAGTCAGTTAAACTGGCACACTTTCTTAACAAAATGACAGTCAGTTAAATTGATAAATTTATAGTTAAATAAACACCTTGAATTTTCAATTATAAAGAGAAAAGATTTTTTTGCTATGATGTAAGCTCTGAAACTGTTTACATCACCAATATGACTTGACATCCCCCAAAAAAAGAGCTTTTTTATTCTTCTTCTTCTTCTTCTCGTATATTGGCGTGGCTCACCCATTGTTAGAGTTTTCAGATCGCCCTAAGGCCTCTAACTTGACCTAACGACTGCTCAAGAAACAAACAAAATAGAAATACATTATAAACTTATTACTACAAAAATGGTATTAAGTATGAAACATATTATTTAAAAACACACAAAAGAAATTAAATTACACAAATAAAAGTTAAAAACAAAAACAAAGAAAGGCACACATTACAAATAATTACAAATAAAAAACCCCGTCCAGAGCGTCTCCACGCGGCATCGTCCCCAAGAGACTGGCGGCATTCCCTCTCTGGATAGCCAGGCTCACCCTTTGAGCGAAGAAGCCGCCAGCCCTCCGGTCACGACTGCTACTAGAGGTAGCAACCGGGACCAACGGCTTAACGTGCCTTCCGAAGCACGGAGGGGCTCACCAAAACACATTTTTGCCACACTGTTAATTGGTTACCCATCAAAGTAATGACCGCGCTGGGCGACGCTTAACCCGCACGACCGTAAACGATCAGCGAGCGTCGCTTAGCAGTGAGCCTCCTCATCCATTTTTTTATTTGATCTACCTTTTAACGTCAATAATTATGGTCTCAAAAAATTATTTGGCGAAGATCTAATGAATATCATTGGAGTGATGAGCAGAAAAGCTTATCGCAGAAAATAGCTGGTATATATTTTACTTGTTGCGAAATAGTTTGTGCTCGCAAGGTCTATTGATCCCAGAACTAGTTTATGCTTAAAACGAACCACAGTCTTAAAACATCCGGTTACATTTTAATAAGGAACCGATAAAGTACGTACCATCTGGCGGTAGTGTTCATTGGGTCTAAAATTCATAAATATTTGATGGTGCGCCGCAGTCATTTGCATCTGCCATTCGAATAATCCTTGAATTATAAATAGGATTATGGAAAATTTTACGTTACGGTGTCAATTGGTTAGAGAAAAGTTACAGGAAAATGGAGGGTAACGTTTTTAAGGTCCATGCGTACTGTATAAATAATTATTTAGATTTTTTTCTTTTTGGGCAGACTCTTTTATACCAAACTGCGCAACGTAAAGGAGGTTAATGTGTTTATCGGTATTTATATATGTAACAGTGTATGTATGGGCGTTCTGGGCGTGGATCGCGTGGACCGATTTTGATGATTCTTATGTTAATCTATTCATCTTAACCTTGCGAGTTTCACTACAGACATGACAGAAATCAAAATTCACCAGTGCCACTTTATTGTCAAATAAAAAAAAGCACAATATCATGAAAGATGTCGTTGAATAGGTACCTACTTAAATATCATTAGGTTTCCGTTATGATTTTATTTTAAACTATAAACAGCGGTCCGCGGTTTCACCCGCGTAACTCCTGATCCCGTAGGAATATCAGGATAAAAAGTAGCCTATGACACTCCTAATGAAACAGTGTCTCCTCATACTAACTTTCATCAAAATTGATTTAGAAGTTTCGGAGCCTACTCAATTTAAACAAACAAAGAGTCAAATGTTTCCTCTTTCTATTATTAGGATAAAAGTATAGACCACTTCCGAATATGAATATCTCTTGTTTCATAGTACTAACGTGAAATTGTCATCGGGATAATAATATTTAAAACCTTTTAGCGGCTTGTAGGCATCAAATTAAAAACAACTCCATTCTGAGCCATTACGTAAAAGAACAAAAAAAATTAAACAAACAAAAAGTTGACTTCGATAATAATTGAAAATCATAAACAATAGACGTTCGAAATTCAATATTTTGCAGGACTAATTAAGAGAGTTTTGCAAAAAGACCACTCTGATTGGATTGCTAGTTTTTTTTTATAGAAACGATATTAATTAGTTTTACTTTGAAACTGTTTTAATTGCCAATCGATTGCGGGACAAACTAAGCAAGAGCATAGTCTAAATTGGTGCAGAATTTCTTTGGTTTCTGATTTATGTTATTCAGCCAGTCTTTTATTAATGTAGTTAAGGACCCGTGGGGCTCCCACTACTACGTTAATAGGTGAAGCTCCACACTAACTCCTTTTGTAATTTATTTTTAATTCCTCTTGAATAAAAAAAAACCGCATTAAAATCCGTTGAGTAGTTTTAAAGATTTAAGCATACATAGGGACAGAGAAAGCGACTCGATATAGCCACTTGTTTCTTCTTGTAAATAATGAGTGCTTTCCGAAGATAAACACACATCGGAACTTAGTTTTTTATAACTATTCAATGTGATCTGAACAAATGATTTGAACTATTTTTTACTTTTTACTTCGGCTTACTTTTGAGCCCTTGCTTAGTTTGAAATTAATTTATATCGGCCGATAAAAAAGTGGATATGAAATGAACTGTTTGCGGACTAGTCAGTAAGGGTTCTTAAAGGTTCTTTTACTTTTTACTAAAGTATAATTAATTTGACTGAAAATAATAATTTTATTTTGCATTTTAATTAAAATATTTCTAAGATTTCGCGATGACCCTTCAACCCTACTTTAATTTCAGCCTTGTTAGTTGAAAATGGACGTTTTTATTTATACAAATTTAAATAGCTACCTAAATAAGAGGTAGGTAGGTAAGTGTATTTTAGCATAACGTAATTTTTTCATCGTAAAAATGGTTGGTAATTTTCAGATGTTCTTTGAAATCTAAAACTTAGGAACAAAAGTACCGCAGACATCCAAATTACGTACCATACAAGGCCCTTACCCCTCGTAACACGATATTCGAATGGGATAAAGGAGTCCTACGTCCTTTAATTTAAACGTGCATTGTGCATACTGGTTGGAGTAACAAAAGGTTGAGGTTTGTTTTGTCAAATGATATTTATAATATAATAAAATACAATCTCATTTTTATTTCAGGTAACAGCCTTATAAATAAGTACAGACCCATCTAAAATATATACCTTACAGACTAACATACATATAGATTATAATATAACTAGCGACCCGCCCCGGCTTCGCACGGCTTTATTATGCATGTATTATACATATAAACCTTCCTCTTGAATCACTCTATCTATTAAAAAAACCGCATCGAAATCCGTTGCGTAGTTTTAAAGATTTAAGCATACATAGAGAAATAGGGACAGAAAAAGCGACTTTGTTCTAAACTATGTAGAGATAGTGACTACTTATAATATGTTGCCGTGATTTCATACGCGTAGTAGGTTGATTTTATAGGTAGGTTTGTTTGTTCTCTTTCATATTAGCACAAATAAATTTAGTATCATCTTTTTATTTGTAAAATTCGCAGTATTTTTAAAATTGGTGACTACAACTTTCTGAAACCGTCATACGTAAAATCTTTAGCTACCATCAGGTATAATTATTGGGTAAAGAACACGCTTTACTCACAAAGCTCGAAAAAACTCACACAAAAAAACAAAAAGAAAACAAAGTAAACCATATTTTTACTTTGTCAACAAAATATTTTTCCCCGAAAGCATTTTCTATACTTACTAGCCAATCATCCGAAAAAAATCTTGCTAGTACCTACCAACGTGACCGTCACAAAACTTCAAAAACTCCGCATCAGCAATCTCCTAAAAGGTAGCTGAAGGAATAGTGTCTGCGTAATGAAATTGCCCCAGAAACCTTAAAAACTATACAAGGCAGTGTCACCTCGAGACGGCCTCATCTCGCCGTCAAATTGAGATGACAGAGGATCGAGCTCTACTGCTGGAACTTACTTGATAATGTCGACGTATTCGATACTATGTAATTATCATAATTTATGACCGATTCGGCGAAGGACTGGTCCGTCCAATTATATGCATTTGTGTGGAATCTATCAACGAGAAAAATTTACAAAATATTGCAGAGGTACAGGGCGTTAGAACTTAAGCGTAGTACTGCAGCAGTTGAAGTACGATTGAAAATGTTCCAAGCAAGCTCAAACAGACGAAGCTGAAAAACAATATCGTTGAATTGCCAGTTTGCATACTTCAATACGTTGCTATGGTAATCGTGTCAATAACGTAATGCATGACGTCATACTTTTTTGTGGATGCCGGTGTTCATTGATTTATAAGACGTTATCACGTCAAAAACATTTAAAATCATCTTCTTGCCACTTTAAAGCCACGGAATGTCATCACAAATAATCATTTATTTAGCTATTCTATTAAGTACGGAAGCAGATTTATTTAAATTTATGTTATGTCTTTTATATTTTACTACAATAACATCAAATGTTACGACCGTAACGGGAGAACGCGTGCGAAGTACGAACATTTCCCATTTCTGCGGCACTCCGCTCCGTTGCTTTTTCTTACTATTTTCGGATAAAACTAATTTTGTGCTTTGTTGACTTTTGCTGTTATATTTTTATTTCGATTTCTTGCGCCCCGTGGCGTGTGGAGGCCTGATAAGACCGTCATTCAGACGAAACATAGTTATTTTTATTTGCCATTGCGAGTTTTTTCCTTTGTGATTTGACACTCTAGGTGTCTCATTGGCTTGTGTTTTATGCGGTCATATATTTCGGATCATTGACTGTATTTTAATCAATTTTATGTTGTTACGTGGGTAAATAGATCACCTTGAAAATATACATAAGTATCTATTACCTTTTACTTAGTTGTGTAATTGAAAAAAAGTATATACTAATATAACTAAAGTCTGTGCATTAAGTGAATTTGCACATAAATCTTCGACGTCAGTGCTAAACTACGATATGTCTAAAACATTCGAAAGTATTCGGAGAAGGCATTCGGTGAAGACTAGTTTTTCAAAAATGACATTCGACACAATTGCAAAAAAATAGCATTTCGATCCTGGGAAAACTGTAATTGTATGTATGGTATTGTACCTATGTATATTAAGTATATTATATTTAGAAAAAAAAGTATAAATGTATTCTATTCGTAATCAAGCACCTATAACACAAGCCTGGTTGCTTAGCTTGAGGCTAGATGGCGCTGTGTATAATATTCTGTTAAATATTGAATCCAACTAATCTATGTGAAAGTTTATGAGTTATGTCTATTTTTGTTATTACTCCTTCTGGCTACAAACTGATATCCTAGCTCAAACTAAGGGATGGATTGGGCTAAAATTTGGCTTACAGGTAGCTATTATAAAGTTGGTATGACGTCGGTATTTGTGCAACTTATACCTACTTTCTAGCTATTACTTAGTACTTACTTTACTTGGTGTATATCGTGTCCTATGTTCCTTCCTGTGTTGTAGGTACAGTCGGCAACATAATTGCAGACCCACTCATCATCATCATATTCCTGCCCTGATCCCAATTTTATTTGGGGTCGGCACAGTATGTCTGCTTCTTCCATTCACCCCTATTAATCGTCATCTCATCGTTCACATTCATATCTCTCATGTCTCACGCAGTCCATGCATTTTTTCTTAGGACGTCCCCTTCCTCTCCATTCTTCTACATTCATAATCATACCGTCACATGCGTCTCTTCTCTTCTCATCACATGTCCATACCAACTCAAACGGTTCCCTTTTACTTTTTCAGTAATTGCAAACCCACTATTTAGAGGTCTAAAATGACTATTATGAAATGTTTCATCCTATTGTTTGAATACTAAATTAATGATTATAAAGATTTTAAACTTTAACTCAAGCAGCACCTCAGAGTCTTGCTTGGGTTGAAACCATTCTAATAATAGCTGTTTTTGAGCTCTTTCGTAGGTCTACACGTTTGTTGCTTGATTGTACAAATAAAGTTGACCCGCTAAGGATTTTGGGTGAGTGATTCAACTACGCGGATAAAGTCGCAAACCTAAGCTAGTGAGCTACACAGATAAACAGGCACACGTTTTTTTGTCATTCGTAGATTTAAAAAGAATATCCACAGTTTCCCAAATCAACGTACATTAAAGTTACGAGTTAAGTCTTGAGAAAACTTGGCAAAATCTACTCGTTCATAAGTCACCGCCTACGATATTGGAAGTTTAGACTTACGGGGTTTTCATTCGCATAACTCTTGCTGCAGGTCCGCTTTTACAAATGTAATCTAGAAATTTCGTTCGATTCTCTGAAATAAGCAATTTGTGTATGTAATTTTTTCTAGATTTCATTTGTTCACAAAGGGATTAAATTTTCTAGACTCTTTTCTCAGCGGATGTCCACGTCATAAGAGCTTCTTGAGTGCCAGCCCGATCCGTCTGTTGGTTCAAGCTGTGCGTTGAAATCATTACATAGTATAAAACAAAGTCACTTTCCGCTGTCTGTCCCTATGTATGCTTAGATCTTTAAAACTACGCAACGGATTTTGATGCGGTTTTTTTAATAGATTGAGTGATTCAAGAGGAACGTTTATAATGTATCACTACATAGTATAAAACAAAGTCGCTTTCTCTGTCCCTATATCCCTTTGTATGCCTAAATCTTTAAAACTACGCAACAGATTTTGATGCGGTTTTTTTTATAGATAGAGTGATTTAAGAGGAAGGTTTATATGTATAATACATGCATAATATAGCCGTGCGAAGCCGGGGCGGGTCGCTAGTGCATAATAAAACCGTGCGAAGCCGGGGTAGGTCGCTAGAATTATATAAGTCAATCAGGACTTTGAATACCTTAACCTTAAACAAATCGAACCATTGAAGGGTGAATAAAGTTCGATCTGTCCCTTCGTTGCTAACAATGGGACAAATCAAACTTTTTTGTTCGATCTGTCCCCTTAAGGGGACAAAGCATAGGGACAGATCGGAATAATTCAAATAATGGGATTTAAGACCAATTAATAGATAACAGATAATAATGCAAATGTGATATAATAACTGTGATACTTAAATAAATAGGTGTAGGTACTTAGGTATAGTTTAAAATTGATTAAATTCTCTTCCATGGTAGAGAAATATATTATACTTGTTTGCGCTACGTTTGAAGACAATTTTTTTTTCATAAATCAGCTGCTATACCTACTTACTTATAAATAATAAATAAATAAATAAATATGGCAGGACACTCCACACATCGCCATCTAGCCCCAAGCTAAGTAACTTATGTTATGGGTGCTAGGCAACGGATATACTACTTATATACTTTGGTTTTGTAAATATATACTTATAATACATAGAAACAACCAGACCACAAAAAATATCTAAGCATAAATACTTATCTGTGGCGGGAATCGAACCCGCAACCCTGTGTTTGGCAGTCCGGCATGGTGACCATTGTGCCAACTGGGTCGTCGTTATACATGCTTCATCATCACCAGTACCATCACACCAAAGAACTTCATGTGGCTGACCACACTAGGAACGTCCACTGCTGAACATAGTAGGCCTCCTCTGAAGATTTCCACAGCGATCGGTCTCATGGGCTCTGCGTCCAACGATTTCCCGCGATTTTAATTAAGTTGTTCTATACAGGGTTATTGGTAATTATACTAGCAAGCCGTTGAGGGCTACTTCTGTGCACCTTAACAAACAACTTTTGTTCTACGACATTTGGAAATTCGAAAAAAAATATGAAAATTTTGAGGTTATGTAAATTTGAAAAACAGCTGTTTTTTTTAAACAAATGTCATTCAGACTAAGAACAGTAGATAAACTTAAGAAATAAGTAAAATTTTAAGGTTAATGACCTCTCCGTGTATAGAACAGCTGGTTTTCAGGCATACCTAACCTCAAAATTTTCAAAAAAATGGTCGAATTTCCAATAGTCGTAGAACAAAAGTTGTTTGTTAAGGTGCACAGAAGTAGCCCTCAACGGCTTGCTAGTATAATTATCAATAACCCTGTATATCTAAATTATTAGTTGCGGATGGCAAAGGCACTAAAACAAGACGTGTACAAATAATGTCCCGTGCACATTTTATAGCAAAATAAAAAAAGTTAAGCAACATTCACCCGTCACTCTCAGTGACAATTAGTATGATTAAAATTCAGCTTGCATCGCGTGCCATTCATTACATTTGAATATCCGCGGGTGAGACAGAATCTAATGCCGTATTGTGCTTAACGTTTATGTGTATAGGGTACAAAGCCACAAGAAACTATGTCAATGAACGATATAGATGGTATCTGTGGCATGACTACGTATGAAATCAATTCATAACATAACCTAAAATTGGGTTCACCTAATATTGGGTTCTACATTTTTCAAAAATTTCATAGTCATCGTATCAGTCACAAGACGTCTACTGTTGAACATAGGCCTCCCTAAAGACTTCCAGAGCAATCGATAGCATGCTCTCTGCGTCCAACGACTTCAGGCGACCTAAATTAAGTCGTCCGTCGTCATAAAGTCATATAAATCCTTGTACTGGTTATCCTTAGTTTTGCTCGAAGATTGTGAACGTGTGGCCTGGAATAATCCTACTAATATTATAAATGTGAAAGTTTGTGTGTATGTGTGTGTGAGTGTATGGACTAACGCGGGTGAAACCGAGGGGCGCAGTTATTCATTCATATTATTATGTTCTTGACTTCAGAGAGAACACAGCTGTTATAAGCTTTTGGTTCCTAATTGAGTGAGAGGCTTCAGAGCCTCTACCAGAGATAGCCCTGGTAGAGGCTCTGAAGCCTCTCACTTTAACTACCGAAAGTTTAAGTTAGAGGACTCAGAGTGACCTGAAAAATCTAACAATAGGTGAAACACACTACTTTAATACGAACGATACAACGAACGCTCTAACTTGTTGGTTGCTTGGTAGGTTGTGAAGCTTGAAGTAATTGCAAGTAACAACCCTTTTCTTACAGATATGAAAAGAAATCGTAAACTAAGGAAACCTTTTACTTTAAGTTACGTACGACCTATATAAAAATTAGCAACCTAAGCGTAATCAATATGCATAAAACGAATTTAATAATCTTTTAAAATAATATACAGACGCTCCAAAAAATAATCAGTGTTCTTTGAATGATTTTGTTTTAGAGTCCGCGAGGACCATCCTAACAATAACTACGAATAAAGAAAAGTGTAATAATATAATAATAATAATAAATGTTTATTTGCCTTAATGGTTACAAAACCAAACTTATACATAAAAATTATCATCTAAATAAATATTTTCAAAATTGACAAATATATAGGGGATTTATAAAAAATAAGCAAGAAAGTAGTGAGTGTCCAATTGTGTAAGTCGGTAGTAACAGCGGCCCCTGCACCACATGAGTTCTCTACTCATGTGCCTGCACTAAGCAATGCTTGTATCGCAGGCGACCAATACAATACTTAAAATACAAGATATTCTCGGACAAAGATGCGGCATTACAAGTTTGAATTTCACAATAAGCTGTTGAAAGTATATAGGTAGGTAAATTCTATCGCTTTCACCTATCTATTTAGACCACAAACAAAAGAGTAGAACGGTCGACATAATTAAGGATATTTTGTGTAGGTAGACAATAGGTAAAATGTTTCGCATACGGAATTTTAATTCTCGTTACGGTCATTTAGATTTTCCGTCGGGGCCTGCCGACGTGGCTTGAATAACTTGAATCCCTACTGTTGAAACTGTTCCTAATTTTCGTTAAGCTTCAATATTTAAATAAATGGAGACAAATACAGCTTGTTGTCGATGATGAATTTTAATATTGTGTTTTGACAATTTAGGGTCGTTTAAGAAAAATTTGGAAATTCTCGAATTTACTAAACCTAGATTAATTCTTAAAGCTTAATTCGAGTTTCATAATTGTCACAAAAATGTTGTTAGTATAGGTACTTAAAAAATAAAAAAAGACAAATCTAGATTCAATATAGTCAAAGTCAAGTCAAAATTCTTTAATCATTTGGAATCATACAATTTGCATGGGATCACTTTGGATCGTCTTAAAATCTAAGTTAGTCTTGAAAATGCGCCCACCAAAAAAAAAGGCACAAGAAACTCATGGGGTTTTTTGTGTCAAGATTACAAATACTACTATTGTATATGGGTGGTATATTTTGAAATGAAGCAACTTGAGTCACAAATAATAATTTTATTTTTTGGACCATAAGTGGTCCTTAGTCGAATTTTAAAATTACTTATCTTAACTTATCTCTTACTTTTATTATCTTATCTTTAAGGTTTTCAATTCGTCGCGTAAATCACACCAACTATTCGAAGATTGCTCCACAGATTGAGATATTTTACGATTTAATTATCACAAAATATAATTCAAGGTAACCCGGAAGTACCTTTAGGTTTTGGGTCAAAACCTACAGGCTTACCGATGACTTATGACCATAGGAATTTGGTAAAAAACAAGATCTTACAGCACAAGTCTAGGAAAAAATTCGAAAATATAAAAGTTGGAAATTAAGGTTCGCGAAATTCAAAATACCTACGGCTATATCTTTTGATCGCTTTGACTAAGACACTTCTTTTTGTTATACCTAATCAACTCTCTATCTCTACCCGTTCCCGAGAAAAAGGACAGTCGTGACAGACAGGAAAACGGACAATCGAGTGATTCCATAAGGGTCCTATTTTTTCTTCCGGTACGGAAACCTAAAAACACCAAAATCGAAGAAAATTAAGAGGAGAAAAGTGCTATTATATTTTTGTATAGATAAGTATGTAGTATGAGTATTATTAGTTTCAACTCTCTATCTCTACCCGTTCCCGAGAAAAAGGGTCTTGACAGACAGACGGACGAACGGACAATCGAGTGATCCCATATGGGTTCCGTTTATTTTTCTTAAGGTACGGAACCCTAAAACAACCAAATCGAAGAATATTAAGGGGGAAAAAGTACGTGGTATCTAAGGCTGTTAAGGGTTATTTTACGATAATGTACTACCATAAGATGACAAACACTTATGCCATAAGCACCTCGATTTAGCTGAAAACCGTTAACTACAAACACTATAAACCACCATTAAAATGATACTCGTAAAAGATAATTTAAATTGCTCCGTTTTGGATGGTTTTCACATTGAAGTACAACACATACGAAATACTTTTTGTCAAGCGACAGTAAAATTACAGAAATGTAAAAAAATATTTCTTCTATCTTCTTTTATATCTAGATATCCTACTACTACTATAAATAAAAATGAATCAAAGAAGTAATTCCTGACGCAACTGAACGAAAATAGTCAAAAAAACACTTACTGACGAAAGCGGAGTCTGACGGATGTTTCCTTAATCAATATATTAATGACTCCTCGTTCGACAGATCGTTATAAATGGAAGAAAGGTAGAGAAGCCTTTGCCCTGCAGTGGGACAGTGTAGGCTTTTCACTACATAGTATAAAACAAAGTCGCTTTCTCTGTCCCTAAAGTCCCTATGTCCCTATATCCCTATGTATGCTTAAATCTTTAAAACTACGCTTTTTTTTGAATAGATAGAGTGATTCAAGAGGAAGGTTTATATGTCTATTACATGCATAATTTAGCCGTGCGAAGCCGGGGCGGGTCGCTAGTATTATTTAAAGTGTTTGGTATATCAACTCACAGCTTCCGCTAAGCCAGAATTTTGGAGAATTCAACCCCTACGCGGACGAAGTCACTGGTGAAAACTATTCTATCATAATATAAAAGAGAACACACTCAACAAAAGTTCTGAAACTACAAGAGCTGCGAATCTTAAACTTCGCATGGGGGACGCTTCGCTTCGCTTTTAGAACTTATGCACTAAGATTGATTTTTTTGAAGATTTTTTTGGGAATTTAACCTATAAAAGGTTAAAAATGATTACGCTAAAGGTGTCCGTCTTAAGTCAGTCGGCCGACTAAAAATTGCTAATCTGTTATTAATCTTATGGTAGTGACAATAAAGTTTAATGGCTAGTGCTGCGGAACCCGTAGGTCCCTTTAATGTGCTTTATCTAGTAAATGAGTAGTGCGGTTTTTAGACCCCAATCCCGGATCCCTAATGGACTGAGTGAGTTAGGAATAGGGAAATATACCTTTCAAAAAATAGTGCGTGTGCTCTTTCTTGTTTGATGTTTGAGAATGACCCGAATATACGTACAGTCGGCTGCATAATTGCAGCCCTCGATAGAGTTCGAAAAATACTATTAACGGAATGTTTGCATTCTAATAATTTTTGTTTAATTAATTGATGAGTTAGAAGACTTTAAACTTCACTTAAAGCAGGTGTATAAAATTTTGCTCGTGTTGAAAACATTCTTATAACTGCCGTTTTGGAGCTCTACGGTGGGTCTGCATTTAATCAGCCGACTGTACATACTTACTGGGCGCTTTTGTGCTTGATGCAAAATTAAAGTAGTATAGACCATAATTTTGTTGGTCATTGTAAGTTATTTGTAAGCACCGATCACATGAATAACTAAAAATAATTGAATCATTTTATTACAAAGAAAAGCGTCGGTATTACAATAACAATCCACGAAACTTTAAACAATTCGGTTGATGGTTTTACCTAGCAACGACATAGATATTGAAAATAATCGTCTATGATCAACGATTGAAAACGAAGAAAAGAGTTTACAGCTAAATATTCTAGCCCAGATAAGAGGTATGTTCCGGGCCGACCACAGGCCTACATTTAATTATTATTTTATTTAAGTCAAACATCGTTGCCCCTCAAAAAAATTGTTCCATTCTCATTTGGTTCTATTCGTATGTGGTCCTATTTGCAAATATTCTTATTTAAATTTTTGTCCCTTTTAAATTATTAAATGTTTTTGCAGCCTATGATTGCTATTGTAACATTTTTTGTCTAATTGTACTTAGCTTAGATCTTTGTGTGTAGATAAAAATATAAACTGATGATTATCTTTATCATTTTACTAACGACCCGCCCCGGCTTCGCACGGCTGAATTATGCATCTATTATGT